>OY728164.1:184735687-186051661 GCA_963277665.1 Viscum album | reverse complement strand
TATCCTGGGATCTCTGAAATGTGAGTGACCTCTCACTCTTGATGCACATATATACCTTGTTGAATTTTCTAGAGGCATAATTCAGGATTCTCTCTCTTTGTTGTTGAGTGAAATAAAGCCGCATAATCAATGTTTCATGATTTTAATAGACTAATGACACTTAGTAAATAACCATCCTACTAAAAATTAAATTTCTTTATGAAATATTGTATGATTTATTTAATTCATTATATATCTATTCAATCTCACCTAAAACAATGGATAGTTAAATTATCTGTGGACAGCTCGCCCACCCCCTTGGACACCCTGTACATCCCCGAACAGCCCCTCCACTCACATGTAAAGCCTGCCCACCCCCTAGACACCCCCCCCCCCCCCCCCCGTGGATAGCCCGCCCACCCCCTGGACACCCCCTACCCCCTATATATCCCCCACCCCCGTGGACATCCCCTACCCCCATGGACAGTCCCCACCCATGTGGACAGCCCACCCACCCCCCTGGACACCCCCTACCCCCTGGACAGCCCCGCCACCCCCGTGGATAGCCCACCCACCCCTCTGGACACCTCATACCCCCTTGGACAGCCCCCCACCTCTGTGGACATCCCTCCAACCCCCCAAGACACCCCTAACCCCCTGAAGAGCCCCACGATCCCCAAGGACAGCTCGCCCACCCCCTGGACACCCCCTTCCCCTAGGACATCCCCCCACCCTCGTGGATAGCTCACCCACCCCCCTTGACAACCCCTACCCCTTGGATAGCCCTGCCACCCCCGTGGACAACTCGCCCACCACCCAGGACACCACGTACCCCCTAGTCATCCCCTCCATACCCGTGGACAGCCTGCCCACCCCCCATGGACACCCCCCAACCACCGTGGATAGCTCGACCACCCCCCTAGACACCATGTACCTCTGGATAGCCCCACCACCCTCGTGGACAGCCCCCCAATCCCGTGGATAGCCCAACCACCCCCCTAGACACCTTGTACCCCCTAGACATCCCCCCACCTCATGGGCAGCCCGGCCACCCCTTGGACACCCCATACTCCCCGGGACAGCCCCGCCACCCATGTGGACAGCCCGCCCACCCCCCAGACACCCACCCCCCCCCCCACCACCACCCCCCAGACACCCTCATCCGCCCGGACACCCCTCACCCCTAGAAAGCCCCCCCCCCCACACACACACACACACCCTGGACACCCCTGACCCCCTGGCCAATATCGCCACCCCCGTGGATATCCCTCCAACCCCTTGGACAGCCCCACCTACCCCTGGACACCCTGTACCCCCTGGACATCCCCGCCACACCTGTGGACATCCCCCCCCCCCATGGACACCTCCCAACCCCCATGGACAGCCCTCTCACCCCCATTGACACCCCATACCGCCCGGACAGCCCTACCACCCCTGTGGACAGCACGCCCACCCCCTGGACAGCCCCCCACCCCCGTGGACAGACCGCCCACCCTTGGACACCTCGTACATAATTGGAAACCCCCCCCCCCCTGTAGACAGCCTGCTCACCCCCCTAGACACCCCCTACACCCTAGACATCCCCGCCACCCCCATGGACAACCCCCCCCCCCCCTGGACACCTTCCCATCACCCCCCGGACACCCCCAATCGCTACATCACCCCCCATCCCCCCATCACCCCCCACCAACTAAAACCCCCCCCCCCTCGACACCCCGACCCCCCTAGATAGCCCCGCCACACCCATGGACAGCCTGCCCACCCCCTGGACAGCCCCACCCACCCCCCTAGACACCCTCGTTCCCCCTAGACAACCCTTCCACACCCGTGGACAACCTTCCCACCACTCGTGGACACCCCCAACCCTCTTGGACAGCCCACCAACCTACAGGACACCTCGTACCCCCCTTGGATATCCTCTCCACCCTCGTGGATAGCCCGCCCACCCCCTAGACAGCACCCCACCCCCGTGGACAGCCCACCCACCCCCCTGGACAGCCCCCCCTAGACACCCCCGACCTCCCTGGACAGCCCTTCCACCCCTGTGGACAGCCTTCCCACCCCCCAGTCCACCCTCCAACCACCCCCAAACACCCCCATCCCCCCAGAAAACCCCCACCCCTCATAGAAATCCCCCCTCCCCCCACACACCAACCCCCTGGACACCCCCGACCCCCTAGACAGCCTCTCCACCCCCGTTGATAGCTCGCCCACCCCCTGGACAGCCCAACCCACCCCTTGGACATCCCCCCCCCCCTCCCCACACACCCCCTTTAAATCCCCACCCCCCACCCCCTGGACAGCCCCGACCCCCCTGGACAGCCCTATCACCCTCATGGACATCCCTCCCACCCCCTGGACACCCCGTACCCCCTGGACACCCCCCCCACCCCCCCCACCCACCCCAATGGATAGACTGCCAACCTGGACACCCCAAACCCCCTGGACAACCCCCCCCCCCCCATGGACTGCACGCCCACTTGAATTTTCATTGGTTATTTGTTGCAATTTTAGTTTAATTTCATTTTCTAATTTGGAATTGAACTGTATTCAAACCTAAGAAACCAACATTTCTAACTTGGTGAACATTTCAATGCTTCAACTATGATTTTTATAAAATTAGTATAACACTAAGACCTCCCTTTATCATTTTACCAGGTAATGAACATGATGGTTTGTATTCTTCTGCAAAACATGTATTTAAACCTTTATCATCTACCTAGTATAAAGAAATTAAATTTTTCCTTAATTTTGGAAACTTCTTTACCCCTTATAAATCTGGTAGCATTAATGTTCCATAATTTTAATATACTGATGAAACTTAGTAAATAACTATCCTACTAAAAATTAAATATCTTTATTACATCTTGTATGATTTATTGTCTTCATTATATATCTATTTAAGCTCACCTAAAATAATGTATAGTTAAATTATCCATGAATCCCCCTATTCCCTCTCATTTATTTTGTTTTTTGGGTTACACATTTGTTATCCTTTTCTATTTACTTACATATTTGTTTTCAAATATAGGAAATTAAACCAATTGAAGAGTGGAGACGAAAACAAATTATGGACAACAATCGTTGCATGACTGAGCTGGGTATTCCAGCACTAGTTCTTGTTGTGAGTATTTTATTTAAAATACATATAATTAAATAACATATAATTTATGTGATTAATTTTTTTTAAAACATTTTTGCAGGATCCATCTATTAGGCGACAGTTATTTTATGAGTAGCCTAGTAGTGGTCCCAGTACTCAGGGTGTTCGTACAAGGGGGTGGTATGAGAGATAGATGATCAGGTCGGCATACCTGATTAGACTCTGCCCCTCCCACTAACATACCATATATCCCACATTCTGATCTCAGTGTGTCATTAGGGACACACGGGATATTTAGGAGTCCCATTTTTTCACTACCCTTTACATCTACGCCTAATCACCAGTCTATACCATATCTGATGATGATTCTCACTCTCCATCCAGCATTCGTCCAGCCATCCCTATCATCTTCTTTTACATCGGCTTCCTTCTCTCTGGGATTTTATATTCTATTATCTTCAACTCTTGCTCCACCTGAGTCTATCCCTACATAGCATACATTGGTACCCAATCCACCTATATAGGGTGTTCCTTCAGTTTTTGCGGATCCAGCAACGTCAATTGATCAGACTACCACATGTATACTTATACAACCCTAAAACAATTTACACCATTTTTTATTTTTATTACAACATGTATTGATAAAATATTTGTTTTTCTTTCATAACAGATGCATCTACTAATAGGAGGTGGGGGAAGGGTAATACACGCATGCGTGTGGTATGGAACCTCCGCATGTAATTTATGGTGGACTATAGTGAAGATAGTCAAATGATTGAAAAATCAGGGCAGCAATGTCAAATATTTTTGGCGACGCTTGCTAAATACTCTGACATCATTTCTGTCAGCCCGCTCTCATGGAGACAATTTCCAAATTAAGTCAAGGATAAAGCTTAAGCGGAAATATGGGTAAAAAAATCGGTTGTATTTAATGTAATATATTATTTTTTATATTTATATGAATTAATATTTTGGTGTCAGCTTCGGTTTAATTTCCCCGATGGTGAGGGTGCACGGCCAGCACATCTAAAGGATTTAGGTGAGCTTTGGAGAGCTTATAAGAACGAGTTGTAAATTAGATGGCATGCTAGAGTTAGAACAGAGTTAGAGTTAGTCACTGTCATGGATCATTTTCCATTAGAACGGTATCAACAGATGAGTACTTATTGGATAACTATTCAGTTTAAGGTATTAATAACATTAGTGGTATTTAAATAAAAATTTTCATGTTTTTCGTTAATACTAATTATTGAATTTTATTTCGGAATCATCTAGAAGAAATAAAAAAACATTGATGCTAAAAAATACCTCCACCCATTGGGACATACTATGATGTCCGATCATGAGAGGCAGCATGTATGACAGTTTATAATCTTTATTTACGACTTGCACTTTCTATTGCTTCCTCCGTAATTTATTCGATTGCTAAAGTTGTTATATAATTTTATTTATGAAATTAATTATTGGTATCCTATTTTTAACTATGGTTTCCTATATTCAATGTCATTTTAGAGGCATAAATTGTATATAGAAGGATGTGTACCTCAAGAAAAACTATTTTTCTTGAGTTGAAGAAAGAAAGATGGAAGTGCGGTTAATGAACCGACTCAGCAACAGATTGTATGTTTTACATTGTAGATTTCAAATTTTAATCTTTATTTTGTAAATTAATAATCTTGTTATATTTTTAACAAGCTACTTTAGAGTCCCTTGATTCCCAAGAACCCGACAATTTTGGGCCAAACGATCACTTACATCGGGTGTTGGGCGATGAGCACCCTAGTAGAGTATGCTGCCGACCTGGGAATAGTATAGTTCCGACAAGGTATTGGTCCTCCTCAGGTACAAGTTGTAGTGCCACCGAGTAGTAGTAGGTTAAGGAACAGGCAAAGCAGGATGAAAAAAGGGCCACAGAGATATCAAAACAGTCTTTTAGGCAAAAAACTGCATTAATGAAACTAATGGAAGTTTTACATCCAACACTTCCACCAAAATCCAGAACTGGTTGTGATGAATATATGTCATCAATGCATTTTATATATAGTTCACTAGGTTCAAGTTCTAGTGTTTGTTGAGATGATGGTGAGGAGAAGGCCGAGGTAGAGGAGGAGGATGGAGAGGAGGAGGACGAGGTGTAGGAGGAGGCTGAGGTGAAGGAGGAGGGTGATGAGGAGGCTGAGGCTAAGTACGAGGGATAGGAGGAGGGTGTTGATGAGGGCAGGGACGATGATGGGGACGATGATGAGGATGAGGATGAGGGTGATAATGACGGTGATGATAGTGATGGTGATGACAGACAGATTGATCTGTTACATTTTTGACTTATATTACTGACCTTTTATGTTTATTGATTTATTGTACCTAAATATATGTGTGATTATATAGTCAAAATTATATTTATTTTTTTACCTATAAATAATAAAAATCGACTTAATGATTTTTTCTGACTAATTCACACCTCTCGTGGACAGCCCCACCACCCCCATGGACATCCAGACCACCCCCTAGACAACCCCTATGTAACACCCCAAGCTTCCACGATATGCTTCTCTTTCAATAATGCAATAGCTTGCATTGTACGCAAGTTCGAGATCCTAACACACCATGACCAATCAAAATATATGTTATCAATAGTAATACCCACTTTTTGAAATTATATAAATTTTTTATTTCAAAATGGACTTCATTTTTTGTATTCGGAATATCGAAATTATCCTAAGTTCAATTTTTTGTAATTTTCTGAGAACTTTCAATTTTTGATGAATAGTGAAAAATACTTAAAAAAAACTTTTTTAATCAAAATAATTTATTTTGATAAATTATACTATTGAGTGGTTTTAAATTATAATTAGAATATAGTTTTACCATTTTATCCAATGGTGGTCATTAGAATTAATTTCACTTTGAAATTGAACATAAATAATTGTCAATCTTTTGATTGATATTGTTTCTTAAAAACACGCTATTTGTTTTGACAACGGGAATTAATTATAAAATTAATTAATGCAACTTATATGTTTGGAATTTTGTAAAATAGACACCTTTTTTGAATTCAGAATATCAATTATAGATTAGGGTGAATTTTTTGTATTTTTCTGAAAAACTTCAATTTTTGATGAATAGTGAAACCACTAAGTGGTAGTTTAAAAACTAATTTTTTTCGTGTAAATGAAAAATTACCACTTCTGTGATTTGATTTTCAAAAATCCGACATACATGGTTTTCATTAGGAAATAAAATGTGGTTCAATGGGATTAAAATAATTTTTTGGTGAATCGTAACTTTTAAGTTTTATTAATCGCGATTAAAGGTAATTAGTGTAATTTAAGGTAAATATAATGTTATAATAATATGAAATTACCTTTACACTTGTCCTACCCTTATTGGATGAGTCATGGACGACCAAGAAAATCCATGGGTCAACTTGGGGACCCCATGGAGCCACTTGGGTAAGAAAATGACATTAATAACTTTTTATTTAAAGTAAAAATAAAATTGTCACAAACATGTGTTGTTTTACTAAAACAATTATTACATGGGGTTATATAAGTTATATTTTTGACTATAAATATCCATTGGAAAGATAAAAATATTTACTACATCATGGTAATTTTTTTATAATTTTTAGACATTAAGTAAATTAAATTTTTTATGACACCGTTATGATGCAGCGATTACCTCATTAATTAACGATTTAAATAAAATGAAAATATAATGTAAAATCTAAATATTGCACTTGTCAAAAACCTATTGGATGATCATATTTAGAACCCTTATCACCTTAGCCTAGAAATATATAATTTTTGGACCTTTAGAATCCGAAAAGCATTTCATAATAAAGTAACATTTCAATCTTTCCAAGAGTGCCCCTCCTCTCCTCTTATAAAAGGCCCCCACCTCTACCACCTTATTCACACCATAAAAGCCATTTGGCTCGGCCAAACTCTGCCCAAATACTCTCTAAACTTCCATATATTACTCCTAGAAGCCTAACTTTGGGCATAATTCTTCCCAAGGAAGCCTTTGGCTCAAATCAAAAAGAGTTACCCGATTTTAAGGTAATGTCTTCTCTTGTGTTCTTTTGTTTTATTTTGCTTCTCCAACCCCCTAAACTCTTTTTATTACTTTATTTTGTAACAAAACAGGTATATTAAATATAATAGTATGTTTTTATGATAATTATTCGAGCTACACTTACACACACCTCCGTCTAATGGTTAAAGAACATATTGTTTCCGTGGATGGCGAATTACTGCCTCACGAAACGATGATTGTTCTATATTCTCCTACCACCTCTCATGGTGGAAATTATGATGGAAATATATTTATTTATGATATATATTATATTTATTTCCAATCTACGCTTCTTTATTTTACATTTAAATCGTACCTTTATGCTTTGCATGTTGTGCAAATGCGATAATTTCATTTGAGGAAGTGTGGACTACCGCCCCCTCAACTGATGTGACTCGTTCATGCAATACATGGAATGTATAAAGAATGAAATTAATGAACTTATTTGACCTATATAACATATATATTATAATATAATTATAATATATATCTCTCATTTTGTTTTAATTCCATTAAATACGAAATAGAAATGAAAGTAGTGTTCATGCGTATGTACGGCTTACCGTCTCCATAAACGGTGCATTTCATTTCTTACCTCTAAATGTTATGTAATATTATAAATGCATATATATACTGGATATATATGATATAAATAATATCTAAATCATGAATATAATTCTGGATATAATGAATATTTTACCACATAAACAACTTTTAAATATAAGAAGTTTATTTTTGACTCAAGTACCAAAGATCGACACAATGACCATTATTAACTTAAATAATTACATAATGTTCATAACATGGTAATAAGTGATATGAAAGTAATAATGAACTTGAAAAAGGTTCTTAAGAAAGTATAAATTAACTCCAGTTTATTATTCAGGAGGTTAAAGAGCGGTCGAGTCAAGTCGGACACGAGGTAAGGGAACTTCTTAACCCAATTTCCGTTCTTTGGGTTAATCTCCTACTTTCAAATTATGTCATGATATTATTATTTACTATCTTGTATTTGTACTTTCTTTATGTGTACTTATAGTGAATACACATAATAGATCTATTTTATTTAAAAAATTATCTTGGTAAAGGACTTCATCTCAATCTCCTTTCATTGAGGCATATTTTATTTTATACACAACATTCTTTTATACGGTGTATAAAACCCTTTGACTTTTACATTTATTCAAAAGGAATTTTTTTTATACGAAGCATTTTACTAAATGACAAAAGGGAATGTTTTTTTTGTCATACGTATGCGGTGACAATGACTTCTACACTGTCGTGACCATTATTTGAGTTTCGGATTCCTCTACAAGCCATAATTTTTTTTAAATGAAAAATAAATACCAAGATTTAATTTTCTTTTATTTTGGTATTGAAAATGGTTTTGAAAGTGTTTTTATTATATCAATGTGTTGTATTGATATCTTGTGATTAAAATGTGGAAATGTTATGTTTCCTTGATGCATGTTTTATGTGATACGATTATGTTATGGTTTATGATATGTTTAAACCTGTTCATATGAGGAATTCATTGGACTTAATAAGTGATGGGTGGATCCCGCTATAGCTCCTCGATGCATCGGTAGGTCTCATGAGACAAACTAGTGTCTTGGCATGAGGCCTTGACAAAATATTATTTGTAGTATTGGCACGAGGCCTTGGCTATGTGGTTATGATAGTCTGGCATTATACATTCCATCATTATGAAAGTGGTTATTGATATTGCATGTGATTATTCAACTAGTAGAATAACCATGTGAATAAGTAAATGGAATTATTTCATTTTATTTTGCCATATTATGCTGAATTTTAAGTTTAAAAGGCTTTTGTTTTAGTTATAAATTGCCTGAAATGTTAATGTTTATTTATGAAAGCTTCCGCTATATTTTTATCCTTACTGAGCATCTGAGCTCACCCATTCCAATGTTTTAATTTTTCCAGGATGTGAAGAAGTATATTATGAATGACCTGCAGGGATAGTATGAGGGGATATGAAGACAAGATGTTGTTGTAGTTTTGTTTTACTTTACGATGTAATGTAAGACTTATGAATGTATCTAGTGTTTCTAAGGCTAATAAACTAATCAGTCTTTTGAGACTTGATATTTTGTGATCATGCCAATGTTACGCAATAATGCACCGACTCTAGGTAACTAGGGTCGGGGTGTTACACCCTACCCCCTGGATAGTCCCGCCACCCCCGTGGATAGCCCGCCCACCCCCCTGGACAACCCCTCCCCCCATGGATAGCCCCTCACCCTCGTGGACTGCCCACCCACCCCCCTAGACACCCCTAACCCCCGTGGACAGCCCCCTCCCCCCCCCCCCACACACACCAGTGGACAGCCCGCCCACCCCCCTGAACACCCCTTACCCACTAGATAGCCCTGCCCACCCCATGGACACCTCGTACCCCCCAGGACAGCCCCCCACCCGCGTGGACATCCCTACCACCATCGTGGATAGCCCACCCACCCCCATGGATAGCCTGATCACCCCCTGGACACCCCCTACCCCCTGGACAGGCCTTCCACCCCCTTAGAAAGCCCGCCCACCACCCTAGATAGCCCCTCCCCCCATGAACATCCCCCACCCCCATGGAGAACCTGCCCACCCCCCCCCCCCACCCCCATGGACACCCCCTACCCTCTAGATAGCCTTACCACCCCCATGGACAGCCCGTCCACCCCCCCCCCCCCCTTGACAACCCCGCCCACCCCCTAGAGACCTTGTACCCCCTGGATAGCCCCCCACCCGCGTGGACAGCCCTCCCACCCCCATGGCTAGCCAGCCCACCCCCTTTGACACCACATACCCCCTTAGACAGCCCTTCCACCCTCGTGGACAGCCCACCCACCCCCCTAGACACACTGTACCCCCCTAAATAACCCCCCCCCCCCCCCCCCCCCCCCCGTGGACAACCCACCCCCCTAGACATCCCCTTCCCCCTTGGATAGCCCCCCCACCACCGTGGAGAGACCGCCCGCCCCCTGGACATCCCCTACCCCCCAGGATAGCCCTGCCACCCCTATGGATAGCTCATTCGCCCCTCTGGACACCTAGTAACCCCTGGAAAACCTCCCCCCCCCCCTAGACTCCCCATACCCCCTAGATAGCCCCCCACCCGTGTGGATAGCCTGCCCACCCCCATAGATAGCCCACCCACCCCCTTGGACACCCCGAACCCCCTTGGACAGCCCTACCACTCTCGTGGACAGCCCGCCCGCCCCCCTAGACACCCAGTACCCCCCTGGATAGTCCCCACCCCCCCCCCACCCCCAAGGACAGCCCTTCCCACCCCCATGGACCACCCGCCCACCCCCTGGACACTCCCTACCACCCTCAACAGCCCCGCCACACCTGTGGACAGCCCACCCACCCCCTGGATAGTCCCTCCCCCCGTGGACACCCCCCCCCCCTCGGACACCCCCTACCACCCTGGACATCCCTTCCACCCTCGTGGATAGCCCACCCTCCCCTGGACACCCTATACCCCCTGGATAGATCCGCCCACCCCCTAGACACCCCGTACCACCCAGGAAACCCCCCCCCCACCCGCGTGGACAGCCTGCCCACCCCCGTGGACAGCCCGCCCACCCACTTGAACACACCGTACCCCTAGGACATCCCCACCACCATCATAGAAGGCCCCCCTGGACACCTTGTACCCCCCTAGAAACCCCCCCCCCCCTCACCCCCTTGTACATCCCACCCACCCCCGTGGACAGCCCGCCCACCCCCTAGACAACCCCTACCCCCCTTAATAGCACTGCTACCCATATGGATAGTCTTTCCACCCCCTTGATATCCCCTATTACTATAGAAATCCCCCCTACCCCCATGGAGAGCCCCCCCTAGACACCCCCTACCCCATGGATAGCCCCGCCACCCCCATGGATAGCCCGCCCACCCCCCTGGACAGCCCCGCCACCACCCTAGACACCCCATACACCCTGGATAGCCCCCCACCCACGTGGACAGCCCGCTCGCCCCCATGGACAACCCCCCCACCCCCTTGGACACCTTGTACCCCCTAGGACAGCCCCATCACCCTCGTGGATAGCCCACCCACCCCCTGGACACCCCGTACCCCTTGGACAGCCCCCACCCCCCACCCCCGTGGATGGCCCGCCCACCCCCTTGGACAGCCTTCCCACCACCCTAGAAACCCCCTAACCCCCTCGACAGCCCTTCCACACCTATGGATAGCCCTCCCACCCCCTGTATAGGCCCTCCCCCAGTGGACACCCCCTCACCCCACCCCACTCCCGTGGAGAGCCCGCCCACCCCCCCTGGACACCCCCTACCCCCATGGACATCCCCCCACCATCGTGGAAATCCCAACCACCCCACCTAGACAACCTGTTCCCCCTAGACAGCCACACCCACCCCCTGGACACCTCATACCCCCTGGACTTCCCCCCACCCTCATGGACAGCCATCCCACCCATGTGGAAGGCCTGTCCACCACCTTGGACACCCTATACCACCTGGACAGCCCCGCCACCCTCGTGGAAAACCCTCCCACCCCCTTGGACACTCAGACCCCCTAGAACCCCCACCCCCACCCCCACCCCTATGGACAGTCTTCCCACCCCCGTGGACAGCCCGCCAACCCCCTGGACCCCCCCCCCCCCACCCCCCTTGACATTCCTGCCACCCCTATGGACAGCCCACCCACCCCCCTGAACAGCCCCTCCCCCTATGGACACCCCCCCCCCCATGGAGATCCATCCCACCCCCCTAAACACCCCCTACCCCCTAGACAGCCCTTCCACCCCTGTGGATAGCCCACCCACCCCCTAGACACCCCATACCCCCCTGGACATCCCTGCCCACCCCGTACCCCCTGAACAGCCCCCTGCCCGCATTGACAGCCCTCCCACCCATGTGGACAGACCTCCCAACCCCTTGGACAACCCGTACCCCCTGGAAAACCCCTCCACCCTCGTGGACATCCCACCCACCCCCCTAGACACTATGTAACCCCTGGACACCCCCCCCCCCCACCCCCGTGGATAGCTCGCATACCCCCGTAGACAGCTCGTCCACCCTTGGACAACCCCTACCCCCCTCGATAGCCCTTCCACCCCCATGGACATCCCGCCCACCCCCTGGAAACCCCCTCCCCCCATGGACACCCCCCCCCCCACCCCACCCCCATGGATATCCCATCCACCCCCCATGGACACCCCCTACCCCCTAGATAGCCCTGCCACCCCCGTGGACAACCCGCCCACCCCCTGGACACCTCATACCACCCTGGACAGCCTCTCCCACCACCTGGACACCCCATACCCCTAGACAGTCCCCCCACCCTCATGGATCACAAGAATGAATACCTGAGATATCTTCTTATTGACTTTTTGATTCATTTATAGTGGTAAAATTCTAAAGAATTATAAAAAAAAATTAGTAAAATAATCTAATGTTCTAAAATAGGGGACACAAAATCACAGATATTATAAAGATACATCATAAATAATTCTTCATAAAACCAGTTCAAAATCACATAATAGAGACTTCTTTCTATTTAAAACTCCACAAGGGATTATAAAAATCTCTTTTAAGCTTCCATTTCAAAAATCATATAGTATTTTTGTCCCATAATAAAAATGTAATCCATTTCCTAGTAACCAAATCCCCCTTCCAACCATACACACCAAAAACATTCATTTTTTCCAAAAGAAACACATACTATTGAAATAAACACTATTCCAAAACCATTTTAAAAATACCAATGATCTTAAAATCCATGAAATTCTTTCCACTAAAACCATTACACCCCCCACCCCCTGGACATCCCCTACCCCCCTAGACAGCCCCGCCACCCCCGTGGATTTCCCCCCCACTCCCATGGACGGCCCCCACCCCTGTGGACAGCCCCCCCCCCCCTCCCCCACCCCCTGGGCACCACCCCACCCTCCTTGGATAGCCCCCAACCCCCTGGACCACCCCCCTGAACATGCCCCAGCCCCCCAGACCCCCCTACCCCCACCCCCTTAGACACCCCCTACCCCCTTGGACAGCCCCCCCTAGACACCCCCCACCCCTGGACACCCCCTACCCCTTGGAAATCCCCCCCACCCCCTGAACACTCCCCCCACCCTAGACACCCCCTACCCCCTAGACAACACCCCCCCCCCCGGACAAGCCACACTCCCTAATAGAATATTACTATCATATAAACAAAATATATACCAATGTTGTTCTTTTTTTCTTTTATATCATGAATTATTTCCTCCATGTCCATTTTCATTAAAATTTAAGTGCTTTTGGAAGAAAAATAAGGTGACCAAACTAGAAGCATGGGTGGATTAGAGTGATGGGTGTAGTGCTTCAACTACCCAGTCTCAAATGTTGAATCATGTTAGTTTTATCAATTGTAATATATTACTTTCATAAATTGATATTCTCCACCTACGCCCAAATAGTGGTATCAATTCTTGGTTATAGTTTATTGGCTGACCAAATTACCAAGACTCGGAATTTGAGATTGGTTGGAAGACTAATGAGAAAACATTCATCTATTACCCAGTTTCGGTATTTAGTAATGTGGAAGGTGAGGGTTTGGAAAGTAACTACTAGGACTAGGAGGACTATTCTAAAAGGTTTATCTTCTAGTGAATATGGAATGTAATTTTCATAATGTATGCAATATTGTATTCTGGTGTATAAAATATTGAATCCTGTGAGTAGGTGTATTGGTTTTTGTCTCCAAGTGTATTTTATTTACTACAGGTGTATTTGAGTCTGGTGTATGAAATATTGGAGGCTTTTGCATATTGGATTCTATGTGTAGGTGATATTGGATTATGTGTGGTGTATTAGCCTAGGTGCATTGGCTTCCCTGCTGGTGTGTTGGGTTCTGTATAGTTTTTTGGGTGTTGGGTTCGGCATGCTGTTGTGAAATCTCGGTGAAGGATATACCAACATTTTATAACCATTGGTATACTGCTGAAATAAATTTTAATATTATACCAACGGTTATAAACATTTGGTATAGGGATAAAAGAAATGTGAAATTTATACAAATGGTTACAAAATCGTTGGTATATCAAAGTACTTCAACATTTTACCAACGGTTACTTGCAACCTTTGGGAAATAAACTATACCAATGGTTTTTGAACCGTTGGTAAAACACTGAATGCTTTGTAAACCAACATTTTTAAACCATTGGTATAGATTTTTTCCAATGGTTCTAGGTAACTGTTGGGAACCTATGATTTTGTGCAGCATATACCAATAGTTATTTAGAAACTATTGGAATATAACTATCCATAAACTTGACTTACCAACGGTTTATCAAACCGTTGGTATATTGTATACCAATAGTTTTCCCTTCAATACCAACAGCTTTTAACAGTTGGTATTGTTTAAATTTATAGTAGTGTCATGTGGTTATTAATTATTTATTCATATATTTTTACCCATTATTATACTATTTGGTACATAATATAATTAATAATATCTTTTTAAGAATGCCTGAATTGACCCACTTTTTAGTCAGAAATTTGTGTTTCTTAAAAATCATGTTTTATAAAAAGGGTTTCTAAGAATATTGTACCAATATCCTATAATATTTAAAAGAAAGTTTTACCCTTTTTATTTTAACAGTATTTTTAAAGAAATATTATTGACTCTTTCCAAACAAGGTATTTTTCTAATGTTTTTACCATGTAAATGGAGTTCTCTTTTACCTCATATAACACGTATAGATTTAACCACTATCATTAAATTGAATCTTCTGTTTCATTTTTGAAATGTTAATTTTTAATAAAAAAAATTATATTTTATTTTAAAGGAAAAAAATTTCAAAATGATTTCAACCTCCTTTTATATGTTTTCAAGGGAAATTGTCTTACAAAAATTCAAGACATATTAATAAGTTTTAAAAATTATTTTTAGATAAATAGTTTTCAAAATATTTTCAATATTTATTTATATTTTTTCAAAATATTTTCAAAGGAATTATTTTAAAAAAAATCATGATTTATTTATATGTTTTAAAATTATTTTAAAAGAAATATTTTTCAAAACATTTTCATGCATTATTTATATGTTATGAAAGTATTTTCAAAGAAATAGTTTTCAAAACATTTTCAGGCTTTAATTATATGTTTTCAAAGTGTTTTCAAATAATTGTTTTTTTAATATTTTGAAACTTATTTTATAAGATTCAAGGATAATGGTTTTAAAATTTATGTCAAATCTTATTTATAAGTTTTCAAGTTATTTTCTAATAAAATGAATTTTAATTGGTTTTATGCTTTCCTTTTCGAATAAGAAAGAATATTTTCCTCAATAAACGTTTTTGAAATATATTTCAAAATTATTTTCTATCTAAGATGACATATATTGATGTTATCATGCCATTCTAGGAAATTTTCTAAAAGTTCCTTTCATATTATTTATATTAATGGGTTATGAATAATTTCATGGTCTTAATGAAAACCATTTATATTTTAAGGGTTATATATTTATGAAATCCATTTATCTTTTATCGGTTATGCTTTAATGAAAACCAATTATCTTTCACTAGTTATATGTTTATGAAACCCACTTCTATTTCATGGGTTATATGTTTTTGATATTTGTTTCTCTTTCATGGGTTATGGTTTTTATGAGATGATTATGAAACCTATCTTTTTTTACTGGTTATGAAAATATTACATATTTATAATACCCATTTTATTTCATTAGTTATGATATGATTATTTATGACCATGTGGAAAATGTATTTATGATTTAATTATGATATTGTTGGGGCCTATATTTAACTCCAATGCATTGGGTGATGATTTATATCTAATGAGATAGACTAAGATGGTCTTGGGAATTAACTTTGACTACTAAGATGGTCATGGTAGTGAACCATGATTAACAAGATGGTATGAGTGAACTCGTTCTACTAAGATATCCATGGGAGTAAAACATGTCTGCCAAGATGGTATAGAGGGTAAACCAGTACTTACAATATGGTATTGGAAGTGATTCCTTGGATACTATAGAAATCATATTATATACTTATGTGTATTCCAAAATTCCATGTTTTATTACTATGTTTTACTTTATTATCTTATGTTCCTTATTTTATTATGATTAATGTATTATGAACTGACAGTATTTTTTATGACCTATAATATATAGGGTATGATATTCAAATGTTATTCTCAAGTTTCATTCCCCTTTTTTTATCTTATGCTTATGCATTTCCTTTATTTACCTTACTGATTAGGTGAGATCACTCCTTTCTTATGTTTCCTTTACCGAGGTTATGAAGAAAGGATTTAGGTAAAAGTAATAAATGTAGAGATCTTTATGGGATATTTTGAAGATATTTCTCCAGGATATACGATTTTGTTTCCAATACATTAAACTATTATGCTCCCCAAACATATATTTTTCTGTAATGTACAGAGTATTAATCTAAAATGATATGATATACGTGTATGTTAATCCTAGTTCCCTATATTTGGTATCATAGGAAATGTTTAGTAAACCTTTATAAACTAAGATTCAAAACTTTAGTGAGATACCTAGGTATATTTCTAAGGATATGTTTACAGATGTCTCTATGGATAAATATAAAGATGATTCAACATTTAGGAAAATGTCTTGGAATTTTGGTAAAGAATAGAGTGAGTGGTTTCCTAGGAATATATCCCTATCTGTATATTACAAGTGGATGTGTATCTAGAATAGATGTACATAGGGGTATAAACTCCCACAAGATGTTTCGGGTCTGACTTAGGGTAATCTGGTACACAAAAACAGGCCTTGATGCACACCTGGTTTAAAACTCCCAAAAGATATGCTTTATAAATTCACAAACTCCTCATGAACCATCATGAAGGATTTAAATATATGTTTGATATGAATAAACTAGGATAAACCTATGGTGTCAAAAATCTATTAAGGTGTCATGATTTTGACACCCCGTAAGTAATTATTTTCATGACTTTGTGGTTTTATGCTATGATAAACAATACTCACACTATGCTTGTGGTTTTATTCAAGGGAGGGAACCATATGGAAATGGATTAACATTAAATGTGATGGATGATTTTCTGATGAGATTCCAAGTGGTATGATCACTATAATGAATTATTTTATTATCATTCCTATTCAGTTTTCATGGAACATGATTAACAATGTGTACCTTAACCAACTCTTGTACTCAGCAAGGAAGATAATGAAGGACTCCTCTTAGAGTTTTGGTAATTGAGACCATTAAGGAAAGAATATTCAGTTTCCTGTGTTTCAATAATGAGGAAATAATTCCATAAGTTGATTACTTAGAGAGAGAAAAATGTTTTTGATTATGGTATGGAAGGACACAAAGTAAGTGACTTTTGGGGGAAAATAATATTCTAGCTAATATAATGGATGACAATATTAGTATCTCTAAGGAATCATAAACAATTAAGTTTTTAAAGTGTGGAATAAATGGTCATTAAGAAACTAAATGTCCCAATAGGAAATATCCTGAAGATTATTTTCAATTTGTTAAGAGTAATGGTTATAATTATGATGATAAAGATACTACAGAAGAAATGTGATAAAGATGAGGTATTGTGTAATAGGATGAGGTATCCTTACTAATTCCATAAGGATGAAGTGAAATAATAAAAGCTTGTATGTATTTGGATTCAATAATTATGTTATATGAAATTTGAGATATATAAGTATTTTATATTTTATATTTTTCTCTATGGATTTATAAGAACAAATTTAAAGGTTCTAATGGAATAGAAAACTGATATAATGGAAAGGTTATATCCATGGAAAATGCTTGATTATGGGAAATATAATCCTTATATTGTTACTCATGTTATTATAATGCCTTTTGGTTAAAGATATGTGGGATATGAATATGTAAATTGGATGGTACTTATTTCCTTGGGACTAATTAAGGACTTGTTGATAGGTGGTTTTTGCTATCACTAACAAATTTTACAACATTTTTTGATTTATTGAATAAATCCAATATACTTTTAATAAGTAAGGATGAATTTTTTCTATAAGTATTAATTGTAAATGAGTTTTTTACCATGTTACAAGATAATTTTACTTGAGGGTATTCACATGTTTGGAATGTGACAACCAATAGATAGTTTTTGATATATGAGGGATCAATGATAAGATGATTTAATAAAATTATTTCAAAGGTTTTGGATTTTTATCTCTTATAAGGGTTATAATATTAACCATTCATGAAAAAATTATGTTAAACTTTAGATAAATTATTTATGCATAGAGTGTGTATTGAAAACCTTGGTTAAAATGAAATTTAGTGATTAATATTATTTCAACTATGTCCATCTAATTTATTTTTGAAATTATATTACTGATGTTTTAGAAAATGAAATCATGTATATTGGGTGAAAGAAATAAATCATGTAAAGTATATAGGTTATTAAACCATGACCTAAGGATGATAAGGGTTTCACGCCTACCGTTGGCCTATATGATTTCCTGGTAAATGTATAATTATTTATGATGAATAACAGTTTATGATGAAACAGTAGTGTTACTTTTATTTTTAGAGATTGATGTATTAACAATATTGATTGTTTTAAGAATATTTGTAGATAAATAGTTATAATTTTCATTCATTTATGGGGCTTAATATCTTCAAAAAATTTATTTTAACACATCACGCATCAAAGTAAATTTCTAGATGTCCATTACATGAAGTTATAGATTAATTATAAATTGATAAAAGCACAAATAAAGAATGTTTTTTTTATTATAATATCTCAAGTGTGTATCTTTACTTATATTTTTTGTCAATAAAATAATTAATGAAATATAGTATAATGATCAAAATAAAATGTGTTGTCCTAATACCATGATTTTTTTTAATCGATAGCCTTTTAAATCATCACAGATTTATGACTTTTAGGCCCTCAATAGTTCATTGATTATTCCCTTGTTTGTGATTGATTACCTCAATTACGCCCTATAAATATATATACTTTTTACACTATGTCATAATTTCACTTCCAAACTATGTTTTCTTATGTGTAAACCCAAATATATGTTACTTTGGGTAACTATTATGGTTCAAACATTCCCTTTTAAGGGAAGTTATAGTATCTATTTTTACGATGTGGGTTACTATAAATGTAACATTCAAGTATAAAACCTTTGATAACCCAAACTAATTTTGAGGGTGAAATTAATTTTATGGATGGTATAATGTAACACACTGATATATTTTGAACTATTTTTTTAGAATTAATTTAACCTTTATGATATTTTTTATTTTACATAACACTAAAAATATTTTATTTTATATTAAATCACTATGTTTGGTTTTTGTTTTATGCAACACCAAGTTAATAATGCACTACACACAACATAAATTTTTGTTTAATCTACATGGAACACCAAGGATTTTTTTTGTTACATGCAATAATGATTTACTCAATGGCTTGCATAACATGCATGACTGATTTTTAACAAACAATAGTATATCATTAAAATATTATTATTTAAAATAACAAGAAATAAAAAAAATTAAATTAGTGGTTATAAATAGTATTAACTAATTTATGAAAATATTTTTTTTACATAATATAATATCAATTCTAGGTTTCCAATTAATTATAATAGGATATGAAAGACAATTGAATAAAAAAATTATTTTTATTACTTTTTGTCAAAATTTTGTTTTAGACTAATAATTTAAATTAAATGAAATTTTTTAGTAATAATAATGTAATATATATGTTATATATTCAATAAAATGTTTTTTTTATTCATTCAATATATTGGATAAACATAACATAAGAAAAAACCTAATTTTGATTCATAAAAACCTATATATTTTTATAAAGATAGTTTTAATTCATTTTAATGGAATACAAATTTTAAATCCAATTTTTTGAACTTGTATAGATTTAATATATCAAAATAAAAATTATTTTGGAATAGAAACAAAAAATTTATGTAAGTAAAAAAAAATCATATTTTTCTATAAGTTTACTTTTATAATGAATATTTAAAAATACTAGATTCTAATTCAAAATTTCTTTTTTATCTAATTTATTTATAAGGTAAAATTATATTTCAAATTTGTTTCAAGGTTTAATTTGATAAAATTTTTAAAAATTAATAAAATTTAGGTCATTGGAATCAATTTAAAATTGAAATAGGATAAAAAAACATAGCAATCTTTTGAATATTTTTACTTTAAAAACTATTATTGTCATGCTAATTGCAAGATTAATTTTAAATTAATTTATACCAATTATGTGATTGGAATTTAGAAAAATGGATTTCATATTTTTAATCATAATCATTTATAATATCAAATATTTTCAACTTATTTTTTGACCAAAAATATAATTGAAAGTAATTAAAATTATTTACATCGATTAAGGTAAGATTAAGCTTAATTAAGGACTAAACCTTAAATTTAAGACCCAAAATGACTTATAAACTTTTACAAAATCCATTGAGTGGCCTTATTTAGACCCTATAATACCTTTTATCACTTTGTAACATTATTGGATCAACTTGGATCATGAAAAACGTGGGAGGAATTCTCTCTTTAAATATTTACAAGAGTGTCAGGCCTCCTTCCCTATAAAATGCCACCGCATCTCCCTCTTCTTCATACCTCTCAAAAGAAAATAGATTTGTCCAAGCTCTTCCAAATAAACATCCCAACAAACCTCAATTAATTTTTGATGCCTCCCTTTTGGAAGAAATTATTCAAATTAATCCTTTTAGCAAAAACCAAATAGAGTTTTCTCATTAAGAGATAACGCCTTACCTCAAGTCCTTTCTTTAATTTTCATTCTCCACCCACTCCACTCTATTTATTACATTATTTTATAAAAACACCAGTATCCGAAATATAATAGTATGTTTTTATTGTAATTTTTTGACCTATACTTACACAAACCTCTATATAATGGGTAACAAATATAGTATTTACCTGTACAATGAACTACCGTCTCACTAAATGATGATTGTTAAATTTTACTTACTACCTCTAATGGTTGAAATTATTATGTAAAATCTATCCATATATGTTATATATTATATTTATTATGTTTTTAATATTATTTATTTATTTTTACAACACATTTATTTTTACTTTCCATTTTGTGTTAGTACGATAATTTCGTTTGAGGATGTATGGACTACCGCCCCCTCAAATTGATATGATTATTTCATACACTACATGTAATGTATTAAGGATGGGTTTTAGTGATTATATATGATATATATGATATCATAAATATAATTCAATAATGATATAAATATATAAATATATTTTATTTTCTTTCATTCTTTCAATATGACAATAAAAACAAAAATAACGTTCATGCGTACGTACAGCTTATCAGATCGATGAACAGTGTATTCCATTGTGTACTTATATATTATTTAGATTATTATAATACCAATATAATATATATAAATGATATTTATATCATGTTTTAAGGTCTATAAATCATGATATAAATTATAATTACCCAAGATATAATAAATTAAGACACAGGCGAAGAATAAATCCAATATTACCCAAAGTGAAACCTTAACATATGATTGTTAACAGGCGGGTAATATAAGGTCATAATAAAACCATATATAGTATTTAATATAATAATATTGTTTTCTAAAATATTTATAATAAATTTATATTCTTTTATACAATTGGTTTTAATGATTATGGTGAGAGTCAAGACACAAGGTAAGGTGATTTCATCTAACTTTTTATTTTTGAGTGATACATGATGTATTCAACACTCTTTAATTTTTTTTGGAGTATGTAATTACCATGATTATATTATATGAATATTATAATTAAATTTAATGGTATTAATATATCCATTTTATGATCTTTGTTTCATATTTATTAGGTTTCAAAATTTACCAAATTGGTGAAATAATTTGGTCTCAATTTTTTTTATTTGGGACTCATATTTGGTTATGAACATAAATTATATTTCAAGGTGTATATAATTCCATTTTACGTGTAATATCATAAATTCCCTTATTGTCATGATATTTTATGTTTTATATAATTTCATTTTCTTACATGAAGATTATGATCTGATGTTACCAATTTATAATATTTCACTAAGGCAATCTCATCACTTATCAAGATTGTTTATGTGTAGACTTTGATGAAATATTATAATCCATATTTAAAAAACATTCATTAATTTTCTTCTAAAATGGTTTTTAATGATTTATTCATATATTTTTACCCTTTATTCTACTATTTGGAATATAAGATAGTTAAGAACGTGTTTTTAGGAATTCCCAACTTTACCCTCTCTTCGGTCGGAAATCTGTGTTCCTTGAAAACCATATTTTCTAAAAAAAGGTTTCCAAGAATATTGTTCCACTATATTATAATATTTAAAAGACATTTTCAAGATTTTTTTATTTTACCAAACATATCAATTGAATATTCTTTTTCCTTTCCTTACAAGTCATTTTTCTATCTTTTTTTACGTGAAAAATGAATGTTATTTTACATTTCATGACATGTATAGATTTAATAGCTATCATTTCATTGAAGATTCCTTTTCATTTTCGAAAGGTTAATTTTTAAGAAAATGTTTCTAGAAGTTATTTTCATGGAAAAGTTTTTCAAAATGTTTTCAACATTATTTTATAGGTTTTCAAGGGAAATTGTTTTCAAAATGTTTTCAATCATTATTTATAATTTTTTCAAATTAATTTAAAAGATATGGTTTTCAAAACATTTTAAAGCATTATTTATATGTTTTCAAATTATTTTAAAATAAATGGTTTTCAAAAAAAATCAAACTTTCTTTATAATTTTATAAAAAAATCAAAGAAATGGTTTTTAAAAAATTTTCATTCTTTATTTATAATTTTTCAAAGTATTTTCATAGAAATGGTTTTCCAAACATTTCCAATATTTATTTATAAGTTTCAAATTTGTTTTCAATGAAAATTTTATTTAAAATATTTTCAAGCTTATTTTATAAATTTCATGGAAAAGGGGTTTCAAAATTATTTCAAGTCTTATTTATAAGTTTTAAAGTAATTTTTTATAAAAATCAATTCCAAATATTTTTATGTAGCCTTTTTCAAAGAAGAAAGGATATTTTCCTCAAGAAACGTTTTTTGAATGATTTTTCAAAATAATTTTTCATCTATGATGACATTCATTGATGTTACTCATTACCTTATATAAAATGATCTAAAGGTTCTATTCATATTATTTTTATGAATGGGTTATGATTAATGTCATGATATTTATGAAACTCTTTTATCTTTCATGGGTTATATGTTTATGAAATCCATTTCTATTTCACGAGTTATATGTTTATGAAATCCATTTCTCTTTTACAGGTTATATGTTTATGAAATACATTTCTTATTCTCAAGTTATATGTTTCTGAAATCTATTTAACTATCATGGGTTATTATTTTGATGAAATTATTTTTAAAACATCCTTTTTCCATGGGTTATGATAAAATTACATGTTTATGATACCCATTTCATTTCATGGGTTATGATATGATTATTTATGATCTCTTGGAATAAGTATGTATGATTTAATTATGATATGGGTGGGACCTATATCTCCCTCCAATGCATTGGGTAAAGATTTATATCTCATTAGATAGACTAATATGGTCTTGGGAATAAACCTTTACTACTAAGATGGTCATAGTAGTGAACCATCTATATCATGATGGTATGAGGAGTGAACTCATGCTACTAAGATAGATTTTAGAGAGAACCATGACAACCAAGATGGTATGGGTAGTAAACCCATACTAATAAGATGGTATTGATAGTTATGTCTTGGCTACTATGAAAATAATATTGTATACTTATGTGTTTTCCATAATTCTATGTTTTATTCTTTTGTTATGATTTCATTGATTACGTTCTTTATTTCCTTATGACTAATGTCTTATAAACTACCAATCATCGTTATGATCCCTAATATATAGGGTATGATCTTAAAATGATATTCCCAGGTTCTATACCCTTTTTTCATTTTATTTTTATGCATTTCATTTATTTACCTTACTAAGCATCTGAGCTCACCCCTTTCTTATATTTCCTTTCCCCAAGTTATGAAGAAAGGTTTTAGGTATGAGTAATGAAGGTGGAGATTATTATGGGAGCTGTTTAAGATCTTTCACCAAGATATAATATTTTGTTTCCATGTTTCCAAAGACACAAAACTATTATGGTCATCGGGTAGTAATTGTTTTGTAATTTATTGAGTATTCCTCTAAAATAATGTGATATCCAAGTATGTTAATCCTAGGTCACTATATTTATTATATTGTTATAATGTTATATATTTTCACTAAAATAAGTTATTATAGTTTAATATAAATTAAAATGATAATTTCTTCATGTAGGATATCAATTAATCATGCTACACATAATGTCAAAATGATTCAATGTGGTATAAAAATATGATCCATTAATTATTAAATACTTTGTCAATTATGATATTATAAATAATAAATTTTATTTAGAAAATAAATAAACATAATGTATTTTATTTTTGATATAAAATATCACAAAATAAATATTTCATTACTATACAATGATGTAATACAATAATAAAAAGTAAAAAATTATTAAAAATTCTATTTTAAATAATATATAATAATAAAAAATGACTGATGTGAGTATAATATAAAACCCATTGTATTGGAGTTTTTAACAAACATAATATATATATATGAATAAAAATACATATGAATAATAATATAGTCCTTTGAATATAAATTATGTAAAAAATAAATATGAAAGATGAAATTATGGTTTTTTAGATTGGTAAAAATTGAATTTACTAAAAAAAAGTTAGTAAATATATGTTTTATTGAAATTGGAAAATATAAATATTGTAAATAAATACCATTGATAATATTATTATAAGTTGACTATTAGAATTGGTTTTCATAGGGAAGGATCATGTATTATCCAAATATTTATGTTTTAATGAAATTATCTACTAGGGAAATCCATGTTATTGAAAACAATTATCACTGCAATATTGGCTCAAATAATACATAAATTAAACATTATAAAATAAAATATACTTATAGATTATGTTAGATTCATAAATGGTTATATATCATGGATATAAGGTGATATTAATATAAAAATTCATTTAATAAAATAATTTAATTTATCCTAATAATATATTCCCATTAAATACCCTCTCATTATAATAGACTACCATTACACATAATTTGGATGATAAATAATATAAAATTATGTATCTTTATTTTAGTATGTACAAATTAGTTTTCTGGTGGAATGTAATATTTTTTTATTAAAACATAAATATTATATATAAATGGTATAATATGTCATTAAATAGTATATTTAGATGTCACAGTTATATAGGAATGTATAATTAAATTTTTATAATGATCTAGGTCAAATTTTATCACTAAAATTTCTGTAAGGAATTAATTTATGTTGTTGAGAATTATAGTGTGTCATTGATCACTATTCATAATGATAATATAAAATAATAAACATATTTTCCATGTGATTCCACTGTCTCTATGTATAATAAACATATTTTTCCATTTTTATTCACATTTATTTTAATTATTTTATTGATATCTATCATAAATTATCTATCATACAACTCTTACTTTTATTGTTAATGTTTTTTACTGTTTATTAAATTGGATACTTATATTCAACAAGGATTCATATTCCCCACTATTAATATCATGTTATAATATTTTTCTTGAAACAAGACTCAAACATCATATAATATGAAATTATTATTACTTATCCATTCTAATGCAATTTATTTTTTATATTATTAATTACATTTAACAAATTCCCTCTCATTATACCCATTTTTTGATGTTTTTATTTTGTCAAAATAGTCTCATTATTTTTTATAATTTAATTCATTATATTATAAAATTCAATATGATTGTAATTTATTTCTATTGTTATAGATACTATATATTCAATAGGTTATTTCTATTTATATATTGATAATATCAATTTGGGTTATTCACTGCTAGGAGTCAAATTATTCTAATAAATTCTTTTGGAACATAACATTATTCATTAAAATTGCCTTTATTAATGTTGGTTTCTTATAATGGGGATTGGTATCACCAATGTGAACTGAGTATATTATTTTTATCCCCAATGGTTGTTTCTTCTCAAAGATACTTGTGGTTTTTATTGGGTTTGATATCAAATGGGAGTATCATTATAAATAATAGGTTTTATTTGAGACCATGGAAGATTTGTTTTCTTAGTTAATTATTTTGTTTTTTGATCAACATTCATGTCAATTGGATGTTATAAAACCATTTACTCATAAGGATCACATTGAGAAGTATTTTTTGGTCAGAGTTAATTATAATCCTAATTAAACAAGAAGGTTTTAATTAACATTGAACTATATAATGAGAATATAAATAAATAATTATTATCAATTTTATAAGTTATTATCAATGTTCATATCCATTATATATTCAAACAATGTAATTTTATGTTTTCTCCATTTGATTATGGTTTGATATTGACAATAAAATTAGGTATTAATATGATTTATCCATTACACATGGATATGGTTCTCACTAATATGATTTCATGCCTTATAATTCAACATAAAGTCCCCCAAATTTATGTTTTGGTATAGAATAAAATAAAAAAGTTGTTTTAAATTATTTAAATCTACATGATATATATGTTAAATAGATACCAGAATTTATTATCATTCATATCCTTTCACATTTTGTTGTACTATATTCGATTCATTTATGGAAAATTGTATCACTAAGGTGACAACATGGATATATTAAATTTTTTAATTGATCTATTTTATTGATTTCATGTATATACATGACTATATGACTTGATATAAAATAATTATCATTATAAAAAATTCATTAGAGGAAAATTTTTAACTATAATTTCAGGGATACATATCATTCAAATATTGACCTTAGTATCTTGCTTCAAAATGCTATCATAGGGTGAAAAAAAATTAAGGGTATAATATAGATCATCTGAGAAGGAAATAGAATAAGATCTACCTATATTGGTAATATTTAGATAAATCATCCATTTATTTTTATGGAAATGATGATATTCTAATTGTATATGGATCGTTGGAGGAACAAAACAATATTAACATCCCTGCCCAGGAATTATGAGGCTATGTAATATAGGTAAAAGATAAATAATATCTTTATTCAGGATATAATAATGGGAATATTTCTATTTCAATATTATTATGGATATCCAGTTATCAATTGAAAATAAAAAAATAGTTCTTGGATTATTCTAACCTACCTAAACTAATGGAAACAAGATCAATTGTTATGTGTATTAAGATTAAAAAATAAGGGATATCACCCTTTATGGTAATTGATGAGTTCAAGAATATTATAGGTAAATATCAACTTGGTAAAAAATATAAAAAATTAATGATATAAATCAATAACATTTGTTTTCTAAAAATGTGTTGATATTTTAGAGTGAGGATAACTAGTAAATAAATGAGGTCCTAGTGGAAAATTACCAGGATATTAGTGGACATTCCTAGTATGTTAGAGTAGATTTGTATAAAGGTAAAAAAATGTAGCCTCTCCAACTCAAATCATTGATTAGGTCATGAACTCTAAGTAGAAGATAAGGAAAATTAAAGTCTATTTAACACATTAAAGGAAAAAAATTCAAGGTTGTAGATAAGAATATAGAATTAATCACCATTAATTATCACACATATTGAATTGACCATGATGATATGATTTTTCTTTATAGATTTTTTGAATTAATAGTAAATTTTGAACTATATTCCAAGATATTGGATAATATGGATATTTATTTCAAGATATGAATTCATAATTAATTGGGATGATGTAAAACATTTTTCTATTGAAATATTTATTGGATTCATGAGTCTAATTTGTTACAATTTTATTGTAAATTTTTGAGGAATTTCTATAACATTATAATTTATGATATTTTACATTGTCTACTTTTGGTCCCACGTATCCTTTGAAACATATATTTATAGAAAATTAATAAGATATATTTTTGAATGAGTTAATATGGTTAACAGTCATGTATATTTTTAATATAATTATATATCACTAATTTTATGTTATACCATTATAAACTCTTGAATAAAATCATATATTAATATTGGTGTACATTCAATTTACCCAAAAATATTATAAATATTTTTTTAAAAGTTTACTAAATATATTATTGAAAATAAAATATTTATTAAAATATTTACTAATTATTTTTGGCATAAATTGAAATTTAATTACATTAATATGGGATATTATTGAGAATATGTATAAACCATATTTATCTATGGATGATTATTTATTATTATGACAAGTATTCATATTTTTTTACATTGAAACATTATTACATTATTTTATATTTTCTCTTATAATGGATTTCATTAAATGATAAATTTTATGAGAAGTACATAGAATTAAATATTCCCTTGATTCATTATTTGAACTCATGAGATAACTATGAGATAGTAATCATCATGTCTATACTATTTTTATATTCTATAATTTTAACATTGAATTGATGGTATGTTTATGATCGTTATAATTTTTTCCTCTAATATTAAATGAATTCTCATTTTTTTGTTTATTTGTGAATATAATTATGTTTACATACTATTATAATATAGGGAATCAGGTTTTTTTATTTATCTCATACATATTATTTATACCATAAATATGTATTCATACTAGATTCTTCAATATTTGATACCATATGGTACATGTAATCCAAACCTAAAATTTTTCCCATTCACAATGGTATTAATTATCAATATTATGTATGATCAAATATATATACAAAATTATGGAATAATCATCCATATTTTTAAGATATATTAGTTAAATTTATTATATTTAAACAGTAACAAGACTCAAAAGGTACAAATAATTTAATAATATTTAAATTTTAATGTAGTATAATTACTATATAATAAGTAGAAAAAATATTTAGTCAACTAAATTTTGGGATGTTACTTTATATTTTAGTGAGTGTGTTTAATAAAACTTCTTGGAATATTATTTAAAATAATAAAGAATTTATAACATAATTATGATATATTTTAATAAATATTAATCAAAGGTTTTTATAGTAATGTTATTTGGAATACATATGATGTCATTTAATAAATATTATATATATAAATCTAGATTTATATATTTTTAATTTAATGTTTTAAACATTAACCTTTGAATATTCCTTGATATGATAGTTTTTTTATAGAATGAAAATTATTTGATCAACCACGATAAATCTTAGGATTCCCTAAATAATAATAATAATGATATATTGTAGTCAAAGGTAAAATCATTACAATTCCAAAGAAATATATGAGGGTTATTAATGGAAAAAAATTCTAATATATAGAAATTAATTATCCATGAAAATTTTATATTATTTTAAATTTATTAATGTTGTAACAGTATTTATCATTTTTTGTACCATTAAACTGTTAGTCATACAAAAAAAATATTCTAACTCATGATATGTGCTCTATAGAATTAGTATGTAATAAGAAAGAAAATTTTATTATAGTTTTTATATCATCTTTTTTATATCTTTTATTCAATATAATGAACTAATTATAAAATCTAATAAGAAGATGAGAAATAAAACATGGTATATTATCCATTTAAAGATATTTTCAATGGAAATAATTATTTTCTTATAAGAGAAACATTATTATAAAATTAAAGTTATTAAATTTCTCACTAAATAAAGAAGATACAATGACAATGTCTGATCCTAAATTTGATTATTTTTTATATAACCAAGAAGAAAAAATTAATTGATTCTATTATTACTGAAATTTAATTCATATAATTTTTATTAGAAGTAATTTATTTTCAATATATAAATATGGTTTGAAAACAACCATGATGGACATTCATGGGTTATCAAAATTATATAATTCCAATAATAGAACATAAATGATGATAGTGGAGACAAATAATAAAAGAACTAATATAAATTAATATATTTGTGATGTTTTATATTTTTAAAAATTATGTGAGAAAAATTATGGGTAGATTAAGAGGATTGTATTTACAATTCAAATATCTACAAAATAGCCAATAGGATCACCATTTTTTTAACATCATATCTCGTGTTACAATTTATATAACTTGAATTAGTGCTATACATACTCATCTACATGTCCCCATATTACTAAGTATATTGAATCTAAAAAATAGTTAATATTTTTTTTCTAAGAATATACATGCAAATTGATAATAATAAATAATACTAAAATAACAAAAAATCAGCATGGACATAATCACTTCATAATATAGAAGTTATAGAAATAATAAAACCATATTCAATATTTCGCATGTTATAACTGAATAATAGACTCGTGTAATGTTTTACATGTCACAGAAGAAAAATTATATTGCACTATGGGTATATCAAATATAATACATAATCAAAAAGTATAAAAAAATAATGGTACATTTCAAAATAGTTGGTCTATGTTCAATATTGGTCTAATAATAAAATTGACATCTTCAATATCATTCACATATTTTAATAATAGAATATTTTTTCTAAATAATACAATGGAACCTAATGATTTTATGCCCACTAAGTTTCGCCTTATAAGGGTGGTATAAAAACATATGACACCACCCATGGTGTCTATAAAGCAAGTTAATATTTTTTAGTACATTCAAAAACTTAAATTTAAGTGATATTAATAAAAAATTATATATATATATATATATAAATATATCTTGTCATTTATTTAAAAAATCACAAAAAATGATTCAACCTAAAAAATTTCCTCAATATTGTTATATAATAGGGATTTTATTATGGTTTGATAAAATTATATAACAAGTTGATTTAAAACATTCCAACACACAAACTCAAATAATATCGATTAAAAAGGTTATAAAATTACATAACATTTTCTTTATCAAAATGATAGGGTATTGGGTTGAAATTAACCATATCAACTAATAATTAAGAATCTCGATGTATTTTTTTTGTAATGACCCAGAACCCATATGTGAATACTAATAAAAATTCATGATTAAAATTATTCCAAAAAAATATGTGTTAGAGAATGGATTTTGAACTATAAATAACTAACTTATTATAATGGAAGTCTATGTATGATCACTGAAAATTCATTCATTGTAATTAGGATATTAGGTCTGCACCACATAGAAACCTTGTAAGTAATGGGAATGTGTTGTGAACACCATACTGATAATTCAAAAAATATCGACCCAATAACATCAAAAAAACAAAATCCATCAAAAATAATATAATACTATGTTGGAAAATCCAAAAATATATAATTAAAAAGATTATATTTATGGTATGATTGATACATTATCTATAAATTGATAGAGAATTAATATCATCCATTAAACCACAAAATTAATTTCACCATCTCCAATTGTCTAAACACTAATATATAATGGATAAAAATTATATTGATCCTCTATTAAAGATATAAGAACCTGTGTTTTAAATCTGGATGGAATTCTGAGGGAATTTTAATTTTCAAAAATTACTGAGCGGGTCATTTTTAGAACGGAACTTCAGAATAGAATTCTGAAAGTTGGGGTGTTTAAAAGATATATTTTTGGACATCGATAAAATCCCAAGAACTTCCATGGGAAGTTTGATGAGTTTTTTGAGTGAAAGAATGGGAAATATGGTTTTTAAGAACCTGTAGAGGGCGCAAGGTTACCCCACGGTCTTCTAAACCCTGTGGCCCATAGTAGGTAACCATGAAACATAATTCTAGTGGAAAATATTTGTCACACAGTCTGTGTACGATTAGTCTAACTATGTGTGACAAACTTTGTGAGGTGAGTTTCATAGATGGGGGGTTCTTCACGGTTGGAACATGGTTTTACAAACCGTGTGGGTCAAACTATACAGATAGGACTATTTAATAAATTAAATTAATTTTAATTAGAATAAAATTAAAATAAAACACACAAACCTCACCCCTCTCTTCATACCCAATTGGTGCACACTAGGAGATCCCCTTGAGGTACGACACAACCCCCACCACAGCCCTCCTCTGATCTTTGTTTCCACCTAGATTTATACTATTTATTCACATGATCCTTGACTATAAGCCCTATCATCTCTTCTCTTCTTTGTTTTCTGCATTTTTACGGGCTATTCATCACCTGGTGGAGTTCGAGCAAGCACCCTAGGGTTGTGGGTAACCCCTTTTTTGGTTTTTCTTTAATGTTATGTCATGATAATGGTGTCTCGGGACCCTTTGATCCATGTTCTGGAAACCGCTGCCAAAGGTGAGGTGGTTCGGGTGGTTTTAGTCCACCGGATTTGCTTTGAGGCAAGGTTTTAAACCAATATTTTGTTTGGAACCCTCTATTAAGGGTTTAGTGGTGTTTATGAGACCTGGATAAATTGTTATAGGGTGTTGCGATCATTTTCCAAGTGCATGCATGCATTTTTTTTCAGGTGTGAATATATATAGATATATATATATCTTATGTGTGTGTGTTCCCTCATGGTGTGGGGAACACGTGCATCGGTTTAAGGATATATATATATATATATATATATATATATATATTTGTGTGTGTGTGTGGAAGTGTGGGCATGCGAGAAGGATACTGCTTGAGTTATAAATCTTACCTATGCTATCTTTTGAGGTAGGCTCCCTAACCTTTCCCTTTTTAAATTATGAATGCATTAGTTGATTATAAAATTATTCTTGATTAGTTGAATTGAAAATTATGAATTGAACTACTTATGAGGAATAAAATGATTTGTTTGAAAACAATGTTGGGTTTTTATAATGAAACCCCTCCATCATAGGTGCACCAGTTTCAAACTAAAAACATAGTTATTATCCTGTTATGTTTTCATGGATTGATGATTTGTGGTTTTTCCTATTCTTTCTTAGTTAGAGGAAGATTTTTTAAACAAAATGGATGTGATTTTCATAACTAGGAGATTCATTTCTTCATTTTCATTTTGATTCACTTCTATAATATAATTATATGGAACTAGAGTGGGATTACATGGGAGGGTGAACCAATGTGAAATGATTAATTGTAAATGTTATTAAATGGGTGGGCATTCCATGGGATAGGAATGATTGTGAATTATAACAATGAGTGGGTATACTCCTTGGTTTTATGGTTTTTGAATGGGAATTAATGAAAGGTTAAATTCATTATAATGAATCTAATGCATTGGATGCAAGTGATGGATAATGGGTGGGTATTTTCATTATATTCCTTCAATGGGAAATGGTTAAATGAGTGGTTAAACATGTAGGGTGTATTTAAATATGAATTTTCAACATAATAGGGTATTCTCATTGGTTGACTTGTGTAGTTAATGGGAAATGGTGATATATTGGTGGGTATGCCCATATAGATTGTTTAAATAGAAATGGAACACATGAGCGGTATACTCATATTATGTGGGGTATATGTGAGTGGGTATACTCACAAGATGAATTTATATGGTTATAAGGGTGGGTATACCCTTATGATTTTATTTAAATCTTTGTTTTTATTTGTGATTAATGGGTCGGTAAACCATTGGTTTATATTGAAATGGATGATATGAGAGGGTATACTCATATAGAATGGAATTGATAAATGGTTCATATGAGTGGGTATACTCATATGGTAAATGATGAATGGTTTATATTAGTGGGTATAATCATATGTTTTATTTTGATAAATGGTTTGAAATGGATGAATGGTTTGATAGATTCCATGGACTACTCTCCATGGGTATGGAATGTGATAGTGGACACCTTGGGTTGATTATGCCTCTTGGGTCTTGATTTTGTGGGAAGTCTCGGGCCTAGCTACCATGTGGATATTTCTTTCTTAGAATCACATAGGACATATCAGTACACATGCTCCTAGGACTCCAACTAGTCTTAGATCATATTTCTACCAGGACACCTATGGGACTTGATGTGGATTCCTTGGATGAGTTCCTTGGATCCTTCCCTTCTTGGTCTAGAATTCATATATGGATTCCATGCACGATTTTCTTGGATCCAAACCTTCATGGTCTACACTTATTTATACAGAATGTTCATGATTTATATGATAAGCTCAAATATACAAATTGGCCATGGTAAATTGTGACATGTATGGATGTATGGAATGTCCTTGTTATTTATTTATTTATTTTGTGCATTGCTTATAGCTGCCTTGTTAAAGGATATTGACTATCTTGTGTAGGGAGTCTTGAGGGGCTATTTTGTCATTACTGTTAGTAGTTTACATTCCATGGGAATTTCTTATTCATATTTACAGCTTATGTATTTACCTACACATTATATGTTTACATTTGAACATAATTGGTTTGGGCTAGACACTAGTGGGTTTCGGTATACTGAGATATCATATCACACCCTACTCGGGTACCATTGGTGCCTGAGCATACTCATCTTTTTTGTAGGGATACGGACCTATGATTATGTTGTTTTCTCTTGTATCTAGGAGTTTAAAGAAAAAAACTGAGTGGGGGATCGGGATGCTCATGGAGATCGCCTTGGGGCTTGGGTCTTTTCTTATTTCTACACTAAGATGTAAAGAATGTTGAACTCTTTCCTGATTTCAAATTATGTATCATCATTGGAATGCATGAATTTTAAAAACTATAATTAGCCATTTTCTATATTCGATTGATATTGAAATTTTCTTCTGCTATTTAGTTATTACTTTATACTACCTATGTTGATATATTTTTCTTATTATTACTATCTATTTATCGTTGTGAACTCTGAATATGAGGGTACAGTCTCCCCATTGACTATCCTAACACCTTCTTAGCTAGTAGAAAACATCTGGCATATGAGGAGACGCATTTGAGGTCATGTGTCCATCGGTCTGGCTACCAATATAGTTTTCAGTCTGGCTGGGACATTACAAAGTGGTATCAGAGGATGTTTTTACTTGGTCTTGCTATTTTGGGATGGTAAACAGGAGACTATGAATGTTTCGGCACTTGGTAGATAGTCGTTCTTGGGGATGATCACCCCACATATGGGAAAGGACCAAGTGTCCAGGGTCAGGAATTGGTATTTATTATTGTTCAGTGTTACAGTTGATGTGATTTCACCTTGGGTTAATGATTTATTTTCCTTTGGCTTATTGATTATAGAATTTTTAGTAAATTTTACCTTAGATTAAATGGAAAGGAAGTGACATGACATGAATCATATTAGGAACTTAAAAACTCATATTCCATGCCATGTAGCTACATTAGTAGGTTTCCTTCTAAATATGATTATACTCCATGAATTATTTCATGCATGTTTTGTACCTGTTGAGGTAATGTATTAGCAAGAATGCTTTAATAACATGTTTAGATGATTATATTCCATACTACCTTTGTTTTTAGTATTTTTTTATATTATTCCATGTTTTTGTGTTATATCATTCTTTTGGGTTACTATATATTATAATTTTTTAGAAATATTTTGGTGTGTAATGGTTGCATGGTCTAAATTTATTGGTTGATTTTACAAAGGGATCCAGTTTTAGTTATAAGTTTTATGGGCACCTTATAACCATGAAAATTGTAACCCATGTAATCGAACCATTGAAAAGGGAAGCAATATTTAAAATGTTAAATGGATTTGGATGTGACCAATTCGATCCAATTTTTAATTAATTAACTATATGGGCACTTCATGAAATGGTAAATGGAAACCCAAATTAAATGTAAAGACATGATGCATTTGAAATGGTGTAATGTAAATCTTGTTATGTTTGGAACTTAAATGAAATGATTTGGGATCCAAATGCTAGCGGTAAGGTGTATGGGTGCCTTATCGATTGGTAGAGGCCACCCATGTGAATGAGCCACTGTATAACCATTGTGTGTTTGGGAATGGTTATAAATGTAAAACTATTTAGTTTTGTTGTGAGTTGGTTTGGTAATTTTTAAAAATTCTCAACTAGATCCAAGTACGTTAGTTGGGGAATGTTTTTATGAAATGAACTATTGTGGGGTTGATTTTTGAAGAAGCTGAGTTGAATCAATGAGACCCTCAGAGGTCACCTTTTGGTTAAATGGAATTTAGATGCCAAATATCTTGTTTATGATGCAATTCCTTCCAATTTTAAATGTTTAAAAATGGATTTTATTATAACCGGCCCATTTTTTCCATGGGGCATTGTTTAAAACCACGTTACCTATTTTTGAAAGGTACTTTTGGGTTTTTTAAAATTATTTCAAATGTTTAAGGTTAAAACGAATTAATGAAATGGATTTAAATTAGAACCTAGTGTGGTGTCCTTTGTTTGAACTGTTGTGGAGGTGTAGTTTTAAATTTTTTCTATGGTATCACTTGGAAAGGAAATGTGCACATCATTTTTGGGTTGTTTATTTTTAGCATCGTCTTTAATGAAAAGAGGGGATCTTGAGCCTAGTGAAATCTGTTTTTCTTGACTGAGAGGTAGGGTCTATGTGTATGATTTTTAAGGGGGTATCATGTGGTGGGTATCACCCTTAGAGCTTGAGATACTTTTCTTTTTCTATAATATTTTTTACGTTGGTGTCATTTGGGTGTCGTTGTCCCCTGTATGACTTTTGGGTTTTAGAAGACACCCTTATTCAGAGGGGTGGTCGTTGTACCTTGAATATTTTTATGGGAACAAACATCAAGGAATGATTGGTTCATTAGGTAAGACATGCCTCGGGCATGTTCAACCGCTTAAAAGATCATGTGAACTTTTCTTTTCTTCAGTGATTGATGAATTGGTACGTCGTCATCTGAGTTATGGTTGCATGAGATGATGCACCATTGGATTTTGTGAACTTGGGGTTGTATGTGTTGACATACGTTGTAACATACCAGGTAAATAAAGAATATGAAATTTTTATATTTATTAATATTTATAAATTAATAATTAATTTTACTTTAAATGGGATGCTATGTTTGATGGCGTACCCGATACACAATTACGAGTTTCTTTGAAATCTTACATTGCACACTAATAATATAATATTATTATTTTAAATGGAAGTTAAATCCTAGTTGTTGTATTGGAGGTAATGAATATAACTAACTAAAATATGATTATACATGTTTTTTAAATGTTTTTACAATTATCAAATAAAATTTAGAGGCTTAAAATGTGAATGAATCTAATTTTAAGCATAAATACTCTAATATTCTATAAAAGGTTGATTTACCACCTTTTGATGGAGAACCCCCTTTAAATATAGTTTTGGTCACTTTTATATGTTCTATTTGACAAAATAAAATTCTTTTTAGATTCAGGATATCAAAATTTACTTTGGGTAAATTTTTGATATTTTTCTGATAAAATTCATTTTTAATGAATAGTGAAAAATACTGTATTTTAATTCAAAAGTGCCTTTTAATATAATTTATTTATATGGTTAGATTATCTTTATAATTGGTTTTAAAGTTTAATTAGAATTTATTTTTACCATTTAATCCAATTTTGGTCATTGGAATTAATTTCACTTTGAAATTGGACATAAATAAGTGTCAATCTTTTGATAGATATTGTTTTTTAAAAACACGCTATTTGTTTTGACAACGGAAATTAATTTTAAATTAATTAATGAAACTTATATTTTTTGAATTTGGTAAAATAGATATCATTTTTTAATTTGGAATATCAAATATAGCTTAGGCTAAATTTTTGGTATTTTTCTAAAAAACTTCATTTTTTGATGAATAGTGAAACCACTTAGTAGTAGTTAAAAAACTGACTTTTCATTTAAATAAAATTTTACCGCTTCTGTGAATTTAATTTCAAAGATCTAACATACTTGGTTGTTATTATTAAGTAAAATTTGTTTCAATAAGATAAAAATAATTTTTGGTGAATAGTAACTTTTTACTTTTATTTACTGCGGTTAAATGTAAATAGGGTAATTTAAGGTGAAAAGAATATCATAATATTACGAAATTACCTTAACAGTTGTTTTAAAATTATTGGATGAGTCATGTCCGACCATGGGCATCCTTGGGTCGATTTTGGGACCAAATGGATCGACTTGGGAGTGATAATGACACTTTAGATTAATTAACTTAAAGTAATAACAAAAATGAAAGAAACAAATATCTTTTACTAAATCAATTTTTTACATGGGGTTATATAAGTTATATTTTCAAATATAAATATTCATTGGAAATATAAAAAGATTTTCTACATCATGGTATTTTTTTATAATTTTTAGACATTAAATAAATTAAATTATTTATGACACAATGATGATGTGGTATTTACCTCATTAATAAACGACTTAAATAAATAATATTATAAATATTAAAAAAATATCTAAAACCTGACCAATTTTTATTGGATTATTTTATTTCGACCATTAGTCATCTTATAATCAACTTTAATTATTTTTGGACCTCTAGAAACCAAATATCATTATATAATAAAATAATATTTTCACACTTTCCTAAAGAACCCCTCCTCCCCCTTATAAAAATCCCTCACTTAGAACCCATTACTCACACCTCTCAAGCCCCTTGTCTCGTCCAACCCCTACCCAAATAATCTCTCAAGATCCCCCTCTTCCACCTAGAAGCCTTACCTTAGGCATAAGGTACTTCAATAAGTCTTTTTGGTTCAAACCAAAGGGAGTTACCCGAATTAAAGGTAATGGTATCTCTTAAATTATTTTCATTTATTTTACTTCTCCATCCCCTAAAATATTTTTATTCCATTATTTTATTAAAAAACAAGTATTCTCAATATACTAAGATATTTTTATGAGAAGTATTTGAACTACACTTACACACACCTCCATCTAATGGGTAAAGAACATATTATTTCTGTGGATAGCAAACTAACGCCTCACGAAACGATGATTGTTCAATTATCTCTTACAGACTATCATGGTGGCCATTAATATGGAACTATATTTATATATGATATATATTATTTTTATGTTTTATTTATGCTTCTGTATTTTTCTTCTATATCATACCTTTCTAGTTTCCATTATGGGTAAATGCGATAATTTCATTTGAGGAAGTGCGGACTACCGCCCCCTCAAAGTGATATGACTCGTTAATTCCATATGTGGGACATATAAAGGATGGATTTAATGATATTATATATTATATTATACTGTAATTATAATATACCTATGTATCATTATATTTTAATTCCATTAAAATAATAAATAGATATGGAAGTAGCATTCATGCGTATGTACGGCTTACCATCTCCATGAATGGTGCGTTTCATTTCATACCTCCAAATTTTATATACTATTATAAATACATGTATATATTGGATATATATGATATATATTATATCTAAATCATGAATATAATTCGGGATATAATGAAATTTTGACCATGTGAACAACATGTAATTATAAGAAGTCCATTTTTTACTCAAGTACCAAATATCGACAAAACAATCGTTATTAACTTAAATGATTACATAATGTTTATAACATGGTAATAAGTGATATAAAAGTAATAATACAATTTAAAAAGGTTCTTAATCAAGTATAAATTAGCTTATTTTTAATATTCAGGAAGAACAAGGAACAAACGAGTCAAGTCGGACATGAGGTAAGGGATTTCTTATATCACTTTAAATTCTGTGAGATTTCCATTATCTGCCACTTATATATTGCATGTGGTGTATTGTGTACAACCATTTGATATATATTATCATGATTGTATTTATAATCATGGTATTCTATTATTAATTTGGTGTTTATTAACTTTTGGTCATACAGCTCGATTGATTACAACATGGTAAGGGGTTTTCTTCTCACTTTTTATTCCTGTGAGATTCATGCTATATTTGCCACTATTTACTTTTGTGTGGTGTATGTACTGCCCATGATTGTATTCTTTGTGTAATATACTTAAATTTATGGGTATTTAAATATTAATTAAATTATCCTTCATTCATGGTGTGTATGTTTCGTATGTTACCAAATCAGTAAGGGAACCTTTCACCCTCCTCTTTGAAAAGATTTATTTTTTTATGTCTTTTAATTTACATCTTATTATGTTGGGATATGTTCTCCTATATTCTTATTTCTGTAAATTTAATTTCCAAGTTATGAGATACCCTTTTTCTCTCATCAACTCATTTTTTGAATTTTAAAGTGTTGTCGTTAGAATGTCAAATTTCTATAAGAGAACTTTTTAACCCAATTTCCATTCCTTGGGTTAATCTTCTAATTTTTAATTATGCCATAATATGATTATGTGTGTAATCATTGTTTATTTATTTATGTTGTAATTTCCACTCCCCTTTGTGTGGATATACTTTTGATACACAAAATCACTCCATTAATAAATTCTCAAGTCATCGATTTGAATGTTGATAAGAGTAATTTAAACTCAATTTCCATTCATTGAGTTACAAATCCAATTCATTGGTTTTGTCTTAAAAAGAACATGTGTGAATGTCCTCTGATTGATTTACACTGAATATCCAATTATATTTAGGGTACTTATATTTTTCACACATTATCATATAATTTATTTATCCTTAATCTAAGGATACAAGGGATTTCGTCTCAATTTACATTCCATTGAGACTTATTTATTGTTATGCACCAATTCACTCTTATATGGTGTATATACTATCCTTTTGCATATTATATCATGAATCCCTTTATTCTCATGATATTATAAAGTTATGATTAAATTTTATTCCTCAATTATTTGTATTCAAGCATCTCTTATTTTGTTAAAAACTCTTTAACTAAAATATTGTTTTAAATGTTTTAAATATTTATTATTATAAATATTTCTCATTAATTTACATGTTTTAAAAATGGTTTTTAGGATTTATTTATATGGACATTAATGTTTACAAATGATAATTCATTTAAAAGCTTCAAAGTGGTATGTGACACTTTGATTCAAAAATCTCTTTATTAAATGTTTTATATGGTTTTGAAAATGGTTTGATAAAAATTGTTTATTTCAATATCTTGATTTCATATATTGGAATGTGGAAATGTTATATTTCCTTTATACTTGTGTTATGTGTTATGATTATGTAATGGTTATTCAGCATTATTTACGTATATGGGTGGTTCCGTGATAAACCTAGGGTGAGTGAGCCTGAGATAGCTCTCCAATGCATTGGTTAACATGAGAGAGGTAAACATTAATGTTTCTCCTAAGAGATTTAGGGAATATACTATGATGGGTTTTCCAAATGTGACTCCCTATGTAGTTGTGATAGCTACAATGTAAGTATTTTATGAATGTCATAAGTTACCTTTATGATTTATGATTTCTGCTTATTATTCATAAATCATATGATTTTATGAGGTATGTTATGATAGAAAATTATGGTTTCATTGATTTGTATTTGTTGATGGGATGCTATTTATTTTCTTTATTTTATAACCCTTACTGATCTTTTTATGCTCATCCAATGTTTTGAAATTTTTTTCACAGGACATAAAGATGAATAGGGTTAAGGATGAGATCAAGGAAAAGTCATGTTGTCTAAAACATGGAACTGGGCGTGTCTCTTTTTTTCAAGAGTTTTTATTTTACGAAAAATGGATACTGGGTAGTAGTTTATACATGTAATATTCAAGTTGATATGTAATATTTATGGCCTAATTCTCAAAAAATCTAAACCTGAAAAGATCCTCAATGTGAATTCTTGACATAATTCAAGATTATGTAATATTTAAGGCTGGGTCCTTATAGTGGGTATCAAAGGTCAGTTTAGACAACTTTAGGGATTATGAGTTTTCATTAGACACATGGTTAGTCCCTATGTCTATTATTTCAGTTAAATACTTATTTTATAAATTTTTCAGATCAAGGAATGTCAGTTACAAATGGATAGAGGAGTATCTCAAATAGCATTCCTATCTCTTCCTGATGACTTTCTTGTAATAATTATTGCAATGTCATGTTCGGATGATTGTGAAACTTTTTCTAGCATACAACTCACTTTCAAGTGGTTGTTTGAGATATCAAACACCTCCACTATACCTCGTTATCATCATAGATCATGGGTTGTATTTAGACAAATCCTATTTTCACAATATTCTTATATTTTCAAGAAAGTTAAATATTATCAATGCATTTTAAAATAGTTTACCTTATCTCAAGATTTTGAAGAATATTATGATTTTGAAAAATGTGTTGAAGAAGGAGACCCTTGCGTAACCTATTTATATTTTTTTTTACAATATAGTCTCTCATCACATACCTATGGTATTTTAAAAGGATCGTTAATTGAAAGTTTCAACTCAAATTCAGTTAGACTATTTTATAGAAATCATGTTTTATCAGATGTTTTTAAATTATATGTCATACATGATTATTTTCCCAAACTATTTTTCTGTGAACACCCATATGACCCATGTTGTACAAGGTGTATTTGGATGGAGGAAGCAAATGATTTTGAAGGATCTCTAAATCATTGTTTCAATGCATGGACCTTCAACCTACGTTAACAAGATGATGATGAAACCAAGTGGACACCATGATCAAGGTATGATGTTCTTTATTTTGGGGATCATTTTATTTTATCATATGTTGGTGAAATAAAAAAATGACAATATATATAAGACATCAAGAATTAAGATGTTGAGATCATAATTAATTGGGATTGAAATGAGAGTTATAAGGAAACCATTGAGGTTAAAACATGTTAGGGTTATTTTTGAGTTTTATAAAAAGGACAACACGCAGACCGTGTTACAACCTATCACATCGGAAAAAGATGCGGGAATCAAACCCACAACCAAAGTGCGATTGGGATTTATTTCCTACCACTAGACTACGTGAAGTCCCTATTTAGTATGGCTTATTCTTTTTAGCTAAATTATTTTATTGATCAAGTGTAAGTTGAATTGGGATATTATGTTTTATCAAATAGATATACTTATTAAAATAAAATGATTTGGTGATTAAGTGATAAAAGTGATTTTGGAAGACGTTATCTATTTTGGGAACAATGTATGCTTAAGAAAAATAGAATACTATGGGATTACATTTATGGAGTAATGGTTTAAATTTTATTTTGGAAGAATATCTATTTTTATTATGGACATATAGTGATTTTTGTTATTTATAGAAATGATTAACCTATCATAGAGAATATGTGAATTGGTTAATTATGCTTCAGTATGATACTTTAAGAGTAGTCTATGTTTTTGGAGTTAAATGTTAATATTTACTATGGAAGACTATGTGATTAAATCCTTTTGAGTTTTGGGTTTAAATCTTAGTTTGTATTATTTTGTAGAATTTTATGAACAATTGTGTATTGAATGGTATTTCTTGAAATTTGGGTGCTTTTTGTTGAATTTTGGATATTAATAATAGTATTTCTTTTTATAAAGGATTATCCTTTTTTGGGATTATATGATCTCGTAATAACCATTTTGGTTTTAGTTGATGTCTAAAGATAAGGGAAATATATAGTTCTTCTTTTGTGGATTATGTGATTCGAAGATGATTCTTGTGCTTTTGATGTGACCAAGTCTTTTTGAATGCTCATTGTTTGGAGAAAAGATTAGTTTTTTGTAGAAACTAATTAAAGGATGAAACTCAACTTAAAGGTAAGTATATTTCCTTATGTTCTTATTCTATGTAGTAAATGAATTCCTAAAAATTATTAAAAGTAACATAAAACAAAAATGTTGTTGGTTTACATCTCTTACTAGGTAATCAAAGACCGTTTAACACATCATAAGTTTGTGATTTTATGGTGGTTAACTTTCACCTAATCATGTTTTCTATCACCCTCCGTCAGAACTTGACAGATTGTTTTATCTTCCTTATCCATGTTTTCTTACATGGAATCCTAGTATGGGTTATCTCAGGTGACTTTTTTACTTCTCTTTCTTTATTTTCAAGTGATATTTTTATTGACTCTATTTCCGATGTGGGACTTTCAATGAAGTTTTCGAGCCAAATTTTAAATTTTCGAGGACACAATTCCCAAAAGGGGGGAAGGATGTAACATCCCAGGTAAATAAAGAATATGACATTTTCATTTTTATTAATATTTTTAAATTAATTATTAATTTTACTTTAAATGGGATACTATGTTCGATGGAGTACCTGATACACAACAACGGGTTTCTTTGAAATATTACTTTGCACACTAATAATATAATATTATTATTTTAAATGGTAGTTAATGCCTAGTTGTTATATTGGACAGAATGAATAGAACTAACTACAATATGATTATGCATGTTTTTTAAATGTTTTTACAATTATCAAATAAAATTTAGAGGCTTAAAAATTGAATGAATCTAGTTTTAAGCATAAATACTATAATATTCTATAAAAGGTCGACTTACCGCCATTTGATGGAAAACCCTATTTAAATATAGTTTTGGTAACTTTTATATGTTCTATTTGACAAAATAAAATTCTTTTTATATTCGGGACATCAAAATTTACTTTGGGTAAATTTTTGGTATTTTTCTAATAAAATTCATTTTTTAATGAATAGTGAAAAATACTGTATTTTTATTCAAAAGTTCCTTTTAATATAATTTATTTATATGGTTATATTATCTTTTTAATTGTATTTAAAGTGTAAGTATAATATATTTTTACCATTTAATCCAATTTTGGTCATTGGAATTAATTTCACTTTGAAATTGGACATAAACAAGTGTTAATGTTTTGATAGATATTGTTTCTTAAAAACAAACTATTTGTTTTGTCAATGGGAATTAATTTTAAATTAATTAATACAACTTATATGTTTTGAATTTGGTAAAATAGACATCATTTTTGAATTTGTAATATCAAATATATCTTAGGCTGAATTTTTGGTATTTTTTTGAAAAACTTCAATTTTTTATGAATATTGAAACCACTTAGTAGTAGTTAAAAAATATTGACTTTTCATTTAAATGAAACTGTACCACTTCTGTGAATTTAATTTTTAAAATATAATATACATGGTTTTTATTAGTAAGTAAAATGTGGTTCAATAATATGGAAATATTTTTTGGTGAATAGTAACTTTTGACTTTTATTTACCGCGGTTAAAGGTAAATAGGGTAATTTAAGGTAAAAAGAATATAATAATATTACAAAATTACCTTAACACTTTTCATAACATTATTGTATGATTCACTACTGACCATGGCATCCTTGGGTCGATTTGGGGTCTAAATGGAGCCACTTTGGAGTGACAATGAAACTTTAGATTAATTTACTTAAAGTAATGACAAAAATGACATAAAAAAAATATATTTTACTAAATAAAATTTTACATGGGGTTATATAAGTTATCATTTGGAATATAAATATTAATTTGAAATATAAAAATATTTCCTACATCTTGGTAGTTTTTTTATAATTTTTAGACATCAAATAAATAAAATTATTTATGACACAATGATGATGTAGAATTTATGTCATTAATAAATGATTTAAATAAATAAGATTATAAAAATTAAAAAAATATGTAAAACCTATCCAATTATTATTGGATTTTTTTATTTAGACCATTATTCATCTTATATTATACTTTAATTAGTTTTGGACCTTTATAAACCGAATATCATTATATAACAAATTAATATTTTCACATTTTCCTAAAGAGCCCCTCCTCTCCCTAATAAAAAGCCCTCACTTCTAACCCATTACTCACACCTATAAAGCCCATTGGCTCGTCCAACCCCTACCAAAATAATCTCTCAAGATCCCCCTATTCCTCCTATAAGCCTTACCTTAGGCAGAAGGCACTTCAAGAAGTCCTTTTGGTTCAAACTAAAGGGAGTTACCCGAATTAAATGTAACGGTATCTCTTAAATTATTTTCTTTTATTTTACTTCTCCAACCCCTAAACTCTTTTCATTCCATTATTTTATAACAAAACCAATTTCCTCAATATACTAGGATGTTTTTATGAGATTTATTTGAACTACATTTACACACACCTCCATCTAATGGGTAAAGAACATATTGTTTCTGTGGATGGAAAACTAACACCACACGAAACGATGATTGTTCAATTATATCCAACTGCCTCTCATGGTGGACATTAATATGGAACTGTATTTATATATGATATATATTATGTTGAATTTTTCTTTATTATTCTTCATTTATCTTCTATATAATACCTTTATGGTTTCCATTATGGGTAAACGTGATAATTTCATTTGAGGAAGTGCAGACTACCACCCCCTCAAAGTGATATGACTCGTTAATGCCATATGTGGGATGTATAAAGGATGGAGTTAATGATATTATATATTAAATTATACTGGAATTATAATATACTTATGTATCATTATGTTTTAATTCCATTAAAATAATAAATAGATATGAAAGTAGTGTTCATGTATACGTACGGTTTACCATCTCCATGAACGGTGCATTTCATTTCTAACCTAAAAATGTTATGTAATATTATAAATAAATCTATATACTTTATATATATGATATATATGATATCTATATCATGAATATAATTCAGGACATAATGAACTTTTGACCATGTGAAAAACTTGTAATTATAAGAAGTCTATTTTTTACTCAAGTACTGAATATCAACAAAACAACTGTTGTTAACTTAAATGATTACATCATGTTTATAACATGGTAATAAGAGATATAAAAGGAATAATAAAATTGAAAATGGGTTTTAATCAATTATAAATTAACTTATGTTTATTATTCAGGAAGAACAAGGAACAAAGGACTCAAGTCGGACACAAGGTAAGGGATTTCTTATCTCACTTTCAATTCTGTGAGATTTCCATTGTTCGCCACTTATTTATTGAATTTGGTGTATTATGAACTGAAATTTGATATATATTATCATTATTGTCTTTATAATCATGGTATTCTGTGATTAATTTTGTGTTTATTAACTTTTGGTCATACGACTCGATTGATTACAACATGGTAAGGGGTTTTCATCTCACTTTTTATTCCTGTGAGATTCATGCTATATTTTACACTATTTAATTTTGTGTGGCATATGTACTACCCATGATTGTATTATTTTTGTAATATACTTTAATTTATGGGTATTCAAATATTCATTTAATTATCCTTCTTTCATGGTGTGTATGTTTCATATGTTACCAAATCGGTAAGAAAACCTTTCACCCTCCTCTTTTAAAAGATTTCTTTTCATTATGTCTTTTAATTTACACCATATTATGTTTTTATATGTTCTCTTATATACTTATTTCTGTAAATTTTATTTCCAAGTGATGAGATACCCTATTTTATCTCATGATCTCATTTTATGAATTTTAAAGTGACGTTGTTAGGCTGTCAAATTTTAGTAAGAGAACTTTTTAAACCAATTTATATTCCTTGGGTTAATCTTCTAATTCTTAATTATGTCATGCTATGATATTGTGTGGAATCATTTTTTGTTTATTTATGTTGTAATTTACACTCCCCTTTTGTGGATATACTTTTGATACACGTAATCACTCCATTGATAAATTCTCAAGTCATCGATATGAATTTTGATAAGAGTAACTTTAACTCAATTTCCATTAATTGAGTTAAACATCCAAGTCATTGGATTTGTCATAAAAACAACATGTGTGAATGTCCTATGATTTATTTAAACTAGATATCCAATCATATTTAGTGTACTTATGTTTTTCACACATTATTATTTAATTTATTTATCCTTAATCTAAGGATACAGTTTTTATAAGGGATTTCATCTCAATTTACATTCCATTGAGACTTATTTATTGTTATGCACCAATTCACTCTTATATGGTGTATATACTATCCTTTGGTATATTATAACATGAATCCACTTATTCTCATGATATTATAAAGTTCTGATTAAATTTTATTCCTCAATTATTTGTATTCAAGCATCTCTAATTTTGTTAAAAACTCTTTAACTAAAATATCAATTTAAATGTTTGAATGATTTATTCTTCTAAATATTTCTCATTAATGTCCATGTTTTCAAAATGTTTTTTAGGATTTATTTATATGGACATTAATGTTTTCAAATGATAATTCAATTAAAATCTTCAAAGTGGTATGGGACACTCTAATTCAAAAATATCTTTATTAAATGTTTTAAATGGTTTTGAAAATGGTTTGATAAAGCATTGTTTATTTCAATATCTTGATTTAATATATTGTAATGTGGAAATTTTATCTTTCATTTATACTTGTGTTATGTGTTATGATTATGTAATGGTTATTGGGCATTGTTTACGTATACGGGTGGTTCCGTGATAAACCTAGGGCGGGTTAGCCTGAGATAGCTCTCCAATGCATTGGGTAATGTGATGGAGGTAAATGTTAATGTTTATCCTAAGAGATTTAAGGAATATAATGTAATGGGTATTCCAAATGTGACTCCCTATGTAGCGGTGATAGCTACAATGTAAGTATTTTATGAATTCCATAAGTTACCTTTATGATTTATGATTTCTGCATGTTATTCATAAATCTTATGATTTCATGAGGTATGTTATGATTCAAAAGTATAGTTTCATTGATTTGTATTTATTGATGGGATAATGTTTCTTTTCTTTATTTTATAACCCTTACTGATCTTTTATTCTCATCTCATGTTTTGAAATGTTTTTCACAGGACATAAAGATGAATAGGGTCAAGGATGAGATCAAGGAAAAGTCACGATGTCTAAAACATGGAACTAGACATGTCTCTTTTTTTAAAGAGTTTTTATTTTATGAAAATTGGATACTGGGTAGTAGTGTCTACATGTAATATTCAAATTGTTATGTAATATTTATGGCCTAATTCTCTAAAACACTAAACCTGAAAAGATCATCAATGTAAATTCTTGACATAATTCAAGATTATGTAATGTTTAAGGCTGGGTCCTTATATATGTAGTAGTCATCAAGTGTTTAATGATGTAAATAACCAGTTGAGTTCAGTTTAATCATGAGATTTTTTATTTTGAGTACATTCTCAGGTTTACTATGGAGTAGAGTGATTGGGGTGTTAAGGTAAGTCCATCCCACTACTCGAGAGGACTTTTAGGACTCGAGTGTTTTGACACACCAGTCAGTTTAATTTTGGATTTCATACCAAAGGTTCTGACATGGTGATCATGGTTCCTGGAATGTCAAATTTGTGTTTAATGTTTTGATGATATAGTGTGCTTGTGAGCGGCTGGTCTTTCCTTTTGACGACATGGACACTACTAAGGTGGGTAGCATCACATAAGTTCTGGTGTACGAGTCGGTGCATACTCGGTAGAAAAACTTCGATAAGGTCGGCGGTATGCATGACCCTTTAGAATCTCTATTAGTTTTGGAAGAGTTTTAGTGGTATATCTTGAATGAACATGAATTCCTTGGTGATATAGGCATTAGGGTTTAGTTGATGATGAGATAATATGAAAATCTAATATGCTGTAAAGATTCAACTAGTTGTAGTTTGATTGATCTTTGTGGTTTACTCTTACCATTATCTTCTTAATGGAATGATCATTTCCCCTATATTAGAGTCATCATGGAAGCACTAGGATAGCATTTTTTATATGTCATGATGAATTTGAAATTTTGTGGGGTTTTATATTATCACTTTATGGATTTTAATAAGGATGCGTAGTTCCTTGAGTTATGATTTTACTCATGCCAAGGTCCAACCGTTTTAAAATGGCCTAGTGATGGTTAATTTTGGAACATCACCAAAAGATGGGTAAGAAATTCGGTGTAAGTACTTGTGATAACTAATGAATTCCTTAGGGAGGAAGGTTTTGTGGTTCTGGTTGGGATGCGTGTTTAAGTTGGGAATCCTTGAGGATGGTTCGCCAGATGTGGTTTGGTTTGTCTTCCTTTTTCTTGTTGTATATAGTTGGGGATGAAACCAGTTCAAAGTCATGTCTCTAGTTTAAGGGAAAGTGTGGGTTTTGGTACGATGATGTCTTTCAAGGAAAACATGAACGTCCAGTTTAGTAGGTCATTTGAGATTCAACGGTTTCCTTTGGTGACCTCCTTTTTATGACCTTGAATGTAATCAGGTTTTCCCAGTTTAAGAAATCACATAAGAAGCATCTCTAGAACACTTAGGATGTATCATTTTAGGAAATTACAATTATGGATTATTAGTGGTTGAAATTGTCCATTAAATAATAATACCCTTGGTGGGAAGAACCAAGAAGCTGATGGTTAAAGAGACAATGATGAAATCATGTCTCTGTTTGTGTGTTCTTGGTCAAACGTTGCTTTGATGTTTGGTTGGAGTTGAGATTTGGCTTAGTTTTTAATGGTTTAAGTGCCTTGGGCTTGTGATATGGTTAAGGGTGAGTTTTGTGATTGGAAACAAAATGTGAGAGTTGGAACAAAACCTTACAACCTCTATTGTTTTGGTGATGTTTTTGTGGTTCCTGAAGGCTTATCGAGGATGAGAAGTTTTAAGGTGGGTAGATTGTAAGAAGCCATGTTTTTAAACCAGATGAAATTCTGAGGGAATTTGAATTTTTGGTAATTATTGAGTGGGTCTTTTTTAGAATGGAACTTCAGAACAAAATTACAAAAGTTGGGATGTTTAAAAGTGATATTTTTTGTACTTGGGTAAAATTCCAAGAACATTCCTGGGTAGCTTGAGAAGTTTTCAAAGATTCATACCAGGAAAGGAAGGTGTTTAAGAACCTGTAGAGGGCGTGTGGTTGGCGCACAGTTTTCCAAAGTGTGCAACCCGTAGTAGGTAACCATGAAATGTAATTCTATGGGATATAGGTTGTTTCAAAGTATGCTCATGGTTAGTCTAACCATGTAGGAAAGATCGTGCGAGGTGAGTTTCATATACATGGGTTTCCACATGGTTGGCGCATGGTTTTCGAAACCGTGTAGACAAGTCTGTTTATTGGATGAAATTAATTTTAATTAGAATAAAATTAAAATAAAACATGCAAACATCATCCCTCTCCTAATAAACAATCAATGCACAGTAGAGGTCTCCCCTTGAGGTGTGAAATGACTCCCTCTATGACCCTCCTCTAATCTTTATTCCCAGTGATATTTCTCTCATTTCTCTATATGATCATTCACGGTAATCCATATCCTCCCTTATACTCCATGTTTCCAGCATTTTTACATGATATTTTTCACCTAGTGGAGTTATTCCAATCACCCTAGGGTTAGGGATAACACCTTTTTTTGTTTCCCTTCGATGTTCGGTCATGAAAATAGTTTCTTGAGACCCATTGGTCCGTGTTCCGGTAACAAGTGTCAAAGGCAAGGTGGTTCGGGTGTTTTTGGTCCACCAGATTTTCTTTGAGGTAATGGTTTAAACTAATATTTTATTCCACACAATATATTTAGGGTTTAGTGGTGTTTATGAGAACCAGGGAAATTGTTATAGGGTGTTACAATCATTTTCTAGGTGCACACACACATTTTTTTACTTGGTATGAATATATATAGATATATATATCATTTGTGTGTGTGTTCCCTCATGGATCAGGGAACACATGCATTGGTTTAAGGATATATATAACTCTTTGGAAGTGAGAACGTGAGAATAGGCTACTTCTTGAGTTAGAAAGATTACATATGCCATCTTTTGAGGTAGGGTCCCTAACCTTCCCATTTTTAAATTAAGAATGCATTATTTGATTATAAAATTCTTATAGATTAGTTGAATTGAAAATTATGAATTGAACTACTTATGAGGAATACAATTATTTGTTTGAGAACAATTTCTTCTTTTTATAATAAAATTCCGCCATCAGAGGTGCACTGGATTCAAGAAAAAAACATAGTTATTAGCCTATTATGTTTGCTTGGATTGATTATTTGTGGTTTTTCATATACTTTCCTAGTTAGAGGAAGATTTTTTAAACCAAAGGGATATGGTTTTCTTAACTGGTATGTTTATTTCCTCATTTTCATGTTGACACACTTCTATAAAATAATTATATTACACTAGAATTGGATTACATTGTAGGGTGAACCAATGTGAAATTATTATGTGTAAATGGTATTAAATGGGTGGGTATTCCATGTTATTGGAATAAGTGTTAATTGGAACAATGAGTGGGTATACTCCTTGGTTGCAAGGGTTGTGAATGGAAATTAATAAAAGGGTAAATTCACAATGAATCCAATGCATTTGATGCAAGTGATGGATAATGGGTGGGTATATTCATTATATTCCTTAAATTGGAAATTGTTAAATGAGTGGGTAAACTCATAGGATTTATTTAAATATGAATTATCAACATGATAGTGTATTCTCATTGGTTGAATTGTGGGTTTAATGGAAAATGGTGATATATTGGTGGGTATACCTATATAGATTGTTTAAAAGGAAATGGAACGCATGAGTGGTATACTCATGTTATGTGGGGTATATATGAGTGGGTATACTCACTAGATTAATTTCTATGATTATAAGGGTGGGTATACCATTATGCTTGTATTTAAATATTTGTTTTGATTTGTGAGGAATGGGTGGGTTAACCCATGGTTTATAATGAAATGGATGATATGATTGGGTATACTCATATGGAATGGAATTGTTAAATTGTTCATATGAGTGGGTATACTCGTATGGTAAATGATGAATGGTTTATATGAGTGGGCATACTCATATGTTTTGTTTTGATAAATGGTTTCAAATGAATGAATGGTTTGATAGATGCCATGGACTACTCTTCATGGGTCTGGAATGTGGTGGTGGACTCCTTGTGTTGATTATGCCCCTTGGGTCATGATATTGTGGGATGCATCAGGCCTTACTACCCCGTAGATCTGGTTTTCTTAGACTCTCATAGGACATGTCAGTACACATGCTCCTAGGACTCTAACTAATTCCTAGACTGAGGTTCCACCGGGACACCCATGGGACTTGATGTGGATGCCTTGGATGAGTTCCTTGGATCTTGACCATCATGGTCTATAATTCTTATATGGATTCCTTGGATGAGTTTCTTGGATCTAGACCATTGTGGTCTATGCTTATTTAAATGGAACAGTCATGAGGTATGTGATAACCTCGAATATACGGCTTGGCTGTCGTAAATTGTGACATGTTTAGATGTACGGTGAGTCTGTGTTATTTATTTATTTATTTTGTTCATTTATTATAGATGAATTGTTAAAGGATATTGATTATCTTGTGTAGGGATCATTGGGGGGATATTTTGGTATTACTATTAGTAGTTTACATGCCATGGGAATTTTATATTCATATTTACAACTTATATATTTATCTACAAGCTGCCTATTTACTTTTGAAAATTACTTGTTTTGGCTAGACACTAGTTGGTACTTGCCTAATAAAATGTTATCTCACACCCAAATCGGGTACCATTTGTGCTTGGGTAGACTCTTCTTATTTGAAGTGCTATGTACCTATACTTGTGTTGTTTTCTCTTATATCTAGGAGTTAGAAGCAAAGGACTAAGCAGGAGCTTAGGATGCTCATGGAGATCACCTTGGGGTTTGGTTCTTTTCTTATTTCTTAACTAATATGTAAAGCATGATGAAATATTTACTTATTTAGAATTATGTATCATCATTATCATGCAGGTATTGTATAAACTATCATTAGTCATTTTCTATATTCAGTTCATATTGCAATTGTCTTCTACTGTATAGTTATTGCTTTATAATTATTCCGTTGATATTTTTGCTTTCTATTACTATCTTTTTACCATTTTTTCACTCTAAATATGAGTGTAAAATCTCCCCACCGACTATCCTTACACCCTCACTTATATTCAACAACCTCTGGCATATGGGGAGACATGCATGAGGTCATGTGGCGACCGATGCTACTACCAATTTAGTGCTCAGTCAGGCTGGGACATTACAAAAGACATATTAACTTATATATTATCACAATATATAATTTAACCATCACTGAGAAACATTCAAATGGATAAATCATAGATATTTTTTTCATTTCACATTGATAAACACCATCTACAAGTTCATATTTGAATGATATGAAACACCAATCATTTAAAACATTTTCATTGATGTCTTCATCACAATGTAATGATTTATTAAGGGAATAATATAGGTTTAAAACCCAACTCACACATATTAATATATTATAAAACCAAATACGATCCAATTTAAAGGTTCCCCAACACCCTCTACGATTATTGTAAAATGAAACAAAAATCCACCCAAGTGACACCGTATTTTCTAGTGTATGGGACAGAGGTAGTCCTTCCCATTGGGGTTCAGTTACCGTCACTCTAAAAAGATGCCTTGGAAAAGTATATGTCAAATAGAATACCAGAAAACCATCTCACTAAGTTGGAATCCCTTGAAGATAACATGATACAGGACTCTCATAATATAGAGGGGCACTAAAATAGGATAACCAGAGCATTCAATAAGAATTTTCGCCTATGCTCCTTCCTCTAGGGTGATATAGTACTAGCTATCAATGTGCCAATGATACATTGAAATTAGCCTCCAAATTTGGTTCTTAAGTTGGAGGTACCTTACATCATTCATATAGTCTATTACAATAGCACATACTCTTTGATGATTATGGACAGAGAGCATATCACACCTCCTACCAACATCATGTTTCTCAACTAGTAAATCTTATATAGATCCATTTTCGTCATAGTCTGATGAAGTTAAATTGTTGGATTCATCCTAGTTTCATAACATTAAACAGCTAAACAGCCCTCATCATATTTTCATGATGGTAAAATTCATAACCATCATCCTAGTATCATGACTTTAAACTACAAAACAACTATTTTCCCTACCATACACTACTAAACTATGTGTACAAGTCCCGATATCATGACTTTAAATTGTGTGATTAGTCTAAACATTATGACCTTAAAATAGATGTCTAAGTTCATGAATAATGACTTTAAACTATGTGTGAGTCTTCCTTGGGAGTGTGTTATGTGATGCAATCCTCCATTTTCCACATTAATGTTAGGTTATACCTATCTCTCCAAGCATGTGACTTTTCAAATTTATACCCCCATGGTCCAAACTCTATGAAATTAAACTTAGAGCTTATATTCCAAGAATCATAAAATTAAACATTGTGAAATCATTATATAGACTATGTTTTGTGGTGTTGGGCCACCATGGTACTCATTACCATCAATTTTTTCAGATCACTATACCAAACATGTTCTCTTGGGGTATTCAATATCCTTAGTGAATATGTTAAATTGTGGTTTTACCCTAGACTGGTTTTGGATTCCTTTTAATGTGAGATAATTTCACCTCAACTTGAATTTGGATGCCCCTTACAACAAACAAGCGATGAAAAAACTTCAACATCATCAGCACACAATGTTAACTAGTATAATTACCCCATTTAAAATTAGAATTCCTTAGAATAAGATATGAGCATTACCTCATGCCCCCAAACATCGCATGCCCCATGATAACCATGGAATAACACATTTCCCTCATCATAGAGGATCATCCATACCGGCACGGTCTCATACCATTCCATGTTTCAAAAAATACATATTTTTTATTCCTATACTCATGGTAAATATAGGGATTCCTAGACTTCTAATCTCTTAGACCAGCCACAAAATTATCAACTCTTTGGCCCTTCAACCTTAATTACAGTCTAATAATTATCTACCTAAATTGTGTTCTATGTGTTTCATGGTACTTGTGATGTGTGACAAGGCCTTTCTTATTCCTCATTCATGATGGGTTTAACCTTTTTCATGTCACACATGTAACCTTGGGAAAATATTACTCCCATTTGTCCAAATAAGATGACTCTAAACTATTTTCTATGGTCTAAATGCTTTGACCTTAAAATAGAATCTTCTTATCTAAGATTTAAGATCATAAATAGATAGCAACCCTCTAGTCCATACAATATGACCTTAAACTAATTAAGACATCTGATCCTAATTACCACCTTCGGATACACCTCATTGGATTTTCCAAATGTGATGTGGCATGGAACATATATTGTTGAGTCCCACAAAAAAATTCTTAATGTCATTTCCACACATAAATACATTATCGGTTTGAGTTTTCATAATCCATAAAATCCATATGGGCCCCATAATGGAATGGTGTCATATCAAGGACCACCTAATGTTATTTTCCAACCCTCATGGATATATGGAAACAAATAAATGATTATTTGTTTCGGTTTTAGTTAGTACTTGCTTCTGCATTTTCTCACCACATTTTCTTATGATGTTGTTTTGTTACCTATGCTTTGATCATGGTTGACAGTAGATATCTATCCATCATACATCCTTTATGAGAATCTCAAAAAGTCTCATAAAACATGATTATCTTCCTCCTTATGTCTTTTTGTAATTATAACACCCTTGGTGTTACCCCTTCATGCTTCTGTGTGCATCGAGTAGGTGGGTCTGTATCACTAGGATGTTCTTTTCCTAGTATGTTCTCACCCACATTGTGAACTTCCATGTGTAAGGGAAATTCAATTTCCACCCTTTTTTCTCACAATGAGCATGAATCATGTGTGATTATGATTTTTAGTGGGGTGTGTACTGACATGTTTGAGCTTCACAAAAGTTATTCATGGTCCGAGCTCTTAGACCTTTAGTTAGGATCATGATTCCAAGTATCATGACCCTAAACTATATGAAATTTCTCTGAAGAATACATGGTATAAATCTAGTACTCAATGGAACTCCTTCAATTTGGGTTTTCCACTCCACCTCATAAGATATATCTATTTGGTAATAACCACGTAGTCTAAATTCTATGACTTTAAACTAAGATTTTGTAGTCGAAGCATCACAACATTACCCTATGTGTGAGATTTCTCGGGAATGTTTTTTGTGGTATTGAGCCTCACATACCTCATCAATATCAATTTTTTGATGATACCACATTAAACATATACATTTGAGTCACCGACCCTATGGTATATACCCTATAATATTAAAATTAGATCCCCTCATTTTCCAACATTAAGACCTTAAACTGTTTTATCTGTTCTAGACCACATGAACTCAAACATTGTTTCACTTCTAGAACTATTTAGGGAATTAATCCCATCATCATGGGATATATAGTGATTCTTATACCTTGAATCTCTGGTTCTAGAAAAATATTCAACAAAGAAAAATCTGTTATCTATTGTGTGATCACCTCAAAATGTCCAACATGCCTCTTTCCACGTACCTTACCCTATCAGTGAGCCTAGATTCCCTCATAACCTCATATGAGTAAGAAACATCCTATGAACATGATGTTAAACTATAAATTTACCCTATATGAACACAAGATTCATCATATTCAAGTATGAGAAGATTCATCACTCTAGTTCATGATGGTTTATGTTTACCATCATCGGTTTTCTACAGTGTCACACTACATCATCCAAGAAGCACGAACATAAACATTTTCCAACCTGCACTTTAGGTTTCTCATGGAATTAGGTCCTTCATGACACTCATTAACAATATTTTATTACTCTTTCATTCCATGTCTATCCCACTAGGTAACCCCCTTGTCTGAACTCTATGACCTTAAACTACGAGAAGAGACATTGTCTAAACATCGTGACTTTAAAATGTGTGTGTTTTTTATAAAGGATATTTTTTGTAACATCTAATGGGCTCTTAGTCCCTCTAGTCATTTCAATTAACATTAATTTGATGTCTTATACATTCCTTTAAGACACCCTCCTCATGTTCTATAGAGGATGAACCTATACTTAATACGACTTTCCATATATTCTATTTCTTAGTGTAGGTCCCCCCATCATGCTACACTCCTTCTAACTCACTCATGCAGCTGGGTGGGTATCATTCACATCATTCTCTACATACTTTTTTAATTATGTTAATATTTTACCTTACCTTATGAAATAAACATAATTTTTCCTCTTGTGCTGACATGAGGGTGAAATTATGGGTATCTTGGTGCATAAGCCCCATACGCTCCATGTCCCGGTCACATGATATTAAAATGTGTGATTCATCCTTGTCACATGATATTTAATTGTACAATGATCTGTCCCCATTGTACCATGATAAACTATGTGTCGAATGTCTCCATTTCAAGGCATAAAACTGCAAGGAATATTAGGCCCTCATCCAAGAGTACCTTACCTCTAGTGTTGTTCATCTACCACATCACACGTATCATCGAATTTTTCTCATCCTTTGAGATGACGCATCCCCTAGAAGATTTGTTTGGCTTTTTTATCATACTGGTAAACCTGCACCATTTCTCTCTAATCCATGGTGGTTTAATTCCAATATTTCTATAATTTATTCGTTCATTCCATCATTTCATATCCACAGTTTTCATTCCCCCTATTTGGATCCTCATCCTATTTGATGTCTAAATAGTCCCACCAATGGAATGGTGTCTGGTAAGGATAACGTACCATCCTAGTTCTATTCCTAGAAATATTTTGGATAACATTTTGATATAGGTTTGATATTTCAAACATGGTCAGTGGTCGACTCTAGTTTGTTTGTATCTATTTTCAGACAAAGTGGTATGGATTCTATGTTTTGAATATAGTCAATAATTATCCTTTATCATGAAATTACACCCATTTTGATCCAAATATCAGACATTGTGATTCAATGTTTTAGTTTACAATTGTTTGGTAGAATTAAACACCCTTTGATTTATCCTATTTGTGCACTAGAGTATGTTGAAAAAGAAAAAAGACTGTTACAAGATCCATATTCTCTATTCATATCCTCTCTCATCTTAGAAACTCTCATATGAATGAATGATCACATAGTCATCCATTTTTTCACACTGATGATGAATCACATGATCTTAGGGATTGATTTTTTATTATCTCTGAAATGTAATTGAAGTTATGATAATTGAATGAAGTAAAAATATTTTTGATCCAGATAAGTAAACCATACAGAATTTCAGAGGGTAATCCACATACTAGAACCTCGCTTTTAGAAAACATATCCCTTACATATCTACCTCAGTGATCAATTTATCATGTTTGGTTATCCATCATTGAGTGTCCTCTAGAACCCTGTTTCATTATTCCATGTATTCTTTCTCCTCATCATCCATGGATAGGAAATAATTGGCTCTAATCCACTACTGGTTTTTTCCACCCTAAAACTCAACCACCATGGACGACACCTATTACTCCTTGTCCTTAAAAACCACCAACTAGGCCATTTGGTTTTTCGCAATCTTATCATGATTAGAATAACCCACAATATGCTTGTGTGCTAGCTCCTAAATCTAGGAAATCGCTCTTTTAGCCTCTTATAGTAGTTGGGAACCCTTGATATTATGATTCTTCTAGGCCAGGTCATTCTACATCCATTGTGAACATACCCACTTGATGAGGAAATCTCGGTCCAGCATGTGAATGTTGTTTGATTTCACCCAACTAATACATAGGAAAACTAACCAACGGTGGAGAGATCTCACACTTTGTGGTATATCAACTATCTTGGTGTGGGTGATGAAGTGTCACACATACCTTCACTCCTTTTGACACACAATCCCGTTATCCCTAGAAGCCTCCAGGTAGGAATTTTCAAAATATTTTGGTGGTGTGGGATCAAATGGTTCGTGAACAGTTTGTGAATTCCCAAAGCATATACCTAAAGAGTTTTAATCTAGGTGTACATTAAGTCCCATTGTTGTGTAGAAAAATACCCTATTCCAAGCCTGTAATATCATGTCGAAGTTTTTAACCCTAATTATATCTATTTCATAGCCATATACACTTATAGTTTCTAGGCAGGTATATATTTCTAGGAAACCACTTACTCTATCCTTTACCAAAATTTGAGGACATTTTTCCAAAATGTTAACTCATCCTTATACTTATCCTTAGAGACATTCCTAGGCATATCCTTAGGAATATACCTAGGGATCACACTAAATTTTTCTTACCCTAGTTTCTAAATATTGACTAATAATTTCTTATGATACCAACTATAGGGACCTAGGATTAACATATATGTATATTTCATCATTTTAGATGAATATTCAGTACATTACAAAAATACATGCCTGAGGACCTTAATAGTTTAGTGTATTTGGAAACTTGGAAACAGAATCATTGATCCTTGTGAATATCTTAAACATCTCCCATAATGATCTCCACCTTTAGTACTTTTACCTAAATCATTTCTTCAGAACTAGGGAAAAGGAATCATAATAATGGGGTGATCTCAGATGCTCAGTAAAGGGTAAATAAAGGGAATGTAAGTATAACATGAACAAAAGGGTATTGAACTTGATCAAAACATTTTATGATCATACCCTATATATCAAAGATCATAATAAATATTGGATGTTCTTGATAAATATATAATAAGATAATTATGATAATAAGTAATAAAAGTATAACATAGAAATAAGACAGAATTTTTTGTCATGTACATTTATTTATAATGTTGTGAACATGTATAAGTTGAAATAGGGTCACCCATTAGGTTAGGGACATGAAATCAGGCCCCCAAATCAACTTATTGACATGCAACCAGGTCCATTCATAAAATTTTGAATGTGTAATTAGGTACATGCATAACCTTATGCATAGAAAACAAAGTCCATGCATAAAATTTTGAACATTTAATCTGGTTGACACATAACATTTTAACAAGTAATCAGGTTCACATATTAACTTATGGAAATGCAACTAGGTCCATGAATAATATTGTGAACATGTAATATGGTTCACTCATACCATTGTGAACATGTAATAAGGTTCATTCATAAACTTATGAATAGAAAACCAGGTCCATGCATAACATTGTGAACATGTAATTAGGTTCATGTATAACATTTATACTAATGATTCATCTATAATTACCCAATGGATTGGAGGGAGATATAGTTCCCACCCATATAATAATTAAATCATACAAACATGTTCCACAAAGTCATAAACAATCATATCATAACCCATGAAACGAAATTGGTATCATAAACATGTAAACATATCATAACCTATGGATAAATATACAGGTTTCTTAATCATTTCATAAAAATCATAACCCGTGAAATAGAAGTAGATTTCATAAACATATAACCCATGAAAGAGAAAAGGGTTTCATAAACATATAACCCATTAAAGGGAAATAGTTTTCATAAAGACCATGAAAATAAACATAACACATTCATAGAAAGAATATGAATGGAACCTTAGGATCATTTCCAAAAGGGAAATGAGTAACATCAATGGATTTTATCTTAGATGGAAAATAATCTTGATATATCTTTCAAACTCAAATCTTGAGTAAAATATAATTTCTTCATTGAAAAGGTATTTTTAATAGATAAAACCATTTGAAAATAATTTTCTTACAAATTCCTTCAAAATATATACAGAATACTTGAAATTATATTGAAAAACTTTTACTTTAAATAATATGAAATAATATTGAAAGTGTTTTAAAAACAATTTCTTTGAAAATACATTTGAAAACGTATAAATAATGGTTAAGAAAATTTTTAAAAAATATTCATCAAAAACATATAAAAGAATCTTAAAAACATTTTGAAAACAATTTTCCTTGAAAATTACTTTAAAAACATTTTCATAAAAATTAACCTTTTAAAAATACTAGTGAATCCTCAAAGGAATGATGAAGGGTAAATCAGTACATGTCATATGAGGTAAAGAGAAGATTCCTTTTACACAGTAAAAAGGTTATAAAAATGCATTAATAATATAGAAACAATAATGTTACTTTAAAGATATTGTTAAAATAAAAAAGGGTAAATTTTTATTTTAAAGATTATAAGATTATGGTAAAATATTATAGGAAATCCTTTTTAGAAAACATAGATTTCCATTCGATGAGAGGGTAAAGTTGGGATTTCTTGAAAACACTTTATTAACTATATTATGTACCAAAAAGTATAATAAATGGTACCAATACATGAATATATCATGAATAAACATAGTAGAATAAAATTAATGAATTTTATTTAGATATTGGTTATAATATTTCATCAAAGGAAGCATAAACATAAAATATCTTGAAAACTGATGAGATTGTTTCATTAAACTCTTATCATTTGGTAACTAGGGGTCATATTATCCATGTAATAAAATGATATTATAAGAATATTATAATATCATAATAATTTGGAGATCTATGATATATCATATAAAATTAATTTATATACAACTAAAATATAATTTAGGTGTATAACAAAACATGAGTCTCAAAGAATGCAAATTTAGACAAAACTATTTTTACCGATTTTATAACTTTTGAAACTTAAAACCCGTGAAAGAAATGTCATAAAATGGATATGTGAATAAACATAAATTTAATTATAATATATATATATAATACATTAAGGTTAATTACATACACCACACAAAATAAATGGATTCTTAATAAATAATGTATATCATGAAAATAAAAAGTGAGATGAAATCCCCTTGCCTTGTGTGTTGACTCTCGTCGTACTCATTAAAAACTCCTATATAATAAATATAAAATTATCATAAATCAATAAAATAACTATATTTGTACTTATAATACCATATAGTGGTTCATTATGTCTTTTTATTACCCACTTGTTAACAATTATATATTAAGGTTTCACTTCGAGTAATATCTGCTTTGTTTTTCATATATGTCTTAATATGATATATCTTTGGTCCTTATACATATATCATGATTTCAAGAATGTAAAGCCTTATTTAAATATAATTTATATTCAGTATATTTGTATTATAATATTCCATAAAATATATAAGTATCAAATGGAATACACCGTTCATGGATATGGTTAGTCGTACGTACGCATGAACGCTATTTCTATTTAATTGTCTTGTTGAAAAAAGAAAGTAAAAGTCATATATGTATATATATGTGTGTATATATATATAATTATTAATTTAGATTTAGGATATCATATATATTAAATAAATACATTCTTAATACATTCCATGAAGTTTACGAACGAATCATATCGCGTTGAGGGGGTGTAGTCCACACTTTCTCAAACGATATTATCATATTAACACAAAATGGAAAGTAAGAGGATATGTGTTGTAAAAAGTAAAAAATAAGATGAAATAAATAATAAATATAATATATGAAATATATAAAAATATTTTTCATTATAATTTTTACCATTATAGGTAGTAATGTAAAAATGAACAATCATCATTTAGTGAGGTGATAGTTCACCATACACATAAATGGTATTTTTGTTACCCATTAGATGGAGGTTTGTGAATGTTTATGTATAACCCTTAGCATAAAATCATCATATGATATTTATTATACTAGTAATTTTATAAAATAATTTAATAAAAATAGTATATAGGTAGATAAATAAAATAAAAGAAGGAGCTTCAGAGAAGGTGTTACCTCTAAATCAGGTAACTCCTTTTGGTTTGTGCCAAAAGGATTCCACTGATTTCTTTATTCCCAATGGAAGGATTATAGAAGTAAGTGAGGGTTTTGGGGAATTTTATTGGTCATATATTGTCTAAACATAAGAGGTTTTATAGGTGTGAATAAGAGGGATAGTTGGTGGCCTTTTATAGAGAAGGGAAAGGACTCACTTGGTATTTTTTTTTTAAAAAAGTTATGTGTACCCACATTTTTACCTAAAAAAAGTCATAAAATTTTAATTTAAGTATCCAATCCGATTAATGTCTATAAAATGAGTTTTGGACAAGTTTATATGTTTTTTTGGGTCTTAAATTTAAGTTTTAGTTCCTTATTAAGGTTAATTTTACCTTAATCGATGTAATTAATTTTATAAAATTTCACTAATATTTTTGGTCAAAAATTAAGTTGGCCTTATTAAAAATTATAAATTATGATGATTAAAAATATTGAATCCATTTTTTTAAATTATAATAAAAAAATTTAAATTAATTAATTTAAAATTAATCTCGCAGTCGGGTCGACATTGCGGGTTTTTAAAGTAAAAAAATTTAAATATTTTCTAATTTTTAATATTGAATTCCAATGTGAAATTTAACTCAATGACATAAATTATATTAATTTATAAAAATACTATCTAATTAAAATTTGAAACCAATTTAAAATATAATTTAATATTATAAATATATTTAATGAAAAAGCAGTTTTACATTAAAATTTAGTATTTTTAACTACTCATTAAAAAATAAAACCATACCAAAAAATAGAAAAAATTAATCCTAACCTAATTTTATGTTTCTATTTAAAATATGAAGTTTATTTTTACATATTTAATCTATAAAATATAAAGAAATATTAAAAATGGGTTCTGGATTAAAATCCAGTAAATTGTTTTTAATAAAAATATTGGTTTATAAGCATAAAATTGGGTTTGTTCCTTATCTTATGTCTATAAAATATTTTGACATGATATCAAAAATATTTTATAGAATATATAAAATATATATTACATTAATATAACTCACAAATTTAATATATTTGGGAAAAATAGTTTTTTGACCATAAAAAATAATAATAATTTCTTTTATATTCAATTGGTTTTCTTATTAATTTCTAATTAATTGGTAACCTATGAATTCATATTATATTTGAGTAACCCATATATTTTTAAAATTTAGTTAATACAATTCATAACCACTAATTTATTGGTTGGGTTATTTCTTATTATTTTAAATAATAACATTTTAGTGATATAGTATTGTTCTATAAAAATCGATCATATGTGTTACACTAGACATCAAGGAATGTCATTTTTTCATGTAACACAAGCTAACCATGATGTTTCATATATATAAATCTAAAATTTATGTTACATGTAGTGAATGATTATCTTTTTTTATAACACATTCCAAACATAGTGTTTTAATATAATATAAACTATTTCTAATATTGCATGAAATGAAAAATATCAAAAAGGTTAAATTAAATAAAAAATTAAGAAAATATATAGGTGTTACAGATCATGATAAAGTCCACATCCAAAAAATATATAAATAAATGAGGTGTGAAAAAAACTATCTTTTCATCATAAATGAAATTAATAGGATAATATTTTCTTTTTCAAGAACCTTTTAGCAGGGTTAGGGAATTTTGAACCATGTAGAAATATAATATAAGGAATTATTCTTACATGATAAGTAAAATTTCATATTTTTATAATTTTCCACTAAAATATCATCATTTTATACAAATTTTGAGTGTTTAAGAATAATTTTTCATGAATAAAGAACTAAAATAATTATTTAAATGATTATATAACTAAAAAGGATAACAATATATTCTACCTACTTTTAGATATTATTATAATACAAAATATATTGAACAAGGTAAGATAATTGAACACATGAATAAACCATCGTATAAAGATATAAAACATTAATCTCTATGGAATAAACAATAAATACCATTATTTAGTTCATATCTTTTGATGAATAAATATCAATAAAATTGACAAAATATTCCAAAATAATATCGAAGCACAATAATAAAAAGGGTTTGTTCACATATTCTTCTAATAATGATTTAATATTTATTTAAAATTACACTAATAACATTTAATTTATCACACCGTAAATGTATATGACTTAATCATATAATATTTGAGATATACTATTTATTTCAATATCTAAATTTAATTTTAACAACATCACATAAAAATATAATTCATCCTTTATTATTTTTATAAAACCTCCTATTGATATAGTTACCATAATAATATAAGGTTCCATAAATCTTGAACTTTTATTGAAATTACATTATTCAAAAAATCATAAAATCACTTATCAATCCCATGGTTATCTATACGATTGTATATATTTCCCAAAAAAACTTAATAATTATTTTCCATTTCATTTGAGTGAAAAAATCATATTCACAATGAACATGACATCACATAGAATAGTGGTTGTAACTGCACCCTTATCACCCATCAGTTATTGATTCAAGCCCCACATGATTTCTAGATCTGAAAATTATTCATTTTTTTAAAGATATTCTAATATATTTATTATAAAATTCCCATAATTATGGTAAAATTCCTCAAAAATAATCTTAATCATAAAATATTGTATAATCCCTAAAGTTTTCAATATCTATAAATGTATTTCCTAAAAACTAAATAAGAATTATACCTCAAATAAAATTTTATCATGATAATTATAAGGCTACATATAACTTAAAAATCTATCAAAAGTCAATAAATGTATCCAAAAGTACTTCCATCACATAAAAAATAAATACAATATTAATGAATTTAATCTTATGATCACCCTTAAATCTACCATTATATCATATGTATTAATCCCTTAATGTATACACATTAATATCCAAACATTATTTATAACCCATTAACAATTATTTTCCACCTTATTTGTTAATTCATCCTTCCAACAAACAAAAATATGAATAATCTTCAATGATTCAACAATTTAAGAACATATTCTATGATATTTTTCATACCTTTCATATGTCCTATTAAGTTTACTCATCATAAATTGTAATCTAATTATCCATTTATAATAATATATTTATACATTCTTGTTGGTCACATTCTTGAGATTTCCCTGAGAAAATTGAATTTATGAATTACAAAATTCCCCAAATATAAAATGTTCAATTTCTAAATTGGGGTGAATTTTTTTACCCACATTGAATTAACTGAACTCTTCCTATTTTCATTTTAATATTATATCCTTATGACCCCCTTTACCACATAAAAATATCTTATATTTTTTATGATTTTTTACTGTATTGTTCTTTGGATAGTGTAGACACATAGGTCAATTAATCTTTTTAACTCTTAGATATTTATATCGTGATATGCTATTTATGTTAATTTTTCCATTGAATGGTGATTTAGGACACTCACTAATGTCTAATATTTCAGTCATAACTTGTGATATCTGGTTAATAATAAACAGAACAGTTTTCACTATAGATCTCATTTCATTTAGTTTCACGTTCATAAAACCACTACAATTTCTTTCACACCCTTTATTAATTTGGTTCTTACTGGATCCAAACATTTACTAAAAAAAAAAATTGTTACAATAATTATAAAAATAAACCATAATAAAACATGTTATTTGTAGGATAAATAATTTTATATCCTTAACCATTACATCATTCATTAAACTCTTTCTATTTATCCAAAATAATTGTAATTTTCTTTAAAAAACTGTCCTTTGTGGTCATAATGATTTTTCGCTAAATATTAAATATAATCATACCATAAAAAGATATCTAAACTTTTTCTTTAATCCCAACAATAAGTATATAGACTTAATAATTACATATTATTTTGTTATTAAACTAGAATTCACTTTATTAAATTTCCAATGAACTTTTATGTTTACTTTTTAATGAGTTAGGTCCTAATACTTTCATAAAAACCCCATATATATTCAAAGTGGGCACTTATAATCAATATAAATTTTCCTATAATTTTAATTTTTTTAATTTTTTTTCCTTTCATGAAAAATCATCAAAATACTCAACTTGAATTCTTTTTTGTTCTAATTCATCCTTAACTAATATAATTTTTTTAAATGTGGGAGAAAGAGACTTGAAATTAAGACATATATTAGTTTGGTGAAAAACATGGAAACACATGTAATAGTTACCATTATATTCAATTTGACTTTATCATATGAAATAAAACATTTCCACAAGAAAAAAACACATAAATTTTGTATAATTAAAACCTTTAAATCCCATATTATCTAGATAAGAACTAATTTAGGAAAGATAGAAAATCATATTCATAACTTGTTTTAAACTTGTTTCAGAATTAACTAGTTTTATATTAAATCCATAGGAGAAACCCTTAGGTAACTCCATTTATATTTCTTTATAAGACATTGATCATTAAAAAATGCATTGTATTGCTATATAGTAACACCAATTCTATAATCTATATTGGGATCACCCGGTTCTATCAAGGATCAACCATCGTATTAGCTATATCAGGATCAGAGGTGAGCTGTAATGGTGATCAGACCTTTATATAAGATATACCAATCTATCCAATTTTTCATGTTAAATGATAAAGTACCATTCCAACTATTAAATTTTTTATGATTTCACTTTTTCATCATTAAACACATGAAATACACTTTTAAACTCGTATAAAAATAAATTTCAGATATAAAAATAATCATATAATTTAAAAATAATTTTCAATAATAAAATACCTATAAATAGGTGATTTATTTGAATAAAATATGAAATATTTTAATGGAATATAGATATAAAATAACGGTTTTAGTGATAGGAAATGTTATTTTCATCATATATGTTAAAATAGAACATTCATTTTTTCCCTTGTGTCAAAATTTTCAGTATAAAAAACATAAAAATATTCATTTAGAATTCATCTAAAATAAATTAAAAAGTTAGACGAGGTTTTATTTATAAATATTTTATGTCCAACTAAATCATCTATAAAAAAATATTAAAAAAATATTGACATGAGTGAACAAGATTTGAAGAATAAACCTTTAGAAGAATAATTTTTTAAAAGAAAGTACCTTAACACTTTAGAAACCAATAAATCATAACCCCATGAAAAAATAAGATTAAAATATTTTTAAAATAGTGATTTTCATTATATGACATGTAAAATTGGGAAGTATATGCACCTTATAATATAATATAGGTGCCCAACATCAAAAAATTTCTTAATGAATGGAAATTGAGATGATGTCCCTTAACTTGACTCTAGCCGACCACATACATTTGGTATCATACATACTAATTATATTATGTTAATTATTTATATTATTGATAATATTTTTGATTATTCTTATTTCACTCATATTTTTTATTACCGTGATATAAAAAATTAATTCATCATTTATGGTGACATCATATGTTTTACAGTTTTGACTATTGATCCAAATTGACATATGTTGGTTTAATATGGTCAAATAGACCATTATATCATCATCTATAGAATAATTGTAGGGAAATAATTATCATTTTTATTATAATTTGTAATTTTAAAACCATTTATGTATAATTTTTAGGGAAAATAAACTATATTACAATCATGGAAGTGGTATGTCATACTTATGCTTGAGTAACATTTCCATTTTTCAACGATTATAACAGAAAGAAGATAAGTATTAATTTTTATTAAAAATGATAAAAAAAACTTAAATACCATAATATTTCTTTAAATAAACACATATATATTATCCATTTTAATTGGTGATGAATAAATAATCGCATCGCTTTGTGAAGGCAGTAGTCCACACATACACATAAACATCATTATGGTTTTCCGGTGTAAGAAAAAATATATATAATACTTTATGAAAATAAATAAATATTATATTAATATAATAATAATTTCATATATATCACATATATTAATTAGGGATACCCATATTACATTTCATGTATAGTTTCATGGAAAAATGAATCACATCGTTTCGTGAGGCGAAAATGTGTCGTACACATTAGCGACATTATTATATCCCACATGTCATGAAAATTAAAAATTTATATGTGATATAATATTTAAATAAGTATATTTATGTTTCAAATATTACACACACATATATACACTTTAAATATGTCATTATAACAATCTGGGAGAGGTGATGATGAAAAAATAATTACATTGGTTCGAGAGGCGGTATTCAATTGTACACATGAATTATTATCTTATTTACATTTTTATTGAAAAATAGATGTATATATGTTTTTTAATTAACATAATATACTCTATTTATATGGGTGATAATGGTGATATTATATTATAATAATTGAAGATGGTTTGAATGGTTTTGAAAAAGAAATAACATAAAAAGTCTTGGTAAAGCACAATACATATTCTTCGAAAAACCTATATAGATTATAACCAACATCATTATTAGGATGAAATTATGATAAATACATGGTATCTAGATCATGGTAAGTGAATTTATATAATCATTTTGGAATTTATTTTCCAAATAAAAAGTTTTTGATGTTGTAAAAAGTATAGGAGAGGGGGTGGCCTTCTATAATATTGGTCGGTGGCACACATAAAATTTTTTAAAATAAAAATTGGCACCCGTGCTTTTCAAAAACCAAATGGATCCAAAATGGGTTTTTTTGGATACTTGGTCATGATAAGGTATATATATTTCTATAATATATATTTTATCCAAGTTTTTAGGTCATTTTAACCCTTATATTTTTAGTTTAACCCCAGGTAAATCGGTCTTTACCTTAATGGTTGTAAAAGAGTTTTATGGTATTCAATATTCAGTATGAATAAAAATTAATTTTAAAATTTTAGAAAATATAAATTTTTCAAATTTTAAATATCTAAATAAACTTAAAAAATTAAATTCATATACTATGAATAATTATAATTAAAATTAAACCAACTAACATGATGAAAATATGGGTTTTTAAGAAATATATATTACTCTCATAATATGATTTTATATTAAACCTATATTGTGTGGTCATCATTATAAGAATTAAAATTACTATATATAGATATATATTATATAAATTTCATTAAAATCATCACACATTAGGATTTTTTATTTTTAATATGAAGAAACATTATGTAATTTAAAACAGTATTCAAGAAAAACAGGTTTTCAATCCAAAAAGATATGTTATACAAAAAAATATAATGAAGAATCAAAGGTAATTTACTATATTAAATATTACTAAATAATAATTATGTTACTTGAAATAACATTCAATATATATTGCGACTTTTATATTACTTATCTTATTGAAAATAAATATCATTTTAACAAAAATAAATATCTTAAAATATTTTACTTAAAGTAAATATTTTTATAAAAAAACACAAATATAACCCTAAATTAATTTTGAAAATTTTATTTAAAAAATAATTTCATTTTAAAAAATTCATTTTCTAAATTCATAGAAAATTATTGTAATATTTTCTAGAAAATATATTTTTAAAGAAAATATATTTTTCAATTAATATAATTAAATTACTAAAAATTGATCAATAATTTACTAAGATTATATCAATAAATTATTATTGAGTAATAAATTTATATATGTATATATATATATATATAATTTAGAAGTTAATATTATTTCTTCAAACTAATTTATTTTATTTTTTTATAATGATAATATTAAAAATAATATTAATTCATGCTTATCTTGTCCTCGGTATTGTGTGTCTTGTACTCTATAGATCATATCAACTTTTTATAAATCATGGGGTGATACATTGTTTTATGTGCACATATATGATCATATTTCCCATATCTTCTAACATAATAATAGAACATATATATATGAAATGATATAAATTAAATTTATTGAAATCTTTACCTATTATTATATATATAACCAAAAAGTACAAGGGTTGACTATTTAATGAAGTCTTCCTTTAGGGTCTCAAATAGTTGGTTTAGAAACTTAAATATTTTTTCAACAGGGGTTTCATAAAAAATGTGAAAAATGGTTAATTCATGATGTTAATAGTCTAGCTTCAAATGCATAATTTTAGTAAGGTTATAAGGTAAAGGATATTTTATACCTCTATTACATAATATTCAAAACCCTTCTATAATGGGAAATGTTTGATTTCTATATTTTACTAGAAAAATTATTATATGGGGAATTTTTTTCTTAAACATCATATTATCTTCTAAAACCATATTTTTTGTTTAAAATTTTATATTTTCAATTATTTTTCTATAAGATTTTATTTTTAATTAATTTCATAAAAATACACAAGTTGGTTTTAAATTGAAAAAAAATATTATTTTATATGTGAAATTTTATTAAAAAAAATAGATGGTATTCACAATTTTAGGTATAATCCGGAACTATAGTTTTAATTAACATTCCATGAATGTTTATAAGATAATTTTTTTTATTTAATTTTTATGTAGTGTTTATAAATGTTTCCTATGAATGTACAGATTTCTTCTAAATATATTGATTTTCATCCTGTCAACTTATATTAATTGTTATTTTATTTTTTTAAATAACTTAAATTATATTTTTATTGAATAATTTGTTTTAATGGACTTATAATGAGTATAAAATATTTCTTAAAATATTTTACTTAAATATTTATTAGTTGTAAATCAAATGTGATGATGATGATAGAGGAGTGAACACACATCCATAATGGTACACTATCCTAATAGTTATACTGCTAATGGAATCATGGATTTTAAATTCTTTTCCATGTATAATTATATTCCATATGAACGGTGTTAATTTTTAAGAAATGATTTAAATTTTTCATGAAGAATTCAATATTATATAAAAGAATAGTAAATTTATAAATAAAAGGTTATTAAAAGTTTATAAACTTTTTAAAAGTATTCAAACAATTTTTCATATCGAATTATCCTGAAAAAATATATGGGAAATTTAATTATTATATCAAAAAAAATATTTTATATACATTGAAAATTTTACAAAGTAATCTTATAATATTTATATTAAATGGATTTTACACATAGTTTTAGAACCCTTTACTAGGAAATTTTATAACAACACTAAACATGCACTCTCAGGTATGGTGATAAAAATATAAACATTTATATTTCTAGATTTGATACAGATGATGGTGACCTAGTTTTTAACATTCAAAAATTAAAACATCAAAATTAAATATTTTATGATATACATTATATAGACCAATTTGGTTTAGTGTTTTATATGTTTAGAGTAACCTATTAACATCAGGTATTTATCAACATCTGGATCATAATGATGAACATCATCTTCCATAGTACCAAGAATCTCATATTCCACATTATGTTATCATCACCGTCCATATTAAACCCGTATATACATAATACAATCAACATCATACTTGATGACTAGGAAAAAAGTAATTATATAAAGGGTGATCTCGAATTATATGTAAGGGTAAACATAAGCATTAACAATTGAATATAATTAGTAAGATTAATATTATTATAATATTATGATGACATAATAAAAGTTCAAGAAAATAAAATATGAGAATACATACCCATATATTCCTATATCATCATACAAGAAAACATGGAATGATCATTCAACAAAGGAAATAGTCCTCAAATTAAATAATCATGATCCATTTTGATATCAATCTTGATCAAATGGATCATTTATAACCTATATAAATCATAATGAAAATATGTTGGTATATTGAGACATCATTATCATAAAACCATTGTGTAACTCTTATAATTGGATAAACCATATAGCCAACATCCAATATAATTCTACAGAGAACGTAATAATTTCCCAATAAATTATATTTTTACCTGGGTGCACCTTTCATATACGCTTTATAGTTCTCAATTGTCTTTATATGGGTGAAACCATCATATAAGCTATATCATGATCAACTAGCGCTATATGGGTGCACTAATCGTATAACAATGTCCATGAACCATAAATAAAGTACATAGAGGTTGAATTTCATCATAAAATTCATTGAAAAAAATAATTATTCCTTTTATAACATGGTTAACTGATAGAAAATAAATGGGTTCCATGTCAATAAATTTTAAACATGATTAAATAATGGAAAATAAATGGGTTTCATAACAATTAATTGGAAACATTATTAACTTTTGGAAATGAAAAAGGTTCCATAATAATCAATTTCAATCATTAGTGACCTATGGAAATGAAATGGGATCTATAAAAATCAATTTGAAACATGATTAACCCATTGAAAATAAATGGGTACCAAAAAAATCTCTTTGAATCATCATTAACTCATGCAAAAGAAATGACATCCATAACGATCACTTGGAGAAATTATTAATCCATCCAAAAAAATAATGAGGTTGGTATCATAACAAAATATCCCAATCAGAGCATAAGTTACTACAAGAGTTATTGATATTGATGAATGAAAATACAATTAAAATATCATTTAATACATTTTGATGAATATGAACATTTTATTTAATAAAATGTTTTTTTAAAATAAAAAATAAAAAATATATTTTTTTATGTTTAAAAACCATGCATACATATAAAGCCAATTTCATAGAAAATAATGACCATGATTGAGGTAAAATTCATTCATGTAGTAAATTTTAAATATAAACATTCATTATAAAATTATTTGTAAAAAAGAGTCAAAGGTGACTCATTTGGAAAAAAATTATGAAATTTTTTTTTCATGTAATTTTAAAATAAGGTAATATAACATGTATAATATATTTAGAATATAATTTATATTTATAAATATATCTTTTTGAGCCATTTAAAAAATTCATACGAAAGATAATGATACCCAATCTAAAATAAAATATACGATCATTATCACTTAAAAATAACTTTCATGATTGTTGGACTCACCTATTTTGATAATCCCAAATCATGTTTCATTTATGTGGTAATCATGTTTCTATTATAGGATATTCATGTTTCATTAATATTCATAGTTTCTATCAACTAATAACGATGTACTTTTATTCTCACTTCTCTCTTGTTTAAGATTATAGTGCAAAATTTCTCTAAGTATAGATGGTCACCAATGAAAGGTTACAGATAGAGGGTCACCAATGAGGGTCGGTGATGAAAGGTCACCGATGAAGGTCACCAAATAAGGTTACCAATTAAGGTCACTGATGAAAGATCACTGATGAAGGTCACCGATGAAGGTCACCATTAAAGGTCACCGATGACGATCACTGATGAAAGGTCACCGATGAAAGGTCACTAATGAAGGTCACCAATAGAAGGTTACTGTTGAAGGCTACGGATGTAGTCTACTAATGAATCCTACTGTTGAGAAGGCTACCGCTACTAGTCTAACAATTATTGTTCTTCTACTCCATACTTTGTAAAATTCTTAAGATTATTCTAATGGTCATATTTGGTAAATTTAATGATTCTAACATTAATTAATGCTAATTGTAGATATATCAAAAGACCATATCTGGGGACAGTATGAGGTATGAGGGGGACCACATGTGGTTTACTTATTCCTATTTTTAGGAATTAAATAAAAAGTAGAAGACCGAGGAAGAAAATAAAAGTGTACCAAGAGGTGAAAAGAAAGAGGAATGCATGAGAAGGAGCTTACCAGCTAGATCAAAAAAGAACCATCCAACACTTACACTGTAAACATAAGATAATCACGAAGATCATTTGGGAGAACAAATTCAAATCTTCCTTTTGTGCTCTATCTAACCAAGATTTAGAACACCTCAGTACCTGGAAGCTAAAACCTGGAGTTACGACACTTTGTTTTGAGGAGAACTTCCATAGAAGGACTTGAACAACAATTTCTTCACTCCAAGGAGTTAAGAGCTGAACTAAAAACACATAGTGATTTCTAAACTCAATCTTATAACATTATCTCAAGTGTGTTCTTTTGTTTTACATTTATGAAAAGTGTGTGTTTTTCTATTACACACACTGTCTCCTATGTTTGAATTGGAGGATACTGAAAATCCTCACATAAAACTTCACTTACACCTTGTTTCCCACATATAACTGTGTAAGAGGCCATGTGTGGCTTGGTTGTGTCTTTATCCCACGAAGAACTATGGTAGAGGGTGTAATCCATGGACAGTTTGTGAAAACTATTGTAAAGCCCAATACAGGCTTTGTATCAAGTTTATTGTATATATAAACTACTTGGTGTAAGGTGATCACCAAGTGGAGAGGATTAAGTCTCGGCTTGAGACTGATCCTCGTGTTTAACTCTACCATGTACTACATTTAGTAATACTCTGTTTTGTCTATTTTTCGCTACTTATAACTTCAAAAACAGAAAACTTTTTTACATTGACTCTAATAGTTAGTTCTTGTTAGTGTGTGTATATGTTTAATTTAGTAAACCTATTTCAAAAGTTAAATTAGTGTTTTACATTGATTTTATTCAACTGAGGACTAATCGCTCTTTGAGAAACTTGTTGACCAACTAAACATTTATATCTCTACTGCCTTAATTAACTAGGTCGTTTCAAAATTTGGGGATCTTTATCATAAAGTTTTTAACAAAAAATTTATGTATGAACTCAATTCACCCCCCTCTTGAGTTTCCACTCTGACCAACATTTGGTAGCAAAGGGTTTAAACTTTTATTGCTACCATATGAACTGTTGTACAAGTTTTCAAATTCTTTTTAACTATGAGTTTAGTTGTATCTTAAAGATCTTAAAATTTATGTCATATCTAAATTTTCAGTTCTTTAAATTGTAATCAACAATGGATAATCGAGTTGAGGGTGCTGCTACTAACAGTCCACCTTTCTTTAATGGTAATAACTATGCCCATTGGAAATTAAAAATGAAAATGTATCTAGAGAGCATGGGTCCTAAAATCTAGGACACAGTTGAAGAACAAAATCCATTGCCTCTTACTACTAGGGACACATGGTCTCAGTTGACTAAAGCTACATATAATAATAACTTTAAAGAAATGAATGCATTGTATAGTTCTCTAGGTGATGAAGAATTCAATAGAATATCTGCCAGTAAAACTGCATAAGAAATTTGGGATACTTTGGATATTTCTCATGAGGGAACTACCAATGTTAAAGAAATGAGATAAAATACTTATACTATTAAATATGATAATTTTAAAAATAATCCTGATGAACTTATATATGAAATGTATCTCAGGTTCAATTAAATAGTCAATACCATGAGTCTTCTTGGGAAACTAGTGGACAGAAAGGATTATATTATGAGGTTGCTTCAATGCCTACCAGACAGATAGAGAGGAACTTTTATTTCTATCTGAGAATCCTGTGACATATGCAAGCTACCAGTGAAGGAACTAATTGGAAAACTTATGATGTATGAAGAAGAGCTTAAGTTAAATCAATAATTAGATGAAGAACCAATAAATAAATTAGTAGCATTCAAGACAGCTACCTCAAAGAGAAAAGATAAATAAAAAGTTCAATCTTTTGTAGACACTTCCACCAGTGGAGACTTAGACTCTAACAGTGATGATGAGATGTCTCATATTTCAAGGAGATTCAAAAATTTCTACTATAAGAAGAAGTTATTTTGAAAATAAAACTATAAAGGAAGGTATGATAGTAAGGGACAGTGTAAAAAGGACAGAAAATGGAATGACAATACAAATGAGATAATCTTCTATGAGTGTAAACAAAAAGGCCATTTGAAGGATGATTTCCCCAAGCTGAAATTTAAGAAGAAATGTGAAGACAATGGAAAGGGATATAGAAAAGTCTATGAAATCTACTTGGAGTGCTTCAGAAGATATCTCTAGTGGATCTAACACTTTTGATATTGAAAATAACAAACATGAAAACATGTGTTTCATGATAGAAACATCTGAGGTAATACCCAATTCTCCTATACATAATGCTTATTATTTTGGGAATGAAAGTAAATAAAATAATGATGTGAATATGAATAAGGATGAATTATTTAAATAATGTGGAATGCTTGAGGATACCTTTAATGAACTTAAGGATCAAAATAAATTATTGAAAAGACAACATGCTTTAAATGCAAATTATAAGTCTGATTTGGATATTAAGAAAGAAAAATGTGCTCAACTGTTAAAAAAATACTGAACTTAAATTATCAAATGAGAAATTAAAAGGGTATCTTGAGAATTTTAATACAGGTAGAGATACCTTGACTCATTTTCTATAGAAAAAAATTGCTCCAAAATACACCACTAGCCTAGGATATCAACTAGGATAGAGAAGGATTATTAAAAATAAATTTGTTCCAAAATATGAAAGTTCACTGCTAGTTCAAGTTCTAGACCATCTTTTGAAAAACACGTCTCTAAATGACCTAACAAAGTGTTCATGTCTCAAAACATATCTGTTGATTATAGGAAACCTGTGAGACAAGTATGGGTTCCCAAATCTTTACTTGTTAACCACTCTGGACCCAAGAAAATTTGGGTTGTTTAAAGAGATTTTGTAAGACCCTATGGTACTTGGATAGTGAATATTCAAGACATATGATAGGAGCCTATTCATGCTTCAAGAGCCTAATTAAATTTGATGGTGTACATGCCACATTTGGTGATAATGCTAAATGTAAGATCATTTGATTAGGCCAAATAGGTAACCCTAATAATATATTAATTTCAAAAGTACTTTTTTTTACGGGTTAAAATACATTCTACTTATTATCTCTCAGTTTTGTGGTGATGGTTTAAATATTAAGTTTGAAAATGATGCATGAAATGTGTTTAATTATAAAAATGATTTAATATTAACTACTCTTAGAAATGAAAATGTATATGATGTTTATTTAAACACTTTATCTAAGAGAAAATTTTCTTGTTTAAATGATTTTCACATGGTATCCTAGCTATGGAACAGAAGATTAGGACACTGAAATGTGCACTCACTTAGGAAACTAACTAGGAATGGTTTAGTTATATACTTACCTAAATTGGAATTCCCACATAACAAAGTTTGTAATCCTTTTCAAAAATAAAAACAATACAAAGTTTCTTTCAAACCAATGAAATAAGTTTCTATTTCCCAACTTCTTGAATTGGTTCACAAGAATTGTTTTGGACCATCTAGAGTTTCATGTTTAAATGGGAAGCACTATTTTTATGTTCTTGTAGAATATTTTTCTAGATACACTTGGGTATAATTTCTAGCTCACAAAAGTGAAGCATGTTCTTAATTCATTAAATATTCCACATCTGTAGAAAATCTTAGTGGAATTAGAATAAAGACCTTGAGAAGTGATTGAAACGCACGGCCGATTGTCACCTATCAACTGGTCAAAGTTCTGGTGCTCTGCTAATGTGTATAGCAGCACTCGGGTCGAATCCTCGGCGATGATACTTTGTAATAGTCGTTTGTTTTTAGTTGATTGTATTTTGATTAGGGGGGTTTGTTTACAGAGCTTAATTGAAAGGATTTATTGACTATAATTGATTTAAAAAATTGATAAATATTGGGGTGAGTTCATTATTAGGGAGTTAAGCTTGTGATATCCTTGAGCTTTGCTTTATATTGCATTTAAATTAACACCCACTTCACAAGTTGACGTCAATTAGAATTCTTAAGTGTTAAAGCCTTAATCCAAGCCTTAACTTAACTAGGATTCTAATCTCAATCATTACTTGTTTATGTTAGTGTATTTATGGTTCCAATAATCCATGGAAACCACATTCTAAACAAAATATGTCATTAATCTGTGACATATTAAGTCCAACATACACAATGTTAAATTAACGAATACTCATCGAGCAAATACTCTCAATCACTTAACATCCCTAAATTTTGACTCACCCCAATGAGATATTTACTCATCCATTTGGGTGTTTAATAATATGGTTATAATAATTATGATGATAAATTAAGAATAGAAGAAAAAGAAAGGGATTAGAAAAGAGTGGTACGTCGAACACACACACACGGACAATGATGATGACTAAAAACGAATTTTAGATTGAATGAGGAAGAAAAATAAGGGAATGGGATTCAACTGAATTTAAACTATTTTAAGAACATTAATATTAAACTACATAAGTTGGAAGAGAATAATATATATTGAAGAATAAATTTGCATTAAAACAGAATTACAAAACACAAACTTACAAGTTTACAAATGAAGAACAACACAAAAGTGAAAGAAAAAAAAGAGAGGAGGAAGGGTATCTCAAGTGACAACTTGATTATGGGAGGTCCTCACAGGACCTTGGAAATGATTTGGTTGTGCCAATATGTGATCCTCTCTTCTGAAATTCCAACCCCTCTCAAGGAGAGAAGGGGAGAGTATTTATAGCCCAAGGAGTGGACTGTTTGCATTCTCAATCTGTCCCTCCACTTGCATCGCCAAGTTGGCTATTCATAAAGCTGAATATAGAGAAACATCCTTCTTCCAAGTTGTAGATAATACAGTTTTACGACCTATCTCAAAATTTGGAGTCCTTTGGACCTATGTACCCAAAGTTATGGCCAGTTAATTAAACAAATTTAATCTGTCCATTTCAATCCAACATTTTTTATTTCCAAAATTTGAAAGGGTTTTTGAATAGTAATATGCCTTCAAAACCGAATGATGTCTTCAAAAAAATCGGCCTCCTATATCTCCTCTTTCACACTGAAAAATATCATCTTGATTGGATGCTTACATCATGAGATATGTCATGCATACTGTACTGATTTTATTTCTCGTCCAGAATGGTGGGCTGGACTTAAAAGCTTAAGTTGGGCCTATTGTTTTTGGATTTGGGCATTGAAATTTTTATCCATGACTCCTTACATTATCCCCCAATCTATGGTGGAGAATAATGGAATTTTGACTTCTATATTTATCCCAGTAAATCAATCTTCATGAATAGTCTAGTTTCTTCACAGATTCTTTGGTCTTATTTGTGAGGACCATATGACCCTTCAAATGGAATAATTGGCTCATGGTACCTTCTAATGAAATGTTGTATATTTAAATTATAATCTAAAAAAAAGAACCACACAATTTGGATCATTATAGTGATATTTATTATTAAAATAGTAAACTAACTTAATTGGACTACTTCTAAAAATGCTCAAAAATTATACTTAGTATTAAAACATTAATATTTCACATAAATTATGCACATTTCATATAAAAATCAGTAAAGGGAGTATTTAATAAGTAATGAAAATACTAATAACATTAGTGATCATGGCTGTGAGTTCGAAAATCTAGAGATTGAATCTTTTTTCTCACAAAATGGCTATAATCACAATTTCTCTGCTCCTAGAACACCTCAACAAAATAGAGTTGTAGAATGGAGAAATAGGACACTGCAAGAGATTTCCCAGACTATGCTAAATGAGTATAATTTGCCTATTTATTTTTGGGTTGAAGCTTTTAATACAGCTTGTTACATCATCAATAGTTTCTTTATTAGACCTTTTCTTAAGATGACGCCTTATGAGCTATGGAATAATAGGAATCCTAAGGTTAATTACTTTAGTGTTTTTGGTTTCAAAGTCATCATTATTAACTATTACGACCCAAACCTAACCGGGCTCGAACCGCGACTACCCCAAGCCCACCTCCATAGGCCAGGGGCTGGTTACTAGTGTCGAAGGCACAACAACTTGGGGAGGCCTTTGCCTAAGTACCTGTACACACACACACAGCCCACTCAATGCAGAAGTGCAGAGTAAAAAAGAAAGGTAAAGTACCAACTACTATGAATAAACCACAAAGTGCATCGACCTCTAAACAGTATAAGAAAGTACTAAAGGTAAATTTAAAAGAAAAGGGGCAAAACACGTGCCCAACCAAAAAAGGTGCCACAACCCGGCAACAGGTAAACAAAAAAAAACAGCTGGAAGGGTCCCCCACCTGGAACCCGACTTCGACCACCGTACGCGGTCCAAGCTCCTGATATCCTAAGCTTCGCTGAAGTCATGACCAACCTTTCCATCGTCTGTAAGGTCACACCAAGTGTGGGAAAATCCCAAACAGGGGTGAGTATAAAAATACTCAATAGGATGCCCCAAAAGCTCAAGGGAGAAACAAAGGAGGTACTGAAGAGGTGAGCAGTAGATCGAACAGGGAATAATAAAGGAGTACAACATAGAGTGAAGTAAAGAGTACATCTCAACCCAACAATAGTAAGGAAGTAGACTCTTCCAAACAAAAGGATCTAGGAACGGTGAGAATATGAACTTCCCGTCGAGCTTCTGCTACCTATAGAAGGAGAGTAGACTCGTCTAACCACGAGAAGCTAGACACGGAAAGCATGTGGCATACCCCATGCGTCTTCGCCTCTCCTGGAAGGAGAGTAACCAAACCCAAGAAGTGGGTACTGGAACAAGGTATATACATATCCATACGCTCAAACTAGAAACCCGAACAGAATCGTAAGGGGATCTCTATCCCGTAGCTCAGCCCAAGGAAGTGAGTCACCAACAGTCCCAGAAGAAAACACCATCGGAGCCCAGTATCCCGTACGTCTGCCCCAAACTACAAGTCAAGGGGCTCAAATCACCGCACCTCGACACTCACCGCTTTGGGCGGCACTGACTCACCCACACGGTTTTAGGTCACATCTCAAGGACGCATCTCGGTGGGGAAAACGCCCCTTGTACTTGAGAGTTATAGGGAAAAATTCAAACCACACCTCGTCACTGCCCCGTAGTCGAGAGGCCTGCTCAAATTTAAAGTTGTCACATCACTAACCTGTACAACCAAGGGTCCCGCTCTGGTAGTCACAGAGAAAAACCACAGACTAGCCTCATAAGAATGGCTGAGTGTGGAATTCCAACGGGTGTCCCACTGTCCAGCCTTGTTGGAGGGTAAATCATAATACATCATCAGGCGAACCACTGCCCAGCCCTACTGTAGGGTAGACCTGGAACAAGTCGACAGGCGACCCACTTCCTAGTCCTGCTAGAGGGTAGACCCGGAACAAATCAACAGGCGACCCACTGCCCAGTCCTGCTCTAGGGTAGACCCAGAACAAATCGACAGGTGACCCACTTCCCAGTCTCTGCTGGAGGGTAGACCTTGAAGAAGTCGACATACAACCCACTGGCCAGCCCTGCTGGAGGGTAGGCCTCGAAGAAGTCGACAGGCGACCCACTGCCCATTCTCTGCTATAGGGTAGACCCCGAAGAAGTCGACAGGCGACCCACTGCCCAGCCGTGTTGGAGGGTAGACCTCGAAGAAGTCGACAGGCGACCCACTGCCCAGTATCTATTAGAGGGTAGACCCGGAATCGGTCTGATGTCTCCGCACCGCTACTAACATCACCAGGTGTCACTAACAATGCCACCGTGCGTTGGTTCAGAGTGCGTCAAAAGGGATCTCCGCTCAACACCCTCCCATGTTTCCACATTTAACATGATATCAAAAGATGCTCCACATGCCCAAACAGATTACACCGTTGTAGTCCTTAAAGAAAAACACGCGAGATAGACTACTTACTCGCTCGAAACGGACAACTAGTGAATATGGTACTATTCACCGTAGTGAGCCCATGTGGGGCCCACACCTAGACTCCGATACTTGTCGGGCGAACTGTGTCATCACGATGCTCCCAGAAAAACACGCGGAAACAACTACTCAAACGCCTCAACCGGACGTCTGGTGATAAAGGCGCGAAAACGCTGCACACAGCTCAAGAGACGACCCGTGGAGCCCACGCCTCAACTCCGGCTTCGACGTCTGAAACCACCCCGGTCAATTCCACCTTGATGAAAGGGTCACAACACCGTTGACGGCGCCTAAAACAGACTCTGAATACAGAAGCTGCAACTCCCTACGTTATACGCGAATGGGACCCCGTGGGGCCCACACCTCGGACCTGAATTTAAGTGGGCAGATTGCACTGTTACAATCCCCTCGGAAAAACACTCAGAAACGAGTACTCAAACACCCCAAGCGGATGTCGGGTAAAAAAGTGGTGTTTCACCATAAAACGCGCGAACTGGGCCCTGTGGGGCTCGCACCTTGCCTCCAACCCAAACACTTCAGAGAGCAACTCAAAATGTCTGCACGAGGACTTGGGTCACGCTGCCGCTAATGGCGCGTCAATAGGATGTCCCAAACAAAAGTTAGGTCCGATGCAACAATTAATTAATTAATTAATTAATCAATTAATTGTATAAAGCGTTCCGTGCCACCGAGCAATGAAACCAAACCGCAAGGGCTCCGAACCAACTTTGGAAGGACCGCCTCAGCTCCAGGGCCGTCGCGCCTCTGATGGCGCGTCAAATGGATGTTTGGCTTGTGAGTCACGTATGTCGCAACACTAATAATAAATTTATTATTATTAAATTAACGTTTTTCGGTCACCCACCTTCGGGCACGGAACCCAAAAACCTCGGAAAATGTTCCAAAAAGTCCGTCTTGTAGACACGGACCTACAGCCATAGACGGTGCGTCAATTGGATGCGACGTTTGGAAATTACGGCTCCGCAAATGTAAGGGGGCCTAACCGGGTCGGTCCACCCCGGCCGCCCGGTCCGAACCGCCGGCCCGCGGCCTAGCCGCGGGTCCGGCCCGTCACACCGCAGCCCGCCTCAACCCACCAGACCCTTGGGTTCAATTCTTCAAATAGACCGGCCAAAGTCCGGTCTCCTCGCGTCGCCCCAGCAGGACCCGCAAACAACGGGTCCTTGTTTCCTTCTGCAGCCCCGAGGTCGCTGCCTCAGTACCCCCCCCCCCCCCCCCCGCTGACCGCAACATGCCGGCCCGACTCCCCTGGCTCCTCCCCCTTCCGCCGCTACACCGTCGCACTACCCCGAGGCTATCGCGCCCCAGCGCCTCCTCCGCTCCGGCTCGACCTCCGCCGGCTCGACCTCTGCCGGCTCCTCCTCGCTCCGCCACATGCCGGACTGACACCGCATGCCGCTCTCCGCTCGCGCCAACTGCCCTGCCGCATTGGCTCTTCCGCTCGACCGTGCAGCCTCCTCAGCCGCGCACCGCTCTGGCTCCAACTGACGACACTTGACACTGCCCGACCGCCGCCACTTCAAACCGAACCCCATCCGCACCGGCCACCTCATCCGAACTTTTCGTTGCACCACCCCAAGCTCCGGCCAGCGCCCTTTCCGGAGCCAGGTCTTCCGACGGTCACCGCCACCGCTCTGGTGGCTCATTTCCAAAATCGAACGCGGTTTCAGGTTCCTCAGGATGAGGCCTTTGAAACTCCTACCGCTAACCATTGATCCGACACAATTTGGCCCATCCGAAAATTGGATGAAGAACGCCCAAGAACAATAAACAAAACGGGGTTCGGGCGTTGGTCGTGTTCATTCGTTCAACACCCCAAATTCTAAAATTAAAGAATTTTAAATGATGGAATTGACAAAGGGCAGAAAAACCAACAAAACGCCTACCTCGATCTGGCTGTTCGACGTTGTCGACGTGCTCACTCGATCCCACTCCGATCCACCGGAGTCCGCGCCTCAATCCGGCGAAGAACAGCAAAGAACGCTAGTGAGAGAGAGAGGGGGAGAGAGGGAGGGGGGGAGGAAGAAATGGGTTCTCCCAACACTTAGTGAATTTATAGAAATTCACTAAAACTCTCCCAACGGGCGCGGATTCTGAAACCTCCGCGCCCGCCTATTTTGTCTCACGCCTAGGAAAAACGCCCCATTCCGAACTCAACGGAAGTCTTGGTTTTCAATTCTGAGACATCTTTCGAAAGTTATTCAGAAAGTACTATTGTGATAAAAATCACTAAGTGGACATTTCGAAATGACGGTTTTGCCCCTGGGTGGCATCTCTCTCAGCAGGCCCGTGCCCACAACTTTTACACCCCGCCTAGGGTAAATGGCATGCTCCAGACTCAACGGTGCCCTCATTTTTTCCATCTAAGAAACCGTTTATGAGATACTTGATTTTTAACTATTAAATGAATAATTTTAATTTAATTTATCCATTTAACACACCGCTAAAGAGCGAGGGGTCTGAACGTCCCGTGCCGACTCATTTTATGTCGCGCCTAGGGTGAAAACCCCATTTCAGACCCATTCATAAACTCGGATTTCTGACCTGGATCTCCGTTTTAGAGTTATCCCATTTATTTGGCATTCCCAGTGTGAACGCACTGAAAATTTAATTCTGGCCACACCGGGGCTTGGAATCGCATGTCATCTGAAGGTGCTGCTCTGGAATAACATCAAGAATATTCCAAAGTCTTTTATAGAAAAAACCGGGTTCTTAAATTATTCCCTCCTTCAATATTTTCATCCCTGAAAAGCAAAACCATGGAACAACTCAGGGTACTAAGCCCACACCTGGCTCTCCCGTACCCAGAAGAACTCTTGCACAATCCCCCGTCACCGCACACAGACCAAAGGATTTGATATGTTCAAGAGAGGTCTACCCTTGTCGATGATGTGCATAGGAGCACGCACACTTCTTCTCTGGTAAGCCACGCGAGAGATGTCGTGCACCCACTCCAAACTTTGGGGTTAGGGCACGGCAGTAGGGAACCTCGCCATCCCTTCGCACGGCCTCAAACGGCCCGAAGGCTCTCGGGGGTAGCTCACCTCCCCGACCAAACCCATACATCACACGCCACGACTGGAATCACTGCCCGCACCTGGAACAAGGCCCGGTGATTCCCTCCTTCAGAATATTCATATGGTGAAACACCCAAGGATATCTGGTCACGCAAGGTTTCACAGTCGATGTCTCACAACAAAGACTCTCTTACACGCTTGGAAGGAGAAGGAGTTTACACCATCGACTAAAGAAAAAAAAGGGTCCCATGCCTTTTACCTTAACAACACAGGGTTACACCGACGCCCTGCACCACCCTGGTAACATCTCAAACAAGGAGCAGGGAGAAAACGCATTTCACGCACAAATTCTAACAATTCTACCGTAAAAAAGCAGAATATATATAGAGTGTACCTCTTATCACCCCATGCTTCGTATGATCGTAGACATCCAAAGCTCACGGCTGTCCACGGTCCCAACTGTCATCTCCCAGAGCCTGACGTGGACTGCCTAGTGGTTATGGGAAGACCTCGTAAGGTCTTCCTCCACTTCCAGCTCCACCCGCTCCTCTACAAGCACCACCTCTTTGGGCGCTACTCCAATCACGGCATTGCCTCCGTCATGGTGGTGCACCCGCTTCCTGCCCGATATTCTCAGTGTGCCTGGTCGGGCAGTCCCGCGCTAGGTGACCTCACCCATCGCAAGTATAACTCTGACTATCTGGGTTGCACTGGTGCCCTCCGGCACCACTGTGGTGTACGACCACGGCCCGGAGTCCACTCACAGAAGGGTCTCCTCGGCTGAGGCCCTGCACTTTGCTGCCACAGTGGTGCATGACCACGTCTCTATAACAGGCGGGTGGAAGGCTGCATGCGTCGAGGTTCCGTCTGCTGACGTCGGCTAGCTACGGCAGGCGTCTCGGTTCTGTCGAGCCTACGGTCACCACCAACTTTAGAGCGTGACAGGAAGCTCTCTGTCACCAACGCCTGCTCTAGCACCTCGGAATATGTGGGAATGCCCAAAGGTACTATAGTATCACGAATCTCTCGGCAGAGGCCCTGCTCAAACTTTCGCACTCAGAAGTTGCTGTCATGGACCAAGTCTGGGTAAAAGCTTTCATGGTCTGTGAAACTAGCTGTGTACTCGGCCACCGTCATCCCTCCCTGCTGAAACTCCAGGAGCTCTTAAATCTGAACGGAACGTAAGCAGGAGGGGAAAAACTCATGAAACAACAACTGAAAGTTGCCCCACGAAAGCGACGACTCATCAAGAAACTGAGTCACCAGACTCCACCAACGCCAACCTGCTCCACAGAAAAGGTTGGCTACCAAATCCACTCTCTGATCTACTGGTGTCTGCACAATCCTAAAGAGAAAAACCACTGTCTCCATCCAAACCTCTACTGCCTGAGGGTCTGTCTCACCACCAAACCTCAGCGGTCTCTACCGCTGGAACTCATGGTGGGCGCTCAACCTGCGCTCAAGCTCAGTCTGCTCTGCTGAAGCTGTCTGCTGCTCACCAGGTGGGGGTGCTGCTACCGGCCCACCCGGAGAAAGGGGCTCGTATGATGGGTCATGTATTGTGGCCTCATAGCTCACAGGGTCGTCTTCACGAACCAAAGTTGGTATCCTAGCTGGCTATCTTCACGGAGACATCCTGAATGTTATCAAGGAGTGTCGTGATCAGATGAGCGTATATGTATATCACAACAACAACGACGATGGGGAGCTGACTCAAGAAGGACAGTCAAAGACTCAATACTATGTGATGCACAAACCAATTTTCCCTGCAACGAGTGTCTCAACATGTCGAGTCGACAAGTGGGTTATCAGGGTCCTGGTGAATGGATATGTCGGCCTCCGCACCATCACTGGACTCCCTGGCCTGAGAGCCGCTCTCAAGACACGTTGACACTGTTGCCCTAAATCCCAACCAATTCCTTCTTTTTAGGGATGTCCGAACAGTATCCCAAGGAACGAACCACCTCCGATACCACTTTATCACGACTCGACCCTAACCGGGCTCGAACCGAGACTACCTCAAACCCGCCTCCATAGGCCAGGGGCTGACGACCAGTTCCGAAGGCACAACAACTCGGGGAGGCCTTTTCCTAAGTACCTGTACACACACACGCAGCCCACTCAATGCAGAAGTGCAAAGTAAAAAGAAAGGTAAAGTACCAATTGCTATGAATAAACCACAAAGTGCATCGACCTTTAAACTGTACAAGCAAGTGCTAAAGGTAAACTGAAAAGAAAAGGGGAAAAACACATGCCCAACCAGAAAAGGTGCCACAACCCGGCAATAGGTAAACAAAAGAAAAACAGCTGGAAGGGTCCCCCACCTGGAACCCGACTCTAAAAACTGTACGCGGTCCAAGCTCCCGATCTCCTAAGCTCCGCTGAAGTCACGACCAACCTGTCCGTCGTCTGCAAGGGCACACCAAGAGCGGGAAAATCCCAAGCAGGGGTGAGTATAAAAATACTCAGTAGGATGCCCCAAAGGCTCTAGGGAGCAACAAAAGAGGTACTGAAGAGGTGATCAGTAGATCGAACAGGGAATAGTAAAGGAGTACAACATAGAGTGCAGTAAAGAGTACAGCTCAACCCAACAAGAGGAAGGAAGTAGACTCATCCAAACACAAGGAGCTAGGAACGGTGAGAAGATGAACTTCTTGTTGAGCTTCTGCTACCTATAGTAGGAGAGTATAATCGTCCAACCACGAGAAGCTAGACACAGAAAGCACGTGGCATACCCCGCACGTCTTCACCTCCCCTGGAAGGAGAGTAAACAAAACCAAGAAGTGGGTACTGAAACAAGGTATATACATATCTATACGCTCAAAATAAAAACCCGAACAGAATCGTAAGGGGATCTACATCCCGTAGCTCAGCCCAAGTAAGTGAGTCACCAACAGTCCCAAAAGAAAACACCATCGGATCCTAGTATCCCATATGTCTGCCCCAAACTACAAGTCAAGGGGCTCAAATCACCGCACCTCGACACTAACGGCTTTGGGCGGCACTGACTCGCCCGCACGATTTTAGGTTGCGTCTCAAGGACACGTATCAATGGGGAAAGCTCCCCCCGTACTTGAGAGTTATGGGGAAAAAGTCAAACCATACCTCATCACTACCCCGTAGTCGAGAGGCCCACTCAAAGTCAAAGTTGTCACATCACTGACCCGTACAACCAAGGGTCTCGATCCGGTAGTCACGGAGAAAAGCCACAAATTAGCCTCATAAGAATGGATGAGTCTGGAATTCCAACGGGTGTCCCAGCCTTGCTGGAGGGTAAATCATAATACATCATCAGGTGACCCACTGCCCAGCCCTGCTGGAGGGTAGACTCGGAACAAGTTGACAGGCGACCCACTGCCCAGTCCTGCAGGAGGGTATACCTGAAACAAATCGACAGGCGACCCACTGCCCAGTCCTGCTGAAGGGTAGACCCGAAAAAAATCGACAGGTGACCCACTGCCCAGTCTCTGCTGGAGGGTAGACCTTGAAGAAGTCGACATGCAACCCACTGCCCAGCCCTGTTGGAGGGTAGGCCTCGAAGAAGTCGACAGGTGACCCACTGCCCAATCTCTACTAGAGGGTAGACCCCAAAGAAGTCGACAGGTGACCCACTGCCCAGCCGTGCTAGAGGGTAGACCTCGAAGAAGTCGACAGGCGACCCACTGCCCAGTATCTATTAGAGGGTAGACCCGGAATCGGTATGATGGCTCCGCACCGCTACTGACATCACTAGGTGTCGCTAACAATGCCACCGTGCGTTGGTTCGGAGTGCGTCAAAAGGGATCTCCGCTCAACACCCTCCCATGTTTCCACATTTAACATGAGATCAAAAGAGGCTCCACATGCCCAAATGGATTACACTGTTTCATTCCTTGCAGAAAAACACGCGAGATAGACTACTTACTCACCCGAAACGGACAACCGGTGAATATGGTACTATTCACTATAGCCAGCCCATGTGGGGCCCACACCCCGACTTCGATACTCGTCGGGAAAATAGTGTCATCGCGATGCTGCCGGAAAAACACATGGAAACAACTACTCAAACACCTCGACCGGACGTCTGGTGATAAAGGCGCGAAAACGCTCACACAGCTCAAGAGACGGCCTGTGGGGCCCATGCCTCAACTCCAGCTTCGACGCCTGAAACCACCCCAGTCAATTCTACCTCGATTCCAGGGTCACAACGCTTTTGACGGTGCCTAAAATGAACTCCGAATGCAGAAGCCGCAACTCCCCGCGTTATACGTGAACGGGACCCCATGGGGCCCACACCTCGGACCCGAATTTAAGCAAGCAGACCGCACTGTTTCAATCCCCTCGAAAAAACACTCAGAAACGAGTACTCAAACACCCCAAGAGGATGTTGGGTGAAAAAGTGGTGTTTCACCGTAAAAGGCGCGAACTGGGCCCTGTGGGGCCCGCACCTTGCCTCCAATCCAAACACTTCGGAGAGCATCTCAAAAAGTCCGCACGAGGACTTGGGTCACGCTGCTGTTGATGGCGCGTCAATCGGACGTCCCAAACAAAAGTTAGGTCCGATGCAACAATTAATTAATTAAGTAATTAATTAATTAATTGTTTGTATAAAGCGTTTCGTGCCACTGAGCAACAAAACCAAACCGCAAGGGCTCCGAACCAACTTTGGAAGGACCACCTTAGCTCTAGGGATGTCGCTCCTCTGACGGCGCGTCAAACAGACGTCCGGATTGCAAGCCACGTCCTTCGCAACACTAATAATAAATTTTTTATTATTAAATTAACGTGTTTTGGTCACACACCTTCAGGCACGGAACCTAAAAACCTCAGAACACGTTTCAAAAATTCCGTCTTGTCGACATGGACCTACAGCCACAGACGGCGCGTCAATCGGATGCACCGTTTGGAAATTACGGCCCCCCGAATGTAAGCGGGCCTAACCTGGCCAGTCCACCCCGGTCGGCCCAGCCCGAACCGCCGGCACGCGGTCCAGCCGTGGGTTCGGCCCGTCACGCCGCGGTCCGCCTCAACCCACCAGACCCTCGGGTCCGGTTCTTCAAACAGACCGGTCGAAGGCCGGTCTCCTCGCGTCGCCCGAGCAGGACCTGCAAATAGTGGGTCCTTGTTTCCTTCTGCAACCCCGAGGTCGCCGCCTCAGTACCCCCCCCCCCCCCCCCCCGCTGACCGCGACAGGCCGCCCGGATCCCCTAGCTCCTCCGCCTTCCGTAGCCACACCGTCGCGCTACCCCGAGGCCGCCGCGCCCCAGCGCCTCCTCCGCTCTGGCTCGACCTCTGCCGGCTCCTCCTCGCTACGCCGCATGCCAGACCGACGCCGCCTGCCGCACTCCGCTCGCGCCGATCGCCCTGCCGCGTCGGCTCCTCCGCTCGACCGTGCTGCCTCCTCGGTCGCGCACCGCTCCGGCGCCAACCGGCGACACCCGACACTGCCCGGCCGCCGCCACTTCAAACCGAACCCCATCCGTGCGGGCCACCTCATCTGAACCTTCCGTTGCGCCACCCCGAGCTCCGGCCACCGCCCTTGCCGGAGCCGGGTCTTTCGACGGTCGCCGCCACCGATCTGGTGGCCCGTTTCCAAAATCGAATGCGGGTTTGGGTTCCTCAGGATGAGCCCTTCGAAACGCATGCCTCTAACCATTGATCCGACACGATTTAGCGCATTCGAAAATTGGACGAAGAACGCCCAAGAACAATAAACAAAACGGGGCTCGGGCGTTGGCCGTGTTCGTTCTGCCAACGCCCCAAATTCTAAAATTAAAGAATTTTAAATGACGGAATTGACAAAGGGTGGAAAAACCAACAAAACGCCTACCTCGATCCGGCCATTCGACGTTGTCGACATGCCCGCTCGATTCCACTCCGATCCACCGGAGTCCGCGCCTCAATCTGACGAAGAACAATGAAGAACGCCAAAGAATGGTGAATAACGCTAGAGAGAGAGAGGGAGGGAGAGATGGAGGGAGGGAGGGAGGAATAAATGGGTTCTCCCAACACTTAGTGAATTTATAGAAATTCACTAAAACTCTCCCAACGGGCGCGGATTCTGAAACCTCCGCACCCGCCTGTTTTGTCTCACGCCCAGGAAAAATGCCCCATTCCGAACTCAAAAAAAGTCTCAGTTTTCAATTCCGAGACGTCATTTGAAAGTTATTTAGAAATAAATCCAGTGATAAAAATCACTAAGTGGACATTTCGAAATGACGGTTTTTCCCCTGGGTGACATCTCTCTTAGCAGGCCTGCGCCCACAACTTTTACACCTCGCCTAGGGTAAACACCACGCTCCGGACTCAACGGTGCCCTCAGTTTTCCCATATGAGAAACCGTTTATGAGATACTTTAGTTTGAGCTATTAAATGAATAATTTTAATTTAATTTATCCATTTAACACACCGCTAACGAGCGAGGGGTGCGAACGTCCCGCACCGACTCATTTTATGTCACGCCTAGGGTGAACACCCCATTTTGGACCCATCCGTACACTCGGATTTCTGATCCGGATCTCTGTTTAGGAGTTATTCCATTTATTTGGCATTCTCAATGTGAACGCACTGAAAATTTAATTCCGGCCACACCGGGGCTCGGAATCGCACTTCGTCTGAAGGCGCTGCTCTAGAATAACATCAAGAATATTCCAAAGTATTTTATAGAAAAAATCGGGTTCTTACATTAACACTATAGATAATATTGACAAGTTTTCTTCTATGAGTGATGAGGGAGTTTTCCTAGGTTACTCAATCTCTAGTAAAACTTATAGAGTATTCAATAAGAGAATCAAATGTGTGGAAGATTCAGTTCATGTCAAATTTTATGAGAGTGGTCTACATGAACCCAAAACCTCGGTTGAACATCTTAAGGAAGATATGTCAATTCTAGATCTTAATGATAAATACAATGAACCCTTATTAAAAACAACTAGTTCTGGAAATTTTCCAAAATCTGAGCATGGTGAATCTAAATCTATATACAACCATGAGGAGTCTAGTTCAACTCTTTCTAGAGGTATTATAAATCTAAAGAATCATCTGTTAGATGTTGTAGTAGGTGATCTAAATAGAGGAACACAAACTAGATATTCTCTGAGAAATCAGGTTGAACATCATGTGTTTCTTTCACAGCTTGAACCCAAAAATATTGATGATGCAATCATTGATGAATTTTGGGTGATAGCTATGCAAGAAGAATTAAATCAGTTTGAAAGAAAAAAAGTTTAGGAATTAGTAGAAAGACCTAATTACACTTTGACCATATGCACTAAATGGGTATTTAGAAATAAAGTTGATGAATCTCATAACATAGTTAGAAACAAGGATAGACTAGTCACACAAGGATATAGTCAAGAAGAAGGAATATACTATGAGGAAACCTTTTCACTTGTAGCTAGACTAGATGCCATTAGCATACTACTTGCTTATACAGATCATCTGAATTTAAAAATTTATCAAATGGATGTCAAAAGTGCATTTCTAAATGGGTACAAAGTTGAGGATGTATTTATTTAACAACCACATTTTTTTAAAAATCCCCATTTTTTAAATCATGTCTTTAAACTTTCTAAAGCTCTATATGGTCTAAAACAAGATCCAAGAGTTTGGTAAAACAAGCTTAGTTCTTTTCTTATTTCAAAAGGTTTTACTAAAGGAATAGTTGATCCTACTGTTTTTATTAAAAGGATTTCCAGAGATGTTTTAGTAGTACAGATTTAATTAGACCACATTATTTTTAATTCCTCTAAAAAATTCTTATGTACTGATTTCTCAAAAATTATGAAAGATGAATTTGAAATGAGTTTAATGGGGGAACTTAAATTTTTCCTTGGATTTCAAATTTTTTAAAATAAAAATGGTGTTGTTTTAAATCAGAGTAAATATACTAAGTATATTTCGAAACATTTTTGTCTTGGATGGAAATAAAGTTAATGATACACCTATGAGTACCACTTGTATGTTGGATACTGATGAAACTGGTAAATCGGTGGATCAAACCAATTACAGAGGTATGATTGGGAGTCTATTCTATCTTACTGCTAGCTGCCATATATTATGTTCAGTTTATGCATGTGTTCTTATTTTCAATCCAATCCCAAAGAGTCTCATTTATTTGCTATAAAAATATTTTTAAATATTTCAAGCATACTACAAACTTAGGACTATTTTATCCAAGAGTATAATCATTTGATTTAATATGTTATTCGGATGCTGAATTTTCTGGTTGAAAGTTAGATAGAAAGATCACCTCTGCAACATGTAACATTTTGGAAAAGTCACTAGTATCATGGTGTATTAAGAAATTGAATTTTGTTGCATTATCTACTACCGAAGATGAATATATAGCTGCTGGTTGTTGTTGTGCTCAAATTATATGGATGAAACACACTTTACTAGACTATAGATATCAATTCAAACATGTCTCTATAAACTGTGATAATACAAGTGCTATTAACATCTCTAAAAATCTAGTATCTCATGCTAGGACAAAGCACATTGATGTGAGACATCACTTCTTGAGATATCATTATCAAATAGGTGATATCACTATCGAATTCATTGGAACTGAACACCAATTCTCTTATATATTCACAATGACTTTGAGTTATGAGATGTTAAATTAAATCAAACATGATTTAGTTATGATAAACTATTAATTTTGGACCTCACTGTTAAGAACTCACCGTTAGACCTCACCATTAAGACCTCATCGTTAGGACCTCACCATTGGACCTCGCCATTAGGAACCTCACCGTTAGGACCTCACCGTTAGACCTCATTGTTGGACCTCACCGTTAGGAACCTCACTATTATACCTCACTATTAGACCTCACCATTAGGACCTCACCATTGGAACTCACCGGTAGGAACCTCACCGTTGGACCTCACCATTAAGACCTCACCGTTGGCACCTTACCGATAGTCAGCCTTTCTGGAACTTTGAGTTTTTTTTTCAGAATCTGAAACATTTTTAATATTAATTATGTCTTTTACTGGATTTGTTTTTCGATCCCTAAATGATAAAAATAATGTAAAAACCACATTTCAATCCACTTCACTCCTCTCCTGGACCTCTTTCTCCCTAACCTTGGAGCCTAACCTTCTGCTGAAATCCTCGAACTGCTCCATATCACATGGAAAGATTGAAGAGACTGATGGTCAGTGATGAAGGAGATGTGCCAAAACCTAAGAGACCTAGATCTGGGTCTAGTAGTGGAAGCAAGATAGTGGAAAATCTGGTCAATCCACATTTTTTCAAAGAGGGAAATTGTGGTTGAGAAGGAATTATGTTTGGAATGGCTGATGTCAAGAATGTCTTTGGTGCTGAAGGCACTTGAAGCTCAGAATTGGGTAGAATTCTTTGCAAATAACAATGGACCATATTACCCAAAGCTAGTGAAGCAGTTCTATGAGTCTCTAAAATTCAAACAGTTTGTGAATGAGAACCAAATGTCTTCAAAGGTAAATGGAGTAAGTGTGAGCTTCTCCTCTGTTGAGTGGGGTGATTTTTTAAGAGTACCACATGAAGGGATTTTTGATTACTACTCAAGAGTGGTACCTCACACTAGTGAGTTCTTCTGTTATGAAGAGGCCTTGGCTGAACTGATAGGGAATGGGATCCCTAGGAAGGTGATTGTTGCTAAAATGGAAGGGGAAAACAAGTTATTGTTTAAGTTTGTTCATCATGTTTTGATTCCCATGAGAGGGGACTTTTCTACCTTGAAATATCAGGACATATTCCCTTTTTATCTAATAAATCATGGACAGAAGATAAATTTGTGTTGGTTGCTGATGATTCAATTAGAGGATGTGACAAAGCCTAATTCCAAGTCCAATTATTTGTTTCATGCCGGATTGAAACCCTTGATGTTGAAAGTAAAAGGATTTGCTGGAAATAAGGAAAAAACAGTTGTTGTAAGGGTCAAATTCTGCATTACCAAGATGATTTGCAATTTTATGAAGATAAGATGGAACCCTTGGAAAAGAAGATGGGTGAATGATGAGGCAAAACTGTATGAAGAATTCAACCCTATCACCAATCCTACTAGGCCTAAGAATAAGAGATATCTAGGTCAAAATTCGAATGAAGTGGAGCCAGTATACTCAGATGAAGAAGAAGAGGATGTTGTTGATCAAGAAAGAGAGGATTCTCCTATAGATGATAGGAGTGATTCTGACCTTCCCTCTAGCCATCATGCTAATTCTTTATCCTTTAGTTAGCCTAGCCCACCAAAAAGATTTCCTAGAAGAGAGATTGTCCTAAGGGACATTGATGATGAGGAAACTAGTGAATAAGAAGGAGGAGAAAATGTATTAAGAGACATTAGAGAGACCTCAGAGGTGGAAGATGAAAATAAATCTAGTCATGGTGATTTTGAGATAGTTGCTGATGAAATTGAAGATGAATGTCTAAGTCTCAATCCTCTGATAGGATATACAGAAATGGTAGAAAGTGTTGATGAAGAGGTTGATGAATCAGTTGAATATGGAATTGCAATGGGAGTAGTTTAAGATTCTATAGAAGAAGTGGCAGTGGACTCTCCTGTTGATGCAGTTGATCAAAGAGGTATAGCAGAGATGGATGTAATTGATTATTAGAATGCTCCAAATGAGGGGGAGGAACCTGTTTCCACAGGTTCAGTTGTTGTTGCTCATGTAATAGAAGATTGGTCAGAAGACCCTGTATTCGTGGTCTTGGGTGTAGACTATGGAGACTCTGATGATGATAAGACTAATAGAATCCCTCTAATTCCTTCTGTTTCAGAAACAACCATTGTGCAGCCAGTAGTGATTCTTCCTCGAGACTATGTGGATAAGGATGATTTAGAATCATTAAAATCAAATTTGAAGAGACATTTTGATGAGAGATCTATTGAGATAGAGAGAACAGTGGCTCTAAATCAAGAAGTAGTGGCATCTGCTTTAGAAAGGGTAATTTCTACCTCTCACTCAACTTTTCTACATGAAGTGAAGAATTTTCAGAATCAGATAAAAACCTTGGCAGAGTCTATGGAATCTATGAAACAATCAATTTCCAGTTTAGACACTTATATCGCTTCAAGGGTTCAAGTGGACAAAGACCATAAGTATATTAAGAGTGCTCTTCAGTATATGGTCACTGTGTTTGAGGACTTCAAGAAGTCTATGGATACACATGTGAGTGGACATGATGATTATGTGAAGAGGTTGATCAGTGGTTTGACCAAGTCTTTTAAGGAGATAGTGGCTTTTACAATGGCACCTCTGTGTGCATCATCTTCCTCTCCAACCTCTCCTCCTTTTGATCTAGAATATTTCAGGTCGGTTATTAGAGAAGAAGTGGAGAAGTTCTCTGGTGAAAGTACCTCGGACCCTCAGTCTATGACTCCAGACATTTCCACTACCAGAGAAATTCATAAACTTGTGGGAGATTATTTAAGGGAGGCGGCTCAATATCATATGGTCATCAAAGAGAAAGTTGATTTCTATTACAAAAGGGTGTACACTAAGTGGATTTTCACTTTAACATGTTGTTGGAAAACTTGAGAATCCCACCCTATCACTCATGCATTTAAGGATCAAGTTATCAAGCTTAGATAGGGAAAAGATAGGCGTGCTGCTTCCTGCTTCGGCTCTTCCGACCTTTGCGTCGGCTCTGCTCGCTGCTTCATTTCCTTCCAGATCTCGGCTTCCTGGTTCACCTTCCAAGGGTCTTCTGCCTCCTACTTCGTCATTCAAGGAAGACCTTTGTCGAAATCATCCCTCCTCGGTCGGTCCTTCTGTGTTCTCGGATGTCTCTTGGGGTTCTGCTTCTCGGTCCGATGATGGCTTTTCGACTCTTGATATTCCTTCAACTGCGTTTTGAGATGCTTCAAATCAACTTCAATGGACCCTTGTTGCAAGATTTGGGATTGATAAGCCTCTGTTACAAGTTTTTCATCGGTTCATAAACTCGTGGAGGGTAAGTTATCTAGCTAGGGTTTCGGTGTTAAACCGAAAATCGTTCTGCATCGCGCTAGATTCGAGGGATGATTTTGTCTCGGATTGGTACAACAGCCCCCGCTCAGTTGGTCACTGGCAGTTCTCCCTTTTTCGTTGGTCTTTGGATGTTCATCTAGGTAAGAACCCCTCTTCGGCTGCAGTGTGGATCTCTTTTCCAGGTTTGCCTCTACCTTTTATGAATCCAGGGTTTCTTAGTGGCATCGGGAATTCCTTGGCATCCTTTTTGTTTGTTGATGAGCGGTCCATTCAGTTGGAGGATGCGGTGACTGCTTGAATTTGCGTTGAGATGGATTTATCTCATCATCTTCCATCAAAGAATCTCCTCTGCATTGAAGGAATGCCCGTCTAGTCTCAGTCTTTGGTGTTCTCCTCTCCACCGTGTTTCTGCTCGCACTGCCATCTGCAAGGACACTCCTCTCCGGAATGTCGCAAATCTAAGTCGAAGGTGAATCAAGAGTAGGTGGTTCTTTCTAGCATTCTTAATCCCTCGTCAAGATCAGATTCTTTTGGTCAGCTTGCACTTAGAATCTCCGAGTTGGGGTCTAGAGATAAAGGGAAGGGGTTGATTCTCTCGCCATCAGATCAGGGAGCTTCTTCCTCTTCCATGGACTTGGTTCCTCTCAGCATCCTTAGGCCCTCTGTGGTTCCTCCAGTTTGCTTGGATCATCCTCTACAGATTCTGCCCGAGCCAACGGGGCTCAATTTTTCTTTTCAGGCTTCACCCTCCTTGCCTTGCCTCACTGTTAGAGAAATTAATCCCAGGGATTGTCCAGATTCTCCAAGCAGTCCCTTTTGCCAGAAGTCAGTTTTCCTTCTCTATAGAAGGGTGAGATATCTTTCTCTCTCTCATTACCAGCTTGCTTATCTTCTACACCAAAGGTGTCCATTTCTAGAAGACGCTCTCTAGCTTCTCAGTCTTGTGCTTCTTCTAATGGAGTTCGGACCAGATCGAAGTTGAAATCCAAATTCTCATCCAGGTCTTCAAAGGTCCCACATAGCCAAGAGTCTGGGGCTAGTGCCAGACGCCTCATTCTTTAATGATTAATCTCTTTATTTGGAATGCACGCAGTTTGGACTCTCAGGTAAAGTCAGAATTTATTTCCAATGAACTTCACAATAACTCTGTTTCTAAGGTTGAAGTGTTAGAGAAAAAGAAGGATTCCTCTAAAGTTAGTGACTTTGCCCGCCATTTGAGGGTGCAGGGGTTTCTCTCAGGTTCCCCCTCTAATACTCATATCTGGATTTTTTGGAAGTATGGGATTTCAATTGATTTGATCGCTATGTCAAATCAATATATTAATATCAGAGTTTTGGTTGGGGTTAGTGTGTTCATGCTTTCGGTGGTTTGCGCTAAGTGTGATGCTCATTCTAGAATGTCTATGTGGGATGACTTGTCTGCTTTCAATCTGGGAGATTTTCCTTGGATGGTTGGTAGAGACTTCAATGTTGTGGCCAGTCCAGAGAAGAAAAAAGGCAGTGGTCCCTTTCCTAGGAGAGCAAGCCAAGATTTTGTGGAATTCATGGAAAGTAATGGGCTCTTGGATGCTGGTTATTCTGGAGATCCGTTTACTTGGTGTAAGAATCAGAGAGGGAATAGTCGGTCTTAGAGTCATCTTGATCATTGTCTAGTGAATGGTGCAGCCCTCTCTTCATTTCCAATCATTAATGTCTTTCACTTGGTAAGGGGTATCTCGGACCACTCCCCTCTTTTCATTATCATGTAGTCTAGTAGTGTGAGTGATGACTCTTTTCACGTTTCTTCCACATGGATCGATAACCCAGATTTTCTGGACATTGTGAGGAAATATTGGGATCTCTCTGTTAGAGGTAACCCTTGGATTTTACTGCATAATAATATGAGGCATCTAAAAGGTCGGCTTAAATCTTGGATAAAGGGTATCCCCTCACGTGATCTAGAGCTAGAGGCCATTACTAGAGACATCCACCGAATGGAATTGAGGTTGGAAAATGTTTGGGATGATGAAGTTTTTGGTTCCATGAGATCCAGGAAGGATTGTCTAGTGAATTTATTGCTGAAACAAGAGCGCATTGCTCATGAAAAGTCTAGACTCAAGTGGCTATGTGAAGGTGATAGAAATACTCATTATTTTCATGCATGTCTCAGTGAAAGACGCATACCCATGAATCCCAATCTGCTTATGGAGGATGGTTCCTATACTAATGATAGGGATGTTGCTGGTCATATGGCGGATTCTTTCTTTAGGTCCCTCTTGGCAGCCCCTAATCAGAGCATGGTTTAGGGTTATCTGAGTGGCTCTTTAGATCTCTTTGACTTGATTCCATGTGTTTTGTTGGAAGAGGTGAATGATAAGTTGAGAGCTATTCCAATTGAGGATGAAATTCATGAGGTGGTTTGGGACATGAAGTCTGACAGCGCGCCGAGGCCAGATTCATTCCCTTCATCTTTTTACAAAGCTGCTTAGGATATTGTTAAAGGGAGTTTGATCAATGTGGTTCAATATTTCATTCTCGAGGGAAATATACTATAGTGGATAGAGCTACCAAAATTGTTCTTGTTCAAAAAGTTAAGGATCCTCAATCTCTGAATCAATTTTGGCCTATAAGCTTGTGAAATGTTCCTTACAATGTTCTGGTTGGTGTTCTCAACAAAAGGCTTGCCCCTCTTCTTCCTAGGTGGGTGGCTGAGGAACAACATGGGTTTGTGAAAGGAAGATCTGTCCAAGAGGCCATTGCTTTAACCCATGAAGTTATTAGTGATATTAATGTGAAAACTTTTGGTAGTAATGTGGAAATAAAACTGGACTTGAGCAAGTCATATGATAGGGTTGAGTGGTGCCTTCTTATCTGGGTTCTTCGAAGAATGGGGTTTGCTGAGGGGTTCATCGATATTCTCTTTCGATGTTTTATCTATCCTTGGGTGTCTATTTCATTTATGGGAAAACAGTTTGGATTCATTAATGCTGTCATAGGTTTGAGTCAAGGAGATCCCCTCTCCCCCTCTCTGTTTATCATTGCTCAAGATTCCCTTAGCAGGTACTTTAATCATTTCATTGAGGTTGGCAAGGTGATTACTTTTCGTAATAAACATTTGATTGGAGGTATTTCTCACCTCATGTTTGCGGACGACGCTATCCTCTTTGATCATAGTAGTAGAAAATCAATTCATGGGGTTAATGAAGTTTTAGAGGTGTACTATAATTGGAGTGGCCAGATCATCAATCGTGAGAAGAGCAGTTTCTTTGCCCCTAATAAATGTTCTGAGAGGTGAATAAAGGTGTTGGAATCTAGTCTTGGCATGCAGAAAGGCTCCTTCCCTATGAACTATTTGGGTGCTCCGGTGTCTCCTAGTCCTCTTCTTATTAAGCACTTTGATTCGTTGGTAGAAAAGCTTGTGGGGCGCATCCTTAACTGGAAAAATAGGTTCATGTTATTTGGAGGACGAATCACTTTGATTAATTCTGTTTTATCATCTATCCCTATGCATATTTTGTCAACTCTGAAGGTTCTAAAGAATGTGATTGAAAGCATAGAGAGAACTCTGATTTACTTCCTTTGGGACGGGCACTCAGAGGGTAAGCATCACTGGGCTTCTTGGAGAAAGATGGCTAAACCAATTATTGAAGGTGGTATCAATCTTAGGAGTATTTCTAGAACTATAGTGATATTTCATGCCAAATTGGCTTGGCAGATTATTGAGGGAAAGTTTTTAGGGGGAAAGAATATGAAATTTACTTATGGAGCTGACGGTTTTCATTCCAGATGCATGCCTTCCAAAATCCAGAAGTTGGTCTGGCTATATCTTCCTATTCATCAGGCGCATTCTTGGTGGATTATTGGAAATGGTGATCTAATCTTTTGGAATCAGAATTGGGTTGTCATTTTTCATGTATTTCCTCACTGCCCAGCTCCAATTATTAGTTTTAGAGAATCTTGTGCTTATCCCCTCCTCATCAATACCATTTTGAATGATAAATCAGAAATGTTTTTTTGATAACATTGTGATGTCTAATGACCAGGATCGGTGTGTCTTTACTGTAGCTGCTACAGGTGTTTTTAAAATCAAAGATTTTTTGTCTATTAAATCTATTTCTACTATCCAGGATCCTTGGGGTGAGATTCTATGTTGCAAAGAAATTCCTTTCAAGTTCTTCTTTCTTTTGTGGCACGTTTGGAACAACGCCTTGCCAACTGAGGAGTGCATTCAACGTAGAGGTATCAGCCTTGCTTCTAGATGCCAGTACTGCAAGACACCGAGTTGCAAGTCCAATATCCACATGTTCTTCAACAGCAAATGCGCGATGGAAACCTGGGGATCCTATAGGCAGTTTTCTGGGTGATTGGGTGTTTTTACCTCTGCTGGTTTTTTTCTCCAACTTTGGTTTGAAGGAGCGAACAGACCAAGTCCAGAGGGGAAGGCAAGGTTGCTAATTTTCACAGCAGGGTGTTGGGTCCTCTTGTCAACCAAAAATGCCAGGCACCACCAGTCCTCTCTAGGAACAGTTGCTGGTATTCTCTATAACATTAGGAACTTAGTGCTTGATTTTAACAGGTTATGCAGGGATATAGCGATTGGACCTTCCATCATGTCCCATCATCCCCAGCTTCCTAGTACCAGCAACGACTTATCTGCTAAGGGGAGTTGGGTCAAGTGGAAGCCTCCGATGTCGAGGAACAAGCTAAACACAGACGGATCATGTTGCATGGGTTTAATTCGCAGGGATGGGGTTATCATGGATCATAAAGGCTCTGTTGTGGCGGCTTTTTCAGCTTCCTTTGGCAAGGGAGATTCTCTTCAAGCGGAGGCCCTTGCTATGATCACTAGATTGTCTCTTTGGGATCAGAGGAATATTTCAATCAGGGAGGTTGAAACTGATTTGTTGACAATTTATAAAGCTCTTTCAGGTCAAGGTCCCATTCTGTGGTCTATCAAGTACTCCATTCAAAGGTGCAAGAGGCTTATAAACAATCAGATGTCTGTTCTTTATACCTGGTGTGAGGTTATTGTTGTTGGTGACTTTCTAGCTTCTAAAGTGTCATTGGAGAATAGGCTTGTATTTTTTTCTAGTCTTGGTTCCTTTCCCTCTGAGGGTTTTTCTTTATTTTAGGTTGACACTCTTGGGTTTCACTATTTTAGGGCCCCTTACCTGTCTCTGTATAGGGATTTTTAGCCTTTTTTCTTTTAATAAAATAAAAAGTATTTTGTTGTTAAAAGTTAGCAGGATTAGAGAGTTGAATCCTTACTTGGAGAAATTCATGGATAATAAGGATGATTTTATCTCAGTTATGGAAAGAGAAGGAAGCATTATCATGGATTTCAGAAATCTTCTTTTACCCTTTCTTCATGTGGACTTCACTCCCATAATTGTTCCTTCAGCATTACCTTCTTCCTCGGATGCCTCAGGTTCTACTCGTGTTTATCCTTTGATGACTCCTACATAGGCCATCAGATGTTTAAACCCTATGATTCCTCAGAGATCTACTCACTATTGGTCTACTGATGCTTCTGCAGCATCTCCTCCTACGTTGCTCACTGCCATACCTCAGCCTATCCCTCCATCTTCTGGACCTGCCTCCTCAGCATCCAAAGACAAATCTCCCTTGGACATTTCTGATGTGGATTGAATGTGAAATGTCTTATTTGATAGGGATCTTTGTCATATTTTTTGTATATTTTACTCTTACTTCATTAATAATAAAATTCTCTTTTGTCTTTTTTTTCTTCCATTCATTTTTTAATCACAAAGGGGGAGAAGTTTTAAGTTTTAAGTTGTCTGGAGTCCTTGCATATATACACTATCTCTATTTTCCACAATGAACATTGGCTCAATTTTACTTAAACATAATATATGTATTCTAACACCACTTGAGAAATTAGCAATTGTGCTTAACCCTGATTCAAAAATACTCAAAATCTCAATTTCACTAACATAATTTGTGATTATCAAAAAGGGGGTGATTGTTGGACTCACCTATTTTGATAATCCCAAATCATGGTTCATTTATGTGGTAATCATGTTTCTATTATAGCATAATCATGTTTTGATTAATATTCCTAGTTTTTATCAAGTAATAAATATGTACTTTTAATATCATTTCTCTCTTGTTTAAGCTTACAGTGCAAAATTTCTCGAAGTGTAGAAGATCACTGATGAAAGGTTACTGATAGAGGGTCACCGATGAAGGTCACTAATGAAAGGTTACCAATGAAGGTCACCGATGAATGGTTACTGATTAAGGTCACCGATGAAAGGTCGCCGATGAAGTTCACCGATGAAGGCCACCGATGAAGGTCATTGATGACGCTCACCGATGAAAGGTCACCGATGAAAGGTCACCAATGAAGGTCCCCGATAGAAGGTTAATGTTGAAGGCTACCGATGTAGTCTACCGATGAAGCCTGCTGTTGAAGCCTACTATTGAGAAAGCTACCTCTACTAGTCTACCAATTCTCATTCTTATACTCTATACTTTGTCAAATTCTTAAGATTATTCTAATGGTCATATTTGGTAAATTTAATGCTTCTATCATTAATTAATGTTGATTGTAGACATATCAAGAGACTATATCTGGGGACAGTATGAGTTACGAGGAGGACTACATGTGGTTTACTTATTCCTATTTTTGAACCTCAAATATAAAGGAGAAGACCGAGGAAAAAAATAGAAGTGTGTCGAGAGGTGAAAAGATAGAGGAATGCATGAGAAGGAGCTTACTCGTTAGATCAAATAAGAACCATCCAGCACTTACACTATAAACTCAAGAGCATCACGAAGATCATTTGGGAGAACAAATTCACGTATGTTTTCTGTGCTCTGTCCAACCAAGAAGAAGAACACCTCAATACCTGGAAGCTAGAACCTAGAGTTCGGACACTCTGTTTTGATGAAAACTTCCAGAGAAAAACTTGAACTGCAATTTCTTCACTCCAAGGAGTCAAGAGCTAAACTGCAAACATGTAGATTTTTCTAAACTCAATCTTATAACATTATCTCTATTGTGTTCTTTTTTTTTAAAAAAATTCTGAGAAGTGTGTGTTTGTCTGTTACACACACTATCTCCTGTGCTTGAACTAGAGGATACTGAAAATCCTCATGTCAAACTTCACTTACACATTTTTTCCCATGTATAACTGTGGTAGAGGCCGTGTGTGGCCTGGTTGTGTGTTTATCCCACGACAAACTGTGGTAGAGGGTGTGAGCCCTAGATAGTTTGGGAAAACTGTTGTAAATCCTGATATAGGCCGTGTAATATGTTTATTGTTTATATAAACTGTTTGGTGGTAGGTGATCACCAAGTGGAGAGGATTAAGTCTCGTCTTGAGACTGAACCTCTGGTTTAACTCTACTGTGAAATGCATTTAGTAATACTCTATTTTGTCTATTTTCTGTTGCTTATAATCTCAAAAACAAAAAATTGTTTTACATTGACTCTGATAGTTAGTTCTGGTAAGTGTTTGTATATGTTTAATTCAGTAAACCCATTTCAAAAGTTAAAGAAGTTTTTTACACTGATCTGATTCAACTGAGGACTAATCACCCTTTGAGAAACCTATTGACCAACTAAAAATTTATATCTCTACTTCCTTAATTAACTAGGCTATTTCAAAATTTGGGGATCTTTATCATAATGTTTTTAATAGAAATTTTAAGTAGAAACTCAATTCACCCCTCTTGAGTTTCCACTCCCACCAACGATGATGTTTTCTAAGTAAATAAGGAAGATAATATAAATAAAACTTGTTAACCAAATTCATTACTAGTAGTGAATAATTATATGTTATTTTATAAAGAAAGATCATATGATTTACTCAATATATCCTTCAACATAAACAATCATGAAAAGAAAGAATATTGTAGCATAATTCCTCAGCCACTTTAATATTTAAAATTGAAATATCATTGAAATAATAACTTCATATTAATCATTAAATATCCTTAACATAAGGGTTTAAAGTATATAATTTTTTTTGGGTTCATAATATATACCTCATAAAAGAAGATAGTTGTTTAATATTACAATATGGCTCAATGATGGGAAACTGAGATGAATTCCCTTATGAATTTTGTAATATATATAAAAAATATGAATATAGAAAAAAATATGGATTTTTATATAAAAATAGTAATCATGAATAGAATAAAAAAATATATTAATGTTCTATATATACAAATCACAATAAAAAATGTTTTTAATATGGAATTTTTATTATAGATGTAAAATGAGATGAGAAAATCATTACCTCGATTCCAGACGTTCTGTTTATGTCATTTAAATAATTTATAAAATCATATATAAATTATTTTATTTCATAATGACATTTTATAGGTGTAATTACTTATACATATATCATTTATTTTATTTATTTTTAAATAAATATTCAAACATGTGATCAATTAACTCCACATCAGGTGTTATCAGAATATTTAGTTCATTATTTTGAAATGGATTTGGTGTGTTGACTAAGGTGAAAGAGATCAGTATTTAAACATCTCCAGAATATTAATTATGAAATATTTATCATATTAATATATAAATTATACTTTTAAAACAAATTATTAAATATGCACAATAAAAATTAATTATGTTACAATCATTGATACGGTTGGCCGTACGTATACATGAGTAACGTTTCCATTTTTCAACATTGATTATGGAAAGACAGTATGTAATATTTTTATTTCAATAATGATAAACGTAAAATTAATAAAATATTATTTATTTAAATATACTTATATATATCATCCATGTGTTTTGGCGATGAAAAATGAATAACTTATCTTCTTAGAGGCAATAGACCACACGTTCCATAAACAACGTTATTATTTTTAAGTATAAGAATGAAAATTTTATACTATCATTATAGAATGATAAATATGTAATTAATATAATAATTATTTCATGTATATCACATATATTAATTATAATTATCCATTTTTAATTCCATGTAAATCATTAGTGAAAAACAAATCAAATCGCCTCACGAAGAGGCAGTCCACCGTACACATCAATGATGTTATCATATCCCCCATGCAATGGAAGGTAAAATGGTCTATGTGATATCATATTTCCAAAAATATAAAAATGTTACAAATATCTTATATATACTATGAATCCATAATTAAATCAATCTATGTGAGGAGATTATGGAAAAATAATTACATCAGTTTGGGAGGCGGTAATCCACCGTACCCATGAATGATAAATTCATAAACAATTAGATGTAATAGGAAATTGATGAAGGATATGTAATTAAAATAATAAAATATAATTATATGGTATAAATCAGCATTATTATATGATAATAGTTTTTTTTTATCTGAAGGTGGTGGAAGAAGAAATAAAATAAGGACACTTAGTTAAGTACGATACATCATCTTCAGACAACAACCTTAATTAATCACCATCAGGATTCCTAGGATGGTTTTATGGTAATTATATTGGACCCATGATGTTGGTAGGGATATAATCAATACATTTTTTATGTTATTTAATAATAAAAATAGATTTCATTGTGCCAACAAGAGAGGATAGGAGTCACCTTTTATACGTGATATGAGTAGAATACTTGTAATTTTTAAAAAGAAAAATGTGTACACTTGATTTTCTCATGCCAAAAGGGTCCAAAATTAAAAATAATTCAGTATCAGACATTATAAGGTCCAAATGTGGCCCAAATATATTTATTAGACATTTTATTATTATTTTAAACATTATTTTTATAGTTTAGACACCGATAAACTAGTTTTCACCAAAACAACGTTAATTAATTTAAATTGTTTTCACTATTCAAAGTATTCAAAAATTAATTTGACCATTTTAGATAATATAAATCAAGATGATTAAGAATATTTAATCCATTTTAAGATATAAAATTAACAATAGTGGAAAAATTAAAATTAATGTTAAACCTATATATGTGACCAAAATGATGGTTTTCAAGATTTGTATATTCCAAGAAAATTATGATTATATACTAACACAATGACTAATAATAATACTTGAATGAATTTTAATTAATATTTATTTATATATAGACTATAAATTTAATTTAAATAATTCCACATTAAGGGCATTTTTATTTAAATTAAAATGAGAATCATTATGCACTTTAAAACAATTTTCAAAAAAATATTTCTTTCAAACCCCAAAACAAACTCATTCTAAAATCTAATATGAAGTTGATTAAAAATAAATTTTTTCATTAAATATATCTGAATAATTATTTTTTTAATTTAAATAATATTAAAAAATAATGGTACTTTTAAATTTTTTAATTTTCTGAAAGGAAATGGCATTTTCATAAAAATCATTATTTTAATTAATCACCAAAAAATCAATATTTTCCAAAAAATCCCAAATTTTCACCCAAATTAAATTTTAATATTATGATTTAAAAATTTGTGTTAATTTTATCATATAAATTTTATATATATTATAAAAAATTTAATATTTTATCCCTGAAAAATAATAATCTTTTTTTAAGAAAACATATTTTTGATGAATAAAATTACATTACTAAAAATTAATTGATTAATTAATAAAAATTTAGAAATAAATAATATTCAGTAGGACATATATATATATCATAAATTATTTAATACTCTTTATACACTCCAATTGAATCACTAGTTTATGAATTTTATATATTTCACAGGTTGTTTAAGATCGGTGTTTCTTATCATATACACAATCAAATGTAAAAATATTAATGTTATGTGTACCAAAAGCTGTTAGAGAGATTAAATTTACCTTGAAAATACATATTAATTTATCAGGGAGTATCATTCTTGTTTATGCTCAATTTTTTGTTTCTTATAAGAAATCAAACTTAATTTTATTCTTTTATATTCTTGGGGTGTCACTCCCCCTTTAATTAACTCCATCCTCACAAATTTAACATTATATTAATAATCAATTGATTTATATTTGAAATTAAAATTAATGAAAAAAAATTAAAATAGTGTTAATAAAGCATTCTCATAAAAATAGTTAAAGGGAAATATGACGGTCATCACATAACAAGGATTCCACAAAGAAGAACATTGGTGGTAGGTTAAAATATATACATGGATGAAATGAGTAAAATATTATAGATAGTTATAGAGATCATTGATCATATGAATGTTAATGATAAATAATATGTTTTATTGGAACACTATAAACTATTGATGAGTTAAAAGATGATCGATTCATCTGAAATAGTGGCACTAGTATAACATTTTTGTTTCAACATTAATTTCCTAGAGTTAAGGAATTCATTTACAATATTTAATGAAAAAATAGTGAAATATAATTACATGTCAAGTTTTATTTCATTAATTATCTAATTTTAAAAAAAATATCATCTTTTTCTATAGAACACGATTATTTAAGATGAATTATTTATTTCTAAAGTAATAAAATAAAATTCTACATAAAACAAAACCCTAAAAGTGGTAACTAGATATTCCCCATAATTTTTTAAGATGACCAAAACAAAAAATATCTACATGTGGTATGATAATTCAAAAAAAATAAACATTCATATGATACATTAATATCTAAAATTTATTAGTAACACCCAAATTTAAAACTATATGATTCTATAAATAAATAACCCTATATGAAAATTAAGTTAAATAACCTCATTATAAAATAATTTTTAACCTTATAGGTTATCTCCTGACATTCACCTAACTCACACAAATATATATCGATTTTCTTTTAAAATGAAATTAATCACTGAGTCATCGAATCGATTTCTAATCCCTTGGTCATCTATATTATAAAAAATGTGTTCCCACAACTACCTAAATATCTCATATCGTATAAACCAAATAGCTTATAAATACCAAAACTCATATTTTAGAAAAATGAAAAGGAATACTTCACATTAAATAAAATAATGAAGCATACATCAACCTAAAAAATGCCTCCTAATGTTTAATTAATCATTTTATGATCTCATCACTTGAAACATAAATAGTGGTGTTTAAGATTTTAAACATATGATCAGCCTTAATCTTATAGATCTATGATGGAATCCTAAAATATTAAGACAACCTCAACTAAAAAAATCATAATATCCAAAGTTATCTAAACTGTTGGTCGGAGTGGACACTCAAGAGGGGGGTGAATTGAGTTCCAATTAAAATTTCTGTTAAAATATTGTCTAGTTAAAATCCCCCGATTTATAAAATAAGTTAAACTGTAGTGAATTTATACAGATTGTAAATGTTCACTTAGCTTCTCAAAGATTGATTAGGTCTCAGTTAATTTAACCACAAGGTCAAACTAACTTTTGAAGCTAACCTATTGATTTACAATAAGTGTAAACACTTGCTAATTTAACTATCAAAGTAGCTTCAAAATAGTTTTTTATTTCAAAGTAATAGCAGCAGAATAAATAAGATATATGTATTATACTTTAAACTTAAATAAAAGATGCACAACAGATATAACAAGAGGTTCAGTCTCAAGCCGAGACTTAGTCCTCTTAAATATATATAAATTTGATCCACACCCTGGATCGGGGTTAACAATAGTTTTACAAAACTGTCCAGGCCACGCAGGGACCTCTACCACTGTTCTTCGTGGGAAACAAAACAAAGACCAGGTCACACAAGGACCTCTTCCACAGTTGACGTGGGTAAACAGAAGTTAAGAGAATTTGAGTGAGGATTTTGATATCCTCCAGTTCAGTGCAGGAGATAGTGTGTGTAAAGATATACAGAGTACACCACACTGCTCGAAAGTTAATAAATAAATCATGTAGAGAAGATAGATGAGAGCTTAGAAATCTCTAGTGATTATCAATGTAGCTCTGGACTCATTGGATTCAGCAGGAATGCTTCTGAGTCCTTCTCTGGTTTTTCTGTTGAAAAACAGAGTGTCGTAGTTCAGCTTGTCTTCTTCAGGAGTGAGAAAGATCTCTTGATTCGTCATGTGTTCTTTAGCAGTATTGGATTGCACTCATGAGAGTTCTTTTAAGGTCTTGAACTCTCCTTCTTGTTCAGGATTGTTCTTCTTGTTCAGCACAATGCACTTGGGTGTATGTAAGTTCTTCGTGTTGTATATTCACACTTGCACACCGCTTTTCGTGTACTGTATCTCAATATTTCTTATATTCCACAAGTTCTGAATTAGGAATGATTCCCTTCTCATAGGTACGAGATACAGTTTCCTGACATGCCAACAACTATCATTAAATAACATTAATTGCATTAAAAACAACAAATATGACCGTTAGAATTATTTAAATAATATTGACAAAAACTTAAGAAACGGTGTCACAGTGATTATGGAAACGATGTCTTCTTCACGATATGTGGTTCACGGTATGAGCTTCACGGTGTGAGCTTAACGGTGTCTGGTCACGGTGATTCCTTCACGGTGAGTCCTTCACGGTGTCTGGGTCACGGTGTCTGGTCACGGTGAGTCCTTCACGGTGTTTGGGTCATGGTGATTCCTTCACGGTGTGTCCTTCACGGTGTCTGGGTCACGGTGTCTGGTCACGGTGTCTGGTCACGGTGAGTCCTTCACGGTGTCTCCATACTTAGACAAATATCTGTATTTAGACTAAGATTGTGATATGCAGAATATGGATTAAGGTTAATCATTAGAGAGTAAGAGAATGTGAATCATAAATATAAAGGTGTGATAATATATGTGAGATTTGTGATTATGCATAAGACTTGTAAATAATAAAGAGAGTAATTAACATCCATAAGATTTGTTATTATAAAAACATGATGTGTAGCTATTATTGAGATTGAAGAGCATTATCAAGATGTGCAATGAAGATCAAGATTAAGTAACAGTAATGAGATTTGTGATCATTAAAACATGATTAACACATGAGGAGTCCAAAAATCTCCCCCTTTTTGATGATCACAAATCATATATAGGTAGAATATAAATGACATGTACTATTAAAGATACTAGAATAGCAAAAACATTATAGAACTGATGCTTGTAGTTTTTATCCACCATTTATACTATTATAGAACTAACACCTTTAGTTTTTCTCCCCCTTTTGGGATTATCAAAAAGTAGAGAGAATGAAATGAAACACTGCATTTGGTATTAAAAAAAGGGTTCAGAATACAATAAAACATGAAACAACAAAAGACATCCCATCAAAAAGAAAAACAGTCCTCAGACTCTTCAGAGATCCACCTTGTCTTTGCCTTTATCAGCAGCAGGAGTTGGTGCTGAAGTAGAAGAAGGCATAGATGTGGTAGACAACGAGGGTAAGGGTATACCTTCAAAAACAGATGGAGCCAAAGTAGGAGCAGTAGAAGATCTAGGCTGGGGTTTGTCAAGAATGAATGGCTGGATCTGATAAAGAGCTTGGATAACTATCATGGCAGTTGAGGCTAAGGCAGGTAGTCCATGTCTAAGAGGTGCAACAGCTGGAGCAACTATAGCAGTACTCTGCACATGAAGATATGGCTTCAAAAGATTGATGAAATCAGTAATGATTTCACCACCATACTGCATAGCCTTTTCAAAATCATCCTTATTCTCCAGAAATCTGTCCAACAATCTGGTGAACTCTAAAAGTTTCTGAACTTGAGCATTAAAATCTTGAGTCACCGGAGGGATTCTCAAATTTTACACAAGATATCTAAAGTGATCTGTCATATCACTTTTAGAGAAAATCCGAGAGAGATACAAATATATTTTCTTGGAGATCTCTTGTTGAGCATCATTGGCTATCTTAGAATGAATCCTAACCAAGTCCAATGCTCTATCACTATTCTTAATCACTTCTGACAAAGAAGATAGATCCAAGCCACTGAAGGCATTATGAAATTCTTCCTTTATTATGGATCTCAGCATAGAATCATCCAAAGAAGGTGTGGAGGTCTGACCAGAAATAGGTGAAGCCTTGACAGCTTCGGTTAGAACTTTGAGCTGTTTCAGAACTTTTTGCAGACATCCAGTGTATTCATCTGTAAGATTATTCAGATTTTCCACGAGCTCTCTCATGCGTTCCATCATCTTGGTGTGCCTTTTTCCAATCTTTTCATAAAAAGATAGTAGGTATGGATGAACTTGAGACACAATATCCCTAGCAAGGACGGAATCAGAAGACTTAGGAGAAACAACAACAGGTGCAGGGGCAGAAACAGGAGCAGGCTCTGATCTCAAAGATAACTCATTCTGCAGACTTGCTACCATACTTTTCAGATTTGCAACATCAGCACTCATCAGCTTATTCTCTACTCTGACTTCTTGAATTTCTCGGATCATCCTTGGTTGAATATGCAAGATAATATTTTCCAAGAGAATTGATGCATCTTCTTGACTTAACTGAGTCACTGGGTGAGGTTGAGTGGAGACAATTTTCTCAACTCCAGCTAACAACGTATCTCCAAAAACTTTCAGATCATCTTTGGTCACAAAGGAGTGAAGCTCAGGTAAGGATGCAGGTAAAGGTAAAGGTTCAGATTATGGTTGAGGTTCAGAGTCATCTTCAGACTCAGATTCTGATTCAGATTGAGGTAGGGGCTCTGGTTCTGGTTCTGAATGAGCTAAGGACTTCAGGTGAAACAGAGAAGAAAGATCCATTCCAGTTGCAGTCACTTTCTGTGACTCATTCACATCATAAAAGCTTGGGAACTCATACCGGGAGTACACAGAAAAAGTGACAGAAGGTTGAGAAGCTTCAACAGATCCAACTTCCACAATATCAAGATTTTGAGGTTCCTCCCCCTCAACTTGTGCTTCCCTTCTAGATTCTTGAGGTTCAGGAACATGGACAAGATCCACAGAATCATCCCTAATCTCTTCAGCAAACTCTTTCCTTGCCAGCTGAAAGGCAATTTCCATTCTTTCTTCAGTAGATGGAATAATCTCAGGAACCGATTGTTCCACTGGATAAGCTTCCAGACTTGCTTCTTTCTCAACAGAAAGAGTCTCTTCAACAAGATCTGCCTCTAAGGTTGCTTGCTGTTCTGAAATAGAAAAAATCAATTTCCTTGCAGCATTGGGATGAGCTTCTTCCTCATGAAGAACAACTAAAGGATCCTTAGTCTTTTCCTTTTCAACAACAACTTCCTCTCCTTGAGGTATTTAAGTAGGGATAACAGCAGGGACAACATCCCTTTCCTCTTCAACCGGAACTGTTTCCATTGGAGGTATTACAGGTTCTTCTCTAGGTGGTACTTCAGCTGTTACTTCTTCTTGTTCTTCTTCTGCTGAATACTCAGCCACTTCATCTGGTTCCAAACCAGGATCAGCTAGGTTCTTAGGCCTTCTTGGATAGTCAACAGGATTAAACTTTTTATACAGTTGATCACTATCCTCAACCCACTGCTTCTTCCATGGGTTCCAGCTTATCTTCATCCTTCTGGTGATAGGCATGGATAGGCATAAATCAAGATCCTCTAACTTTTCTTCATTCGGTCCAACCATCCCTTTTGCAACTAACATAGCTGAAATCATCCTTGAGTAAAACAGGGAGGTGGATTTGGAAGTTACTTTGATCAGCTCACAGATATGGTTGATAACATACTTACACAGATTGATCTTATGGCCATTCTTCAACAGGTGAATCAGGAACACATCCTGATACTTCATCACAGCAAAATCTTCTTTTCTTGGACTAACCAAATTCTGAACAAACTTGAACAGAAGTCTTGTCTCCCCATCTAGTTCAGCAGTTATGGCCCTTCGCTTGGTGTAATTTCCAGTTAGACTTTCCAAAGCAGTCTCCAGGTCAAAGATGTCGGTTGTTGGAGGAGGGTCTCTCTGGTAATCTTCACAAACTCCTTCATGTGGAATTCTTAGGCATGCAACCCACAACCTTGAAGAGAAATAGCACTTCTGACCATCGATCCAGCTGGTCACCATAAAGCTTTCTCCAAACTCAAAATAAAACTTCACATACTGATAGAATTGAGATACAAGACTTGGGTAAATCGGTCTATTCTGTCTAGTGAACCATTCAAGCCATCCTTGTTCTCTTATAACTTTCAAAACTAACGATCTTATAGACAGAAACCATTCAGGGCAAACCTCTTTTTCAGGTACAACTATACGGATTACCAGGTTTGGGTTTAGAGGTCCTTCAGGAGCTATCCTCAGTATCCTCTTTTGTTTCTTAGAGTGGCGCTTCTCAGAAGAGGGTGAAGATGGATGCTTCATCCTTGGCATTCGCTAAAGGTTTGGTCGAGAGGGAAGAGAAGGTTCAGGAGAGATTTCGGGTAAGGAATCGAATTAAAACCTTATGTTTTATCATTTGGGAATGTCAAACGTCATAAAAACAAAGACGCGGGAAATCAAATAGCGGTGTAATAAAAAATTACCGCGATATGGGTTAAAAATAAGAATAAAAATAACTCTTCATGGTGAGACCGTGAGTAGGTATTACGATGAGACAGAAAACTAGTCATCATGGTGAGACAGTTTGTAGTCATCACGGTGAGACAGTGAGCATTTTATATAGTCACGGTGAGACGGTGAGTTGTCAGACCGTGAGCATAAAACAGTAACTTAGAAACAGTAAGTATGAAACCGTAAAGTAAAATATAGTAAAATATTAAACATTAAAATCAGTAAGATATTCATTTATGATTAATCATACCAAGATCATGTATGATGTAGTCTAATCTTTCAGAATTTAATGGTTTAGTGAATATATCAGCAAGTTGATATTCAGTACCAATGAATTCCAAAGTGATATCACCCTTTTGATAATGATCCCTCAAAAAGTGATGTCTTACATCAATATGTTTTGTCCTAGAATGAGAAACAGGATTCTTAGAAATATTAATAGCACTTGTGTTGTCACAATTTATTGAGACATGTCTGAATTGATATCAATAGTCTAGTAATATGTGTTTCATCCACAAAATTTGTCCACAACAACTTCCAGCAACTATGTATTCAGCTTCTGCATTTGATAATGCAACAAAATTTTGTTTCTTACTACACCATGATACTAGTGACTTGCCTAAAAGGTGACATGTTCCAGAGGTGCTTTTTCTATCTAGATTACATCCAGCAAAGTCAGCATCAGAATAACTAACTAATTCAAATGATTGTCCTTTGGGATAGAACAATCCTAAATTGGGAGTATGCTTGAGGTATTTGAAAATTCTCTTTACAGCATTTAAATGTGACTCTTTAGGGTTTGCTTAAAAACGAGCACACATACACACACTAAACATAATATCAGGACGACTAGAAATTAGGTAGAGTAAACTTCCAATCATTCCTCTATAGGTGGTTTGATCAACAGATTTACCATTTTCATCAAGATCCATCTTACAGGTGGTACTCATGGGAGTGTCACTACTTTTTGTGCTTTCCAATCCAAAACATTTTAAAAGATCTATAGTATATTTACTTTGAGTTAAAATAATTCCATTATCATTTTGAAAGATTTGAAAACCAAGAAAGAATTTAAGTTCACCCATTAAACTCATTTCAAATTCATTTTGCATCATTTTAGAAAAATCAGTACATAATGTAGTTTTTGAAGATCCAAAAATAATATCATCTACATAAATTTTTACAACTAAAACATCTTTAGAAATTCGTTTTATAAATAGATTAGGATCAGCTATTCCTTTTGTAAAACCTTTAGAAATTAGAAAAGTACTTAATCTATCATACCAAGATCTTGGAGCTTGCTTTAAACCATATAAAGCTTTTGATAGTTTGAAAATATGATTTGGAAAATGAGGGTTTGAAAATCTAGGTGGTTGTTCAACAAAAACATCCTCAACAATATATCTATTTAAGAATGCACTCTTGACATCCATTTGATATAGTTTGAAATTTAGATGTGCAACATAAGCAAGTAAAATCCTAATAGCTTCTAATCTGGATACTGGAGCAAAATTCTCCTCATATTCAATACCTTCTTCTTGACTATAGCCTTGTGAAACTAGTCTAGATTTATTTCTAACTATATTTCCAGATTCATCTACTTTATTTCTAAACACCCATTTAGTGCCTATTGTGAAAGTGTCCTTAGGTATTTCAACAAGATTCCAAACTTTATTTCTTTCAAAATGATTGAGTTCTTCTTCCATAGCAATTACCCAAAATTCATCATTAATAGCATCATCAATGTTTTTAGGTTCAAGTTGTGACAAGAAGGCTTGATGTTCAACCTGATTTCTAAGAGAAGCTCTAGTCTGTGTCCCTCTATCAATATTTCCTACAACAGCATCTAAAGGATGATTCTTTAGAATTCTAGTTGATCTAGTAAAGGTAGGACCAGAAACTTCTGGTTCATCAACAGGTTGGGAATCAACAGAAGCAGGTTCTGGAAAATTTCCAGAACTGGTTGTCTTTATAGCAGGTTCATTTGATTTTTCATTAAGGTCCAGAACATATAAATCTTCTTCAATATTTTCAAGAGAGGTTTTAGGCTCATGTGGATCAGTATCATCAAACTTGATGTGAACAGATTCTTCCACACACTTGGTTCTTTTATTGAAAACTCTATAGGATTTACTAGAAATATAATAACCTAGGAAAATTCCTTCATCACTCTTGGATGAAAACTTTTCAAGATTATCTTTGGTATTAAGAATAAAGATGTTGCACCCAAAGACTCTAAAGTAATTGAATTTAGGTTTTCTATGGTTCCACAACTCATAAGGGGTCCTCTTAAGAACAGGTCTGATCAAGACTCTATTGATAATATAAAAAGCTGTATTTACAGCTTCAGCCCAAAAATAAATAGGCAGGTCATATTCATTAAGCATGGTTCTGGAAATTTCTTGCAGGGTTCTATTCCTCCTTTCTACTACACCATTTTGCTGAGGTGTCTTAGGGTCAGAAAAGTTATGAATATAGCCATTGTGTGAGAAATAGGATTCAAAATCATGATTCTCAAACTCACGGCCATGATCACTTCTTAGAGTTTTAATCTTAAGTCCACTAATATTTTCTACAGATTTGGAGTATTTAGCGAAGTAAGAACAAGCTTCACTTTTGTGAGCTAAGAAGTATACCCATGTATATCTAGAAAAGTCATCTACTAAGACATAGACATAATGCTTCCCATTTAAGCTAGAAACTCTAGATGGTCCAAACAAATCCATGTGAACCAACTCGAGAGGTTGAGAAGTTGAAACTTCTTTCTTTGGTTTGAAAGAGATTTTGTGTTGCTTTCCCTTTTGACAGGGATTACAAACTTTTTCATTTGGAAACTCAAGTTTGGGTAGGTCTCTCGCTAAGTTCTTCCTAGTAAGTTTTCTAAGTGAGTGTATATTTCAGTGTCCTAATCTTCTGTGCCAAAGACAAGACTCTTTATGAAAAGCATTTAAACAAGTAATATTCTGCATGGCTAAAGAATTTAGATCAACAGCATAAACATTTTCAGTTCGCAGGGCAGAAAATACTAAAGCATTTTTAGAATTAAAAACATTGCAAGAATCATTTTCAAATTTAACATTAAAACCATCATCACATAACTGAGAAATACTTAACAGATTATATTTATGTCTATCAACGAATAAAACTTTAGAAATTAATACTGAGTCAGTGTTACCAATCTGGCCTAAGCCGATGATTTTCCCTTTAGAATTATCACCAAAGGTGACAAAGCCTCCATCAATTCTGACTTAGATTTTAAAGCATGAGAAGTCTCCTGACATATGTCTTGAACATCCATTGTCCAAGTACCAAGTATTCCTACAGGAGCTCTTTAAGCAGGTTTCCTACAAAACAAATTTAGATAGGAAATGATTTTGGTACCCAGATCTTCTTGGGTCCAGACAGGTTAGCAATCAAAGTTTTCGGTACCCAAATTTTTCTTATGGGTCTCATAAAATTTTTAGAATCAACAGACTTTGAAAGATAAACCTTATTAGATCTGTAACTATTAATATAACTAGTTGAAGCATATAAATGTCCAGAACTAGAACTAGCGGTATTCTGTCCAGATTTAGGAATAAATCTATTCTTAGTAAACTATCTCTGTCCAGCTTTGTAGCCTATTCCAGTAGTTTATTTTGGTGCAACTTTCTTTCCTAACATTTGAGTTAGTGCATCCTTTCCATTTGTTAATTTCTCTAAATCCTTTCTGAGTTTCTCATTATACATTTTCAGTTCAGTGTTCTCCTTTAACAGTTGATCATTTTTCTCTTTTTCAATAGTAAGTTCAGTTTTAAAAGTAGTAGTGAGAGCATGTTGTTTCTTTAATGATTTGTATTTATCCTTAAGTTCATTGCATGTCTCTTCCAGCATATTACAATATTCAAACAATTCCTCACTGGTCATGTTTTCAGAATTAGAATTAGATTCTGCACTATCTTCAGAATAATAAGAATTTAAAGCAGGAGTATCTAAGATTACCTCAGATGTGTTTTTCATAAAACACATGTTTGCCTTATTTCTGGTTTCAGTCTCAGAAGCTTCAGATTCACTGGAGATATCCTCAGAAGCACTCCAAGTAGCCTTCATAGCCTTTTGTACTTACTGTCCTTGTAATCATATTTCTTCTTGAATTTGAGCTTTGGGAAGTCTGCTTTAATATGTCCTTTTCTTTTGCACTCATAACAGACAACTTCATCACTTTTATCTGACTTTTTCCAATCCTTCTTCCAATGTCCCTTATTGTTATACTTTCCTTTGTAATTTGATTTTCTGAAGAATTTCTTCTTCCTATAAAATTTATCAAACCTTTTGGCTATCTGAGCCATTTCAGCATCACTATCAGAGTCTGAATTTTCACTGGTTGAACTGTCAGTAGGTAGTTGAGCTTTATCTTTGTCCTTTCTCTTTGAAGTAGTAGTCTTGAAAGCCACTGATTTCCTCTTAGGTTCATCATATTCCTCTTTATTCACCTTGAGTTCTTCTTCATACATCATAAGCTTACCAATGAGTTCTTTGAAAGGTAGAGCAGCAATGTCACATGACTCTCTGATTGAAACAGATGTTCCTCTCCATTGGTCTGGTAAACATCTCAAGATTCTCATAATTTGTTCCTTTGCTGGAACAACCTTTCCAAGTGAATTCATTGTATCGACTATCTTATTAAACCTGAGATACATGTCAGAAATAAGTTCATCAGTTTTCATTTTAAAATTATCATATTTAATAGTATAAGTATTTAATCTCATTTCTTTAACATTGGTTGTTCCTTCATGAGAAACACCCAAAGTATCCCAAATTTCAAAAGCATTTTTACATGCAAATTTTTTGTTAAACTCTTCATCTCCTAAAGCACAGTACAAGGCATTCATGGCTTTACAATTATTATTGTAAGAAGTCTTTGTAGGTTCATCCCAAGTGGATCTAGTAGTAGTGGGAAGTTTATATTCTGATTCTATGGCAGTCCAAATATCAAAACCTATGATTTCTAAATGAATTTTCATTTTAAGTTTCCACTGAGCATAGTTTGTACCATTTAAGAAAGGTGTCCTGTTAGTAGCATCACCCTATAGTCTATTATCCATAACTAGATTTTAGAACGATAATTTAAAGAGATAAAAATTTAGAATTAATAGAAATTTAAGATCTTTAAAGATGCAACTAAAATCACAGTTGAAAAACTGAGTATTTCAAAAATCTTTAAACAAAAACTAATCCTCTGATACCAAATGTTGGTCAGAGTGGACACTCAAGAGGGGGGTGAATTGAGTTCCAATTAAAATTTCTATTAAAATATTGTCTAGTTAAAATCCCCCGATTTATAAAATAAGTTAAACTGTAGTGAATTTATACAGATTGTAAATGTTCACTTAGCTTCTCAAAGATTGATTAGGTCTCAGTTAATTTAACCACAAGGTCAAACTAACTTTTGAATCTAACCTATTGATTTACAATAAGTGTAAACACTTGCTAATTTAACTATAAAAGTAGCTTCAAAATAGTTTTGTATTTCAAAGTAATAGAAGCGGAATAAATAAGATATATGTAGTATACTTTAAACTTAAATAAAAGATTCATAGCAGATATAACAAGAGGTTCAGTCTCAAGCTGAGATTTAGTCCTCTTAAATATATATAAATTTGATCCACACCCTAGATCGAGGTTAACAACAGTTTTAAAAAACTGTCTAGGCCACGCAGGGACCTCTACCACTGTTCTTCGTGGGAAACAAAACAAAGACCAGGTCACACAAGGACCTCTTCCATAGTTGACATGGGTAAACATAAGTTAAGAGAATTTGAGTGAGGATTTTGATATCCTCTAGTTCAGTGCAGGAGACAGTGTGTGTAAATATATATAGAGTACACCACACTACTCGAAAGTTAATAAATAAATCACGTAGAGAATATAGATGAGTGTTTAGAAATATCTAGTGATTATCAATGTAGCTCTGGACTCATTGGATTTAGTAAGAATGCTTCTGAGTCCTTCTCTAGTTTTTCTGTTGAAAAACAGAGTGTCGTAGTTCAGCTTGTCTTCTTCAGGAGTGAGAAAGATCTCTTAATTCGTCGTGTGTTCTTTAGCAGTATTGGATTTCACTCATGAGAGTTATTTTAAGGTCTTGAACTCTCCTTCTTGTTCAGGATTGTTCTTCTTGTTCGTCACAGTGCACTTGGGTGTATGTAAGTTCTTCGTGTTGTATATTCACACTTGTACACTGCTTTTCGTGTACTGCATCTTAGTCTTTCTTATATTCCACGAGTTCTGAAGTAGGAATGATTCCCTTCTCATAGGTATGAGATACGTTTTCCTGACATTCCAACAACTATCATTAAATAACATTAATTTCATTAAAAACAACAAATATGACCGTTAGCATTATTTAAATAATATTGACAAAAACTTAAGAAACGGTGTCACAGTGATTATGGAAATGGTGTCTTCTTCACGGTATGTGGTTCACAGTATGAGCTTCATGGTGTGAGCTTCACGGTGTCAGTTCACGGTGATTCCTTCACAGTGATTCCTTCACGGTGAGTCCTTCACGGTGTCTGGGTCACGGTGTCTGGTCACAGTGAGTCCTTCACGGTGTCTGGGTCACAGTGATTCCTTTACGGTGTGTCCTTCACGGTGTCTGGGTCACGGTGTCTGGTCACGGTGTCTGGTCACGGTGAGTCCTTCACGGTGTCTCCATACTTAGACAAATATTTGTATTTGGACTAAGACAGTGATATGAAAGAAATGGATTAAGGTTAATCATTAGAGAGTAAGAGAATGTGAATCATAAATATAAAGGTGTGATAATATATGTGAGATTTGTGATTATGCATAAGACTTGTAAATAATAAAAAGAGTAATTAACATCCATAAGATTTGTTATTATAAAAACATGATGTGTAGCTATTATTGAGATTAAAGAGCATTAGCAAGATGTGCAATGAAGATCAAGATTAAGTAACAGTAATGAGATTTGTGATCATTAAAACATGATTAACACATGAGGAGTCCAACATAAACCATTAGTTTGAAAAAAAAAACTATTAAAGAGAAACCCACACTCTTGGATATGGTCCTTAAAATAAAAAAAAATCATTTTTGAATTTTATATAGATGACACTAGTCCAATTTTCATCATCAAAAACGTACAGCATAAAATTGAAATATTAGATCACTTAAATTCCCAATCACTTTTTAATTTTTTAGTTTTAAATAATTAAGAAAAACTCTTTACATCAGGGATTTATAAACAATTGTCTCATAATGATGTGAATCATTTCCCACTATACACATCTTCTCATATTCCACATTATCTTATCATCATCGTCCATATTAAACCCTTATATAATGTATTCAGTCAACATCATTCCTGATAAACTGGGAAAGAGAAAACATAATAAGGGTGTGGTCAACTAATTAGTAATGTTAAACCTAATAATTAATAATTAAATATCTTTAGTGTGGATAATATTTTTATAATAGTATGATGAAATAATCAATGATCATTAGAAAAACATAAGAGAACTCCTGTAACGACCCTGAATCCTGTGTCCTGGACATGGTGCCTTAGTTTATTATATTGGCATAAGATAAAAGACTTGTATCGCAAAGGATGGAATGTGTTATTAATTTTGTTAAACTAGATACATATTTTTAATTAAAATTACATTTTAAATAAAAAATAAAAAATGTATTTTCTTTGATATCGCCATTATTCTCCAAGATTAACCATGCATATCAGTCTTAATAAACTTATTGGAAACCTAGGGAAAACATAATAAATGGGAAAGCTTAAATATTAATTATAGGAAATTAAAGTATAATAAGTAATGAATTTAATATAATAAATCAACATGGAATGGTAAAAACTAATAACACATTCCATTCAAATAACTAGATAAGGAATAATCAATATAGAAAAGAAAATAACTGAAATACATGGAATTTAAACAATAAATAGAGAATTAAATGCATACATGGATATATAGACCAAAGATATCATGAATAAATAATAACTAAAATGAAGGAAATGATTAATTAATGGATTCCTTGTATCTGGTACATGATCCAATACCATCAAGACCTTTCACAAGATGGATTATGTCTGTGGGTAGAAACACATCAATTGTAATTGAAAAAATAATAAAAGGGTTTATGGATAAATGATTTAATATCATGAGACTACTGATTCATATTGGGGATCTAATTAACTAGACCCCATCCTGTGGCTTACATATCCTAGTAATTACTCGTATATTTAATAATCAATTTAAAAATATATTTTTTAATCATTGTGTCCCATAACACTTTGAAATATTTGAATCATAAGCCCTAGAAAAGTAAATAATTATCAAATAAAACATTGAATACCACAAAGATAGAGATTCATGACATGATATATCAAAATGGTAATTATATATACCACAAAAATGAATTAAGTGGTGAATATAACATTTATCTTGGAAATGTAAAAGTGAGATGGCAATCCCTTACCTCACAGTTCCTTTTTAGTTGTACACAATTTAACCTCATGTATAATGGTTTAAATCATGTTATTAATTTATATAATAACCTTAATATTATTTATTATATAATATATGATTTTATTATTTTATTTTATCAATTTTTTGTAGATAATATTTTATCACTTTCACTATTTTTGGTGTTGATTACCTATTTTCTTGAGTATATTTTAAATTTTTATTTGTTTTTACAATTATATAGATCATTATTTCGTCATATCCATAATGTAAACCATGATTTAAATATCATTTATATTAAGTATATATAAATATTTATAATAATCTATAAAAAAATTAGATAAGAAATGAAATGCATCATTCACGGAGACGGTGGGTTGTACGCACACATGAACACTACTTTAATTTCTTTTCCATATTAAAATAATTTTAGGTAAGTGATATATATTTATATTATACTCAAAATATCATATAAATTTTATATTTATCACATATTTTTATTAAAAATTAAACTTTATATGTTAAATGTATAGTGTGAATGAATAACATTGCTTTGAGGAGACGGCAGTCCAGACTTGAACAAATGATGTTATCATATTTATAAAAAATGGATAGCATGAAGTTATGTATTATATAAAAATTGAATAGGCATTATGAAAACATAAATTACATTTATATAATTTTAAAACTTCATGAACATCATAATGACCAATAATGAGAGATGGTAAAGGAAAAATGAATGTCATCATTTCGAGAGGCGGTAGTTCACCCTACACGAACAGTAAATTCGTTACCCATTTTATAGATGTATGTGTAGGTGTAGGTAGAAAAATTAACATAAAAAAATATCATAATATTGAGGATTATGTTCATATCATATAATAATGTAATAATAAAAAATTTAGTAGTGTAGAATGAAATAAAACTACGGTGATAGTTGAATAACATTACCTTTTATTTGGGTAAATCCTTTTGGTTTATACCAAAATACTTACATTGATTCCTTTATGAAAAAATTAAGGATTCAAATATTATGGGAGGGAATATTTAAGCTTATTTGGACAGGTTTTTTATGGTCCATAAGGCTCAAAGTGGTGCAAGGAAGTGAGGGAGGAAGTTCCCTTTTATAATTGATGTGAGGGGACCTTTTGAAAAATCTAAAAATACTAAATTAAAATCCATTTAAAAGTAGATCCAAAGTGATTTATTTATAAGTTAAGATAATTATGGTTCTAAATCACTGCAAAAAATACATTTTATACAAGTTTAGTTCATATTATTACCCTTATATTTTGGCTTCACCCATATTTAATCTCTTTAACTCTTACCGTGACAACATGTGTTTTTATAACATAATGGTTAATATAGTAACTCTAAAATTCCAAACGAATCATAAAGGAGTCATGTATGAAATTTAAAACATTATACCAATCATCTAGGATAATTTTTTATTTTTATTAATTTTAAATATTATAATAAAATATTATTTATTTAATATAACATTAATGAAAATTTTGATATTATTCAATACATTTACTTTTAAAAAAATGAGTATAATAATATATCATCAAAAAAACACATATAAAATGTCAATAACATGTCTTATTTATTTATAAAATTCATGGATGACATTAATTATCTCAAATTATATTTATTTTAGTATTTTTAATATCATTTATTTGATACTTCAATTAATTAAATAATTATTACAATATCATTTCATAAGTCTTTAATGTAATTATATATTTATTAAAAAAATTATCATGATGAATATAAAAATTTTATCTTTCAAATGACTATTTATAGTTGAATTTATCTTCTGAATTACCATATATAAATAATGTAACACTTATTAAAATCATGAGTGTGACATATTGGACTTTCTTAGAATAAAATTCTAAAAAATGCATAAAGTAGTATAAGTGGCTCCAAGAGGCCTAAAAATTGTCCCAAATATTATTTTGGTCAACACTAACTAATAAAATTATGAAAGATCTTAAGATAATTTTATAATACCTATATTATTACATGTACCCTTAATTACATGTTTTACCCTTAACCGTGTAAATTAAAAAAATACTATAGTTATTATTCATATTGTTAAAAAATAGAGGGGACATATTTACTAAAGTTGGACTATTTGATTCAAAATATTTAATCCATTTTTCAAAATTCATAACACTTAATTGATCTCAATATGATAGTCTATAGTGGTTGATGAGCCTGTAAGGAGCTTTTCTATAATAGGGTTTCCCCTTGTGCCGTCTTCCTCTCCACTGCCACGGACCAGCTTCAGATATTTCCTTGGCACTTTTTCTCGGTGCGTTCTTAGTGTGAGTCGTCCTCTAGTGGAGGCGGCATGTAGGCTCGTTACTCTCAATAAAACCCATCATTTACTGCCTTCTAGATAAGGATTTCATGGCGGCACGGTGATGGTCCAGATATCAAGCTCCAGATGCTACAGCCTGGAGGTTTTCATCACGTTTCATGTCGATTGTGGGTGTATTGGTAGGATCTGGTCTCTTTGTGTGTGTTTGAAGGTGGCGACAGGATCTGTAGCTATGGATTTTGGCATGGTTTTCTTCCGTTGAGATTCGGGAGGTCCTCAATTGGGTGTTGGTTCGTGTTTCTTGTTCTTAATCTACATTTTCTTTTAGTTTTTGTTGTGTGATGGGTTGACGACACCGGGTGGATATTCTTCTATGCCGGTTCGATTGTGATTCTTGGTCGAGGGTGATGGTTTCATTTGGTTTCTTAAATTTTATGTTGATTTTAAATTGATGAAGGAGGAGAAGCAGAATGGTCTGGTTCTATGAAGTTTTTTATGTTGTGGTTTTTTCTTCATGGAATTCTGTTCATATAATTGTTTACATTGTGGCTGTGTGGTTCATGTTGAAGGGAATTTTCATCGAGTTCAACTGCATGGGGGTGCTCTAGAGGAGGTTCCAAGTAGTGAGTCTTCACCTATCATTTATTTTCAGATTCAGATGTTTGAGAGGGCATGTCTTATCCATCGGTTCCAGGATCATGCATTCTTGCATGGGATATCTTGTTGAGCTACGATGCAAAGGTGGAAACTGGTCTTAATAGTTTTCATGCTGGGTGGGGTCTTGCTTTGTAGCTTTGAATGACTTGTATTTTTCTTGAACTAACTATGGTGGATTGATTGTTGTCTAAGTCATGGATGTCATGTTGGGTTCCCCCTTAGCCCTTAAAAGGGAGTTTATAATAATAAAAAAATTAATTTTCAGTCAGTCATAACACATAATTGAAAAAATTAATTTAAAATTAATCTCATAGATTGGGAATGAAATCATGTTTTTTAAAGTGAAAATTTTCAAAATATTGAAATATTTTTATATCCTTATTCAATGTGAAATTTATTTCAATTAACTAACTTATATTAAATGATTAAAAAATTATCTAATTATAGTTTAAAACCAATTAAAAATATAATTTAACACTATAAATTATTTAGTCAAAAAACTTTTTTCAATTAAAATGAAATATTTTATCACTATTTATCCAAATATGAATATTATGAGAAAAATACCAAAAATTAATCCAAAGTAAATTTATATATACCTCATTAATTTAAGAATTTCATTTTTTCAAATAACATATATAAAAGTTTCAAAATTGGATTTAAAATCTATTCTCTATTAGATTGCAGTAAAACTACCTTTAGAATAATGTTTTTTTGCATAAAATTGTGTTTGTTCTTATCATATGCTCATTAAATCTATTGTATGAATGTAAAAAATATTTTATTGAATATATGTTACATTAATATCATTCACTAATTTTAATTAATTTAATTTATTATTATAAAATGACATTGTGATCATAAAAATAGTTCTTCATAAAAAAATTTCCTTTTTATTCTATTGGTTCCTATATTAATTTTTAATTTAATTGTACCCAATGAATTAAAACATATATTTTCAAACTATATTTAATATTATTGATTTCTGAAATATTAAAGGCTTAGTTATATCTTATTATATTAAATAATAATATTTTATTAATATTTTTTTGTTTGGTAAAACACGTCCTTGCGTGTAATGCAAGACAACTAATTATTGTATGTAGCATAATCTTAACATGGTGTTGAGTATAAATAAATAAAGAAACAAAATTAAATTTATTCAAAATTTAAAATATTGTAAATTCTTTGGGTGTTACATTCTCCCCACATTAATTAAATTACGTCCTCATAATTTAATCTTGATTTAGATATTCTAGGGTTTTATATTTGGAAATAAAAAATTATTAAAAACCCCATATCATAAATAGGGTTAATAACACATATTATTAATTAGAAGGAGAGGTAAATGTAAAGGTCACCACATAATGAGTATTTTGAATAGGATAACATTAGTGGAGTGTAAAAACTTGGATATGGAATGAAAATATAACTATAATGTTCTGATGGAGAGTGGTATAGAATATGGGAATTAGAAAGTATACCATCACAAAACCATAAATATTTTATTGGTTAAATGGTACATTGATTTCTCAGTAAAAAAATTAAATAAATATTTTTTTCATTTTAAATTCCATGACTATAGTTGAGGGACTATTTTAATATCCATATAAATACTTGAGAAAGTAAACTTACATGATTACTTTCTGTGTCATAAGCATAATATCATACTTTGGTTGTTCTTTGTTCTATTTTCACTTCACTTAATACACATGGAGATGGATATTCAAGAAGGATTTTTATGAATAAATAGAATTCAATGAAATATCAATAATTCATTCCTTAGACCATTAAATATTATCAATACCAAAATGGTTAGCAAAGATTGTCCAAAATGTTGAATCATACCTTAACCTAAATCAATAATATCCAAAGTTCAACTTAATTCATTCCAAGAAAAATACTCATCCAAAATATATCTATCCAAATTTGTAGTCCAAAAAGGTCTCTAAATTTCCCAAATTAATATTAACATCATATTTCCCAAACAATGTAATGTATATCTTATTGTCACATATCAAATATTTTACCAATATAAAAACCGTAATGAAAACATCCATGCTTCCAAATCCTTAAATAATAAGTATTGTAGTACAATCCTTATATATCTAATGATTTTTAAAATAAGAGTTCCATTGATGGAAATTTTATTGAATCCAAAAATAAAAGAACATTAATAATTTTACTTCATTCTTAATCCATTAACTACACTTCATCATCTTATTACTAATACCTATTTTATTTTATTTGTTTTTTGTATTCTATTAATCATAAATAGTATATCTATTACTTGTATAATATAACCATTTACCAAATCTAAAATCAAAATGTGAGAAACAATAATCATAGTGATATAGTCATGAATAATAATTTATAGGATGTTTAAATCATGAAACATTCTCAATCTATGAATCCTTAGGTTTTACCTAGGGTATCTGAAGTATTACCAAATATATAGTATGATATCCTATACTTAGAATTATCCTAAAAGTCAGTCATAGGGTTATATTTCTTAATATATGCTTTCAAAAATCTAATTCTCAAGGGTTCTACTAAACTTTATCTAATACGAACTATAATGACGTTGACTTTAGTATCCCAGAGCAGGTTCCTTACTTCATTATATTGGCATAAGATACATGATTCAAATCCCATATGACCAAATAGTTTAGTGGTCTTTGTAAACTGGATACATACTTGAATATAAAATTACATTTTAAACATAAAATACAAAATTTATTTTCTTTGAGAATTCTATTATTCACCAAGTTTAACCCTACATATCAGTCATAATAAACTTCTTATAATCCTAGGGGAAATAAAACATAAAAAACTGGTGATATCTAATGCTTAGTAAGGGTATGTAAAGCATATGCAGTGGTGAATTGAAGTTAATAAGTCAACATGTAAAGGTAAATAACTGATATCACATTCCACTCAAATAAATAGATAAGTCATAATCAATATAAAAATCCAAATAACTAAAACACAGACCATTAAATCAATGAACTGAGAATGAAGTTCATCCATATATATGTCGAAACAAAATCCCATGAATAAATAATAACTCAAAGGATGGAAATTCTTAATTATTGGGCATCATATATCTTGCACATGAACTATTACCATCAAGACATTTCACAAGATGGTTTTAGTCTATGGGTAGAAAACCATCTATTATGCTTGGAAACAAACTCAAAGGGTTTTTCACCAACTAATTTCATCTCATGAGACTACCAATTCATGAAGCTGATTTCATTAACTGATCTAAACCCATTTTCTTCATTTCCAAATTATTCCTCATATATAGAATATTTGATTTAAAAAGATATTTTTAAATAAATGTGTCCCAAACAACTTAAAAATATTTAAATCATAAGCCCCATAAAAGTATATAATTATCAAATTAAACCTTTAATAACATGAATATAAAGAGATTAATGATATTATATTATTAATTGGGAATTATATACACCATAAAAAATAATTAAGTGGTGAATATTACATTTATCTCATAGATGTACAAAGTTGGATTAAAAAATCCCTTACCCCGCACTTCATTTTTAGTTGTACATGATTTAACATCTTGTATAATGGGTTAAATAATGTTATTAATTTATATCATAATCTTATTCAGATTTTTTATATTATATATGATCTTATTATAACATTCTATCACCCGTTTGTTAATAATATTTTATCTTTTTCACTATTTAGTGTGTTAATTGTCTAGTTTCTTGAGTATGTTTTGACTTGTTATTTTTTGTTCCAATTACATAGATCATGATATGATCAACAAAATAATTTAAAACATGATTTAAATTTCATTTATATTCATTATATATATATATATATTTATAATAATCCATAAAATTTGGATATAGGAAATGAAATGCACTGTTCATTGAGACGGTAGGTTGTACATATGAATGAACACTGATTTCTTTTCCGTATTAAAAAAATGAAAATTAAATGATATATATTTACATTATAATTTTAGTATCATACATATTTCATATATATCAAATATTTTTATTAAAACCTCCCTTTATATGGTCCATGTAGAGTGTGGATGAATCACATTGCTTTGAGGAGGCAGAAGTCCACACTTCCACAAACTATGTTATCGCATATACACAAAATGGAAAGCATGAAGGTGTGTGTTATATTAAAATTAAATAAGTATGAAGAAAACATAAATATAATATATATAATATAAAAATAGTTTTTCCATTATAATGACCATCAATTAGAGGTGGTAAAGGAAAAACAAACAATATCGTTTCATGGGGCAGTAGTTCTCCATACAAAAATGGTAAATTTGTTACCCATTTGATGGAAGTGTTTGTAGTTTAGGTAAAACCCTTAACATAACAACATATAATTATATTGAGGATAATTTTTTTATATAATCATATTATAAAAATAAATTAAGGTGTGGGGAAATAAATAAAACTAAATTAATCTTTGAAGAATGTAACCTTTTATTTGGGTAACTCCTTTTGATTTCTACCAAAATCCTCCCTTGGTTTGATTTATTCCAAAAGTAGAGCTCATAGGATTAGGGGAGATAAGTTTGGAGAATATTTTCATAGGTTTTGGATGCACTAAAAGTCTCAATGTGGTGAGAGGAAAGTGAGGTAGGAAGTTCCCTTTTATAATTAAGGAGAGGGGTAGTTTTGGAAACTCAAAAAATATTAAATTCATATAAATTAATTATCATTTAAAAATGGATCCCAAGTTAGTGATATCTAATAAAATATGAGTATGGTTTTAAATACTATCAACTGATAATTTTTAGACAAGTTTTTTTCATATTATTACCCTTATCTTATGTCATAAACCCTCATTTAATCCCTTTAACTCTTACCGTGACAACATATATTTTTATTCCTTAATGGTTAATATAGTTACTATAAAATGCCAAAAAAATCATAAATTATTCATGAATGAAATTTGGAATCATTATCTAAATAATTTTCAAAAAATTTATATTTTTATGAATTTTTTATCATTTAATAAAATATAATTTATTTTATTATATCATTAATGACAATTTTGATATTATTCATTGCTTTGAATTTTTTAAAAATCAAGAAAATAAGAAATCGTTGAACTAAAACTTCTAAAATATCACAATAATGTTAATTTTTTATATAAAATTCATTCATGATACTAATTATCTCAAGTTATATTTATTTTAATATTTTTAATATCATTTATTTGATGTCTCATTGATTAAATAAATACTACATCATATTTGTATAATACTTTAAGTTATTATTTCTTAAAAATTACAAATAAATTATAATGATTAATATAATCCTTTTATCATTAAAATTACTATTTATAGTCAATGTTATCCTTTGAATAACCATATATAAAAATATAACACTTACTAAAAACATGAGTGCGACATATTAGACTTTCCATTGAATAAAATATTTAAAAGGATTAAAGTCATACTAGTGACTCCAAGAGGCTATAAAACTGGACCATAGATTATTTTTGTCTACACTAACTCATACAATAAAATTATTACAAGTGTTTGGGTAATTTTATAATTCTTATAATGTTATTTTTACCCTTAAAAACTTGATTTTCCCTTAACCATAGTCATTAAAAAGATACTAAAGTTATTGTTCATGTTTTCCAAAAAAAAGACCTATTTACTATGTTTTGACCTTATGGTTTCATATATGAAACTCATTTTTCAAAATTCATAAGACATAATCGGATAAAATCAATTTAATATTATTCCCGTAGACATGGAATGAAAGCGAGTTTTTAAGTGAAAACTGTAACACCCCATAGTTTTAAAAATAAATTGAAATGCATGAAACACTAATTCTCTATGAAAGAACGCTTTTTTAAGGATTTAGTTATAATATATCAATTAAAACTAATTTTTCTACTTCTGTGTTTTGAATTTTGAAAAATGGACATACAATGTTGTGATCAGTAAGTTATTTGGAGTCTGATAGGACAAACTTAATTTTTAGTGAATAGTAACCTACCCTTATGAATAGTAATATTACCCCTATGAATAGTAATACGACCCTTATGAATAGTAAAATGGAAAAATGAATAGTAACCTCACCAATATATGTATAATAAAAAGGCATCTTATAAGTGACAATTTGATCATTATATAAGTGCAGGTATTTTTGTAAGTAATAAATATTTAATTACAATTTTATGATTAAGTATATAATTTAAATTTAAATTTATTTTTATAAAATGTAATCATAAATTGTTATTTTATTGTCTTATGGTTATATGATAATTTTATGAGACCATGATTAATTTTTCAAGGTGTTATAAAATGAGTTATAGTTTTAAAATTGTTATTTTTCAAATGAATTGTGATTTTAATTAAAAAATAAATTAAATGTTTTTAGAAAATTATTTTGATAAAATGGAGTTCATTTTTTAATTTTACACATTGAAAAATGGTTAGGTTTAATTTTTGGTATTTTTTTGAAATACTTGGATTTTTAATGAATAGTGAAATACGATAATTTATCGTATATATACATTATATGATAAATAAACTATTCTTAGAATCATGGATGATGTAATCACTCTTGTTTTAAACTCAAATTATCTCTTTACTATTTTTTTTCCACATGAATCAATACTATTCAATGTCTTGAGAAAAAATATTAAACTAATGATTAAAATAATGGAAAATCCCCCCTCTTCTCCACTATAAATACCACTCTCACCCCCCTCACCTCTTACTCTCACACCTATCAATATTTTAGAATTATATAAATTATTTTCAATCCCCTTTCCAAGGATCTTCCTCACATCCAAGACCTGTTGGTCTCACCAAAAGGCCAATACCCAAGGCCTTAAAGAGGATCTCAAGGAGAAGAAATCAAGAGGAAAAAATCCTCTTTCATTTTCTTGTATTTTCTTTTCAATTATTTTCTTTTCTTACACTCTATTTTCCTCCCCTTATCCAAGAGGTGTGAAATATTAAGAACTATATATATTATGGATTGTTATCATGTTTCTAGAAAAATTCGCCATCATTCTTCCTCTCCTCTTCCACTTATTCAAAAAATAAAAACATTGTCCGTGATGTGTCGATTTTGAAAAATCACAGACAATGTGTTTTAAATTTCCTTCATTTTCTTCAAATATGATAATAAAACCATATTAATGGTCGAAAATGATTTTAAATTTTATTATATAACCTCTTTTATGTTCTGTAGTTTTCATATATATATAATATTTAGTTATATAATGAAACTAGTTTGGGATTATCGAAGAACCGCCAAAATGATCTAAACGAATATCACTGATGATTTATCTAATGATTCATCCTCATACCATAAAACCAAAAATATTTATGTCATAATTTAATATAGTTGTAACATATTAATACCATTTCATTCCACTTCTGAAGTTTCTCTTCCATTCGACAAGAAAATCCTTTACAAACAGACCATTGAAATCATGTAAAGAACGCACACGAAACAATGGAAAGAATAAAATATTATAAATTAATGGGTGGAATGATGTTATAAAATGATCATATAAGGTGTTATAAAAATTAATATGTTTCTTTAAAATATTAATAACACTCTTTTAACCATTATACATGAGGTTTAATCATGCTTGATGTAAGACGAACCCGAGGTAAGGGAATTCTTAACCCAATTTCCATTCTTTGGGTTAACAATATACTTCATTAATTATGTTCTACCAAGATTATTTGATTAATTAATTTCTTTTATATTATGATTTATTATGTGTATTTATAGTATACTCACATAATCCTTTCATTCTATTAATTCTCACTTCAATTATATGATATTTTTAAGGAACTTTCCTTTAAAAATCTTCTTTTAAATTTCTATTTTACAAAATTCAAAAGATATGTTTTTATGAAATTATTAACATTTTATGATTATGTTATGTTTATTATGAATTTTTTATGATTAAGTTTGGGACCTATATCTCCCTTCAATGCATTGGCTATGTGTAAGTTATAGGTTGGTCGTATGGTTACTCTAAGTGTAACGACGATGGTGACACCAAAAGATAGTTGTGAGGGTTACATTGTAAGGTATCCATGAAGGATAAAAATCATAAGGTAGTCGTGAGGGTTAAAATATAAGTAAGTAATTACCAAATTTAACTTTATGTTTTTATATATATTCTATAATATTTTATGGAAATCTCATGTTTCACAAAGAAGGTATATATGGGTGAGAAATATGTTGTTGTGAAAATTATTTCATATGATTATAAGTATTCGTGGAATAATGGTTTCTTTCCTTATTTTTACATCCCTTACTAAGCTTCTTATTCTCATCCCATTTTTTTAAATTTTTTCACATGTTATAAGGATGTGTGAGAGAAATAAGTAAATCAAGTTAAATTTTATTAATATTTGTCAAAGAAATCATGTTGTTGTTTTGTGTTAAAAAAATTATGTTTTGGAAGAAATGGATATTGTTTTAATGGTACCCATTTTGTATACTTGTGGGTTGATATGTATGAGTTATGTCCTAACTTTCTAAAAATATAAACCAAAAATATCTTTATAAATGTAAAGAAGTGAAATATAGTTGAATTAGCTAGATTATGTAATGTTTAAGACTGGGCCATTATTGTTGGTATCAGAGCATAGTTTAGATAACATTAGGAGTTAGTATAATGTTAACAGAATATCATAAATGATTTTTACCTTATGTTTATTTTGAAATGGTATAGAATTTAATGATTAACCTTTTTCTTCATCTAAGATATGCCTTTTCATAATGGTTTTCCACATAATAAATAGGGAAGCTGAAGTTGGAAGGAACCGAGAGGCTGATATCTTTTCAAATCCACAATCAGGAATGGTGGGAATTGGAACTGAGAAATTTGTGACAGTAATGGATTAGATAATGTAGGAAATAAATGTTAGTGGAATCCATGAAATAGAACAACCAGAGCTACCACAATGGAACATGACGATAGTGGAACATTTTATGAGGCTACACCCTCCGCCTTTCAATGGATATTCTAACCTAGTAGCGGCTGAAGGATGGATTAAATTTATTTAAAATATATTTAATGTTATGGGATGTTCATATAATCAACAGGTTATTATTTCCATTTATCATTTTGATGGTGAATCTATTTAGTGGTGGTCAATGGTCAAGAATATCATAGATAGAGAGGATATTTAAGCCTTGGAGTGGGATGAATTTAAAAGTATTTTCATTGAAAAATATTTTCTTAAGGTGGTTCAACTTAGGATGGAGAATCAGTTCCTTGAATTGAATAAAATGGAGAAATATTTAGTGGATGTGTATGAAGGAAACTTCACCCAACTATAGAGGTATGCTCCAAATATTATTCTAGATCTTAATAGAAAAATCAACCATTTTTACTCATGATTGAATCCATGATATCGAAGGTAATTGGATTCCTACAAGTTCAAATGTTATGAAAAACTTGTCTGATGTGATGAGAGGGCAGAAATGGAGTTTTCTAATGATCACGTGTACTTTGACAACAAATAGAAGAATAGGTCCATATGGAAAATGATGGGTAAGAATTAGTCAAAGAAATATAATGGTAATAAATTTCAGTTTCTAGTTTGTGAAAAGTATATTAAAAAGAACCCTAGAGAATGTCTTAACAAAACTGGGAAGTGTTTTCAATGTGGTAATATTGGACATATGGCCTGAGATTGTAATGAAAATGATCCTAAGACTAATCTTGAAAAGAAAACTATAAAGTAATTTAAATGTGGTGAGATGTTTCATTATGAAAATACCTTTCCAAAGGAATATTTGAATGATGCAAAGAAGCTAGAATATAATAAGAAAGGTGTAGTGAGATCCTTTGTGACTACATCAGTAGATGTTGGGTCATCCAATTAAGTGGTATCAGGTACTTTGTTTGTTAAATCGTATTTTTCTAAATCCTTGTTTGATATGGGGTCTACCCATTCCTTTATTTTTGAGAAATTTTTTGGAAAATTAGAAATATCACCTCAACAAATGATACTAGAACCTATTGTTAAAACATCAGGGGGAAATTTTACAGAAAAAATGCATTTTAAGAATCTTCATATTGTTATTTGGGAAGACATTACCAGAAAACCATGTTATTTTTTCCTTAGTATAGTTTTATGTCATTATAGGTGTGAAATTCATTTTTTTATCATGATAATATTGATTATAGAGATAAAGAATCTACTTTTTAGAAATATTTTCAATTTGTATTCAATAAATAACCCATCTAATTGATAACATATCAAGAAGTTGTGAAACTATTGAAATATGTAAATGAAATTTATCTTTCTCATATTTTTGAAAATAAGGAAACTATTCAAATTAATGATGTGCCAATGGTAAATGAATATCTTGATTTTTTTATGATGAGTTACCTGGTGTTATACATGATCGGGAAGTTGAATTTACTATTGACTTGGTTCCTGATGCTAAGACAATTTCAAAAACCCCATATCGAATGGCTCAAATGGAACTTCTTGAATTGAAAAATCAGTTGCATGAGTTTCTTGATAAAGGCTTCATTCATCCCAGAACATCACCATGGAGTGCTCTAGTTTTTTAGTTAAAAATAAATATGGTTCCATGAGACATTTCATTGATTATAGTGCTTTGAATAACATTACAATTAAGAATAAGTATCATTTTCGTCATATTGATGACTTGTTTGATCAGCTACAGGGAGCTCAGTATTTTGACAAGATTGAATTGAGATCCAAATACCATCAGCTGAAGGTGAAGGAGGATGAAATTTTAAAAATAGATTTTCGCACTAGATTTGGGAATTATGAGTTTTTTTTATTCCATTTAATTTGAAAAAATTCCCCTGTTGTATTCATGATTCTTATGAATAGAATATTCCATGAATATTTGGATAAGTTTTTTATTTTATTTATTAATGATATTTTGGTCTTTTCAAAAAGTTATGCGAATCATGAAAAAAATTTAAGGATTGTATTCAAAACTCTCAAATAAAAGAAGTTATATAGAAAGTTTATTAAATGGTATTTTTGGTTGTAACAAATTTCTTTTCTCATCCACATCATAAATAAGGATGTAATAACAGTTGATCCTACCAAAACAAAAGTGGTTGATGAATAGATAAGAGCTACAGATCTTACAGAAATTCTTAGTTTTCTTGGATTAGCAGGTTATTACCGGCAATTTGTTAAAAAATTTGCATGAATATCTATCCTGCTAACTAAGTTAGCACAAAAGGGGTTAAATTTTTTTGTATAGAAGAATATAATGTTTTTTTCAGGAACTGAAGAAGAGATTTGTGAATGCTTCAGTTTTGTAAATTCCTTACAGAAATGGTGATTTTTTCATCTATAATTATTCTTCTTTGAATGGACTTGGTTGTGTTCTGATGCAAAATGATTGGGTAATTGCTTATGCTTCAAGAAAACTGAAACCTCATGAGCTAAATTATCCCACACATGATTTGGAATTATCAATTGTGGTTTTTGCTTTGAAAATTTAGAGGCATCGTTTATATGGATCCAAATATGAAATATATACTGACCATAAAAGTCTGATGTATATATTCAATAAGAAGGAATTAAACATGAGGAAGAAAAGATGGCTTAAATTGATAAAGGATTATGATTGCATGATCAATTACCATCATGTAAAACTAAACAATGTGGAAAATGAATTGAGCCAAAAACATCATTCATTATTAACCATGTCACGTTTGAAACATGGCCCCTTGATTATATATTTGATGAATTTTGGATTAGAAGTTATTGGTGTAGCAAATTCCTCTGTTTTGTTTTAGGTTTCAGTACAGTCATCTTTGTCAGATAGAATTAAGCAAGTGTAGAAGGTAGACATAGAGTTATAGAAAAATGTAGAATTGGTTAAAATGGGTAAGTTTCCAGAATTTTAGCTTGATAAAGATTTTGTTTTGAGTTTTGGAAAAAGATTATGTGTACCTTTTGATTCCAAGTGGAATAAAGAATTGTTGTGTAAATCTCAAAGTTCTCCATTTACAGTTCATCCTGGAAGTACTAATGTGTACAAAGACCTTTGAGAATATTACTAGTGGGATGGAATTAAAAGATATATTGTAGATTTTACCATAAAATGTGTGACATTTCAAAAGGTTAAATCAGAACAATAACAAACAAAGGGTAAGCTTTATCCTTTTCCAATGCCAGAGTAGAAATGGGAAAATATAATCATGGACTTCATGGTGGGACTAACAAAAACGTCTTAAGGTAACAATGTGATTTGGGTTATTGTTGATCAGCTGACTAAATCTTCACATTTCCTTCCTATTCAAGATATTATGTCTTGGGTTAGATTTATTGATTGTACCTCAAAGAGATTGTTTGGTTAGATTGAGTTCATCATTCCATTGTATCTAACTATGATCCTAGGTTCACTTCTAACTTTTGGAAAGGAATTCAAAAGTCATTGGGCAAATAATTAAATTTTAGCACTGCTTTTTATCCTCAATCTAATGGACAGACTGAGAGAAAAATTCATACATTGGAGGATATTATTTTAGATTTTTCAATGGACTACCAAGGAATTTGGGATCAACATATTTCTTTACTTGAGTTTTTTTATAATAATAGTTTCCATTCTAGTATAATTATGGCACCTTTTGAGGTATTATATGGGAAGCAATGTCAAAATCTAGCTTTTTGGGATGAAGTCGGGGAAAGGAAGTTGATGGGACCAGAATTAGTAGAGTAAATGGAAGAAAAGGTTCAGATGATCCAGCAACACATGAGGACAACTCAGAGCAGGCAGAAAAGTTATGTAGAAAGAAGGAGGAAAGAATTTTTGTTTAAGGTAGGTGATCATGTTTTTCTTAGAATATCACCATGGAAAAGTGTTATGAATTTTGGTAAGAAAGGAAAGTTGAGTCCACAATTCATTGGAGATTATGAAATCTTGGAGAAATTTGGAACAGTTTTTTACCAAGTAGATTTTCCTCCATGTTTATCTTAGGTACACAATGTTTTTTCCTATTTCGATGTTGAGAAAGTATGTTCTAGATTCATCTCTTGTTTTGTTCCCAAAAGCAGTTCATCTCAAAGAGAACCTTTCTTATGAAGAGAAACCTATTTAGATTCTTTATCAAAGAGAACAAGTATTGTGGAATTAGGTAATCCACCAGGTAAAGGATTTGTGAAGAAATCATGTGGTAGAAGAAGAAACATGGGAATATGAAAATACTATGAGGGAAAGGTATCCTTACTTGTTTAATAAGTAAATAAAATTGTGAGGATGCAATTTCCAGAAGGTGGGAAGAATGTAACACCCCAAGGTTTTGAAAATAAATTGAAATGCATAAAACACTAATTCTATATGAAATAATACTTTGTTTTAAATAGATAGTTATAATCTAGCCATTCAACATAATTTTTTCGCTTCTGTGTTTTGAATTTTGAAAAACATACATACACGATTGTGATCAGTAAGTTATTTGGAGTCTGATAGAATAAACTTAATTTTTGGTGAATAGTAACATGCCCTTATAAATAGTAATAAGACCCTTATGAATAGAAAAATGGCTAAATTCATAGCAACCTCACCAATAAATATATAATAAAAAATGAATCTTATAAGTGACAATTTGATTATTATATAAGTGTTGGTATTTTTGTAAGTCATAAATATTTAATTAAAATTTTAGGATTAATTAAATTATTTAAATGAAAATTTATTTTCATAAAATTTAATCATAAATTATTTTTTTATTTTCTTATGGTTATAAGACAATTTTATGACACCATGATTAATTTTTCAAGGTGTTATAAAATGAGTTATAGTTTTAAAATTATTATTTTTTAAATAAATTATTGTTTTATTTATAAATTAAGTTAAACATTTTTGGAAATTTATTTGGATAAAATGGAGTTCATTTTTGAATTCTATACATTGTAAAATGGTTAGGGTTAATTTTTGTGATTTTTCTGAAATACGTGAATTTTTTATGAATAGAGAAATACTGTAATTTACTGTATATATACATTATATGTTAAATACACTATTCCTAACATCATGGATGATTTAATCACCTTTGGTTCGAACTCACATGATTTATTTACTATTTTGGGTAACATGAATCAAGATTATTTATAGTCTTGAGCAAAAATATTAATCTAATGATTAAAATAATGGAAAACCCTTCCTCTCCTCCACTATAAATACCACCCTACCCCCCCCCCCCCTCTTCCTCTCATACCTCTCAAGATTTTATTATTGTATAAATTCTGACGAATACCCTTTACAAGGATCTTCCCCACATCAAATACCTTCTGGTATCACCAAAAATCGAATACCCAAGGCCTTAAGGAGGATCTCAATGAGAAGATATCAAGGGGTAAAAATCCTCTTTCATTTTCTTGCGTTTTCTTCTCAATTCTTTTCTTTTCTTATACTCTCTTAACCTACCCTTATAAAAGAGGCATGAAAGCTCCATTATTATATATACTCATTATTTTTATCATGTTTTTGTAAAAATTCATCATCATTCTTCTTCTCCTCTTCCTCTTATTCAAAAAATAAAAACAGAGTCCACGATGTGTCGATTTAGCAAAATCGTGGACGATGTGTTTTCAATTTCCTTTAACTCCTTAAAATATTGTCATAAAACCATTTTAATGGTTAAAAAATATTTTAATGTGTATTATATAACCTCTTTTATGTTCTAGAGTTCATAAATATACATAATATTAAGTTATATAATGAAACAAGTTTGTGATTATCGAAGAACTGCCAAAATGATCTAAATGAATATCACTAATGATTTATCTAATAATTCATCCTCATAACATATAACCAAAATGATTTATGACATCATTTAATATTCTGGAATCATATTAATATAATTAAATTCCACTTCTAGAGTTTCTATTCCATTCGACAAGAAAATACTTTACAATCTGACCATCAAAATCATGTAAAGAACGCACCCGAAATAATGGAAGGAATTAAATATTATAAATTAATGGGTGGAATGATGTTATAAAATGATCATATAAGTTGTTATAAAAATAAATATGTTTCTATAAAATATTAATAACACTCTTTTAACCATTATAAAGGATGTTTAATCACATTTCATGTAAGACGAACCTAAGGTAAGGGAATTCCTAACCCAATTTCCATTTTTTAGGTTAACCTTTTAATTCATTAATTATGTGCTTACAATATTATTTGTGTAATTAATTTTTCTTATATTATGATTTATTATGTTTATTTACAGTATATACACATAATACTTTCATTCTATTAATTATCACTTCAATTATATGATATTTGTAATGGACATTCCTTTAAAACCCTCTTTTAAAAACCTATTTTACAAAATTCAAAAGCAATGTTTTTATGAAATTATTCATGTTTTATGATTATGTTATGGTTCTTGGGCATTGTTTATGATGAAGGGTGGGGCCTATATATTCCTCCAATCCATTGGTTATGTGTAAGTTAGAGGCCAGTCGTATGGTTACTCTAAGTTTAAATGCTATGGTTACACCATAAGGTAGTCATGGGGGATACATTGTAAGGTAGTTGTGAGGGTTACAAATCATAAGGTAGCCGTGAGGGTTAAAATATAAGTAATTCCCAAAGTTACCTTTATGGTTTTATATATGTTCTATAATATTTTATGTAAATCTAATGTTTCAAAAAATAAGTATATATGGGTGAGAGGTATGTCTTTTTGAAAATGATTTCATATGTTTATAAGTATTATTGAACTAATATTTTCATTCATTATTTTTATATCCCTTACAGATATTTTTATTCTCATCCCATGTTTTTAAATGTTTTCCACAGGTTATAAGGATGTGTAAGAGAATGATATAATTCAAATTAAATGTTATGATGATCTTTCAAAAAATCATGATGTTGTTTTGTGTTAAAAAATTTATGTTTTGGAAGAAATGGATACTGCTTTAATGCTACCCACGTTGTATGCTTGTGTGTTGATATGTATGAGTTATGTTCTAACTTTCTAAAACTCTAAACCAAAAAGATATTTTGGTAATATAAATAAGTTAAATCTATTTGAATTAGCTAGATTATGTAATGTTTAAGGTCACGTCCTAATAAAAAACTTTCAAAAGATTGAAATGATTTTATATCTTTATTCAATTTGAAATTGATTATAATGACCTAAATTAAATTAAATGGTAGAAAATTTATCTATTTAAAATTTAATTCCAATTAAAAATATATTTAAAAAATATAAAAAAATTAGATGAAAACATTGTTTTCAATTAAAATGCAATATTTTATCACTATTCATCAAATCATGAAGCTTATCAGAAAAGTACCAAAAAATTAAAAACATTATATACATAAATAAATTAATAAGTTTATTTATTAATATAAAATATATTAAAGTGTAAAAAATTGAATTTAAAATCAGTTCACCATTATAATGTTGTAGAGCTGCCTTTAGAAAAATATTGGTTGTTATGTGTTAAATTGGATTATTCTTATCTTATGCTCATTAAATAGTTTGGATTAGTGTCAAAAATATTTGATTCAATATATATTAAATTAATATCATTCATTAATTGTAATTAATTTTATTTATTAGGATATAACAACTTTATGAGCATAAAAATAATTTTTTATAAAAACATTTACTATTTATTCAGTTAGTTCCTATATTAATTTATAATTAATTTGTAACCAATTAATTCAACTACATATTTTCAAAAATATAGTTAATAATATTAATAACGGCCAACATAAAATCTTGATTATATCTTATTATATTAAATAATAATATTTTAATAATATTTTGTTGTTCGATAAAACTCGAACATCCGTGTAATGCAAGCCAAATCATTGTTGTCTTTATTTAAGCATAAATTGGTGTTGTGTATAAAGAAAGATAGAAACAAAATTAAATTTATTCAAAAAGGAAAATATTTTAATTTCTTGGGGGTGTTACAACTCATACCCATGAATACCTAGAACATCAAACATGAAAACATATAATAAGGCTTTATCAAAGGCAATATTGATCGGAATCAACAATCATGAACCATGTGATATCTATCTTGATCAAAGGTTACATTTATAACCCATATCTAGAATAAATAAAATGTTCTAGTAAATTAGGAAATCATCGTCATAAAACTCCTACAGAACACATAAAATTGGAATAATTATACAACTAACATCCAGTATATTTCTCAGGACAAAATAACCGTTATACAATTCATTAGATCACTATCTCGATGCACCCATTATAAAATCTATATTTGGAACCCCCAATTCTATATGGGTACACCCATCGTATAAGCTATATTGGGCTCACTTGGTTCTATCTAGGAACATCAATCATATAATAATGTCAAATAATCATAAATAAATAATATAGATCATTCATTTCAATTTAAACCTCATGAAAACAATATTTATTCCATTTATAACTTGATTAATATATGGAAAAGAAACAGATTCCATGTAAATATCATTGAAAAATGATTAACCTTCTGGTCCTATAACTATCTTTATGAAAAAAAATTAACACTTAGAAAAGAAACATGTTCCAAAAAAATATCTTTGAGGCATGATTAACCCATGGTAGAGAAATAAGTTCCATATCAATCTCTTTATGTCATGATTAAACAGTGGAAAATAAACAGGTTCTATAACAATATCATTGAAACACGATTAACTCATTGAAATGCAATAGGATTCATAAAATATCATTAAAATAATATTAATCCATCAATATAGATAATTAGGATGATATCATTATAGGATATCCCTATTGAAGAATATTTAATAACATGGGTTGTTGATGTTGATGAATTTAAATACTATTAAAATTTCATTAAATACATGTTGAGGAAAATAACAAATTCATTTTGAAATTAACTTTTTAAAACTATAAAATATTTATAAAATCATTTTATTTCAAAAAATCCATGTAAATATATAAAGGATCAAATAAAATAATGGTGATGACGGTGAAAAAATCCAATCATGTTGTAAATGTTATCAATAAATATTTTTTCCAAACATTTTTTAAAAGTAAAAAATTATGAAATTTTATTTCAAAAACATTAAAATAAGGTAAAATAAAATGAAAAATATAATTAAGATGTAATTCATTATATATAAAAAAACATTTTTGAAAAAATTTCTGAAAATGTAGATATGGAGAAGAATGATACATGATCTAAAAGAACATACAATATCAGTTTAATATAAAAATGACATTCTTGATATTTTAACAATCAATAATTAAACTAAAAACATGTTTAACACAATCATATGTAGTTGAGAATAAAAATATGAAGTTTATTAAAATAAAAGCATATGATTTCCTAAAAAATAACCTTCAACATAAAAAATATCAAAAGGAAACAAGAATATAACATAATACCTTTTCCAATTTAGTAATATTTTCAATCATAAGACACATGGAAGAGTAAAATCATATTGAAAATTAAATATCATAGAACTAATGAGAATAATAATAAATGATTTCAAATGAAAAAGAAGATACACCACATAAAATAAGATAATTGTGTAGTATTACAATATTCATTAGTGAATCTAAATTATGACAAAGTCCCATAAGGCCTTGGTAATCAATGGATTAGAAATAAATTAAGAAAGTGATACCCATATGGATTTTTAAATAACAATAACATTCCAGAAAAAATATACACTAAAAAATAAATTTTTTTGTTAAATATGGAATATGTCTCACATAAGTAATAGTGAGATTAGAAACCCCTTACCTCGAGTCCAAACATTCAATGTGTGTCCTTAACTCTTATATAATAATCATATATCAATTTTTTGATTTCCTAAGAATATTTTCTTGGTTTAATAACTTATAATTAAATCATTTATTTTATTTTTTTAAGGGCATATTGAAATACATAATCAGTTATGTCTAGGTTGGGTGCTTTGAGGACATTCGGTTCATTGTCTCAAAATGGATTTGTTGTGTTGACCATCAAAAAAGATATCATTATTTCATCATATATAGATTAAGAATATTATCATATTTATCATATTTATACATTAGATATACTTTTGAAACTAAACATTAAATATTCATATGAAAAATGAATTACATTTCAATTATAGACACAGTAGGTCTTACGTACACATTTGTATTGTTTCCATTTTACAATGTTTATTATGGAAAAAAGCTAAGTAATAGTCTATCTTTCCATAAAGATACCAAAGTCATAGATAATATATTTTTTAAAATATAATTTTATATATCATCCATCTATTATGGTGAATAAAAAAGAATCACATCACATTGTAGAGGTGGTAGTCAACCCGTGCACATGGATGACGTTATCATTTTTCAGTATAAGAATGAAAATGATATATTATTTTTTCATAATGATAAATATTTCATGAATATAATAATTTATACATTTATATAATATTTAATCATAATGATTATCAAAATTATCTTCCATATAATGTGTAAGTGAAAAAATAACCACATCACATCATGAGTTGGTAGTCTGTCGTACATGAACAATGTTATTGTTGGAACCATGGTCGTTCTATGCATGAATTGGATTATGGTTTTTGTTTGTTGTCAATCCTCAGTGGAAGTTCATAATAAGTTCTAGTAAAGTGATCATACAGTTTAAGCATACACCAGTATTGAAGGTGGCGTTGTTCTCCATTGTTTGCCAAATTTTTGGACCTAAAAGTCAGAAAATGAAGACATAGGTTGTTGGCAAGAGGAGGTGCGCGCAAAAAGGAAGTGGTGAGCGAAATAAGGGAGGCGTGCGTGAAAAACAACAGCGTGTGCGAAAAATAGCAGTGTGCGTGAAAAACAGTGGCGTGCGTGAAAAACAGTGTGGTGCACGAAATAGTGGAGAGAGATTTTTCATGCAAGAGGTGTTTCGGATTCAGAACGTCAAAAAATGGCAAAGGCATGGCTGCGCAAAAAACATGAAGTTGTGTGCGAAAAAACGGTACCTGCAAAAAATATTATGCGCCAAATGAGTGTTTTTTCATGCCACAGAGGGTTTTGCGCGCGGGGGTCTGAGACGCCTATAAATAAGAGGTGACCCCCCTCATTCCGCATATTTTAAGACCCAGAGAAGATCTGAGGTCTGATGCGTGTAAAAGGTTCGCATAAAGGGAGTTGCGTGAAAAATTTAGGCTTGTGCGAAAAATTACGGCCCGCATGGAAAAATTTAGAGTTGCGCGAAATATTCCATCTTGCACGAAAAATTCCAAGTTGCGCGAAAAATTCCGGCTTGCGCGAAAAAGGTGAAGTTGCACGAAAAACTTGAGGTTGCGCGTAAAACTTGGAGTTTCGTGAAATTGTCAATGAAACCTATTTGCGCGTTTCTGATTATCCGGTTCAGTGGTTTAGTGCATTCAAGTGCATCATTTCCGTACTTCGATGCAAGCAGATTCTCGTGCTAAGCAGATGTAAAGACTTCAATGCAAATCTACTGAAGAGACCTTCACGTCTATAAGTTGACTGGGACTTCACCAAAGGAAGTGAGCCAGGGGGAGTCAATGGGAGTGACCCGAGGGATGCAGTGTGCTATCTCTAAACTTTTGTAAAGGTAGTGTGCCTGGGACAGAGTGATTGTACCTGAACATTGTAATTCGCAGCTAGTGAAGTTTAGTGGAATTAGTTACGACTGACAACTTATCGGTGTATGATCCTTGGATGTATCCCTTTGTGGTGAAACAAGTAAAAGTGTTGTGTCAACTTCCTACTTTCATTTGTTTGACAGGTTTAACAAGTTCCTACCAACATGGGAACAATATCCACAACTTTAAAAAGAAAAATTTAACACCCTGATTCACCCCTCCCCTCTCAGGGTGTTCCAGGGTCCTTCAAGTGGTATCAGAGGGAGGTTCACCGGTGTTTGATCTGTCATTTACCATTATGGACAATTCAGCCAATGTCAGAGGAGTCCCTCTCTTTGATGGAAGTAATTTCCAGATCTGGAAGAATAGAATGAAATATCATCTAAGATCTCTTGGAATGGAAGTTCTTTTTTCTACTGTGCAAGGAATACAAGTCACTGATCCAACAGGTCTGGCTATGACTGACGCAGACAAGAAAATTCTTGATGCAGATGCTAAAGCACAAAATGCACTCACCGCAGCCCTTTCTGATCAGATCTATCTAAAGGTGATGAGTTGCACCTCAGCAAAATCCATGTGGGATAAACTCGAAAATATTTATGAAGGAGATAGCAAAGTGAAGGAGGAAAAATTACAAGTCCTACACAATCAGTTTGATGATCTGAAGATGCATCCAAATGAGAATGCATGCTCATTCTTCAATGGAATTACTGAAGTGGTTGGAGAAATTCGGGGTCTAGGCGAAGAAATAAAATACATTGATATTGTAAATAAAATATTAAGAAGACTTCCACCCTTGTACAATGCAAAGGTGTCATCCCTTGAGGAAATAGGTCTTTCCAAACTTTCTCTGGATGATCTACTGAGAAGCCTGGTGGCATATGAAATGAGATTCAAACTAGAAGATGATACGACTCGAGTGAGCAAGGAAATGGAGTTCAAAGCCATTGAGAAACTGAAAATCTCAAAAGATAGTAGTGGTGAAGATAGAAGGAAAAAGAAATTCTTTCTCTCATTGGAAAGAAGTTCCAGAAGGGAAATGGGAAATTCAAAGGGCAGTTACATCTAGCTTGCTTTCGTTGTGGAAAAGTTGGTCACATTGCCTATCAGTGCTTAAGAAAGATTGCTGATAAGAATAGCGATGCTCAAAACATTGAGAAGCCTCAGAAAAGGTTTTTCAAAAAGGGAGACTTCAAATCAAGAAAGAAAGTACCAAAGAAGAGTTTTGTCTGTGAAGATGAAGATGATGATAATGAATTCTGTGATGAAGAAGAACCAGAATTTAAAACTGGAAACCATGCTTCCATGATGGCCACTATTGAAAAATCAGAAGATACCGGTGGAGAAAATTAGTTGACAACTAGTGTCAATCCCGAGTTGCAACTTAAGGATGTTGTTAGTAAGCTTAAGATTAAATGTAAGAGTTGCAATAAGTGGAAATCAATTGTAGAATAATCAACTGAATATGTTGATCAACTTGAAGCTGAAATTGAACAACTGGAAGAATTTGTGAAAGTACAGTCTAAAATACTTGAAAGCAATGATGATGTAGTGGATCTGAAGTTGAGAATTGAAGAACAGGACAAGGTCATCAATGACCTCACCTCCAGACTAGAGGAAACATCCAAGACTGCTAAGCATCTTGAGGAGGAAGTTGTTACTCTTAGGAGTAAACTTGAGGGAGATTCAATTTCAAAAGAATCAAGGAAGAAAATACATTTTGGAAGGTTCTCAGATACTGAGCTATTGGAGAGAGAAAAACGTGGCTCTAATGGAGTTGAAAAGATTTTGAGTGATCAAAGACCCACTTCCTTGGGAAATAGTGGAATCGGTTGTGAGGCTGAATCGTCAAATGCTGCAAACAAAGGGGACCAAAATAAAGGCAAGCTAAAAGTGGGTCATGGAGAAAAGTCTCATGAAGTGCTGAAAAAGAAACCTCCAATTCAATCTAAAAGAAGATTTGAAGACTATGCTCGAGCCTCCAAGAATAAGGGACATTCAAACTATTATCCCACAAAAGAAGGAATGAGGATAAACAAAAGTGAGAAGACATTTCCTCTCATGAAGTTTCAGTTCTGTGGATATCTGGGCCATACCATGTCTTATTGTGAAGAGGCAAGAAGCTATTTGAATGAAGAAGATATAGGAGTTCAACAAAGGAGAACAAATTCATATCCTAATTCTTTTAGAGGAAACAATTTCTATGGATATTGTTTTTTTGTTCTAACTTTGTTCATAAGGCCATTGATTGCAGGCAGAGAAGGGACATGAACACCTCATACCAGAGTTTGAGACAAGTCAAAGCTTGTGAACAAGGCAGTGTTTCTCTTGCAAACAGGTTTACTCCTCTAGAAGAAGACTTCGACTATGAAGAACCCATGTACTCAGATGAGAGAATTGAAAGGCCATCAGTGTTCTACACTCAATCCAATGTCTCATGGAAAGAAAAGAAGAAAATTGAAAAATCCAACCTTACAGAGGTGGCCCTCAAAGCTACAAAAAGAAATAGCACTTGGATTCTGGATAGCGGTTGTTCATCTCATATGATAAGTAATGTAGAACTATTAATGAATATCAAGAAACATGTCAATGGAACAGTGCGGTTCGGTAACGATGGTGTGTTGAAAATAAAAGGTTGTAGAAGTACTGAGCTAGCTAATGGAGAACTAAAGAAAATCAATGTTCTTTATGTGGATGGTCTGCATCATAATCTTCTAAGTGTGAGTCAACTTTGTGACTTAGGACTTATAGTCACTTTCAATCAGAAAGGATGCTTTATAAAGGGAAAGATAGGAAATTCACTTATGAAAGGATGTAGAACAGAAGGAAACCTATATCAGGTTGATAGTAAAGAAAACATCGGTTACATGACTGTTGAAGAAGAAAACAACTTGTGGCATCGGAGACTAGGGCACATAAATCAACAATACATGGAGAAAATATCAAAAGTGAAGATTGTCATGGACATTCCCAACCTGAAGTGTGAACGTGAAAAGTCTTGTGATGCTTACATTTGTGGGAATTTGGTCTGCAGTTCATATCAGCCAAAGAAGAAAAGGGCATCTCATCTTCTTGATCTCATTCATACAGATGTATGTGGGCCGATAAATGTTGTCAGAACTCATGGAGAAAGGTACTTTTTTCCTTTTCATAGATGATTACAGTAGAATGGCATGTGTAATGGTTATACATAGGAAACAAAAAGTACTTGACTGCATGAAAACATATCTTCGAATTGCTGAGAATGATACTGGACGAACAATCAAAGTACTGTGATCTGACAATGGAGGGGAATACACGTCCATTGAATTTGAATACTATCTAGAGAAACATGGGATACAACATTAGGTAGCAGTAGTGAGAACTCCACAACAAAATGGAGTTGTTGAACGCAGGAATCGACAGGTGAACAACATGGCACGAACTATGCTGATTGAGAGTCGTATTCCACAACATTACTAGAAAGAGGTTGTTCAAGCTGCAGTGTATATTCAAAATCGAATAGGACTTTATATGGGTGAGACCAAGACACCATATAAATTGTGGCATGGAAGGAAGCCCTCTTTGAAATATTTTTGTGTTTTCGGAAGTAAATGCTTCACCAGGAACAAAGAAGGAAATCAAGGGAAGTATGGTGATAATGCAGATGAAGGAATTTTCCTTGGATACTCAATGAACAGCAAAGCCTACAAGTGTTTCAACAAGCGATTAGGAAGGATTGTGGAAAGAAGTGATGTTAAGATCATTGAAGAGAAAACCAAAAATGCTTCAAGGATTTCATATGATGATGTGATAGAAAGTGAGGAAGAAATTGAAGGTGGAGAAAATACAAATACAGAAATAGAGGAAGGTGTACAAAACACTCGACAGTCACATCATGATGTTGACTCAGAAGAAGAATCTGAAGAAGAAACCTTGGATGGAGAGAATGAAACTGAACCTCACAGGAAAAATTGAAGAGCTGAGATTGATCCATCTAACATAATTGGGGATAGAAGTGCACCAACAAAAACAAGAAGAATGGGGAACAACACACAATCTACATTTCTGTCAGTTGTGGAGCCATCCTCATTTGAAGAAGCTGCAAAGGATGAATCTTGGGTGAAAACCATGAATGAAGAGTTAGATCAGATTGACAAGAACCAGACATGGGATCTAGTCAAGAGACCCGAAGGTCACAATGTGATTGGTACAAAATGGATCTTCAAGAACAAGTTTGATGAGCATGGAAGTGTTATTATAAACAAGGGATGAATAGTATGTAAAGGATACTCCCAGATTAAAGGTGTTGATGTTGAAGAAACCTTTGCTCCAGTGGCTAGACTAGAGTCAATCAGGCTTTTCCTTGCCATGAAACTTCAAATAGGATATAAAGTATATCAAATGGATGTTAAGACAGCATTCTTGAATGGTGTACTCGAAGAAGAAGTCTACATTGAACAACCAGTGGGTTTTCTTCTTGGTACTGATGAAACAAAGGTTTGCAAACAAAAGAAAGATCTATATGGTTTGAAACAGGTACCACAAGCATGGTATTCCCGGCTAGACTTTTATCTCAAGAAGCTAGAATTCAAAAGAGGAGGAGTAGATCACAATATATATGTGAAGAATTCTACAAAAGATCAGTTCATGGTTCTAGTCTACATTGATGACATTATATTTGGTGTCAACAGGCAGATTTCAGTGGATGAATTTGTCAATCACATGAAATCAAAATTTGAAATGTCTATGATTGGGGAGATCACATATTTATTGGGGCTGCAGGTTATTCAAAAGAAGGATTAAACTTTCATTTCTCAGGAAAAGTATGCAAGAGAGCTGCTGAAGAAGTTAAATATGAAAGACTCCAAACCAATGTCAACTCTGATTGCAGTTGGAACCAAACTTGGAAAGCATGAGGACGGGACATCTGTAGACCCCACCATGTACAAGAGGATAATCGGGAGCTTACTGTACCTGACAGTGACACGACCAGATATTGTCTTTGCAACATGTCTAGCGGCCCTCTTTCAGAGTAATCCAAAGGAGGAACATGTGGTAGCAGTGAAAAGAATCATGAGGTATATTCAAGGTACTCACAATTGTGGCTTATACTTTGCTATAGGAAGGGACAGTGAATTATCAGCATTTTTTGATGCTGATTGGGATGGCGAGGTAATGGACATAAAGTCCACCAGTGGTGGAGCATTCTATATTGGGAATAAATGTGTTGGCTGGTTGAGCAAGAAACAAGAAAGTACTTCTCTTAGTACTGCTGAAGCTGAGTATATCTCCGCCACAAAGGCATGCACTCAACTGCTATGGATGAAGCAACAACTAACATATATTGGTGATGGGGTGATACAACCAATGGTAATTTACTATGATAACAAGAGCGCAATTGATCTTACGAAGAATCTTGTTCATTATTCTCATACAAAACATATTGAAATCAGGTATCACTTTATCAAAGAAAAAATTGAGCAAGGCATAATTAGAATGGATCATGTGGGAACTGATGAGCAAGTGGCTGATATCCTGACCAAGCCACTGTCAGCGGCTGTGTTTGAGAAGCATCGGTTGAACCTCGATGTTCATCCACCTCCCAGTGCATAAGGAGGTTACGAAATACCCCTCTCCCGAGCTATGTTAACTGTTTTAAATCTTTTTCTGGATATGATGCAGGTTTATGGGGGTGATACTATCCAGGGGGTGTATTGAGATATTCAATGAGCAAATACCGATCTTTGAGTTTATTGCCAATGGGGGAGAAGGAATAAATTCAGGACATGTTTGATATCACGATGAGATTTCGGTGAGAGGATAAGAAGGAATACATTAATACATTGGACATGTAATGCTTCTGGGAAAATTTAAGAGAATTGATTGGGCATCATTGAGAATTCCAAAACACGGGATCCCAATTCACGCTTCCCCTCTTGTTTTCTACACCGATCATTGCTCACGTAGACTTAGAGTGTTGGCTGAGTTGATTCTTGCATTTCTGGTTTGCATATGGATGGTGCTCTATTGAATTTATTTACTGATTGCCAACAAACCCAAAGGGGGATATTGTTGGAACCATGGTCGTTCTATGCATGAATTGAAGTATGATTTGTGTTTGTTGTCAATCATCAGTGGAAGTTTAGAATGTGTACCAGTAAAGTGATCATACAGTTCAAGTAGACAACAATATTGAAGGTGGTGTTGTTCTCCAGTGTTTGCCAAATTTTTTGACCTAAAAATCAGAAAATGAAGACATAGGTTGTTGGAAAGAGGAGGTGCGCGCAAAAAGGAAGTGGTGCGCGAAAAATAGCTGTGTGCGTGAAAAACAGCGGCGTGCGTGAAAAACAGCGTGGTGCGCGAAAAACAGCGTGGTGCGCGAAATAGTGGAGAGAGATTTTTCACGCAAGAGGTGTTTCAGAATCAGAACGTCAAAAAATGGCAAAGGCATGGGCTACGCGAAAAACATGGAGTTGTGCACGAAAAACGGTACCTGCGCGAAATATCACGCGCCAAATGAGAGTTTTTTAACGCCACATGGGGTTTTACGCGCGGGGGTCTGAGACGCCTATAAATAAGAGGTGACCCCCCTCATTCCGCACAGTTGAAGACTCAGAGAAGATCTGAGGTCTGATGCGCGTAAAAGGTTTGCGTAAAGGGAGTTGCGCGAAAAATTTTGGCTTGCACGAAAAAATTCAGCCCGCGTGGAAAAATTTAGAGTTGCGTGAAAAATTCCAAGTTGCGCAAAAAACTCCGGCTTGCGCGAAAAAGGTGAAGTTGCGCGAAAAACTTGAGGTTGCGCGTAAAACTTGGAGTTGCGTGAAATTGTCAGTGAAACCTGTTTGTGCGTTTCTAATTATCCAGTTCAGTGGTTCAGTGCATTCAAGTGCATCATTTCCAGACTTCGATGCAAGAAGAGTCTCATGCTAAGCAGAAGCAAAGACTTCAATGCAAATCTATTGAAGAGAAATTCACGTCTATAAACTGACTGGGACTTCACCAAAGGAAGTGAGCCAGGGGGAGTCAACGGGAGTGACCCGAGGGACGCGGTGAGCTATCTCTGAACTTTTGTAAAGGCAGTGTGCTTGGGACAAAGTGATTGTACCTGAACATTGTAATCTGCAGCTACTGAAGTTTAGTGGAATTAGGTACGACCGACAACCTGTCGGCGTATGCTCCTTAGACGTAGCCCTTTGTGATGAACCAAGTAAAAAAGTTGTGTCAACTTCCTACTTTCATTTGTTTGACAAGTTTAACAAGTTTCTACCAACACGGGAATAAGTTCCACAACTTTAAAAAGAAAAAGTTAACACCCTGATTCACCCCTCCCCTCTCAGGGTGTTCAGGGGTCCTTCAGTTATCGTATCCTCCATGGAAAGGAGTGTAAAGTGGTATATGTGATATCATAATTCCATAAGAATAAATATGTTAAAAATATTATATCTATAATTTGAATCATTTATTAAATCAATATGAGATGGGAGATGATGGGAAACGAATGTCATTGGTCTATGAGGTGGTAGTCTACCATACTCATGAATGCTGATTTCGTATATTATTATACAGTTGAGAATATGGATATAGGTTATGAAATTAAAATTTTAAAATCATTTTATATGGTAGAAACAGGTTTAATTATATAAGAATAATATATGAATATTTTAATGAGGTGGAAAAATAAATAAAATAAAAACACTCGGTTAAGAACAATAGCTCTTCTTTGGACAACCTTCATAAGTAAGCAATAGAATGATTCATAAGATGGATTTATGATCAAAATAAGGGAGCTAGGATTTTGGTAGAGATATATGTATGCCATTTAGGAATTTTATGGTTGAACCAATGGTCATTCATTGTGTGTGGTGGAGATGAGAGAGGGGGCCCTTTTATAAGGTGATGAAGGGAACACTTATAAATTTTGAAAAGAGAAAGGTTTAACAACATTTTTCACTTGTAAAAAGGGGGGGAAATATAGAATTATTGATCCATAGATATTAAATAATAAAAATATTGACCTAAAATAGATATTAGGAAATTTTTTACATTATTTTGGCCCTTATCTTTTTAGTTTATTTACCCAGTAAACCCGTTTTCACCTTTACCATGGTAATTATTTTTTACTATTTTAATATATTTATATTGTAAAAAATTAATTAGTTATTAGAAGAAATAATTTATTATTATTTAAAATATGGAATCCATTTTAAAAAATTCATTTCTCATCAATGGAAAACTTTAATTTAATATTAAACCCACATTCACAATGAAAACGTTTGTATAGAAGATGACAATTTTCAATGAAAAATATAATTTTATATTAACTGTAGGACTAATATTATTCATTGTATGAATATAAATAAATATTTATTGAAATATAATATATAAATTTAATTAAAAAACCCTCATTAAGGGTTTATTTAATTAATTAAAAAGGAGAAACACTATACAATTTAAAAAAGTATTTAGATAAATCCCTTTTTTAGAACCAAAAATAAATTTATACTAAAATCCAATATGAAGTTGATTCAAAAGAAATTAAGTGGGTTAAATATATATATGTAATAATTATTTTAGTTTAAATAATATTCAAATCATAATGGGACTTTTATATTTCGTAATTTATTGAAAAGAAATAAAAATTTTAGACAAATCGTAAAATGTTAACTATTCACTGAAAAATAAAAAAATTTCATACATATCCAAAACAAATCAACCAATGTAAATTATAATATTTAAATTTAAAAAATTATATTCATTTTATCAGATAAAGTTACAATTTTTTTAAAAAACTAAATATTTTTTTACGGAAAGAAAGAAAACTCATTTTTTACGAAAGAATGTTTTATAAGGATAACAGACATTACTAAATATTAATTGATTAATTGAAAAAAATATCGATAATTTATATTGAGTAGGAAATATATATTAATATATATATATTTATTTATATATTTAATAATGTAGTTAATATTATTCCTACCGGCCAATTTAATCTCTAGGTTATAATGGTTATATATTTCGCATGTTGTTTAAACTCGGTGTTACATAACATAAATGATAGTGAACACAAAAATCATGGGGTTCAATATTCCACATGCTATCAATGATATTACATTTATTTAAAAAGAAATATGTAGTAATGTATTGGGTTTTCACAATCTATTTTATGCTATGTTTTATGTCATATATAATATCCAACATAATTTTCTTCTTTTATGATATTGTGGTGTAACAAATTTTATTCCTACACTAAATTTTAAAATAATTATAAAAGGATTAGTAGATGTTCCGAATGTGTTTGGTTTTGTTTAAGGGGTTAGATTAAATGATGAAAATGGTTTTCCATAATTTTTTTACTACTCTGATGTTTTGTAAGGTTTTTTTTAGTACTCCAAAACCTATACCAAAATGGTCAATGAGTTTGTAAATTAATTTTTAAATAGAAATTTCTATTATTATAAAAAATTCAAAAAACAATTTTTTAGCATTGATTCTGAGAGTATGGGTCTTGGGTTGTTACATTTGATATGTATACTAATCATAAAAGAATTATGTATATATTCACATTAAAATATTTTGAAATTAACCGAATGATATTGTTGAATTAGATTAAATATTATGGTTTCTTAATACACTACCATCGTGTGATGACATATAGGGAAGAAGATACTATGAGTTAAGAAAGACCATGATAGATTGTCCATGATGAGTGTGTAAATATATCTAATACTTATGCAGTTGAAAAATATTGATCATGAAATCAATAGAAAATGATATAAATTTTATCATTCATATATGAATGTTCTATCATCCATCCATAAGAGGATTAAGATGGTTCATAAAGAAGATGTGGAATTATATGTGAATGTGATAAATGTTCATAAGTTCAATGTTGGTTACTATGGAATGATAAATATCGGGAACTGAGTATGTGTCTAGTCAATACGATATTTGATGTTGGAGTAGATGGATGAGTACCAAAATACAACTCGGAAAAAAACAAACCAAACCTAAAACTATTTTGTTGTGAAAGAAGAAACCATAAGACAACGTCCAAGGAAACCAAAAGTCAACCAAATGCCAAAGAGACCAAAGACATGAAACCAAAAAATCCCAACCTACTCCAAGCTCCAACATGACACATCATTCCAGGACATCAAGAAACATCATAAAAGAACTAAGAAATGTTTCCTTTACATGTCCCCAAATAGAGGACATCTGCAGATGCAAAATGGTTCCCAAGTATGGGGTGAGGCCAAACTCAATGGGATTTCCCCCATTGACTTCAAAACTCATGCAACTAGGACAAATCTTGTTAGAACATTTATGTAAAATAGTTTAAATCAGTTTAAAATTTTTTATAACAAAGACAAAACATTTCTCCATGAATATGAATCAATAAAGACATTTAAAACATTTCTCAAATCAATTTGGAATACAATTTTCCATGTCCACAAACACAACCACACACACACACACAGTCAAGCTTTGACTTCCCATTGATGGTGGAACATTGATTCCTTAATCCACCACATTGGTGGTGGATCTTTATGGAAATTATTTAACCCATTTTACTCACGCTCGTATGTTTATTCCAAAATCATGAAAAATCATGAAAAATCATGAAAAATCATTTCAAATTGTTTCTTTAAATAAATAATATTAAAAAATACTTTACCTCAATTAAACTAAACCATAATTTTAAAACATCATATTGAAATTATAAACAAGGGGTTTTCGAAACACAAATCAATATTCCACAATTTCTAAGCCAATTCCAAAAATAGATTTCTATAATATAATTTAATTAAAACCAACTCTTCATGTTCTAAAAAAGTAGAATCGAGAGAGAATCTAGGTACCATACAAACATTGGTGAAAATGAATAACTTTAAAACAATTCCTTAGATATGGTCACATTCAACCCTTCCTTCACTGTATCCAACTATAAAACATCACAATTACCATTAGAAAACACGAGTCTATCCATATCAAATCAAATATAAGGTTATGAGAATGAGAAGGGGAATAGTTTGAGGAATAACAACCAAGAATGGGAACTTATTGATGAATCTGGGCCTCCAATGCACTTTGATTAAACTACGGATAGCTCTCGGAACAAAGGTAAATGTCCCACATACATCGGGAAAAAATGAATTTGTGTTATAGGAGAATTATGGGAAAACCAAGTGAATAAGATATAAGAAGAATTAGATCCAAAAAATTTGGAGTGGCAACTATATGTTGCATGGTTATGCGACATCGTTTGGATAACAAAGCACTAACCATTTGGCTTATACTGTCTCAATCTGACATTACTTGTGATAAGTTCTCATAGTTATACAATTTGTGCACCAACCATGCACGTGTTACTTTCTAAATTCTTCCCTCGCATGGTGGTCTCGCATAGTTATACAAACCATGCACCAACTTTTCATTTCCCCATTGTATCAAAGAGAATGGTTTCTATTAGGTATCTTTATAGTTTGGTCAAACCATGAAACAACCATGCACCCACTCAGTAACCATTTTTTTCCTTACATCGTTTCCTAGAGGTTCATCATGGTTTCTACTAACCATGCTCAAACTTTGCACCTATATAAAATCCTCTAGTAATTGTCAAAACCCCCGGGATCTTCCTGAAACTTATTTTAGTCATTATATATACATAATATACTTAAATAAAGGGTTATGTGCCTGAAACTAGGGGTACTGATGTTACAGTTTTTATCGAAGGTCGTTTAGTACGAGTCTAAGGAATTATATTATAAAAAAAAGATTATAGAACATAAAAATTTGATATATTCTAAGGATATTACTATGAATATATTAATGTCATAAGGATTTTTTATAGTGGGGATAAATTTTTTCCTTACAAACACATCAATTTCTAGATAATAGTAAATGGATGCGGTCGCGGCACAGATGCACCCAATGGTACCAAGTTTGAAAGGGGTAGATTTGCTATTATCTCAATTATCACCAGTGCACAATAGTATGAACTAAGTCCGCACACCAAGCTAGACACTTCAAGTAGATATGCTAAGTAAATGAAGGTTTTTTTATGAAACATTTTTACTAATGACTGGATAGAACCAATAGAAACCTATGATATTCCATAGTAATATGAGATAATCCAAAATTGTAATTGGATGATAATTATATGGTTGATCATAAATTTAAAGGAATATATTCCAATTTTAGGGATTATGTGATGAAATTTTAAGATGATTATGAATATTTTTGAGAAATTTATGTGAATAAAACCCTTTGGTTTTGTATGTGTTTGAGTGAAAAGTTAATTTTGGGAATATTGATTTTATATTTTGTGGAGATGTGTTTAAATTTATTTATATCCTTTTTGGTTAATAAGATCATTAATGTTGAGATAATTAATATTAATTAAGATTTAAATGTTATTAATTTTGAGAACATATTTTGGTTGTATAGATAACCAAGGTATTGAAAAGTGATTTGTTGACTAAGTGATTAATGTTGTTTTTGAAGTTCACTGTATTGAGAGCATTATATGAATATGGTAAATGGAATAGATTTGTTTATGATGGGAATTTATTTTTGGAATAATGGAGTTATATTATTGAAGAATTTGTGACATTGCTTTGGACTTATAGTTATTTAGGTTATTTTAGTAAATGGTATGATTAGGCGATATATCTGACTTCATAATGTATTAATGTTTGAATATTAATATTAAATTAATCTCAGAAGAATATACGGTGAAATATCTCTACATTTATGGCTTTCAACATCATCAATAATATTTTGAATAATTTTATGGTTAGTTATATATGGAATAATTAATGTGGAACTTTGGGTGTTAATGTTGATGTTATGTGGTTAATTTAATATTTATTCATATGATGATTTATTTTTTACTTTTATTTTTATTTTTTTTCCAACACAATAATCTATTTATTTTATTTAAGCAGAAAGAACATGATACATAGAAGGCAACAAGATTAGGGAGGCCCAATATTATGCACCCCAAGAGCGTCGCCTCTGAAAATATCCCTACAGCCAGGAGGTAGGGAGCCCAAATTAGAAAAAGTAGTACAAGGACTGGTAAATTTTACCTTTGCAACTATGAAGTCCGCCACATGGTTCCTTTCACACCATGTGTGGAGTAGGGTAGTGTGGTCTTTGAGGAGGGCTTTGCATATGTTGATGTGATAGATACTTGACCATGGAACAACAATCCAATCATGGAGCACATAGAGGATAACCATCGAATCTACCTCGACCTCACTCAAATCAATACAATTCACACTACAAAGATCCAGTTGTGAGTCCATAAAACCAAACTCCCCATAGCCAATTGTCTAGCGGGAATTATCCAGTAGAAACAGAATGTTCTCATTAAGAAAAATCCAATAGCCAGAGACCTCCCCCCTCGGGTGTCTCGAGTCCTACCCATACATCATAAAAATTAATCTTCCTTAAGAGTCCAACCCACTATAACCTCCCAAGCGATCTTGCCATGAAGGCTATGCTTCATACCAGAAAAATCCCTTACAGTTGATCCCACCCTCATCCCAGGTTTTGGACAAACTCTCCTATGAGACCCAATGACACCTCCCAAATGGGAGTCCCAAATGAATGAAACCAAGAGTTTCTCAATGTCCCTGATAACTTCTTTTGGCACCTTGCAGACAGAGAGGACATATATCGGGATTGACGTGAGAACATAGTTGACCAAGGTGATCCTGCCACCAATGGAAAGAAATCCATTTTCCAATTATTGATGTGATTAGAAATCTTTTCCACTAACCCGTCGAAATGGGGGATGCATATCCTACCAGGTGATATGGGGGCTCCCAAATACTCCAAAGGGAAACACCTCCTGTGAACGCCCATGGAGTCCTCAATCAACTTAGAACGCCTTGTCAAGCAATGAGATGGGATATAGATGCTACTCTTAGCCTGATTAACAATTTTTCCACTCCATCTGCAATACTCCTCCATGACCAGATGAAAGCCTCAAAGCGATCTACTATTACCATTGAGGAAAAAGACCATGTCATCTACAAACATAAAGTGGGAGATGCTGATAAAACCACCCCTACCCCAGAATGGAAGAATACCACATATGTGAAGAGAGTAAGTAAGATATCTGCTAAGAGAATCCTACACCAAAATGAACAGGCTTGGAGATAATGGATCCCCTTGCCTCAGCCCCCTGACAATTTTCAAGAAACCACACTTCATTCCCATAAATGAAATGGAAATCCAAGTGGAACTATAGCATCTGAAAAACAGTTCAGAGACCAAAGCACAGAAACCAAAATAGCCCATCACCTTGGGAATGAAGTTCCATTCCAACCTATCATAGGTTTTTTCCATGTTGACCTTGATGATAACATTTGATCAAGGTGACTTTTTATTGATATCTCATATCATTTCATGTGAAATTTCAATATATCCTTGGATAGACCACCCCTTGATAAAACCATCATGGTCCTCAAAAACCCATTTAGGCAATATTAAGGACACCCTTCTATTGATGACACAATCCAAGAATTTGTACAAGAAATTACACATGCTTATTGGTCAGAAATGGCTCAAGAATGATTCTTCACATTTGGGATGAGGACCAGTGTGGTGGTGCATGCAACCTGAGGAAGCCCGCCTCCTTTAAAGAAATCCTGGATAGCCTCAACAAGCTCCCTCTTCACCAAATCCCATGAAGTAATAAACAAATAACCCAGGAAACCATCCGGGCTAGGGTAAACTATAAGGGTTGAGGGAATTAACAGCCTCCCAAACCTCAGATTCCATAGGAATATCACCAAGCATAGAGTTGTTATAATTTGTAACAACTAAAGGACTAGATTCAAAGAGGGAAGCTTGGCCTATCGGGTAGCCACTCTGCATGCACAGGATAATATCAACAAGTAATGATTTCAAAAAGTTCTCTGCCATACCTCCCACAACAGCAGGATCATTGGTAAAAGGTCAATCCTCCAGAAGAATATCCAGACTGATCAAGCATCTCTTCTTCTTGATACAAGCTTGAAGTAATTCTGTATTACAATCACCCTCCTTAAGCCACATAGCCCTAGGTTGAGACGGAGCATCCTTATCTTGCTCCATCAGCATTTCAGATAACTGGGTATTCTTTAGCATTAGAGAATCGAGGAGGTCATCCTCCCAATTATCTTGCAGACTCAACTCAGGAAGCTTGACGTCAAAATTCAGGGAGTCAAGGTCAAGCCCTCGAGAGGGCCAGCTAGTCCTGCGTAGCCTCCCTTGGGTACGTGCCTCCCCCTTTCTTCTCCACAGAATCTATAATGATATTAAAATAACCACCTAAAAACCAAGCCTAGCTACCTGGATTGAAGAGACTAAGCTCACTCCCTAGCTTCTCCCTGGCCGAGACCTCGCACTTGGAATATACGGAGGAGAAATAAGAACGAGATCGCGTGCTGATCTGAACGGTGATAAAATGATCTAAAATGAAAACCCTGTCCATGGAGATATAACTCCACCCAAAAATCCAAATATGACAGTTATCTGGGTCGCCATGAAAGCAGTCACGGACCCCCAGCCTGCGAGAAAAATTAGGAATACTAGAAGGAGATTGCCTGTGCTCGAGAACAGCAATAAGGGAAACTTTATTGCCGAAGAACTCATTGGAAATAAAGTGTGTCTTCACCTGAGCGCCTAGGCCTTGAGCATTCCAATTTATGAGAGAAATCCTGAAGAATCGACACCTGGATGCGAAGACCACACAAAAGGCTTTGCGATGAAGAATCGACACCAGAGCCGGCAATGAAAGCCCCCAAGAAGCCAGAAAATCCTGGAACTCCGAGAGGGAGGGACGGTCGAGACCAAACGGGCCACCAGCATCTAGTTATAGAAGGCCATGGCCTCTTCGAAAGTAGATCCCACGAAATCGAGCGCCGGGGACCCTCCGCCGAGATGTAGCGCGGCTTGGCAATCGAAATTTCTGGCATCTATGGGAGAAACTCCTCCGAGGAAGATGAGGACTCGAGGAGAATGTTGACGCCCCGAAACGGGGACCCAATGAAATTGATATTATTAAATGGAAAATATAATGTAATTATATTTTCTCATTTCTCAAACTCAATGGTAAAAGGATCCCTTAAATGTAGAAATTGGATTATGAAATAATATCGTTATCCTATTACCTTCATTACAAATTAATTGATGGTCCTCTTTAATCTCTCATTAATTTATGAAATTGGGGTCATTAACTTTCTCATGATCATGTTCTCTTTCACTCTATATTATTATTATTAAATTATGTTTCATCTCTATGTTCATATTTCAAATTACTGATAATGTTATAGTTGTATTGCAACATTTTTATGTATTGTTTATAGTATCCTTTATTTTTCACACATCGACATTTCAAAGGATGTTTTACCATTCCATTGTGTCGTTTTTCAATAATAGTATCATAAAATATTGAACCATTTGTTTTCATTATAAAAAAATAATGAGGATTAAATTTACATAGGAGGGATAATGTAACACCAAAAAAATCTAGTTTAAATGAATAAAAAACTTGATATCTTGAATTACACACACAATTGGGTATTAAGTTAACTATGATAGACTATAAATATAATATTACATAAATGTGGAAATTAAAACCTACCCACTAAATTAGTTTTATGACGCTACTGGAAAACTAACCTTTACCAACGGTTTGGAACCGTTGGTATAGGCCTCCAAACCGTTGGTATAGTCTATACCAACGGTTTGGAGAACCGTAGCCAAGTAAGTCGTTGGGATAGGTCTATACCAACGGTTTTCCAAAAACCGTTGGTATAGACCTATCCCAACGGTTTTGGAAATCGTTGGTATAGGTAATATGAAATCTATACCAACGGTAATGGAACCGTTGGTATATAAATTCCAAAAATAAAACATCCGCTGAGATTTGATCCCAGGACCCCTCGTTTATCATTGAACGACTCAACCACTAACCTAACATGACTTTTGTGATCATAATTACATAAATATATATATATATATATGTGTATTCTCATAAATATTTTAAATTTTGATTTATATAATGTTCTCGGTACGAAGGTCCGATAAAAAATGAAAGTACCTATACCAACGGTTTTAACAACCGTTGGTATAGGTACTTTGTTGTGATTTTCATTCTGAATTTTTGGGCCACCTTTCCCAACGGTTTGGCCAAACCGTTGGGAAAAGTGGCATATTTAGGGACCTTTCCCAACGGTTTAGCCAAACCGTTGGGATAGGTCTACCTTTCCCAACGGTTTGGCCAAACCGTTGGGATAGGTCTACCTTTCCCAACGGTTTGGCCAAACCGTTGGGAAAAGTGGTATATTTGGGGGGCCTTTCCCAACGGTTTGGCCAAACCTTTGGGAAAAGTGGCCAATTTGGGGGCCTTTCCCAACGGTTTGGCCAAACCGTTGGGAAAGGGGACCTATACCAACGGTTTTTGCAAACCGTTGGCATAGAAGCATTGAGAAAGATCTAATTTCCAGTAGTGTGAACAGGAAGAAGCACATTTTATATATATATATATAATGGTATTATATAATAAAAATGTATTTGTCAGTGATAATAATTAAGTACTAAATTTTTAGTAATGTCATTTTATGAATCATTGTACATTTACTCCGAAAATAGTTTCATTTAATTTTTCTAAAATTATTATTTATAGTTTATTCCGAATTTTGGAAACATATATTGGAAAATAAATTTCTATTTTGAAATCATAATATCATTGTTGTCTTAGGATGATTTTTTTTTGTATTTTGCACAAAAGATTTATATTTTCCAAAATAGCAACAAATACAGATTTTAAGACTTCTATTTCTCTTCAGGAAAACATATATTTTAATGTTATCATTATATTTTTTAATATAGTATAAATTTAATATAAGATCCATTTTATTATAAATAATTTAAATAGCTCTATAGGAATCAACATTATATTTTATATTAGTATAAGATCATTTTTTTCTTAATAACACAATTTTCTATAAACAGTTTTTCATGGTGTTTTTCGCATTTACATTAAAATGCATTTATGAAACACGTAGAAATTGAATTCATAAAAATTATTCTATATATAGAATTAGGAGTTTCAAATTTGATAAATATTTTAATTTGTTTGTTTTCAATAGTAATAGTAACTATGGTAAATATTTTTCACCTATGTAAGGGTAAAATCGGTAAAACATTATTAATGCAATGAGGTGAGCAATAAAAATCAACATAACACTAAAATTTGTAGTATTGGATGAGTTTTTTGCGTCAAAATCCATCATATATATGAAAATATTAAAATTTATTTCCACTTTCCTTTCATTATAACATTTATATTAATTTAAGAAATGTACAAATTCAAAATGTCACACTCATGATTTTATTTTCTATTATAGATTTTCATTTGGATAAAATGAAGTTACCAATGAATATAATAGTTTATTTTAATCATAAATAAATTATTTTTATTTTATTAAATAATTTTTTATTTTAAATGATTATATTATTACTTAAATAACATACAAAATGTTGATACAATGCATGTGCATTCAGTAGAAAGATAAATGTGATTGATTTTTAAAACAATTCAATTTATATGTCTTTAATGAATTTTTGTATTCTAAAAATTCTATAGATACTATTAAATTTCAATGATGGTAATTTTTTATATATTACGATTCCATTTCTTTATTCATTTTTTTCTTTTAAATTAATTTAATATTACAAAAAAATGAATTGAATGAAATTTTATTATAAATAACATTTTATTAAATTATTTAAAAATCAAAATTATATTTAATTTGTACATGTAGAATGCAGAATGGTCAAAAAATACATTCATTGAAATTTTTTGGCCATTTCTGAATTTAATAGTGAATTTATAACCCTTGATGAGGGAAAAATATGTTACCACTATTTAGGTAAAAAACAGTTAATGAGGGGGTTGAACAAAAAATATAAGAATGAAAATGTAACATAAACATGTATAAATATTATTAGTTGGAGGGGTTTTGATACTATCTTGTAATAAATTAAATGTTATTTCTATTGTGTTCCACATTACATGATTTTGGTATATATTATATTTAAATATTTTAAGTAATTCAAAGTGAGTCCTCTCAACACATATAAAATGAAATATCATCTCCTTGCATATTCACAATGGTTGAGCTCTATATCTCACCCAATACCAAAAATATTATGTTAATATATTCCTTGAATTAGTTATTCACCTCTTGGTATATCCCTAATACCATCCTATGATGGCTTATGTTTCAAGCCAAAAGAGATGATCATCATAACCGACCATTTCAATGTTTAGTTATTTTACCGATTCATATAAATTTATATTACCAAAACTAAATTATGTAATTAGGTATTGTCTATATAATTAGAGGATATTATAATAATGGGAGAACAATTTTCCCCCTCTTTACATCAAATGGGAAATGAAGATATTGCTTGTGTGTACATGTGGACTACAACCTTAAAATATGGATATTATGCATTTTTCATCACCATATTTCATTATTAGATATTACGATTGATTTAATTTTTATATATTATATTAATAAAAAATATTCTTTTTTAATTATAATATATTATTTTTCTTATTACCTTATCATTCATTGAGAATTGATAACATCATCCATCTAGATGTGTGGACTCTCACCTCTGTGAAGCAAAGTGATTCATTTTTAATTTCTTATTTACATGGATGTAAACATGTATAGATTAAATGACTATATATTATTTTTATTACATATTTATTACATTTTAATAGTGAATCGTAATTTACCATTATTTGTTCCATCCATAAAAATGTGAAAACCTCACCCATACATATGTACAGACTACCATCTCGATGAGGTAGTGTCATTAATTTTTCATCACCACATTTAATTAATCATCATAAAAGTTGATATAATGATTAAATTTGATACTTATGAAATGAATAAGCTTTATTATATTATCAATCATTGATCAATAACCAATGACTGAAACTACACAATCAAAACATTGATGAAAAATGAAACGGTAGAGACTTAAAAATTATTATAATAATAGGTGTTAAATGTTATAAAAACATCATATATGATATTTTAAGAATTTAAATTTATCTAGAATCTATTTAAAATAAATATAATTTTTTATATATCAGGTTATAAGAACATATTTGAATAGTATAGCTTAAGCCAATGGTTTCACATCTTACTTTTAATTATGTGAGACATATGCCATATTCACCATGTAATGTCCTAACCTGACTAACCACTAAATCAGTAGTCGGGCCGATCACTACATGGCCTCAAGCACGCCTCCATGTATTATAGAGGTTGCTGACTACCAGTAAGGGTGTAATGGGGGAGTAGTGGGGAGACTATAACATTGAGATCAGAGTGGCACATCAGTGTGGTAATAATAAAATCGACAAACGATAGGGGAAACATTTCTAATAAATGAAAAACTACGGAAGGTAGATATGATAACAAAGTGAAGTGGACAAAAACAATATAAAACCAACCCTTCATGCATGTTTATGTGATGATACAAGTATAAGAATAAAGAAATATTGTAAGCACTACAATGCAATATAAAAATAAAATCCCAAAGACTATCCCCACGAGAAACCTGAGTACCCTACCATTCATGTGATCCTAACTCCTAGGAATACCAAACAACACATGAAAATGAATCGAGGACCTACAAACAATGGGATATTATTGGGTACCCCACTATAATGGTAGCCCGAGTGGGGTGTGAGATATACTTGGTAGGAAACCACCAGTGGTATCTAAAGAATAATCTACTTCATGCATATAAAATAAGAAATATGTGTGCATATCAAAAGTAAGTAGAAATGTGAAATAAATAAATAATAAGGTTGGGTTTAGGTACCTTCAAGACACTGGACCAACCATACCTAATTTGGAAAAATTTACAATATTTGAATCAAGATAACATGTGCGAAAGGGATAAATGCAAAATGGGGCATCATAGTTTAATCAGCTAGAATGAATCGAACCCTGACATGTGATTTGGATTCGTGGACACACACTTTATTATATAATTACATAACCTATTTCATTTAATGAAAGGGGGGATCTCTAGTATTCATTTACATGGAATCAGGTTCCCATCCAAGGTGAACCTTATAAAGGAACCTGAGTATCGCACCAGGAGCGTAGCACTATAACAAAGTTAAAAGTAGTCCATCCATATAAATCCATAAAAGAAATACCAAGTTTCAATCCTGATGTAAGTGGTGTAATTAACCTCTGAGTTCATCTTTGGTATCTAAAAACAGGGGGTCCAAGTATCACTCATGGCATGGTGTAACCATTTTTTCCACCGATCCCATCCACTGGTGATCCCCTCGGAACTAGGGTCACTCATATAGAGGTAAGAAATGTGCATGATGATCCTGTCCAAGATATTACAGTTATCACCCTCGGCATATGAAGCCACATCGACTCATGACCACATCCTTTGAATTTTGTAAAAAAGGATTCATGTATCACTCGTGGCATAAACCATATATTTATTTCCAATATAATTAAATCACTAAGAGGCCTGGTATATAACCAATAATTCACATAAAAAGGTGCATGGTAGGAGGCTACACACATAACAAAGCTACATCACAAGTCATGCATACAAAAATATTTGTCTAAGCCCATTCACAATTTAAATTTCAAACCATAAGTTCCATAATCTCAAAATATCACCAATCCAAAACAACTAACCAATAATCATATCATTTTTGGTTTAAAAGACAGTGCACCTCAATAGAGGGGTTTTATTTGAAATCACAAAAAATATTATCAAAAAATTAATTCCATTTAGTTTAAAAAATTTAGCTTCATCATAGGGAAAAACCTACTAAAATGGTATTCTATAACCAAAAGGCATAACAAGTTATCATATAAATGAAAATCACACCTAAAGGGGTGTATCAAACAAGGACAACTCATATTTTGAAGGGGACTCTATACAGAACTACCCTAAAAATGGTGGACCAGTTGAGGTCATAAAATTCAACCATACCAAGGAGGGTTCACACACAACATGAGGAGGTCTAGGTAACTTTATTTAAGCTAAAACATAAATTCTAAGAAACATTGAATAAGTTTTATGTGCAGCAGACAAAAACATTTTATTAAAGCAATGAAACTTTAGTGAAAAACTATAGATCATCTACCTCATTCTTAGTATGATCTAAAATCAAATATCAAGATTTAATTTGGTCCAGTTTGGAAGAAATTGAAGAAATGGATGAGCACCCTTAAAATAGGGAGATTGAACCCACCCCATGATAACATGGTTGAGAGGAAGATAAAAATGTAATAGTTCAAGGGGAACATAGACTATAACGAGAGGAATCCATAAAGATTGATGATGTTCTAATCCAAATTTGGATGAAGTAGATTGACCAAATCCTAGGTTAGGCTTGGGAGGATAATCCCATTGGAGAGGGATCTACACATGCTAGGGAAGAAAAAATAAAGAAGAAATGAAAAATCGCTTCATAGGTTCACTAAGTAAAAAGGGGTAATATCACCCTCAAAACTAGGTTTCATGGTTTGAAAACATGGTTGGAAAAACCATACGCCAACCATAAAGATCCCACTTCATAGGAACCCCACCTCACAAGGTTGTCCCACATGGTTTTCCCTAACCATGTGACAACAGTGCGATGATCATTGTACACCCACTACCAAAGTTTTCCTAAGTGTATAGGTCGAGGACATGGTTTGGGAATCCTTTCCTAGACATTACACACCATATCTTCTCACTTTCACAAGTAAAAAATTTCCTGCTAGAGGGTCACATGATTTTAGACAAACCTTTTGAGCAAGTGTTGTTTTCAACAATACTTTATTTTATTAGTAGGAGATTATTGAGAATAACACTCTATCATTTTATGATGATTTTGATGCTCACAAATACCCTTGTTTGTTATTCTAATGATTTTATCTTAAGTGTATTTTGGGAAATTAATATTCTTTATTTATCTATTTTGGAATAATATTAAAGAGTTTAATCCACATGGAATATTTGAAAAAGTGTTCAGAAATCGTTTTAGTATATTAGCATGTTCTGGAAACACTATTCATGCTCTACGTGTTCAGAAATCACTTTAACATGTTCTAGAAACATTGTTCATGCTCTATGTGTTCGGAAATCAATTTAGTATGTTCTGGAAATACTGTTCATACCATACGTTGAGGAGTGTAGCGTAAGGATGGAATCTGTTATTTACTTTATGGGATATTAGAAAATTATGGTTAAACAACCATACATTATTGAAAAAAGTATGGTTAAGAAACCATATGTTATTGACAAAAGTATGGTTAAGCAACCATACATTATCAATAAAAGTATGGAAGAAGAACCCTATGTTTGGAAGAAACCTTACGTTCAGGATATCAGAAAAGTATGGAAGAATAATCCTACATTAGTATGGAACTTTATGTTTCTTTCTCAAAAGTATGGTTCATCAACCTTACTTTTGTAAACAACCTTACGCTGTATAAAAAATTATGGATCATGTACCTTATGTTTAGAAGCTGATAAAAGTATGGATTATATACTGTACGTTTGAAAGTTGAAGAGAAAATTATAGATGATCAACCTTATGTTTTGAACCTTACGTTGTGAACCTTACATTTAGAGAAATAATGTTATGCAGTTCAACCCTACGTTTAGCGATAGAGATTTCAAATACGACTTTATTGAGCAACAATATTTATGTGGATTATTAGGCTGATTACAAGCTAGATTCAAATCCTGAATTTAAATCATGTCTTTTACTGATTCAAATCTGTTTATTTATGATTCAAAGGATCGATTTAAGAGGAGATTTTCATATCGAATATTCAGGGGAGTTACGACTGCTTTGTTATTAAAACATTTGAATATCGTGATTCTAAAGGTGAAATTTGTGGATCTAAATATGAAATGAAAACTTTCTTTTTTATTCTATATATATATGATATTTTGTATTACATAGAAAAGGTGAATCATCAAAAATAAGACCAGGATAACAAGCTCTCGAGTTTTTCACTGCTATAGTTTATAGAGATATACGATTCACACAGATCTGCCGCTACCAAGATCCATTGTCACGAACCAAATTGATCGCCACTGAAAATGGAACCAAACCTGGCCCGTGACAAGGCCCGAAGGGCATTCCCAATCCCCACGGTCTGGCACAAGTTCCCAGGTATCATAAAATGAAAATTGGGAATGATTTACCCGAGTTTATAAACATAAAACAACAAAAGAATCCAATGAAACAAATCTGGATTTTTCAAACCAAACAATGTTTTACAAAAATTAAGAACTGAATTACATAGTCTAAAACAACTCACCATGACTATAAAAAAGGTACAAAACCAAAAAAAACATCCCAATAACTTCAACATGGCAAGAGGCATCACCCTCAAGCCATCTCCACAACAACACATCATGAATGACCGGTGAAAACCCGAACCGTTCGCACAAAAGTTGTACGCAAACCTGCGACAAAAAAAAACCAAGTCTACTTACACCCAAGGGTGTAAGTAGGGTGTGAGACAATGCCCAGTAGGATACCACCACTAAGAGAATCCATGTGATAAACATTCAAAGACAAAAAGCATGCAAGTTTTCAAAAACATGTAATTTCTAGTTACAATTTCTAAAAGATGCAACTTAAAAAAACAGTTTTCAAGTGGGTTAATTTAAAGAATCAACACTTTTAAAATAAATTCAAAAGCAACTGAATTTTCCAGACAAATATACCATATGCCGACGGTAAGTATAAAGGATCTAATGAGCACAATCAATAAGAAATAACCCCTAGGCACTAGCTAGCTGTGGGTCCCAGTTACCTCGTATCTCGGTGAGAGTAACCACAAAAATTATCAATTCTCGTGCACGAGCCACTAGTAGGGAACATACCCATAACCTAGTGGTCCCTAATCATCATCATCATCATAGTTTAGTTAGATTTTTAAGCGTCAATCCTGCTAAGTGAAACTGAGGCCAAAACCCACTGATTCACTAGCATACTAGTACACGTCCACCCACCTAGATACCCAGGTTTTCCCTTTGTGCTCAAACAAGTTCAACAAGCCAAGAAATATACTTTTCACATGAAAATATCACTTCCACATCACGCATTAACCAAACAGCCCCATGTACATCACACAAGTCACAAATTCCACTTTTCATTCAAATGCATTTTGAAATCAAACTCACACCAAAATAGCCCACAACACTTTTTGCATAACTTTCACAATCCAACACATCCTTTAACAATTTTATGAAGTCCCTAAAAATATGATAAACATCACATAACATCCCACTAACTTGTTTCATAAAACCCTTTTTATACACAAAATCCATTTTTCACATCGCACTCACACAAACGGCCCACATCACGTTCACACCTCTTTCACATTTCAGTAAATCCATTAAACATTTTTATAAAACATTTACAATAGGATATACATCACATGACAGACCTATTCACATTTAAAATGGTTCATTTTAAATTTTAAACAATCCAAAATAGTTTTCCAATATGGTTTCACCTCTTACATAAATCATTAAACCACCCAAAACTTTCTTAAAACAATTCTAAATAGTGTACCAAAGCTTTTCACATAAAACCCATTTCAAAGCCATATTTCAAGGTAAAAATCACACCAATAAAAATTCAAAACAGAATTTTCATCCCCAAAAACATTTATTAAACTACCCCCAAGTGTTATACAAACATCTCAAAAAATACCACAAAAGATCCACATGAAAAGCACACGTTTTCCAAATCACTTTCAAGAAGTACAATAAGGTTTTACACCTTAAACCCTTAAGAAAAACCTCTTTAATATCTAATGGCACACCAATACCCTACCAAATCAGAATTGTCATCCCAAAAAAGATTTATTAAACCAAATTCATATGTTATAAAACACACCCAAACAATACCCAAAGGGTTGCACATGAAAAACACCGAATTTTAAGCTAAAATTAAACTATAAAAACAAATGCTTTACCAAATCCAACATAAACAGTTCATCACCACACACAGAATATTAGGGACATGCATAATAAGTAATTCAAGCAAACTAACTCATCTATAAATGTTTACACATGGAACCACCTACCTTTTATGCCGAAACCCTCAAAACATGGTGCGAAACATCAACCGCACCACCGCCGCACCTCAAGGAATATAAATCCAGCCCTAGACCACAATATTTGACCACAAAGACACAAAATCAAACCCTAGTTTCGAACCTCAATTTCTGTACATGATGAACTTATTGAAAGGGTGAAAGAAACCCTAAGGAAGGGGAAGAAATCAAGGAAAGAAACACTTACTAGAAACATCTTGAATAAAACGAACCAAATACACAAAATTTGAATCTCCATGCAACCAAACTGGACATGGATTCTCTAATGGGGATGATAAGGTCATGTGGGGACTGAAATGGGGTAAATAGAGTGAAAATTAAAAGATTTATGAAAGAATCAACATACCTTCTCAAATATGGACGATTTGAGGAACCCTAAGAAATTCATCCCTAAATTGAGATTCCTAAGAGCTCCAAAGTGGGGGGAAAGAGGTTGGGGTCACGCCTGGGTGTAATGGGATCGTAGGAGACTTAGAATCACTGAAAAATACCCAATATTGAATAATTTATTAAATAAATAAAATTAATTTTTAAAACTGGATATGGGCTTCCGGGCAGGCCCAATCCCTTAAATAAAAACCAAAATAAACATTGGTTATGGATTTCAAAAAGCTCCAAATTTTACTTTTGGTGTTAATATATCAGGGGAGGACATTTAGGAGTTGGAATGAGTGAAAAATATTAAAAAATGAAAATTTAATAAAAGAAACAAAATTTATTTTTAAATCTGGAATTTGGCTCACAGTTTGGCCCAATTCCCAAAAACTCACCTATTCTACATAAAACCTTTGGAAACCCCCAAAACAAAGAATTAATTGAAATTAAAATAAAAATACATTTAAAATAAGCTATTTATTTGACAATTCTCCCCACCATGAAAACTTTCCGCCCTGGAAATTCACAACAAGGCCAAAGCCACAACCAAACCCAACTGAGAAACCAAGAGGTACTCCCTTGACATGTTTCTCTCCCAAAGGCCAAAACACCTCCAGTGATCAATGAAGGAAGGAATAATCTCACAAACCAAACTTACACCACTTCCCTGAAACAATCAATTACATTAATGCTTTATCCCAAATGAAAACTCCTCAAACACAAACTGAACAATACTCAATCAATTTACCCCAAATAAACAACAACATCGAACAAGGTTACACTTACCCTAATATAACTAAACCATTGGGCACTCTCCAATATCAATTTTTACCCAAGGAATATGTAGATAGTTAGATATCTCTGAATGATAATACCTACTTCCCAGACAAGTCCAAGTAAAAATATGGGTTACTCGTATGAAGAGACACAAATGGGCTCCCCACCATAAGAGACAACTTAATTTTTTTTCCTGAGACAGAATCAAGACACTAATAGGGGGAGGCCCAAACAGACTCCCTAGTACAAGGGGTATACATCCATTAGAAATTTACAAAATAATATGCATGATACCCATGGTGGGTCTTCCCACCACAAGAACAAACCATCTTAACCGACCGATGTGGGCCGACACGAAAAGACCCCAAAATTAAGGAGTTGGGATGGTCACACGGTTAGTCTGTACAGTTTGGGAAACTGTGTGATACTATGTGGATCCTTATATCTGCATGGTTATTTTTTTGTTCATGGTTAGATCTAACCATGTGAAAACCGTGTGCTCAACTTGTCTGGCCAAATTTCTAACCATTCTCCAAAGACTCAATGGAAACCAAAGGGGGATGGAATAACATTGTGTGATGACATGGGTACAAGACCCTCTACCTATTTCCACCGAATGGGAACAATAGAATAAATATGATGACACCATAGGTTTAAAATCTTCCTATCTTTCATACTGAGGATAGGACTTTGTACAAGGGTTTAAACGACATTGGGGTTTCCCCTTACTACGCGCCAGCTTCTCTCTAGAACCTATGGTTGGAGCTCAAAATATTGAAGCATCTTTAGCCTCGAAGTTAGGCTGTGGAAACCCCTGTTGGAACCATGGATGTTCTATGCAGGAATTGGAGTTTGTTTTGTGTTTGTTGTCAATCCTCAGTGGAAGTTCCGAATGTGTGCCAACAAAGTGATCATACAGTTCAAGCAGACAACAATATTGAAGGTGGCGCTGTTTCCCAGTGTTTGCCAAATTTTTGGGCCTCAAAATTGGAAAATGAAGACATGGATTGTTTGCAAAAGGAGGTGCGCACAAAGAGGAAGTGGTGCGCGGAAAATAAGGGCTGTGCATGAAATACTTGAGCTGGGCGCGAAAAAAAGTGTGGTGCGCGAAATAGCAGAGCGAAGTTTTTCGCGCAAATAGTGTTTCAGAATCAAAACGTCGAAAAATGGAAAAGGCATGGGCTGCGCAAAATATCTGGAGAGGTGCACGGAAAACGATACCTGTGCGAAATATTATGCGCCAGATGAGAGGTTTTCGCGCTGAAGGGGATTTTGCACGCGGGGGTCTCAGACGCCTATAAATATGAGGTGACCCCCTCATTCCGTACCGTTGAAGACTTAGAGAAGATCTGAGGCCTGATGCGCGAAAAAGTATCGCGTAAAGGGGTTTGTGCGAAATATTCGGTATTGCGCGGAAAATTGCAGGATTCGTGAAAAATGAAGAGTTGCGTGTAAAAATTGGGTTCGCCCATAAAAGATTCAGTTGCGCGAAAAAGGGGGTTTTGTGTGAAATATTTTTCCGCGCGAAAAGTAAAGTTTGCGCGCAATAGGAAGGTTTTGTGCGCAAGGGGTTGGTGTTGCGCGCAATTGTTAGTGAAGTTTGTCTGCACATTCTGGTTATCTGGTTCAGTGGTTCTGTACGTTCTAGTGCATCTATTCCGGACATCGATGTAAGCAGAGTCTCGTGCTGAGCAGAGGCAAAGACTTCAATGCAAATCTATTGAAGAGACCTTCACGTCTATAAACTGAGTGAGACTTCACCAAGGGCAGTGAGCCAGGGGGAGTCAACGGGAGTGACCCGAGGGAAGCAGTGAGCTATCCCTGAACCTTTGTAAAGGCAGTGAGCCTGGGACATAGTGATTGTTCCCAAACCGTTGTAATCCACAACTAGTGAAGATTAGTGGAATTTGGTATGACCGAAAACCTGTCGGCGTATGCTCCTTGGACGTAGCCCTTAGTGGTGAACCAAGTAAAAAGTGTTGTGTCTTCTCTCTGAATGTGAATGTCTGCTTTCTAATCTTATCCATCATACAGGTTTTACAAGTTCCTACCAACGTGGGAACAAGATCCTTTAACTTAAAAGAAAAAGTTGACACCCTGATTCACCCCTCCCCTCTCAGGGTGTTCTGGGGTCCTACAAGTGGTATCAGAGGGAGGTTACTGGCGTTGAATCTATCCATTGTCGCAATGGATAATGAAGTCAATGTTAGGGGAGTCCCTCTCTTCGATGGAAGTAATTTTCAGATCTGGAATAACAAGATGAGATCTCATCTAAGATCTCTTGGAATGGAAGTTCTATTTTCCACTGTGCAAGGAATACAAGTCACTGATCCAACAGGCCTAGCAATGACTGACACAGACAGAAAAATTCTTGATGCAGATGCTAAAGCACAAAATGCTCTCACCGCAGCTCTTTCTAATCAGATATATCTAAAGGTGATGAGTTGCACCTCAGTAAAATCCATGTGGGATAAACTCAAAAATATTTATGAAGGAGATAGAAAAGTGAAGGAGGCAAAATTACAATTCCTGCACAATCGGTTTGATGGTATGAAGATGCACCTAGACGAGAATGTAGACTCATTCTTCAATCTAATTAATGAAGTGGTTGGAGAAATTCGGGTTCTAGGCGAAGAAATCAAAGACATTGATATTGTAAAGAAAATATTAAGAAGACTTCCACCCCTGTACACTGCAAAGGTGTCAGCCCTTGAGGAAAGAGATCTTTCTAAACTTTCTCTGGATGATCTACTGAGCAGCTTGGTAGCATACAAAATGAGAGTCAAACCAGAAGATGCTATGACTCATTTGAGAAAGGAAATGGCGTTCAAGTCCATGGATAAACTGAAAATATCAAAAGATAGTAGCGGTGAAGATGATGAAGAAAAAGATATTCTTTCTCTCATTGCAAAGAAGTTTCAGAAGGGAAAAGGGAAATTTAAAGGGAAGTTACCTCTCGCATGTTTTCGTTGTGGAAAAGTTGGGCACATTGCCTCTCAATGTTTAAGAAAAATCAATGATGAAGATAATGAAGATGAGAACATCGAGAATCCTCGAAAAAGATTTTTCAAAAAGAGAGACTTCAAATCTGGAAAGAAAATACAGAGGAAGAGTTTTTTCTGTGAAGAGGAAGATGAGGATACTGATTTTTGTGAAGAAGAAGAACCCGAATTTAAAATGGGAAAGCATGCATCTATGATGGCTATGGTTGAAAAGTCAGAACCCTTGATCAATAAAGACAGAGATAATCAGATTATCTCTAATGGTGATTCAAAGACTCAAATTAAGGATGATTTTTCCAAGCTTTAGAATAAATGTAAGAGATGTAATAAGTGGAAGGAAATGGTGGAAGATTCATCAGAATATGTTGATGAGCTTGAAGCAGAGATTGAACGACTAGAAGAACTAGTGAGAGTTCAGTCTTCAATCCTTGAAAGCACAGACGATGTAGTGGAACTAAAGCTTAAAATTGAAGAACAAGCAAATGTCATAAATGACCTTTCATCCAGACTAGAAGAGAAGTTCAAGACTGTTGAGGGACTTGAGGAAGAAGTTGTTACTCTTAGAAGTAAAATTGAATGTCAATCAACGACAAATGAGGGAAAGAAGAAAATTCATTTCGGAAGATTCTTAGATGCAGAATTACTAGCAAGAGACAAGTGTGGTTCAGATGGGGTTGGAAAAATCTTAAGTGATCAAAGACCCACTTACATGGGAAAGAGTGGAATAGGGTGTGAAGCTGAGACATCAACTGCTGGAAGTAAAGAGATCCAAAATAACGACAAGATGAAAGTTGGACATGCTGAAACATTACCTGAAATTCTAAAAAAGGAACCCTCAATCCAAATTAAAAGAAGAACTGAAAATTATCCTCAAACTTTCAGAAATGACAGGCAGTTCAACTATTCTCCCAAGGAAGAAGGCATGAGAAGAAATTCAAGTGAAAAGACATTTCCTCTCATGAAGTGTCAGTTCTGTGGTTATCTGGGTCATACCTTGTCATACTGCGAAGAGGAAAGGAGCTACTTGAATGGGGAAGATTTGAGAATTCAACAAAGAGAACAATTTCATATCCTCCATCTTATAGAATAAATAGCTTCTATGGTTACTGTTTTAATTGTTCTAACTTTGTCCATAAAGCTATGTATTGCAGGTAGTGGTACGACAGGAGAAATTCATACAACACTCAAAGATGTGCCAGTTTTCATCCTCCTAATGATGTTGCTCTCACAAACAGTTTTTCCCCTCTGGAAGAAGATTATGGGTATGAAGACTTAGATTATGTGGAAGAAAGTATTAAAAGGCCATCAGTATCCTATGCTCAATCCAATATCTCATGGAAAGAGAAGAAGAATATTGAGAAATCCAATCTTGCAGAAGTAGCCCTCAAAGCTACAAAGAGCAGCAATACCTGGATCCTTGATAGTGGATGCTCTTCCCATATGACGGGAAATGCTGAACTATTGAAGAACATTGAAAATAAGGTTGATGGAACAATACGGTTTGGTAATGATGGTGCTTTGAAGATTAAAGGCAGTGGGAATACTGCTCTCACCAACAGGGAGCTGAAGAAGACTGAAGTTATTTATGTGGACGGTCTATGACACAATCTCCTCAGTGTAAGTCAACTCTGTGACTCAGGGCTCATAGTAACCTTCAATCAAAAAGGCTGCACTATAAAAGAAAAAACAGGGAATTCTCTTATGAAGGGATGTAGAACAGATGGAAACTTATATCAGGTTGACAGCAAAGTGAACTCATGCTATTTGTCTGTTGAAGAAGAAAACAATTTGTGGCATCGAAGGCTGGGGCACATCAACCAAAAAGACATGAAAAAGATATCTAATCTGAAGATAGTCATGGATATTCCCATTCTAAAACATGAATGGGAAAAGTCTTGTGATGCTTGTATTCATGGGAAGCTGGTCTGTAGTTCATATCGGCTAAAGAATAAAAGGGCATCATATCTTCTTGATCTCATTCACACAGACGTATGTGGCCCAATAAATGTTGCTGGAACCCATGGAGAAAGGTACTTCATCCTTTTCATTGATGATTATAGCAGAATGGCTTGTGTAATAGTGATTCACAAGAAGCGACAAGTACTTGATTGCATGAAAACTTATCGTCGGATTGCTGAGAATGATACTGGAAGGACAATAAAAGTCATGCGTTCTGACAATAGAGGGGAATACACGTCCATTAAGTTTGAAAATTACCTAAAAAAACATGGAATACAACATGAGGTAGCTGTTTTGAGAACTCCACAACAAAATGGAGTTGTTGAGCGTCGAAATCGACAGGTCAACAATATGGCCAGGACTATGTTGATTGAGAGTGGTATCTCTCGCCATTACTGTAAGGAGGTTATTGAAGCTACAATGCACATTCAGAATCGAACATGACTCTATATGGGAGAAACGAAGACACCATATGAATTATGGCATGGAAGGAAGCCTTCTTTGAAATACTTTCGTGTTTTCGGAAGCAAATGTTTCATCCAGAATAAAGAAGGAAACCAAGTAAAGTTCGGTGACAATGCTGATGAAGGAATTTTTCTTGGGTATCCAATGAACATAAAAGCTTACAAGTGTTTCAATAAACGGTTGGGGAGGATTGTGGAAAGCAACGATGTTAAAATCATTGAAGGAAAAACCCCAAATGCTTCAAATAGTACCTATGCTGATGAGATAGAAGATGATAATGAATGTGAACATGGAATAAATACAAATACAGAAATATAGGAAGGTGTACAAAACACTCAGGGGTCACATCATGATGTTGACTCAGACGAAGAATCTGAAGAGGAAATCTTGGATGGTGAGAATGCGACTGAACCCGACAAGAGAAATCTAAGAGCAGAGATTGATCCATCTAACATAATTGGAGACAGGAATGCACCCACACAGACAAGGAGGATGAGGAATAACACAACTTCTGCATTTCTGTCAGTTTTGGAGCCATCCTCATTTGAAGAAGCTGCAAAGGATGAATCCTGGGTGAAAGCCATGAATGAAGAGTTAGATCAGATTGACAAGAACCAAACATGGGATCTTGTCCAGAGACCCAAAGGTCACAATGTGATTGGAACAAAATGGATATTCAAGAACAAGTTTGATGAGAATGGAAGTGTTATTAGAAACAAGGCTCGACTGGTATGTAAAGGGTATTCTCAGATTGAAGGTGTTAATGTTGAAGAAACCTTTGCTCCAGTGGCTAGACTGGAGTCAATCAGGTTGTTCCTTTCCATGGATCTCCAAAGAGGATATAAGGTATATCAAATGGATGTCAAGACAACATTCTTAAATGGTGTACTCGAAGAAGAATTCTACATTGAACAACCAGTGGGTTTTCTTCTTGGTGATGATGAATCAATGGTCTGCAAGCTGAAGAAAGCACTTTATGGCTTGAAACAGGCACCATGGGCATGGTACTATAGAATAGATTCTTATCTCAAGAAGCTGGAATTCAAAAGAGGAGGAGTAGATCACAATCTCTATGTGAATAATTCTTCGAAAGACCAGTTCATGGTTCTCGTTTACGTCGACGACATTATATTTGGTGGCAGCAGACAGAAATCAGTGCATGAATTTTCCAATCATATGAAATAAGAATTTGAAATGTCAATGATTGGGGATATCACATATTTCTTGGGACTGCAGGTGACTCAAAGGAAAGAATACACTTTTATCTCTCAAGAAAAGTATGCAAGAGAGCTACTAGGGAAGTTTAATATGCAAGACTCCAAACTAATGTCAACTCCGATTGCAGTTGGAACCAAACTTGGGAAGAATGAGGATGGAAAATCTGTAGATCCAACCATGTACAGGAGGATTATTGGGAGCCTACTGTACCTGACAGCGACACGGCTAGATATTGTCTTTTCCACATGTCTTGCAGTCCGCTTTCAAAGTAATCCAAAGGAGGAACATATGGCGACAGTAAAAAGAATCATGAGGTATATTCAAGGTACTCACAATTGTGGATTATACTTTGCTGCAGGAAGGGACAGTGAATTATCAGCATTTTCTGATGCTGACTGGGCTGGCGATGTTGTGGATAGAAAGTCCACCAGTGGTGGATCATTCTTTATTGGGAATAACTGTGTTGGCTAGTTGAGCAAGAAACAGGAAAGTACTTCTCTTAGTACTGCTGAAGCTGAGTATATATCCGCCACAAAGGCATGCACTCAACTGATATGGATGAAGCAACAATTAACAGATATTGGTGATGAGGTAAAGCAACCAATGGTGATTTACTGTGATAACAAGAGTGCAATTGATCTTACAAAAAATCCTGTTCAGCATTCTCGTAAAAAACATATTGAAATCAGGTATCACTTTATCAAAGAAAAAGTTGAGCAAGGGGTGATTAGAATGGATCACGTGGGAACTGATGAGCAAGTAGCTGATATCCTGACGAAGCCACTGTCAGCAGCTGTGTTTGAAAAGCATCGGTTGAACCTCGGTGTTCAACCACCTCCTACTGCATAAGGAGGTTCCGAAATTCCCCTCTCCCCGATTATGATAACTGTTTATATCTGTTTATGGATGTGATGTAGGTTTATGGGGGAGATACTATCCAGGGGGAGTATGGTTTGAGAAGAACATTGAATAAGTTACCGGTCATTGGGTTTATTGTCAATGGGGGAGAAAGGAATAATTTCAGGCATGTTCAGTCATGTAACGAATTTAGTGTCAGTGATAGGATGAGATGGATGAGAAGGAATTCATTGGACATATAATGTTTCTGTGACACTGTACGAAAATTTCTTGGGCGTCATTGAGAATTCCAAAACACGGGAACCCAATTCAAGCTTCTTCTCTTGTTTTCTACACCGAGCATTGCTCATGTAGACTTAGAGTGTTGGCTGAGTTGATCCTTGCGTTTTTGGATTGCATGGGGATGGTGATCTTATTGAATTTATTTGGTGATTGCCAACAAACCCAAAGGGGGAGATTGTTGGAACCAAGGCTGTTCTATGCAGGAATTGGCGTTTGGTTAGTGTTTTTTATCAATCCTCAGTGGAAGTTCCGAATGTGTGCCAGCAAAGTGATCATACAGTTCAATCAGACAACAGTATTGAAGGTGGCGCTGTTTCCCAGTGTTTGCCAAATTTTTGGGCCTCAAAATCAGAAAATGAAGACATGGATTGTCTGCAAAAGGAGGTGTGCACAAATAGGAAGTGGTGCGTGGAAAATAAGGGTTGTGCGTGAAATACTTGAGTTGGGCATGAAAAATAGCATGGTGCGTGAAATAGCGGAGCGAAGTTTTTCACGCAAATAGTGTTTCGGAATCAAAACGTCGAAAAATGGAAAAGGCATGGGCTGCGCGAAATATCTGGAGAGGTGCGCGGAAAACAATACTTGCGTGAAATATTACGCGCCAGATGATAGGTTTTCGCGTTGAAGGGGATTTTGCGTGCGGGGGTCTCAGACGCCTATAAATATGAGGTGACCCCCTCATTCCGTACCGTTAAAGACTTAGAGAAGATCCAAGGTCTGATGCGCGAAAAAGGATTGCGTAAAGGGGTTTGCGCGAAATATTTGGTATTGCGCGAAAAATTGTAGGATTCGAGAAAAATGAAGAGTTTTGCGTAAAAATTGGGTTTGCCCATAAAATATTCAGTTGCGCGAAAAAGGGGGTTTTTCGCGAAATATTTTTCCACGCAAAAAGTAAAGTTTGCGCGCAATAGGAAGGTTTTGTGCGCAAGGGGTTGGTGTTGCGTGCAATTGTCAGTGAAGTTTGTCTGCACGTTCTGGTTATCCGGTTCAGTGGTTCTGTGTGTTCTAGTGCATCTATTCCGGACATCGATGCAAGCAGAGTCTCATGCTGAGCAGAGGCAAAGACTTCAATGCAAATCTATTGAAGAGACCTTCACGTCTATAAACTGAGTGAGACTTCACCAAGGGCAGTGAGTCAGGGGGAGTCAATGGGAGTGACCCGAGGGAAGTAGTGAGCTATCCCTGAACATTTTTAAAGGCAGTGATCCTGGGACATAGTGATTGTTTCCGAACCGTTGTAATCCACAACTAGTGAAGATTAGTGGAATTTGGTACGACTGACAACCTGTCGGCGTATGCTCCTTGGACGTAGCCCTTAGTGGTGAACCAAGTAAAAAGTGCCGTGTCTTATCTCTGCATGTGAATGTTTGCTTTCTAATCTTATCCATCATACAAGTTTTACAAGTTCCTACCAACGTGGGAACAAGATCCTTTAACTTAAAAGAAAAATTTAACACCCTGATTCACCCCTCCCCTCTCAGGGTGTTCCGGGGTCCTACAACCCCTACATGTAACTTCTTCTTTTGATGCCACAAACAACTACACCGCATACACCGATGGGTTCATCCAGAAATAACAAACTCCATAACTCACTTTACCAAAATCAGACATTTCACTGAAACAAGGGATCGGAAGATGCACACACATCGCACCTTGTTTTATTGGGTGAGAAACAACAGAAGGGCAGGACACGTATAAACACCTTCCTCTAAGATAGAGGATTTGATGTTTTTCCCAAGGGAGACATACTCCCAACATAACAGAGAACCTCTAAGGATCATGGGACCTTCACTTTTACAGTCAAAAGAGCACAAAACATCACAATGCGTCACCGAACATGACCCTTGCGATTGATATAAACAATACATGGAACAAGACCATATTCCAAGTCCCTAAACAACAGACAAGTCCAAAAAGTTGACACAATATCCTATCATGACCAAAATCTCAAAATTGGTGGTTTAATAATAAATTTTTCTTCAAAGAAACTATGAAGAACCCAGGGGCCCTCTTAGACACCACCATGACACTCATCCACACTAACAACCATAGAACACTTCCACCTTCGATGAATCATGAAACTTAAGAAACTAAGGTCTCTTTTAACCTTCCACAAGCACTATCCCACTACAAGAGGATCCACAATTCAACGAAATGAATGGGTGTAGAATCAATCAACAATGATCGATAAAATATTCCTTATATTGATCAACTGGAGGATTTTCCAATGGAAAAACAATATGGGTTGCACTTCAGTTGTGCATTAACCCTTAATGGGGGCATACCTTACCCAATGAGAGAACCCAAGAAACCAACCAAGCTGGTCCATTGGTTAAAACATGCCACAAACTAGATCCAAACACATGAAGGGAACCGCCATAAAAGCATCCCAAAACATTTTTCAAAATAGACCACTAACCATCCCTACAACACAGCTTACCGTCCAAACAAAATCCCAAAACACAGTTCAAACAGAAGGGGTTCTTGGACTCAAAACATCCCACAACATCAACATTTTTAAAAACCCATAATACAAACCATACCAAAATATTCATCAAGACATCATGTTTTTCTTTAAAACCAATTCTTTGAAAACAAATGGTTTAGCAGTAAGCGTATCCACCAATGGTACCCCATGGGCCTCACACATGCATGTTTTTGTGCCACACCGGGCACCCTCCTCATATCCGTCCTGGAACTCATCTAGTCATGACATCAACCATCCATCATCCCATATAACCCCATGCACGTGGTCACTCACGGAAATACCAAAGGTTAAAAAAAGATTCTTTCCACTTTTCAAAACCAAAATGGTCAACCAACACATCCTTTTTCTCAAAACTGCTAACCACGAGATCAAAATCCCAACTCACATCCTACAAAACTTTTTAGAAAGACACAAACATTTAGAAAATAACTCACTTTCATGATATTCAAAACAATTTCAAAACATCTCTTCCCATTAAAACACACTTTGATTGTTTAGAAAACTCTATTGGAAACACTTTTCAAAACCAACTTCAATATAGTTCATGCTTTCAAAAGAGGTGTAAGCACACCATTTTCCATTTCAAAACAATTCTAAAAATTCAGTTCCTCTATTTCATAAACCAAACCATTCCCTCTTTATTTGAAAATCATTTCAGAAAAACTTTACAGTTCTTAAAACCAAGTCACTTTAAAACCAAAGTGCCAAGATTTCAAAACTAAATCACAAAACAATGCGAGAGGAAACTAGTTTCAGTGGGTGACTTGGAAATATGGTTGGAGAACATATTCCAATCACTTCACCATCACAAATAGTGTTCTAGGGAATATCCTCGGATCCACATGGCTTTTCAGGCCCTACGAGCTCACTGAGACCATTAACCCAACTCTCTTTTCATTTCCCCTAATCATCATCAATCCAAGAAAACCAAAGGACTTAGATAAATCCCGACTTCCCCTGGCGACTTGAATCCTTTCATGAGGTGTGGTGATCAGGCACACTACTCATAACCAAAATTCCAAGTCCCAACATTCCTAACTCCAGACTATCCGGACTGTTCCCCAAATAACATGACCCAAAGAGAGCGAACCTCCTCTGATACTATTTTGTCACAAACCAAATTGATCACCACCGAAAATGGCACCAAACTCGGCCCGTGACAAGGCCCAAAGGGCATTCCTGATCCCCATGGGCTGGCACAAGTGCTTGGGTATCATAAAATGAAAATTGGGAACGATTTACCCGAGTTTATAAACATAAAACAACAAAAGAATCCAATGAAACAAATCTGGATTTTTCAAACCAAACAATGATTTACAAAAATTCAGAACTGAATTACATAGTCTAAAAAAACTCACAATGACTATAACAAAGGTACAAAACCAAAAAAAACAGCCCAAGAACTTCAACATGGTAAGAGGCATCACCCTCAAGCCATCTCCAAAACAACACATCATGAATGACCGGTGAAAACCCGAACTGTTGGCACAAAAGTTGTACCCAAAACTGCGACAACAAAAATAACCAAGTCTACTTACACCCAAGGGTGTAAGTAGGGTGTGAGAAAATTCCCAATAGGATACCACCACTAAGAGATTCCACATGATAAAAATTCAAAGACGAAAATCATGCAAGTTTTCAAAAACATGTAATTTCTAGTTACAATTTCTAAAATATGCAACTTAAAAAAACAGTTTTCAAGTGGGCTAATTTAAAGAATCAACACTTTTAAAATAAATTCAAAAGCTACTGAATTTTATATCCAAATATACCGTATTCCTACAGTAAGTATAAAGGATCTAATGAGCACAAGTAATAAGAAATAACCCATAGGCACTAGCTAGCTATGGGTCCCAGGTACCTCGTATCTCGGTGAGAGTAACCACAAAAATTATCCATTCTCGTGCACGAGCCACTAGTAGGGAACATAACCATAACCTAGTGGTCCCCAATTACCATCATCATAGTTTAGTTAGAGTTGTAAGCGTCAATCCTACTAAGTGAAACTGAGGCCAAACCCCACGAATTCACTAGCATACTAGTACACGTCCACCCACCTAGATACTCGGGTTTTCCCTTTGTGCTCAAACAAGTTCAACAAGCCAAGAAATATACTTTTCACATGAAAATATCACTTACACATCACAAATTAACCAAACATCCCCATGTACATCACACAATTCAAAAATTCCACTTTTCATTTAAATGCATTTTGAAATCAAACTCACACCAAAATAGCCCACAACACTTTTTGCATAACTTTCACAATCCAACACATCCTTTAACAATTTTATGAAGTCCCTACAAATATGATAAACATCACATAAAATCCCAATAACAGGTTTCATAAAACCATTTTTATAAACAAAATTCATTTTTCACATCACACTCACACAAACAACCCACATCACGTTCACACCTCTTTCACATTTCAGTAAATCAAACATTTTTATAAAAAATTTCCAATAGGATACATATCACATGACAGACCTATTAACATTTAAAATGGTTCATTTTAAAGTATAAACAATCCAAAATAGTTTTCCAATATGGTTTCACCTCTTATATAAATCATTAAACCTCCCAAAACTTTCTTAAAACAATTCTAAATAGTGTACCAAAGCTTTTCACATAAAACCCATTTCAAAACCATATTTCAAGGTCAAAATCACACCAATAAAAATTCAAAACATAATTTTCAGACCCAAAAACATTTATTAAACTACCCCCAAGTTTTATACAAACACCTCAAACAATACCACAAAAGATCCACATGAAAAGCACACGTTTTCAAAATCAATTTCAAGAAGTACAATAAGGTTTTACACCTTAAACCCTTAAGAAAAACCTCTTTAATATCTAATGACACACCAATACCATACCAAATAAGAATTTTCATCAAAAACAAGATTTATTAAACCAAATTCATATGTTATAAAACACACCCAAACAATACCCAAAGGGTTGCACATGAAAACACCGAATTTTAAGTTAAAATTAAACTATAAAAACAAATGATTTACCAAATCCAACATAAACAGTTCACGCACCACACACAGAATATTAGGAACATGCATAATAAGTAATTCAAGCAAAATAACTCATCTAGAAATGTTTACACATGGAATCACCTACCTTTTATGCCGAAACCCTCAAAACATGGTGTGAAACATCAACCACACCACCGCCACACCTCAAGGAATATAAATCCATCCCTAGACCAAAATATTTGACCAAAAAGACACAAAATTAAACCCTAGTTTCTAACCTCAATTTATGGACATGATGAACTTATTGAAAGGGTGAAAGAATCCCTAAGGAAGGGGAAGAAATCAAGGAAAGAAACACTTACTTGAAACATCTTGAATAAAACGAACCAAATACACCAAAATTTGAATCTCCAAGAAACCAAATATAACATGGATTCTCTAATTGGGATGAGAAGGTCATGTGGGGACTGAAATGGGGGAAATAGAGTGAAAATTAAAAGATTTATGAAATAATCAACATACCTTCTCAAATCTGGATGATTTGAGAGACCCTAAGAAATTCGTCCCTAAATCAAGATTCCTAAGAGATCCAAATTGGGGGGAAAGAGACTGGGGGAACGCCAGGGTGTAATGGGATCGTGGGAGACTTAGAATCACCAAAAAATACCTAATATTGAATAAGTTATTAAATAAATAAAATTAATTTTTAAAACTGGATATGGGCTTCCGGGCAGGCCCAATCCCTTAAATAAAAACCAAAATAAACATTGGTTATGGATTTATAAAAGCTCAAAATTTTACTTGTGGTGTTAATATATCAAGAGAGGAAATTTAGGAGTTAGAATGAGTGAAAAATATTAAAAAATGAAAATGTTATAAAAGAAACAAAATTTATTTTTAAATCTGGAATTGGGCTCACAGTTTGGCCCAATTCCTGAAAAATCACCTATTCTACATAAAACCTTTGGAAACCCCCAAAACAAAGCATTAATGGAAATTAAAATAAAAATACATTTAAAATAAGCTATGTATTTGACATCCATCAAACTCTGTTTTTCTGAAGAAGAAGAAGAAACACGTTAAAGATTCACCGATTATACATCAATTATCTATTGTGAATCTACTGTTGTTAAAGTTGCAAAATTCATTTCAAGATCTGATGCAACCAGATCGGCTCAAAACTAATTCTACCTTAAGATCATTCTTTCTGAAGACGAAGATTCATCTACTGTCAATTGTGTGTTGTTGAAACTGTGAAGAACAAATGGAAAGTATTTGAAGACAAATACTATTTTTATTTTTAGTAATTGAATTCTCATACTAAGAAGTGTATTCAATTTTGCGTATGAACCAGAAGGATTTGTTTTAGCCTTAACTTGGGAATGTGTCAACTTCCTGTACTCTGTTGTGGGAGATCAATTGATAATAGGATCATATAGTGAAAGTCACCAAGATCATGGAGTAGAGCATTGGTGGAGTGGACTAGGAGCCTTCTGTTACCCGAACCACTATACATCCTTGCATTTTTAACAGTTTATTTTCTACTGCATAAAAAACTTGATAAAGATAAAATGATAGACTTGGACATCTTCATTATTCATGAAGAATTTGTAAAACACACAATTTAACCCCATCTTGTGCATATTTGGTATAACCCAATCCAACAATTGGTATTAGAGGAGGAGCTTTTGTCAAATATATAACAACCTGAATGTTTTTGGATTATATAGAGTAAAATGACTAATACACGAGAGGGTATTTCAATGGTTTGAGTTCCCTACTTCAACGATGAAAATTTTGGATGCTAGAAATCAAGGAATATAATTCACTTAAAGAACCTTGGATACAGAGTCTACTAAAAAATTCTAAATCCCTATGTGATTCTAGAGAAACCTGAAACATGGAATGTCGATACAAAAGAAGAGTACGACATAAAATCAAAAGCTATGAATGCTATCATCTGTGGTCTTAGACCAGATTAATTCAACAGAGTATCTCAGTGCCCGACGGCTAATGAAATGTGGCAGACGATTGCAGTTGCCTATGAAGGAACTGACAATGTCAGATAGATGAGGTATGCCACTCCTAAATTGAAATTCGACTCATTTAGAATGTTTGAAGGAGAAAGAATCACCCAAATGGTTGGAAGACTTACATAAATTGTTAATAATATCACTACCTTGGGTGATCATATCAAACAAGCAGATCAAGACCTGAAAGATCTAAGAGTATTACCACCTAAGTGGAATGGAATTTCAGTTTCTATTAGAAAATCCTCACCAGTCAAAGATCTTACAACGAGATAGTTAATTGGAACTCTTATGATGTATGAAGTTGAGATGGAAGATAAAGCAAATGAGTATAACGTTTTAATCAAAAGAGAAAATACTATATTGAAGGTAACATCTCAAAAGAAAACCAGAAAAATGAAAAATGAAATCAAAGTAAAATCAGAGAGTTCTGATTCATCAAATTCCGATGTGGAACTGGATCAGCTAGCTAGAAAGTTCAGTTATACATAAAGAATAAGGGATTCAAAAAAATCCTTCAAAAAGGATGAAAAAGAACCAAAGGAAATCAGATGCTATCAATAAAAAAAGACGGGTCACATATGACCTGACTGTCCTCGATTAAAAGGGGAAAAGAAAAATAAATTTTTCAAAAACAATGATTATGAACAGAAAGACAAAAGAGAAATGAAAGCTACATGGAGTGTTTCTGAAGACTCCAACAACTCATCAAAGTCTAACTCAGAAAATAAAGAATCAAATCTAAAATAAAATATGTGCTTTATGGCAGAAGCTGATGAGGTACAATCCTATTACTCATCTGATTCAGATTCTAGTTCTAAATGTTCAAATTATAAACTTGCAGCCTACTGCAATATGCTGGAAGAGAAATATGATTCCTTATTTAAGAAACATAAATCTCTGAAAAATATTCACACTGCTGTTTTAGGAGAAAAAAACACTCTGCCAAAACAACATCAAGATTTAATTGAAAAATATAATTCATCAAACACAAATTATACAGATAACTGAACTAAAATAAAAACACTACAAACAGAAGTAGAAACATAAAAAAGTGAAGATCTTGTTTTTACAAAAGTAGAAAATATACTAAATAAAATTCTTGAAAATAATGTGATTAAATAGGAAAGAAATGGAATAAGCAGTAAAGGTGAGAAACCAAAACTGTATAAGAACTATTTTTTTTACCAAGTATAAAAGGTAAAATTTGCAACTACTATGGAACAAAAGGTCATATACCTAAAAACTGCTACTTAAGGAAACCTCAAATAAGTGGTATTAAGAAAGCCTTTGTTGCAAGCAGTTTATATGATTCTATTGATTATAAAAAAACAAAGCAAGTCTGGATTCTCAGGTCTTTGCTGGCTAACACTACTGGACCCAACAAAATATGGGTGCCAAAACAAACCTTTGTTTAAATGCCTTTGTAGAAAGTAGGTCATATAAGCAGAAAAGCTGTATGGTATATGAACAATGGATACTCTAGGAATATGAGTGGAAAATCATCAAATTTCATAACTCTAACTCAAAAGGATGGTGGTCTAGTCACATTTGGTGACAATGCCAAAGATAAAATTATTGGCATTGGAACTATTGGATATCCAGAAGCAGTCTCAATAAATAAAGTACTCTATGTATAAGGATTGAAACACAATATGATAAGTATATCTTAACTCTGTGATGATGGATATTTTGTTGATTTTTCTAATAACCGCTGTTCTATTTTTAAAGATAAATTACCTAAATTTAGAGCATCCAGAACTGATAATGTTTATACCCTGGACTTAAATTTGTGATGTAAACAAAAAGTAAACTGCTTAACTACTATGATAAATGAATCTTGGATCTAGCATAAAATACTTGGACATTTCAATATATATGTTTTACATAAGTTATCTAAGAAATAGCTATTTTCTAATATTTCTAGTCTCAAATTTGAAAGTGATAGATTCTGTGATGCATGTCAACTTGGAAAGTAGCACAAATCATCCTTCAAATCTGTTAACAAAATTGCTACATCTAAACCTCTAAAACTTATCCATATGAATTTGTTTGGACCTTCAAGAATATCAAGCTTGGATGGTAAATTATATGTATATGTTTTAGTTGATTACTATTCTAGATTTACTTGAATTTATTTTCTAAAATATAAAAATGATGCTTTTACTATATTTGAAAGTTTTTGAAAAGTAGTTCAAAATGAAAAAGGTTTTAAAATAATTTCATTAAGAAGTGATCATGGTGTAGAATTTGAGAATATGGAATTCAATTCATTTTTTTAAAATATGGGTGTTAAAAACACCTTCTCTGCACTAAGAACACCTCAACAAAAGGGAACTGTTGAGAGAAGAAATAGAACTATTCAGGAAATGGTCGGGACTATGCTGAATGAATACAGTCTTCCTAACTATTTATGGGTAGAAGCTGTAAGTACAACCTGCTATATAATGAATAGAGTTTTAATTAGACTAATTTTTAAAAAGACACCCTATGAACTCTGGAATAACAGAAAACCTAAAGTAAATTACATTAAAGTTTTTGGATGTAAGTTTTACACCTTAAACACCAAAGACAATCTTGGTAAGTTTGATCCAAAATCTGATGAATGAATTTTCTTAAGATATTCTTCTACTTCCAAAGATTATAGAGTTTTTAATAAAAATGAAAGCATTGTTGAAGAATAATTTCATGTGAAATTTGATGAATCTGATCCCTTTGAGAAAAGGAAAGACCAAATTGATGAATCTAACTTTAATGATAATATGAGACTTGAGAACCTGAAAGATGACTTTGAAAAAGATTTAAATAAAATTCAGTCCAGTTCAGAAGAACATGACAGTGAAGAACCTAACAGTGCACTACCTAGATAGTTTAGAAACCTAAAGAATCACCCTTAGAAACTGTTATAGGAGACCTAGACACTAGAATAAAAACTAGAAGAAATATAGTAAATCTTATTGAATTCTCTACCTTTTTACCCCAATTAGAACCCAAGACATTATAAGAAGCCTTAGTTGATGAAATTTGGATGATAGCAATGTAAGAAGAACTAAACCAGTACATGAGAAATGAAGTTTGGAATTTAGTTGAAAGACCTCATAACTATCCAGTTATAGGAACTAAATGAGTCTTTAGAAATAAACAAGATGATCAAGGAATAATAACTAGAAACAAAGAAAGACTAGTAGCTAAAGGATATAACCAGGAAGAAGGTATAGATTATGATGAGACCTTTTCACTTGTAGCTAGATTAGAAGCTATTAGAATCCTTTTATCCTATGCATCTCATATGAACTTTAAATTATTTCAGATGAATGTTAAGTCTGCCTTCACTACTACAAAAACAGTTTTTTCCCGATGCCAACCTTTATCAGAGCTAACGAAAAAGCGCTGATAAAGGGGGTACCTTTATCAGCGTTAAAAAGAGCACTGATAAAAGTAACCCTTTATCAGCGCTTTTTTTAGCACTGATAAAGGTACCCCCCTTTATCAACGCTTTTTTTAGCACTGATAAAGAGACCCCCTTTATCAGTGTTTTTTTAGTAGCACTAATAAAGGGTCGAATTCAAAAAAAAAAATAATTAAAAATAATATATTAATATATAAATATATAAATATAGTTATATTGATATAAATATAATATATAATTTTTAAATATATTTTAGATAAGTATAAATATATATTTACACTTAATATACTTAATATATAAGATATTTAGTGAAAATGGCTTATAAAAAATTAATAAAATATTTTTAATTAATAATTTGATAATTATTATGGATTAATAGTCATTTAATAACATTTTGAAGACTAAAAAAATAAAACAAATTAAAAAAAAGATCCAAAATATGTTGAAAACGCAACTCGAACTTCCAACGGACATAACTTTTGATCCAGGTGTCCGTTTGAGCTCTACCACATATCAAATCGAAGCCTGCGACGAGCTCTACATGATAGGGATTGAGGAAAAGCCTCTATAACATTTTTAAGGCAAAAAAAGGCCCATAAGGCCTCCAAAACTGAGTTTTTAGTCGGGATACCCCGATTTTTTAACATTTTGTGGATTTTCACCCTCGTTTAAGGGGGTATTATTAGCTTTTTTTGGTGGGGACTGAATTTATTCCAAGGTATTACATTCATATTGATATTATGTCTTTGAAATTTTATCATTTTTTATAATGAACTGCTATTTATAATCAAATATATAACAATATATACATATTTTTTATATATTCACACATAAAAATTTAATTATAAATATAAATAATAAAATATATTTACATATAAAATATATTAGTTTTATCTAAATAATAACTAATATCCATTTTATTTAAAATACAAATATATGAATATTTATATACCTATATATTAATCAAACTATATATATATATATATTAATCTAACTATATATATATATTAATATAACTACATATATATATTAATATTACTATAAATATATATATTAATATCACTATAAATATATATATTAATATAACTATATATATATATTAATATAACTATATATATATATTAATATAAATATATATTACTATATGAATAAATATAAAAATATATATATATATATATAAATAGAGATATATATTAATATAACTATATATATATTAATATAACTATATAACTATATATATTAATATAACTATATATATATTAATATAAATATATATTACTATACAAATAAATATAAATATATAAATATATATATATATAAATATATATATATATAAATAGAGATATCATAAAATTGTAAATAAATCAAAATAGAGGAGTGGTAAGGGCTTAGGCACGCAGGGGGGAGGTCTCAAGTTCAAAACCTAGTGGAGGTAGGGGCGCGCACGTATAGAGGAATATGGGAGAAAATTCTAATGAAGGGTGGAGGGGTGCGTGCCGGGCGTTGGAGGGGGGGCGGAAAAGCGCTGTAAAAGGGGGGCTCAAGCGCTATAAAAGCCCCCTCGATTGGCAGATTTTTTTTTATTTTTTATTTTTATTTATTTTTATTTATTTTTTTAAACTTTTATCAGCGTTTTTAAAAAAGCACTGATAAAAGTGGTCCTTTATCAGTGCTAAAAAGAAAGCGCTGATAAAGGACCCTTTTATCAGCACTTTGTTTTAGCGCTGATAAAAGACCCCTTTTATCAGTACCTTTTTAGAGCTGATAAAAGGGGTCTTTATCAGCGCTTTCTGGAGCACTGATAAAGGGGACCCCCCTTTATCTTCACCGACTTTAACAGTGATTTTCTAGTGCTGATAAAGGCTATTTTTAGCACTGATAAAAGGAGTATTTATAGTAGTTCTTTTTAAATGGTTACTTATTAGAGAAAGTTTATGTTGAGAAACCTCCTAGTTTTGAAAATTCACAAAAACCGGATTCTGTTTTTAAACTTACTAAAGCTCTTTATGGCCCTAAATAAACACCTAGAGCTTGGAATGAAAGATTAAGTTCTTTTCTTTTGAAAAATTATTTTATTGTTGGGATAAAAGATTCAACATTGTTTAAGAAAACTGTTAACTTTAATATTTTTTTGGTTCAAATTTATGTTGATGATGTAATTTTTGATTCAACAAACAAAAAACTTTGTCACGAGTTTTTAAATTTAATGCAAAAAGAATTTGAAATGAGTATGATGGGAGAATTAAATTTCTTATTAGGACTTCAAATTTATCAAAAGGATTTTAGAAATGTTTTAAATCAAAGAAAATACATTACTAATTTACCAAAGAAATTTGGACTTGAAAACAGTAAGACATATACAACTCTTATGTATACTAATATAAAACTTGATTTGGATGAAACTGTAAAATCAGTTGACAACAAGTTATATAGAGGTATGATTGGTAGTTTATTATATCTTACTGCTAGCAGAATAGATATAATGTATTTGGTATGTCTTTGTGCTAGATTTCAATCTGATCCTAAAGAATCTCACTTAAGTGCTGTAAAAATAATTTCTAGATATTTAAAAGGAACTATTTTTCAATATCTTCTCTATCCAAAACTTATGATTTTAATTTAATTTCATATTCATATGATGACTTTGCAAGCTGTAGATTAGATAAAAAAAGAACCTCAGGGACATATCACTTTTTAGGAAAATATTTAGTGTCATGGTCTAGTAAGAAACAACACTCAGTTGCCCTGTCAATAGCTGAGGTAGAATATATATCTGCAGGTAGTTGTTGTGCACAAGTTTTGTGGATGAAAAACAATCTTATGGACTTTGGACTAAATTTTAATAACACAACTATTTTATGTGATAATAAAAGTGCTATAAATATTTCAAAAAACCATATTAATCATTCTATAACTAAGCATATTGATATCATACATCATTTTCTAAGTTACCATGTTCTTAAAATGGATATATTTTTAGAATTTGTAAATGTTGAAATTCAATTAGCTGATATTTTTACTAAACCACTCCACACTGCAAGGCATGATTTTATTAAGGGGGAGCTAGGTTTATTTATTTTTAAATGAAATTTTAATTTTAATTTTTATTATTTATTTTTTTTAAATTTAATTACTTGTTTTTAGAATAATTTAAAATTTCCTCTGTACTGCTTTAAATTTTTTTCCGCGTACGATTTTACTTTTAAATAATTTAATAATTACTATGTATGTAATGACATGGGAATCAAGGATGTCAGAAAATATTTCAAATTCGAAACCTGTTCATTTCTTCCAAAACCTTTTGAAACTGAAAAACCTTACCACTCTTTTCTACCCAAACCTGAACCTTCGAAACCCTAGCTCTTAGAACCTTCAGAAATATGCGATAGAAATAGCCAAGACAAAGAGAATCGAGGAAGGAGAAGCTAGTAATTCCAAGCATTAGCGCACGGCTGGAAGAAAGATTCTACAGGGAAAAGTAATCGACCTGGAATGACTATATCAAATGGATCTGATGCTGTGGCAAGCCCTCACATTTCAGAATCTCGAGCAAAATTTCAGTGAAAAAAATACAGAGTTTCTATATGAGGTAGAGCTTCGTCACTTTTTCAAATCTATTCAGTTTAGTCTTGGAGATACAGAGGACACCATTTTTGTGAAAATTGAAGATCGGGATTTTTCAATTTCATATGTGGAAATAGCTAGAATCTTAAGCTTCCCTCATGTGGGAGTTTATCCTTTAGACTTAAAGAATATTGGATATGATGAACATAAGTCAGAGGACATTATGTCATTTTTATTTGGTTCTAAAAGTATAAGAAAAATGTTAGTGAAGGATCTGGAACCTGATCAGAAGATTCTTGTTATGTTTATGCAAACAAGGATTGCACCTAGGATATCAGAGATGGAAAAGATTTTTTTTCCTGACATGTACATAATGTTTTTTCTTATGAGTGAAATCAAGTTGATTTTTCTGAGATATATGGTAAGATATCTCAACTAATGTTGTCGACTAGAGGCTAGAATGAACTTTTATCCCTATGGAAGGTTCATTTAAAAATTACTGTTTAAGTATGATATGGTGAGATTAATAGATTCCAGAGTAAGATTCCATCACAAATTTTTTTTAATGATGGAACTCTAAGGAAGATTGGATTCTTCTGGAGTACTATGAAAGGAAAGCTTATGCCTGTTGGAGCTGAGGAAGACCAGGACTCGACTTAGGGGGAGAAACCTGCTAAATCTAAGGAAGGCATGTCAGAATCTAGAGCAAGTGGAACTTCAAGAAGATTAAGATTTTTAGTAGTCGATCCACCTGCTGATGATGGAATTCAAGAGGGACTTCAGAGGAAAAGACATCAAGTGGCTCAAACTAGTGAGGAGCCTATTCAAGAAAATGCTGATGCAACTGAACCTCTTCTGATCTACAGATTTATTAGAGAATCTGCAGTACATCAAATTGAATAACCAATAGTTTCTTAGATTGAGGTGAATCCTCAAGTGGAAAAAGAAATTGTGCCTCAAACTATTGAAAATCATGGAGATGTTAAAGTGGCTATACCTGAATCTTCTCAAACTATGCAGCCTACTGAGATTGTTCAAGAGGAATTATCTCAAGAGAAACCTATATTAGAGGATCCATTCTTGGAGGAAATCAATGAAGAAGATGCTTAGGAGGAGCAAGAACCTGTTAATATGAATCAAGAAGAGCACCTTTCTGAAATTCACATTGAAATTATTAATGAGGATTTTTCTATGGATGAGTCAGGGAAGGACTCAAAGGAAGAATCAGTAGAGAAGCCAGTACAGAGAGAGGATGAAGAGAAATTAGATGCTGAATCCCTACCTTTAGTTATGTTAAATCTAGTTGAAGCTCAGATTGAGAATCAAGCATAAGATGCCTCTGATTCTGTGAATGCAGAAATTGAGGAGCTGTATAGAAAGTTAACCAGAGTTGAATCAGAAAATGATGCTTTGAGAAGAGCATTGGAAAAGGAAAATCATAGATTTTAGAAATTGAAAGCCACTTCTATTTCAAAATAATAAATTGAAGTTTGTAAGAAGGATATGTTGGATGAAGTTGCAAATTTGAAATCTGCGATGGTAATGAAGTCAGATTTAGAAGATTTTAAAATTTTCATGGAGCAACAATTAACAACTGTCAGGAACAGTCAAGAAGGTACCTCAGGTACTTTGCCTGATATGATAAAGAGATTTCAGGCCATTACAAAAGTAATGATAAATATGAATGACAGATTGTAGTACCATCAGTGCAATAGTTCTCCATTGTCTGCCTCGTTAGACAAAAAAAATCATCTTATTGAGCAGTTAACTTCAGATGAACCCGAAATATGAACTTTATTGAATAAGTTTATAGATAAGTTAACTCTTTTTATGGAAAAGGAAGAAAGGATGCATGAGTTCTTTAGAGTCAATTTGATTTAGGATATTTATCTGACTCAAGAGGGAAGAGATCTCATTATCCAGTTGGGAGATGGATTAATGATGAGGCTGCGGAATCAGTTAGTAGAAATCAAGGAAGTAATCCAGAGAATATGAGACCAGTTTAAAACCTTATGATGAGCCAAACCTTGATTCCTATTGTCATTACTGCACTTGTACTTATATTTTCAATAAAATATATTTTCATCCCATGTTTATGTGTTATTAATTTGTTTTACCATATTGTCTATGTTATAATTCCAATAATCTAGTATCAAATATTGATAAATAGTTTATTATAGAATTTACTTAAGTTCAGTGCTACATTAAAAAGTGTTATATTATTTATTCTATCATTTTTTTTGATATCACAAAAAAGAGGGAGAAATTTGGATAAACCCAACATTTTATTTTAAGCTTTTGAATCTTTTACTTTAGGGGAGAAAAGAAATTTTATTTTTCTTTCTTTCTTTAAAGGAGATAAATTTTGATAAAAATAACTTTTTTATTTGAGAGAAATATTTTGGATAAACAGAAAATTTTATTTTTTTTATTTATAAAGAAGGATATATTATTTTACTTTATAAAGGGGGAGATTTTTTTTAAAAAAGGTTGAATGTTTATTTTTATATAAAAATTTGGATAACACAATGTATATTTCTTATTGAAATAATTTTGTTAAAATTAATTTTTTTTGTATCCTTGCTAAATTCTAAATTATATGAAATTAATTTTGTAGGTTAATTTCATGGGTTTTGTGATCATAAAAAAGAGGGATATTTTTGAGAAAGTGTTTTTTTTCAACAATACTTTATTTTATTATGGGGAGATTGTTGAGAACAATACTCTATCTTTTTATGAAAATTTTGATGCTCACAAATACCCTTCTTTGTTATTCTAATGATTTTATCTTAAGTGTATTTGAGGAAATTAATATTCTTTATTTTGGAATAATATTAAAGCGTTTAATTCATGAGGAATATTTGAAAAAGTGTTCGGAAATTGTTTTAGCGTATTAGCATGTTCTGGATACACTGTTCATGCTCTGCATGTTTGGAAATTACTTTAACATGTTCTGGAAACACTATTCATGATCTACGTGTTTGGAAATCACTTTAGCATGTTCTAGAAACATTGTTCATACCCTACGTTGAGGAGCATAGAATAAGGATGGAATTCATCATTTACTTTACGGGATATTAGAAAAGTATGGTTAAGAAACCATACATTATCGACAAAAGTATGGTTAAGAAACCATACATTATAAACAAAAGTATGGTTAAGCAACCATACATTATCAAAAAAAGTATGGAAGAAGAACCCTACATTTGGAAGGAACCCTACGTTCGGGATATCAAGAAAGTATAGAAGAAGAACCTTACATTAGTATGGAACGTTATGTTTGTTTCTCAAAAGTATGGTTCATCAACCTTACTTTTGTAAACAACCTTACATTGTATCAAAAAGTATGGATCATGTACCTTACGTTTAGAAGCTGATAAAAGTATGAATTATATACTGTATGTTTGAAAGTTGAAGAAAAAAGTATAGATGATTACCTTATGTTGTGATCATTACGTTTAGAGAAAGAATGCTATGCATTTCAACCCTATGTTTAACGTCAGATATTTCAAATACAACTTTATTGAGCAACAGTCTTTATGCGAATTATTAGGTTGATTACAATCCAGATTCAAAGACCAAATTTAAAGTGTGTATTTGACTAATTCAAATTTGTTTATTTGTGATTCAAAGGATAGATTTAAGAGAAGATTTTCATGCTGAATATTCTGGGGAGTTACGACTGCTCTGTTATTCAAACATTTGAATATTGCGATTATAAAGGTGACATTTGTGGATCTAAATTTGAAAGGAAAATATTCTTTTTTATTCTATATATCTATGATATTTTGTATTACATAGAAAAGGTGAATCATCGAAAAGAAGATTAGGATAAAAAGCTCTCGAGTTTTTCACTGCTATAGTTTATAGAGATATACGAGTCACATAGATCTGCTACTACCAAGATCTATCAAACTCTATTTTTTTAAAGAAGAAGAAACATGCTGAAGATTCACCGATTATACATCAATTATATATTGTGAATGTACTGTTGTTGAAGTTTATAAATTCATTTCAAGATTTGATGCAACCGGATTGGTCCAGAACTACTTATAACTGAATATCATTATTTCTGAAGACGATGATCCATCGACTATCAGTTGCATGCTGTTGCAACTATGAAGAACAACTAGAAAGTATTTCAAGACAAATAATCTTTTTATTTTGAGTAACCAGATTCTCGTACTAAGATGTGTATTTGGTTCTGTATATGAACCAGAAGGATCAGTTTTAACCTTAACTTGTGATGGTGTCAACTGCCTGCACTCAGTTGTGGACGGTCTATTGATTAGAGGACCAGATAGTGAAAATCACCAAACTCATGGAGTAAAGCATTGGTGGAGTTGACTAGGTGCCTTCTATTCTGTGAACCACTATACATGATTGTGTTTTTTAACTATTTATTTTCCACTATATAAACAACCTGATAAATATAAAAGGACATACTCATCCATCTTCACGATTCGTGAAGAATTTTTAAAAGACACAATTCACCCCCCTCTTTTGTGTATTTGGTATAACCCGATCCAACAAAACTACGTGCCCCTGTCAGTATTCTCCGGTTTTGAGTTTCCAGGGTTTGATGCTCCCAAAACACACATGAGCACCTGAGGCACCCCTCAACCCTTCAAACATGCCTAAAAACCGTCCATGAAAGTGTTCCAAATCTTTGAAATTAATTCTGAATCCCAGTTTTTAAAATGGTACATCCACCAAAAGAATTTTTTTTTTGGATTTTCACCTGGTCCCAAAACACAGGATTCCACAATATCCCAACCTTATAACTTATTATCCTAGATTAGACTTGGGGATAGTATATTAAGAATCACATAACCTACTCGGTTCATGATTTTCTTTCAAACAGTCACATTGTTTTTCCAAACACCCAACACACTAGCGAGCGTCACCTTAACATTAGGCACATAAGCTGCATAATCTCAATACAATGGCTATTTTTACAAACCGAAACAATGATATGAAACATAAATAGGTATTTATTACCCAAGAAAAGATCACATCAACATCTACTTTATTACCAATTTCTACAATTTCTAAGACCAAAACCAAGTCACAACATTTCACTGCTGGAACTATCAATTTCAGTATTCCCTTAGCGCCCGAACGGTGATCCTGGCCTGATTCATTACTTAAATTGTCGGTTGACTCCCAATTGACCTAATAGGCCAGGTAGAGATGTTTTTTTTGTGAAAAAAATAATTCTGTGCCCATATAACTTTCCACAACTCAACAACATTCTATTGAGTGGTTCCTCATAAAATGCATATGATAAGAGATAATGGGATAACCTGTCAAACCATTTGTGATTGAATGAAATTGAGGCACTCATCTTATACGTCTGGTGGACCCCAAAACCATGAATGGTTACTCTCAGATAGAGTAACCTTTATATTTCCCTGATCATGATCACCAAATCCTATAACAAGCATCTATTGATGTCTCATTCAAAAACATCCATTTCAACTATCATTCCCAGCACGAACATGGGAATATACCCAATCCAGCACAACTGGATTGATATCACTTTTTAAACGACTCATCAAAGCCCAATTTTAATTTGGGGTAACCTATGATTCATCAACAGGTGTTCAAGGATCACATCCAAGGCCAACATTAATGGAATTTCAAAAGGAGAGAATCTGATACCAAGATGAATGTTCACATACCACAAAAACATACTGACCCCAATGTGGCATCTGCCTAGAGATCAAGTAAAAATGGAAATAGATTCTGTCCATGAGTCCTTACATGGAGTTCCTACTAGGTAAACTGTGTGTCACCCAGGACTAACCATTCCTCAACATAACCATGCTTCTAGAGCGCACTCTGATGGAGACCACCCAATAAGGCTAATAGATTTAAAACTTAGCATAACATACAACCAACACTCTCTTTAAGTACCCAGATGATGATAAGATAGGGGACATGGTCATTTTTTATCCAAGAGTAATATAAGTAGATATGAATGGTTTCCAGAGAGGATCTGAAGCACTCCCTCTACCAAGTGGATGAAGTGCTCGGTATGAATTCCACCCAACCATTAAATGATGTGCAGTAGAAAAACTAATGGTTGACTTATTCTTGAAAAAGCTCATATTCTATGCCTAATGCATCAAAAAACCAACCATGATAGCTTCACCACCCAAGGAATGTAGGTTCCGGGTGCAGCGGAAGTGCGTTGGTGGGTGTACCCAACTTTAATTTTTTCATTAAAAATGATCAATCTGATATCCGTCATGATAATAAAATTCTGGATATTCAGAATAAAAAAAAGAACAAAAGAAAGTAAGGGAGTCCCAGAACAATAGAGAGGATCATCATATGTTGGTTATAATTAATTTAATTAAATGAAAATAATTACCTTGATAGAATTATCTCTCCATTGATGTTTCTGGCCACGATCTGATGTGATCTGTCATTGCATCGTAGAATCCAAGTGCATGCTTCCTCTAGCAGTGATCCACACGTTCTCCACATATCTCTAGATATTGCCTAAGGGATCTTCAGGTGCTGGCACAAAAGATCCCTCGCTTGCGATGTCCGCCTTCTATCGCCCTGAGAGCAACTTTCAAAGTGCTATCCTTGATCCGATGGAGGAGGATCTCTCTCGTAACTTGACAACATTTTTGGTGTAAAAAGAATTCTCTCCTAGCTTGAGAGATTTTTTATATCCATTGTGAACAACCCCAAAAATTTCTGGGCTAATGAGAATTAAATAATTGGGATTTTAATTACATAGAATAATAAAATGAATTAATTACCCGAAATCATTTATTCATCTCATTTAATTCTTAGTAAGACCCCATGTCTAATAATAACGGTTAACTATTATTATTACTTAACATGTGTCCAACAAATTACACCTAATATTATTTAATTAAATAAATAATATTATTTCTCACAAATCCTTAGAAAAATAACATGGCGTGTATATTAATATACACAATGTGTACTTTTGTATTTCCATTTTTTTATTTCCTCCACCACATTTATTAAACCTTGAATAATGGCTAGTTACTTCTCAAATAAATATCACTACATTACTCACTAATAAATATATCATTTTGACCACAATATATTCTCTCAAATAACTAGTGTCGAAATAAATGCAATCAGGCATCCTTGAATAATTATTAAACCACAATCGAGAATAATATTTATTTAACTTGTTAAATTAATATTTAATTAAGATACTTGGACACACTTAGTGTGTGGCCCTCTAGGCCTCTTTCTCAGTGGCATTAGGTGGAGCCTGCCTAAAGTCCAAGGTTAGCATCTGGAAACACACCAAGGCACCCATAGAGAAATAATTTAACACCGTAATGATATGTCACCTCCTACAAATGCTTACCATGTAATGTAATCCCTTTGTCTCGATATCTTGAATTAAGCGGGTTTCATGCTAGTGCCATTAACCCATGTGTTTAATTATTATTTATTTGAATTTCTGGAATTGAACTAGCCCATTCCTTAACATGGATATTGATTTATTTAGGCTATATCAATTCCATCAAAGGGCATGACATATCTACTTCTGTTATTGAACAAAAGGGACAAATCCTTTCTCGCATTATCTATTAATGCAGTATTGCGCATGACGCAACCAACATATCCTACCTCGCTGCGAATAGTGTGTCGTCACAGTTTTATTCAATACATCTAAGTATGAGAGTTTTAATACTCATTAATAATAATATTAAATTCTACGGAACAATACATAATTCCGTAAATAGGAACATCGAATGACACTATGAAATGTGGATTTCCTGCTGGAAGGTCTCTTTATCATAATATCATCCTGGATATTACCAATAGCGCACATCATGAGAATGTGCCTCAAAGTTTTATAAGTTCTCACTCCTAATGTCCTATATTATTTGTGTCCCTCAAATAACATCATCTAGACATAGAACATATATTCAAAAACAGTGTTATAACACTTTCGGTTTATCGTTATAGCAGGGATCCACTATGACCCTTTAATTCAACAACTATCCTTAGGACATTATCACATGCATTGTCACATAGAAGAACAATTAAGATGTGATAAGGTATTTATTAATGAATAAAGTACAAAGCAGTTAGTTCTAGGCCACCAACTCCAAAAGACTCCCACTTATACTAGAGAAACTACTAAAAAACTTTAACCTACTAGCTCTCACATGATATTCATGCTTCTTTTGAGATAGGCCTTTAGTCATGGGATCCTCCACATTCTCTTTTATGGAAACTATTCTCACTGCAACTTCACCCCTTTGATAAAAAACCCTTAAGAGGTGATACTTTTAGAGAATGTGCTTTGTCCGTTGACGTGACCTTGGTTCTTTTGTAAGAGTCACCTCTGTAGTATTATAACAATACAGTGTGATATGATATTTACTACCAGGCACCATATCAAGCTCCTGGACAAAGTTCCAAATCCATATGGATTCCTTGGCTGCATCAAAAGCTGCTATATATTCAGACTATACTATAGAATTAGCAACAACTGATGCTTTTAACTCTTCCATCTCACAACTCCTCCATTGAGACAAAAAACATATCCTGATTGTGACTTTAGATCATTATGATCTATCTAAAAACCAGCATTAGGATACCCTCTAATGACAAGCTCCTCGTCTCCTCCATACACCAAGAACATATCTTTAGTTCTTCTCAGATACTTAAGGATAGTCTTAACAACAGTCCAATACTGTTCTCTTGGATCTTCTTGATATCTACCTACCATGCTCAGTGCATAGGCAACATCAATCCTAGTACATAACATGACATACAGGATGGATCCTATAGCCGAAGCATATGGGATCTTACTCATCATATATTTCTCCTGTTGTGTCCGATGACACATTCTCTTAAAAAGATATAGGCCACATGACACTGGAACCAATCCCCTCTTGGATTGTTCCATACTAAATATTTTTAGTATCTGGTCAATGTATGTATCCTGACTTAGTCCAAGAAACCTCGTGGATTTATCACAAATGATCTTGATCCCTAGAATGTAGGATGCTTCACCTAATTCCTTCATGGAGAAACACTTGTTCAACTAGTCCTTAACTGACTATAAGACTGGTATATCGTTTCCAAAAAGTAATATGTCGTCAACATATACTACTAGGATAATGACCACATTCCCATTAAACCACTTATAAACTCATGGCTCACATTCATTCTTAATGAAACAAAATTCCATTATAGCTTCATCAATTTGAATGTTCCATGACTCAGATGCTTGATTTAATCCATAAATGGATTTTTGAAACTTACAAACCCATTTAGATTCACCTAGTGTCACAAACCCTTTTGGTTGTGTCATATAGACATATTCCTGATGGTTCCCATTAAGGAATTCTATTTTGACATCCATCTTCCAAATCTCATAGTCATGGTAAGCTGTTATGGAAAGTATGATTCGTATGGATTTAAACATGGAAACTGGCAAGAAGGTTTCATCATAGTCAATTCCTTGACATTGTCTAAATCCTTTATCCACTATCCTTGCTTTATAGGTGATAACTTGACCTTCTATGTCTAACTTTCTCTTGAATACCCATTTTCATCCAACATGATTTACATTAACTAGATCATCAACCAAAACTCATATTCGGTTTTGATACATGGAATCCATCTCATATTTCATAGCTTCTAGCCATCTTGCAACTTCTAAGCTCTCTACTGGTTCCTTGTAGGAGAGAGGTTCATCATTGTTCAACAATAATGATTCACCATCCTCGGTGACTAGGAAACCAAATATCTCTGGTTCCCTTACCTCTCTTGAGCTTCTACACAATACTTGTGTTTTTGAAAGCTCTTCCATGGGGACCTATGGAATATGTTCCTATACCAACTTCTGTGTATATTCAACATTAAATTCATCAAATTCAATATTTCTCCCACTATCCTTTTTGAAGATGTGATCCCTCTCTAGAAATAAGTCTTGTCTGGCTATAGTGACTTTCTTATCTGAAGGGTTATGTAGGTAATATCTTATAGTTTCCTTGAGATATCTTATAAAGATACACTTCGTGCCTTGGGGTTCTAGTTTGTTGTTTGAGAAGGCCTTAAAAAATTCCTTACATCCCCATACAAATGTGTGCGAAAAAATAGGCTTATTTCCATTCCATATCTTGGAGGGAATTCCATTTTCTGCCTTAGTTGGTACTCAATTTAATATGTATACTGTAGTTTGTAATTCATATCCCCAAAAGGATAATGGAAGATCTACATGACTCATTATCAACCTCACCATGTCCAACAAGGTGCAGTTTCTTCTTTCACTAACACCATTCCACTATGGTGTATAAGTAGAAGTTAGTTGAGATAGAATCCCAGACTCCTGTAATAGGTCGATGAACTCTTGGTTAAAATATTCTCCACCTCGATCTGATTGAAGTTTCTTTATCTTATTACCAAGATGATTCTCTACTTCATTCTTTAATTCCTTAAATTTCTCTAAGGAATCTAACTTATACCTCATTAAGCAGACATAGCCATATATACTCAAATCATCAATAAAAGTAATGAAGTAAGAATATCCACATCTATCTTCTACTGGAAATGTTCCACACACATCCGTGCACACCAATCCTAGAAGATCTATGGCCCTTTCACCCTATCCACCAAAAGGAATCTTGGTCATTTTACCTTGTAAACAAGTGTGACATTTATCAAGTGGTTTTAGCTCTATAGAGTCTAAATAACCATCTTGGCAAAGCTTTGTCAAGCACTTCTCGTTTACATGACCGAGATGGTCATGCCACAACTGGGTGATGTATGATTCATGTGAGTTTGTTTCATTATTGATTTCCAACACTTGGTTTTCATAATTTAATACATAAAACTATTATTTAAATTCACCATACCATAACATACATTGTTCTTATAAAAGAAACAACCCTTATTTCCAAACATGAAAATAAATCCATCAATATCCAAACATGATACGTAAATTATGTTCTTGGTAACACTAGGCACATAATAACAGTTATGTAAAACCAAAAGCATCCCAGTTGGCAATGAGAGATGGTAATCACCAATGGCCAATACATCCAGCCTTGCACCATTGGCAGCTTGAAGATCCACCTATCCTCTGGAAATATTTCTAAATCTACTTGGTTCTTGCATTTTAATACATATATGAGCCCCACAAGATGTATCTAATACCCAATGTGTAGAAATGGAAATATTTCACTCGATAACGAACACATCTCTAGCATCCCCATGCTTCTGGTTGCAGTTCCTCTTCTAGTGGCCTGACTTGCCACATGAAAAACATAACGCCTCTCATTCCTTGCCCTACCTCTGGATTTTCCACTTCTTAGAGGGATGGTGCTCATGGGATTCAGACCATTTATGAATCCTTGGCCCCATTTCCTTGTCCTTCCTTTTATTATTCACCATAAGGACTACAGGTTTGTCACGCCCCATGTTTTTATCTACCTGGAAAATTAAGGTCAGAAGTTTCGATAGAATATTCTCATTATTGTTCATCTTGTAGTTGATAATAAAGCTAGAGAAGGTCTTGGGCAGTGATGATAGGATGATATCTGTACGCAAATCATCTGAAAACTTAATCCCGAAGATGTACAAGCATTCAATATAGCTAATAAGATTGACTACATGAGGCCCAACTAGCACAGAATCTCCAAGATCAGTTGTAAACAAAGCATTAGATATCTCATATCTCTCATGTCTCGCCTTCTCTTGATATAGATCCTTAAGGCGAGACATCATGCTATACACGTCCATGTTTTCATGTTGCTTAAAGAGCTCATTAACATGGCCGATAACATGAAACATTGGACATCTGTGACATCATCCATATGTTTTATATATAGAGATAGTTCCTCCTCACTGGCCTCTTTTTCAGGAGAAATTGGAATAGGCTCCTCCATCACATATAATTTCCTATCATGGAAAAGGTTCACACGTAAACGCCTTTTCCATTCCTAGAAATTGGTACTAGTGAGAAGGTTTTCCTTCTCGAGTATGGTTTACAATGATATGTTTGAATTAATTTTCTTATCATTTATATAAATAAATATGTGAAAAGATTTTAGTACTTTATCATGATAAAACTGAGACAAGTAAATAAATTAATACTTAGTAGTCTCCTACTATTTTATCGAAATCCAATAGACCTCACCATTGACTTCAAAATATTATATTTCCTGAATATTCTAGTGTAAAAGATTCATATTTCCCTTCACATTACCCCAACTAGTTTTTTCAAGAAAATTGAAGGGTTTTAGGTATGAATTACAAATTCCAACTACATTAACTCGCAGTTCCTTGATCCAATGAGTGGAATCCCCAATCCTGAAACCCTTTTATTTTGGATTTCTACAACCTTTGCCTCTTGGTCACACCAAGTCTTGCTATGTCAGTCAAACCTTGATGTAAACCAATTCAATTCAACCCATAAAATTGAATTATAATCCCCTGATAATTGAAAGCACCCAACTAGGGTTGGTCAAGCACTTTGAACTAGAGTTTGATTCTAACCAAGATTATGGAAGGCTATACTGACATGATATTTCATTGAGGGATTTTATACTTATACATAAATTTCCATTTTATTATCTTTGATTACATGATTTTTAATACTAAGTGGGATATACTTAAGTGATTAACCATTTCTAAGATTATATTTACGCATAATCCAGTCTTATTTTAGTTTTATCTTGCATGCTTGTTTAATTCATTAATTATGTGATCATGACAACACACCCATAGTAAATACACCATGAAACTAACAGAAATAAAATAAATGGTATGATCATGAGATTTTTCTATTGGTTAGTTTGTCTACCAGTTGATAAACTAACCCAATACCTAGGGGAGAAACACATTGAACATTTTGGGTTTGTGTTTACAGCTTTCCACCTGTACACCTTTGTATATCCTTGTATTGGTTTCACCTTGGATCCTAAATTAAGCCGCCTTAAACAGCTTGGGAGAACCATCCATTACATATTCTTTTATCTCACTCGCAGTTGAGGGGCAAAACAGGGTTTTACATAAAATAAACCTTTGGAATGCAGGCCCTACATATTAATGAGGAGAAGGCTTATAGGATAACAAATTTAATTTAAATAAATAAATTAAAAAGAAACCATTAACATACAAAGTTATTAGTCTAGCTTATGATCATCCATACATGAAATGATATTTACACATAAATAAAACTAGAATTCAATTCTTTAATTGTTCTTGTTTAAGATAAATCACGCTCGAATCAATTAATTATCTTTAATTAATAAATCCTTTTATCTCAAACCATTTTATAAATTTCCTTGATATTCTCATCCATCATAATTTTAAACAAATAAATTCATTTAAAATTATCTTTGTACATAACTTGTACCTTGGAGGCAACCCGGTGAATTCCTATTCATAACTACACAATGAGTAGAAATGAACATTACACAGATGTTAAATTAAACACATATATATAAAAAACCTATCACGTGTTGTGCCTCATCTTTATGCCTGTACTATGGTACACGTATCAAGGGTTTATATAATATAATAATAAATTTTAATAAATATGCATAATTTGGATAAGTACACGACATGTAGTTCCGACTACACAATGTGTACTATCATTAAACGTCCATCCAAAGTACACACCCTGGGAAAGGCGTGTATATGTACTTATGAAATATTTGGAGTACATGGCATGTTCAGTAGGACACACACCATGTAGTATCTGCGTTACACGGTTTCCAGCCAGGCAAGCTGTGTACGGGGTACACGGTCTAACCCTAACCTGAAGAGACTACATGCCGTGTCCAGTGGACTACATAGTGTGTAATCCAAAAACTACATGAAACCTATTCTTAGTCAATACATGGATTCATTTAAGAATTATAAAGACTCCAAAACACAGCTTGGTTTAGCAAACCAGTCTGATGAATTGAATATTGACTACACAGTGTGTACTGCTGAATACACGCCGTGCATTCTGGTGTTGTACGACCAGGAAGATTTGGTACCTTCATATGGGATCCTCTATTTTATTTTAATCAAAATTAAAATAAAATATTGTTTCTATAAGGTGAATGAGAAATGAAAGAGGAGGAAAAAATCTCGAAATTTAGATTTTCAGAACGATTAACTTGAATTGAAACAACTAAATTATTAAATGCATAAATCATCAACGAAAAACTAAATAATTATAATCAATGATATAACCACCCTATGATATAACTTGTAGGTTCCAGGCATAGAGGAAGTGTATTGGTGGGTGTACCCAACATTAATTTTCCCATTAACAATGATCAATCCGAGATCTGTCATGATAATAAAATGCCGGATCTTCGGAATAGAATAAAGAAAAAAAATAAAGGAAGGGAGTCCTGAAACCATAGAGAGGATTATCATATATTGGTTATAATTAATTTAATTAAAAAAAGAGAATTACCCTGATGAAATTATCTCTCTGTTGATATTTTTGGTCATGATCTGATGTGATCCATCATTGCTTCATAGAATCCAAGTGTAGGCTTCCTCTAGTAGTGATCCACATGTGCTCCATTTATCTCTAGACATCGCCAAAGGGATCTCCATGTGTTAGCACAAAAACATATTTTCTTGTAATGTCTGCCTTCAATGGCCCTGAGAGCCGCTTCCAAAACGCTTGCCTTAATCTGATGGCAGAGGATCTATCTCATAACTTGAGAGCGTTCTTGATGTAAAAAGAATTCTCTCTTGGCTTGAGAGATTTTTAGATCCATTGTGCAGAAACCCAAAAATAGCTAGGCTAATGAGAATTATATAATTGAGATTTTAATTACTTAGAATAATAAAATGAATTAATTACCTGAAATAATTTATTCATTTTATTTAATTCTTTGTAAGACCCCATGTCTAATGATAACAGTTAACTATTATTATTACTTGACATGTGCCCAGTGAATTACACCTAATATTGTTTAATTAAATAAATAATACTATTTATCACAAATCCATAGAAAAATTACATGGCGTGTATATTAATATACACAGTGTGTACTTTTGTTTTAACATTTTCTTTATTTCCTCTACCACATTTATTAGACCTTGAATAATGGATATTTATTTCTCAAATAAATATCATTTCATTACTCGCTAATAAATATATTATTTCTCCCACTATATATTCTCTCGAATAACTAGTGTAGAAATAAATGAGATCATGTATCCTTGAATAATTATTAAACCACAATCGAAAATAATCTTTATTCAACTTGTTAAATTAATATTTAACTGAGATACTTGGACACACTTAGTGTGTGACCCTTTAGGCCTCTTTCTCAGTGGCATTAGGCGGAGCCTGCATAAAGTCCAAGGTTAACGTCTAGAAACACGCCAAGGAACCCATAGAGAATGAATTTAATACTATAATGACGTGTCACCTCCTTCAAACGATTACCATGTAATGTAATCCCTTTATCTAGATATATCAAATTAAGAGGGTTGTATGCTAGTGCCATTAACCCATGTACTCGATTATTCTTTCTTTGAATTTCCAGAATTGAACTCGCCCATTACTTACCATGGCCATGGATTTATTTAGGCTATATCAATTCTATCAAAGGGCCCAAGATATCTACTTCCGTTATGAAACATAAGGGATAAATTCTTTCTCACATTATCTATTAATACAATATTACTCATGACGCAACCAACATATCCTACCTCATTGTGAATAGTGTGTCATCACAGTTTTCATCAATAAATATAAGTTTGTGAGTTGTAATACCCATTAATAATAATATTGAATTCTAAGGACTAATACACATGTCCACAGATAGGAACATCCAATGACACTATGAAATGTGGATTTTTTGCTGGCAAGTCTCGTTCTCATAACATCCTTTTGGATATTAACAAGGGTGCTCACCATGAGAAGTTGCCTCAAAGTTTTATGAGTCCTCACCCCTAATGGCCTGTATTATTTGTGTCCCTCAAATAACATCATCTGGTCATAGAACATATATTCAAGAATAGTGTAATGACACTTCCAGGTTCTCATCATAGTAGGGATCCTCGATGACCCTTTAATTAAATAGCTATCATTAGGACATTATCACATGCATTGTTACACATAAGAACAATAAAGATGTGATAAGGTATTTATTAATGAATAAAGTACAAGGTAATTGGTTCTAGGCCACCAACTCCAATAATGAATCCCATGGTCACTCCATAAAAACCACCAGAGTCAATCCCTTAGTAACTATATTTTCAAGGTTTCCATACACCGCCAACCACAATACCATTATACTACCAGGAATACACCAACTTAAGATAATAGATTCCAACCACATAGGGATTTCAAATAATAATGAATATTTTAAAAATGGCCCATGGTTTTCACTTCTACCCAGAGGGACACATTTAAAATTTTCAACATGACGCTTCCCACATTAGGAGTGTCCTGGTCATTGTTTATTGTAAAAGGGAACGTAAAATATGCTTTAGTGGAAGTTAAACTAAAAAATACATTGGGATAGCTATTCCCAAGTGTGCTATGCCAAATTAACTATAGTGTTAGATGCATAACTCCTTCTGAGTTATGCCCACATTCACTAATAAATAAGACATTACACATAAAATCCCAACTGAAATGATCAGTTTTTCAACACCCAATCCTAAACAAAACATCATCCCAAAAATTGGGAAAGCTCAACAACACATAGCTAGGTCACTCGACCCCAGATTTTACATGTGAACAAAGAATAAATTCTCAAGGGAAAAATGATTCTCACTGAACTCAACATCTCTTCACATCATTTAAACACATCAACAGGTACCACATATAACACCAAATACCACCCTAAATGAAAGGAAACATCATTGATACTTCACAAAGTCATATCATCCCAACACATCAAGTATTGATTGCCCATAAAAGATTTATCTCGAAGTTATATTAATCCATATAACTATTAACCTGACTGATGATGTATTGAGTCATCCATCACTAGAGAAGAGAAAGAAGGGTACAAACCTATGAATCATCCAACAATGCCTTAAAATCCATAACATTATAAAATAGAGCATTGTACAATGATCATATAGGAGGCAAAGGTCAAACAATGCATGAACATCAGTCAAATGAGAGTTACTTTAGAAACAAAAATTCATGCATGGGACAATGGAACCTGAACAGTACCACACATGATTAATTAATTATAAAAAACCAACAACAACTTTAAAGGTATAAGGGAACTAACTACAATGACTAGCCCCTCACCAAATCTGAAGGATATAGACCTAAAATAAGGTCATTCTTATGAAATTTCATTGAGCTTAAGGGATTATGACATAAGTTTGAGTTATATGAGAAGTGGCCTTTGAAAAAATTCCATTCTCTCATTCTAAGACAAGCCCAAGGAACTAAAAACAACAATTACATGAGATCTAGACCAATAACACCACTTAAGGCCCCCTTTAAGGAATTTAACCTATAATAATTTGATTCTTTAAACATTTTAAGGTTTAGATTTAAAGAAAAACTATTACAAGTCATTATTCAAAGGCATTTGGATAAGACCACAAAGAAAAATAGACAAATTTTATTTTACTTCCTTTTAAACATTGGTTATTTAGTTGAAATATCATAATAATTAGGCCATTTGATCCCATGACCCCATTTTAAACACCATTTTTTATTTATAAGGTCTTACAACATTACAAATCAAAGTAATAAAATTTCCCTTATTAATTAAAGTTGTCTAGTTATAATCCATTCAAACTTACATTTACATCAAAAACCATATAGGTGGATATGTGCATTTTAAAAGTCCTTCAATGTACAATATAAACACACCCTGATGGGGTTAATCACTAAGGCTTACCAAGAGAATGTGGTGAACTAAAAGTGTCTCAATAAGTCATTTTTGATTGAATTAAAAGAAACCTAGAAAATTTAAGCAACAATCATTTAAAAACACCCTTAGGGGGTTCATTTCATAAGAAAAATTCCTCAACTGACCTAATTGGGTCCAGTTGTGCATTGATAAATTTAGTTATGCAGTTCATTAAACCCAAGAAAAAGAGTTATAACCCTTATATAGGAAACCAAATCATTTAAAGTCAATATTTAAAAACATTAATATTTAAAAAAGTTCATAAATATAATACTTAGAAAAGATGTTATATTTTATGGGTTACCACCATTCAAATCAAAATGATCCCATACACCATGAAAGTTACAGTTAGATCCCATCAAACCACAACCATTTTATCCAAGATTAAATGAAAATTCAATAGCCATAACATTTATGAAAAAACCTTTGTATATATAAGGTTCATATACAATGGTTAAATTATATGGGTCACCCTATTCCAATTAATAATGCACCCATACACTTTAGAAATTGGAGATTGGTTCCCATATAACCACAACCAATTTATTTAGGATAAAAGAAAAGTATAACAGGTTAAATAGTTATATAATAATAATTAATTATATAAATCATATCAATAATAGTTTGGTCATATGGGTCATTACAGTCCAATTTATAAGGCGCCCATATGCCTTAAAAATTTCATGTTTTATCCCATATAATCATACTAAGATTATTTTATCCAATGGTAAACAAGCATAGAATAATGTAAATTGGAAACAAATCCCATTATTTAATTGCCTAAACATGGTACGAATGGTAGTAAAGTAAAGGAAACACTCATTCATGTCATAAAAGTAAAGCATGATAATTTAAGTATCAGAAGCATGATAATAAAATAACTAAGGAGTCATAAATTTAAACATGTCTCTAGAGAACCTAGAATGGAATACGATAAGAAGGAAATAAAACACAAGGCACATCAACAGCTCTAAAGATCCTAAAAATTCAGCCTACATGGCATGTCATATGCATGACCTGTGAAATCATATGTTACTATAATGGTGCATGTAATTATACTCCCTTTACATACCAGTACAAGGGTAAATGTTATATTCTCACAAATCAATAATAAGGTTAATGTACCCTAATCACTCATGGTGAAATAAAATAAACTCTAATAATGAACAACATGAATAACCATCCCATCCATGGGCACTTGTACTTTTCCCTATACATGGGTTGATCACTCCCAAACATGGTTATTTACTAGAAAATAAAAAATTTATAGTCACCTATATACTATCCCAAAATAGTAAGAAAATGGAAAAGATAGATCTAATAACAATTTATAATATCACAACCTGAATAACCACTAAACTAGTAGCTGGATGAGTTTCTACATGGCCTCAAGTATGCCTCCTCATATGCCAAAGGATTTTGACTAGCATCTAGGGTCTAATGGTGGTATGATGTGGAGATAATACCTATGAGGTTATAGTGGAATAGTGGTGTTATAATAACAATAAAATAACATATATTAGGATAAGTGGTTCTAATAAATGTCAAACAATAGAATATAGATTTAATAATTGAGTTAAGTGTCCAATGACAATATACAAAAAACATTGCATGCATTTCCATGTGATGTTACAAGTACAACAGAAAAGAAATATAGCAAGAAGTATAATGAAATATAATAATGAAAGAATAATGTCTTTATCTACAAGCATCTTGAGTACCTATTATATCATGTGATCTTAACTCCTAGGTAAAACGCACTACAAAAGAAAAGTAACCAAAAACCTGTGAACAAGGGGATCTGCTCAGATACCCTAATGCAATAGAGGCCCATGATGGGGTGATATATACTTAGTAATACACCACCAATGGTGTATAAATCATAATCTTGATCATCCATATAAAATATTCAACATGCATTCATAACTAATGTAATCAGAAATGTGAAATAAATAAATAACCAAGTCGGGATTCGGTCCCTACAGGACACCGGTCCGACCATACCTTCTTTGGACTATGCCAGAATGTACGAACCAAGGTAACATGTGAAAAAGTGATAAATGTAAAATGGTTCATCAGAATTTATGCATCTATAAAGTACCGAACCCATACATATGATTTGTCCTAGTGGACACACCATTTTTATTTAATTAATTACACTATTTCATTTAATTTAAAGTGCCATCTCACGTATTCATTTACACGGTATCCTATTACCATACTTGGTGAACCTTATAAAGGAACCCATGTACCACACGAGGATCTTAACACATTTCAAATTATATAAAAATTATGTCTATGTATATCCATAAAACAAATCCCAAGTGTCACTCCTGATGTAAATGAAGAAATTCCCCTCCATGTCTATCACTGATATACCACAAAGGGGGTCCAACTATTGCTCATGGCATGTTATAACCCTTTTTTCATTGATACCATCTGATGGTGCTCCTTTGGGAACTAGGATCACTCATATGGAGGTAAGAAACACACAGTGAGCTCATCCATGATATAACAGGTATCACCCCCGACATATGAAACCTAATCAGCTCAGGAGCCTATCCTTATCATTTTATAAAAAGTGATCCAAGTACCACTCAAGGAATAAACCATACATTCATTTCAATTACAATTCAATAACTAAGAGGCCATGTATATAACCAATACTTCATATAAAAAAGGATCAAGGTATGAGGCTACACACATAAGAAATCCAAATCACAAGTCATGCATACGAAAAGGGTGGGTTAATCCCATTCTCCATTTCAATTACAAACACTATGGTACATATACTAGGAATGTATTCAATGCAAAAATCAAACTAATAATCACATTTTTTTACAACACAATACTTATCAACATAGGTGTTTTATTAGAAAAAATAACATTATTATCAAAAAATTCCTTTCATTTAGTATGAATAATTCATTTTCATAACAGTGAACAAAAAAACCCACTACAATGGTGTTCTATAACCAAGAACCATCATAATATATCATATAAATGAAAATCATGCCCAAAGGGGTGACTCAAATAAGGAAGAAAAATATGTTCATGGGGAATCTATATAGACCTTACCTAAATGTGATGGTTCAGTTGATGTCATAACCTTCAACCATACTATAGAGGGTTCACACATAATATGAGCTGGTCTAAAAAACATTAATTAAGATAAAACATAATTTTTGAGAAACACATGATAAGTTCAACGTAAAAAACATGACAAAATTTTGTAAAACCATGAAATTTGGGGGAAAATATATAGACAACATACCTCATTCTTGGGATGCTCAACTCATCAAACATCAATCTTTGATTTTGTCTGCTTTAGAATAAATTGAAGAAATAGATGAATGACCTGAAAATATGGCAAATGGGATTGCACCAAGGTAAATTGGTTGAGGGGAAGACAAAAAAATAATGGTTCAAGTGGAACATAGACCTTACTAAGAGGAATCTATATAGACTGATGGTACTCAAATCAGACTTCTGATGAGGGATATCAATCAAATACAAGGTTAGGATTGGGAGGAGAATAACATAGGAGTGGGAGCTGCACATGCCAGAGAATAATATTGAAATAATAAAAGATATTGGGGTTTACATATTAATTAAGTGAAAAGGAAAATTTCAACCTCAAAACTGGGTCACACTTTTTGGATACATTGTTGGCCAAACTGCATGCCAACTGTACATATCCCACTTCTTGGGAACCCTACTATACACAATTGTCCTGCACAGTTTTCCATAACCGTGTGCCAACTGTGTTCTAAACAGTGCACACCCGCTACCTAAGTGGAATTAAGTGTAGAAGATAGATTCAAAGTTTGTAAAACCATGTGAAAACCATTTGTACAACATCTTCTCACCTACTCAAGTCACACGATTACTGCTGGAGGGTCACATGGTTTCAGAAAAAATCTGTTCCCCTACCAATCATCTCATGTTTTTTTGTTTCAGGGTCCAATACTCCTGAAACTCATTAGAGCACCCAAGGCACCCCTCAGGCCATAAACTAAGTCTAATAAAAACACATTGAAGTGTCACATCTCTCAAAAATACATTTTGAATCCCGGTCTATAAAATGTCATGTCCATTAAATGAAAAAATTCAAATTCCTTTGGATTTTCATCTGGTCCAAAAAAATGGGGCACCACAGACCACATATTTAATTATTTGGAGTATATATTAACCCAATTATATGATATACCAATAATATATTTATATTTATGGTATTTAAATTTTCATTCAAAGTGTTTTATTCCATGAGGATTATGATTAAAAAATCACCATGATGGTAAGGGTTTATCTCACAATCTCATCCTTATTCGTGATTGTTTATAATTAATTTCACATTAGAGAAATTATATGAAACTTATGTTATTAGGTTCATATAATTTATTATCCTCTTATTATTTCATGGTCTTTTATGCATTATTTTATTTTTTTACATTCTTGGAATCATAGAAATACCTAATGAATGTTTTTATGGAAAATCTAAAATATTCATTCTATTATGTTGGGATTAATTTTCATCCATGCCAATATTTTCTTTATTATATATGAATATTTGTTCATACAATTCACTAATGATTTATTAAAATCATTTAATATCATGATTTACTTTCTATAAAATAATGTTTTATAAACAATCTTTTTTCCATCTTCGGAACATGGATTATATTACGAATCAAATGAATGAAATATTTATTTGATCATTTTCCACAAGAATAGATTTTCCCAATATCATGAATACTCATTAATTTGAATATTCCATTATAGTTTTACATGATTATTTTCAGATAATATTTTTTATAATATTCTAAAATTTTGAGGAATTTAAATAATTTATTTCAAAATAAATATTTTATTATCCTCAATAAAAGTTCCAGTGATCTTTTAAAATTATTTTCATCTATTTCAACATCCTTCAATGAATATTATGATTTATTAGGGATATAACCAACTAATAACATCTTCTTAATTTTTTAGGATACATTATGATCTTGTTGTTACACTAATTGAAAAGTGAAAATATTTACATTTCATATGAAATTTTTACAGTACAAATACTTATATTTAATATGTATTGAATTTATACTCATTCATTTTATATGATGTATGAATTAGACTTTGTATATTATGGGATATGCCAGTTTTATCCCCATTATGCATCAGTAGGTCTCATGGTACAATATTCCCTAGGTATTTGGTGTATACATTCCCATTTATTTATTTTTTCCTAGCACATGGCCTTGAAAGTATGATTATTATTTCTATAATTATAAATTATATCATTATTAAATTAGTTATTATTTTTAATGTGGTTGTTTATGTGTTTATGTCTTCCATATATATATCACACTTTTATGATATTAGTTTTATGGAATATTTTATTATTATTCATCTCTTCCATACGAGTCATTGTTTATTTATTCCATGAAAGATTTTGTTGTTGGATTTACTTTATTAAGAATTTAATCAAAACCTTTATTTTTTTCCTTTACAAAGGATACCATGAAGGGTTATATGAGTTATTCCATGGATATTGTAGAATAAATAAAAATTTTATCAATATAATTTTATGTTTTATTTCATGTTTTCAAATGTAAAGTAGGAATCATATATGTATCTAACCTCCAAATATAGATAAACTATTATATCATTCAAGTTGCGATCACTTGTATGTTAGGCCCTTTTGATGTATAATAGAAACTGATTCTATGACATAGAATTCAGGGTATTATAATGAAGCCTCACAAATCTTCCATGTTAAACTAAAATATGTGAAAGAATCATTTCATAACATAGACTTGATTGAGGCTGTAAATGAATATATAAATCAATTTGAAAATAAAGTAACAAGGATATATTTGTAGGACATAATAAAATTAATTTCATTAGAAAAAAATGGTTATTTAATTACATGAATAATGATCAAGGAAGTGGATTTTGGAAAAAATATAGACAATAGTGAAAAGTGTACTCTTGGGTTAATTGGAATTATTTTGAAGAATATTAATATAATATTTAAATGTTGTTGGATATTAATAGTTTTCTTTAATTTTTAGTTTGTATGAAGTAAATAATCTTTTAGATAAATGTTAAATCATTATTCATATATGAAAATACTAAAGAAGTAACATCATAGAATATTATAAACGAAATTTTCTTCAACATGAATATATACCTTTTAGGAAATGTTGTTATATAATATTCATGAACTATATATTATTATTATATTAAGACATTATAAAATATACACATAATATTAATGTGGGGCCTAAATACCACTAAACATGATGATCATTGGTACTATAGAAATAATATAGTATTAATCATGATTTGTATTTATTAAGGTTTATAATAAAATATAATTGATATAAAAGTAATATGATATAGCCTCATCATTTAGGATCATAACTTCTGAGTCTCATTTATCGTAGATTTTTTGGAAAATAGATTCACTGGGATTCACCCTTGAACAAGACCGAACTAAGCTTCAAAAACATAAATATGACTAAATAATTTTATAGGAGGAGTTAATGATTATAGTTATCACCTCATAAACTATGTTTTTTGAACCACCCAAATAGGTTACTATCATCACACAAATTACTCTTAGGCATATGATAGAGTAATAAGGGGTTCTGTATCTATACACTATATTAATTAATGTGTAAATTTTATGTTTTTGAATAATATAATGTTTATATTAACCAATTTTTCATTATTATTTTATATATATTTGAGAATAAAATTAATTTTATTCTAACAAGGGTTTGATAAAATCTAACAGAAATTATATTTTTGAAATATTTATATATAATTTCAATTATAATGCTCTTTTGTGATAAATTAAAGACTTTGAAATAAAATAAATTTTCATGAAATAGAATTTTAAAACACTATTTAGTAAAATATTATTCATAATATAATTTTAATATGTCCCTTGAATTTTTTTATAATGTTCATAATGTTTTTGGTGATGTATAAACTGGCGTTTATTTAGTAAATAACGATTTTCATTGAAACATGGATATTAAAATATTTTTTAATATTATTTTGATAAATTTAATTCCATTTTTATATCGATGTATCAAAATTATTCAGTGGTTGTTTTTAATAATTTTTGAAAATAGTTATTTTTTGATTAAAATTTAAATACAATATAAATATATAGTAGGTAATATGAATTTATAATAAAATAAAACTGATGTAATAAATTCAATAGAATAATTATGATATAAAAATATCTTTTTATATTTAAATAATTTTATTTTCAAGTATTAGGATTAATTTTTCAAACCACTAATGAATCATCCAAAACCTATAATATATTTAACAAATTTAAAAACAATATTCTTCCACATGACACACTTTTATTGAATGAATGATATTATGTAAGGATGATGGTAAAAAACTAACAAAATAGTAAAAAATACCCATATTTAGAAAAGAACATGGGATAAATCTATGTTAAATCCAATGGTTTATTATTATTATTATTAGATTTGATTTGATGACCTAATATTGGAAATTAATAAACAATCCCCCATCTTTTGCTATAAATTCACACTAATTCTCCTATTACTCATCACAGAAAATCTTTTAAGCATAATTTTCATTTCATTTTATTTTCTATATCCATAATAATATGTTTATATTGTTATAATGATATCCTCTCCATCACTAAGAAGCAACCTCTCCTAGTAAGGTATTTTATCACTCCTCTTTTCCATTCACGAATATCCATTACTACAATCCATATGATTTCCCAATGGTTATGTTCCCATGTATTTATAAAAAAACATTTTTATTCTAAATAATTAAGAAATAATAAGAGGATTACTAAAACACCCATTAAACCCTTCCATGATCATTTATGTACACCTGTTATGTGGCTAAAATTATCCATTTATTTTCATAGACAAATTTTGTTGTTGTGAATACCCGACCCTATTTTCATTAAATGGTATTAAAAATGATATAACTATTATTAATTAATTATGTAAATATATTTATAAAAACCATAATAATTAATCATTTTATTTAAATGATGAAATATGACATAATTTTTAATTATTGATATGGAATATATAAATTTATAAATATGAAGGTTATGCCCTAATAGTTCTCTGATTCATTGGTTAATGTTTTCATGTAATGTGTAACCAGGTATGGTTCATGTGTAGAAATCATAATAACCATGTGTTTTGATTTATTCATATCTAGCCTTAACCTATGTTTATGATGTCCCATTTTATGATGTTGTTACTTCCTATGCTACCAAGATTTTAGGATGTCATTTTCCCATTACTTGCCTCCATGTTAGTATATATGATTCATTATATCTATATTTTCCTTATATTCCTATTGAGTCATATGTATATTTTATCATCATTCTATGTTTATATTAGTCCCATTTAGGGATTTATAGATCACCCCTTCAATTTTTATATCACCGAGATACCTTATGTAATGTCAAGAGTTTGTAGGAATCTAGTTTCACATTAGGGAATGATAAATAATGATGCTTTTTAATCTTATTTCAAAATGAAACAAGAAAACTTAATCATCTGAGAATATATTATATGGATAATTACATAAAAAATTATGAAAAAAATTGTATTATATTTACTGGTTGTTATAGTTTTAACAAGAGTAATTTGCTATTTTTTAGTGATGAAGTCAATTATACATTATTAAAAACTATAGGTATAAGTTCAAATAATGGAATAAATCCTTAATTTTTTGAAATTTATAGATATTTTTCTTTCTAATCATTTAAATCCATGTATAGATACCATATGTTGATGTATAACTATTTCATATTCACTTATGGGTAATAACATGAAAAGAGATCATTTGGTTTTAACAAAACCTGTACCTTATGCATGGTTAATAGGAATTATTACACACCTTTTTGGACACTCTAGAGGGATATGATTTGTTAAATTAACAGTATCATTAAAACCATTATGAACTAATTGAATAGATTGTTATGTTAGAAATCCTAATAATAAATTGACCATTTGTAACATAGAATAAATCCCAGAAAATTATTATTATAGGTTGAATATGAAATTTATTAGTTACAAATTTTATGTAAACAGTTTTCCTTTTATATACAATGTAGTTTTAAAATTATTATCCATAATTATTTTTTATTTACTCAATGTATTGAAATATGAGGAACTGTGTTAAAAACCAATGTGATGTGAAATGTGATAACTTGATATATGAGTTTCTTAACCTAATGGGATATTGAGTTGATAAATTAGAGTAGTTATTTATCCAATAAATAATGTTTTGAAATATAACATGAATCATGTAAATTCAAAAATTCCAATTATGAGATATAATATTTTAGTTGTTACCCTTATCTGGAAATAACATCAATTTTTTAATGGATATTACTTTCACTTAATGTATTAATAATGTATCCACTAAATCAAAGGGATATTATATATCCTATAATGTTATGAATAGGATGAAGTCATACAAGAAGTTTATTACATATAGGTGGAAGCTTTTAAATGGTGGATGTTGACCAATAATATAAATCTCATAGAAGATATTGAGGCTATGGATTAGGGTGAATTAAAAAAAATAAATATTTTCCACAAACACTCCATCTCAAAATAGAATGGGTATTCAATGGATTAGAGAATAGATGTTGCGAATGGAGCTCAATTATAGGGATGATATGGAGAAATACCATGGTTGTATGAAAGTATAACTGCACATATATCAAAAGTGTGGGAAGAAGCATAAAAAAAATTACTTGAAGGGGAAAAAATATTCTATTGTGAACAAGGGACCAATCAATCTAATTAAAGATATTGGGAGATTATTAATCCCACCTAAGTGATGGATAAAAATAAGTTTTCATTAAATAATTGGCCCATGGTATACTATTACAACTTGAAGGATCCTGGACACTACAAAAATCAAATTTTTAGCTAATAGTTCTCAATGATAACTGATGTGAACATACTCCGAGGATAGAGAGAATGGACATGCATATGCTTTCACAATTGCTAAGGTAGATCCTAACAATAAAGTGGTGATAAGTTCATTAGTTATTCATTAATGAATAGATAACATGATATTTTATTTGGGTTATGTGCAATATTTTATATCCTAAATGTTTAGTAAAAATTATTTAAAAAACATCAAAATAATGATGTTTTTTTATTAGTGAAATAAAAAATTTGAAGTTATTGCATCCCAAGATTTAAATTCCACCCTATTAAATATTTTGGGCATGAATATTATATAAGATCTAGTGATACTAGTTTTATTAGAATTAAATTATATTCTATGTATGGGATAACTATCCTCATATGGGTAAAAACTAATTTAATGAGTGAGGAAAATCAATTTTTATATTCTAAATCAGCCTCAATTCCTATATAGTTGTAATGTGTAGGATGAATCTCCTTTAATAGCCTCATTTTGACGGTGGATTTTATTTCCCTATGAGTAAGAGTTTCTATATCAAATGATCAGACCCAATGAAAATGTCATCATTGATGTCATTACCATAGTAAGGGACTATACTGATGTGCTCCATGAATTGGTTCCCAATTTTCTTTTTAATAGATATCTTGGGTTCTCATTAAAACATATAAAAAGATCTATAATAAGATCTAATAATACATATTTAATGGACAATAATGAATAGAAAAAAAATAAAGGATAAACTAAAAATATTTTATAAAAAGTATTTATACACCCATGTGCATCACCATGTGGTGTATCAATCATTTTTTTTCATGAATAAGGATGACTTAATTAGTTTATGAATTGATTATCATGATCTCAACTAGATCATGCTAAATAATAATTTTCACCTTGTATATATTGATGACCTACATGATCAACTATGAATGGACTAATACATCTCTATGGTTTATAATCTATTGTGTTATTTTCAAATAAATTTGAAGAAAGAGTATATTCCTAAGACATCTTTTTTATAGGATATTGACAATATGAGTACATAGTAATTCCATTTAGACTAAAAAATATACAATATTATATGACATGTGATCATGATTTTTATGTATTATTAATTAAATTAATGATTTTATGACATTATCTCTTTGAGTATACATATTACATATATAGAGATAAGAAGATTGTAAAGTATATGTTCACACAGAAGGAGATCACTATGAAATAATGATGCTTGTTATAGTTGATTATAGATTATTAATGTTGAATACATTATCATCCTAGTAAGGAAAATGAATTTTCAGATGTGCTGATTTGAATGGATCATGCCACACAATTCCTGATGATGATTTATTTTGATAATATATTCGTATATATGAAATGGATGGATCTATGAATCATAATTTGAAATACATCCTAAATTGCACATATAACTTCCCAAAAATCCATTATCATTAATATTAAGAAGATATACAGAGAATATGTGGAGATATAAAGAATTATATCAAATATTTCTTAGTTGAACATTGCTAATGAATTGGTTTTAAGGTTCGAAATAAGGATATGTGTCCCAAAAAAACTAGAAATAAAGAGAGAACTTATTAATGATTTGAAATAGTCATCATACTATATTTATCCAAGGAGAAATAAGACGCAATTTGAATTAATGAAAATCATTAGGTAGGATATCACTTTGAGAGCGATTGTATAATATTTATCTTAATTATTTGTATATAAAAACATCCATTCTATGTGGTATAAATATATGGGTACGATGAAACCATTCCCAATGCCAGTATTAAAATGGAAAAAAATAATCATTTATTTTTTTGTAGGAATCCCTCAGATATGTAATTGATAAAATACTATTTATGTTTAAGTAAATCACATGAATAAGTTATTAAATTTTATCTAAATCAAAGAATATTTTTTTATTGACCAAGTCAACATGATATACATAAGTGAAGATGAATGTATTTATGGAGTACAACTACTTACTATCTATAATAAAGATATGAATTTTAACTTGGTTTTCTATAGAATCCTTCTATATGTAGTTGATACATAACTATATTGAAAAACTTACAAAATCTAATGTATATGTTGATATAATATTAAATTGATTTACAATCATATTGGTATTAGCACCTTTCCATGGTATATTTCTCAAAGAAAAAAACTTTCCAATATATCATTCAATTAGAACCATATGGGGATTTATATGGGATAATGTGTTTGACTCCAAATGGATGGAATAATGATCAATATAGGAATCTTATAGGAAAATATCACATCTAAGAGATAATGTAAAAGATTTAAACCATAAAAATTTATTTGAAATCTATGAAATGTTAGTAGAGAAGCTACATGGAAAATAATCAATGAAACCTATAAATTTATGAAAGAGATTATATGTTCCTTCATATATCAACATGAAATAATTTCATGAGGTTTGGGAAGTATATAAATCTAATATCAAGATACATTTAACCTTTGATACTGTTGATCTAAATAAGGATGTGGCACTTAGACTAGCACTCCCACCTAATATGTCTCAAGTTCATGTTGTATTCCATATATCCATCTATAGAAAGTACATATCCGACCCCTCAAATTTAATAAATCCAGAGATGGTTCCATTAGATAATGAAATTTATAATAAGGAACAATCGATAAAAATCTTAAATTACAAAAAAAAAATTTATATGAAATAATTCAATACACATTGTCGTAGTATTTTGGAAAAAAGACTATTTAGAGGATGAATCATGGGATCTATAAAAATTGATGAATCAGAAGGTCCCTCAATTATTTTAGAGTAAAAAATAAAATTTCATGGGTGAAATTAGGATTTTGGTAAATTTTAACATCTTAGTATTTTATAAATGAAAATTTCTTTTGAATGAAAATATGTCTTATTAAGTAAATTTGTTTTATAAAATTGAAGCACTAAATTTCATTATTAATTTAATCAATTATAAATTATATCCATAATATGACTATAAGAAATCAAAGTCATTTTAATTCATTAATGTTCATAATATATATGTTATTCAATGACATCTAGGATTAATATATATTAAGGGTTATATTAGAACAAATTTATTTCAAGTGATGAAGTGATGGAATCAACTATTAGGATCATTTATCACGAGGAATATTTATTGGTGGTTATAAGGGTAAGGGAATCATGGAGATTCATGCATGAATAATCTGAAGTTGAAATTTAATATTTGAAATGTTAGAAAAATCATATATGGGAGATGCTCAAGATTATAGAGATCATCGCCCAAAAAATGTCCATCAAACCACTAAAAGAATTTACTACCATCACACACCATAACAATAGATCATATTTTTGGGTAATAAAGCTGTATGTATCTATACCCTAGTGGTATGGTTTTTTAAATTTTTATTTTATAAATATGGTAATGCTTCAATTAACCCAGTTTTTATTGTTTTTTTATTTTCACATGACTATCAAATGAATTTGAAAAAAATTAAATTTTGATACAAAGATGCCAACATTTTATTTTTGGATATTATATTTCATTTCAATTAAAACACTAATTTATTATAATATTAAATAAAAGTTCTTATTATGAAATAGTCATATCAAACACTGTTTATTTAAATATTAATGATATTAAAATTTAATGAAGACTAAAGTAATTTTTATAAGTGTATGAAAAAATTTTATAACCAAAATAGTATTTTTAAATAATGAATTATTTTAATTTATATAGCATATTCTAATATTAATAATTTTTTTTATAAATTAAATGTCATATTTTAAATTAGTATGACATAATTATCCAAATTTCTTTCATAATAGTTGGATTTCTATGTAAAAATTAAATCCTTTATAAATATAAATCCAGTATTATGAAATCAAAATAGCCCAAAAAGTTATGTAATAAATTCTATAGAGGATTTATATACTAAAAATTAGGTTTCCCAAATAAATAAATTTTTTAAAATTAATAGGATTAATTTTAAATCCTTATAATAAATCATTAAAATTATACAACATATTTTATATATTCAAAATCATTCCAAACTAACATGAATCATATAGACATTAGGAGTCATATTATTTTAATTATTTCATTAATTAAATTATTGTAATATTAAAAACTATCCACTCTTGAGAAATTCCATGGTTAAAAGCCAATGAAAAGCCAAATGTTTTATATTTTTTATTACCAAGGTGTCTATTTCCTATGTTTCAAATTTAAAAAATATATCTCTTCCAAATTCTATAAATACCCACTTATTCACCCCATTACTCTTAAATCTATTTCTTTATAGTAAAAAATTCCTCTCATTTAACCCTATATCCCCTACAAAGTTTCTAAGATTTTAGGGGTCTCCTCCAAATCTATATGAAGAATATTTTCAATATAACTAACTCTCTCCATAGACATTCCATTAAAAATATTTCTTTTATATAAGCCTTATGATTTTGAAATGGTTGTGTTTTCTTTTATTTGTAAACATTTCATTATGATCCGATTGATTCCCAAATAGTGAGATACTATCTACCTCTCTCATAAAACCTTCTATGAATTTTATGTACACCTAGTATGCAACGAAAATTATCCCTTGATTTTCCATGAAATATTTACGTTATGAATACCGAGACCTATTTTAATTTAATTATAATCACTTATATATATCTATATGTAATTGGTAGGAAATTACTTGTATGAAACATACATTATTTATTCATGGGATTTAAATGAGTAGATTTGTTCTTTTTTTATTATGATCGATGTGGCACATGTAAATTTATACATATGAGTGGTGTTCCCTGATAGTGCTACAATGCATTGAGAAGTGTTTTAATCTCATGAGAGTAAATTTATGGTGAATGGGAGGTGATCCTAAGCACACTTTATTATAATTTCATTAAAATTATCCCTGACATATTCATATGATGTCATGTTTTATATTATTTCCACCTTTATATCATACCATGATTTTTGATGTCTTATTCTCATGAAATGACTCCAGTTTAGCACATATGATTCTTACTTATTTATATTATCATGATACACCATGTGATTCACATGTACTATTTATCATCATATTATAAATTGAGAATTCCATTAATGAGAGTTCTATATCTCTGCTTCCTTTTGTATTTTTCCATGAAATGTATTTAGTATTAAGAGTTAAATGGAAACTAGGAGTACATTATAATTTTTTAAATAATGATTCTTTTTATGTTAATGGTTTATATATATATATATTATAATACACCAGGCCTCTCAAACGTATGATAATATATTATAAGGATCATTACGTAAAAATAATGAAAAATTTATATTAAAATATAGATTTTTTATAGATGAAAAGATATATATTGAAATACTTATTTTTTTCTTGATGATGATTTCATTAGAGTGTGAAATTTTAAGGGCATATATGTCTTAAAAAATGCCCAAAGGACCAGGAGTTCATGTTGGGAAAACGTCTTATAGGAGATAAAATCAATCAATGGTATATTAATAAAGTGTAGTTAGGTATAGTCACTCTAATTTTCAATGTTGATGATTTTAGTTAAATAGATAATCATTATATTTCTTCATAATAATATTATAACCAAATGAAATTTCATGTTGAATGTTCATTATAGTAGAGATGAAATACTTATTTTAGTTACATGTTTTTCATAGTAAAAATTTTATTTTCTTATCCCATTATAGGTATTATATAGAATTATTAATGATTTTTTATATGAGAGATCAATTCTTGTGTGACACCAATTCATGTGCGGTTGAAATTATATTTATACTGGAGGTGAGAGTGAGAATACTAGTGAATTATAAAAAACAATAAGAAATGTGGTTTATCTCATATATTTTACACTATATTTTTTTATATGATACACATTATACCCCAATATTTTAGTTTATATTTTATTTTAAAAGAACACAATTTATGATATTATACACTATATTCAATGTAATAATTAAATGAATCTTGAAATGATATTATTTAAATATGACTATTTTAACCTAGTCACTATGTTGGTATGTATGAATATGAATTACCACATTATGAAATAAATTTAATTGATTTAAAAAAATATTAAATTAAATAATGAATGTTAGAATTACTCAATTGTTTGTTATTGGGAAAAATAATAATAAAATAATTGTATTCTTAAAAAATACATTTCTTCTAAAAATCATTTTGAGTAATTATATAAATAAATAATTAGATTTATTTTTTTTTGATTTTAAAATTTTTATTTTATAAAAGGAATTAATTCTATAAATTTAAATATAATTTTTTTTCTTGTGAATAATTTTTAGGGTTATTCTTATAAATTGATTTTTATGTCGAATGGTGAGAAATACCGATTTTAAGGAAAATTAATATTTATTATCACTTTATTTAAAAGTGAAATTATATTTTAATTTTTTTTCAATTTAATATATGTAAAATTATAGGAAATATAGTTCCATTATTTCAATGGGTATCAATAATATATTTTTTAAGTCATTTTAATGTATCTAAGTTATAATTTTTTTAATTTTTTTTGCTTAGTGTAAAATTCTTCTACTAAAATTAATTTCATACAAATATAAGAATTGAATAATGAAAAATTTAATTCATATTTTATATCAAGAGGTTTCAATTTTTAAATAGGAAAATTTCATTTTCGATCATAATGAATTGAAAACATGGTGTCAGTTAGTCACTGTGAGAATGTCTAATTTTTTTTACTGGGTTAAAAAAATGATTTAATGCTTTCTAATCAATCAAAATGATGAAATTATTATATTTTTATTAGTGGATTTCAACCATCCTAATTATATATTTTAATATATTTCATTTTGATTCCTTCTTCCATTATTGATGACAATTATATTACATTGTGTAATAAATAGATAAAAAATTTCCGTTTATTTTTTTAATATCTCAAGTATGTTTTATATGGGAAGGAAATTAGATATGAATTATAAAAATATTTATATTTAATATTAATAAAAATATTAATGTTATAAATTTATTTTTAATTTTTAGAGATGTATAATTTCCAAAAATGATTGTGTAACACTATAGAAGTGTTTATGAAAATCAGTAGAATAATAATTAATATTTACAAAAATAGTAAAAGTAATACATTTTAGATAAAATGTGTCATTTAATCAATTTAATGGATAATAATAAATTATATTAAGTGTCTAAATTACTTATATTATAATTTTATTATAATATTGTTTCCTTTATTGACATACTTTTTGAAAAGTTCTTATAATGGGCATAAATTCTGTTTAATGTTTATTTTTTTTGAAATTATTTTAAAATAATAAGAAGACCTATAATAACTCAAATGGATAAGAACATATCTAGGATATCATTAATTATCCAAGTATGCGACACTTTGAAATTTTGAAAAATACATTTATAACACTTGAATATTGAAATTGTTTTACCAAAGTAAATGTTCAATAGGGTTAACAGGAGGTTTGAACCAAAAGATAATAACTAAAATCATTCATCGACATGTATAAATTATATTGGATTAAAATATTTATATCTAATACTCCTTTTATTTTATTATATTTAAATTTTAATCCATTTTAAATGAGATAAACATTCATTATATATTAATATTTTATGTATTTACCATATTGTCACCCACCTCAACAATAAAAGGGAAACAATTTTCCTCCATTAATAATAATTGATGCCCAATTTAACCCAAAAAATATCTACAAAAATACCTTCTAAAATTCCTAATACACTTCCAAGATATTACGGTCTTACAATAATACTATCATTATAAGTCTTTAGGTTTAATCCAATGGTGGATTTCCATTGTAGTGTAATAACACATAAACTAGTTAATTTATTTTATTTATTATTTTACCTCCCTTAAGCATGTAAAAAACATGATAATATGATTTCATAAATATAATATATATAGTGAAATTTTATTATGTTTATTTAAAAAACCTTATTATTCTCTTTATACATAAAATGGGAAATGAAATCATCATTGGGGCGTATGTACAAAATACCATGTCCACAAAGTAATGTATTTAATATCCCATTTAAAAAATTTATGGATTATTATAATGAATAATATAATTTTTATATATAATATTTTTGATTTAATTATCCTTATATATTTACAATAGATATTCTACCATTTTACAATTTTATCAAACTCGAAATGAAAGAATTTCTCATGCATATGTACAAACTACCATCTCCACGAAGTGATGTATTTTACTTTTCCATCATTGGTAATCAACGGTAGATATAATTATGTATATATATGATATATATGATATAATTATAATTATATAATGTAAAATTATTATTTTATTTTATTTTATTTTCTTCATTTATTTTGAAAATGGAATCAATGTTCAAGTATATGTATGGTCTACTATTTCTATAAACAACATCATTCATTTTTATTTAATATCTTTTCATGAATGGATTTAAAGCAATATATAATGATTAATTATGATATTTATACAATGAATAACATTTCATACATGGTTAAACCATGCCCATTTTTCAAGGATCATAACTATCGAATTAAATCATACAGTTAAAATGGAACTGTTACCTCTAAGGAAGATGATGATAATAATGTGTTTTTAATAATTGAATGATAGAATTTTTTTAGAGAATTAAATATTTTTTAATGAATATGAATATTTAATTGTTAATTATTTATAATAAATCTAATTTTATTATTCCTTCAATTATGAATGCATACAATTCACGTTGGACTTAAGGTAAGGGTTATCCATCTTAATTTAGCTCCATTGAAAAATATTTTATATTATGAACATAATATGTTTTTACAATTTTATACTAATAATTTTACATATTATATAACTAATTATTAGTTATTGACATCATTTTATGTTTGAATACATGTTTTCTATTTTAGGAGGTTATTGATTCAAAAGATATTAAATTTGTAATGGTTTATTTTACAATCTAAATATTATTTATTAATTTTCAGGTATAAATTTTCATTGGAAGGTTTATATTCACCTTATTTCATAAATATAATAAATTTTATTTTTGTACGGTTATTTTATGGGGTTTTAGGTTTTTTTCAATATTTTACATGGTTTGATACTCATTGATGGAAGGAATTATTTCTTTAAAAGAGGACCTTATATCCTCTTTTAGGTTGGGAATAAATTTTCAACCTATCTATATATTAATAAATATTACATATATTTTCTATAAATTATTTTTAATAATTGATAAGTGCATATTTCTACTATTTTTAACATTTTATAATTTTTTTTGAAAATATTATTTTTAATGTTTTTTAAATATTTTTTAAAAAATATTTTTTAATAGAGTGTTCTTTTTATTATACACAACTTGAATACCTTTTCCCTCCTCCATAATCAATATTCTCTATTTACATTACTCTTCACTATTCCATGTATTTTATAAAAAAATTAATATTAAAATATTCTATGATTTTTTGTTTTCACAATTATATAGAAAGGAATTGTGTTCTAAAATGGTGAAAATAATTTTGGAAGTAGATGACAACATCATTAAAAAATATAACAAAATCCTTAAGGGAATTTATTTTTGATAATTTGATTTTATTTTTATATCTAATTATAAAAATACATTCCTTTATATCAATAATACATTTCTCATTAATATATGGAATTATGTCATTCATTATATATTTTCACTTTATACCTTATTTTTTGTTCACTCACTTATTTTTTGATCATGTTCTCTATCACTATCCAATATTAATTTTACATTACATATCTCCTTTATCCTCATATTTATAATATAATAGAAATATTAAATATTATTTTTATTATATAAACATTTGTTAATAATATACCATATCATTATAAAATCTTACTAGAATCAAGATTATTAATAATGTTAATTCATTTTTGGGTAATTATTAGTGTTCTATATTATTGATTAAATATGGATATTTATTAAGTGATAAGAAATATTGAATATGTATTATATTTTTGATTTAAAATTTTTGTAATTCATAGGAAATATTTATGTTTTTGGGTGGTTCCCATATATAGTTTTTCCCTTGATTCATCAGTGGGTATCATGAGATAAAAAAGTGGACACCTTATTTGGGAAATTGGTGTTTACCTACCCATGTAATGAAGGTACATTGGGAATTTCCTTCACTATAAGATTTTGGATGTCTAGGAAAATGCATGGATATTAATATCACAAAGTCCTGACATTTCTCATTTGATTGATTGAGAATTTAGTTATAATTATATAGGTGACTGTTTAGTTTCTATTATATATGGATTTATTTCATTCCCATGTAGTTGATTTTATTTCATTTTTTTTAATTATACAGCCTTCTATATTTTTTTAAGATTTATTTTTTTACGATAACATCAATCATATGTTAGCATTACTAGGATTTTTATGTAAAAGTTTATTAATTTTTTCCATATGATATGAGGGGTATTTGAATGAATATTGAGGATCCAAGAATGTTTTTCATGTTATGCATTAGTATTCTAATGAAATTTGAGTTCCATGACTATATCTAGTTTTCTGAGTCTAATAATCCAATCAGTCATTTTCATTGTGACTGCTTGTATGTAATACCCATGTAATAAAGTAGACACAAGCTAAGGGTAATTTTAGTCATGAATTCTTAAGTTATTATTACATGAAGTTTATATAGAATATTTAAAAATAGAATTTAGATTAACACATCCAACTTGGAAATTGTTAAAATCTCTTTGATTATTTAAGAAAATTTTAGGATTTTTTTTGATAGATAAAATATCATGATGTTTTTTGTATAACTAGGTGTAAAAAATTATTTATATATTCCTCCTAAAATAAGTAAGGGAATAAAACCCCATGGAAAATATAGGGATTACCTTGCTCAGCATGCCAATACAGCGTGTCTATAATTTTTAAAGATCATAAATATATTAGGTAAATGGGTTCTGGTTATAATTTATATCCTTTTATTTATAGAGTATGAATAAATGAGATAATATTGATATAAATAATGTATAATTACACCTAACCACCTATATAGAGTTATTATAAACAATTTTCACCTAACTGATCATTATAATAGACACAATATGGTAAAATGACGTTTCATGTATGTCTAGTTGATAATGAATATGGAAGGAAAATAATTAAACATATTACAAGTCAAAAAATTGGAAAAAACACATGGGTAAATGATTAAATGGATGGGAGTTATTTAAAAGTGTGTAAAAAAAGGTCACGAAGACTATAATTATAAATGAAGGGTTAATCATTTAATGTTTAGTGTTTTATGTTATCTAAAACCTAATCTATATAGTATCAATGATTTACTTGATAATTATAATATGATATTTGTTGATGATATTTTGAAATACTATAAGGATTAGAATGTCCATGAGAATCATATCAGAATCATTCTTGAGTATTTATTATGAAATGGTGATATATGGAAAATTTAGTAAGGGTGAAAGATTATTTTAGAAAGTTTCATTTATTTTCAATATTGTCCATATAGATTTAATATATTTTGATCATTCTAATACAAAAAAGTAACTAATAAATATACATTTTGGATGAATGTTACATTTAATGATTTGAATTCTGATAATAGAATATATGATTATGATCAATAATATTTTTATATAAGGATTAATGTAAAACATCATAAAATTATTATAATAAAATACTGTTTTATGGAAAATTTAAAAAATTTACACATTTTAAATATATCACGAATGGTATCAATCAACCTAGAAATAAAATTTTATGAAAATTTTCTATCTTTGAAAAAAATTAAATAATAATTAATAGTATAATTTCATAGGACAAGGTAATCATTGGTAATATATATTGTTTCTTTTTATAGATCATATCATTTAAATTCTAGTTATTTTTGAAATATTATATTTTGAAATATGTAATTAGTGTATAAATATATATGAGTTTGTAACTATATAATCGAAAAGTTTTTTTTGTAGGTAAAATAACAAATAAGTGATCAAACCATTCTTAATTTTTATTTTGATTATATTCAAGCATAGTTGAATAAATTTTTAGTGGATTATTTGATTTTATTTTAGCTTGTGATTACCATTTTAGTTTTAAACATGAAGAATAAATTTTCATCATTGTATGGATCTTGTGTTTGATTAAAAGATTATTTTTGATATTCAGACTTTAAAATCTCATCATGATAATGGCGATTCTCAAAAAATTATGAAATCATGCATATATAATGGTAATAAATAATGTAAAAACATTTATAAAATTTTCAACCCAAATGTTGCATGAATTTTAAAAATAAAAGGAAATTGAAGATAAATCTATTGAAATATATGTGGAAAGTAACATTCATATAAAAATGTTTGTTTTCAAAAAATAATTTAAAAGTATATGTATTATAGAGTTTTGAGAATAATATTTTTCCATCTCATTAATCAGAAATTGATATTAATGATAAAATATAAGTCTTATTTTATTATTATGGTATGATATTTTATGCTTATAATAGGTGAATTAAAATTATTAGGAAATAATCATTAATTGAGGTGATAACATAATACCCTGATATTTTAGATTATATTTTCTTTTAATAGAATTTGATGTTTGATAGTGTATAATATACACAATATCAAATTTAAAAGAAATGTGAAATAATAATATTTAAATATGAATTTTATAACCTATTATATTGGTTCGAAATTATGAAGAGGAATGACAACATTATAAAATATATATAAGTGATTCATTCTTTAAAAAAATAATTCAATGAAAAAGTTTAACATCTATATAATATTTGTTAGATGGTAATGAATAATAATATATTCCTTTTATGCTTTAAAAATAATTTTCTTATAGTAATGGGTTTTAGGCATTATAGACATAGATAAATAGATTTAATTTATTCCAATTTAATGAATAACATAGGAAAAAATTGGAAAAATTTTTGATGTTAACATTTCATAATTTTTAGATGATGAATTCTAGGGATTTTTATGAAAAATATTTAGTTAAGTTGTGAAAAATACAAGAAATGAAAAAAATTATTCCCTTAAATTTTGAATGTTATATCCTATTTTTATTTGGAATAAATTTAAAACTAGTATCCTTTAATAAATCTTAATCCAATTATGTCCTCAAAAATAAATTTTATACTATTTTTTTGTGTAAAATCATTTAAATGTCTATAAAGGGGTATTTTATTACAAAACAATTACTTAACATGTTATTCATATTAATATAATATTAACTTCATCAAATTATATTATTTTGAATATGAGAAATGGGTTTCATACTTCGATCAAAGATGTTTAAGTTTTTTAACAAGACAATTTCATTTTTTTCATAATAAATATTGAATGCGGTAATAGTTAGTCGTTGTTATAAAGGCTGAAATAGGTTAAACAAGTTTAAATAAAATTATAAATGCATCAAAATAACCCACAAAATATCCATTATTTTATTTTATGAGTTCATTTCAACTGGAACCTTATTGTACTTTAATTTATTTCATTTTGTTCCATTATTATTTGATAATTTCATTTATATTTATTTATGTAAACAATAAATAAAAATGTCACTTTCATTCTTTTAATAACTATAATATCTTTTCTTTGAGATAAAATAAGTTTATGAATGTTTATACATATTTATTTCTAATATGAATATAAAATTATGATAGTAATTTATATTTTATTTTTAGTGATGGTATAATTACATTGAATGCTTATGTTACACCAATGTAGTGATGCTGAAAAGTAAAAAAAAACTGTAAATGGATTTAAAAACATTATAAATAATAATTTTTAGATGATTTTTGGTGTTTAATTTTTTTAATGGATAATTATATAGTATTATTTGTGTTGAAAATATCTAGATTTGAGTTTCTTTATTATCATTATTACAATAAAAAAATTTATTTTTAATTTTCAAAGAAATGATATTATGCAGTATATAATGTCTAAAAAATATTTTTAAACAATTATAAAATATTAAAAAAACATATGATAACACAAATGACTGTTTAAATATCTTAACTATCATAAATAATCTATATACGAGGCATAAAATTGAAAAACATGTTACAACAATTATGGTGAAATGGGGTTAATGATGTGGTAAAACTAAACGATATGGTCTAAAAAACCACTAAAAATGTACACATTTATTTGATGAATTTATTTATAATATATACACATTATTAATAAAAATATATTTTTTGATCATTTTTATAGTATTTATACACATATTTTATATTAATTTTCATGTATATACAATATTGTTAGACACATAAGTTATATAATAGAACCACATCTCATGTCTTTATCAAACATCATGATTCATTTATCTAAGAAAATATCATCCTAAATACAATAATATATTCTTTCTCCAAATTCTATATCTTCTTTTCCCCTAATACAATCCCTTGATTCTTTAAAGTGTAATCCAATGGAGAATTTCTAAATATGAGGTATAACAGATAACCAAGTTCACTCATTTTTTCCCTAAAAGCATGAATTAAATACTAAAAATTCATATATAATAACATATGTGTATTCCATATAATAAATTTTATTTATGATTATGGAATTACTTCATTCCTTAGCTTTTCAATCAAATTTGAAATGAAAGAACCACTCATGCATACAAATCTTATCCATGAAGTCATGTATTTCATTTTCCATCATTGTTGTTCATAAATGGTTATTATGATGAATATAAATTTAATGTGTGATATTTATTATATAATTATTAATGAAAATAATAATATATATTATAGATTTAAAATAATCATTCGAATGGAAAATGAAAGTGCCACTCATTCCTGTGTATGAACTACTGTTTCCATGAAGTGATGAGTTTAATTTTTTATCACCACCTCTCATAAATATATATATTAACGAATGTAGTTACATATATGTTATATTTATGATATAAATTTTATTTTTTTAATGATAAAGTCTTATTTTCAACTAATTTATTATTTTAATTAGAATATAAAAAAAATATTCAGGTATATGTATATACGACCTTATCCCTGAACACTAAATTTTATATTAATTTTACCATCATTCATGGATTATAATGAAAAAATATATAATGAAAAAATATTATAATTAAATCATCAATAATAATCAATAAATGACCAATAAATAACTATTACTTATGAACAAAATATTCAAATAAAAAATATCTAGGAAAAACATGATAGTTAACACCTGAGATGATAATGTTAAAAAATAATTGTTAATAAAGTAGTGGAAGAATGTTATAAGTTAATAATATATTGTATTATAAATATTTACATTCATAATTTTTAGGGGTTTAAAAAATATAAATTTACTATATAGTATGTAATTATTGTATACAATTAATTTCGAACATAATGTATGGGTTTTCATATAAATTATATTCCATTGAGACATATTTTATATTATAAATCTAATTTCCCTTTTTATGGTATATATACAAGTTAATTGAAATATTATATCACAAATTAATATTTATTAATTAAATTTAGTTTTTTGAATGCATTTTTCTCTTTTAATGGTTTATTGATTAAAATGTTATTCAATAAATAAATGAATATTTCACAATTTTAATCTTATTGTGGATATTTTAGGTTTAAATTAACATTTGAAGTATAACATTCTCTTTATTTCTTAATACCCATCTATTTTGTGAGAAAATTTTTATCTTATGGGTTTCCAAGATTTCCACCAAATATTTCCTCTCATTAGTACTCATTGATCAAAATAATTTTTTAGTAACAACTGATGTTGTTTTTTCTTTTAGGTTGGGATTTTTTCCATAAAATCCATACTTTTCAATTTGATTCATGGATTTTATCATATAAATATAAATTATTGGTAATTCTATTTTTCAAAAAACATTTTATTTAATTACAATGGTTGAAAATGAATCTTCTTAATGTTTTCTTAATTTCTCCAATAGTGTTTATGGGTGTTCAATGAAAATTATATTCCATTATTTTAGGAATTTTATGTTTTAATATAAAATTTAATTAATTATTTAATAATATGTATAAAATTATTTAGGACCTAATTTATAACTTCATTTTTATATCAAATATAAAGAATACATAATGAATGATCATTTTAATGTTTTACTTTCATTTACCTCTATAATTATTGAATTACATTACTACATTTAAAACCTTCATTTTTAATAAATTAATGGTATTTTAACATAATTTAAAGATTTATAAATTATAAATTGTTTTATGATCAATGAATTTCTAGTTGTAATTTTCTCTATCACACTACATTTTTCATTTGACATTATTTTCATAATTTTTGTCCATATTTATAGTATCATAGATACATTCAGTACAATTTCTAGTATATCTAAATTGTATTAATATTATACCATTTCAATATACATTTTTAGTTGAAGAAACCTTAATAAAAATGTTTATTAATTTATAGGGGAAATACCGAGGTTCAATTGATAAGGAATATTGATTATTTATAATATTATTAATTCAAAATATGAGAAAATAATTAGACAAACGTATGTGATGGGTGGGGAAAAGTTGTAGATATCCCCATGATGAATCATAAAGTCTCAAGTTAACAAACATTTTTCCACATTAATTTTTTAATTGGTGTATACATATCGATACTGTATCAAAACAACCCAGTTCAATAAGACAAGCCACTTGAATTTTCCCATCACATGATGAAGATAAAAAAGGAAAACATATAATAATCTTTAATATAATAATACAAGGTGCATAATGAGAGTATGAAGAATAAAAATATAAGATTTCACAAAAGACATTCAATCCATGCCAGAATTTTCTAAACCATAAATAATGTGAAGTCTCCATGTGACCTACAGTCAAATCCAGACTAACATGTACGAAAAGAATCAATAACAATAGAATCCAACATACTACCATATTCTCTTATCATTACCTAAATCCTAAAAAAGAACATCTAGAAATTACCAAAGGCACAAAAATGCTGTGAGATAAATCCCAGTAGGATACCATCACGATTTCTATAGAATGTATAATACCTATAATTCAATAATTATATATTTAAAATAAATTATTTTTACAAACCATTTTTATAAATCCAAACCATTTATAAATTGTTTTATATTTTTATTCCTTTGGTTTTCATAAAATCCATTCATATTCTCGATCAATAAATATGAAAAGTATAAGTGATAAAAATAGGAATCCATATCCATGAATCAAGAGGTATACAAGTTAACACACATCCATGAAACAACCTGTCATGCTATTATATATGATACAACCTCATATATGAAGACATGTGAGAAAAAATACATGATAAAAACAATCATTCAATAAATAATTATAAGTAGAAAATAAAAATGAAACATAACCTCATATTGGACTCTAGCCTATGTGAAATTCATAATAGAAAATCAAAACCCTAAAATATAATACATTGGATTCAATAGATTTTTATTCCTACCAATAGTTATCATAAAAAGTTACATCCTAGTGGTGAAAAACACATAATGATACCGTTTTATCTATCCCAACACACCTAAGGTTCCCAATGTTCAATTTACACTAAAATTTCAAAACAATGTACAAAATTTTATTAAGATTTCTAAAATCTAAGAGAATCAACTTTGTAGTTTGAAACTAAATTCCCAATTCAAGAAAATCTATTTTCAAAGAAAAACCCCTTTTGAAATTATTTTCCATTGCAATAAATAATTTGAAATCAATCATCACTTAAAATATGAGAACAACCTAAAGTATTTTATTAGTAATGACATTTTATTCATCAAATTAACACATTATATAGAAACAACTACCTTAACATGGTAGAAACCCATCTATTTTCAAAATGGTGATATAAAACTAAGAGAATGGCCTTCAAATGATAGGGCACACAAAGAAACTGAAAAGTATCCATAGGAAATAATATCTAATAACAAATATTATACCAAACCATAGTCCAAACAAAAACCAAAGATGATACAAAAGGAATAAATAACTAGATAGAAGTAATCCAACCACAACGGTGATCAATCACTTAATAAAGTGATCTAGATAGGAGGGAGTCACCCAATACCTCATATGAAGAGGATCTAGGTTGAGATAAAGGAAGAATATATGAATGAAATAATAATTTCACCAGAACCTCTTTCATAAAACCAACACTAAGGATATTACACAGTGTGTAATCCAATTACACATAGTTTAATACTTAAATCAAACATACATAAAAAAACAATAAATTGTTATTAAAAACCTTATATTTTCTATTACAATACATGTACCATTATGTGTAAAATTATCATGTTGCATATCAAGTTCACAAATTATGTTCTTTGGACATTACATGTTTGGTAATTACCTATAAAATAGATAAAAAATTATGTTTTATGCTGAAAATTCCAACGAATCCATGACATCACAATTACATGTATCATCATAATTTCTTCTTATAATAGCTCACCCAATAAAAAAGGAAAAAAGGTGAAAACATAACTTACTAAAAAGGTAACAAGGCATTATAATATCCCCACAATAAATACATTCTTCCCCCATAAATACCTCAAGATCCTTGATCTATAAAAATTGAAGGCCACTACTACCTCATCAATGAATCCCATTGCCAAATCTCATGGATATCCTATATGTGATTCCAAAATACTCAAACAAGGGGGATCGTTTTACCATGTAGTACCATATCATGTCGATCCATAATATGGATATTCCTCTAAACCAAATTTGTATTGGGATTATGATTAACATCCTCCAATATAATCACATGGGAATGATCTAGTATATACCTCTTCATCTGGGAAACATGAAACACATCATGGATAACTATCAGACCAGATGGAAAGTGAAATTGATAAACCACCCTCTACTATCATGCATTGATCACAAATGGCCACACAACCATCATTACCAACATTACATGTGTACCCAACCAAGGATGACTCAAGTTAGAAAAAAATATAAGAAATACAATATCACTAACCTCAAACAATAGTGACTAATGATGATGGTATAAATTGGATTTCTAATGACTTTGTGCCATGATGAAATGAATTTGAATCAACTACATCATCTCCATTATATCCTAAATAACACTAGGCCCACCAAGAACCACTCTCTAAACTTATCCTATCACAAGGTATATATACATGGATCCCATAAAAATCCTCATAGGGATATATATTTATAAAATATAGAAAACTATTATTATAGTAAAACTCAATGAAAGGAAAATTATTTTCCCACGATCCTTTGAAATCATCAAAACAAGACGAAAGTATACCCTCTAAAACCTAGATAGCCCTCTCTGTATGACCATTAATCTATGGATGATAAGATATTTTTAATTTAATCTAGGACCCCATAAACTCTTGAAAACCTTTCCAAAATATAAATTTGAACCTTATATCCATATCAGAATAAACTACAGAGAGAACCCTATGAATTCTTAAAATCTCACAGGCATACAAGTCCCCAATATGTTCAACTATCCTCACCTCCCAGATAGGTAGTAAACACACTGATTTTGTGATATGGTCAATTATTAACCAAACATCATCCTTCAAAATATGATTCTATATAAATTAAATGTTGAAATCTATGGTCATATCACCCCACTTCTATATCAAAATGGGTAAGGGATACAACAACCTTGTAGGTCATTGTTTCTCCACCTTAATTATTTGAAATGTTAGGCACCAAAAAACAATATACACTATCTACCATATTATATCTCAATATAAATATAGACTCTTCATATCACTATACATCTTGGTAACCCCAGCATTCACAAAACAAAAAAGAAAGTGTGCACTACCCAACAACTCATGTCATATGGAAAATGGAAAAACTAACCTAATAAGAAAGCATAAATATCCACTAGGAGATGAAGACCACTCACCCAAGGTATCCTCGACATAAAATATTTAAATAAATCATTGTTACTTAGTATCTTCCACATTATCATGTCAAAATCACAGATAAAAAGATGATTAATCATTAATCAAATCCAAGAAAACTAGTCTACCAACCTCTTCCACTTCTAAGAACTTCTTAGTAAAAAAACTCATTCGAGACTACTCCTCAACAGATTTCTTTATGGAATGTGGTGGTAACTTTCTAATAAATGAAACGAAAACCATGTATCCTTTCCAAAGGGTATAAGAAATATGAAAATCAACAGCTTGAAGAAACTCCATCTTGTATCTCTATCGAAAATTCAGACCCCTCTAAGTAGAAATATATTTTAGTCACTTATTATCAAAATATATCATAAAAATATCCCATAGTGACACCATGATTTGAGTTAATTCATAACAGATGCATCCTCGAGATCATGGGTAAGGTTTTTCTTATCCTTTGGGAGTAATTAGAGATAGATATAATCCAAAAAATATTTCCACTAAAGTGAGACACATCACAAAAAACATAACATAATGATCACATAAAACATCATAAACTGATCCTGGTTCCTGAAGAATAAAAAATTATTTTGATTTCAACCTCACCATAAACTCCTCAAATTATATATGCATCTTTTCATCCCATTAAATAATTACCCCCATACGGTTTAAATATTTCATTGAAGAATATATATTAAAGAAGTCATGATCAAACTATCAAAAGTAATTACCCAAACCCAAGAAGATATGGATATCAAAGGTATTTATGGGATGCTCCGAGGATATAACTCCCTAGAATTTTTCAAGATCTATTGAGGTTCCCCTTTAAGATATCACATTCCCTAGAAACTTCACCTCTCAGATCTAAAACTCACATAAGGAAAGAATACAATAAATACTATGTTCATTCAAGGTTCATATACTGATATCCAAGTGGTCTATATGCTTCTCCTCTAACTTGGATTACACCAATATATCATTCATGAAGACAATAAAAAAATTACATAAGAACCGATAAAAAATATGGTAAATAAAATCCATAAACACATCAAGAGAATTTGTGACACTGAATGGAATAATAAGAAAATAAATATTTCCATATCAACTACTAAATACTGTCAATGTTATATACTCAATTTGACACTCAAAAAGTTATACCATGATAATAGGACAATTATAGAAAACCAAAAATCCTGTCTAAGCTGATCAATGAGATCATCGATCCTTGTAAAATGGTATTTTTTTCTAAAAGGTCACCTAATTCAAAATTAAATTATCAACAAAAAATAATAGGATCATGGATACAATATTAGAAAATAGGATAAGAAAATCCCATTGTGACATGAAATGATGAATAAATCATTTATCCTCTAGGTCCTCAAGCTAGACTGTATGTTCCACAAACTCAGTAGGCGCCATGCAGTAAGATAGAATAGAAATGGGAATCATACCAAGGAGTTGATCAATAGTAATATCTACCTCTCCTTATTGTGTAAGTCCAAAAATATAATCTAGAAATACCTCATGGTACTCACACACAACATTAAAAATGTGACCACCCAAGAAAGGTTCAACTACATCATGAAGCTTCTCTAAAAATTGGAGTGATATTCCCTCTAGAATATGGAACCACATGACCTACCCTTCCTGATCTATAGTCCCACTAATACTGGAAAATATGAGATACCCCATTAGTAGATAAAAAATGAACATGATGATGAAGAAAACCAATATGATCCATAACATTTATCACCCAATCCATGTGAATAATCAGTTCCTAGATATCATGATTAAGTACTAAAAATTTATGCTCTATCTCAACATTGATTATCATCACCTGTCATGTACGAAATCTAAAACCATGTTCTAATGACTTTCCAAAAACTATAAAAATACCAATAAATAATGGAATATATTCTTAAAGAAACACCAAAACTTAAAATAACTTTAATTGTATTAATTAATGAGTAGAACCTATATCAAACAAATATATCACCAAAGAAGATGAGATAAACATCATAACTCTAACATTAGATGGTCTTTATTTAGATTCCTCTAGTGTATAATCCATTGCATAAAGACTTATGGTATTAGAAATTTGAACATATCCCTTGGATGAGGATTATAACCACCACCCTTTTAAGCATCTTCATGAACCTATGAAGCCTTGGTGTGAGTGGATCCTTCCATACATCCCTGATATTTCTTTTTACAAAAGTACTATATATGGAAAGATTGTCCATAAAGATGAAAAGTCTTAGGGACCTAAACATAGTTAGGAATGATATGGAATCTTCTTTAGAATTGGTAATTTAAAACCTGGTACTACCCTATTGTCTCCCCTATGATTTTTCCAAAGGAAAACTGACTGCTCTTATGATTCTTTTTCTATCCATATTGTACACCCTGGCTAACCAATGAACCAACTAATGCTTCACACAAAACTATCTTCCCAACTATGTCTAACTCATCTAATTCTTCTTTTTCATCAACCTCCATAATGATCAAAATTAACATGATTATCAAAATTAACCAAATATCAATCCTCAGTTACAACTGAAACCTCCAATCATTCAGGTACCCATTAGTAAAAATCTATGATGCTCGATGTACTAAGTTAGAAAAATGGGTAGAAAACTCCATAATGGTATGATCCCCTACAATAAGGTTGAAAACTATTGGGTTTATTCTAAACTCAATGTATTAGGATAAAACTATTGGTTAAATAATTTCTTGAAGAAATATTAGGTAAGATCCTTTTGTAACATAAATTTCACAATAGAGTCCATACATCTCATTCCGGGTCCCTCAAGCATATACATGGAAAACCCAAAATATGGTTTTTATGAGTCTTCATGAAGTTGAAGACCCTCACACTCTTCTTAGGACACTCCTTGGATTCACATGGCCCTTTTACACCATAAACGAGTAGTGGATTCTACTATATAAATTTCATGTCATGATCCATTATGTGTTATGGGTTCCTGACACTAATTTGACCTAGAGTATGAATATTATAGATAAAAACAACTACAAATGTAAGATCCAATATAGTATTCAACTATGGAAATAGTATTATAGATTCATCTATTGTATTTTAGAGACCTCCTCTCAGGGGAATTTTCTATCAAAATAAAAAAACAAACCATTCAAGAGAAATTTACAAAAATCATAGGATCAACCTCTAGCATTGACAAAAAAACTTTTAAGCATTATGAATTTAATTAAACTATGAAAAATAATTATATAAGAAATAAGATTTAAATTAATATAAAAAAACTATATAATTAATTTAAATAAAATCATAATCCATGTCTCAAACCAGATAATATTCCCTAACCACCCATGGTAACTTAGTTTCATTCATGGAAGTGAGCTGGATAGGCCCCTTTTCCACACCTACTATTCGAATACCGATGGTTCTAACTCACTTAAATCCATGACATCAAACCAAACTATGGAAGTTTTAAAAAACATCAGGGTAAAATTCCTTTTGATACCAACTTTTAATAAACTAACCTAGGTCAATTATATAAGCCACCCTAACTGGTCTGTCACATGATATATATAAAATTGGCAAACAGAAACCATTTGTAAATATAAGAAAAGGAAAGAATATAACCAAAGTATGAAGTGTAAATGGATTAGACAAAAAAATACATACAATACAAGACAAAAAATTCTAAACAAAAATATAATTCATGTTCCCATGTGTCCAATAGTCTCCTCTAGAAAAACCCTTATTGAAAGAAATAGAAAAAAGGGAATCCATAATACTAAAAAATTATCTTCCATTTACCTGAATCCTGCATAATATCATAAAAAATTTCCCAAAGGCATAATTAGTGTGTAATCCAATGCCTAGTAGGATATAAATAAAGTTTCTATACATAGTCTAATATCAATCATAAGACAATTCTTGATTTTAAGATAAAATATTTTTTCAAAGAAATTTTATAAATCCAAAGTACTTATAAATAATTTTTCATTTGTTTTTTGGTTTTTATAAAATAATTTCACACTCTTCATCCAGAAATATGACAAGATGAAGTGATAAAAAGGGAATTCATATCCTTGAATCAAGAGATATACTGGTAAACATGTATCAATGTAAGAACCTATCATAAAAACAATGTTATACAATATCATATATAAAAACATATGATAAACAATACAAGATAAAAACAATCATGCGATACAAACTATAAATGAAACATGAAAAATGACAAAGAACCTCGTAGTAGGCTCTAGAAAATGGAAACATTAAAACTAGAATCCCACAAGCCTAGAAGATAATACATTTTATCCAATCTATTTGAGTTCTATTTTTTGTTATCAGAAAAATTTACCTCTATGTAGTGAAACACACACAAAGGCTACCCCTTTATCTATCTCAATGCACCCATGATTCCAAATGCACAATTGACCAATAAATTTTCAAAACCATGCTCATAATTTTGTAAAACTTTTTTAATTCCATGAAAATCCACTTTAGAGTTTTAAAACCCATTCCCAAATCAAGAAAATACATTTTAAAAAAAACCCCCTTTTTAAAAATATTTTCCTTTCCAATAAATATTTTGAAACCACATATCACTTAAAATAAATGAAAAACACTAATGAATTCATCAATAAGAACTATAAATTCATGAAATTAAAACATTTTATAGAAACACCTACCACACCATTGTATAAAACTAACTGATTTCAAATATGGTGACATGAAACCAATGGAACCGTGTTTTAAAGATAAGGCACACCAAGAAATTGAAAATGATCAATGAAAAAAAACTATTATATCACAAATCCACAACCAAACCATATCTAAAACCAAATAATAAGGTGAAACAAAAGGTTTACATACCCTAGGATAATTAATCTAACCAAAAATAGTGATCAATTATAGAATAGAGAAATCCAGATGGGAGGGAGTCACTGAAAATTCCCTAGGAAGAGACTCTAGGGTGACCACAAGGAAGAATATATGAATGAAATAAAAACTTCATCCAAACCACTTGCATAAATCCAACCCTCATTATTTTACATGGTACATACTTTAATTAAATTTTTTATAATCCTCGAGTCCCACATACACTAAAAAAATTATTGTATATTATTAAAAAACTAACATTTTTTATACCCAACATGTACCCTTTACACCGTGTGTAAAATCTTCATGTAGTGTATTGTAAGGTCCAGGATTTTTATTGAGGGATTATTTTTCTTAATTTTTGGTTTGGACCTCTTATTTTTATCTAGATAAGTGTTTCCCCATGTTTACATGAATTATCGGGGGTGTTTTGGGGGTTCGGGACACGAAAGAAAAAGAAAAGGGAGTTCCTAGGCATGTTTTATGGTTTGCGCACAGTTAGTGAAAACCGTGTGGGAATCCTATGTAATCATGCAACCTTGGACAGAGGATTATGCACTATTGGTGTATGTTTAAGCAATACGTGTGGGTAGACCATGACAATGGGTGTTTTTAGGATAGTGGATGATGCATGGTTTGCACACGGTTTGGAAAATTGTGCGGGTAAACTGTGGGGCTAAGAAACATTGAGAAAATTACAAAATTTCCACTTTGGGATTTTAAACCCCAACTCATGATTTTCCTATATTATTCCACTCTCAACCCTAGTGATTAACCAAGACATACAAGAGCTTCCAAGGATCAATATCCCTCATTTATAGGCCATTTAGAGTATCGTTGGTTGCGGATCTAAGCCCCAGGTAAGTCCAATCTCCTCTTGGCATCCTATTTTAGATTTGGGTTTTCATCTTTCTCCCATATCCTTCCAAAATCCTAAAAACCCTATTTTTCCAGTGGAACATAGGCTGGGGATTCATGGGATTCTTTAATCTGGATCCAAGGCTATGATTACGAGTGTTTTCATCATCATATTTGAGGTAAGTGGTCTACAAGTATTATCCCATAGTTTTATTCTATATTTGTGCATGAAAGATTGTGTTATTATTTTTCCTAATTGTTTTCTTGGTTATGTTGTAGTGTTTGGTAAAAAGGGGGTATCTAAGTGACCGATTGAAACCCTCACGATCCCCGTGGGATGCGTAGAGGATGACTTGACCCTTTTAGGGACACCCATGGGGTGCACCGACATTTCTAAACCTAGAAAGGGATAGGGTTAAGTAAAGGATTGTCGGTTAACAATGTTAAACCCATGTAGAACATATTTTAATGGTTGAATAAGTTATAAAGGGAATGATAATATATGTGAAAAGGGTGATAAGGCATACGGGGTTGTTTGGAATGACATGAAAATGGATGAATTGGGTCAAATGGGATTATGTCTATTGTTTAACGAAATCTGTTTAGAAATGATTAAGAGGATTAGTGCATATTAATTGGTGAAATTAGGATTTTATGATGGAATGAGAAATGAGGAGTATGATTGTGGATGTAATATGAGAATGGATGAATATGTTGAATGGGTTAATACATGGGGATTGTGGTACAACTAATGGTGGAATGTAATAAGTGGTTGTGTTATGAGATGTGAGAAATGTACTTTAAATGCATAAGTGGGTAAATGAATGTGAAATAATAAATGGTATAAATGGGTTAATGTATGGTCATTGATGAATATTGTTCAAGTCATAGGGGTCTTTGAATAAACTTAAAGTTTTAAGGCACGAGAATTAGAATTTTTCTAAATGGATACAAATTATAATTGGTAAATGTATTAATGGGTTATGGAATATTGTTGCTTTCCATGTTGTTGTTATGTATTGTGAATTCTAATGGAATTGGTTATTCTTGTTTGTGTTAGGGTATGGTTTTGGTGATTTGATAAATAAGAATGTGCACATGGATTGGTAGAGTGGGGTATTGACTTGAGGTTCTATGCCCATGGGTTGAGTTAGGCTGAGGCTCTAAACTCCACAACATAAATGCACGGGTTAAGGAAGGGGACAAAGGCTCTATTCCCATAATGGTTTCATTCCACCCAGATTGAGGCTTCGAGATGAGGATAATCTGTTGATGTGATATGTGTAGTGTTGGGACCGCTTTGTGTATGAAGATTGTATTTGTAGTCAAAAGTTTTCAATGCTGGTCAAAATGAAGAAGGAGATGAAGAAAGAATAAAACATTAGTGGATATTAGATGAAGTGAGGTTGCCTGGATAATTGTTATGGAATCATAGCAATGGATCTCATACTTGGGAAATTCTTTATGAAGTGAATTAAAACGATTGTTGAACTGATCCTAAGTTCAAAAGAACTTGTGTCAAAGGTGACACATTGTTTACAACAATGAAGAATGGTGAAGTATCATCCATATAAGGATGATTGATGAAGAATGAGGATTTAAAGAAGACCATGTAATACTTCACTATTTCATGAGAACCATGCAAGAGCTTACTTGAAGAAAAGAATCATATGATCTGCATGAAGTAGAGAATGATTTTTGAAGATGAAGAAAGAGTGCGGAAGGGCTTGGAATTCTAAGATGGTCATGTATTACACATTTCCTTTAAATCAAACGATTGTTGCATTGTGTTTAAAAGTTCAAAATACATGTATCGAAGGTGATACATTGTCTACAACATTGAAGGTGTTTCAGAAAGACTCAAGCCTCCACTTTTGGATGAAGAGAGATGATTGGAGATATTTGGAATTAACACTCCAAAAGGAATTGAGGATTTGAAGTGAGGATGAATAAGTACTTTGGAATTCACATTCCAAAAAGAATGGAAAAAATATACGATGCTTTGATGATTTTTATTTCACAAATATCATAAGTTTAGAGAACTTGTGATGCAAGCCTTATGAAGGAAAGGAAGAGAGAAAGAAGTAGGAGCGCAAGTATGCAGTAGGCGTGCAAGCATGCAGTAGGTGTGAAAGTATGTAGAGGTGTGCAAGTCATATTTCAAATAGCATTATTTAAAAAATATGGCAAAGGAAAGAAGGTGCGCAAGTGCCAAGAAGGAACGCAAGTACCAAAAAGGCGCACAAGTACCAAGAAGGTGTGCAAGTCCCAAGGAGGTGCGCAAGTGCCAGGGAGTCGCGCAAGTGTCAAGAAGGCATGCAAGTACCAAGGAGGTGCGCAAGTATATGTGGTGCGCAGATCATAATTCAGGATTATCACATCAAAATTTGACAAAGGAAATAAAATGGTGCGCAAGTTAAAGATTGGCACACAAGTCAAAAAGTGGTGCACAAGTGTGGCGTGCAAGTATAAGGGGTGCGCAAGTGTATGTTGCGCGCAAGTCATATTTCACCACCATCATATCAAAATATGAAAAAGGAAAGAAAGCGGTGAAAAAGTGATAAAATGGCGCGCAAGTGATGAAGCGGCGTGCAAGTGAGGAAGCAACGTGCAAGTTTTGGCATGCAAGTCTAGGGCGTGCAAGTCACAAAAATGCCTATAAATAGACGAATCACCTCCTCATTTTATTATGATCAACACTTAAGAGAAAAATTTGAGCTCTGAACACGCAAGTGTAGAAAGTGGCACGCAAGATGAAGTAGCACACAAGATGAGGGTTCTTTATAAAGCGCACAAGCTAGGTGCCGCACAAGTCTGCCGCACAAGTGTTGCCGCGCAAGTCTGCCGCGCAAGTGTTTCCGCGCAAGTGTTGCCGCGCAAGTCTTCCACGCAAGTCTTCCATGCAAGTGTTTCCGCGCAAGTGTTACCGTGCAAGTCTGCCACACAAGTCTGCCGCGCAAGTTTTGGAGCGTAAGTAGCAGCGTGCAAGAAGAGGCGCGCAAGTATAGGGCGTGCAAGTAGGGAGGCGCGCAAGCAGGGTGGAGTGAAAGTAAGGATTGGCGCGCAATCTATGAGTGGTTCTAGAAGTTCTTATCAGCTTCTGATCAACTGATCTATGATTCTAGAAAGAAGAAGAAGAGTGTGCATCTTACAAGTTTTCTACATAAAGAGAAGAGGAGAAGAAGGAAAAGAGTTAAACTACATGCCATATACATGATCACATGCATTTATGAACAAGAGAAGAACTCACTCTGATGATGCTAAGTAAGGTGATCTTCATTTCCTGAATAATAACATTGGTATATGTGATTCTTTACAAGAAAGAAGAAGAAGTGTTAGTGCATTCTGTTATTGCACTAATGGAAAGGAAGAAGTCCTAGTGCAGCTGGTTTTTCAATAGTGAAGAAGAAAAGAAGAATACAAGAAGAATTTCTTTCCTACTGCTTTGTAAGAAATCAAGTGAAGATCACTGAAGAAGAGAAAGATCCAAACCTACCTTTTGAAGAAGGAAGAAGACTGTCTCCTTAGTAAGTATAAAGAACCAGCTAGAGGCTGTAAGTTGGATTAGGATATCACCAGTCCAGGAAAGAGGATTGTTTCCCACACCCCTCCAAAGTGTAGGGACTCACACTGGCTAGAGGATTTCTTTCCTAGTCACTCCATTGTAAAATCATATCACAATATAATGGAGAATCCATGCACTGGCCATACCCATGCATGGAAAGGACGTAGATACTCTTATTGAGTGGTGAACCTTATAAAAATATCATGTGCATATTTTTACAGCTTTCTATTATTGCATGCGACAGGGAAAAGAGAATAATAGAATCAAGATCCTAACAGGTCAAGAGGTACATGAATAAAAGTTGAAATTGGTTTTAAAAGTCCCCAACACTGATTCACCCCCCATCTCAGTGTTAGGTGTATCCCAAATTGGTCCTCTCAATTGATATCAAAGGGAGGTTCACCTCTGTTGGATTCTCTATAGTGAATTTATTCTCTTTTGAATATTTTAGTTTCTTTCCTGAATTATCAATGGAGTGCACTTTCAGTGAAGATTCAGTTAGCTCTGAACAAAAGTCTATATCTATCAAGACCATGATGAATAGGAAAAATAAGGAGAAGTGAAAGTTGAAGAAGAATTCCCTCCTATCTAAATAAGAGGATGTATCTGGTTCTCCATATCTGGCAGACATTGAAGACACACCAGACTTGGAACGTTATGATAAGGTGGCTCAAGTTTCCACTAAGAAAATAGATAACCTTCCTACCTTAACTGATCAAGAGTTATGTGTTAGTACATTTGGAAATTATCCTCATGATGAAAATTCTAGCACAAGTGGTGATGATCAATCTACAACATATCAAGAAATATCAGTTGATAGATTAATAATGATTCTGCATGGTATTCCTGAAGAAAGTGCATCCCTGGTTTGTGGAGTATTTCAATGTATGCAGAAAAATATCACTCAGCTGGAAGAAGAAACTAATGTTTTGGAGAAAGGCTTACAAGAAATTTTTTTTGAATGTTTAAAGCTCTCCAGATAGGTTGGAGCCTTTGAAGAAACCAAGAGGGGATTTGAAGTAATCTCTTCAAAGTGGTTCAAAGATGTTGAAGAGAAAGAGGGTGTCAACAAGACTCTAGAAGAGAAGATCCATGCACTTGAAGATGAGCTGAAAAAGAGCAATGATGTCAAGGAGATATATTTGGAAAAAAACTCCAAGAATATCAAAGAACTTGACTCTTTGTTACAAAACAAAGTGAAGATGCATGAAGCTGAAGTTGAAAGATTAACAAAGTCTTGTGAAGCGAATATGACTAAGATTGAAGACCAGGTGTTCATCCTCAATATGAGATGTCTAGAATTGGAATCCAAGTTTACCAATCTTGAGAAGAAACATATTGAGTCTCCAAAAAAGAAGGAAATAGTTGCTGTTAGTATTCAATGCTCAATGGAGGATTATACTGTCAAAAGACCTCCAACATGTGATAAGAAGATCATGGATTCACTCATTGATCTATCAAAAGAAGCTGGGAAAGTAAAGGTATAATCCACACCAACTTGTACTAATGTCTCTAAAATTTCCTCTACCAAAAGTGCAGGTAGGAAGAAGAATTCTAAACAATTATGGATGAAGAAGAATGAAAAGGAACCTACCACCATGGATAGGATGGATAGGGGAAATAGTGTGGAAGATAGATCCCCATAGAAAGGACAACATACCAAGAAGAAGACTCAACAACCTTATCTATAATATGAAAAGAAGTCAAGGTTTGTTGGTCAATGCTGGTGCTACAATAGGTTTGGGCATTGTCCACTGGATTGTTGGTACAATCCGTTAAATGTAAAAGCACAGAGAAAGCCCATCTCAAGGGGGGAGAAATACAGATAAGAAGAAGCAACATCCACAGATCCAAAAACATCTGTATACTAGAAACAGATTTGCAAGGTTAGATAACATTTGCGATATATGCAATAAGAGTGGTCATATGAATGGTGCATGTTCATATAATAAAATAAGACCAAAAAAGCTAGGAAATAATGAAGAAGTGTCCTTGGGAATAAATTAGATGAATAATGTGAAAAAAATTCTCCCAAGAAGATTTCAAGAAGGAAAGATGAGAAGTCCTTGGATTATAAATCCAAAAAGGTGAAGGGTGGTGCATCCAAAATAACTACTAATAAAGAAGCCAATCAGAGGAATCAATGTAGAAGATCCAATCTTAATGCCTCAATCCCTAATGATATATTGGTGGTTTGGCCAGAGGATTTGGATAGAATGAGGAAAATGGAAGATGTAAAAGCTAAGGATAGTGCTAAATACAAAAAGAAGATTCTACATGAAGACAATGAAGTCCTGTGTGTGAGGTGCAACAAGGATGGTCATAATGTGAGAAAGTGATTTGAATTTATTCCAGCACAACAGGAATTCATAAAGAGGATGAAAGTTTCACCTGGAGATTATAGTGCTTGGAAATCTCTTGAAGAAAGGAGATTCACACACAAAGAGATGGAAGAAGTATTGAGATACACACAACCACATTCAAAATTAAATATCAAATGTAAAAGTGTGAGGAGTGGAGAAAATGGAGCATCTTGGTTGAGAAAATCATCTCAGTCATCTTGCTCACATTGAAGAAGCATGGAGGATCCACCTTATTCCCTTAAATATTTTTGTATTGTATTTTTTCTTTAAATATAGGAAATTGAAGGTTATGCAAGATCCCAGGGGGATAACCTGAGATTCAGTGATGAGAAGTGTTCTCTTTAGAAGGATACACATGAAGAAGCTTCCAGAGTCATTATCTCAATAAGTATCAACTTCAGTTGGTACTAGATTCAACTACTCTAAAGGTTTTATAAAGATCATGTCAATGGAAATGGTATGTTATTTCTAAATCTCCCATCCATGGTTACTCAACATAAATACCATTCTATATAGGGGGATTAACAAAGATAATCAATGACATAATAAGAGTGAAAGAGCACCAAGGCCACTTATCCTGCCATTTTCACATGAATGTTTTTGATATGTTTGTTGAAGTGAGTGCATGAATTTTAGGTTGATTATTTCTTATCACATTCAATATCTTCGGCTTGGAATGATACTAGAAACCCTTGAAGATATTTTTATGAGTTCTCATCTCATGAGGTATCATATTCAGTGGGTAATGGACAACTTTGTTGTCTAAATCAAATCCTCTTGTTTTCTACACCGAGCATTGCTCAAGTAGACTTAGAGTGAAATGATTGATGTCACATTGCTCAAGTAAGGACTGATACCCTATCTACCATGAACTTTGTATTTCTTGTCAATAAGGGGGAGAGAAAGTGAAATGAAAGTTTGAAATGAAATGGGGAGAGAAACAAGTAAAGGGGAGAGATAAGATTCTCATTTTGACATTGACACATTCATTTGAGGAGACTTTAAGGTATTGACAACAAAATACAAATGGGGAGATTGTTGGGACCACTTTGTGTATGAAGATTGTATTTGTTGTCAACATTTGTCAATGCTGGTCAAAATGAAGAAGGAGAGGAAGAAAGACTAAAATGTTAGTGGAGATTGGCTGAAGTGAGGTTGCCTGAAGAATTGTTATGGAATCATAGCAATGGATCTCATACTTGGGAAATTATCTATGAAGTGAATTAATATGATTGTTGAACCGATCCTAAGTTCAAAAGAACTTGTGTCAAAGGTGACACATTGTTTACAACAATGAAGAATGGTGAAGTATCATCCATCTAAGGATGATTGATGAAGAATGAGGATTTAAAGAAGACCATGTAATACTTCACTATTTCATGAGAACCATGCAAGAGCTTACTTGAAGAAAAGAATCATATGATCTGCATGAAGTAGAGAATGATTTTTGAAGATGAAGAAAGAATGCAGAAGGGCTTGGAATTCTAATATGGTCATGTATTACACATTTCCTGTAAATCAGACGATTGTTGCACTGTGTTTAAAAGTTCAAAATACATGTATCGAAGGTGATACATTGTCTACAACATTGAAGGTGTTTCAGAAAGCCTCAAGCCTCCACTTTTGGATGAAGAGAGATGATTGGAGATATTTGGAATTAACACTCCAAAAGGAATTGAGGATTTGAAGTGAGGATGAATAAGTACTTTGGAATTCACATTCCAAAAAGAATGGACAAAACCAGACGATGCTTTGCTGATTTGTATTTCACAAATATCATAAGTTTGGAGAACTTGTGATGCAAGCCTTATGAAGGAAAATGAAGAGAGAAAGAAGTAGGTGCGCAAGTATGTAGTAGTCACGCAAGTATGCAGTAGGCACGCAAGTATGTAGAGGCACACAAGTCATATTTCAAATAGCATTATTTCAAAAATATGGCAAAGGAAAGAAGGCGCACAAGTGCCAAGAAGGTGTGCAAGTACCAAAAAGGAGCACAAGTACCAAGGAGGTGCGCAAGTCCCAAGGAGGCGCGCAAGTGCAGGGAGTCGCGCAAGTACCAAGAAGGCGCGCAAGTACCAAGGAGGTGCACAAGTATATGTGGCGCGCTGGTCATAATTCAGGATCATCACATCAAAATTTGATAAAGGAAATAAAATGGCGCACAAGTTAAAGATTGGAGCGCAAGTCAAAAAGTGGCGCGCAAGTGTGGCGCACAATTATAAGGGGCGTGCAAGTGTATGTTGCGCGCAAGTCATATTTCACCATCATCACATCAAAATATGACAAAGGAAAGAAAGCAGCGCGCAAGTGATAAAGCGGCGCGCAAGTGATGAAGCGGCGCACAAGTGAGGAAGCGGCGCGCAAGTATTAGCATGCAAGTATAGGGCGCGCAAGTCACAAAAATTACTATAAATAGACGACTCACCACCTCATTTTATTATGCTCAACACTTAAGAGAAAAATTTGAGCTCTGAACGCACAAGTGTAGAAAGTGGCACACAAGCTCAAGTGGTGCGCAAGCTGACGGTTCTTTATAAAGCACGCAAGCTAGGTGCCGCGAAAGTCTGCCGCACATGTGTTGCCATGAAAGTCTGCCGTGCAAGTGTTGCCACGCAAGTCTTCCAGGCAAGTCTTCCACGCAATTCTGCCACGCAAGTGTTGCCACGCAAGTGTTTCCGCGCAAGTCTTCCGCGTAAGTCTGCCGCGCAAGTCTTCTGCGCAAGTTGTGGCACGCAAGTAGCAGTGTGCAAGAAGAGGCGTGCAAGTTGTAGGCACGCAAGTATAGGGCGCGCAAGTATAGGGCGCGCAAGTATGGAGGCGCGCAAGAAGGGTGGCGCGCAAGTAAGGATTGGTGCGCAAGCTGTGAGTGGTTCTATAAGTTCTTATTATCTTCTGATCAACTGATCTGTGATTCTAGAAAGAATAATAAGAGTGTGAAGCTTATAAGTTTTCTGCATAAAGAGAAGAGGAGAAGAAATAAAAGAGTTCAACTACATGCTATATGCATGATCACATGGATTTATGAACAAGATAAGAACTCACTCTGATGATGCCAAGTAAGTCGATATTCGTTTCCTGAATAATCACATTGTTATATGTGATTCTTTCCAAGAAAGAAGAAGAAGTGTTAGTGCATTCTGTTATTGCACTAAAGGAAAGGAAGAAGTCCTAGTGCAGCTGGTTTTGCACTAGTGAATAAGAAAAGAAGAAGACAAGAAGAATTTCTTGCCTACTGCTTTGCAAGTAATCAAGTGAAGATCACTGAATAAGAGAAAGAGCAGAACCTACCTTTTGAAGAAGGAAGAAGACCATCTCCTTAAGAAGTATAAAGAACTAGCTAGAGACTGCAAGTTGGACTAGGCTATCACCAGTCCAGGGAAGAGGATTGTTTCCCACCCCACTCCAAAGTCTAGGGACTCACACTGGCTAGAGGATTGCTTTCATAGCCACTCCATTGTAAAAGCATATCACACTATAAGGTAGAATCCATGCACTGGCCATACCCATGCATGGAAAAGACGTAGCTACTCTTATTAAGTGGTGGGCCTTGTAAAAATATCATGTGCATATTTTTACTGCTTTCTATTATTTCATGCGACAAGGAAAAGAGAATAATAGAATCAAGATCCTAACAGGTCAAGAGGTACAGGGATAAAAGTTGAAATTGGTTTTAAAAGTCCCCAACACAGATTCACCCCCCTCTCAGTGTTATGTATATCCCAAACTGGTCCTCTCATGTAGCCCTAGTGAGATCGGGACTTGATTTATTTCCCATAATCATAGTGATTTCTTTCCTTATACCCATGTATATATGATGTATATTCCCAACACAAGGATAATGTGTTAAAAATAGATTATGTAGTAAAAATGGTATAAAAAATGGAATTGGGATAAATTCTAGTCATAAATTAAATGAACCTTGTTAACTAATGGCACTCAAACTATCCCATGTTTACTTTCCATTTATTTTTCACTTGCATGCACTATCTATTGACTTGATATTTTGTAGACAACATTGGTGGTGGCCTACAAAGTTTTGTACTCATACCATTCCTAGGCTGCCATTGGGTACCTGAGAAGATCTCTTGGTTCCAGGTCAGGACAAGGGTATAGAACCTACACTAAGTTGTTGATTTGGGATCAGGATGTACATGGGGAAGGATACAGACTTAGAGTCAGGACCCATTTGGAGTTTTGGACATTTGTTTTATTTTGGGTTTCTTTCACTTTGCACTAATGGTACGATATGACATTGCTATATTTGATTTGTGTTTGTACCCAATTTGGGAAATGTTTGGTTATGCATGTTTATTGGTTGTTCATATTATTTATAATATTTATATTGTGGTCTACTATGGAATAATCTAGTAAAGAGGGTATAGTCTCCCCATGTGACTCATTAGACACTTTCTGCTAGTCAGAAACCTCTGGCATATAGGTAGGCGTGCTTGAGGTCATGTGACGACTCAGATCATGGCATCAATTTAGTGGATTCTGGGTCAGAGACATTACAAAGTGGTATCATAGGAGTTATTTTCTCTTTATTACTATTTGGGGATGGTAGAAAGGAGGTTAGGATGCGTCAGGCCTTGGTAATGAGCCTGTTCTTGGGAGTAGACAACCCATGTATGAGGGAAAACCCAAGTTACCCTAGGTGGGAATTATTGTTCTTGATGTGTGTTGTTATAGTTGAATGATATTTCACTATTGGATGATACACATGTTGTGTGATTTGATTGATTTATGATATTTCACTAATTGTTGGAATGGCATGGGGTTGTGCATTCATGCATCATTTTAAGCACTTAGGTATATAGATAGCATGCATCATTATAGGCACACACATGAGATGGGTGTGTGGGGAATAGAGAGTAGAATTCATTTTAATTCCTTGATAAATATAAAGAAAATGATCCATAATAATGGTAATGCAAGTGGGTGAATGAAAAGAATGAAAATTAATAGTTAAGGAATATTATGTATAAAGAAATGTTGTGATCAGGTTAAAATTTTGGGTTGTGATAAATTGTAAGGGTTGATTTGGTGTATAAAATAGAAAGATTACATAATGACTATGAAATCATTAATTAATTTTCCAAATGAAAGTTATAAATAAGTTAAACTGATGATTATAACATGTTGTGAAATGGGAAATGTGCCTAAGAGGAAAGAATCATGTTATAAAAGAAGAATTGGTTTGAATATGTGTTGAAGAAAGACTTTTGATTAAATAAATTGGTTACCCCATGTTGACCATGGCCCACAACAGGTGTGGTAGAGGGTAGTGTTCAAGGTGTGATGATGACCATTCAGATAGAGTATGAAGGATGGTTTGTTTAAGGTTGATAGCGTGAGATCTTTTCCAATCATGGTTAAATCATATTGGCCATTGTTTGAAGCATTGGGTGAGTGATAAGTTTAAAATGAGAATGTTTGATTTCAAAGGTGGGTATCCTTGGTGTTGTGGTTTGACCCGTAAATGTGTGGGTTGGGCAATGAGAGTGCCCTAGTTTTAGATTTTGGATTTGGATTATAAGGACTTTCCAGTTATGATATGTCCTAGGTGGTGTGTTTAGGGAACCCTTGGTAGGGTTCTGGCTGTTAGTTTGCGAGGCGTTTCTCAGTAATGCGAGTTTGGAAACTCTCGTGGTTTGTGACTATACAAAATGTATAAGGGACCTTAAGGATGGTGCTTGGGTCCTGGTGACCTGGTGAATAGAGACCTTGCAAGTTGTTTTTTGAATCTTGGATAGGATGTTTGGCTCGTAGTGCTGATGAATGTGTACACCTTTGGTACGGAACCTAGAGTAAATGGTTGTTTGGTGCACTAGCCATAGTGTGCATCAGAACAGGAGTGAGAGTTCCATTCATGATCATTGCTTCATTCGTGCCATGATATGCATGGTTTGGAGATAGGACCAATGACTTTTCCTATTTGTGACTCCAGTCTAGGGAGTTGGTATCATTCAACCTTCAAGGTAGCCTATGAGAGGGGTCAGACAAGGTTTCTAGTGCCTTTGGGTGTGTGTCACACATGTAGATATTTTGGACTTTGATGGTGGGACTCATAATGTTTCATGGTGCATGTTTTTCCTAGAGGGATAAATGGGAAGGTTGATGGTTGGTGGTGCTACTTGATTTGTTGTTACGTGATGATAGTTTCAGAAAATCAAGGGTGACCTCATGGGAGGTTAGGCTAGTGGTGAAAGTACCTTGGAATATGAAGCATGGGAGATGCTTTAGAGGTGGTGTCAATGCATACTAAGTACCACCTAGTTTTAGTAAATGGTATAGTTGTGTCTGGTTCTTTCATAAGGGAACCCTAGTGTTTGTGAAAGGAGGTAAGTTATGTTTCTAAGGGTTGTATCATAGGGATTCTTAACCTACCTATTGGATGATAATTAATGGAGGTATTGAAGTTATTTCGGATTGGAAGAGACAAGGGTGGCTGTAGTGTGATTATATGCTTTCGCTTGATGGTGACACCCGAGGTGAGGGTGGTCACGTGGCTGAACTTGTTTGTATGAATGGTTTGCTTTTGGGTGAGATGTAGAGGCCGCCTCAGGGCTAATGAGGCTGACTAACCAAGATACATGGTTAGGTAAGTAAGTGGGAAATGGGATATATATAGATAAAGGATGATTTGTGAGAGATCATTGGTTTGATTAGTGTGGTAGACTGTTGTGCTTCATTTGTTAGCTGTCAGGGATGCATCAACAGAACTCGAGCGATGAGGTGGAAGTAGTGGCACATGAAATGTTGGGTCACAGATGCTTGGCGGTTCGATCATGGAGTGGTAGTGATAATTGGTTGGAAATAACACTTGAGCAGTGGTGGTTAAGTGTTGATGATATGTGTTTGGTAGGGGATCCTAATATCCTTTATAGGTCATGGTGTCTCATAGTTCGACATCATAAATGGAGAAGTTGGTGGTGGTGTTCTTTGAAAACTTCTTAGTGTACCTCAACTAGTGACGATCATGCCCAATATCTTGATATCGTTCTAGGTATGTCGAGAATATTTGGATGTATGCCAAGAGACTTGAAGGTGTTTGGTTGGGTGAGGGACATCATGGAGTTTATGCACTTGGAAATAGTATGTTTGGAGCTTGAGGATGGAATGTTCACCCTCGATGGATTTGGGTGAGGTCCTCAGGATGGACCGAGTGTTGAAAAATTCCATGGGCACCATTCACGGAATCCGGGAACAAGCACTAGGTGACACTCATTTTCTTGTTTTGAGAAAAATCTAGATATCCATGTCTATGTTTTGGGGTTTGGATTGTGATCATGCGTAATAAATAGTGGTTAGAATCCCTCATGGCGAGTAGTGGTAACAACACTCATAAGGCGGGGAGTGATAAGTCAGTCCTAGATGTGGAGAAGAGAACATCAAGTCGGCATAGTGACATTGGGGTGCCCATAAGGAACCTGTGAGGTGCATTTCAGGTTCCTTAGAGAGGCAATGTGGGACTTAGATGTGGTGGATATTGAGCCATGTGCAGGCTTCGAGCTCAAGGTGGTTCCATTTGAAGCTTGTGATGTCTGCGTTGAAGTTTTAGAAGGGTGTGGTTTGATATGACAACAAGATGCGACAATATAGGTTGGGTTTTAAAACTCTAAAAATATTGAGGTTAGACTCAGGTAATTTCTCCTTAGGTGGGTTTAGGACATCTTGAAGTTTAGGGAACCATGTCCATGTGATATGATGTCACACCAAGTGTGAAGTGCGATGGCGGTCTAGAGGGTGGTAACTCTGTGATGATAGAATTCTACCAGGATTTGGGTAACAACCTCTGTGGGTGTGTGGGATGATAATGATAAGCTTCAAGTTAGTAAGCACCTTGGGAAGGTAAGAAAAGGGGTAGCGTACCATCAGTGGAAAGTGGGTGTTCTGAGACAAGCCAGTTAGGGGCAGTCCAACCTAGGATGGTAAACTTGAATGTGTGTAGTGAGAGTGACCCACCTCCAGGTTCATGTTGTAGTGGAAACTACCTTTTTTGAAATGAAGTTATACCTGAGTGTGGTCTATTTGAACTTAGTCTATGAATGGATAGTGAAGGAATGTCCTCCCAAATGGTTTTGATTATGTAGATGGATGCCAATGTAGGGTAATTCCCCTATGGATGCTTGGGCGTGGTGAGTTAGAACATGTTAGGTGATGGGAAAGTTGGGTTGATATCGGGGGGTATTTCATCGAAAGTAGAGGTTCCAAGTAACCAAAAATTGTAGAGAGAACCGTGAAAAATAAATGGACGATTGATGATGTGATCAGGGTTTTTGAGTTAGAAGGACTCGAGTAGTCACAGTTCGGGTGAGTTGGCCCTGATAGAGAGTTTTGACATGGGTTTGTTTGGTCAAGTAGTCGAGAGTTTAGGTTTCATTTGGATGTATAGTTGTGGAATGGAATCATCAGGAATTCTAGTTGGGAGGATCGTGTGTCTTATTTCATGTGTTATCTGTAACAACTCTAACTTTTTTATAATATTTGTTTCTTTAATTTGTGTATTGTTTTATTTTATACTAAAAAAAACTATATCCTTTAATTAATGAAGTGAGTATAATTAAAATAATACCACTGGGTTTTGACTGTTATATGACTATTGGTCAATATGACCATTGGAAACTAAACTCTTAACGTTATGATTATTGTTTATAAATAAAAGTGATCATGGTAATTAATATAGAAAGAGGAGCTGATGGCCTCATCCAGTATACTCGGGCCATATAAAGCCCATCTGTCAGAGCTTGGGAAGGAGGATGTATCACTGGGCTTTGCTCAGGACCAATCCCAAGTTGAACTCCATTATGTGAAGCATGAAAGGAATCGCCTACGGGAGAAGTTCAAGCTCATAGAAATCACCACTCGGGAAATGTTGTCCGAGCCGCCCCAAGATTCTATCACCATAACACATCTTACACTTAGGTCCTATGCAAGTGTTATAAGGGGATATGTCACGAGACCTTAGTTACATTGTGTAATCCTTTTGTATAAATAAAATTGTTATTTCTTATTATGTTAAATTTTTGAATTTCAAATTTCCGGATAAATGTAGGATACATTTATAGAAGTTTCATATTATTGATGAATTTTGGAAAAAGGGTATTTTAAAATATTTTTTATATACTTTAAATAATTAATAATGTAAAATGATTTTCAAAAAATTTTCTTCTAAAGTTGTGACCAGTAAGAAATTTAGATTCTAATAAGATCAACTTAATTTTTTGTGAACAGTAAAGTATGAATAGTAATATAACCATATAAATAGTAATGAATAGTAATGAATACTAAATCGGCCAAAAAAATAGAAACTTCACCCATGAATGTATAAATACAATTTAGACATCTTAAAAGTGAAAAAAAAAACGATCATAGTATAAGTTTTGGTATTTTTGTATGTCATAAATATTTTATTTAAAATTTTACAATTAATTTAATAATTTAAAATGGAAATTTATTTTCATAAAATTTAATAATAAAATTTACTTTATTTTCTTATCGTTATATGATAATTTTATGGGACCTTGATTACTTTTTAAAGGTGTTACAAAACAAGTTATAGTTTTAGAGTTATTTTTTTGAATAAATAATGATTTTATTTAAAAATTAAATTAAAAATGTTTAGAAAATTATTTTAATAAAATGGAGTTAATTTTTTAATTTAGATCATCGATATTAGGTTAGGGTGAATTTATGAGATTTTTATAAAATGTTTTGTTTTTCGGTGAATAGTGAAAATACATTTTTGAGTTTCGGTGTGTTTAATGACATCATTAATGATGTAATCATGATGTAATAATTTTGGAAGACTTTTGGATAGTAATATATGTTATGATGTGTCCTAAGTGTCCAATACCATGGGAAAATACCATGGTCAAGCCCATGGTTTTTCAAATACCACCGATAAGGTGTCCCTTAAAAATTAATTACATATTACCTCACTTTTTATATAAATACCAACACTTTACTTCACTAAATTCATTAAAAATTTATAATCAATGAAGATATGATATTTTTACCTCCCAAGTAGTCCTATTAAGTTTCCCTCAAGCCACCCAAGGTCCCAATCTTCGAGCTTTTGAAGTCACTTTTGACGGTAAGGGAACCTTTCACCTTCCTCTTTTAAGTCACGACTTCCATTATGTTATGTATTATAGTTCACATATTATTATGTTGAGGTTTGTTATTATATATCCTTATTACTATCAATTTTATGTCCAAATTATGAGATACCCTTTCCACTCTCATCAATTGATTTTATTATTTTTTAAGTTATGCCGTTAGGTTGCCGAATTTTCGTAAAAGAAATCGCAATTTTTTTTTCAAGTTTCCTTTTCATGTGGCATGACATTAAAATATCTACACCATTATCTTATTTCTATTTTATTCTATCCCTCTATTGTAAAATTATTCATTTATGTATGGGAGGCCACTGTCCCCTCTATTTTTATTATTTTCTAAAACCATGCTATATAGCCATTATGCTAGAGAATTTTCATCTAAAAATATTTCTTTTTTTTTTCAAGAAATTATCTTATATTATTTATGTGAATACCCAAATCTATTTTCATATCCAGGGGTATTAATAAAAACATAAAATTTATTTATTTTATTCTAGAATTTACATACATATAACCCTCACTCCATTTTTATGGGTTATAAATGACATAACGATCAAGATTTTAAGAACTTTTAAAACACCACGATTTTGAAATGAAACCCATTTATTTTATTCTATATGGGTTATTTATGAAATGTTTGATTATTATATATGTGTATCACATGAAAATAAATACATATTAAGGGTGCACCCTGATAGCGCTCTAATGCATTGGGTAAAGAATTTAATCTCTAGAGATGACAAGCTTCACGATACCTTGGTGAATAACCTTGGTAATTTTTATGAAACCTTGGGGATGAACCTTGGTGATATATTCATGAATATATAAATTAAATGTTGGAGCCACATATTCAAGTTATGGTTCAAGTTATTTTCATTATGATATGCCTCTACTTCCATTTCTCATGTCTTTATGTTTTTCATCAAGTTCTTATTTATATCACAAGTAAACTGATTCCCTTTCTTTCCTTACTAGGAATTCTGCTCACACTTTCCTTTGATGTATGTCTACAGGTTATGAGATGCAGTAGTTGTACATAGGATGAAATTTTCAAGAATATTTTCTAGGGGATTTAAAATATTTTTTTAAGTTTTCATGTTTTTTTCCTGATTTCCAAGACACTAGACTTTAAAGGTCCTCTATTTGTAAAATGTAATGAAAAGTTATGTAATAAAAAGGCAGGATGCCATAGTTGGTATCAAAGGATAGTTTAGTTATTTATGGAGATTAGGTTATGAAAAATTTATAAAGAACCTTATATAAAATTTTAAATATAGGAAAACTTCCTGGTATTTTTTGAAATATTAAGTAAGTATTTTCTGAACAAATAAATCCCTGTATGGATACAAAAAAGTGGATGTGGCTCTAGTACAAATGTATATAGGAGTGAAAAATCTGATAAGGAGTTTTGGGCTTGACCTGGGGTATCCTATTACATGAAAACAGGCCTCGCTGCACTCCTGGTTTGACACTCCTGGGGGATATGTTTGGTAAATCACAAGCTTTTTATGAATCATTATGAAAGATTTATAGAGAAATGTAATTATTTAAGCATGAAGTTTGAAGACATAAAATCCTTTATAGTTAAAAGATTTGTAAATAAAATAAGATTCTAACTAAGGTTTTATTCTTTTATAAAATGGTGGGAAATAAGAGGAACCGTGTAAATGGTGACTATAATGTACCATGCACTGGCGGCCCTCCGATGGAATCCAGAATGGAAACTTTCATCAGAATGATGAACCAACTGACTCAAGTTATGGTAAATAACTTGAATCAAGCTAAGAGACCGATCTCACTGCGAAGGAAAAAACATTATATTGAGTCCTTTATGCATCAATGACCACCAACCTTCAAAGGATATACCGACCCATTGATTGATGAATAGTAGTGGATTAGCACTATAGAGAAGATCTTTTATATGATCCATAGTTCAGAGCAAGAGAAGGTCACCCTGGTTGTCTATCTCTTAGAGGGAGAAGATGATCAGTGGTGGGAATTGATTAAAAACATGATTCCAAGAGTAGAGGTTGAAGCTATGGAGTGGGAAGAGTCTAGATGGATATTCTTCAATAAGTATTTCCCTTGTTCCATGAGAACAAGAATGGAGAAGGCGTTTCTCGAGCTGAAATAGAAGGAGAATGAATCCATGGGAAGATACGAGATGAAATTCACAAGGCTTTCAAATTACACCTCTAGCTTTGTCTTGGATTCAACTGGCAAGGTTGATAGATTCTTTAGTGGATGAAGACCTCATCTACAGAAGAATCTAGCCAACTGAGACTATGAAAACTATAAAATGATTGTGCAGAGTGCGATAAAAGTTGAATTAGAGTTTGGTGAGATGCAATGGTCTCATAAATCCAATAACAAGAAGAGATCAATGGATCCAAGCTTAGGGAGGAGCTTCAATTTGGTAAGAGGAGGCAAGAAAGTACAATGTCCCACATGTAATAAATGTGGGAATAAGAATTCAAGGAACTAACTTCTCGGGAGTGGGAAGTGCTACAAGTGTGAAAGAGATGGCCATATTGCATGGAATTGTCATAGTGAGGTGAAGCCTCAACTTCCCAAAACTAACAATAAGGGGAAGATTGTTCAGGCCCTACCTAATGTCCAATTATATAAGTATGGACAACTTGGGCACTTTTCCAATCACTGTCCAAATCCGAGGTCAGTGGAGGGGAATCACCATCATCCTCAGCATCGGCCAAGGGAAAAAGGTTGTACTTTTGTAATCACTATGGATGAAGTTGAAGTGACAAATGATGTGGTGTAAGGTACTCTTGTTATTATCTCAAATCTAGCAAGTACTTTGTTTGATTTTGGTTCTACGCATTCCTTTATTTACTCCAAGTTTGCAAAGAATTTAGAATCAACCAAAAATTTTCTAAAAGTAGAGTTATCAGTCAAGACTCCTGGTGGGATTATCCAAGCATAATTAGTGTCTAGAAACTCTATTATTTACTTTAGTGAGAAAAATATTATCGCAAATCTAGTAGTCATTTCTATGCTGGAATTCGACATTATACTAGGGATGGACTGGCTCTCAAAGTATAATGCTAATATCAAATGCAGAATCAAGGAAATATTAGTATTCTTGAATGGAAAACCTACAGTTATTTTCTAAGGAGAGATATCTCAACATGATCTTTGTCAAGAATAACCTTTTATATCCTTCTTTATAGAGTTTATCGATGAAGAATAATAAGTAAATGAGAGTTTAAGGATAGAAAATGTCCCCATTGTCTAGGAATATGTTGATGTATTTCTTGAGGAGTAACCCAGACCTCCCCCAGAAAGAGAGGTAGAGTTCTCTATTGAACTTGTACCTGGATCTCATTTGATGTTAAAGACCCCATATAGGATGGAAAATGTGGATCTAGAAGAATTAAAGAAACAAATCCAATATCTTTTGGAGAAGGGGTTTATCTGACTGAGTGTGTCTACTTGGAGAGCACCATTTCTCTTTGTGATGAAGAAGGATGTATCGATGCGGCTATGCATTGATTATAGAGAACTGAATGGGATTACAGTGAAGAAAAAATACCCTCTTCCAAGAACTGATGACTTATTTGACCAACTTCATGGGGCTCAATTCTTCTCTAATATTGATCTTCGATCTAGTTATCATCAATTGAGGGTGAAGAAAGAAGATATTCAAAAAAATGACTTCCAATTAGAATATGGGCATTTTGAGTTTGTTATTATGCCCTTCTGACTAACTAATTCACCTGCTATTTTTATGGATTTGATGAATAGAGTATTTAATAATTACCTTGATAACTTTGTGGTAATTTTTATTGATGATATTATGATATATTCCAAAATTCGCGAGGAGCATGAGGATTATCTAAGGGTTATTTTTCAAAATCTGAATAAATATAGGATTTTTGGAAAGTTCAGAAAATGTGAATTTTGGTTACAAAAAGTTTCTTTCTTGGAGAATATTGTTAACAATGAAGGAATGAAAGTTGACCCTACAAAGACAAAAGTTTTAGAGGAGTGGCCTCATCCTACAAAAATAACTAATATTCATAGTTTCCTTCAATTAGAAGGATATTATAATAGGTTTGTGAAATTGTTTTCATGATTTTCTAATCCATTAACCAAATTAACTTGAAAAGGGGTCAAGTTTATCTGGAAAAAGGAGTGTCAGGAAAGTTTCTAAGAGATGAAAAAGATATTGGTTACTGAACCCATCTTAACTCTGCCCTCAAGTGGAGAAGAACTTGTTATTTTTAGTGATGCATCTATCAAAGGGAATGGGTGAATCCTCATGAAAAATGACAAAGTCATTGCTTATGCATCTCAACAGTTGAAGACTCATGAGCAGAAATATCCTAAGCATGATCTAGAGATGGCTATGGTCGTTTTTACTCTGAATATATGGAGGCACTATCTTTATGGGGAGAAATGTGATATATACACAGACTATCAAAGTTTGATGTATATTTTCCCTCAAAAGGAATTGAACATGAGACAGAAGATATGGTTAGAACTTCTCAAAGGATATGATTGTTCAATTCATTATCATCTTAGAAGAGAAAACAAAGTCCCTGATGCATTAAGCAGGAAAGACCCAGTTGTTCTTTCCATGATGAGGATTCAAAGCGATCCTTTTATCAATGACCTAGTAAATACGGACATGGGAATTATAAGGGAAGGTAAATCATCAATCCTAACCCAAATGATTTATCAACCGTCATTACTAGATAATATCAAGACAACTCAGAAAGAATATCATTTGTTAGAGAAGAAGTTTGAGGCTGTGAAGGATGGGAAGTTTCCTAAGTTCAATATTAATAAAGAAGGTGTAATTAAATTTCGTACAAGACTATGTGTTCCATCTATTCTAGAAATAAAGAAGGAGATGATGGATGAAGCTCATAACTCTACTTTCTCTATACATCCAGGAAGCATAAAATTGTATAGAGACTTTCATGATCATTTTTTGTGGGATAATATGAAAAGGGAGATTGCTGACTATACTTCAAGGTGCCTAGTATGTTAGTAAGTGAAGGAAGAATGACAAATTCCTAAAGGGGTACTGCAACCACTACCCATACCGGCATGGAAGTGGGACAATATCACTATGGACTTCATTACTGGTCTCTCGATAAATCCCAAAGGAAACAATGCAATATGGGTTATTGTGGACCGTCTCACCAAGACTATTCATTTTATCTCCATTCAGGAATATTTGTCTCTTGATCAACTTGCCAAGATTTACATGAAGGAAGTGGTAAGGCTACATGGAGTTCCACTTTCTATCATATCTGATCATGATCCAAGGTTCAAATAAAAATTCTAGAGAAGACTTCAACATGATCTGAGCACTGAATTGAATTCCAGTACGACCTCTCACCCCCAAATTGATGACCAATTTTAAAGGACTATTCTAACACTTGGGGAAATGCTGAGAACTTTCTCAATGGAATTTAAAGGTAGATGAGATGAACATCTCCCTTTAATTGAGTTCTCTTACAACAATAGCTTCCACTCGAGAATTCAAATGGAACCCTATGAAGCTCTATATGGGAAGAGATGTAGAACTCCTACTTGTTGGGATGAAGATGGTGAGAGAAAGCTTCTTGGGATTGATCTTGTGCAAGAGATGACATAAAAAGTTCATGCCATCCAACAACACATTAAGGCTTCTCAGAGTTAGAAAAAGAGCTATGAAGACAACCGTTGAAGGGACTTGGAGTTTGATGTTGGTGACAAGGTATTTCTTTTAATTTCACCTTGAAAGAGATTCTTGAGGTTTGGGAAGAAAGGGAAGCTCAGTCCTAGGTACATTGGCCCCTATGAAATCCTTGATCGCATAGGAGCAGTGGCCTATCGGCTTGCACTTCCTCAAAATCTAGCACAAGTTAATGATGTCTTCCATGTATCCCTCTTGAGAAAGTACATACCTGACCCTTCACATGTACTAAATCCAGATGTGGAATAATTGGAACATGACCTCTCTTATGAAGAGTATCTGGTGAAGATCTTGGATCGTAGAGACAAGGTTCTACGCAACAAGAATACCCACCTTGTTAAGGTGTTGTGGAGAAACCACAAATGTGAAGAAGCCATGTGGGAACTAGAGGAGTGTATGAGGTAGAAGTACCCCCAAATTTTCTCTTTAGAGGGTAGGAGTTAAAATTTCAATGATGAAATTTCTTAAGGGGGAAGAATGTAAGGACCCGAACTTTTGAATAATATTTATTTCTGAATTTTTTGTATTATTTTATTTTATACTCAAAAAAACTATACCCTTAATTAATGAAGTGAGTATAATTAAAATAATACCACTGAGTTTTGACTATTATATGACCATTGGTCAATATGACTATTGGTCAATATGACAATTGGAAAATAAATTCTCAACGTTATGATTATTGTTTATAAATACAAGTGATCATGGTTAATTAATACAGAAATAGGAGTTGATAGCCTCATCCAGTAGACTCAGGCCATGTGAAGCCCATCTGTCAGAGCTTAGGAAAGAGGTTGCATCACTGGACTTTTCTCTAGACCAAGCCCAAGCAGAAATCCAACATGTGAAGCTTGAACGAAATCACATATGGGAGAAGTTCAAGCTAATAGAAATTACAACTCTGGCAATGTTGTCCAAGCCACCCCAAGATTCTATCACTATAGCACATCTTACACTTAGGTCCCATGCAGGTGTTATAAGGGGCTATGTAATGAGAGCTTAGTTACGTTGTGTAATCCTTTTGTATAAATAAAATTGTTATTTCTTATTATGTTAAATTTGTGAATTTCAAATTTATGGATAAATGTAGGATGAATTTATAAAAGTTCCATATTTTTGATGAATTTTCAAAAAAGGGTATTTTAAAATATTTTTTTGTATACTTTAAATAATTAATAATGTAAAATGATTTTCAAAAACTGGTCTTCTACAGTTGTGACCAGTAAGAAATTTAGAGTCTAATAAGATCAACTTAATTTTTAGCGAATAGTAAATTATGAATAGTAATATACCCTTATGAATAGTAATGAATAGTAATGAATACTAAATCGGCCAAAAAAATAGAAACTTCACCCATGAATTTATAAATACAATTTAGACATCTTAAAAGTGAAAAAAATGATCATAGTATAAGTTTGGGTATTTTTGTATGTCATAAATATTTTATTTACAATTTTATAATTAATTTAATAATTTAAAATGGAAATTTATTTTCATAAAACTTAATCATAAATTGTTACTTTATTGTCTTATTGTTATACGATAATTTTATGGGACCTTGTTTATTTTTTCAAGGTGTTACAAAACAAGTTGTAGTTTTAGAGTTGTTTTTTTGAATAAATAATGATTTTACTTAAAAATTAAATTATAAATGTTTAGAAAATTATTTTCATAAAATGGAGTTTATTTTTGAATTCAGATCATCGATATTAGGTTATGGTGAATTTATGAGATTTTTATAAAATGTTTTGTTTTTTTGGTGAATAGTGAAAATATAGTTTTGAGTTTCAGTGTGTTTAATGACATCATTAATGATGTAATCATTATGTAATAATTCTGTTCTACTTGTGAATAGTAATATATGTTATAAGTGTCCAACACCATGGAAAATACCATGGGAAAGCCCATGGTTTTGCAAATACCACCTATGAGGTGTCCCTTGAAAATTAACTAAATATTCCCTCACTTTTGCTATAAATACCAACCCTTTCCTTCATTAAATTCATTCCAAATTCATTAAAAATAAAGATATGATCTTTTTACCTCCCAAGGAGTCCTCCCAAGTTTCTATCAAGCCCCCTAAGGTCCCAACCTTCGATCTTTCTAAGTCACTCTTTAAAGTAAAGGAACCTTTCACGCTCCTCTTTTAAGTAATGACTTCCTTTATGTTATGTCTTATAGTTTCCATCTTATTATTTTGGGGTATGTTATTATATATCCTTATCACTATCCATTTAATTTAAAAATTTTTAGAGACCCTTTCCACTTTCATTAATTGATTTTCAGAATTTTTAAGTGACTCTGTTAGCCTGCCGAATTTTCGTAAAAGAAATCACATTTTTTCTTTTTTTCAAGTTTCCTTTTCATGTGGTATGTAGTTCAAATATCCCCACCATGATCTTATTTATATTTTATTTTGTCCTTCTATTATAAAATGATTCATTTATGTATGGTGTAACATCCCAGTTCTGGAATCCACCCAGAGGTTCCCCGTACCCGGTTGGTCACATGGCCTCAAGCACATTTCCCCGAACACCAGAGGCTACCGACTAGCAGCAAGGGCCTTGGGTGTGATAGTGGGGAAACTATGCCCTCATTGGAAGAGTAAACAGTGTAAGAGAAAACAATAAACCATATCGGAAGCAGTAAACAATCCATATACAAGAAAACAGCGGAAGACTAAACAATAAACAACTGGAGTACACACATATATATGAAATGATGCATGATACATGTGTCTAGGAAAGTAGCCAAACAAATCACAATGCTGAATAAAATACTAAACAAAATTACAAAATAAAAAAAGATGAAAAACTTCTCATCATCACAAGCCTTGGCTTGGGCCCATGCTCTCCTGCTCCGATGCAATCAAGTACCTGAAGTCGAAGGGCGCTTGCCCTTGTCTATACCTGCAGCAATATAATCTGTTTGGGCCCAAAATCATGACCCAAACAGGGTGTGAGACTAAATCCCAGTAGGAAACCACCCGAAGACCTATGCCTAATATTCAATGAGCATGTGGAAGGTAATAGTACAGTAAACAGTAAACAGTAACAGTAAACAGGATGATGCACAACAGTAAACAATCCACAGTCAACAAGCAGCAGTGAAGCAAACAACTAACCACAAATTGGAATCCCTCTAGAAAGTACTCACATCCATCCCCTCTGGTCCTATCCAAGAAGTAACAACAACCCTCTAGGAAGTACACCCAGCCTAACCCCTTTGGTTTATCCATATGAAATTATAAGACTCTCTAAGGAAGCACGCTCAGTCAATTCCCCTTATAGTCTAGGGTAGTCAGGGAATCTCTGAGGTAGATCACACGATCTAATCCCCTTATAGCCCTAAGGTCTAGAGACTCTCTGAGGAAGCTCACTCGGTCAATTCCTCCTATAGCCTCAGGTCTATCATAGAATCTCTGAGGAATCTCACTCAGTCAATTCCTACTATAGCCTGGAATGGTTTAAGGAAATTCAAAAAAAACAAAGACTCTCTGAGGCAGCTCACTCGGTCTATCCTCCTGTAGTCTATAAAGATCAAGACTCTCTGAGGAAGCTCACTCGGTCTACCCTCCTGTAGTCTATAATATCCAAGACTCTCTGGGAATTTCACTCAGTCTATCCCCTATAGTTTATAAAGTCCAAGACTCTCTGAGGAAGCTCACTCGGTCTATCCCCTTATAGTCTATAGCACCAGGATCTCTCAACCCCGTACCAGTCAGTGCATAATAATGATATAAGGCCAAAGTAAACCTACAGAGCTACTTGGCTAACCAGTCTACAACATAAAAAGCAATGTTAGGGAACAACAGTCCATCCTACGGTCACAAGGCATGAAAAACAAGTATAACGACCAATAGGCTGAACAAAACCAAAAGGTCATAAATAGAACAAGGTATGGAAAAAACATCAAAGCATATAAATTATCCTTACACATAGCCAAAATTACCTCTACACAAGCATACAAGCAAGGTCAGAAAATAATAGGGGAAAAATAGTAAACACGCAATACCCCGTTCACGGGTATTGGTGGAAATTGCACATAAAACTCAAAGGCTTCAAATGTAAAGGCACAAACCAACTACCTTGATACTAGGAGATCGATATACTTGAACCATTAGGCTTGAATCTCCTTAGAATGTTGTAGATCTATGAAAACACACAAAATGTCAAACCCACGATAACTTGCAAAATAGGAGGAATTTGAAAACAAAGCTCTAGGAGAAGGAAGATCTTACCGCTGTGGTTCCAATGCAATTGATGACGGTCGATTTGGAGAAAAAACGGAGGCTCGGGGGCTCAGAGAAGTTCCAAGGATGTACGGCTTCTCTTGATCGAATAAACTGGAGAAGAAGATGGTTCTAGGGTTAAGACATGACCCCAATCCGTTTAATGAAAAAAAGAAAGTACACGACATGTACTTTTAGAGTACACAGTGTGTACTAGGATTTTATGTACTCCGTTTTAAGCGGCCTCCACATCACCCCTACATGGACGTGTGTGTGGCTCAGACACGACCAACACATGGCCTCGAACGACAAGGGAGTACACGATGCGTACTCATAAAGTATATGATGTGTACTTTAAAAATTTTCAGAAACTTCTCTTTTATCAAAAAATCCAGAAAAAGGAAAAAAATACCTAAAAAGAAGGTCCAAGTTCTTAAAAACTTCCCCCCTTAAAGAAATTCTTCCCTAAATTTCTCTAGAGAGGTGTAGAAGAAGAAACCCCAAACAACTCTGGCCACTGCGATCGTACATTAGCCTCCCTCTCCCAAGTCTCGTCCTGCACTCGCCCGTGTTGCCATAACACCCGCACCAGAGGAACAGACTGGCCATGGAGAACCTTCGTACTACAATCAAAAATCCGGATAGGATGCTCCTCAAATGATTAATCTGCTTCAAGCTCAACCTCCTCAGGTTGAAAGACATGAGACGAGTCTGAAAAGCAACGTCAGAGCTGAGAAACGTGGAAGACGTCGTGCATAGCCCGGTACCTCTGAGGTAACTGAAACTGATAGGAAACCATCTCAACTCTCTCCAACACCCCAAATGGCCCAACATACCGTGGTGAAAGCTTACCCTGTCTCCGAATCCTCTTGTGTCCCAACCTCGGTGCGACATGCATGAAAACCTAATCCCCTACCTCGAACTCCAGAGGTCATCTCTGCTGATCATCATAAGACTTCTGTCGAGACTGTGCCATGGCCAACCTCTTTCGAATCAACTCTATCTACTATGAGGTCTCCTGAACAAGACGAGATCCTAGAAAAGCTGCCTCTCCTGCCTCCATCCAGCATAAAGGTGATCGGCATGGCCTACCGTACAAAGCCTCAAAAGGTTCCATCTGAATAGTCACCTGGAAACTATTGTTGTAAAAGAACTCCGAAAGAGGTATATGCTTCTCCCAAGAACCTCCAAACTCTAAAATGAAAGCTCTGAGAATATCCTCAAGCACCTGAATCATACGCTCAGACTGGCCATCTGTCTGGGGATGGTAAGCTGTACTCAAAAGTACCAGTGTACCCAAAGCCTTCTGAAGCCCCTGCTAGAATCGAGAAGTAAAACGCATATCTATGTCTGAAACAATAGAGTGTGGAACTCCATGTAGACGTAAAATCTATCAGATGTAAAACTGCCCCAGATCATCAACACTGAAGACCTCCTTGATTGGAAAGAAGTGAGAAAACTTCGTGAGTCTGTCAATGACAACCCATAATGCGTCATTCCCTCGAGGAGACCTCGGAAACCCTGTCACAAAATCCATCGCGACATCATTCCACTTCCACTCCGGAATGGGTAACTGCTGCAAAAGACCTGCTGGTCGCTGATGCTCTACTTTCACCTGCTGACAAGTGGAACACCTCATGAAAAAACCAGCAATATCTCTCTTCATACCTGGCCACCAATACTAGTGGTGTTAATCACAATACATCTTGGTGACGCCAGGATGAACTACCCAAACTAAGGATTAAAAATCCCGCATCACCTCCTCACGTATGTCTACTGGCACCCATACACATCCCTGGAAATGCAAGATCTCATCCTCACCCACTGTCCATCAGGAAGAGGGTCCTCACCTGACACACTTTCCCACAAGACTAGGCCTTAGAGTCTGATAGCTGCCTCATTCGTACCCGATAGAGAAGAGTAGAGGTAATAGCTAAAGAAGATAGAAAAGTCCACCCATATCTGTCATTCACCTCCAAATGCATCTTAGAGAACATATCCATAAGCTGCCACTCACTACTGGCCTCCTGAACTGACTGAATCTGAGTTCTCCTGCTCAATGCATCAGCCATTTCATTGCCTTTCCCAGGTGTATATGCAAGATCAAAGTCGAAGGACTGAAGATACTCGACCCACCTACGCTGTCTCAGATTCATATCACGCTGAGTGAAGATATAATTGAGACTCTTGTGGTCAGTGAACACCACAAAGTGCTCTCCCATAAGATAATGTCTCCAATAGTATAAAGCATGAACAACCGCTACCAACTCCAGGTCATGTGTCAGGTAATTCTTCTCGTGAGGCCTCAACTGCCGAGACCCATACAAAATGACTCCATATCCCTGCATAATCAAATCTCCCAGCCCGATACCTGAAGCATCGTAGTAAACAGTATAGATCTTGCCTGGCTCTGGCAGGACTAGTATCGGTGCTGATGTCAACCTCCCTTTCAACTCCTAAAAGGCTGAATCACAAGAATATGACCATAATAACTTTGCCACTTTCTTGGTCAGACCTATCAGTGGTGCTTCTAGGAGTGAAAAGTCCTGTATGAAATTCCTGTAGTATCTAGCAAGCCCTAGAAAACTCTGCACCTTAAAGACATTCTTCAGCTGCTCCCAAGAAACTACTGCTCTCACTTTCTTTGGGTCTAATGATACTCCTGTCTCTGAGATAACATGACCCAAGAAGTGAATCTTATCCATCCAAAAGTGGCATTTCGAGAGCTTAGCATACAAATGATTCTCTCTCAGTGTAATCAAAATGATCTCAAGATGGGTAGCATGGTCGTGTCAAGTGTGAGAGTACACCAAGATTTTGTCCACTAAAACCACCACGAAGGAATCCTAGTATGGATGGAACACTCAATTCATCAGTGGAATAAAAATGCAGGCATGTTCGTGAGATCAAACGGCATAACCATATACTCGTATAGACCATACCTTCTCCTGAAAGCTATAAGAGGTATACCAGATGGTATAACCCACAACTGATGATAACCGGACCTCAAATCGAACTTCTAGAACACCCGGGTTCCTCAAAGCGTTTCAAAGAGGTCATCAATCCAAGGCAAGGGATATCAGTTCTTGACCATCAACTGGTTTAGCTTTTGATAATCCACACAAATCCCTAGGGTACCGTCTGCCTTCTTCGCAAATAGGATGGGCGAACCCTAAGGAGAAGTACTGGGTTGGATGAAACCCTTCACCTGCAACTCCTCCAACTGCTTCTTGATCTCTTGTAACTCAGGTGTAGCCATCCTATAAGGAGGAAAGGACACCGGTGCCGCTCCTGGAATTGGCTCAATTGAGAAGTCTACCTCACGCTCTAGAGGCAAACCTGAAAAGTCCTCTGGAAAGACATCTCTAAAACGATCCACCATTGAAGGAAAGTCTAACTGTGAAGTCCCCTAGTCATCCAGATATAGACTAGAAATCTGGGCTATAACTCCTCCTAGCCCATGATGCTCAGGTCCTACTCAACTTTCCTGGACATCCCACTCACCTCTATAAAGAAAGGATCCACCCTCAAGTGATACGAAACTCACCCTGCAACGATAATAGTAAACGACTTCCTGGAAGGGAACTAGCCAATCCATTCTGAGAATTACATCATAGCTATTCATCTCTAGGAAATAGAGGTCCCATAAAAAGTGACACCCTGTAACCTCAAGAGGGAACTCTTTGTACTGATGTATGCTAACCACTCTAGTCCCTAACGGTGTCTCTAGTGTCAAAGTATTGGCAGAGGAAAAGATACAGAGCCCAAGGCTCTCCACAACAGCAACAGAGATAAAGATATTCATAGAACCAGTATCAAAAAGAGTTGAAGATAAAACTGAGGCTACTAAGATCGTACCTCAAACTTTAGAAGGGATGAGATCCTGATCTTGATGGGTCTGCTACACTACAAAAGTCTGGCCTGTACCGCGACCTTGCGACCCTTCCTGAACACTCTGAGCTGATCCACTCTGCTGTCGCTGGTAGCCTGGTGACTGACCACCACATCCACGACCTCCACCTCAGCCCGAACGGCTGAAAGAACTCCAGTTCCCAGACTGGTGAGAAATTGGTGATGCATCTCTTGTACGCGGGGTCATAGAAGAACCCCTACCACCAGCTGTAGATGAGAAGATCTGGAAAAAATGCTGATGATGACCCATCTTGCCGCAAGATCGTCACTCCATCGAGTCTCTCTGGCACTGAGGCCTAGTATGCCCACTCCTCCCGCATTGGTAGCATACTACATGGCTGCCTGAAGATACATTCCGCCTACTCTGATCTCCTAGAGTAGAATCCCTATGGCGCTTCCTGATATCAGTAGGAGGAACACTGACTCTGGATGTCGAACCGCCCTAGCTCACTACTCTAGAATCCCTTAGATTGCGCTCCGTGATCAGAGCCTGGTTGACGATAGAGGATATCAAAGTCAACCAGAAAATGTTTACCTGGGAACGAATCTCCTGCCTGAGACCATCCTCAAACTTCCTAGCCAGGAAAAACTCATCACTTGCTGGAATCGGCGTGAAACACTGCAGATCGGTAAAGCGAGACGAGTACTCCATAACCGAAAGAGTACCCTGCTCCAGACTCATAAACTCTCGAGCTCGATCGGCCCTCAAGGTCTCCAGGTAGAAGTAATCATAGAAGATGTTCCAAAACTCAACCCAAGTCATACCCTGCTAGCGTCCTGACTGTGTGATCACCTCCCACCACCTCTTAGAGGAATCTCGAATCATATAGGTCGCGAGATTCACCCTCTTCTATGGAGGTATCTCCAGATTCTTGAAAATTGTGAGCATGGCCTCTATCCATGAATCTGTAGCCTGAGGTCCTCCTTCCCCTGTGATGGTGGGAGGATGCTGCTGTTGGAAAACCCGTGTCAATTCTTCCATCGACGGGGCAGGAGGCGGAGCTCCCTAGAAGGTCTGCATCATCCTCAGAAAATCTTTCCTAAACCGTGCATCAGCGCCTGAAACTGGTATAACCGCTGGTGCCAAGGCTGACATAGTAGGAGGATCTGCAGGAGGTCCCTGGTCATCCATATCCGGTGTCTGATCACTATCTGGAAGTTTACGTACAACAGGAGGATGTCTCGGTGGCATAACTTTGAAAGGTCAAAATCACACCTTAGATCAGGATTATCAAAGACAGAACACAAGAGTACATGAGGAAAATAGGATAAAGAAACATTCAAGTTTTACAAAACATGACTACAAGACGTGTATAAAAACTACACGGTGTGTTCTATTAATCCATTCACATGGGTGTGTACTTCTGCCACAACTGGTCATGTAATGCCCAACCCACACGGCGTGTTGTCCTCACACACGGCGTAAACTTGAACTCTATTCCCCTGCCCAAGTCTCCTTACAAAGCTAACCCACACAGTCCTCTTAATCCTAGACTACATGGCATGTATGACCTTCACACAGTGTATACTAGATAAGGTTTCAACGACCCGTGTTGTTAGTTACACGACCGGCTACATGGTTCACTCTATATGGTGTGCTCCCTGAGAACACGACATGTACTTGAAGGTTTTCCTTGACTTGTGTTGTTCGTGACATGACCAAGTACTTAGGTTACATGTCACGACGTGTGAAAATAGGACACGACGTGTACAGTCAAAGTTTCATCCATCCGTGTCGTTAGTCACATGGGTAGACACACGGTCTCTACAACACGACGTGTACCTACCATACATGGCGTGTTCATGAATATTTTCACAACCCAGTGTTTCTTCCCACACAGTCAGCAACATGGTTTTAAAACTACATGGTGTGTATTCATAAAGTACATGTCATGTATTCTGGGTTTTTTCGGGCAGTAGCTCAGAAACTGCTCTAAAGCCCAAAAAAACACAGAAAACAAGCATGAAGGTGACAAATTCTGATCCGTGAGGGCCTATGCTCCTCGTGAATCAAAGATTGGAATCTCCTATGTATTATATAGAAGGGAAACAAGTCAATGATCCACCAAGTTCCAATTCATGATGGCCCATAACACCTCAATAATCAAAATTTGGCATTCATTCCAGTAAATCTCTACACAACAATACCCTATAAAGCAGCAGGTATTTCTATCAAGGCAACTATCACAAAAACATGCATATTTTACACCTCATCAATCACAACAACATGCAATCACTAATGCATCCTAGATGTCATGAAAAAATGCATGACATGTGATTCTTAGTAAGTGCCTATATGATGCATGAGATAGAACACCCTCATCTCATCGGGTTTCCATAGAAATAGAACCTCAATAATATTAACAGTAACAACACAAATCATGTGAGTCACTCAAGGTGAAATCATATCAACTATAAAAATTGAAAAACCTGAAGAAATTATAATAAACGAGGTAGTATGGATTTTCCCTGTACGCGGGTTAGCTACTCCCGGGCAAAACTTATTACCAAGTACCTATTCTGTCCTATCCCTATCTATAGTCTCCAAACAGTAAGTCAAGAGAAAAGAATTCCTCTGATACCACTTTGTAACATCCCAGTTCCGGAAGCCACCCAGAGGTACCCCATACCCAGTTGGTCACATGGCCTCAAGCGCATTTCCCCGAATGCCAGAGGCTGCCGACTAGCAGTGAGGGCCTTGGGTGTGATAGTGGGGAAACAATGCCCTCATTGTCAGAGTACACAGTAGAAGAGAAAATAATAAACCATATCGGAAGCAGTAAACAATCCATACATAAGCAAACTATGAAAGACTAAACAATAAACAACTGGAGCACACACATATATATGAAATGATGCATGATACATGTGTCTAGGAAAGAAGAAAAACAAGTCACAATGATGAATACAATACTAAACCAAAGTACAAAAGAAAAATAGCTAAGCAACTCCTCAACATCGCAAGCCTTGGCTTGGTCCCATGCTCTCCTGCTCCAATGCAATCAAGTACCTGAAGTCGAAGGGTGCTTTCCCTTGTCTATACTTGTAGCAATATAATCTGTTTGGGCCCAAAAGAATGACCCAAACAGGGTGTGAGACTAAATCCCAGTAGGAAACCACCATAAGATCTTTTCCTAATATTCAGTGAGCATGTGGTAGGTAATAGTACAGTAAACAGTAAACAGTAAAAGTAAACAGGATGATACACAACAGTAAACAATCCACAGTCAACAAGCAGCAATGAAGCAAACATCTAACCACAAACATGAATCCCTCTGGAAATTACTCATAGCCATCCCCTATGGTCCTATACAAGAAGTACCAACAACCCTCTGGGCAGTACACTCAGCCTAACCCCTCTGGTTGGTCATAAGAAAATTATAAAACTCTATGAGGATGCACGCTCAGTCAATTCCCCTTATAGTCTAGGGTAGTCAGGACTCTCTGAGGTAGATCACAAGGTCTAGTACCCTTATATCCCCAAGTTCTAGAGACTCTCTGAGGAATCTCACTTGGTCAATTCCTAATATAGCCTTAGGTCTATCACAGACTCTCTGAGGAAGCTCAATCGGTCAATTCCTCATATAGCCTGGAATGATTTAAGGAAATTCAAACAAAACAAAGATTCTATGATTCAGATCACTCGGTCTATCCTCCTGTAGTCTATAAAGCTCAAGAATATCTGAGGAAGCTCTCTTGGTCTACCTTCTGGTAGTCTATAATATCCAAGACTCTCTGGGAAGCTCACTCAGTCTATCCCCTATAGTCTATAAAGTCCAAGACTCTCTGAGGAAGCCCACTCGGTCTATCCCCTTATAGTCTATAGCACCAGGTTCTCTTAGCCCCGTGCCAGTTAATGAATAATAATGATATAAGGCCAAATTAAACCTATAGATCTACTTGTCTAACCATTATACAACATAACAAGCAATGTTAGGGAACAACAGTCCATCTTACGGTCACAAGGCATGGAAAACAGGTATAACGACCAATAGGCTGAACAAGACCAAAAGGTCATAAATATAAAAAGGCATGGGAAAAACATCCAAGCATAGCAATTATCCTTATACACAGCCAAATTACCTCTACACAAGAATACAAGCAAGGTAGGAAAACAATAGGGGAAAAATAGTAAACACGCAATACCCCATTCATAGGTATTGGTGGAAATTGCACATAAAACCCAAAGAATTCGAACAGAAAGGCACAAACCACCTACCTTGACACTAGGAGATCAATATACTTGAACCATGGGGCCTGAATCTCCTTATAATGTCATATATCTATGAAAAAACACAAAACTTTCTACCCACAATAACTTTAAAAAGAGGAGGAATTGGAAAATGAAGCTCTAGGAGAAGGAAGAGATTACCGCTACAGTTCCAACGTAATCGACGATGGTGGATTCGAAGAAAGAACGGAGGATCAGGGGCTTAGAGAAGTTCCATGGCTGTATGACTTCTCTCGGTCAAAGAAGCTGGAGAAGAAGATGGTTCTGGGGTTAAGACGCGACCCTGGTCCGTTTAATGAAAAAAAGGAAGTACACAACTTTTAGTTTTGGAGTACACGATGTGTACTAGGCTTTTCTGTACTCCTCTTTAAGCGAACTCCACATCACCCCTACATGGCCGTGTGTGTGGCCCAGACATGGCCAACACATGGCCTCGCGCGGCATGGGAGTACACGACATGTACTTCAAAAATTTCCAAAACTCCTCTTTTCTCAAAAACTCCAGAAAAAGGAAAAACATACATAAAAAGAAGGTCCGGGTTCTTACAGATGGGAGACCCCTGTCCCCTCTCTTTTTATTGTTTTCTAAAACAATGTTATATAGCCATTATGCTGCAGAATTTTCATCTAAAAATCTATCTCTTTTTTTTCATGAAATTATCTTGTATTATTTTTGTGAATACCCAAATATATTTTCATTTCTAGGGGTATTCATCAATACATAAAATTGATCTATTTGATTCTGGAATTGACAAACATATTACCCTCACTCCCTTTCTATGGGTTGTAAATGATATAACGATCAATATTTTAACTTTTAAAACCTCATGATTTTGAAATGAAACCCATTTCTTTTATTCTATATGGGTTATTTATGAAATTTTTGATTATGATCTATGTGTATCACATGAAAATAATGAAATATTAAGGGTGCGCCCTGATAGCACTCCAATCCATTGTGTAAAGAATTTAATCTCTAGAGATGAAAAGATTCATGATACCTTGGTGAATAACCTTGGTAATTTTTATGACACCTTGGGGATGATCCTTGGTGATATGTTCATGAATGTATAAATTAAATGTTGTAGCCACATATTGATGTTATAGTTCAAGTTATTTTCATTATGATATTCTTCTAATTCTATTACTCATGTATTTATGTTTTTCATCAAGTTCTTATTGATATCATAAGTAAACTGATTCCCTTGCTTCCTTACCAGACCTTCTTCTCACCCTTTCATTTGATGTATGTCTCCAGGTTATGAGAAAAAATAGTTGTACATAAGATTAACTTTTCAAGAATCTTTTTAATGGAATTTAAAATATTGTTTTAAGTTTTCTTGTTTTTTTGTTCTTGATTTCCAAGTCACTAGACATTAAAGGTCCTCTGTTTGTAAAATGTAATGAAAAGTTATGTAATAAAAAGGTGGGATGCCATATTATCAGGTTTGGGTCACCGTTATAATTTGGAAAATTGAGTAAAATGACTCCAAGTGATTTGTGTCTTGAGTTGTGTAAAGGATTAGACCGAGGGGGTGATGATTTTTTCCTCCATGATGATATGATGCTATGTGATAAGTTTTTGTGTGTAGTGAGTCGGGAACTATTGTCTATGTTTTCTATATGAAGTTCAAGTGGTTGGGTATGGTTGAAGTTGATTAGTCCTTAAGGAGTTTTCAGTTCGTGTTCTTGTTGTGGTGAGGAATACTTGAGGGACAAGTATGTTCCCTTGATCTGTGTTCGGTGGGATTTGTGATGTGAAACCAGAACTTGAAATATGGGAATGGATAGGCAGGCCTAGTGTAATAGACTCTAGTTTAGAAGCTTAATAATGCTTGGAAGAGCGGCTCAAGGACGATCTGCTGTAAGGTGGAGAGGTTTTAAGGTCCCAGATTTTTCTTGAGGGATGATTTTGCTTAACTTTTAGTTTGTGCTTATTATTTTTGGATAGATAAGTGTTTCAAAATGTTTATATGAATGATAATAGGTGTTCCAGGGGTTCAGGACATAGAAGAGGAAGAAAAAGGGAGTTCCTAGGCATGTTGCACAGTTTGTGCATGGTTAGTGCAAACCATGCGAGAATCCAAGGTAACTGTGCAGCCTTGGATAGAGGCTTACACATGATTAACACATAGTTAAGCAAACCATGTGGGTAAATTGTGAGAAGGGTTATTTTTAGGATAGTGTCTCATGCACGGTTTGCGCACGGTTTGGAAAACCGTGAGGGTAAATCATGTGGCCCAGAAACTTTGAGAAAATTTCCAAATTTCCACTCTGGGATATTAAACCCCAACTCGGTATTTTCCTCCATTCTTCCCCTCTCAACCCTAGTGATGAATCAAGACCTCCAAGATCTTCCAATGATCAATAATCCTAATTTCTAGTCCATTTGGAGTGTCATTGGTTACGGATTGAAGCCATAGGTAAGTCTAATCTCCTCCTTGTATCCTCTTTTCGATTTGGGTTTTCATCTTTCTCCTATATCCTTAAAAAACCCTAAAAACCCTATTTTTCTAGTGGAACCTAGGTTATGTCTTCATGTGATGCTTTAATCTAGATCCAAGTCCATGATTAATAGTGCATTCATCATCACATTTGAAGTAGGTGGTCTAAAAGTATTATCCCATAGTTTTATTCTAGATTTGTGCATGGAAACTTGTATTATTCTTTATCCCTAATTGTTTTCTTGTTTTCGTTGGAGTTTTTGGTAAAAAGGGGGTATCTAAGTGACCGATTAAAACCCTCATGGTCCCTATGGGATGCATAGAGTATGACTTGATCCTTTTAGGGCTACCCATGGGGTGTGCCAGCATTTCCGGACCAAGAAAGGGATAGGGTAAAATTAAGGGTTATTGAGTAACAATGTGAAACCCATGTAGAACATATTTTATTGGTTGAATAAGTTATAAATGGAATGATAATATATGTTCCTAGGGTGATAAGGCATAAGGGGTTGTTTTTCATGACATGAAAACATACTAATTGGGTCGAATGGGATTATGTCTATTGTTTAACAAAATCTAGTTAGAAATGCCTAAGAGGATTAATGCATATTAATTGGTGAACATATGATATGATGATGGAATGGGAAATGGGGAGTATGTTATTGGGATGTAATAAGGGAATGAATGAATATATTAAATGGGTTAACACATGGAAATTGTGGTACACCTAATGGTGGAATGTAATAAGTGGTTGTGTTATGAGATGTGAGAAATGTATTGAAATGCATAAGTGGGAAAATGATTGTGAAATAATAAATGGGATAAATGGGTTAATGTATGGTCATTTATGAATATTTTCTAGGGCATAAGGGTTGTTGAATAAACTTAAAGGGTTAAGGCATGAGAATGGGAATTTGGATAAATGGATATGAATTGTAATTGGTAAATGTATTAATGGTTTTGGCATATTGTTGCTTTTCATGTTGTTGTTATGCATTGTGAATTATAATGGAATTGTTTATTCATGGTTGTGTTATGGTATGGTTGTGGTGATTTGATAAATAAAAACGTGAACATGGTTTGGTAGAGTGGGGTATTGAATTGAGGTTCTATGGCCATGGGTCAAGTTAGACTAAGGCTCTAAACTCCACCCCATAAATGCATGGGTTAGGGAAGGGGACAAAGGCTCTATTACCCAAATGGTTTCATTCCACCTGGGCTGAGGTTTAGAGGTGAGGATAATGTTTTTATTTGATATGTGTATCCCTAGTGGGATAAGTAATTGATTTATTTCTCCCATTCATAGTGATTTCTTGCCTTAGACCCATGTATAGATGATGTATATGCCTAACCCAAAGAGAATGTGTTAAAAATGGATTATCTAGTAAAAATGGTATAATAAATGTAATTGGGATAAATTCTAGTCATGAATTAAATTAACCTTGTTAAATAATGACACCCAAACTACCCCTTGTTTACTTTCCATTTATTTTGTACTTTCATGCACTATCTATTCGACTGAATATTTTGTAGACACCATTGGTGGTGGCCTATTGAGTTTTGTACTCACACCCTGCTCGGGCTACCATTGGGTACCAGAGAATATCTCTTGGTTGTAGGCTAGGACAAGGGCAGAGACCCTACACTAAGATGTTGAGTTGGGATCAGGATGTACATGGGGAAGGATCTAGACTTAGAGTCGGGACCCATTTGTAATTTTGGTTGTTTGTTTTATTTTGGGTTTGATTCACTTTTCACTACTGGTACGACATGACATTGTTTTATTTGATTTGTGTTTGTACCCCGTTTGGGAAACATTTGGTTATGCATGTTTATTAGTTGTTCATATTGTTTTTTCTATTTATATTTTGTTCTACTGTGGCATACTCTGGTAAAGAGGGTATAGTCTCCCCATGTGACTCATTATACCCTCACCCTTGGTTGGAAACCTCTGGTATACAGGGAGATGTGCTTGAGGTCATGTGACAACTCAGCTTAGGGCACCAGTTTAGTGGCTTTTGGGCTAGATATGTTACACGTATCTAGTTCATGGGTTCTATCTGGAGTTTATTATATATTGTGCATTACCATTACATTTCATTTAATTTCCCATTAAGCAGCAAAAAGAGCAGGTTATATACTAAAAATTCCAACAAATACTCAACTTCACCATTACGGGTATCCACCCAATTACTTCTCATCATTAATCAACAATCAAAAATGGAAAACCAATTTAAAGGTTAAAACATGAATGATAGAAAGTTAATCTTATGTTACAGGTACAATGAATGTGTACTCTCTAAGGCCTTGATATTATGAATCATTATGTCTTGGAAATGGACGTAATAATAAGACTATGAATTTGTAACATTTTATATTTCATTTTTTGGAAAATAAGTTAATATTATTTATTTTATTATATATTTTATATTATTAATCGATTTATTTCTTTCTCAATATGAATATTTTATGGAATTTTTAGTAATTATCCACACTCCCATAATTTTTTTCCATATTTAAAAATGATTGTATCCAATGTATGTAACCATTACTGAATATTTGAAATTATAATTTATTTTCTTTTCCATTCAATCAGATAAGATAAAGGGATCATTGAATGAAACCTAAGGATGGAATAAATTTTATTAGGTTATATTTTTATCATCCATTTTAATAGAGAATTCATGTATGTGTCTAGTAGTTTGAAAATACAAAATTGATAAATCTATCATTGTGTCATAACTTCTACCCTATACTAATGTAATATTTTAAAAAATCATTCTGGAATAGTGGAGTTGAGTCTAATTTAGTTTGGTTCCTTGTTATGAATATCATAGTGTCCCATAGAAGTCATATATTCTGTATAATAAAATGTCCCTTAGATATGTCACATGGTCTATGAATTGTGTATTATTCTATAATAATAGAATATAGTTAAATATATATGGATTAATAAATTCTATTTGGTTAGGAAACATTGGTGATAGAATGTCCACTTTATTTTAACTATTCCTCTTTAGAGATAACTCTTTAGTAGGTGATACATGAAATAGAATTAGTCACACTGAGTACTATAGAGGATGATTATATAACTATAAATAGTAGTGGAACCCATACAATATGGATGAAAATTAGTTTAATAATTTGAGTTTGAATATTGAGAAACCAATAAAAATATCATTTTATTATAAAGGTGTTATAAACTGTTATATAAAAAATGGAAACACTCATTGTCCTAGAATATTGATATTAGATTTTATTTTATCAAGAAAAATATGGTCATAATATTTTAATTTTTTAAAACCTTAGATGAATTGGATGATATATTTACCAAAATTGTCCCAAATGATATATTATCTACCATGAGGATGATCCTAGGAATCCATTCCCTGAATATTTCTTAAGATTATTTATGAGGATCCCCCACATAGACTAATATTATGTTGTTAATGATGGATTAGTAAGTGAACAACTATTTCAATGGGAGAGTGAATATCTATCATAAAGGCAGAGTTCTTGATTAATAGAGAATTAAATCATTTATATCCTTATCTTTAGTTTTTTGGTTATGGTTATTTTGAAAAGGATGAAGGATATGAGGTGGATTTAAGTGTTGAGTTCTAATATTTATGGATAAAGAATCGTTTCACTTCGATTTTTTTACTATTCATAGAGGGATGGATTTATGAAAAACATTAATCTATAATATAGAATCATATAAGAATATTATAATATAATAATGTTTATGATATGGGGTCTTAGTAATAAAAAAATAATTTTCATGAAATATATTTAATAGTTAAATGGGTTGATAAAATATCATAAGGTAAGATTGATATTCCATTTCAATTGTGAAATATGTATTAAATATTTCCATCCTTGAATTGAATGTGTAATGGAAATGGTGATCACTAGAATTTGTATTTTTTAGTTACATTCCATGGTTTTCATCATAGAGGATTATATGAAATGAGAATGTTTAAATGAAACCATATTATTTCACAAATCATTATTATTGTCATGGTGGAAAATTCGGTAGACCAGGAGCATTACACTAAATTAGTTTTTTTATTTTGGGGAGATAGTCATCAGTGAGAAATGGTAACTCATTTTTAAAATATTGAATTATAAGGTAATAATAATGATATACTATGTATAAGTCAAAAGTAGGGAATTAAAATAGAATAAACCACACTGTATAAGATGTTTAATGGTGTTTCAATATTGAGTTTTGTTTTTGAGAAATGGATAGCTAAAATATTCACTGGATTTGGTCATGGGTAATGCATGGGAATACCTAATGGAATGGGTCATGTTTTAGTCTATAATTAGTGACCATTTTGATATGATTTCACCATTAAAAGTTGTAAGACATCATGTATTAGGAGCTCCAAACCATTTCACATGTCATGTCACTACATGATTCAAGAACATGCGGAAACACCTAAAATACCACACAATTTATGGTGAAGATAAATCCAAAATATTGACATATCTGTGGTTGTTATTGTCTGAGTATTATGATGTTTTTAAAACATTAAATTACTTGAATTATATTTTAATGAATGAATACTAAAAATACATGAGAAATAAAAGTATCTAAAATAACATAAATAAAATTGAAGTGGTATCTGTTAATCAATACTATTGGAATAAAGGATAAAATAACAATTGAAGTTTATTTGGCCGAGTTCCATTTAATATTCTATAGCGAAGAGAGAGAATATGACGTGGATCATATTATGATGAATTCTATTTCAAGATGATATTGAGTTAAGATGATATTATTAGTATTTATCCAGGTGATTGATATTGAGGTTTAAATAGGTCACATTCATGTATAAAATTTCTCATTCTTGGATAAGTCATCATACATTATTGTGAGGAATGAAAATTTTTCTAACATAATTTTTTATTCATCCAATTGGTCAAATATAATTTTAAAGTAGTTAATTAATTTTGACTCAGGAATCCATTGATTTGATGAATATTTAATTTATTCAATAGTGTGGGAAAAATCTTTGAATAATAAGTGGTTTCTGTTATAAAAAATTGAAAATTCATTATTGGGATGTGAATAATACCTATCCACATATTGAATAAGATGATACCTTCTATATAATTGAGGACTATTTTTTAAATTTTTAATAACTAAAAATTATACTGATAATAAAACTTGTGACTCTAGAAAAGACTGTTCATGATAAATATTTAGCTCTCACACATAGTTCAAACATTGTAAAATATTCTATTTTTTGTGCTTCATTACAATTGAAACAAAAAGTATAGGTGAAGAGTATAACTATGAGAATCTTCACTTTTTCTAGTAACATGAATTAAATTATAATGAGAAATTTTTAAATAAATTTGGTACAACTAATTCACTCACATTATGAGACATTCTCTCATAGGATCTTTGCTCTATAGTAATTTATGTGTTTTGTACATAGCTTCCTAGATACTATACCTTAAAAGGATAAGTTGAATTTATGAATAGATTATTTTTTATGGGATTAAATTATAAACCATATTAAAGATTTTTTACCATCATAACTCTATCCCTATAAACTTTAGTAACATAAGAAAACAATATTATTACTACAATGCATGATTGTTAATCCCCCAAGGATGATAGTGAATACAATAGTGGTTGAGGATTTTTATCAACCTCAAAATAATTTGAGTAAAATATAAATGTATAAATAAAATGATAATATATATAAAAATTCATGAATATATATATATATATATATATATATATATGGTATAACAAAAATCCTTTACATTGTTTTAGACTAAATTATCTTATGTGTATGCTTCACAAAATCAAACTAAAAGTATTGATGTCAACATTTTTATTAAGTTTATAATGGTTGTATATAAAACGAGTCATTTAAAACATGATATGAAATAACAAATAATTTTTTATGTGATTAATCATAATTTTTTTTTCATGTATAGATTAATAAGCTATTTTATACAATTTTTTATATAATAGTGTCTAAAATATTATCATTTAGGGATTATATAACCATGTTTTATTTTTTTTTGCAACTCTATTATAAAATCTATTGTGCACTATATAATGAAACAATAATGAAATAAATAAAATTGTAAAGTTGTTAATAAAGTTGGGTGTGGTTCCTGTAATCTAATATTAATATGTAATCAATTAATTTACTTTTATAATGTTTCAACCACTGGAATACAGTACTTATCCTTCAGTAATATTGAATGACAAAAATTTTGATTATGAAACATAAATAATATAGTATTTTAATCATCATTTCATTAATCTACATCCATTTTATCAAACCCCCTATACATTGGAAACAATGTAATTACTCTTTATAATAGAATTATATTCATGATGTTGAACTACAAAGATTATATGAAATTGGTCCTTTAAAAAATTTTATGACCACATATTAATTAATTATCAATGGTAATAAGATTAGATTTTGCCATGACCCGTACCCCGGGGCCCGTGCCATGACTACCCCAAGCCCACCTTCCATAGAGTAGGGGTTGTAGACTAGTACCAGAAAAGAATTTCCCTAAAAATAGAAAGACATTTTCTTTAAACCTATAAATACACAGACTAGGAAAACAATAAGAGAAAACCATGTTGTATAACTACAGAAAGTAAATGTGTGAACTGAAGAAGAATGGGCTAGTATACAAACCCAACTAAAATAAAGTACAACAAAAAGGAAAAACAACTCCTAAGGTCATCCACCAAAGATTATACCTGAAGGGTAGGTGTAGCTCATCACTGCGGCTCTTCAAATCAACCAGTCACCTTCATGCACTGTCTAGTTCTGGCTCCAAAATTTTGGTCAAATCTCTTTGTCGTTTGCACAGGACACAAAAAGGTATGGGCGAAGCCCATTCATGGGTGAGTATAACAATACCCAGTAGGGATCCCGAGACCCCTGAAGGTCTCCCAGAATTCCACAAAGGAAAAACCACAAATCATGATCTCAATCACCAAGCACAAAGTAAAAGACAACTCACACTAGGTATAAAACTTAACGAATAGGAATAATGATGATTATTCATGATGTTAAATCATATTATTCCATTGAGAAGTTCCATTGCTGAACCATGAATAAGTTATTATATTTTTGATCCACATAGGGATGTATGTCACTGATCCACATAGGGTCGTAAGTCTCTGATCTACACGGGGTCTTAAGTCTTCGATCCAAATAATATTATAAGTTGTCGATCCACACAGGTTCATAAGTCGTTGATCCACACAGGGTCATAAGTCGTTGATCCACATAGGGTTGTAAGTCACTGATCTACGACGGGCCACTCTAAGGCTGGTCCTCATCGGGTCGTGCTACTACTGATCCACATAGGGTCTCTCTGATGCCGGTCCAAAAAGGGTCATAAGTCGTCGATCCACAAAGGGTCATAAGATACTGATCCACAATGGGCCGCTCTAAAGCTGGTCCTCGTCGGGTCACGCTACTGCTGATCCACATAAGGTCGCTCTGATGCCGATCCAAAAAGGGTAATAAGTCATCGATCCACACATGGTATTAAGTCACTGATCCATGATGGGTAACTCTAGAGCTGGTCCTTTTGAGTTCATTCTACTTCCGATCCACATAAGGTATCTTTGATGTCGATCTACAGAGGGTCGCTCTTCACTTGACAACCAACCATAAGATTCCCAAACTTGGTGTGCTTGAGTTCCGTAGATTCTTCTTCTCAAGCCATTGATCATACCTCAACTACCATGAAGTCCCACAAAGAAGTAACCTAAAGAACCTCCATGTTATAAGGGTTCCAATGCAACAGATGGCGTTTCGATCAGACGCCCGGTCTGTAAGTTGTAGGCATTTTAGTACTAAGGACCCGGTTGAATTCAAGTTCTATCCAACTTGGATGTACCCCAACATGATCCAAAACCCAAGTTGAGTATATCAAAAGGAACTCCTCGTACTAAGGGTTCTATCTCCACTGAAGACGCGTCAATCAGATACCCGATTTACGAGATGCAACTATTTTTGTTTAACAGGACTGGTCGGGTCCGGTAGGGATTTTTCCCGGCCGACCCATTACGCCTGTGGGTCCAAATCGGATCGTAGGTTCAGCCCGGATGGTGGTTTTGGACTAACTGGTGGGTCTGGGCCAGCTGGAGGGTCCGTCCCGACTCACGGGTCCAGCCCGGTTTGAGGGTCTGACCCGCTTGGAAACCCGGCCCGCATCCGGGTTGGTTCTCCCAAATGACACCGCTAGTGGGGCACCACCCGATCTTCCGAAATGGCTAGATGGATATGGACATTATGCTTCAGCTGAGTGGCCCAAGAGGTCCTCTCATCTCCCCACGCGGTGCGTCGAAACTACGCCATTCCACTCGTTGCGGCGCCTGCGGGCGCCGCCGCGCCGACGGATGCTTCTACAGGACACCGGAGATACTCCGGTGGTTCGTTTTCTTCCCCGTTTGCACCTACGGGCCTCCCAGGTTTCCTCTTACACTACATGGCCCTTGAAATCACATTGCTAATACGTTCGTTGATCCACCTCGAAGAACGTACCAAGAACAAGTTTGGCGGTGGGTTCAGGCCTTGTTTGGTTCGACCCGCGCCCTCCGTGTTGGCGCTAAAACATTGGAATGGATCATTGAACTCAAGATAATGATTAAACCAAATCAATTTCCTAAAACAACCACCCATAATAACGAATTAATCATAGATCAACTTGTTAGTTGGCTGATCTAAATTATTCGTATTATTCAAGAAAAGGGAAGAGAAATCTTTTAAACGCATAAAAAATTAAACTCCCTACCTCGATTCAGCGGATTCCATTGTGGATGAAGAAAGGGTTCTACATTCGATGTCGTTCGTCGAAGTCCGTTCCGAGTTCTCCAATGGTCATCGATTGATCATAGTTCTTCATTGGAGGGTGACATCGTCAGCATTTTTTCATAGGTTCCTCTCATGGGTTCCCAAATCCCATTACAATGGTTTGATTAAATAAAAGAAATTAACCCCCATGTTGGTTCATTATTATGATTCCTTAATGAATACTAATAATGAACCAATTAAACCACGAGCATTGTAGTTACACAATGAGAGGATCAAGTCCTTAAATTTCTATAAATTAATGTCCAATGTTACACTGCGATCTTTCCATCCGCTACTCAGTGGTGGGAAGAGATTAAAATAACTTAAAGAGTTATTTTTTTTTCAAAAAGTCCAAAAAATTAACTTTTTTGTCTGACCCTTTCCAATCAAAGTTAAGATTTTCCTAATAGAATCCCAACACTGTGAATTCAAAGGTGCCCCCAGATTTTTAATCCAAGCACCAGTTCAAAAGATATAAATCTTCACTCACATGTTTACTGAATGTACCTTAAAAAAATTCAAAATTCAGTTCTAGGATCTCTAGGCCTTGGAATCACATGCCTTCAATTTTTGAAGTCTCGTAGTAATTCCATATAATTAAAAAAAATTATATGGAATTTATGGGTCTTTACAATATTCCCACCTTAGGGATTTACATTCCTGAAATCCATAAGAAAGGATATGAAAACAAATGGGGGGTACTGAGCATGAATCTGAGTTTCCCACTCCCATGTGCTCTTTTCGAGGTTCCCATGCTACCATATAACTCACACTTAAGGTATCGACCATCCATAAAGGACCCTCTCCTGTCGATCCTCTATCTCAATTGGGAACTCTGTAAAAGTATCCCCATCACCAATGTCCAGCTCGCCCCAATCGATAACGTGTTATGTATCATGAAAGTATCTCCTCAGCTGTGATATGTGGAAAGCGTTATGAACCCTGTGCATATATGGGGGAAGAACTAGGTGGTATGCCACCTTGCCAACTCTGCTGGGAATCTGTAAAGGTCTGATGAAACTTAGAGATAACTTACTTCCCCGACCAAATATCTAAAAACCTCATCTAGGGGATACCCATAGGAAGACATGGTCTCCCTCCTCAAACTCCAAGGGTCTCTATATTCTGTCAACATATGAATTTTTCCTGTTCAGTGCAATCTTAATCCCCTCTTGGATGATTTGAACCTTCCCAGTGGTAGCCCATACCATTTCTAGACTCATAAGTTTTGACTCCCCTGGGTCATTCCAGCATAGAGGTGATCTGCATGGTTGCCCGTACAAGGCCTCAAATAGTTCCATGCAGATGGTTGAGTGATAGATGTTGTTGTATAAAAACTCCACCAAGGGAAAGTGATCCTCCCAACTGTGGTCAAAATCAAGGACACAAGCATGGAGCATGTCCTCAAGCATATGTATGGTCCGCTCTGTTTGAACATCTGTTTGAGGATGAAAGGTGGTGCTCAAACATAGCTATGTCCCAAACACCTCCTACAATCCGTTTCACAACTGAGATGTAAAACGAGTGTCACAATATGAGACAATCATCGATGGAACCACATGAAGCCGTACTATATCCTGAATGTAGAGGCATCCCAATCCCTCTACTGATCCCTGCTCTCGGATGGGTAGGAAGTGGACCGACTTGGTGAGTCAGTCAATGATAACCCATATGGAATTTTGGCCCTAGGATGTATGTGATATCCTTGTCATGAAGTCCATAGAGATTCCATTCCACTTCAATTTCGGCACCACAATTGGATATGCTAAGCCTACTAGAACTTGATGTTCATCCTTTACTTTCTCACAAGTGAGGCATCGTGAAACGAACTCTGCCACTTCTTTCTTCATCCCTGGCCACCAGTACTAATGCTAGAGGTCCTAGTACATCTTCGACACATCAGGATGTACCACCAATGGTGATGTTTGGAACTCCCTCCACACCTCCTCTCATAGCGTCCCTGGTAACATGGTGTATCCTTCGAAAAGGATGACATGCTGCCAACCTTCAGAAAATACTTTAGGAGCCTGTCTTGAGGATATTTGAGCACGTCGGGTCTCGTAGTCAACGTCCCCAAGCTGTAACTCCCTGACTCACTGAAGGAGTGGGGGAGTGACTGTCATAGACTAGAGGTAAGATACTCCATCCCTATCTATAAAGGATAATTGCAACACGACTAGATTCTCTGTCGCCTCACTCATCAACTATAAACCATACCTCCTACGAAGTGCATCTACAACCTTGTTTCCCTTCCTAAGAGTGTAGACTATCTCAAAGTCATAGTCCTGGAGGAACTACAACCACCATCGCTGTCTCAGGTTCAAGTCCTTCTGTGAGAAGATATACCTGAGAATCTTGGGATCAGAGTAGATAGTAAACTGTTCACCCATCAAGTAGTGCCACCACATTTTCAAGGAAAAGACCATTGTTTATAACTCTAGGTCATGGGTAGTGTAGTTCTACTCATGATATCTCAACTGTCATAAGCCATAGGTGATCATCGTTTTCTCCTAAATAAGGATATATCTTAGTCTGGTCCCTGATGCATCACAATAGATTACATACCCAACTCCCTCTTAGGGTAGCCTCAAGATGGGGTCACTCATCAGTCTCTACCTCAACTCTTGGAAACTCTGCTGGCATTTCTATGTCCAAAAAAAGGTTTTCCATTTTTTGTCAAAGCTGAAAAGGGTGCTGCTACTCTGGAGAAGTCAATGCGAATCTCTGGTGGTACCCAACAAATCCCAAAAAACTCCGTACCTCTATCACACTCCTGGATGGATCCAAGAAAGCACTAACTCTATATTTTTTGAATCCACTAAAACTCTAGCTTCCAAGATAACATTCCTCAAAAAGTGGACTTCTCGTATCTATAACTACCACTTAGAGAGATTATTATAAAGCTGGTGCTCTCGGAGTGTATCCAGAACTACCTGTAGATGAGTTGTGTGCTCCTCCTTCGACACTGAGTACACCAAGATGTCTTTAATGAAGACCACCACGAAGCGATCGAGGTAAGGATGGAATATCCTATTCATGATTCCCATTAATACTGTTGGGGCATTGGTCATGATGAATGGCATCACCAAGAACTCATAGTGGCCATACCAGCATCTGAAGGCTATCTTTTGTACATCCTCATATCGTACCCTAAGCTGATGATAACCTGATCTGTGGTCTATGTTTGAAAACCACCGATCTCCCTTCAGCTGATCGAATAGATCATCAATCCTTAGGAGTGGATACTTGGTTTTCATAGTCACCTGGTTCAAGCAACGATAGTTCACGAAATGCCTCAAACTCGCTTCTGCCTTCTTCGAAAAAAAATTGGGGCTACCCATGGAGAAACATTGGGATTTATGAACCCCTTACCCAGTAAGTCCTATAGCTATACCCTCAACTCATGAATCTCCACGAGATCCATCTGATATACTGGTGTAGATATCGGTGCCATCCTGGTGTATAGGTCGATGTATAAGTCTACCTCTCTATGAGGAGTTAGTCCCAGAACATCCTCAGGAAAGACATCAGCATACTGATCCACCAATACATGATAGCTCAGACTCCTCTCGTTAACTTCTCCGAGGGTAAGTCTAGAAAAATGATGAGTGATCAGCTACACCATCTTCTAAGAAATTCCATCCTGAGCTGAAAAGGATCCATTCTTGTAGGTGAAGGAAAACCTAGTCCCATTCTCACAGACACACCACACTTTGTTACTAAAACAATTGATCTGAGCATGGACCATGGATAACTAGTCCAAACCCAAGATGACATCGTAAGGCCTTGACGCCACTACTAGAAGATCACAACTAAAGCTATCTCCCCCTAGAGTAATCTCACACTACCAGCACCAATTCACAATCATTGAATCCTCTCCTACATGAGTCTTTAATCATAAGGATTGAGCCAATGACTCCAATGAAATCTCTAACCTCTGAATGAGAGATGTGGAAATAAAAGAGTGAATAGAACCTGTGTCTATAAGAGTTAAAGCTAGGGTGAAGTAGACATAGATCATACCTTGAATCATCTCTATAGTTCCTTGGTCGTAGGCCTTATCTGCCTGAAGCTGAGCTCATCCCTATCCACCTGACCCCTGAGGTTGGGGTGGACCACCCGGAGGTGGTGGTGGTAGAACCTCAAATCGCTGCCCACCGCCTGCTGCATGACCAACTCCTATTCCATGTCTGTCACCCTGTGGACCTCCCCGCACAAATATCTCCCTCTGCCTCGACAGTCCCTCGACCATCTGCTGATCGTCGGTGCGGCGGGTCGAGCAGTCATAAGCCCTGTGACCCTGCCCGCCGCACGAGTAGAACAATATGATCCTCTGCTGACCTCATTTATCCCATGATCTCTACACCTATGACCCTATATCTCGTGGTCATCAACCAAAAGGTCTGGCCCACTTGGACCTATGTGTCATATGCCTATTTCTTGCTATATATGTCTCAACTGCCTGTCGTCTGGTGGTGGCTCTCATCATCAGTTACAACTTGTCTAGGAAGCTCTCCACTAATAGTGCTCACTCTAGCACTCTAGACTGCGTCAGGACAATTTGTGATATCATCGATGCTCTAATATCCCATCTGAGACCCTGATCAAAGGAATGTGCCCTGAATAAAGGGTCTTTTAGCATGTCGATGGAGTAGCGGGAGAGGTCGGTGAATCTCACTAAGTACTGGGATACTGTTAGCTGCCCTACTTTAAGTGTAGGAGCTCTTGAATACACATATATTATAGAGTCACTAGAATGAACTATACCTTGAAGAGTCCCTTGAAGTCTAACCAGGTGATGTTTGCCTCATCATGTAATTGGAGCGTCAGGATCCACTATCTCTCTATTGTTCCCTCGAAGAGACTAGTATCTAGGACCACCATCTGGTCTGATGGTGTCCCAACTAGGTGGAAAACTCTAGCCATGACCTCTAATCATTCCTCAACTGCCTGTGGATCCATCTTGCCTTGAAACCTCGGAGACCTCTTCCACTGGAACTCATGCTGCATGCTAAGTCAACGTGCACTATTTACTGGTGGGGCTGGTGGAAAATGCTTCCCTATGGGTAGTGGTGCTGCTGGTACACCACCTAAAGGTACCATCACTATAAGAGGGCCTTGCACCAATGCCTCATCACTCGGTGGGATGTCATCGTGATATATCACTGGAATCCTGGATGGCTGTCTACGTGGTGGCATCTTGTAAAGAAACATGTGCGCCATGATTAATAAGTTATACCTGGTGACTTGACCCAAAATAGATCAAAAGTAAAAATAAAATAAAAAACACACACAATTAGTGTTTTTGTGTACCAATTTGGAAATCAGAATTCAATGTCCCGGGGCATGGATACATCAGAAGCTGCACCAACACTGGATTCCTCTAACTAAAAACTGTACTCAAAACACTTAACACTATTGACCCATTGAAAAGATCAGAGTCTTAGTTCTTCTATAGAACTGAATCCTTTGATACCAATTTGTCACGAACCGTCCCTTGGGGGCCTTTTCATAACTACCCCAAACCCACCTTCCATAGGACAGGGGTTGGCGACTAGCATAAGAAAGGAATATCCTTAAAAATGGGAATACATTTCCTTTAAACCTATAACAAATAGACCAGGTACACAATAAGAGAAAACCACATAGTATAACTATTGAAAGTAAATGTGTGAACTGAAGCTGAATGTGCCAGTATACCAACCCAACTAAAAGAAAGTATAAAAAAGAGGAAAATAACTCTTGAGGTTATCCTACAAGGATCATACCTCAAGGATAGGCACAAATCGTCACTTAGGAACTCCACGTCAACCAGTCACCTCTGTGCACTGTTTAGTCCTAGCTCCCAAATCTTAGTCAAATCCGTCCATCATCTGTACATGAAACAACAAGGTGCGGGCGAATCCCATGCATGGGTGAGTATAATAATACCTAGTAGGGACCCCGAGATACCCGAAGGTCTCCTAGAATTCCACAAAATAAAAACCACAAAGCATGATATCAATCAAAAATCACAAAGTAAAATACACCTCACACCAGGTATACAACTTAAAGAATAGTAATGGTGATGATTAGTCGTAAAGCTAAATCATATTATTCTGTTGATAAGTTGCACTTCTGAACTACAAAGAATTCGTTCTATTGTTGATCCACACAGTGACATATGTCACCGATCCACATAGGGTCATAAGTGAGTGATCCAAAAAGGGTTGTAAGTCATCGATCCACATAGGGTTGTAAGTCGTCGATCCACATAGGTTCATAAGTCATTGATCCAAATAGGATTCTAAGTCATCGACCCACACAGGATCATAAGTTGCTGATCAACGATGGGCCGCTCTAAGGATGGTCCTCTTCGGGTCATGCTACTGCTGATCCACACAGGGCTGCTCTGATGTAGATCCAAAAAGGGTCATAATTAATTGATCCATACAGGGTTGTAAGTTGCTGATCCTTGATGGGCCACTCTAAATCTCATCCTCATCAGGTTGCACTACTTCTGATCCACACATGGTCACTCTGATGCCGATCCACAAGGGGTCATAACTCATCGATCCACACATGGTCAAATGTCACTGATCCCAGATGGGAAACTCTAATGCTGGTCCTCATCCACTCATGATACTGCTAATCCACATAGGGTCGCTTTGATGTTGATCCACAAAGGGTCTCTCTTCACTTGACAGTTAGCCACAAGATTCCCACACATGGTGTGCTTGAGTTCCATAGATTCTTTTCTTCAAGCCATTGGTCATAACTAAATAGCCACAAAGTCCCACTAAGAATTAACATGAATAACCATCATGTCATAATGGTTTCAATGAAATAGACGTCATGTCGATCAGACGCCTGGTCTGTAAGTTATAGGCATTTTAGTACCGAGGACCCAGTTAAATTTGAGTTCGATCCAACACAACCATACCCTAACTTTCTCCAAAACCCAAGTGGAGTATCAAAAAAGGACTACCTCTTCATAAGGGTTTCAGCACTGCTGACTCCACTTTAATCTGACACTGAGTTTGTGAGATACAACTATTTTAGTGTAATCGGACCGGTCGGGTCCGACTTGGATCACGGGTCCAGACCGCATGCGAGCCGGTTCTTCCAGATGGCGGTGCCATCAAGGCGCCACCCACTCTTCTGAAACTTCTGGCTGGAGCCAGCCATTACGCTCCAGCTGAGTGGCCCGAGCTGGCTGCTCATTTCCCCGCATGGAACATTGTCACCGCACCGTTCCACTGGCCATGGTCTGGCTGACCGTGGCTCATGCTTCCGTGGCACTTGAAGGAGCCACTATCCCTATGCAGCCGCCTCGGCCAGCCGCCGGTGCCACTGCACTAGTGGATGCTTCCCTGGGCCACTAGAGATACTCTGGTGGTCTGTTTTCTTTCCTGTTTGTGCCTACAGGCCTCTCGGGTTGCCTCCTTCACTGTGTGGCACTAGAAATCACATTTCCAACACGTTTGTTGATCTGCCTCAAAGAACACACCAAGAAAAAGTTTGGAAGAGGGTCCGAGCCTTGTTCAGTTTGGCCTACGCTCTCTGCATTAGCACTAAAACATTATAAGGGATCATTGAACTCAGGATAATTATTAACCCAAATCAATTTCCTAAAACAACCACCTGTAAGAACGAATGAATCGCGAATCAACCCATTATTTGGTCGATTTGATTTCTTCATATTATTCAATAATGGGGAAGAGAAATATTCTAAACACATAAAAAATTAAACCCCATACGTGGATTCAGTGGATTCCATTGCAGACGAAGAAAGGGTTCGGCGTTCAAAGTCATTCGTCAAAGTCCATTCCGAGTTCTCCAACGATTATCGATCGATCACCGTTCCTAATTGGAGGGTGACGTTGTCAGAGTTTCATCAGAGGTTCCTCTCATGGGTTCCCAAATCCCATGGTAATTTTTTTATTAAATAAAATAAATTAACCCCTATGTTGGTCCATTATTATGATTCATTAATGGATCTTAATTAACAAACAAATTAAACCATGAGCGTTGCGGTTACACAACAAGAGTATCAAGTCCTTAAATGTCTCTTATTTAATTCCTGACATTACATTGCAGTCCCACGATCTATCACTCAATGGTGGGAAGAGAATAAAATAACTCAAAGATTTTTTTTCAAAAAGTCTGAAAAAATTAACCTTTTCATCCGACCCTTACCGGTCGAAGTTAAGCTTTGCCTAAGTGAATCCCTACGCTGCGAATTCAATAGCGACCTCATATTTTCAATCCGAGCACTGATTCAAAATATAGAAATCCCTGCTAGCATGCTTACTGAACGTACCTAAAAAAATTCAAAATTCCCTTCCAGGATCTCTGGGACTTGATATCACATGCCGTCAATTTTCTCAATCTTGTAGTAATTCCATATAATTAAAAAAAATTATACGGAATTTTTGGGTCTTTACAATATTTATTAACATCAACTTAAACAATTCATGTACTTGTGGATTGAAATTAAAATAATATTATCAACTAATCGATATAATCCAAATATACCCACTTATGGAGATTTCATATATCAATATAGTAACACATTTCATCATGAAAATATGTTATAAAAATATTATCTCAAAACATCTCATTTTATTTGAGTCGATACTATACATAGTCACAGAATCCTCCTTTACAAAACATTCATCACAAAATGTAGTCTAATTTTTGTTATCAAATTATGTTTTTTCTCATTCATATCTTATATCTTATAAAAATATTTACTTTCTTATAATATTTCATCACTACATCATATAAGAGTTTTGTCATTATAAATGAAATTCATGTTTCATAAAACTACATCAATAAGTGTATATACTTAATCACTACAAGTAATAACCATAAAATATGGTGTATATAACATATAATACATTCAAAATCATGAAATATGAATTTTTAAATTTGAATTCAAAACAAATTTTTAAAATTTATTTTATTAATAAAATGATCACAGTTTTCATAAAATGTATACAAATCGAATCACATTAAAGAAACATTTTTAATGTGGAACTTATGTCTAGTTAGATCAAAAAGGATTTGAGTAATTAATCATCAGATATTATTATAATTTTCATTACATTTAAATTAAACATCAATACTAATTAAATTATGTATAAAATATTATTATATGTATTTTAATTAACCAAATAATGTAATAAATAAAGAAAAATGAATAAATATTTTTTAAAGGTTTTAAACCCTTTTAAAAATCAACTCTCGGTTAAATTTTTTAGTGACCACAATAATAGGTTTATTCATAATACACCCAAGTTTATATAATGGGTATGAATCACACTAACCCTATTATTAGATTACACACTTAAAAAAACATCACATAATTCTCAATGGAATCCCACAATATCAACTAGTATCACACCAGAGATATTTATACCACAAAAAATAATTTATCCCTCACTGCTAGTATATCCTCCCCTAGTGTTTAATAATTCAAAAACCACATGAATTTCACCTTTAAAAAAATTACTTGAACTATAACCTCTCAAATCTTATATAGAAACACATCATCCTTCTTCTTCCTCAACATTATTATATATCCTATTCATAAAAAATATTTCTATAAAATTAACTCATCTTAAACTAATTATTCTATCTTATCCAATTAAAAATAACATATTGGATGAAGTATCTCACTCATTATTCAATACATATAGGAATTATAAATAATAATAGTATGGGAATCCACTTCATCAACATTAACATTACAAGTTTCTTCAGAGTAGTCATAGTCTCAAAGGGTATCACTTTTCTTCCTATACTACTTATCATTTATATTAGTATAATATTACCTAAGTAATGATTCCATGTTAGATATAAAAATGTTATGAATATTTGGAAACATTATATTATAATTATTAAATCTATTTTATATTTATATTAGTAATTCTTCCTTAAAATTATCTCAAATCTATGTTGTTATTTTTCATTTATACTTAGTAATTATATTATTTTAAATCTCAATTTATCCTAAAATTCATTCTTTCTTTAATGAAAACATAAAATATACCACCAGTAAAATTATATCCACAATATCATGATTTATTTATTTCATTTTGGAGCACACCTGTTTTGGGTGTAGATAATAATATTTCACATATTGAGTTATAATATATCAAATAATAAAGTAATATTTAATCTTTATTTATCAATATTGTATAATCATCTAATTTACTTTATAGATTAATACTCTATTATTTTCGCATTGTAGAAATCCTCTAATTTTTACTAACTATGAAATTCATACAATTATAGTTGGATTATCATTTCATAACACTATTTAATTACCATCACATTTCTAAATTTCAAGTTAAAAAAATTTATATTCCTTTAAATCTATATGAGTTACCTTTAAATGTGTTACACGTTTCACAACTTGATCAATTTCCAATAAATTGAAATATATTATTGTGTATCTCAAAGTCATATGTTTTTTATAAATAATATAATGATTTTATAAGTTTCATACATAAATGATCGTTTGAAAAAAAATAAAACAATAAATTCATAAGGAATTACCCATATTCTTCATAATATATTTTCATCCATTTATAAAATAACTCAAATAATCATTTATAGATTTCATATCACTAGATAAAGTAGCGTCCATGTCTAGGACTCCGTTTATGGATTCTCAAACTTCAACTTGAGATAAGTGTATTTTATTAACAACTCATCCATTTCGCAACAATAAATATTATTCTATAATCATTTTAAACTATTGTAGATACCGAATCTTCGTTTCCTACATTTAATTAGAATGAAGACTAAAAGAGTATTCATCACTTGTCTAGATACATTGTTAAATCCTATCAAAATATATGTTCCAACAAATATCTTCTTCATCACTTTACATTTCTATCTACAACATAAGTATCTCAAATATGATGTACATTTACATCCCTTAAAAAATTATTGGGGAAAAAATATAATATAACATACCTCTATTGATATTAGAACTTCAATATCAACCTTTGTATTTTTGTAAATACCAATCTCAATTTTAGTGTAATTTTTTTCTTACACCCCTTATTGATATTAAATGAAATAGTGTTCAACTAATGTAAGATATAATAATCTCAACTAAAATATATTTTTAAATTTTATTATAATGAAAAATTGGTATAGTTATTTCCCTCAATTATATTTCATGAATCTTTTTAGAGAAGTATGGAATAAAAATAATTTTACCATTGATCCTTTAAAAGACAACACTATGTCTATGTGGGGAATTCCAGTGTATAGAAAAACTGATTCTATTAGATAATCAATCATTTCAATTAATTAGTTTAACATGTTATATCATTTCCAGATAATTCATTTACAGGTTATATAAGCTGATTTATCTAGAAATATTTAACCTAAGAACATTCAAAAATATATTTATAATATGTATAGGTTGAGGAATATTACTCCCACATTAATATATAATACTCATAATAGATCACTATCTCATTATAAATATATTTAATAGAATCACTATAGTGACAAAAACTGTGATTAGAATACCACAACATGTTGGTTTTCTATATGTTTCTAAAATCGAAATTCAATAAAAATTTTCTTAAATACCCACATCTACATATTAACTCTCCATAAAGGGATTCATTAAATAACTCATTTTTATACTATAATTATGTATTGGAAACATCTTTTTTGGTACAATATCTATATTACTAGACCATCTTACCCAGAAAAATTTCATTCAATTACCTATATATTATAATAAGTAATCATATATCCAAGGGAACAAGTATGTATTTTCTTGATAGTTAATGAGATCAATAGGGTTTATGGTTTCCTCTCTACCACAATCCACCAGTTCTTCTAGATTTTCTAATGGATGAACACTTTATGAGTTCAATTGTGAATATTATATCAAAATTATTCATATATAGTAATGTGTCCCATTAATAATGATATTTCCTTATTTTTAAAATAGTCATTTTTACTTATTTCCATAATGCACATTCATATATTTATGATTCATGTTTTATTTTCATGAAATATTTTTTTATTGGTAACCAATGCATGTAAATAGTGAGACTGACCAAAATAGATTTATCATAAAACAAATTTAACATACAGTTGGTTATTTATTCTTAGAAAACCTATCATGAAATTCATTTTATTATTAATGTGAAACATCATGATTGTGTTTTCTTATATAATTTATTATTCCACTATTACACTAGCTATATTTAATTATGATGGATGAATTATTTATATTATCTTACTTTTTTATAATCAATACTTCCATAGATTATTTCATATGGTCTATAGTGTTGAACTTCCAAATCCAATAGAAGCATTTCCAGACAGGATTCATATATTTTAAAACACTCTTTGTGGGTGTAGTCTACTCAACATTATTCTTTATTCAAAATCCATTCTTGAAATTCTTATATTTCAAGTTAGATACACATTCAATATTATTTTTTCTTCTACTATAGTCATATCCAATTATCACCATCCCATGAAGTATGATTTTGGATATCACACAAAAATTCATCATAAATTTTGAAGTCTATGTAATATCAATCAAATAATTGTACCTTGTATTTAAATATATACATGGTAGATAGAATAATAATATTATATGAATTATGAACTTTTAGATAAGGAATTTTATTCTTATCACGTATACCCCCTTAATCTAGACATTCTATAGTTCACATATAGTGAATTTGTTTTCCAAAATGAATTAAACATATTCTTAAACATCCAATAGAAACAATAGTTTCCAATGATAATTTTTCATTTTCTTGTTGATCTAATAGGGCCAAATTAAATAACATTTTATTCTTTGGAATGATAACTACCCTTTTGGGAACTACATATAGTGTTCTATTTCTGTAATCTTCCAAAATTAATCTTCTTTGTGCTGTTGGGTTTCATTTAATTTTTATCCTCCGAATCATTTACATATTTTGACCTAAAACACATAATAGTAAAAAATGTTCTTTTATAAATATTTTTTCTCAAGTTTTTGAAACCACTATCACATATATTTTTGTGTATTTATTAATGGATGAATTCAAGCTTTTATATCAATGAATACGAGTCTTATTTGAAAAAAATATAAATATATTGTTTTATGCTAGTACATCTCTTCTTAGTGATTTAGATGGTCTATATTGCTCTTATTAAATATTTTCCATTTTAATATCATCTTTAGGGTATATCATATTGATGGAGTTCATGTCATATTTAAAAAATGTTTTTTCTTCTTCCAAATATACACTTATCACTAAAATATAATATTCATGAATTCTTATTGCCTCCAGTATGGAAAAATTATGATCCTTGATCTATTTGAAGTTTATATATAATTTTTTATCTTTTAAATTAGTGAAAAATTATGGATATATTACATTTCATGGATATCCACTTCAGATTCTAATTAATATTGAATTATAAAAATTCTCCATCGGATGAATATGTTTTAATAGAAAATCATTAAAATTAATTTCTATAATGGGATAATTATACTTTTAAAACCATGAGGAAAAAGATAATTCCATATAATTTATATCTTTATCCATTTATTGAACCACATTTCTCTCAAATAAACTACAATATATTAGTAAAAAAATTACTAATAACATTATTAAAGAAATACAATAAATTATAATAATGGTTTTAAATTGATAATATATATTCATGATATTCAATATTTGATCATTTTACATTAAAATGATAAATATTGATATAAATATTATATATACTACCATATTACATACTATTAATTAGTGTTAAACCCCCTTTCATCTTTGAATAATTCCCTAAACATCATTTACTCTTTATTCTATTGATTTTTATATTATTTTTTTAAATCATAAAATTTTATATTGATTTGGAATGCATACATGATATTTGATCGAGGAATATTGAATTATTTAGTTTAGGATACATCTTTACAAAGAAACCCAATTATATCCAATATCAATTGAATAACTATATATTATTTGATCACTAATAGGGGGATTTGATTAATTAAGGATCATTTTTTTATTTAGATTCATTTTAAATGATCCATGGTGTCCAATTCAGAACATAATCCACTCAAAATATATCTCCTAGCCCTACCTAAGTAAAATAAAAAATAATGGCATATGGAATAGTCACCTTTATAAAGTTCAACACATAAATGGGAATCCTTCTCAATTTTATGGTTTTAGAAAACCAAATCACACAATCCATTATTATGTACATATTTGGACACAATGGTAATGAATAACCATGGTACCTTTGGTGTATCACAGACCCTGAATGATATCATACCTTTCTATATGATAACCCACTGTTCCATTCAGAATCACCCAAGAGATCATTATAATTTATCAAAAATTCTACATTCCATGAGGATACTATAGCCTTCTACAATTATTGAATTCCTCACAGACTCCTTTAATATATATAATAAAAAAAATATTAATTAAGGATAATGAACACTCAATCCTTATGTTTTATTGTCATCCTTTCAATTATATATCAATATACATCATATTATTTTTCATAGATTGTTTATATAATATTTATGAATAGTTATCCTTATTTTATTATTTTTTAAATACAAAAGTTTTTCAGGGATGATGTTGGTCCCTCCTAATTCAATACATATTTATCTTCATATTGAAATAGTATCAAGGTATTTATATTGTTCATCAGATTTTTTTAGTTTCTCAAAATTAGTAATTAAGGGAAAAGTTACTGCTTCTCATATTCTCCTACTCCAAGTTTTTTATCTATATAATTTTTTTATATTTTAGTTTCAAAATTTAATTTAGAAAACTCATCAATAATAATAAACACAGGATCATAATTATTCAAACTTATTTATATTTATAGTTAGAATTATGCATCAAAATCATCTCAAATCCTACCATATAATTTTCATTCAAATCCTCCTTAAGAGTAGAGATTATTTCCCCATTTATGTATCAATTAAATAAACTTGGTCATCTTATTTAATCACAATCAATATATAATTTTAAATCTCTAGGAATCATTGGATTCTTTCATTATTTAAAGCATTATATAAATACATTGGAATTTGAATAACATAGATACTTACATGTTTTTTACATTTATACATGGTACATTCCTTCATAGAATAGAGTATATAACTAATAATTCATAAAATTGTGATAAGATGTCCTATTTAATTTTTAGATATATTATATAACATCCCCACTATTTATTTCACATTAAAAAATGTTTTATTACATATATGTACACTTAATAAAACCAAAAAGATCATGAAGTATAATGTATTTTGGAATTATATACATTACATAACAACTAATAACCTGTGATAAAAAATATTATTGAACACTTCCTTTACATGATTATAATATTCCAATGAACAAAAAATTGTGTGGGATAATATGGGAAAAAATATAATAAATAGGTGAGATATAAAGCCTAGTAAGGGAATAAAAAAGGCATGACATGAACAAGATGAAACATATTTGACAATAGGTATATCAACGGGGCATAGAAAGAGTAGGAATCATAATCATGAACAATGAGATGTGATATAGCTTGGAAATCATAAAGGCAACATGGGAAATGTGGAAACAACTTAAAACATCACATCATAATATTAGGAAAAGGATAAATCCTTCAAGACCTAATAGTGGAAAAAGTCACATAAAGGAATCAGGTACACGCTTCTCCCAACATGAAGTATCATGATACTAAACATTACCCAATACATTAGAGCGCTATCTGGGTGTACCCATCATAATCATTTCATTCTTATACTTAAGTGTGCCACATAGATCATAAAAAATGAATTAATTCATCATAATAATTTATTCCATGATCAAGGAATATGGAATGAATGTATGAAATCCCACAATAAATATTTATATGTTCATAAAGGTTAATAACTCTAATTGAAAATTGTTTACGGTATTCACTACACAATTATTTTGGCATGGATAATCGTGGTGAAATTTCATCCATATACCGACATTATATAAAAAATCATAAAAATGGCTTATGAGAGAAAAGTGGTTTATCATAATTTTTGAAATTAAATAGGAAGTAAGAGGTAAATTTTTAGACATGTACCAAAATTAGGGAATGGAAATAAAATGCATAATTTTATAAATAATCTTGAATAATGAAGAGAAGGTGAGGATCCTTTTGAGAATTTTGGCATAATAATGGGTTATTGGATGAATAAATGAGAGTGAAATGGGATGAAATAATTTATAAATCATATGTATAGTTAGTATTATATGTAAAAACATATCCCAATATAAAAAAATGGAAATTAAAAGACATAAAAAAAGGAGTACTTGATAAATGAAGAGAAAAAAAGATACATTACTTAAATGTGTGACTCTAAAGGATTGGGAAAGACTTCATGAGAGCATGTAGAAACCTTGAGAGGGCTCTATAGTGTGAAGAGTAGAGTAATTATGTGATTGAATTAGTTTTATTGAATATAAATTGAATCATGGGTTCATTTATATAAGTAATGATGGAGATTTCTTTATTATTTTGGTTTTGGACACTAAATAATAAAATATACAAAACCACAAACCATACTATGGTTTTTGCCCAGGGTTTCCACTAAATTGGAGTGTATTATAATATTTTAGATGGTAAAGGTCTGAACATAATAAAATATTGCACTTTCTTATGTAAAGATGATTCATACCCCTAGATAAATGATTTTTAAACATTAAAATATATTACATGTTTTGGAGGTTTCATAACGGCTTTATATAATCAATCAAATAAATGTAAAATCACATTATTTTAAAGTTAACAAATTTTTTTGATCGTGGATCTCATTTATAGAAATTAATATATTACTTTTATATCATTATGGTGGCATAAAACAAAATATATATTTATACGATATTTAATTTTTACCCAAAAATTCAAATGTCTCGGAAAATTATGAAAAATTCACCATTATATAATTTGAACATTATGATTCCAAAAAAATATTCATTTATCTAAATAATTTTATAATTACATGAATTTTTTCTTTTAATATAATTATAGACATTTATTAAAAATGACATGCTTTTTTAACAATAATAGTTTCCAAACCCTAATAAAAATTACATTTGAATTCATAAAGATTATAAGATAATTTATATTTAATAAAAATTATTTTATAATAATATATTATTAAAATATAATTTATTTAAAAAATAAATTAATCCATCAAACAAAATTTCTTAATTGAAATTTCATATTACTTAAAAATATTTTTTTTATCAAACTTATTACAAAATGATTTATAAAGTAAAAATAATAAGTAATAAATATAATCATAATTTTAATTAAATAAAAATATAAATATTCACACTATTAGTTTTAATTTACTTCTAGTCTTTATTAAATTAATTTTACCCTTAATTAACCTATTTTCCTTTTACCGTTGTAATTAATATTTATTACAATTACTATTCATATTGTTCAAAAATTAAGTTGAAGATATTACCTAATATTAATTAATATGAATCCAAATATTGAATCAATTTTCTAAAAATAAATTCACATAGGTGGATGATTTCAATTTAAAACAAAACCCATAAGCATGATGGATTTATTTTTGAAAAATCTATTTTCAAGGTTTGCTTCAACTAAATAACTAGTAATATTAATTATAAGGATTTAAATTCACAAATATAAATAGTTATTCTAAAATTTTAATTTAAATAATATCTCATAATGGGTTTATTATAATCAAGTGAAATTTTTCATTTTAAAATAGATTTCAAAACAAATGTATTTGAAGCTGAAAAATAAACTTATACTAAAATATGGTATAAAGATTATTTAAAATGTAATTAATTTAATAAAATTAAATATTAATTATTTTACCTTGAAATATAATTAATAAGATTATTATAATTTTAAATTAATTTATTTATCTTTATAAAAGATAATTTTACATGAAAACTGTATTTTTCTGTTTTCACTGAAAAATATATATTTTCCTAAATACTAAAAATATACACCATAAGTTATTTATGATATGTTCATATAAAAAATGGAGTTAATTTATCAAATAAATTTTTTAAATGTTATAGGAAATAATTATAATATATTTTTCATAAAAGGAAATACATATCATTTTTGAAGAAAACATACAAAAACACATTACCAAAAATTGATTGATTATTTTATAATAATTTGTCAATATATTTAATAGAAATATATTTCATAAATTAGTTAATAATAATCATAGTGATACATTTAAAAGAAAGGTTAAAACATTCAAATTTTAATAATCTTGATTTATTTGGATTCAGGGTTGTGTGTCACATAGGCTATCGAACAAGGTTTTCTCATTTGAAAAGTTGGGTTGTTACATTATTCCCCCATTTAATAAATTGTGTCATCATAATTTAAATTTTAAATCTGTAAGAATTTTTTTTGACAATTATAAATATCTTTATCAACTACCAACATCATAAAAGGGGTTAATAAAATATCCTATTGAAAAGAGAGAATGGTAAGTATGAAGGTCATCACATTACTAGGATTCCAAGTATGATAAAATTAGTGGAAATTGAAAACATAAAAATTGAAGAGAAAGATAAAAATAAGTAACTAATTGAGTTTGATAAAGAACATGATCAAGATAATGTAAATGACCACAAAACTATAAATCCGTGATGGATAAAATGACCATCAATTCATAAGAACATGACAACAAAATTTGATTCAAGATTATTTTTCTAGAGTTAAGGATTTATTTTATCATCTAAACTAGGAACATAATGAAATATAATTTCATGGAAATTAAAATTAATTTCCACTATAATGTCATATTTTTCTCAAAACAATGAGAAATAAAGATGATTTTTTATACATTAATCACTAGAATAAACTTCTGACAAATCACATAATACACTAAATAATAACAAGAAAAACCTCATGTATTTACTAAATCCAAAATGGTTTGCATAATGTGAGATAACACATTGACACATTAGTCTCCAAAATCATACAAAAACCCAAAATTTTAACATAGATCATTCCTTAAATAAATACCTATATATAACAATAACAAAATCAAAATTAAATAGAGTTTTATCCACAAAATATGTCTCATACCATTCTTCTCAAACCTAAAAAATGTAATAGAACTCACCTTAGATAATAATAAAATGTATATATATTTCTTAAACCAAATAAAACATCTCCCAGAATATGGTTAATCATATCAATATAATATGATTTGATCCTATAATATGTTTTCAAGAATATCATACTAAAATTTCATCACATAAATATTCAAAAGTTGTATCAACACTTTTAAAAATAATAATATCCTTAGAGTTATCACACTAATAATATTTAGGTATATCCAAACATTTATCAATCCCCCAATAATGTGTTTTCTATAATATCACTTTACCACTAAATCACATTTATGGTTTATCGGTACCATTCAACATAAATTACAAGTGATTAATAAAAAACTACAACAATGAAATATTTATATGTTTCATTATTCTTATATATAGAATGTCATGTATATACTACTTTTACAACTTACATCTCAAATACCCCTATATAAAAACTATATTCTTTAAAAGTCATCGATTTTTGTAGAATAATACCTTCCTTGGAGACGAATATTTTACATAGATATGATTTATTGCAGTGAAATAATATCCACACTAATGAATATTCAACTCCCTCCTTATATATTTATAGAATCATAGGGTGATTTATGGTTTGGATGATGAATTCCTTATTCCAAAAATTTATTTTGGATTTATAAAAGAAAACCATTCCAAAAAATCTGATAAAATAAAACCACACCATAGTAATAATGATAATATTTTCAAGAATAACATCCCCTCTAACCTCATCATGGTATACATAGTTATTTTTTAAGGATGTCAAATAATTTTTGGTGGTGACTCGATGTTGTCAGAAAACACACAAGATTTGATAATATGGCATGAATTTAAATACAATATAACATAAAAATTATTGAGTTGTGGTGACATATACTTCATTCATTATGACACATCTCATCATAGGACTTTCCTTGTTCCATTTTTCTTAGAGATTTTTGATACTTATCATGCTTCATAGCCCTCGGAATCGAGCATTGTCTTGGATAATGCCCAACTATTCCACATTTAAGACATATATCCATATAATGTACATTAGATTAATCCTTATTTCAATCCATCACATCATCCATTTTCCATGGAATTTGGATACTTTATGCCCTGTACTTCCACACTTAAAACATATCCTCGTCCCTTTTTGACAATTCCATTAGTGCCTATTTCCACACTTATTTTCACAAAGGAAATTGTATCTCATTTCCCTTATAACTTTTATTTGAGGAAATTTATTGAGACATAATCTTCCTATTCCTTGATGTCTCTCGAAATTCAATATTGTGTTAGTTTTTAATTGTAATTTTTGATTTCTTGTTTGGAATAATCACAATATGTCCATCTTGAGCTTCCATCCTATTGGGAATCTCATTTAGGTAGTCATCACAATTCCCTTCACATTGTTTGTTTATATGATTCCTCCTATTTCTGTCTATTATGTAGAATAAAATAAAAACTAAGGATAACTATTTTTAAACTATTAAACACATAAAGAGTAATCCAATAGAATTAAAGGGACAACTTATAAACTACATATATTTATTAACTTATGAAAATATAGGCTTAAATCTATGTTATCCATGTTCTATTTCCTAAAATAAACTCTTATGGGTATTATTTTTCCCTTAATAATGGTTTGTAATGAGCTTGTTAATTTACCAAAGCATATCCCCTAGGAGTGTTAAACCAAGTACATAGTAAGGCCTATTGTTGTGTACCATGTTACCTTGGGTAACTCCCAAAACTCCTTGTTGGAGTTATTACCCCTAGGTATATCTTTCCAATAACCAATAAAACCTATAGTATCCAGATAAAGATTTATTTTCTTGATAAATCACTTACTCTATTCTCACTAAAATTTAGGTATTTTTTTCCTATACTTAGTATTATCCTTAAGGCTTTCAATAGAGATTTATAATCATAATCCCAAAAATAACTAAACTTTTACTTTGATACCAACTATAACAATCATGCTCTTTATGTTAGATTAGTACATGTTTTATTACATAAAAATACACTTAATACATCCAAAATGATAGAGAAGTCTAGTGTCTTTCAGAATTAGATACATTATATAAAAACTTATAAAATGGGATAAAAAACATTATTGAACACTTCCATGACATGATTATAATATTCCAATGAACTTAAAGCTGTATGGGATTTCCTGGGGACAAACATAATAAAGGTGTGATCTATAAAGCCTAGAAAGAGAATACACATAGCATAACATGAAGAAGGTAATACATGATAGAAAATAATAATATCAATGGGTTATAAAAAGAGTAAGAATAATAAACATGAACAATGAGACATGATATAACATAGTAATCATAAAGGCAAAATGAGAAATTTAGCAACAACTTAAAAAATTACATCACAAACATAGTTCAATACTAAATCCACCAAGACCTCATGGTGGAAAAATTACCATAAAGTAATCACATACACCCTTGTCCCAACATGAAGTATCATGATAATAAACATTACCCAATGTATTATAGCGCTATATAGGTGCACCCATCATAATCATTTAAATATCATGCTTAAGTGTTCCACATATATAATAAAACATGGATTCATTCATTATAATAATTTATTCCATGATATATGAATATGGAATACATGCATGCATGTCCCCAATTAATAAGTTTATGCGCATAAAGGTGAATACCCTTGATATAAAAATGTGTATGGTATTGACTACAAAATTGCTTAGTTATGGAAAATCATGGAGAAATTTAGGAAGCATAACAATGTTACATAAAAATTCATAAAAAAGGATGAGAGAGAGAGAGAGAGATTTAGCCAAAAAGTCCGAGAGACAGGAAAATCCTGCTCCCACCAAATTATTAATAAAAAGGGATAAACAATAGAGTACAGCTCAAAGAAGTGGAGCCTTACAAAGCCTTGTATAAACAACACCATCACTATCATCATGCAGTAGGCCATTGTAATAACTGGGTAACACAAAAGACCAGCTGGAACTGACCTCCATAATTGCTCTTTTAGAAAGAGCATCAGCAACCTGATTTGCCTCTCTGTATACATGTGAGACATCAAGACAAATCCTCTCAACAAGCTTGAGACACTTTATCCAAGTAGGTAGAATTCTCCATGGGACATTCCTGGACCGGTCCTTCAGGATCTGCACAGCAACAGAGGAATCCAACTCGAGCCATAACTTTCGCCAGCCATATCGAACCGCATACCTGATTGATTTTATAATTGCCCAAAGTTCTGCTTCAATCGCATGACCAATCCCAATGTATGAAAGTAACAACCTTTCACAAAGCCCTGGAAAGTCCAAAAAACTCCACCACAGCTAGCCATGCCCGGTACACCATGGGCCGCTTCATCCACATTGACCTTCAACCAATCACAGACTGGTGGGATCCATCTATTGTACTTCATCACACGCAGCCGCCTCCCCCTGCCACTTACACCAAGAGTCTTCAACAGTGTAAAGTCAGAAATATCATTGTTCATGCTTCCATATTGATGTACCAAAGCAAAATTAATACTTCGGTGAATAAACAATACACCTTCCTTAAACATGGGATTGCCATTATTAAAGACCACACTATTGAGAGCTCTCTAGATGTTTGAAAAAATTGAAACAGTAGCAGCAGTGCGCAAGTTTTTCACTTGCTCACTTGCTTCAATTTGAAGCACCGAGTTAAAAAATGTATCAACCGAACAGAATGTGAAACAACAGTGAAAAATGGACTGTAAGTACAGCCATAATCGAGCAGCAAGAGGACATTCAAGGAACAAATGGAGGGAAGATTCTTCATTACTCAAGCAGATAGGGAACACTGAGGCAAGGTGTACACCATTGAGTTGAAGGGAAGACTGAATTGGTAACCTTTTCTTCCAGAATATCCAAATCAACAAAATGTCATTTGGAAAAATAAAAGGCCTGCGAATGCCTTTGAACCATGAAGGTATAATAGATTCAGTACCACATTACAGCTTATAAAAATCACGACTCAAGAAAAGTCCATTTAATGCAGGTTTCCAAATAAGAATGTCATGATCAGCATAGTCATAATTTGTAATTTCCACACGAAAATTACTAGGTATAATAGCCATAACATCAGCATTCCTCTACATGTCACATATAGACATTTGCCTCCAAGATGATGGAATATCAATGGATTCCTTAAAAGGAGAGGAAAGCCATAAAGTATTCCAGCAGCTCAAAGAAGAATTGATACATACCATCCATTTGGATTGTGCCATGAGTTGAGAATAGGTACTCCGGATAGAGGTCCACACAGAGGACTGCAGGTATGCATTACTATGATTATGCAGCCTGTGAGTTAACCTGTTGGCAGGAATTCCAAGGATTTATCTCCATTTATAAGTCTCTATGTAAAGTTCATAATAATAGCATCATTAAAGATCCTATCATCTTTCACCCCCATCCCACCAATTTCCACCGGCTTGATACATTCTTTCTATGCCACCGTGACAAGTTTCCTCTGATTAATAGAGCCAGTCTATATAAAGTTGCGTATCATCCCAATTAAATCCTTTAATAAAGTTCTGGGCCACTTATATAATGAGAACGAATAAAAAAACATTGAAGTGATGACAGAGTTGACCAAACATACTCTCCCAGCTTGGGACATGGTTTTCCCCTTCCAGCTAGCTAGCTGATTAGTGACTTTTATAGCTATCTCCTCCAAATATACCCTTTTTACCCTCCCCCAAAACAGAGGCAGTCCAATATAAGTAAAGGGAAAACTACCTCTCTTCACACCAAGCCTGCTAGAAACTCTTATCTGCTTCTATGTTCGAATCCCTTCCCCAAAGACAACAAAAGACTTCCCCCAACTAATGACCTGACCTGCTACTTCCTCATAATGTGAAAAGAGATTCTTGATGCAACGAATAGTTTCCAATTAGCCTTGGAGAATAAGAGGATATCATCAGCATATAACAAGTGAGAGGGTGCAAGACAATTCCTACCATCTCTCATCCTTTGATATAACCCACTATTGACATGATCATTCAAACAGACACTCAAGTAATCCTCAGCAATGGAAAATAGTAGCCCAGAAATAGGTTCACCCTGCCTAACCCCTCTAGAACATCGAAAGAATCCCCTAGGGGATCCATTGATCAGAATCTAGAGGCTAACACTTTTCAAAATTTCAAAGATCAAACCAATGAACTTCCTTGAAAAGCCATGCATTTTAAGAACATTGAAAATAAAGTCCCACCTTATTGTGTCAAAGGCCTTCGAAATGTCAATATTGAAGGCCATATTACCATCTTTGACTTTCCTTCTCATGACATTAACACACTCTGAGAGAGAGATTAGTTTCTCATCATTTGGAAATAAAATGGGCAGCGATAGGGACATGTAAAGACATGTAATAACATTAGGGAATGGAAATATAATGCATAAGTTCATAAATAATCTTGAATAAAGAAGTGATTGTGAGGATCCCTTATGACATTTAAGCATAGTAACAGGTGTACATAAAGGTTTATAGGATGGATAAATGAGATTTAAAGAATATCTAAAAATTTATACATCAAATTTACAATAAGGGGGATATGGAAGAACATATCCCAACATAACAAAATGGAAATTAAAATACATGACATAAAAGGAGTGCTTGATAAAAGAGGAGAGTAGAAGATCCCATACATGAATCTGTGACTCCAAAGGTTTGGTAAGGACTACTTGAGATGAATCTATAGAGTGGAGGGAAGATTAAGGACATACATCAATAAGTTTTAGTGAAGATAAATGGTATCATGGGTTGGTTTATATAGGAAATGATAAGGTATTTCTTTATTATTTTGGTTTTGAACTCTATATAATAAAATATCCAAAACTATAAAACAAACCATGGTTTTTTCCATTATAGATACCCAAGACTTTTATATATAACATTACATGATTTTAAGAATAATTATACATTAGAGTACAAGCCAAGGATCGTTATTTCTGTTGTCTTGGAAGACTAGGTACATAAAACATAAAACATAAAACATAAAACATGGGGCTAAAAAAAATTTCTTTATTTAATCTTCATAAAGAGATCCTAACTTCCGTTGAGCCCTTACATATGCATAGGGTACCATAGGGAACACATGAACAAAAGGATGAGCTGGAAATCCCAGTATGGGAATGAACATAAGGATACATCTTAAGCACATGAGTTAGGAGGCATGATATAATGATATACGAAGCATGTAACATATAAAATCATATCATATAAGCATGTGATCATCTAAAAATAGTATCATATAAATTTGTAAGAATCATAAAACATTTATTTAGTATGGGTCAAGGCTAACTACCGACCCCATTTCCCATTTTAGTACGGGTCAAGGATATCCACCAATCCCGTTTCACATCGCTTCTCATGAGACTTAACTTTACCCAATGCATTGGAGCACTATTTGGGTGCACCCATATAAACATTTTCATGAATATTATTTCCACATAAATATTCTTACCACATAAATATTCTTTCTACATAAATAATCATACATAATCAACCGTACATAAACATAAGGGTACCCATGGAAAGAATTGGGTACCACAATCATGACATAGAGCATAACCAATGAGTGTATCATGAAAGTGTCCATGAAATAAAGGGATTAGAACATACATGGAAATTAATAAGAAAAAATAGTCATATAACATGGTAATATATGTCAAATAGAAGTGAAAACATATAAGAAATGTATTTGAGAAACCTTAGCATTAAAACATTTTTGTGCGGTTTTAAGGAAAATACTATACAGTTTTTAAAATAGAAAAGAGGAAAATCACTTATATAAAACAAGATTTGAACCAAGAAAATTTTAATAATAAAAATAATTATTTTATATAGGCAATAGTGGATTAACATATAGGATAGTGTGTACTTGAAATTGGGTAAAAATTCGAGAAGTTCCCTTAAAATAGGTTTGCTTATCAGAAAGTTCTAAGGAGGGAATCTTTTAAAAACATGTATATCCCCGAAAGAAAGTGATGAAAGGGTATTGATATAATAATTTTTTAAAAATAACAATAATTTATAATATTTACATAAATAGGTAAGATAATACCATTTTTAAAGAAATATAAGGCTACCTGAAATAACAAAGAAGGTTCAGGTAGAATTCATTATGGTTTTATCGCATAGTATCAGTTATAACTAAGAGGTATTTATGAGAGAGAAAATGGGTTTATAATCACTTATAAATCAAGAGGGAAGTATGGTGGAGGTGCATAAACATACCCCATCATTTTCTACTACACATAAAAAGTCATAGCATAGAGGACAATATTGATTAAGAGTGAAAAGGGGAGGATCCCTTACCTTAAATCTGTTGGTGTTCTCCACTCATTATTAGAGACCTGAATAAAAAATTATGATTATTAATTAATAATTCCAGATACTCTTATATATGTAATTGATTTATTATAACCCTTTTTAGTTCATTAAAAGTCTATTTTATTAGTTATAAGGTTCAATTTCATTGTTCGGGCTCGTTTGTTTACTTGGTTTTAAAAGATCGGTTCACTTATATTCAAGTTCGGATAAACATGAAAGATGGAAGTGGTTGTCCAGAAATGGAGTTATATTATATTAGTGAATATACAGGAGATTAAATTGTTTTAAATTGAATTTGGTTACTTATATTGAAGTCGAAATATTATATAAAACCATAGTGACATCCGTTTTTATTAATCGGTGGATTTGATTACAAAGAACATGTTTTGATTTATAACTTAATACCATTTGTACAAAAATATTTAAAAATAAAAATAGGATATATTACATATATATAATATCGTTCAACCATAAAAAAAATGTTTTCATGAACAAATTTAATGATGATAATAGAAATTTATAAACCGTTGTCCTTGAATGTGCTAAATTAACACATCTCAAACGATGCTTTCATTCCTTTTAAATTAAAGGTGGATAAAGGATTGAAGATAATGAAATACCCCATTAGCATAAAAAAATTCTAGTACATGTATGTTACTGGATTTATCATACTATTTTGGTGAAGAGAGGTGAGGAAAGAAACAAAAAGAAAAGAACATAAAAGAAAAGAAGGAATTGGAAAGAGGAATTCACCTCTTGAAACTTCCTCCTTTGAGAACCTCTTTGGGGGAAAGGTTCTCAAATTTTGAAGAGGCTAGGGGATTTTTTACGTGGGGGAGGAGCTTGGGGAGAAATTTGGGTAGAATATTGGCAAGGAAAAAGTCTTGAGAGGAGTGAAGAGAAGAGGTAATAACGAGTGGTATTTATAGTAGAGGGGAGGAGGGTTTTTATAATTTTTTAATCATTAGTTTATTATTTCTTCACAAGACAAGGAATAGCAAGTATTAAATGACCAAGAACAGAAATAAATTTTTGTTACTTAGAACCAATTGGGCTTACATCATCAGATCATCATCAATGACTCAACTAATCCATTATTTAGCATTTATTGTGAATTATCAGATTTTACTATTCATAAAAAATTCTAGTATTTCAAAAAATCCCAAAAATTCACCCTAATAATTTTTCAACATGTAGAATCCAAAAATGAATTCCATTTTTCAAAAATAATTTTCTAAATATGATTAATTAAATATTTAATTAAAATCATAATTTATTATTAAAACCCAGTTTTAAAACATTCATTTACTTATTCTAAAATACAGGTACATCATAATTTCACTTGAATATTATTTTAATAATATCATAGGTAAATTTACTATTCATTAGGTTATATCACTATTCATAAGTGTATGTTACTATTCATAAGGTTAGGTTACTATTCAACAAAAATTATGTTTTTCTTATCAAACTCTAAATAACTTACTGATTGCAACCGTGTATATCATATTTTCGAAATTAAAAATACAAAAGTGAAAAAATTATGTTTAAAGGTCACTTAGCACTTAGTAGTTCATTATGTTATGTTTTGATATGATTTTATGGCATATTCATAAGAAGGGAATTTCCATTTAAAAACATTGGGTCATTACATTCTTCCCCCTTTATGAAATTTCTCCCTTGAAATTTTGTTTTACATTATAAGACAAAAATAGGTGTGGTAACTTTTCCTTAATTGCTTCATCCAGTTCTCATGTTACCCCTTCGTACTTATGGTTTCACCATAGTACCTTAACCAGATGAGTAGTCTTGTTGCGTAGAACATTGTATCTACAATCCAAGATCTTCACTTGCTACTCCTCATAGGAAAGACCATCCTCCAACTATACCTCCTCTAAAGAGAGTACATGTGAAGGGACTGGTATGTACTTAATTAAGAGGGATACATGAAAGACATCATGTACTTTCGACATGGTAGGTGGAAGTACCAGTCAATTGGCCACATCTCCGAATCGATCAATGATCTCAAAGGTTCCTATGTACATAGAACTAAACTTCCCTTTCTTTCCAAACCTCATGACCTTATTCTATAGAGATATGCATAGAAATACCATGTCTCTAACTTTTAACATAAGGTCTCATAGATGATTATCTACATAACTATTTTGTTGAATTTGAGCTACCTTGATATGCTATTGAATTTTTTTCACCTTCGCTACCATTTCTTCGACCATTTTAGGTCCCAACATCTTACACTCACTAAATTCATCCCAACACACTGGTGTTCTGAACCTTTTCCCATAAAGGGCTTCATATGGTGCCATTCGAATGCTCGAGTGGAAACTGTTATTGTAGGAGAATTCAACTAATGGAAGATATTGATCCCATACTCCATTGAATTTCATAGAACATGATCTCAATATGTATTCTAGTGTCTGAATAGTTCACTCAGATTGGCCATCATTTTGAGGATAATAGGCTGTACTAAAGTTCAGTTCAATGCTTAGAGCATGTTGGAGACTTTTCCAAAACTTCTAGGCGATTCTTGTATCATGATAAGTTACAATAGATAGTGGTAATCCATGTGGCCTTACCACTTCTTTGATGTAAATCTGTGTAATTTGATCCAATGAGAAGTCACCTCAAATCGTGATAAATTGAGCTATCTTTGTAAGATGATCCACAACGACCCATATAGCATTATTTCCTCTAGATGTCCTTATAAGTTGAGTGACAAAGTCCATGGTAATGTTATCCCACTTCAATACTAGTATGGGTAGTGGTTGAATCATCCCCTTAGACTTTTTTCTCTCAGCCTTCCCTTGCTGACATACCAGAAACTTTGATGTATATTCAACAATATCTCTTTTCATATTGTCCCACCAAAAGTTTTCTTGGAGATCTCGATACATCTTTGTGCTTCTTGGGTGGATAGAGAAGGTTGAGCTATGTGCATAATTAAATATCTCATTCTTTATCTCTGGATCGGTTGGTACACATAATCATGACCAAAATCTTACAAATCCTTCCTCATCAATTTTGAAATCAGAGGATTTACCATTTTAACATCTTCCACCCTTTTCTGAATTTCTACATCTTTTCTTTGAGCACCCTTTATTTTATCTAAGAGGGATAGTTTAGAAATCATTTTCAAAAGGATTGATGATGTTTCTACCTTAATGATTCCCATGTCTATACTTTGCAAATATAAGAATTTCAGATCCTTTTCAATTCTTATCATTGATAAAGATGCAAGATCCTTTCTACTTAGAGTATCCGCCACCTTTTTTGCCTTACCAGGGTGGTACTAGATTGGCAGTCATAATCTTTGATAAGATCTATCCATATTCACTAGAGCATATTAAATTATTTCTATGTGAATATATATTTGAGACTCTTGTGGTCAGTATATATCTCACACTTATCCCCATAGAGATAATGTCTCCAGATTTTCAATGCAAAGATCACAGCCTCTAATTCCATATCATGCGTAGGATAGTTTTTCTCATGGATTTTCAGCTGCCTTAAGGCATAGGCTATCACTTTATCATTTTACATCTGTACACAACCTAATCCTTTCTTTTAAGTATCACTATACACTACAAAGAGTTATCCACTTATAGGGAGTGTGAGTACTGGCGCAATGATAAGCCTTCTTTTCAACTCCTTGAAACAGTCTTCTTATTCTTGTGTCCATACAAAATTGACTCCCTTTAGTGTCATCTTGGTAATTGGGTTTTAAAATCGTGAAAAGTTCTTCAAAAATCATTGATAATACCCAGCTAGACCCAAAAACCTACGGATCTCTATTATAGAAGTTGGTCTGGGCCACTCTTCAATTGAATTCATCTTGGAAGGGTCCAAAGATATCCCTTTACTAGTGATAACATGCCCTAATAATGATACTTCCTCCATATAGAACTCCCATTTATTGTACTTTGCATACAACTTCTCCCTTCTCAAAGTCTTTAACACAGTATTCAAATGCTCTTCATTTTCCTCCTTTCTCTTGGAGTATATCAGAATATCCTCAATAAAGACTACCACAAATTTTTTGAGGTAATCTCTAAACACTCTATTCATTAAATCCAGTAAAATTTCTAGAGCATTAGTGAGTCCAAAGGGCATCACTATGAACTCATAGTGTCCATACCTCGTTCGAAATCAGTCCTGGGAATATCTTCCTTCCTCACCATTAATTGGTGATATCTCGACTGAAGGTCCACCTTAGAGAAATGACATGCCCCATAAAGCTGATCAAACAAGTCATATATCCTTAGTAGAGGATACTTTTTCTTTATTGTGATTTTATTGAGCTCAATATAATCAATGAAATGGCACATTGATCCATCCTTGTTCTTGACGAAGAGGACTTGAGCACCCCATAGTGAAGCACTCAGGAATATAAAACCCTTCTTCATATTCTTATGTAACTGATTTTTCAGTTATTCTAGCTCTACAGTGGCCATTCTATTAGGATTCTTTGAAATAGGAAAATATCCAAAAATAAGTTCAATTGAGAAATAAACCTCTTAGTCAGGAGTAAGACCAGAAAACTATTCAGGGAATACATCAGTGTAATACCTCACGATGGACATGTCTTCAAGCATGATTCTATTCTTTATCTCAATCATTTGAGCTAGATATGACTTATCACATGGAAATAATATCCACACTTGAGATGAGTATTCTAAAGTCGATTCATCTTCCTCCTTACACTTGTAAAGAATCGAAGGATGCTTCGGGATATTAAAAGTGATCTCTCTTTCCCAACAATTGATGTTAGCTTTGTATAAAGACAACCAATCCATGCCCATGATATCATCGAACTACACTAAAGGAAGTATGAAATGATTTTCTGGGAGGTTCAATCCACAAAAATTAACCGAGGAGGAGTTATAAACCATGGACGCAACGATTTTCCCATTTTCTGTTCTCACAGATAAATTTTCCTCCAAAATTTTAGGTGGTGTTTGAATAGTTCTACTAAAATTGCAAGATATGAACGAATGCATAGAACCAGAATGAAATAGTACATTTTCTATTCTTGAATTAATAACTAGAATACCTTTCACCACATCATTCTCCACCTCCACCTCAGTAGTAGTGATAGCATAATCCCTTACTTGTTTCCTTGGAGGTTGTTGTTGATTTCCTCCAACAACCCTTGACTTAGGGCAATTGTTCGCATAATGCCCATGCTCCTTGTAGTTGTAACACTGCGCTGCCAACTGAGTGTTGATCTAAACCATCATTTCTTCTTCAACATTAGTGGGATTTTTTATATCCCTTCGGTAGTTCCTGGCCAGATGGCCAAACTTTCCACATTTTAAGAAATTATTGGTTCCCTTTAGATAGTTACTAGGATGCTTCTTCCTGTAATTTTTTCAAGGGGAAAAGTCAGGATTCTTTCAGTCATGGGATTTTTTTGATAAACCACCCATGTTGTTCTCCATTTTCCACTTCTTGTTGCTGGGCCCATGAGACCACTGAGAGTCTCCAATATCCATTTCAACCTTTAGGGCACAACGAACAATATCCTCATAACTGTCAAAGTCTCGAATCTCCAATACTTTTTATAGACTCGACTTTAGTCCACTAAATAAGTGACCCACCTTTCTTTCTGTGTTCATGAAAAATCCAGAGGCATACCTTGAAAGCATTGTAAAGTTTTCTTCGTACGCCCTGATGGACTCATCTTCCTTCTTCTTGAGTTTGAGTAACTCTCTATCTATCTTGAGAAGAAGGGTTCAAGGAAAATATTTTTTGAAAAACATCCTCTTGAATTCCTCCCAATCCATGGAATTAATTTCCTCTTGGGAATTTTTATTCTTGATCAATGTACACCACTGATCAACTTCCCCATCAAAACTATAGATAGCCAGTACGACTTTCTCTTCTTCCTAGAACTGGAGGATAGAGAATATCTTATCAATGGAGTTAATACATTGTTCTTCAAGAAGGGGATCAAAATATCCTCTAAACATGGGAGGCCTTTGCCACATGAAGGATTCTATGAAAACTTGTTCTTTCCTTGGAGGAGGAGGGAGTTCCACATGATTCAAGTTATTATTCATAACTCGAGCCTGCTGAGCAAGTACTTTCATGATGTTTTGAGAACCTGCTCCAATAATATCAGGAATATAATAAGGGAAATCTTTATATTTCCTATCACATTGGTTATTGGAATGTGTTCTTCTATTTCCCACCATTAACTAATAAAAATAACGTATAATTAGAGATCTTGAATACTTAGCTATTGAGAATAAAAAGGAAACATTGAACATAAAAGGATGAAATTATAAATAATAAGTACATACTAACTTGTGATTCCTTAGGTTTAAATATAGGTTATACTCAATCTATTTCTTGAATTATATTCTTATGGGATTTTTCCCTTAATAATGGTTTGTACTAAGCTCATGAATCTATGAAAGCATATCCCCTGGGAGTGTCGTAACCAAGAGTGCAGCAAGGCCCATTGTCGTGTACCAGGATACCCCGGGTCAAGCCCAAAACTCCTTGTTGGAGTTTTAACTCCTAGGTACATCTATGCCAGAGATACCTCTACCTACTCATATCCAGACAAGGATTTATTTTCTTGATAAACCACTTACTCAATACTCACCAAAATTTTGGACTATTTTCTTATACTTAATCTCATACTTAAGGTTCTCACTAAGGTGCTCTATTCCTAATCTGCAAAAATAACTAGACCATCCTCTAATACCAAATATAGCAACCCAAGCCTTTTATATATAACATTACATGATTTTTAGTATAATTATACATCGGAGTACACAACAAGGATCGTTAAGTCCAGTGTCTTGGAAGAATAGGTACATAAAACATGAAACATAAAACATGGGGATAAAAAAAACTTCTTTATTTAATCTGCATAATGAGCTCCTAACTTCCTTTGAGCTCTTACATCTACATAGGGTACCTTGGGGAACACATGAAAAAAGGGATAAGTTGGAAAGCCTAGTAAGGGAAAGAACATAAGGATACGTCTTAATCACATGAGTTAAGAGACATGACATAAGGATATCCGAAGCATGGAACATATAAAATCATATCATATAAGCATGTGATCATATAAACATAGAATCATATAAGTGTGTAAGAATCATAAAACATTTCTTTAGTATGGGTCAAGGCTAACTACGAATCCCGTTTCCTATTTTAGTATGGGTCAAGGCTATCCACCAATCCCGTTTCACATCACATATCATGAGACTTAACTTTACCCAATGCATTGGAGCACTATATGGGAGCACCCATATCAAAATTTTAATGAATATTATTACCAGATAAATATTCTTACCACATAAATATTCTTTCCACATAAATAATCATACATAATCAACCATACATAAACATAAGGGTACCCATGGAAAGAATTGGGTACCACAATCATGACATAGAGTATAACCAATGAGCGTATCATGAAAGTGTCCATGAAAAAAAGGGATTAGAACATACATGGAAGTTCATAAGGTAAAATATTCCTATAACATGGTAAGTGATTTCAAAAACAAGTGAAAACATATATGATATGTTTTTTAGAAATAATATCATTAAAACATTTTTGAGCGGTTTTAAGAAAAATACGATACAACTTTTAAAATAGAAAAGTGGAAAATCACTTATATAAAACCATAGTTGAACCAAGAAGGTTTTTATAATAAAAATAATGATTTTATAAAGGAAATGTTGGCTTAAAATAGAGGATATAGTGCACTTGAAATTGGGTAAAAATTTGGGAAGTTCCCTTAAAACAGGTTTGCTTATCGGAAAGTTCTAAGGAGGTAATCTTTTAAAGACATGTATATCCCTGAAAGAAAGTGATGAAAGGGTCTTGGTATAATATTTTTTACAACTAACAAGAATTTATAATATTCACATAAATAGGTAAGATAAGACCATTTTGAAAGAAAGAAAAGGCTACCTGAAAGAACAAAGAAGGTTCAGGTAGAATTCATTATGGTTTTATCGGCATAGTATCAGTTATAACTAAGAGGTCTTTATGAGAAACAAAAGGGGTTTCTTATAAAAAATAAATAAAGAGGGTATTATGGGGTAGGTTTATAAATATACTCCATCATTTTCTATTACACATAAAAGGCATAACATAGAGGACAATCTAGATTAAGATTGAAAAGGGGAGGATCCCTTACCTTAAATCCGTTGGTGTTCTACACTTGTTATTAGAGACCTGAATAAAAAAATTATTATTATTAATTCATAATTAAAGAACCTATTATATATTTAATTGATTTATTATAACCCTTTTTGTTCATTCAAGGTCTTTTTGATTAGTTATAAGGTTCAATTTCATTGTTCGGGCTCGTTTGTTTACTTGGTTTTAAAAGATAAATTCACTTATATTAAAGTTCAGATAAACATGAAAGATGGAAGTGGTTGTCCAGAAATGAAGTTATATGATATTAGTTAATATAAATGAGATTAAATGGTTTTAAATTTTATTTGGTTTATTATATTAAAGTAAAACTATTATATAAAACCATAGTGACATCCGTTTTTGTTAATCGGTGGATTTGATTACAAAGAACATATTTTGCTTTATAACTTACTACCATTTGTACAAAAAGATTACAAAATAAAAATAGGATCTATTAAATATATATAATCTGGTTCAAATATAACAAAAATGGTTTCATGACCAGATTTAAAGATGATAATAGAAATTGATAAACCATTGTCCTTGAATGTGCTAAATTAACACATCTCAAACGATGCTTTCATTCCTTTCAAATAAAAGGTGGGGAAAGGAGAGAAGATAATGAAATATAACATTATAATAAAAAAATTCTAGTACATGTATGTTACTAGATTTATCATACTATTTGGGTGAATGGAGGTGAGGAAAGAAACAGAAAGAAAAGAACATAAAAGAAAAGAAGGAATTGGAAAGAGGAATTTACCTCTCGAAACTTCCTCCTTTGAGAACCTATTAAGGGGAGAGGTTTTGGTATTTTGATGAGTCTAGGAGATTTTGTACATGGGATAGGATCTTTGGGAGAGATTTGGGCAGAATATTGTCAAGGAACAAGGCTTAAGAGGAGTGAAGAGAAGAGGTAAGAATGGGTAGTATTTATAGCGGAGGGGAGGAGGGTTTTCATAAATTTTTTAATCATTTGTTTATTATTTTTTCACAAGAAAAAGAATAGTAAGTATTACATGACCAAGAATAGTAATAAATGCATGTTACTTCGAACCAATTGGGATTACATCATCAGATCATCATCAATGACTCAATTAATCCATTATTTAGCATTTATTGTGAATTATCGGATTTTACAATTCATAAAAAATTCCAGTATTTCAAAAAAATAAAAAAAATTCACCTTAACCATTTTTCAATATGTAGAATCCAAAAATGAAGTCCATTTTTCAAAAATAATTTTCTAAATATGATTATTTTAATATTTAATTAAAACCATAATTTATTATTAAAACACAGTTTTAAAACATTCATTTACTTATTCTAAAATACAGGTACATCGTAATTTTTCTTGAATATTATTTTAATAGAATCATAGTTAAGGTTACTATTCATTAGCGTATATAACTATTCATAAGGGTATATTACTATTCATAAGGGTAGGTTACTATTCACCAAAAAAATTATGTTTTTCTTATCGGACTCCAAATAACTTACTAATTGCAACCATGTATGTATGATTTTCAAAATTCGAAATACATAAGTGAAAAACTTATATTTAAAGGTCACTTAGCACTTAGTAGTTCATTATGTTGTGTTTTCATGTGATTTTATGACATGTTTAAAAGAAGGGAATTTCCATTTAAAAACATTGGAACGTTACACCCATGGTTTATGGAAAATAGGAGTTTATTAAATTATTTTATAAGGGAAAAGTCCTAACATAATAAAATAATGCCCTTGCTTATGTGGAGCTTAGTCACACTCCTAGAGAAATGATTTTAAAACCTTAAAATATATTACTTGTTTTGGATGATTCATAATGGCTTTATAAAATAAATCAAGTAAAAATAAAATAAAATAATATTAAAGTTAAAATATTTATTTGGTTGTGGTTTACATTTATAGTAATTATTACATCACTTTAGGGTCAATATGATGTCATAAAACAAAATGTATATTTATACGATTTTTAATTTTTACCCAAAAATTTGACTGTCCAAGAAAATTTTGAAAATATCCCTATTGGATAATTTCGATATTTTGATTCCAAAAAATAATATTCATTTTATCTAAATAATTTTATAAATATTTCAATTTTTACTTTTAAAATAATTACATGCATTTATTAAAAATTAGGGTTTTTTAGACAATAACAGTTTTCGAACCTTTATAAAATTTAAATTTGACTTCATAAAAATTATATGATAATTTATGTTTAATAAAAAATATTTTATTAAAATATAATTTATTTCAAAAATACATTAATTCATAAAATGAAATGTCTTAATTGAAATTGCATATTACTTGAAAATAATTTTTTTATAAATCTTATTAGAAAATCATTTATGAAGTAAAAATGATAAAAAATAAATATAAAAATAATTTTAATGAAATTTAAATATAAATATTCATAATATTAAATTTAATTTGTTTCTATTATTTAATTAACATATTTTCCTCTTAATGTGGTAATTAATATTTACTATAATTATTATTCATATTGCTCAAAAATAAAGTTGACAATATTACCTAATATTAATTAATATGATTGAAAATATGGAATAAAGTTTATGAAAATCAATTTATAGAGGTGGAAGAGTTTAATTTAAAACAAAACTAGCAAGCATGATGGAAAACACTTTTCCTAAAAATCCATTTTTCAAGGGAAATATAATTTCTATTTAATAATATAATTAGTAATATTAATTTTATGGATTTAAATTCATTAATATTTATTTTCATTCTAAAAATTTAATTTAAAAAATTTCGCATCTAGGGTTTACTTTAATCGAGATAAAATTTTCATTATAAAATAGATTTCCAAAAAAAATGTATTTTAAGATTAAAAATAAACTTATAATAAAATACGGCATAAAGGTAATTTAAAATTAAATTAATTGAATAAAATAAAATAATAATTATTTTACATTGAAATAAAATTAATATGAAAATTATACTTTTAAATTAAATAATTTATCAATATAAAGACAATATTACTTAAAAAAATATATTTTTCACCTATCATTGAAAAATATATTTTTTTCTGAAAATTTTCTTTTTTTCACCCTAAGTTATTTATTATATGATGATATAAAAAAGGGAGTTAATTTTATCAAATAAATTTCTAAATGTTTTAGAGAATAATTATAATATATTTTTCATAAAAACAAATAAAAACCATTTTTACGAAAACAAACAAAAATACATTACCAAAAATTGATTGATTATTTTCCAATATTTTTTCAATAAATTTGAGAAATTTTTATTTTAAAAATTAATTGATCATACTCATATATATAAATTTAATATAAATGTAAAAATAGTCATATTTAAATAATAATTATTTTTTGGCTCAATTTTTTACATCACATATGCTATCGAACAATGTTTTCTCATTTTAAAAGTTAGGGTATTATATATTATGATGTAAAAATAAAATTCATATAGAGTTTATCAATTCCTTACTCATTGATCCCTTTCCAAAATTTTGGAAATATGCGATGTCTTATAATTTTTTTAAACTATTATGGGATTATAAAAGTCTTACATGAAGCTGTACTATACTATTAACTCTAATATGATATATCACATATGATCTAATTTTTTTATGTATACAGTGTGAGTTTTGGCCATTTCCAATTTTATTCCTTATAAAACTTCATATGAGATTTCAATGATATTTTAATTTTCAACTCCTTGAGAATATTTACAAACTATAAGAAAAGAACATTAGAACCTATTCACAACATTATAGGGCTTTCTCAACCACATTTAAATTAATTGAAATCATAATTAAAACAATCTCTATCACTATATGTAGCATTGTGTATGTCCATGGTTGTATAGATAGATTTTACAATATTTAAAATTGAATTTTAATTAATAATAATTGATCTTTAATATTTCCACCAGTTAGTGTAGCATCATGTTATTTTAGTGTAAATTTTTCTTTATACAAATATGATGTGTTTGAGAGCTTCTAAAAAAACAACAATGTAAAATAATGAATAATTAATTATTAAAATGTTAGATGAAATATATTATAATATAGTTAAATGAAACATGATTATAAATTAATATTATTTTGAAAAATAAAAGGGTTCAAACATAAATAGAAAAATACATTAAATTTTAATGAAATTGTTTTTATAAATGGTATTAAAGTTATTACTTTGGAAGTATTTTTTTAATAAAAAATATTATCAAAATTAAGAGGAATGGTTTCTAAAATCAATTACTAGCATCTATAAAATAATTTAAAATGTATAAGAGTAATACATTATCAATCCGTGTATATAAAATGAGTTCATTCGAATCATTTTTTATTATATGTATTTATATAAAATATTATTTATTCATTTTTAAAAAGTGGTTATAATTAAATAAATTATTTATCATTATATTTAAAATATCACAAATAATTTGATGATTTTTTAATCTATAAATTATGTATAAATTATTTTTTATTCTAAAAAATACATTTTTTCTAAAAAAAATTATGTTTAATGTGAAAAAATTATAAAAGTATTTTCTACAAGAATAAGAATGTGAATGTGGTAATTTTTTTTCATATTTGGAATTAAAATAACCATATTTTTAAATAAGCACAATTTATTTTCTTTCATAAACAAATGATACTTATGTAATGGTTTCTCACTACATTAAAATCCAAAATAAGGTATCTAGATTAAAACAAAGGATAAGCTCAAATTATTTCAAAAAATAATATACCTAATTTTTTTATGGGGGGAATTCCTGACCTCCACTTTTATTATAATAGCTAAATAATAATTCTGAATCCAGATTCCATGAATATGAAATTCATATTATCTTAATAAATGAGTATCTACTAAAATATCACCCCATCTCATCTATATGTCTAACCCTCCTCAAACCACTTTAATATAAATAATTAATTTAATATCTTCTTAAACACCTACCCATAATAACTTCACCACAACACACACACAAATTTTAGAACCACTATTTCCAAGTTGGATTCCCAAGTCCCTCAAATCCAATATGCTCTCTAAGAGAAGAATTAGGTCTTCAACATAAGTGTTTTATTTTCTATAATCATTATTTTAGATATTCTTCATCAACCAATTATTTAGTATTATTTTTAATTCCATTATATGTTTTTCGTTTCATTAATATTTGGTAATATTGAATATGAAATATGAAATATTGTTTTTAAACTCATTTGATAATTATTACTAGTTTTTGTTTGCAATAGTATTTCAGCCTACAGTAATGATGTTATAAATTTTGCATCATGAATGACTAAGGAATATTCAATAATAAAAATATTATAGAATAATGGTTTATTTTTTTTTGGTTTCATAATTCATTAATGGATATATATTTATATCTATGTTTGTGTGTATTCCTTAATAAAATATTTTTTTTATCAAACTATAAACATTAAAAAATTATTTTTATGATGCCTATGAAAATACATACTTTTATATCCATGAAAAAAATGTTACTACATCATAATATAAAACACATGTAAAACATTATCATGAACAATTGGTTGGTTATGAAACAATGATCAAATAATACAGAATAAAAAACCCAAACTGAATAATGAATGGAAAAGAAAACGATTAACACTATACTGCTAATTTTGATAATAATAATTTAATATGTGAGTAACAATGAATTGTAAATTAGTAATATAAATAGAAAATATTAAGAAGTATATCATGAATATGAATATAAATATAAATTTATGATATATAATGTTACAATTTTTCTAACAAAGTTTAAATCTTTGGTAAGAGTATCTTTTTAAATATCACTTTGAATGTGAGATTATTTATTCCAAAATTAATATTTTAAGGAATATTATATTATATATATAAACCCATATAATCTATCCATATATGTTTTATCTAGATATTTATAAACTTATTATCATTAAACTTATATTTTTTATACAATTCAACTGAAATATTTTCGATAAGTCCAATGAAACCTAAATAATACTTTCAGACTAGAATATTTATCTTACATCCAATTTTTATTTATAATTATATATTAATGTTAATATATATATAAATAAATAAATTTATATTTTCCTTCTCTAATGAATTTAAATTCCATTAAAAAAATTAAATTAAATATTCTTAATGTTTTCCACATGTGAATATTTTTATTTTAGATACAAAAGTCTTAAAAGAATATTATTTTTAATATTCTCAGAATGAATTAATTTACCATATATTATTTACATTATTCAATAGAAAATACAATTTATATGTTTTCATGGTATTGAAATTAAATTCTTCTCCCCTAGTTTTGTGATTTTACTAAAAGTAATCAGATAAAATTTATTTTTCTTCCTTTTTATGGAAAATTAATAATGGATGTATGAAATATTTGTTCATATATTTAAATATACTTGAATGATTAATATAATTCACTGGGGGATATTCTCTATATATACTATCTAACTTATCTCTTTAGATGTCTTATGGTCCTGAAAATTTGAGGATTTGATTAAATCCATTTCTTTTTCATGTATTAATTATGTTATGATGGATATATAAATGTCTTCATATTTATGTGGAATTCATGTGTAGTTTTTATTATTATTTGAGATTTGGTACATTATATTATTCTAATTCATTAGATAAGTAAATATTTATTATAAGCTAAAATAGAAGTTCATTGGGAGTGAACCCAATCTAATATGGGACTCTATCACTTTAAGTTTACATAGAATAAAGATTGAACCCAATCATCTAGGGGAAACACTCCATAGTATGAGAATAGACATGGAAGTGAGAATTTAAAATAGAAATAATTTTTATTTATATTATTGTTCCACACACTTATACATTATTATTATTCCTACATTATTTTTTCATTCACTATGATTATTATTTTTTGTCTAAACACCCTAATTACATTTGTTTTATGTTATTCCAAAGCTTCATGAATTAAATCATAGTTTCAATAATGTAATATTTTCCTATCGACATAGTTGGTTATCATGGTTATAAGTCATCTTTCCACAGTTATAGGTTGCATCCACCATCATACAAACATAGAGAATATATACATTGAAATAAATGAAATGCACTATTAATAGAGGTGATCTTCACAATTAACATAGGGTTTTAGTAACCGTGTGGATAATCAATAAAACCCACATTAAGAGGAGGTATTTATAATTTTTTGTTCCATTTTTATTTTTTGTTTCTTCTATTGTATTCCCAAAACATTTTCCCCTGACCCAGGAAACTTCCATGGTGATCTCTCAATATATAAATCTTTCCCACTGTATTTTGAAGTGGTTTCTTATCTATTAATTACTATGTTTGAAATGTTATATTTTTCTTCCTCTTCTAATCAGGTTTATGACTATTTTGATCTTCTCCTCTAACACTAGTGTCAATGTTTGGATGATTTACATTCATTAGATTGACATAAAATTAATGGTTCCCTTACTAGGGGTTGTGGTGCCTAGTTTGAGTCCTAATACAGTGGATTTCGATGAATGTGACTTGATTCCACCACTTCATGTTTGTGCATCCATTTCGTTTGAATTTTTACAAGAGTTTTATTGATTCTTGATTATTTAAATTCATTTATGACCATGATAACGATGATGTTGGTAATATAAATTGTGTCATATAAAATTTTTCTTAGACTTTGTTGGTTTTAATATAGAAAATCAGTGGAATTCTAGGTTTAAAATGGTTCATTATTATAAATGGTTCTTTTCAACTTTCTAAATGATTGATAAAATTAAAATGTTGGTTTTAAGTATTGAGAAAATTCAGTTTGATATTTCTTGAAGAATATATGGATTTAAAAAGAGGGGTTTCCTTCCATTTTAGTAATAGGATCTCATGTTTTATAGGGATCCTTTGTTAAGGAATGAAATTTTGAATCCCTTATTTTTATTGGGCGATCTGTTATGGTTATTATTTAATTCACCTCTATTTTTGATTTTTTCCAATGTGGTTTTTCATAGTGAGTTCCAAAAGGTTTTTAAATTGAATTTCAAAAATATATATGTATATAGTTAGAAATGGAAGGTCTAGATAGAACTTGTGAAATGATTTGAGTAATTAGTTATACAATTGTGATCCCACTTTCTAGTTAATGATTATATGTGTCTCTTTTTTATGGATGTTTGATATTTGATTCATATGGTGTTTTTTGGTTAGGTATTTTATTATGGATAATGTAGAAGGTGGAAAAAATGTTGTTTTGATGTTTTATTTTAAGGAATTTTTATTTTCAGGTAATTACAGTTGATTTGTTTTAGGCCTATCTTCCTTAGTTATTACATGGGAAAATTATGGCTACAAAGTGGTAAGTTAGGTGAAATGTATAAGATAGTTGATAATACGTGCATAATATCCACCTCTAGTTGTATGTAATTTATAGATAGTGGGGTGTCACTGATGATACTTGGTGAGAGATATTCTATTGAGGGATTTATGAATATTAACCGAATGGTAGCAGTTCCACATTCTACTTCTCATACTTTTCCATTATTCTATGTGGTGTGGCCTTATGTTTTGTATCATATTTTATCCATTTTTAGATATGTAGATTTTTTATATGATATAGCATGTACAATTTAATTATTGGATGGATTTGCCTTGTTATATTGAGTTCTCCTACAGTTTAGACTTGTTTTTTCGATTGTTGGTCCGTATTTTTTCACAGAATATTTATTTAGGAGGATTCCCCCTTTTTCCTTTTATACATTTCCTTTTCCCTATTTTATGTTTTAAAATGAAAAAATAGTGTAAGTGGTTTTTAATGTGTATATAATTATTAGAAATTATTTTATAATGTTTTAAACCTTTTATTGGTTTTATTTCAAATGTGTTAGGTTTTATGAGAAATGTTTAGTTTACATTGAAATTGGACTGGTTTTAGAAAGTCAAAAACTATGTTAAATGTTATTAAAAAATTTGGAACTGTGGGAATGTGTTTATTTCATGTGTGGTTTATTCTAAATTTTTTCAAAGGGAAAGATAAACTATTTTTCATGCCTTAATTTCTAAATATAATAAATGTTTTCTTTTATAAACATAATTAAATGGTCTCATGGTTTTATGATACTATATTTGGATCAAACATCAAAAATTCATTTTGGTTAGTATATATTCATCATGTGTTGTACCAGTTTCCATAAGTATTATATTTTATGTTTTATATGATTCCATCTTTCTTAGGATGTAGTAGATTTTTGGGATCTTGGTGGTGACTTGATCATCACATGGATTTTTTGACCAGACCCTTATTTTCATGGAACATATTGGATTGTTTTTTGGTTTTGGATCTTTGTATAGTTGATCTTATTATTTTAACTTCCTTTATAGTTTTGTAACTATGTATTATTTTGTTATTTTTTATATTTTATTTGGATCATATCCCCGATTCATTATGGATAAGACTTGTTTTGACATATATGTTTTGTATAATGAAGGTGAATCCATCCCCAATGTTTATGGTTGATACCATTTATTATTTTGATTATCCTAGGGGGATCATGTACCCTCCTCAGGTATGTGGTGGGATAACTCAACATTCAATGGATAGATGAACCATTTTGGATTTGTAGAGTTAAGATTTATAGTGACGAATAAAAGAAATAAATGTGATACCTTCTCTTGAAAAATGACATTGAATTATAATTTTACTGAAATAAAATAAAAGTTCATGGATTTTCTTGGCACATGATTGGGAGATATAACTAGTTTTATGTAAATTATTTGTATAGAGGAATTATCTAGATTGTAAAATATATGATATATATACTAATAAAAAAGATTATATTATATATTTATATATAATGAGTTAAACATGTTCCAATTCATATGGATGGAGGTGATAAAGTATTATGGATGCTCAATAAATGGTCACCCAGGAAAGAAAATAAGGTGAATAATGCTGCATGATTGTTACACCTAGTTAATATTTATATGAATTGGATTTACAAAGAAAAAATACTAATGGAAATGAAAAGTATGAACCATAAAATTTTAATAAAATGGTAGAGATCCTATATTTTCAAGATTAATTGGGAACTACCCATCTTAGGGATGATCAAAGTGGAATATTATGAGGACATTGACCCATTGATAATGGTCACATTACTGGTTATAAGCTGTACCCAATGAATGAGAAACTATGAATGGGTGTTATATAGAAACAAAATTGGTCTGGTCTTGGCCAACATGCTCCTTTAGTGGGGTTTAATTCTAACTATCCCTAAAATGTCCATGTAATGGGATCCCTAAACCAAGAATAAAAATAGGTTACATCCATTTAAATAAAAATGGGGGACTTATTAAAAACCAACATATAATGAAGGTAGGGAATATTCCATTATTTAATATTAATTTATATGTAATTATAATATTTAGTAGATGACTATTTATTCCATCAATACCATTAGTGAATGCTATATTGTTGGATGATACACATATCTCATCATTATTTATTCATTTTGGAATTAATAATTTGTATAGGGATATCCAAAAATTTTTTTAGAGGGAAAACATATTGAGAGAGAGTGTAGAGTATATATATTAATACTTTTTCTGAGAAGTGTTTTAGATATGTGATATAAGTCTAAGGGTATGATGAAATCATTACCCATACACATATGGAAATTAAAGATCATCCCTATATATTTTATTGATTTTATTCAAAATAATTCTAAAATATCTAATGAAATTTGGGTTGTAGTAGATCATCTCATGGTGTCAGATCCTTTATTTTATATTTGAGAAAATTTCCCACACTATAAACATTAATATATATATATATATATTTAAATGACATTTCTTCTTGTAGTATCACTTTCCATTATATCTAATTAGTATATCATGATTACATAGAAATTTTGAATAATATTTCAATGATCATTGAATATGGAGTTGGTCTATAGATCTAATTATCATCAAAAAACTGTTGAAAAATCTAAAAGGTCTACTAAAATAAAAAATATATATTTACATCCTATCTAATGGATTTAAATGGTGATTGGGATGAACACCATTCACTAGAATATTTATCTTATAAAAATAGTTTCTAATCTAGAATTTAGTTTTCAACAAATGAGTCTTTTTATGAGAAGAGGTGTATAACAATAATATTTAGAGAAGATGTCATTGTGTGATATATGGATGATCAAGAAATGTTTGAAAATATTGATACCGATTTGTGGCATATTAAAACTAATAAATGTCTACATAAGAGATATAAGGATAATAATCAATTATATTTGGGGTTTAGAGTTCTAGGAAATTAATTTCTTTAAATTTCAATATGGAAGAGGCTTATTATGTTTAGGAAGAAGAGAATTCAAATTACTAGATATATGGGCCCTCAAAAAATCCTTAGTCATGTGAGGAAAACTAACTTACTACTTAAACATCCACCAAACCACTCTCATGTGAATGGGGTATGTAACATCTTGGTTCTAGGTGCTGCCCAAAGGTGCCTCGTACCCAGTTGGTCACATGGCCTCAAGCACATTTCCCTGAATGCCAGAGGTTTCTGAGTAGTAGTGAGGGCCTTGGGTGTGATAGTGGGGAAACTATGCCCTCATTAGAAGAGTAACACAACAAAACAAATAGTAAATGGTAGTGGAAACAGTAATAACATACAACATAAATAAACTACCGAAGGCTGATAGCATAAAAAACTGAAGCATATATATAAATAAATGATATTTGTCACATGTATCTAGGAAAGCATCCAAACAAGTCACAATTCTGGAAATAAAATAATGAAACCAAAGTACAGAAAACAAGGTAAACTCCAATAGCATCACAAGCCTCATCTTGTTACCATGCTCTCCAACTCCACAACAATCAAGTACCAGATATAGAAGGGATCTTTCCCTTATCTATACCTACAACCATATAATCTGTTTGGGTCCAAAGCATGACCCAAATAGGGTGTGAGATGAATCCCAATAGGAAACCACCAAAAGATCTGTGCCTAACTATCAGTGAATATATATATTAGAAAAATATAAAAAATTAAGCAATAAACTAGGAAGTACTCCAAAGTAAACAATCCTATAGTTTTCAATTACATTCATTTTCATTTATAGATTATTCAAACTATTGAATAATGAATCTTTGGATTTGACCTAAGATCTGTAACCCTCTATGTAATAGCAACAATAGATGTCTTAGAAGGCCATCTAAACAACCAAGTAAAACCGAGTCCAAGCTTGTGCTTTGGCTTGGAAGACTCGTCATAATCATTCAATTATTCATAAAAACCCTCTAGGAAAGCTATCACGGTCTAACCCCTTTGTTTTAACACAAAACTAATCAATTTAAAACGACCAACTGGGCATCTCTCAAGATTAATACCCCTAGGTCCACATGGAATCAATAAAATATACATGACCTTAGGTTATCTCTCACGGTCAATACCCCCTGGGTCAACGTAGTATAAATAATCATAAATGACCTCTGGGTATCTCTGATAGTCAATACCCCCCAGATCAAAATCTACACCAAGGATCTCATGGTCCTATATAAATAAACATAGAAACCCCCATAGTTTTCCTAGTACAAGGATCTCACAGTCCAAGGAAGATCAGCATGCATACAACATTCATTAAAGGATCCACATGAAATCCAAACTATTACATGGATCAAATTTAATCAAATCATAAAAATAGGAATCACATATAACTAATCAATTCCATACTAAAAAACTCAAGGCATGAAAACATGGTATACCTCATAAGAAACCTAGGCTAAATTGCCAATAACATTCAAAAAAGGGAACACACCCATGGGGAGTCCCATAAGCAAGGGTATACAATCTTATTCATAGGAAACAACCCTAAATTAATCAACCAAACCCTAGAAGGTATTAAATAGGGTCAAAAACCAAAATACTCAATACCCCAACATGGGTATTCGACGCTTTAAGCATATATAATCCAAATAAAATCAAATAAAGGCACTAGACACCTACCTCGATGTTGTATGAAGATCAATCTTGAATGTCAGCCCTTCAATCAGACTAGAACATTATAGATATATAAAACGGTAAAAAACATTCAAACTTGGATAACTTAATAGAGAGGAAAAATCAGTAAGTGAGGCTCTAAGGAAAGAGAGAACTCACCAGTGGGAATCCAATGCACCTGACAACATCTCGATTGGAGTTCTGATGGAGAAATGATTGGGGTTTGAAGTTATTGATTGTAGCATCACTCTATTGTACAAAACACAGGAAGAAGAGATGTGTTATAGAGATGAGACGTTACCCCGGTCTCATTAATCAAATAAAAGAAAATCACACATCATGTTCATTTAATGTACACACCTTGTACATGCCTCAACCGACACCTACTTTAGGCGGTCCCCACAACCATGTACTCGGCCGTTACACGGCCAATACACGACTATCCATGGAAACCGTGTACATGGCGTGTACTCAAGAGTACACAACGTGTCCTTAAAAAATTTCCAAAATATTCTTTTTCCTAAAAAACAGCCAAAATCAAGATCCATACCTGAAATGAAGATCCGATTTCTTACAAAATTTCCCCCTTAACCCAATTCATCCTTGAATTTCTCTTCCAAGGGTGGTGAAGAAGAAACTTCAAACAACTCTAGCCATTATGATCATACGTCGGCCTCCCTCCCCCAAGTCTCATCCTGTACTTTCCCATGCTACCATCGTACCCATACTGGAGGAACAAACCAACCATGGGTAACATTCATGATTTGATCCACAATCCAAATAGGGTACTCCTCAAAGGATTCATTCACCTCTAGCTTAACCTCCTCGAATTGAAAAATATGAGACATGTTTGAAAAGTAACATTGTAGCTGAGAAACATGGAAGACGTCATGCATAACTCGATACCTCTGAGGTAATTGCAACTAATAAAAAACTAGTTTGACTCTATCTAAAACCTCAAATGGTCCAAAGTATCTTGATGAAAGATTCCCTTGTATCCTAATACTCCTGTGTCCCAACCTCGGTGTGACACGCAAGAAAACCTGATCTCCGACCTCAAACTCCAGATGTCATCTCCATTGATCAGTATAATATTTATGCCGAGAATCTGTAGTATCCACCCTCTTATGAATCAAATCCACCTAGTCAATGGTATTCTAGACAAGACAAGGTCCCAACATAGCTACCTCTCCTACCTCCAGCCAATATAGGGGTGATCAGCATGACCTACTGTACAAATCCTCATAAGGTTCCATATGAATTGTCACCTGAAAACTGTTATTGTAAGAAAACTACACTAGGGGTATAAGTCTCTCCTAAGAGCCCCTGAAATCTAGGACGCATGCTCAAAGAATGTCCTCCAAGACCTGAATTGTGCACTCGGACAATACATCTATCTGGGAATGGTAATCTGTACTTAGAAGTACCTGTGTACCCAAATCCCTCTATAGTCCCTTCCAAAAACGAGATGTAAAACATGTGTCCTTGTCTGAAACGATATATTGAGGAACCCCATTAAACCATAAAATATCTCTAATGTACAACCATTCAAGATCATAAACATTAATGGTTTCCTTGATTGACAAGAAATGTGCATCCTTCGTGAGTCTATCAACAACAACCCAGACTGCATCATTCCATCAAGGAAATCTTGGTAAACCCATCACGAAATCCTTCAAAATGTCATTCCAATTCCACTCAGGAATGGGTAACTGATGTAAAATCCCTTCTAGTCACTGATGCTCCACCTTCACCTATTTACAATTGAAACATCTCATAACAAAACCAACTACATCCCTCTTCATACCTGACCACAAATATTAAAAGTTTACTTCTTGATACATCTTGGTGACAACAAGATGAACTACCCAAACTGGGGAATGAAAATCTCACAATAGCTCCTCACATATGTCTGCAGACACCCATAGACACCCATGAAAATGCAAGATCTCATCCTTTCCTATGGTCCATCCAGGAGTAGGGTCCTCTCTTGAAAAAATCTCACGTAGGAATAGGACTTCAGAATCTGATAGACGCCTCATTTGAACTTGATCTAGAAGAGTATAGGTAACAACTATAGAAGAAATAAATTAATACCCCTATCTATCGTGCACCTCCAAATTCATCTTAGATAATAAATCCATAAGCTTCCACTCACTGCTAGCCTCCTGAACTACCTATCTCTGTGTCCTCCTGCTTAATGCCTCAGCCACTGCATTTCCTTTCCTAGGTGTAAAGGCAAGCTCAAAGTCGAAAAACTAAAGATACTCAACCCACATTCACTATCTCAAATTCAGATCACACTAATTAAATATATACTTGAGACTTTTGTGGTTAGTAAAAACCAAAAAATGCTCTCCCAAAAGATAATTCCTCCCACAATGTAAAGAATGAAAAACTATAGATAACTCAAGATTGTGCATCAGGTAATTACTCTCATGTGGCATAAAATGCTGAGACCCATACACAATGACTCCTTCCCCATGCATAACTATTGTTCCTAGCTTGATACCTGATGAATCACAGTAAATAGTGTAGATCTTTCCCAGCTCTAGAAAAATCAGTATCAGTGATGAATTCAATCTCTATTTATGCTCTTAAAAGGATGAATCACAATAATTTTTCCACAAGTACTTTTCACCCTTCTTAGTTAGGCCCATAAGTGGCACTACTAAGCATGAAAATTCCTATATAAATCGCCTGTAGTAACTAGCCAACCTTAGAAAAGTCCATACCTCAAAGACATTCTTCGTCTTCTCCTAGGAAACTACTGGTATCACTTTCTTTGGGTCTACTGATACGCTTTTATATGAGATAACATGACCCAATAAGTGAATATGGTCCATCCAAAAGTTTCATTTTGAGATATTGGAATATAACTAATGCTATCTCAGTGTACTCAAAACAATCTCAAGATGGGTGGCATGGTTGTGTTGAGTGTGAGAGTAAACCAATATATCATCCAAAAAGACCACCACAAAAGAATCCAAGTATGGACGGAACACTCGATTCATCAGTGCCATAAAAACTTCCGACATGTTTGTGAGACTAAACAATATAACCACATACTCATATAGACCATACCTACTCTGAAAGTTTGTAAGAGTTATATCAGATGGCCTAACACACAACTAATGATAACCGGATCTCAAGTCAATCTTCAAGAATGCCCAAGTTTCTTGAAGTTGATCAAAGAGATCATCAATCCTCGATAAGGGATATCATTTATTAATCATTAACTGGTTTAGCTTTCAATATTCCATGAAAAGTCTGAGGGTACCATCAGCCTTCTTTGCAAAAGGATAGGTAAACCCCAAGGAGAAGTACTGGGTCAAAAGAAACCCTTTTACTATGACTCCTATAACAACTTCTTGTTCTCCTGTAACTCTAGTGTAGCAATCCTATAAATAGGAATGGATATCGATGTCACTCCTAGAACAAGATTAATGAAGAAATATACCTCTCAATCTAGAGGTAAACCAAAAAAGTCTTCTGGAAAGAAATCCCTGAAACGATCCACCACTGGAGGAAATTCCATCTGTGAAGTCCCTTTATCATCCAGATATAAACTAGAAATCTGGGCTATAATTCCTCCCAACCCATGATTCTTGGGTCCTTCTTTTCTCGTCTAGACATCCCATTATAACTTTTATAGAAAATTCCTGCCCTATGGAGATGTGAAACTCACCTTGCGGTGATAAATATCAACAAAGGACTAAAATTTGACTAACTAGTATATTCTAAGAATGGCATCGAAGCTTGTCATCTCTAAGACATAGTGGTCCCATAAGAAGTGACACCCACCAACCTCAATAGGGCACTCCTTTCACTGATTTACACTTTCCTTCCTAATCCCTAACAGAGTGTCTAGCATCATAATATCCTTAGAATTAAAGATATAGAGCCCAAGACTCTCCACAACGACAACAAATATAAAACTATAGGAAGCCCCTGTATCAAAAAGAGCAGAAGCTAAAACCAAGGAAACTAGAATTGTACCTCTAACCATAGAGGGTTACGAATCTTGCTCTTTCTGGGTCAGATCCACTACAAAAGTCTAAACTATTTCTCAGCCCTATGAACCTGCCTGAAAACCCTGAGTTGATCCACCCTATTTTCGCTAAAAACCTGTAGCCTGACCACCATAATCTCAACCACCTCCTTGCCCTGAACGGTCTGAAGAACTCGAGTTCCCTAACTAAGGAGAAACTAGTGGTCATACTCTAGAACTTGGAGTCATAACTGATCCTCTCTCACTAGATGTTAGTGAGAAGAATAGGAAAAATGATGAAGATGACCCATTTTACCACAATCTCGACACTCAACTGGGTCTCTCAGGCACTAAGGTCTCATGTGCCCACTCTTCTCATACTGGAATCACCTCACCTGACTACATGAAGATACATCCCTGCTTCTAGAATCACCACATGATGGCTCCCTGTGGTGCTTCCTGCTATCTGTTGAAGGAGTACCATCCCTGTATACTGAACCTCCCTGTCTCAGTGCTCCCAAATCCCACAAATTTCACTCAACAATCAGCGCTTGGTTCACTATAGTAGTCAACGAAGTTATCTTTAATACATTCACCTATGATAAGATGTCATACATGAGAGACCATCCTCAAACTAACTATCAAGTGATAACTCATCACCTCCTAAAGAAGGTGCGAAGCACACTCTGTGAAACAAGAAGAGTACTCCATCACTGAAAGAGAGCCCTGCTCCAAATTCATGAAATCTCAGGGTCGATCAACCCTTATAATCTTAGGATAGAAGTAATCATAAAAGGTCCTCTGAAACTCTTCACAAGACATATATCAAAGATGTCTTGCCTGTGTGATAACATCCCACCATCTCATGTTAGAATCAGGAAGCATGTAAGTAGCAAGCTTCACCCTCCTCTCTAGAGGCATCTCTAGATGCTCAAAGATAGGTAGCATGGCCTCCAACTATGAATCGGTAGCTTGTGATCTTCCAACCCCAGAAAAGTGGGAGGATGCTGCTATTGGAACACCCACATAAACTCCTCCATAGACGGGGTAGGATGTGGTGATCCCTGAAAAGTCTGTAACATCCTCAAAAGACTTCTAATAAATATGGATCATCACCCATGTCTGGTAAAAAAACTAGTGCCAAGATGGGCACAATGGGAGGATCTACTGGTAGTCCCTGATCTATCCTTTCTAGTGTGTGGCCATTTCCCTACACTTGGAATTCAACAGGAGGACGTCTCAATAGCATGACTCTGTAAGGTCAAGAACACACCTCAATTTAAGATTATCAAGGACTTAAAATTAGAAGTGAAATAAAGGAACAGGGGAATAAAACACTCATGTTTTATAAAACAGGGGTTACATAGTGTGTATCACCACCCACATGGCATGTTCCCTTAATCTTTTAACATGGTGTGTACCTCTTACAAACCTGGTCATGTAACACCCATACACATGGCATGTTTATCCTCAGACATAGCATGTACTTCAACTTTTCCTCCTGCCCAAGTTCTTCTACATATCTCAAACCACACGGTTCTCTCCTAGGTGAAATTACATGGCATGTTCACCCTAGGCATGGTCTTTACCACTTATGTTTTATTTCCCCATGTTGTTAGTCACATGGTCGGACACACGGTATTTACATAACGACATGTACTCCCAGTACAAGGTGTGTTCTACCAAGGTTTCCCAACACCATGTCTCTACTCACATAGTCAGTCACACGGCCAAAGACTGCACGATTTTTATATAAGGTACATGGTGTGTACTTAAGAAAATTTGTTTCTTCCAGAACATAAGAACACATGGCATGTGTTCATAACACCACATGCCATGTTGTCTAGGTTTCCGGATAGTAGGCCTATAAAACTCCTCCAAAACCCTTTAAAACTTAAAATTTTGTCTAAGGTATGACAAATTCTGAATCATGGAAGCCCATACTCCCACGAATCAAGTTTGGTATCTTTATTATTATCATAAATTAACAAATTTCAATTAAAGTTCAAACATGATCCACCAAATTTTGATCCAAGAGGTCCCATAACACCTTAGGGACCAAAGCTTTGCATCCATCAAAATGAAACTTTACAAATACTGATACCCTATCAAAATAGAAGGTATTATATTATGGCATCTATCACAACAACATGCATATCTATAACAACATCTATCACAATAGCATGCAATCAGTAATGCACCCTAAATGGAATGACAAGAATACATGAAATTTGATCTCTAGAAAGTGCCCATATGATGCATGAGATGGAATAAACTCAACTTATTAGGTTTAAATAGAAATAAAACCACTATGATATCAATAATAACAGCACAAAACAAGTTCATCACCCAACAATGAAATCAAATAAACTGTAACAATTGCAAAACCATAAAAATTGAAATATTTGAGGTAACTTGGCTTTTCCTTGTACATGCATTAACTACTCCAAGAAAAAACTTATTACCAAATACCTATTTCTTGCTATCCCTATCTATAGGATCCAAATAGTAAGACAAAGCAAAAAAGAACCCCTTTGATACCACTTTGTAATGTTCTGGATCCGGGTGCCACCCAAAGGTGCCCCGTACCCGGTGGGTCACATGGCCTTAAGCACATTTCCCAGAATGCCAGAGGCTACCGACTAGTAGTGACGGCCTTGGCTGTGATAGTGGGGAAACTATGACATCATTGGAAAAGTTACACAATAGAAACAAATAATAAATAGTATCAGAAACAGTAATACCATACAAAAGAAATAAAAAACAGAAGACTAATAACATAAAAAACTATAGAATATATATAAATAAATGATGCATGTTACATATATATAGGAAAGAATCCAAATAATTCAGAATTATGGAAACAAAATACTAAAAACAAAGTATATAAAATAAGGTAAACTCCAACAGAATCGCAAGCCTTAGCTTGGTCCCATGCTCTCCAGCTCCACAACAATAAAGTACCTGATGTAGAAGGGCACTTTCCCTTATCTATACCTACAACCATATAATCTATTTGGGTCCAAAGCATGACCCAAATAGGGTTTGAGATTAATCCCAAAAGGATAACACCAAAAAACTTGTGCCTAACTATTAGTGAATATATATAGTAGGAAAATATGAAAAATGAAGCAATAAACTAGGAAGTACTAGAAAGTAAAAAATCCTACAGTTTTCAATTACATCCATTTTCATTTATAGATTATTCAAAAAGTTGAATAATGAATCCTAGGATCTAAACCAAGCTCTGTATCCCACCTTATAATAGCAATAACATACGTCTCATAAGGCCATCTAAACAACCAAGTAAAACAGAGTCTAAGATTGTGCTTTGGCTTGGAAGACTCATCAAAACCATTCAATTATTCCCAAAAACCCTCTGAGAAAGCTCTCATGGTCTAACCCCTTTGGTTTAACATAACACTAATCAATTTTAAATGACCGCCTGGGTAGCTCGCACGATCAATACCCCTAGGTCCACATGGCATCAATAAAATATACACAACCTATGAGTATCTCTCATGGTCAATACCCCCTGGGTCAACTTAGTATAAATAATCATAAATGACCTCCAAGTAGATCTCACAGTGAATACCTTATGGGTCAAAATCTACCCCAAGGCTCTCACAGTCCTATGTAAATAAACATGGAAACCCCCATAGTTTTCCTAGTCCAAGGCTCTTGCGGTCCAAGGAATATCAACATGCATACAACATTCATTAAAGTCTCCACATGAAATTGAAACTATTACATGGCTCAAATTTAATCAAATCATAAAAATAGGTATAAAAAATAACTAATAAACTTTATATTAAACTACTTGAGGCATGGAAACACAGTATACCTCATAGGCAACCTTGGACAAATGGACAATAACAGTCAAACAAGGGAACACACCCATGGGGTGTCCCATAAGAAAGGGTATACAATCTTATGCATAAGAAACAAACCTTAATTAATCAACCAAACCATGAAGGTATTAAATAGGGTAAAAAACCAAAATATGCAATACCCCAACATGGGTATTCGAAACTTTAAGTATATATAATCCAAAGACAATCGAAGAAAGGCAGAAAACACTTACCTTGTCATTTTACGAAGATCATTATTGAACGTTGACCCTTGAATCGACCTAGAACATCGTAGATCTATAAAAAGGTAAAAAACATTCAACCTTGGATAACTCAAGAGAGAGGAGAAATCAGGAAGTGATGATCTAGGGAAAGAGAGAACATACCAGTGGGAATCCAATGCACCCAGCAACGTATCAATCAGAGCTCATATAGATGAATGATAGGGGGTTCAAATTTCTTAGCCATATTGTCACTCTCCTGTATGAAACACAAGAAGAAGAGATGTGTTATGGAGATGAGACGCGACCCTGGTCTGATTAATCAATTAAAAGAAAAGTACATGATGTGTTCATTTAACGCACACACCATGTACATTCCTCAACTGGCCCCGACTTTAGGTGGTCCACACAACCATGTACTTTGCCATTACACAGCCAGTAAATGGCTACTCGTGGAAACTGTGTACATGGCATGTACTCAAGTGTACACAACATGTACTTAGAAAATTTACAAAATATTTCATTTTCCTTAAAAATACCCAAAATCAAGATCCATACATGAAATGAAGATCTAGGTTCTTACAGGGTATTCCATGTTAAACATTTGAGTAAATTAGAATTCAAATTTAATAAAATATGAGCTTTCATAGCTTCTTCATGATCACTCAAAAGAGTATAATCGATGTAAATTTTGTACTATAGAGAAAATGTTTTAGGAAATGGGAGAACACATTTTTTTAATGTTATATGGATGTATCATATGTATATGGAAACATCATGAGAAACCAAAAATTTCATGGGGTATAATTTCCCTCATTTTTTAATTATGTTAATGAAATTTTACTCTAAAAATTATTTTAAGGGTGTAGAATATAACCCTTTGTAATTTTTGTTTGAATTTTCCATTAAATATTTTTTTATGGTTTGATATCTTCTGATACATGTAACACAAAAAGTAGACAATTACTTATTATAATATATAAATAAATATATTATAATATACATGAATGAAACATTATTAGTAATGTAAATGATTTTGTGAAAGGAAGGTTTCTAATTCAGAGAAGTAATTAAATTTATTTTTAATGAAATATTTTATTTTTAAATTACATTACATTTTTTAGTTTTATGAATGTTATAAATAAAATTATTGATGAAATTAAAGGAAATATTAGTAAAATAAATTTTTAGAGTTTTTGATATATTAAATTAACTGAATTGATTATTAAATTTTCATTTAATGGATAAATAAAAATGTTTTGATTAAAAAGTTTTTTTATTATATATTTTATATTTTATATCAATGATAAATTTTAATATTTTAGTGATGGGGTAAATGAAAAAAAATTTATGATTATATTCAATCAAAATATCAATCATTTAATTATTGTTTTCTGATAAGGAAAAAATTTAAATTCATTTTTATACTTAAATATTAAATTTTAGTAAATTTTTATTATTATGTTATTTATAATTATATTTAAATCAACTATTACATACTTTAAAAATTGAATTTATTCAAATTTATTGATATTTGTAATAGTAAAATAAAAATTGTGTAATAAGGTGAATTTCATTTTGGTCAAAAAAATAAGTTTCCTAGGTAAATATCAGTCACCACCATATAAGATAAACTAAAATAAATGAGTTAAAATAATGTATTATATTAAAAATATGTAAATAAATATATATGAGTGGTAGGATGAGCTATTTCTAATCCCCTTATCATATAACCACTAATTTTTAATTTTTTATCTGCTATAATTGAATATGAAATTCCATTTATCTTAAAAAATGAGAATTTTAAAAAAAACCATCCCTTATAATCAATAAGAGACCCATAAAATAAATCCAAAACATATAAAAATCCTTAAAAATTACCTTTAATGATTTCCCAAATTATCTATCTTAAAATATTTTCTCATGTTTGGTAATTCTTGTTTTTACGGCCTCTTAAACCCCAAATTTCTAAGAGGCCCTCTAAGTGAAATTCAAGTGAACAATTTAACATTTATTTTTTCCATAATGATTCATCTATATATTCTTCATTTTTAATTTATGAAATATTATTTATTACATTAATATTTTTTGTAATAAAAAATAGTCTATTAAAGTGATATTTATTTGGAAATAATAACATGTTTTTACTCATTTAGCCTATATAAAATATTCTTGTTTTGGACAGTTTTAACACAAGAACAAATGATGTTATAACATTTACATCATTATTTAATAGAAAAGAATAAATAATATTAAAATTATTTAATAACTATTCTTTAAATAATTTTCATAATTATGTAATTTTATTATATATATAATCATTAATAAAATCAATTCATTTTATTTAATAATATTTTATATAAAATACATTTTTGAGTTTTTCATGAAAACCAATTACATGTGTTCCTATAAAAGTTCAAGGGACTCCATTAATACATCCAAAACATGTGAAACATCACCATAAACATTTTTCATGTGATGAATCCATGATTAAATAATTAAATAGAAATATTGAAACCCAATTATGTGTGGGAAAACCAAATTATCGCCACCTGAATATATATTTTTACAATAAAAAATTAATATGTGGGTAACAAGGAAAACATATAAAAGGTATAATGTAAAATAAATATGAATAATGTTATCATATATAGGAATAAGAAACATAAATTTATAATAAATAAATTTTGTGTGTATCCAATGAAGCAGAAATTAGAGGTAAGGGTTTCTTTTCCATTCTCAAATTAATTTAAATAAAGTTTATATACAAATTATTTTCTAAGGAAATTGTATTTTAAATATATTTAAAAACAAATATATTTTCTTCTAATATTTTCCTTTATTTCGTTTTCATGCATTTTAATCAATTTTTTTATATTTGTTTTGTAATCCAACTAAAAGGACTTCTGTAAGTGGAAACTAGTTTATATATTCTATTTAGTATGAAATATTTATTTTTTATGACCATATTAGTTACAATTAATTATGAATTTTCATATTTATACATATTATATTTATTAGGATCATTTTTAATTTTACTATAATTCATTTATAAATGTTTAAATGGATTCATCTTAGTATTTTCCGTACATGAAATTTTTGTTATTCCTTCCAAAAGTGACTAAAGAATATTATTTTTATCACATTATGAAAGAATTACATTTTCTGAATTTATATGAGTTTTTAATTATGAATTATCAATTAAAATATTTATTTTTAATTAATTTAAATTTGTTTCTCATTGTTCTATTAATTTTTCATTTTATAGTGTTGTTAAAATAAATGAATATTTCATCCCATTTTTAAGTAATATTTTAATGGTATTATAATGGCAATTTCCATATATATTAACATTTTTAAATAATTAAATTGAATCCCAATGTGTATAATTGAATTAAATAATATGTATTATATATTTAAAAATAGTATAATCATGATATTTGGAATGTTTCATGAATCTTTGAAACTCCTTGAAACTTTAATGTATGATCATTTTATTCAATAGAAAGTATGACACACAACACCAAGCATGCAAGGGAATATAAAATTCGAAGACTTTTTAATATTTTTAATATTTAAAATTAATCCATGATATAGCTTGAAATACAGATGATATTGGGTTAACGTGCATCAAATTCAAAAATTATTTTCTTCAATGTATTGAATAACACACATGACCAAGTTTTATCGAACAACAATATATTATTATAAAATTATTATTAAATATAATAATAATTAACCTAGCCATTAAATTATTATTATGACTAATATTAACTATCTTATGAAAATATGTATATTATATATTCAATCAATTTTTTTGACATTAATCCAATATATTTGATAGGAATAAAATAATAATAAACCCAATTTTATGAATAAAAACCTATATTTTTATTAAAGAAATTTTAACAACTTTTAATGGAGAGCCTATTTTAAATTGAATTTTTTGAAATTTAATAAATTTTATATGTAAAAAAAATAATTTTTGAAATATAAACATAAAAATTAATTTAGGTTGAATATTTTGTATTTTTTTGTGATGTTTCATTTTTTGATGAATAATGAAAGTACTAAATTTTATTCCAAAATAGTTTTTTCATATAATTTATTTATAAAGATAAATTATGTTTTTTTTTTTATTTTTTTTAAATTTTAACTAAATAAATTTTACATATATTAATACAATATAGGTCATATTAGTCAATTTAAATTTAAAATTGGACATAAAAACTTAGAATAATTTTGATCATTTTTACTTTTAAAACTCTCTTTGTTGTCCTATTTGCATGGTTAAATTTAAATTAAATTATGACACTTTTGTAAATGAAATTTATAAAAATTGATTCCATATTTGGAAGCATTATAATTCATAATTTCAAATAAGATCAACTTTTTTTGACCAAAAAAATTGTGAATGTAATTAAAATTAATTACAGTGATTAAGAGAAAAATTTTCATGATAAGGGAATAACCCTTCAAATAAAGGGCCAAAATGACTTAGAATATTGTCTAAATGTAATTTTATGTTCATAAATAAGCTTTATCTTCTCTTGGATCTAATTGTTTCTATCATTGGAATGACTTTTTGTCACAAATCAGCCTAGGCACCCTATTAACCCAATAAGTGAGGCGACACTAACATGGCCAGAAGGGTGTTTCAGATCCCCATGGGTTGGGTATAAGCACCTAGAATCATAAAAAATGAATGTGGTAACTAATTTTCCACAAAAATTTTTGGAGAAAGATAAAAAATTTAGTATAAATATAACAAATCCACAAGGAGAACTATACTAGAATTTAAACGGGTAAACAAACCCAAAGACCTACAGAAAAGTACCATAGAACCTAATAAAAAATAAAAACCCAATGGAAAAAACTATTCAAGACCAAGGTTCCACAACCCAAACCACATCCATTTTGTTCCTTTCCACTCTTCAAACCTAGAATGAGATAATATATAAACACCCAAAGGAACAGGTAAGGTGTGAGCTAAAATACTAGTAGGGTCTCACCAAGGATTCCATAAACAGATGCCAAATTGTAATGAACCAAATTGAGTAGTAAATTTTAAATAAAAAGGCATGGAATTTAAAAGGAGAATTGAAAAAACATTCTTTACATTTAAGATGATGAAAATAATTCAAAAAAATAGCATAAATAATGATTTCATAAAAAAGAGTTCACATAAATTTTAAAGGCATGTGAAAACAATTTACAAATAATTAAATATATTTCAAATATAAAAAATGTGAAACATGGTCATCTTCTAGAAGTTATGATGGTTCCAGGTTCTGGGTTCCTCAAACACTCATTTGATAATAATTTTAATGTTCACACACATCCCCCAACACTGAAAAGAGAGGACTCATCAACATCCTACTGAGGAATAAGATGTACCAATAATGTTTTTGTTATAGTTGTAAAGTATCAATCCATTACTAGGGAAATTACATACAAGGGTGTTTATCCTAAATAAATCACTAACTACCTAAGATTTCATGTGATCTAATGAAATCAATGATGGTAAATTTATTATAAAAATATTTATGAAACAATTCAATCCATTATCCCATTAAAAATTAAAACCACTTTTTAATCAATACATGCCTTTTTCAGTGATTAAACCAATATGTTTCAATCAAAATAGTTTAATCCATATTTCTCATATAAAAATTTGAAATCAATTCAAAATTAAATTCCAAAATTCAATTTCACAATATAATTTATCAATTTAAACTCCATAATTTATATGTATGAATTTTCCTTCAAATCCATAAACACACCCTAATTCGATAGAATTGGGGGGTTTCCCCAATTTCATTCCAAAACCAATTAAAATCCCCAATCTAATGCAAATGGGTTTTCAAAACCAATTGGATGAAATTAATTTTAATTAAATCAATTGAATTTAAATCAAACAATTGAATTTAAATCAAACAATTGAATTTAAATTAAGAAATTTAGGGTTTATAAAAATTGTACATAATAACAGAACCACCTACATTGGGATCATGGGTAATCAAAAAACAACTCCCTAATTGGGAAACTTCAATGAAGTACATTGTCCAAGAGGATCCAAAAATAAATATTAGATTCAAGATTCATTATAGTTGGGATTTGATCCTACAAAAAAATAGATCTACAAAACCCAAAGGAGGAAAAAGGAGAGTGAAGTAGAAAGAGAATTTTAAGAGGAAACCTACTGGTTAGAGATCAAAAATCTTTCAGAAAGCATCAGTCATATTCCATAAGGGTGTATAGGTGACAAAATAACATCTTTGGATCCTCTAAGGAATAAGAGAATGTGGGAGGATGAGATAGGTCCATCAGGAACCTAAAAAGTGGGTTTTAGGAAATTAAAATTTGATTTTCAAATTAATTAAAACTTCTGCACAATTTCTGCTGAAGGGATACATGGTTAGAAAAATTATGAACCCGAAACGTGAACCTCATTTAATGGGGTTTTATGATTTCTCCTAGGTGGTTTAATTTTTTTTGAACCATTCACCAACTATGAACACCCTCACAGTCTAGGTTTTCATGGTTTACACTAGCAGGGCACATAGTTTGGGAAAATTATGCAGCAACCGTGCACATCCCATAAACTTTTGAAATCCCCAAAATTTCAACTGAATCACCCTTAAATTAAGAAAAACTAAATCATGATAAAAAAAGTACTTAGGAACACCTAAAAATAGTTCCAAGATGTTACAAACGCCCCAAAATAGAATGTTATGTCCCTAGAAATCCTACTAAGAAGCTTCTATGTCAAAAAGTTAAGGACATTACTCTCTCATCAGTGCCTCCATTTACCACATCTGATGAACATCAGAACCATGATTCCATAGCACTTTAACCAATGGTATCATCCACCAATGAAGTAAATTGATTTTAGAATCGACTATTTTGATTGGATGCTCATTCATGGATAAATCAGGTTCAACTTCAAGATCACTCCAGCTTAGAACATGAGATAAATCAAATCAGTGTTTTCATAGTTGTGATACATTGAACACATTATGTATTGACGTAAAATATGGGGGAAGTTATAAATTATTATACACTTTCCCTACCTTCTTAATAATCTCAAAAGTTTCCACTAAGTGAGGGGCAATATTCCCTCTCCTTGTAAGTCATCAATGACCTAACTAGGGTGAACCTTTCAGGAACACCTAGTCACCAACTAATAATTCCAACCATCTATGATGATGATCAGTATATGATTAATACCACCCATGTGTCTTAAACATTCACTAACAGAAATACTGAATGTTTTCTGTCATCTCTTGAGCCATGCTTTTTCCAACCAAGGAACATTCATCCATATCCATCCAGCACAACATAGATAAGGTCATCTTTAAAACGCCTCAAAAGGATCCATTCAAGCTGCAGATTGGTTACTATAGTTATAAGAAAACTCAACCAGGCCCAAATGACCATCCAAACATCCACCAAAGTCAAGGATACAAGCACAAATAATATCATCAAGAATATTTATAGCTCTTTGTGTCGGGCCATCTGACTGAAGATGTTATTCCATACTAAAATAGACATAGGATCTCGGTGCTTGTTTATGTGCACTCTAAAAGAGAGAAGTGAATAGGGATATCTATAAGTGACTATAGAATATGGAACTCTGTGAAGAAGAACAATATTTTTCATATAGAGATCTTCCAACTCCTCAAAATTGGTTGCATCATGAATGGGTATAAAGTGAGATTATTTAATCATCCAATCAATCATAACCCATATCACATTCTTCTATCTATTAGTATGTGGAAACACAACCCAAATGTCCATTAGTATCTCATCTAACTTCTAAGTCATAACTGTAAGAGGTTTTAGAGAACCTGAAGGTTTCTGGCGGTTTCCCTTGAGATTTTTCCCATATAACAATGAGATACAAATTCAGCATTGGTTGGTCTCATACCTAGACACCAGAATTGTCAAACAATGTCATAGATCATATTTGTGGTTCCTTGGTGAATTTACCACTGAGAATTATGGAAATAACCCCATAAAATCTTTCCATATCACCAACAACAAAAAATAGATCCAATTTCATTTTATTTACTAATTGTATAATGACCAATCAGGTATGGTATCCCCACCATAAAGCTAGTTTCTAATGCTACTAAACTAATTATCAAGCTAATTTTCCTGAAGAATCATCTTAAGAAGATCAACTTTCAACTAAAAAATTTACAAGGACACCTTGACCTATAATTCCAGAACTCCAATATAAAACTATGAAAAAATAACCACCATCTTCCACTCTTTTGATAATTCTTTCACATCTTAGGTTGGATTATTATTGCTCAAATCATCTATGGTGACATTTTATTTCTCTATGTATAGGTTATGTAAAATGAAAATATCACAGGTATTCCACCCTAAGCCTCTAGAAGAGATTTAAATATTTTTTTATGATATATAACTCAAGATCCTGTGGTTAGAGTACATGGTAACCTTTTCTTTGATGTGGTAGTACCATCCAATTTTATGTGTATGCATCACATATATAAGTTACAGGTCATGAGTTGGGTAATTATTCTCATGTGACCTGATTATATGAGAGATGTAGGAAAAAAATGATCACCCTACATAAGAACATTGTCTAAAATGGATCTCGAGGCATCATATAATACCACGTAGCCCTGCCCGACCTAAGGATGAGTCAACACTATCATAGTATTAAAAATTCATTTTATCTAAACAAAAAAATCCCACAATTTTTCATTCTAAGAAAATATTTCTCCCTTAAGAGTTAGTGGAGTAACCATAGAATCCAAATTTGAGATGTCCTTAACTTCCCAGTGATAATATCCATCTATTCCCAAGAATATCTAAATCTAATTTTTTTGGTTTCTCCAAATTCATAACAGCTATCACCTTATTAAGATAAAATGATATAACATGTTCCGATACCATGGGTCCTAAGAAAATTACTTCCTGAATATATAAATCACATTTTTAAATCTTGGTATAATTTTAGTGATTTCTCAAAAATTTTAGATTTGCTCTCAGATGACACAAATTTTCCTCTTCAAACTTATAGTAAATAATTATTTGATCCAAAAATACTACCTCAATAGTATAAAGGTACTTATGGAAAATCATGTTCATTAAATAAAAAATTACCAAAGGAGAATTGGTTAAAAAAAAATTCATTATAAGGTACTTATAATGGTGGTACCTACTCTAAAAGAAAGTTTTTATATTTTCATATTCTTTTATTCTCAACTGATGGTTATGAGATTGAATTTAAAACATCGAGAACCACTTCTCCCTTTAAACTAGTAAAAAAATCATCAATAAATGGAAATACATACATGTTAATTACCATGACTCTTTTAAGTTTTAGCTATTCAACACAGTGAAGTGTACCATAAAATTTCTTATAAAATTGAACTGGTGCTACCCAAGGTTACATGCTTGGGACTATAAATCATTTCTCTAGAATATCATCCAACTGAGTTTTCAGATCTTTCATTTCAGTTGGTTCCATGTATTAAGATTGAATAAATGATTTTTGTGTAATATATACTAAATCTATATAAAAAATTACCCCCTAACTGGTGGAATACCAAAGAGGTTAGAAAGAAACACATTCAAAAAATCAAAAAAAGGAGGTCGGTCACCACTCAATGGTTCTCACTCCAGATTGAAAGAAAACATATATGTTACTTTTCCTAACTCTATATAAAAAGGTTTGAATGTACTAAACCTTAGGTCCAATTCTCTTTGAATGATAATGAATACACTATAGAGTGTATTGAAGAAGAATAATTAAAGTTAAAAATAAATCTAAGATTTATTGTTAACTAGTCAATCCATCCTAAAAATGACATTAATCAGTTTCATGTCCAGAACTAAAAAATTCCAAGAACACTCAATATCCGATAGAGAGAAAACACAAGAGAGACTAAGAGGAAACTATTCTATATTTATTATAAAGGGTGTAGTAATATCCATCACATAAGATAAAATATCCATAGAAATATTTAACATATTAAAAATACAGGTTGAAAAAAATAAATGAGATGCACCAGTATGAAATAAAGTAGTTACTAATGATGAAGCTATATTGATGGTACCTCTCATAGTTTCTAGACACATATATACTTCCTCAATAGTCTCTTCCACTATGTGAAAAAGATTCATTCCAAATTCCATTGGATGGAACCCTTTTTTCATTGATTCATCTTATTTCCCCACATTTCTAGAAGGTTCTGATGATACTGTTCCACTATTCCAGGTGGAATAAACATGGAATAACATTAGTAAGTATCCTGGGCATCCACACAAGCCAAATAACTTGGTTGATTAAGTAAAAACTAGCATAAAATAACCCGGCATTACAAAAGGGTAGTAAATTAATGGGCCTCTACTAGGCACTACATGAGGTCTATAAAAACATTGTCTTCAAGAAACACCATGAGAATCATCACACTTCCTCTTTCCATTAGAACTCATCCTATCACTATGAGTAAAAGAAACTATCCACAACCCTGAATTTCTATCCATGTCTGTTTTTGACCACCAACTCTCTATCCGTCACATCATCATAAAAATTATTTTTCAATATTAAAATATAAGAATGTATATCATCTCAAAGTACCAACTCAAACTATCGAGTCTCCACCTTCTGATTTGATACTATATTAGGAGAAAACTGTATGATCTTAGTGATGCATTTTTAATACTCTATTTTTTTACTATAAGACTGCTTGAGTTTGAACTATATAATTACCTTCACCAACAACATCAAAAATAGATTGAACTAGTCAGTGGAAATAACATTTATGTATTTACACTCTATGTCCTCATGCTTATTCACCATCACCATTGTGTCCCATCATCTCATTCTAGGTCTTTCCAACAAAAAAGGTGGAACACTTCACCTTCATTTAATCTGGTGTCTCTAAAAACTCAAAAAAATTATCCATATTTCTCAACCATTCATCATCATCTTGAGGATTATTGGATCTTTTGAATGCTATAGTTTTCTGAAAAAGAAACTCATAGGAATGATTCTGTAAAGAATATCTCTGAGGATCCATAGTTGGAGCCTGAACGAGAACTATTGTAGGTGCCTATCCTAGAGCTTGGATAATATGAAAAATCATCTTAACTAGACTCAGGTCCATAATTTGATTTTATCACTGGGGTTTAACATCAGCATCCCCCTGATCCAATTTGAACATATTCCTAAAGGCATGATTCTACATGACATTAGTAGGAAACATTAATTACATCAGATTGAAACTCAAACTGAGGAATAATGAAATTAATCCCAACTGATAGACAATCTAGATTTGGAATTCAATCCATCTAAATCAAAATCTGGGTAAAGTCTAGAACTACTCCTCAAGACATCTTTCCCAAACCACCCCTGGTAACTTAAGGTATGTTATTGTGAGATATGGTCGTGAAATCATATGTAGCATCCCCATATGTGAAAAAAAGATTAAACTTATGCATACTGACATCAATACAAGAAGTTCAATATATAATTATGATACCACTTTATCATGAACTAACCTAGGTAACCTGGTAACTTGATAACCAAGAAGACATAGACATGGCACAAAGTAAATTCTCAATCCCCATGGGTTAGAGACAAGAACATTTAATCATACAAAATAGAAGTGGGAATGAATTTTCCACAAACTTTTCTGAAGCAAGATAAAAAATTCATTATGTATACAAGAACAACTCCACAGGGAGAACTACACCAAAATTAATACAAATAAGCAAACATAATGTACTAAAAAAATACCAGAGAACCAAATAACAACTAGAGTCCCATCATACACCACTATCTCTAACCAAGGATCGAAAACCATAACAACCTTAAAGTGGTGATTCTACCCTCACTAAACATGGAAGGAGACAATTTATATTCACTCAAAGGAATATGTAGGGTGTGATCTAAAAGACCATTTGGGTCTCACTAAGGATTCCATAAATAGAGGACAACATTTAATTAAACAAATAATGATTTCAATTTTAAATAAAAGGCACATAATTTCAAAATTACATTTTAAAAAATCATTCTTTATATTTTAGATTATGGGAATACTTTAATCAAATCTCTTAAATAATAATTTTGTTTAAAATAGTTTATATAATTTGGGAATTCATGTGTAAAAAGTTTATAAAGAATGTAATTTATTAAAAATATAAATAATGAGAAACATGGTCATATTCAAAAAGGTATGACAGTTCTAGGTTATAGGATCCTCACACAATCATGTGATAATAACAGAAATGGGCACACACATCTCTTAAAACTTATAGAGAGGACTCATCATAATATTAACAAGGAACAGGGTATTCCAATAATGTATTTTTTGGAGATATAAATCATCAATCCATTGCTAGGGGAATTATTACCTAGCATTTTGGTTTCAAATAACACACTAACTACCACGTATCACATGTTCTCAAATACAATAAATGGTGTGAAAATTATTTTAAAATAGTTTAAAATATAATTCATCTCATTCTCCAATTTATAATATTCTATTTTCAATTAAAAACCAAAATAGATTTTAATAAAAACATGAATTTTCCATGATTAACCCAATTGGTTTGAATCTGAATAATTTAAGACATTATTCTCATATAATATTTTGAAATCAATTTACAATTCAATTTCAAAATTTAAATTTAATAGCTTTCCATAAAATCCATAAACACATACAAATTCAATGGAATTGGTGGGTTTCCCCAATTTCATTCCAAAATAAATTAAATTCCCCATTACAATGGAATTGGGTTTTTAATAATCCAATTGAAATAAATTTCATTAAAATAAATAAATTTAATTTAAATAAAACAATTGAATTTAAATCAATAAATTTAGGGTCAATAAAAAATTTCCATTATAACAGAACCACCTACCTCAGGATCACAGGATCTCAAAACAAAAATTCCTAACCGAGAAACTCCAATAAAGAATTTTTTCTAAGAGGATATGATAATAAGACCTAGATTCATGATAAGAAACATTTAGGATTAGATCCTCCAACAAAACAGAGATAAAAAAACTATATGTGTGAAGAGGATATAGCAGGATAAAGATAATGGGAAGAGGAAACCTAACGGTTAGAGATCTAACATCATTTTTCACGAATTGATACACTTAATGAATCATGTAGAGTGGAAAAATAACATCTTGGGAGACTCAAAGGAAGAAGAAAATGTATTATGTTGAGTTAGTTCCATTGAGAACCTAAAAATAGTGTTTAAGTATTTCAAAATTAGATTTTATGTTTAATTAAAAGATGTGCACAGTTTCTTGGGTAGGTCCGCACAATTAGACAAATCATGTGCCCAAACTATGCACCCCATTTAATGGGGTTTCATGGTTTCTCTTAGTTTGATGAATGATTTATCAAACCATGCACCAACCATGTAAACCATCATTTTTTGTGTTTGTATGTTTTGAACTAGATGAGCTCATAGTTTGGGAAAAATGTGCACTAATCGTGGACAACCCAAAAGCATTAAAAATTTCCAAAATTTCACATGAATAAAACATAATTTAAACCCAAAAAAATTATGTTAAAAATATGGTTTTATGAATATTATAAAAAACAATAGGGTGTTACACTTATCATGGAAAAATGTGGGTGGAATTATTTTTTCAAAAAATTACAAGAATTTTACTCCTTCGCTATAAAAAGGCAGTCACCACTTCCACTTCCTTACACCTATAAAAACACACTAGATCAAAAAAACTTCCCAAATAAAACCTAAAAATACCTACCCTTATTCTAAAAGCCTATTTTTCAGTATAAATCAATCTAAAGAATCCATCTGGTGAAAACCAAAAGTAGTTACCTGAATAAGGGTAACATCATTCCTCAAGATCTTTTATTTTATTATCATTATCCAACACCTAAAATATTCTTATTTCATTCTTATATAATTTAAAAAAATATATTCAATATACTGAGATGTTTTTATTCTAATATTTCTACCTATACATACTCACACCTCCATCTAATGGGTAATGAAATTACCATTTATGTGTACTGATAACTACCACCATGTAAAATGATGTTCATTTTTTTTACTTTACCACATATCATTGTTGGGAATTATAATGGAAAAACTATTTATATATGATATATATTTTTTATTTTTTATTTATTCTTCTATAATTTTTATATAACACATTCCTCTATGCTTTAAATTTTGTGGGAGTATGACACCATCATTTGTGGAAGTGTGGACTACCACCTCCTCAAATCAATGTGATTCATTCATGCTATATATGGAATGTATAAAGGATGTATTAAATAAAACTATATGATACATATGAAATAAATATGATACTTAGAGAATACATGAAGTTATAAATATTATTATTATTACAATATTATTTAATTACATTATTTAAAAAACTATATATTAGGTTAAAGGATGTTCACATGAAAAGGAAATGGAAGGTAAGTGTTTTTAATCTCACTCTCTACATCCGTGAGATAAATGTCTTATTCACCACATACTTATCTTGTGCGGTGTATCTAATTCCCATTTTGATATATTATATAATGAATAGTTTTATATTTATGGTATTTTTATTCTTAATTTTAATTATTTATTCTATGTGGTTTTGAATTAAATGTTAACAAGGGGTAAATAATTTCATAACCCAAAACCTTTTTATGGGTTATATTACCTTCTCATTATCATTAATATTCTAATATTGTGTGTGTAATCACTTTTTTGAATTTAATTTTATATTTCTAATTGTTTTATGTGGATTTATATTTGACACATATAATCTATTCATTTATTTATTATCATAATAATGTTATGGCCTTTTCCATGATTTACCTGGAAATATCATTTTGTTCACGATTATTTACATTCTAATTTCTATCATATAAAATTATTGAATAATTATTTAATAAATCAATTCACGTTTTTTCCATTGGTTATTTATTACATTTTCCATGTAATATTATAATTTTTCAACTCGTTGGTACTCAATTTTTTTTAATAAAATGTATTTAAGTAAAACTGAAATCATTTTTCTCATTAGTCGAAGAACTTGTTTTATTCTATTTTTTTCCAAAAATCCCTTTTCAAAGAAATGGATTTTCAAAATATTTTTTAGTATTAAAATGATATTTTCATCAAAAATATTTTTAAAAGTTATTTTTATAGTGTTTTCATTCATCATCAACAAAACTTATTTATTTTTACACCAATTGCAATATGTTGTATTGATATCACCTTTATTCTTCCTTTGGATGGTTTATGATATATTGGACTAAGGATGAAATTGACATTCACTACCTTGGTTCCTTTTTGTCTTCTTGAAACATTCAATTTATTAATTTCATTGAAAATTTAATTTTACCTAATTATCAATATCATTTATCATTGATATGTTTAATTCCAAAAATGTATTTCATTTTTAAATATAATGTTTACATTGAATGTTATATGATTATATGAGGAAATATTGATAAATTTGTTTCAATTATTCAATATAGATATCTTATAAGGAACACTATTCATTAATTAAATTGATTAATTCACTATATAACTAATGCTTTTGAAATGAACTATACGGGTTGGGGTCTAATTAAATCAAGACCTATATGTTGGAGACTAGTTAATGAAATCCCTATGGGTTGGGGATAGTTTAAAGTAATCCCCTCAATGTATTGGTAGTCTCCAGAGAAAAAATTAGTTTGAAACTAACCCATTAAGTTTTTTTTCAAGTAGAATAGATGGGTTTATACCCACATACATAAAATATCTTGTGAAAGGTCTTGATGGTACTGGTTCATGTGCTAGATACATGATATCCAATAATTAATCATTTCCTTCATTATTATTAATGAGATTTTCATTATGACATAATCTATGGATTAATTTCATTATCATTTTATTGATCAAATGTCATGTGTTTTAGTTTCTTACCTTTCTATATTGATTATTACTTATCCAATTATTTTAAATTTCATTTGTTTTAATTAATTTACGTTTCTATATTTTTATGCAATTTCATCTCATTTTAATGATTATATGGAATGTGTTTTCAGTTAGTTAACATTCTACACTATTTATGAAAATACTTATCAATTTATTGGTTACATGGAATGTTTATTCAGTTTCTACCTAGATATATTGACTATATTCATTGATTCATTATTGATTATGTTGTACATCACCCTTACTTAGAATTTGAGATCACCCTGATTTTGTTTCCTTTCCCCATGATTCCTTAAAGTGTAGTAAGAGAGATATGAAATGATACACTATATGGAATAAACTTATTATCCTTAAATTAAATAAAAAAAAATATTTTTTAATTAGTGTATTCATTTTTAAATAAAGACTCATGTATATATCTAGTTTACAGAGACTATTAAACTATACCATTGTTTTGGATTTGATTTACTTGTATATTATGCTAATGTAATGGTAGCATGACACTGGATCAAGTATTTCTGGTGTCAGGTCACTATATTTGGTATTAGAGAAATATTAGTAGCAACATTGGGAACTAGATTTCATAAAAAATATATTATAGAACATAAAAATAAGGTAGAATTTGAGGATAAGTATAGAAGAATGTCTTATAATTTTAGTAAGTTATATATTATGTGGGTATTCCTATCTATATATCCTTATATGAATATTAAAACTAGATGTGGTTCTTACAAACAAATGAACCTTGGGGTAACAAATCCAACAAGGTGTGTCAAGCTTGACATGAGTGTAACATGATACATAACAATGATCTTTATTGTGCACCTAGTAAGACAGTACTTGGGGATATGCTTAGGAAAATTCACATTTTCATTAAAAACTATTAAGAAGGATTTGAATATGTGATAAAAATGAATTACATAAAAAACCTAAGGTTTTTTAGATTGAAAATAATGTATAATGATTTAGATATCTATTAAATGACCATAATCATTTCTCACTATGACTATTGTTACTCACACTGCGCTTTCTGGTTTTAGTATATGGCTAAAACCTGAAAGAATCATGTTAAAATTGATCATGAAGGACAAGTTAGTGGAAATGAGAAACCAAATATAATGTTGATATGAGTGAAAGATATAAATGTCATTCCTAATTAGTTTTCCTGAAATATGATTAACAATACATAATTTATCCCACTCTAAGACACACCAAATAATGGAAGGATGTAGTTTTTTGAGAGCACGAGTGGTGGAGACCATGGAGAAAAAATGGATTGATTTTCATCATGAAAGAAATGTGGAAAGAGACACCCAATAAACCGTCTCAACATAATGAATAAATACTTTATCTATAAGAAAGAAGGAATTAAATCGAATAATTTCCAAGGAAAAATGAAGAGTATGATGGATGGAAATAAATCTGATTCTAAGGATACATATATGGTTCTTTGCTATAAATATAGGGAATCAGTGAGTTAACCATGTAAATTCCCTCTTCAAAAAGATAAAATCTAGATCAACAAAGGATTTATGTGAAAATAAACAGATGAATTATTTATGTGATGGATTTTTGTTGAAAACAAATTTTAAAATGTTATATAATGACTAAATTTCAAGGATTTCCATCATATTAATTTTAGAAATTATATAGATATTGTTTTAGAAATGGAAATACTTTATTCCAGGTGACAACCCATAATGTTTAGAAAGGGATATGGACTTGAACCCATAACCCATGGATGATAAGGGTTTTTCACCAACCAATGGCCTATATGAATTCCTTGTTAATTTATCATTGTTCAAGTTAAAAAATATGATGAATAAATATTAATAGTGAATAAATAGTATTAGTTTTGAGGTTTAGAGATTAATTTATTAACCATATTAGTTTTATAAAAAAGTTAGAGACAAATGGAATTAATTTTCACTCTTTTATGGGTTTTACGATCTGTTAAAATTTTATTTCAGTTATTTAGGCATCAAAAATTAACTTTTTGATATCAATTTGTTGAATTAATGGATAAATTAGAAAAATTGGTCAAAGAAAAACAAAATTATGAAATTTTGGTTATATAAATATATCATGTAATTATATTTCCTTAAATTTTTATATAGTAAAATTATTACTCAACATTGGGAAAATTATTAAACAAATTTTGTGATAATACCTTTATTTTTGTTGAACTGATGGTGTTTTGAATCATCACATATTTGTGACATATAGGACCTCTACATTATATTGAACATTCACCAATTTTTTATTGATAAGCTCAATCACACTATATAAATATTTAAACTTTTCCTCTATATATGTATATTTACTTTCCACTAATGTTCTCCTACTTATAGACCTTGTTATATGTCAATCCATGTGACCTTTGTACTTCATATTCTCTATTTTCTAGGTGATGTATTATGAACCCTTATCAAGATATGGGATTTAAAAATAGGAAAAACCAAAAAATATATTACCAATATTGAGATAAAATTGCAAGGAAACAATTTATTTATGGTTGGGAGAATGTAACACCCTAAAACTCTAAAGTAAGAACATTTTATTCGATAACATGTTTGAAATGAAACACCAAGTGTGTAATGGAATATGATATCCTAAGATATTATAATATTTTAAATATTTTAAATTTATCAATGATATAGTTTTTAATTCATATGATAATTATTTATCATGTGTGACACTCAACAACATGTTTCTTTAATGCTTTGCATTACACACTTGATTGAGTTTTATTGAACAACAATATATTATCAAAATATTATCAATTAATATAATAAAACTTAACCTAGCCATTAAATTAGATATTGTGAATAGTATTAACTAAATTTTGAGAATATATTTATTATAAATTTTAAAAATATTTTTGACATTACTCCAATAAATTTTATTGTTATAAGATAAGAACAAACCCAATTTTGTTTCATAAAAACCTCTATTTTTATAAAAACACTTTTTCAAATTTTTAATAGAGAACCTATTTTACATAAATTTTTTAGATATTTTATAAATTTTATATGTCAAAAAAAACTTTAATTTTGAAAAATAACCATAAAAATTAGGTTAGGGTTATTTTTTATATTTTTTGTGAAGTTTCATTTTTTTATGAATAGTTAAAAATACTGAATTTTATTTCAAAACCGTTTATTAATACAGTATATTTATATTTATAAATTACATTTTTTGGTTTTAAATTTTAAATTGTTCAGTCTTACATCAATTAATTAAATTTATGTCATTTTAATCAATTTCAATTTGAAATTTGACATAAAAAAGTAAAATTTTGATCATTTTTGCAGTAAAAACCCACTTTATCGTCCTATATGTGAGATTAAATTTAAACTGTTTTCTACCATTTATATGATTTTAATTTTGAAAAATAGATTCCATATTTTAAAAAATAATAATTTATAATCAAAATTAAGTGGAACATAGTTTTTGGACAAAAATATTACTGACATTAATTAAAATTAATTATAACGATTAAGAGAAAAATTTGCTAAATTAGGGTATAAACCATAATCATAATTGAAAAAATTACCAAGAAACATGTTTAAAATACATTGTAAATTAATATTTCCACCCTATAATACATTTAATATAATTTTTTATATTATGAAAGCCACATTTCTTTGGATAAATGTGGGTGGAATTGCATTTTAGAAAATTTACAAGAATGTTACTCCTCCTCGACTATAAAAAGTCACTCAACATGCCAACTTCACCACACCTCTCAAGACACTTTGAATTGAAAAAACTCTTCCAAATTATATCATTAAATTTCCTCTAATAATCCTATATTCATCACATTGAGAATAAATCTATCTAAGAAATCCCTTTGGTGCAAAAAAAAGATACCTGGATAAGACGTAACATCCTTCCTCAAGATATTTTGTTTTATTTTAATTATACACCACCTCAAATATTTATATTAAATTTATACACAATAAATGTAGTATCCTAAATATATAAAGTTTTTATGTTATTATTTATACCTATAGTTTCACACACTTCCATCTAATAGACAATGAACTTACCGTTTATGTTTAAGGTGAACTACTGCCTTGAAAAACGATGTCGTTAATTTTACCTTACCAAATATCATTTTTGGAAATAATTATAGACACACTATTTATATATGTTATTTATGATATTTATTATATATTTATTCTCCTTTAATTTTTATATAACACATACCTATATTCTTTCCATTTTGTGGGAATATGATTACATTGTTTGTTGAAGTTTGGACTACCACATCCTCAAAGCGATGAGATTCATTTACGCTATACATGGAAGGTATAAATGATGATTTTAATTAAAATATATGAAATATATGACATAAATATGATAATATAATAATAATAATATAAATTTATGTCATTTAATTTTCATTCTCTTCAACACGACACGAAAGTGGAAGTAGTATTCCTGCATACGTATGAACTACCATCCCCTTAAACAGTGCATTTAATTTTCTAGCTCCAAATATTAGGGATTATTATAAACACATATATATTGAATATATATTATAATTAAATCATGGTTTACATTATTAATATGATTAAATAATGATTTATGTAATATGAATAACAAGTAATAATTAAAAACATACTAAGAAAACTAGACAATTAACACCCGAAATAGTGAAAATAATGAATAATTACTTTCAAACGAGTAATAAGATATTATATGAAGATAAAAAAAGATATTATAAATAATATTATGGTAATTTTACAATTTAATAATATGATTTAAAACACTATACAAGAGGTTAAAATCCGTTCAATTAAAAAGGAAACACACGGTAATGGATTTTCATCTCAGTTTTTTACATCCATAAGATAAATTTTATATTCAACACATAATTATTTTGTGTGGTGTATATAATTTCCATTTTTATATATTATACCATTAATAGTTTTAAATTATCATTATTTTTAGTTTCATTTTGAATTAATTTTTCTAGGGGTATTTGAATTAAATGTTACAAATTTTTAAACAATTACATAACCCGATTCCTTTTCATTGGGTTATATAACTTCCTCATTGTTTTTAATATTATAAGATTACATGGGTAATCAATTTTTTCTATATATTATTTTATTTACACTAGTTTTATGTCGAATTACATATGAAAAACATAATCCCTTAATTGATTGACTCTCACATCAATGTTATAGTCTTTTTAAGGGTTGACTTCACAATCTCAATTTTTTTAGGATTGATTACACTTGAATTTCCATCAGAGAAAATTATTGAATAATTTTTTGATAAATATTTTAATTTTTTCCTATTCTATTTATTTACCACCTTTTCCATGTAACACAACCATTTTTCTACTCTTTGGTACTGAAAATGTTTTATATTTTTTTATAAAACATGACTTTATTTCTCTCTTTAGTTGGAGAACCTATTTTATTCTAAAAACACTTTTTTCAAAATATGATTTTCAAAGAAAAGGATATTAAAAATGTTTTTATGAATTAAAAGTATATTTTACTTAATAATGCTTTTAAGATATCTTTTTATAGTATTTTCATTCATCAATTATGACAACTATTTTTTTTGTACACCACTTGGGATATGTTGTGTTAATACCATCCTTATTATTCCTTTGGATAGTTTAAGATTTATATGACCATGGATAATATTGAAATTCACTAACATGATTCCTTTTAGTACCCATTAAATATTCAATTTCTTATAATCATTTAACATTTAATTTCACCTAATTATCCATATCATTTATCATGGATATGTTTATTTCCTAAAACATATATAATTTTTAAATATATTGTTTACTTTGATAGATATTTTATTATCTGTGGGAATATTGATAAATACGTATCCATTATTCAATAAGGATAACTGATAAGGAAAATTTCTTATTAATTAAATTTATTATTTCACTATATGTGGAATTATTTGTACATGCACAATAATTGTTGGGGACTATTTAATGTAAGCCCGATGGGTTAGGGGTTGGTTAATGAAATACCAATGGCTTGGGGACCATTTAAAGCAAGCCCCTCGATCCATCAGTATTAGGATGGGGTGAAATTATTTGTAAAAATCCCCTTCAATTTTGTTTCCAAGAATAATAGACATGTTTTTACCCACATACATAAACCTTCTTATTAAAGGTCTTATTATTAATTTTTTATGTTCTAGATAAATGAAATCTAATAATTATGAACTACTTTAATTATTTTCTATGATATATTTACTATGAGAAAATATATGGATTCATTTTATTCTCCTTTTATTTATTAAATAGATTTTTTTTCAGTTTATTACCTTTTTGTATTGAGTATATACTATACAGTTATGTTAAATGAGATGTGTTTTAATTTATTTAAATTCATATATTATTTACACACTTATTCTCAATTTAATGTGTTTTCAGTTATTTACCATTCCATATTTTTTTATGAACATTGCTATCATTTTATTGATTACATGGAATGTGCATTCAGTTATTACCATTCCATGTTGACTGTTCTAATTGATTCATTATTTATTATTTTGTACTTTACCATTACTGATCTTTTAAACTCGCCATTATTTTGTTTCCTTTCCCCAATATTCCCTAAAGTGTACTAAGAGGGATATACAAGGATACACAAGATGGAATAATACTAGTATCCTCAAATGAAAGAAAAACATATGTTGTAATTAGTGTATTGATTTGTAAATAAAGACTTGTGTATGTATCAACTTTACCAAGAATAATAGACTATTAGGTACTTTGGGAAGTGAATTACTTGTATCTTATACCAATTTAATGGTATTATGACACCAAATCCAATATTTCTTGGGTCAGATGACTATAAAATTTTTCTTTCAGATGAGTAAATTTTTTTATGTGATATTTATGACATTTTTAATGTTATTGTGGAACACATATGTATACTGTATTTTTATGTTATGTGTAGGTCCATTATAGACCTCAAATGTATTAGGCGACTCTTTATATCTGATGAAATTGATTGAAATGGACTGTGTAGTGAACAAAATCCACCATTAGACTCTATTAACTCAATACTAAATGGAATGTTTAGTGATCCTAATCAACCAAGGGACTCTACACATAATTTTATGATAGTCTTGGATGGTTATTATTCAAATAAAAAGTTCCTTTATTATGGTAAAATACCTAATGTACAAGGATGTATATTTATTTTAATTAATGGAGTCTGGGTATAAACTTTTTAAATGTTTTCTGAGGGTTTTCCATTATTGGGAAGGATTAGGAGGTGGTTCATTTTGTTTTGTTGAAATTGGTCAGAAAAAAATATACAATGCATTTACTGGCTGTGTATAGGTTACACAATGTGTAATTTATTCAAAACCCAAGTCATGACAAAGTGTATGGTGTAAATAATTTACACATCATGTAAAAATTTTAATTTATGTTCAAGTCAAGAAAGGTCAAATATTAATATGAGGAGACATGTTTTTTGATGAATATACATTAATGGAAATTCATAAAGTGTAAATGGATTACATGATTTGTATTTATTTAATGCAAATATTTAAGTGGGAAGTTAGTATGATTTTATTTCATTCTAATTATTATTTCCATATATTCTCACTATAGAGAGAATTATTGAAGATTTTGGAGTCCCTCTCATAAATATAGATGTCTAGATCACACATTTAATCCTTGGAGGTGGTATTTCATTAGTTTTCAGTTATCTTCCTTTGTTCTTGAGTTGTTTTAGTGTAATATTTTGATCATAGGTTTTTTTATATATTGTTTTGGGGTTTTTATATTGTCTTGGGATGATTTAGGTTCTTCTTTATATCTTTTTCACCTTATTTCTTATTGGTATTTCTCATTGTAAGAGATTTCTTAATATCTGTTTAATATTGAGGGTTATAAAAATTAACCCCATGGAATTTTTAAATAGGATATCATATTCAATATTATGATTATGCATATATAACATGATATATAATTAATTTATTAATTTATAAATGATAAATCATGGATTATAATATATTTTATAGCCTTTTTGATTCGATTGATTGTGACATGAATTTTGGCTGCATGTTGGGAGAGAACACCATTGATTTAAATTGAAATGGGTAATGTATTAAATTGTGTTTATAATGAAATGAGACCTTAGGTGATTTCTTGATATAGAACCCCTATGTAATGGCTTATTTTTTATTGATAATTTTTTTGATCACTGAGTTAACTGGATGTATAATTGAATGTTAAATAATAATTTTCTTAATTAACCATTGAGTTGTATGATTTGATATTTTGAATACATAAAGTTATTAATGATAATGTTATCATGATATAATTATTATATTGAGAGGTATATTCCTATCCCCTTGTTATAATGCATCTTTTGATTATGTTATTCCTACTCCCATGTTGTAATGCTTATATTGAGTGGGATATGTCCAGTCCCATGCTATAATGCTTATATTGAGTGAGAAATGAAAAATACCGTATTGTAATGATTATATTTAGAAGTATCTTCCTACTCCCACACTAAAATTATTTTATAGGGGTATTATACAAGATTTTAATTCCTTTTCCATGGTTATATGGTTATTGGTTTGTATGATTGTACTACATAATCAGATATGTTCTGACATGGTGATGGAGTAGGTTGATGTATATATTGTATTAATAATTTAATTAATACACTTATTTATCGCTTTATTACATACACATATTACTATGTTGGTTAGTTTTAGACATGTTGGTGTCAACATACTGAGTTTTACACACATCCTATTCTCACTTCCATTTGGTACCCAAGAAGATTACATGGTTTCCATTTTTTACAAGGGCATGGGACCTTGATAATGGTTCTTTTTTCATTTGTTGGATGGGATGGAGATTGGTTATGAGACTGATGGGGGTTTGAGACAAGTGTCTTTAGAGTTTTATTTATTTTTATGATTATTTTATTTGTATTTTTTTAGTTTTACATTAAGGTACATATCAACCTATCATTACATGATTCAACAATATTGGTATATTGGATTATCCATTATTTTCTAGTAATATTATTTGGTTTCCACTATGTGTATTACTCTTATTAAATTTATTTATTATGGTTTATTCTCCAATACTGTACTATTTAATCGGGGGTATAGTCTCCCCACTACACTTATCACACCCACACTTCTTGTTGGAAGCCTATACCATATAGGATGTGAGCATGAGGTATCGTAACCAATCCTTTTTGGTCATGTGAGAGAGTTCTAGATTAGGGGATATTGAAAAATGTTATTAGAGTATCTAGTTCATATTTTTTGGTTTCTTTACTATTTGAGAAAGGTGAAAAGAGACTAGTATGCTCTAGAACATGGTAAAGAGAGTGTTCATGAGAGTATAAAACCCATGTATGGGGAAAATCCAAGTGCCCATGGATGGGATTGTTGTTTATGCCGATCTCTTGTCAAATTTGATGTTATTTCACCTTGAGTTCTTCACATTATATGTGATGTTATTTTTCACTATATATTTTTACTCATGGAATGGTATGTAGTGAGATGAATATGCATTCATCATGATATAGGACCTATGAATATATATTGATAATAATTGTTTATGATAGAGACATATTTATTTCATTTGTTCAATACTTTCATAAATTGCATGTGGTATGAGATAATGATTACATATATTAAATTGAATAAATCTAACTATTATTTCATTCTAAAACACTTATAATCCATGTTTAGTGAGACCTAGAGTTGTTCTTTTCTATTTTTTTCACTTATTGAGGTTGACCATTTATTTTTAGATAGTGTTCTAAGGAGCGTGTTTTCCTTATAGTGAATATTCCTCAATGTTGTCATTGTGTTGAACATTAGGATAATAGAAATAAATATGATCCAAATGCATCTAAACTGCATATTCATGTAGTTACCAATGGTTATATGTATTTTTAGTATCATGACTGCTTATTGAGGGTAACGTGATCCATGGAAAGATAGATTTTTCATACCCTAAATTTGATATTTAATCTCACGACAGAGTACCTGCTGCATTATACACCTATTTTAACTAAGTAAGGAGGCCCCCATAAGGATGGGTTCTGAATTGAACTAGTCCAAAACATATTAAATCATCTTGAGACACCCCCATATATGATGGTTATGATTGATTATTATACACTATATGGACCTTCCAAGAATTAGAGAGATATTCTAGTGAATGATTAGAACAAGGTAGAGTTATCATAGAAGGAATTCAATGTGAATTTCATGGTCAACTTCTTTCTAGAGATGGTTATGGATGAGAAAGAATGAGAGTTCATGTATATGACACAGGAGGGAATGTTAGTGATAAAAAACGCTACACTATTCTCCTAATTAGATAATTATTCACCATAATTGGTAGATGATTAGTTCTCAAAGGAAATGAATTTTTAGTACAGAATTAAATATGATATTAGGTCAAAAGTGAATGTTTTTTTTGTCAAAGTATACATTATTATGTTAGGAATCGAGTACTCATCATAGAAGAAAATCTAAGGTATACATTTAGTAGAAGCCTTGATGTTTTTGTAGGGATGAAAAGGAGTTTTTATAATGTAAAGAAGTTCCAATATGGAAGTTGTTACCACATAGAAATGGATTGAGAAGTCACGGTCGTGGGAAGCCATCCCAGGACCATGTTCCATTGCATTGATTTCACTGTGTCATATTAGGACATAAGTGGACTTAGTGTCCTTACCCAAATTTGTAGTATCTCCATTTTCATAGGATGGGCCTCATATAGAGTTTTTAGGGGCATGCAGGAATATAGAAATGGAATGGGAGAATGATAGGTAATAGATTCAAAGAGAGAATTAACTTCTCCTCAATAGAAAGGTAGTTGTAGTTCCATAGGTCATTCAGGTCGAGGAATGTGACTTGGTACCCCAGTGTTAGAATGGAAGTACTAGGAAGTGGGAGTAGATATATGGAGTTAGGTTGGATCCCAGGGAAGAGTGGCTGGTTAGCTACAAATTATGCATACTACATTTTCTATTGATTATTCATAACCTTCTTCTGTAATAAGTACGATTCACATATCATCTACCCTTGCATGTGTTTTTTATACAGGCTCCTCACATTCCTTTTATATATAAAATATTTACATATGGATTGGGATTCATCATGAAAATAATTATGGTTATTTTACTAATAATGAACCATAGGGATTTCTATTATACAATATTAAATGATATAAGGAATTTTTTTCTAGAGATATGAGGATACTGATTTTTAGGGTAACTGTATGTGTTGGAAATGATAGGTTTCAAGTTGAATCTTTGTATTGATTGTCTAGTTTTATAACAGACACATATCAACTATTACAAGATGATATTTACATTTCCATCTCTAGAAGGATGTAGCTATTATCACCATGGTGAGTGAGATCTTATGGATGGTCATGAAGGATAAATTCAATTCATATTGTGTTGTCTCATATATCACATTGAAAGCCTTTTTTTGGATGATGATTTAATTTACCATTATTATTTTCCTCATATGGTAGACCAATTTTATAATGTCTTTCCTAGTGAGTTCTATAGATTATCTCCCAAGCATGAGATTAATTCCTCAATTGAGTTATTTTTGGGTTCAGAACCTATTTCTATCATGACTTACATAATTTCACCTATAGAGGTTCAAAGTTCAATTTTTAATTTAATGATATAAAAGAATAAGGGTTTTTATATCATAGTATGTATCCATGTTATTCTCTAGTTCTTTTAACCTAGATGGAATATGGTACCTTGATCATATGTGTTTATTATTAGAGACTGAACCATATTACAGTTAAGAACCTCTATTATATTCTATGCATTCGTGAACTCTTTAATCTATTGAGAGGTTCTAAGACCTTCTCCAAAAATTATTTGAGACCAGGATACCTCTAGTTGAGTGTGATACCTTTAGACATATGACATACTACATTTAAAATAAAATATGTCTTGTATGAATTTGTATTGATGTTGTATGTATTGATTAATTCTATAGAGATATTCATGGATTTTATGAATTGGATCATTCATCCTTTAATGGACTAGTTTTTGGTGGTTTTTGTCAATGTCATTATAGTGTACTCCCATTTAGCAGATGATCATGAAGAAAAACATGAAATAATCTTACATGCATTGATAGAGCATCATCTTTATGCCTGGATAAATAACTATAGTTTCTGTATTTAATTTTTTTAAATCATGGTACATATTATCTTATAGGATATCATGTTAGCTGACCTAGATAATGTTGAAGTTGTATAATTATGGGGGCACCTCAATATTGAATTAGAAATTTAGAGTCTTCTCAGTTTATTAAGTTATTTTTAGTGCTTTATCTATGACTTCTCCCATCTAAAATATCTGATGTCAAGGATGAACATGAAAGAAGTGATGTTTTTTTTGGCTACATGATTACAATATATATTTTCAAAAGATTAATGGAAATTTTACCTCAGTATATACCCTCACTTTTCCTATACTAGGTAAACCCAATACTATGTACAATGATGCATATAGAGTTAGACTCATAGAAGATATGATAAAGGATGATCTAGAGGATTCTTATCGATCCAAATATTTGAGATTAGAAAATAAGAATAACCCTACTCACAATATATAGTTAACTATTATGGTAAATTCCCTGATATTTTGGAGAAACTATCTTATAGGAGAGTTGTTTGTGGTGTAAATGGACCAAAAGATCATCAGGTACATCACTTATAAGTGGGAAATAAATGTTCAAAAATGGAGGTGGGTCATATATATGCAGTCCTTTGATGTCTATTTTGATATTACACCAGTCCTAGGGAATGTCTTTGAAGATGCATTAAGATGGAATGTAATGACTCAAACTGTTATAAGTGAAAATTCCCTTTTGATTTAATTAAATGTATTATTTTTTTAAAATAGATATATAAAAAAACACACTCTATTTGTTTTATAATATCTAATTATATTAAAATTACCATCATATATCATTACCGTTGATAATATACCCATTGAACAATGATCACATGACTAGTATAAATATAGTGTTTTAACAAATCCTTTCAACAAAGAAAAAGGAGGTGATAGCCTCAACTAGCAGGATAATTCCCTATAAAGCCCATATATTAGAGATTTTGAGGGAGACAATATTTCTAGGATTTTTCCTAGACCAAGATCAAGATGATATCCAATAACTTAAGCATGAGTGAAACCATTTATGGGAGATGTTCAAGCTCATCAAGATCACAACCCAAACCTTGTTCACTGAACTGACCCATGAAAGCCCCACCATATAAAACCATACTATTAGGGTGTACAATTTTTTAATAAAGGGTTATGTATCAAAACCCTAGCATCATTACTATGTACATTATTTATGTATAAAATAATGAATATACTTTCATTTTCTTATTTTTTTTAAAGCACAAATAGTATCTTTGGTTAATATTCAAAATCAGTTAAGAAATATATTTTGGAAAATTAATGAATTTTTTAAATAAATGATATTTTAATAAAATATTTTCATGAAATTACTTTTATTAAATATAAATGATCATATAATTTTTATGAAGTCAAATGTAATCGTTATTAAGGGTTGAAAACTATTTTTTTCAAAACCTGTCAATTTTCAATGAATGTTAGTTTTCATTTTAAAAGTGAAAGTTGACATATTTAAAAAATTATTTAGAATAAATAAATATTTTTTTTGGAATCAGGATTTAAAAATTATCCAACAGTGAATTTTTCATAATTTTTTGAGATAGTCGAATTTTTCGGTAAAAATTAAAAACCATATAAATATATAGTGTGTTTTCTGACATCATAATGGACCAATAGTGATGTAATAAACACTATAAAAAGGATATTATTTAAAATATATGTTTTAACTTTAAAATAATGTTATTTTAGAATTTTTTTTAATTATTTTATAAAGCCTTAGTGAATCCTCCAAAAAGTATAATATGTTTTATGATTTTAAATTCATTTCTTTAATAATATGACTCACCTTCACATAAGAAAGCCTAATATTTTTAATATATTCAGCCCTTGGAATTCTAAAATAATTTTTTCCACTCCTATTTAGAAAAAACCTGGGAAAATACTATGGGAATGTCTATAGTTTTTAATATTTAATTATATAGATTGCAAAACCTAAGTTTGTGAAATATTAAAGAATTCCCCTCTCATTTTCTATATAAAACCAACAAAGATCCCACATATCTTTACTAAAAATACTTGTATCACATCCTTAATCTATACTCCCCTCTCTATAATCCTCCAAAGTCACCCAAATCACTCAATAATTCCCTCTTCCATCTTTTGATATAACACACTCAAGTAAGGGTTTCCTTCCATTCTCATTTTTATCCAAGTGTCCTTATATTGTTACACCCTTTTATTTTCAATTAAAAATGATGGGTATGTTTTTTCACCTCCCCCATACCGCCCTTATTATGTTTTAATGATTATATACCCCTTTCTCTCTCATTCATCTCTCCTATGTACACCTATTACCATGCTAAAATTTAGTAAGAGTTATTTCATTCCTCCTCTTTCTTCCAGTTTCTTTATTATGTTATGAATTCTATTTTCCAAATTACTTATGTTGGGACATGTATTTATATGAACCTATTAAATTAAATTTCATGTATATATTATTTTATACTCATTTCTCTCTCATCAACCCTTTTTATGAATTTTTATGCCACACCGTTATGCAACCAAAATTACACTGTGACTTCCATGCCAAAATCATCATGTAGTGAATACCATACCCATTCCTATATCAAGGGTATTCAACTTTATGAACAAATACCTTTTTATTTAGGACATAGATTTATTTATTCCACAATCCTTGATGATGGAATGAATTATTATGAAGAATTAATCCATGTTTTATGATCTATGTGGAACACTTAAGCATGAGAATGAAATGAAAGTGACAGATGCACCCAGAATTATATAATTCTACAATGCATTGGGTAATGTTTAGTATCATGATACATCATTTTGGGATATGGGTTTACCTGATTAATTTATGGGACCCTTTCTACTATGATGTCTTGGCAGTTTATCCTTGACCTATGATGCAATGTTTTAAGTTGTTTCCACATTTCCATGTTATGATTATCATGATATATCATGCCTTTATGTTCATGTTTCATTTATGGTCCATTGATATGCCTATTTTCTAATATGTATTTTCTTCCTCATGTTATTCCATGTTTAATTCCTTATTGGGATTTATATATCACCCATTTTTTATGTACATCCTTAGGTTATCCCATGTAATGTTATGTACGAAGGAATTTTGTGGTCATGTAAAGGAAGTTTTCAATAATGATGATGTGTTTTATGCTTTAAGTTATTATGTAATGTTCCTAATTTACCAAGAAACTATAATTATAAATCTTTTGGGTTGTATTAATTATAATTTTATTTAATTAAATCATGTATTAATGTAATAAAAATAACAGGGTTGTTATAGTTGGTATCAGAGGAAAGTTTAGTTATTTTTAGGATTAGAATTTAAAAACTCTAGTGAAAGTCATAGGGATCAGAATAAGTATAATAAAAACATACCTAAATCTTGGGTAGTATAGATTAAGTGTTTTATCAAGAAAATAAATCTCTTTATGGATACGAATAAGTGGATATGGATCTGACACATATGTATCTAGTGAAAAAACTCAAAAACTACACTTCGATATAGACTCGAATAGGAAATGATGCACGGAAACAGGTCTTTCTACACTCTGGGTTTGAAAATCTGAGGATATGCTTTGATAAATTCATAAGATTAGTATGAACAATTATTATGGGAACAAAAAAAATCCCATAAAAATATATTTTAGTAAAAATATTATGTATATCTTAGATTGAAGCCTAAGAATTTATAAGATAAGGAAATAAATGTAATTTATAAGTTATCCCTTTAATGTCATTGGATTCCCCTTTATGTGTTTATTAGTTTAAAATAATTACCCATAATTTTCCTTTTATTCTATCCAATGGTTGGTAATAGAAGGAATCCATCTAAAAACCGATGAAAAGATCAATGTAATGAATGCCCTAATGAGATGTCCAATCCGATGGGTGTGGGAATCACACAATTTTTCATGATAATATCTTTGTTAACTCAATATTTTAATAGAAACATGGATCAAGAGGAAATTCCAACCCACTAATAAATAACAAGTTACAATCGAGAGCTTCATGAGACAAAGGCCTCCTACATTCAATGAACCATCTCATCCCTCAATCACCAAACAATAGATCAACTCCATTCAGAAGATCTTATCCATCCTTCAATTCTAAGAACAAGAGAATATTCTTTTAGATACTTTTCATATGGAGGTTGAAGCTGATCTTTGGTAGAAATTGATAAAAAAATACGAAGCCTAAGGAAGATATCAAAGAAATGGAATGGAAGGATTTCCAGAAAATGTTTTTCTATAAATATTTTCCTCACACCCTTTGAATTAATATGGAAGTGTATTTCCATGCACTTAAGAAAAAAGACAATAAATCCATTTGAGAGTTTAAGGAAAACTTCACAAGGATTGCACGATAAACCTCTAGATTTTTTTCTACCCCCAAATACAAGTTTGACCTCTTCTTTGGTGGGTTAAAACCTATCCTATGGAAAGCTTTGGCGATCTATGACTTTGATAAATATGAGAAAATTTTCCAATGTAACCTCAAATTCAAAATAACGATTGGTAAACTTCAGGGGTATTATGGGGATAAGAAGTGGAAAGTGGACATTAATCCTAGTGTTATAATAGATAAATCCAATGATGATAAAAAATTATATCATCCCTCTTGTCAAAAGTGTGGAAATAAGAACCATGTAAATTGCATGAAGGGGATGAGAAAATTCTTTAGGTGCGAGGAGGAAGGGAACCTAGCTAGTGATTACTCGCAAGAAAAAACCAATACTATGACATAGGAAATGAATGCTATATTCGATCCTCAATGAATTGTTCATTTCTACAACTGCAAAGAACCAGAGAATTTATCAAACTAGTTCACTAAGACTAGGGTTTGAAGAGGAAACCAACAACCTCAAAGGAAGAAAAAGAGAGCTTTCTCCATCACAACTACCGAAGTGAATCCTGAAAATGAAGTGGTTATAGGTACACTAGTTATTAATTCAATAATAACAAACATACTTTTTGATTCTGGTTCTATGAATTATTTTATATCCCAAAAGTTTACTATAATAATCAAAACACCACAAAAAATCATGGATGTAGAGATGTCGATGAAAATGGAAAATGAGGAAATTATAGCATCGCATGTATATAACTCTTCCTCTTTCACAATTTGTTGATGGAACTTCTCAGAAAACATTATCATACTTCCCTTAGCGTAATTTGATGCAATTCTTGGCATGGATTGAAATTCCCTATATAGAGCCAACATAAATGTCTGTGATAGGTAAATTAGTCTTCATATGGAAAATCAACCACCAATTCAAAACAAGTGCAAGGAGGAGGATGAATCTTATTTAGAAACATCATCTTAAGAATGGATATTACTACCCTATGAGCATGCATATCTTTTGAGTATAAGGAAAGAACCATCCCCAATGAAATGACTATTACAAAGGAATTTTTTTGATGAGTTTCCCCGAGGAATTTCCTGGTCTTCCTCTTAGAAGAGATGCTAAATTATCTATTGATATTATACCTAGGGTGATGCCAATATCCAAGACTGTATAGAATGGATGTTGTGGAGCTTTAGGATCTAAACAAAAAACTACAAAAGAATCTAGATAAAGGGTTTATATGCCCAAGTGTTTCACTATGGGGTGCACCAGCCCTCTTCATCAAGAAGAAGGATGGGTCATTGCACCTTTGCATTGATTATCACAAGCTCAACAAAATAACATTAAAGAAAAATCATCCTTTGAACCAAATTTATGAATTATTCTATTATCTATGTGAAGCACAATACTTCTCCAAGGTGGATCTGTGGTCAGGATATTATCATGTAAGTGTGAAGAATGAGGAAATCTCCACGACTGTTTTTTGTACAAGGTACGGGCACTATGAATTCATAGTAATGCCTTTAGGACTCATTAATTATCTATAAATCTTCATGTACTTTATGAATATAGTATTTAGATATTATCACATTTTTTGGCAGTTTCTAGATGATATTCTAATATACTCCAAAATTTAGAAGGAGCATGAAGAGAATTTAAGTAATATGATAAATACCTTGTGAAAGTAATAGATTTATGTCAAGTACGAGAAATGTGAGTTCTGGTTGAAGGAAGTATCTTTATTAGGGAACATCATCACAAGAAATGGGATATCTATGGACCCTTCAAATACTGTGGAAATTGAAGGATGATTAAGACCAACATCTATGACATATATCCATAGTTTCCTTGGATTAGATTGGTATTATCATCAATTTTTGATAAATTTCTTATGATTTTCAATCCCTATAACTAAGCTAAATCAAAAGGGAGTCAAGTTTTCTTGGAATGATGAATAAGAAGATAAATTCAAGGAGTTTAGAATGAGGATTATCACAGGACCCATTCTCACACTACCCACAAGTGGAGAGATTTTTGTGGTATTAAATGATGCTTTTAAGAAGGTCGTAGGATGTGTGTTGATGAAAAATGACAAAGTCATTGCCTATGCTCAAAGGCAGTTGAAAGTTCATGAGATGAAATTTCCAATAAATCATCTAGAGTTGTATTTAGTGATATTTTCATTGAATATTTATAAAATTTACCTTTTTGGGGACAAGTGGGAAATATACATAGATCACAAAAGCGTCATGTATATATTCACATAGAAAGAGTTTAATATGATCAAATGAAGATGGTTAGAGATGATCAAAGACTATGAATGCTCAATTTACTACCATATAGTGAAATAAAATAAAGTGGTAGATGCTCTAAGTAAAAAGGATCCATCAACTCTTTCATTGATGAGAATTGAGAAGGATACGATCTTCATAGACTTGAAGAGTATGGACATGGGAATCATAAAGGAAGGAACATCATAAATCCTTTCACAAATGATTGATCAACCATCATTTATAGAGTGGTTAAAGGATGTTCAAAGAGATAATTTGGGAATTTAAAAGAAAGTATAAACTATTAGAAAAGGGAAATCCTTGGAGTTCAATAATAATGAAGAAGGTGTTGTAAGATTTGGGTCAAGACTATGGGTACCATCAAATCCTAAATTTAAAAATGATATGTTGGATGATGCACATAGCTCAACCTTCTCTATCCATACTGGAAGCACAAATATGTATGAAGATCTCTGAGAACACTATTAGTGGGAAAATATGAAGAAGGAGATCATAGAATATACATCAATATGTCTTGTGTGTCAGTAGGTGAAGGAATAAAGGTAAATATCTAAGGGGATAATGCAACCATTACCCATACATACATGTAAATGGAAAAACATAACCATCTAATTTGTCACTAGGATTCATAATACATCTAGGAGAAAAAATTCTATTTGGGTTGTGGTGGATCATCTTAAAAATATTTCACACTTCATTGTGATTTGAGAGTATTTCTTATTGGATCAGATTACATGTATATACATTAGAGAAGTGGTGAGGCTACATGGTGTACCACTATCGATTGTATCCGATTGAGATCCAAGATTCACATCTATGATCTGAAAGAGTCTCCAACATTATCTGAATACTAAGTTAAACTTTAGCATGACCTATAACCCTTAAACTAATTGTCAATTTGAGTAGACTGTCCAGACACTTGAGGATATGTTGAGAGTAGTCTCAATGGACTTCAAAGGAGGATAGGATTAATATCTTCCTCTGGTTGAGTTCTCTTACAAAAAATATTCCCACTCAAGCATCCAAATATTTCCCTATGAAGCTCTTTATGAGAATATGTGTAGAACACATAAATGCTAGGATGAATTATGGGAATGGAAACTTCTAGGTTCTGAAATGGTCAAGGAAATGGTGGAGAAGGTTAAGTCCATTCATAAACACTTCAAGGCTGCTCAGAGTCGACAAAAAATATATGCTGATAATTGTCGATAAGACATAGAGTTTGTTTTTGAATACATGTTATTCCTCCTTATATCTCCATGGAAGAGAGTAATAAGATTTGAAAAGACGGGAAATCTTATTCCAAGGTACATCAGCCCCTTTGATATCCTTGACCGCATTGGAGTGGTGGCCTACCAACTAGAACTCCCACCTAACCTATCTCAAGTACATGATGTATTCCATGTATCCCTCTTGAGAAAGTACATACTAGATCTCTCTCATGTAATCAATCCATAGGTGGTACCATTGGATAATGACCTCTCTTATAAAGAGAATCTAGTGAAGATATTAGATCATAAAGATAAAGTTCTATGGAATAAGGTAATGCACCTGGTCAAGGTGATGTGGAAAAATCACGATTTTGAAGAAGTAATGTGCGAATTAGAGTTGGAGATGAAATAAAGTTACCCTCATCTGTTTTAATTTGGGAAATGAAAATTTCGAGGGTGCAATTTCTTAAGGGGGAAGATTGTAACGGCCCAAACTATTACAAATAGAATTTCCATTTTAATTGAATTAAATGAATTATTTTGTAAAATGGATATAGAAAAAATATGCACTCTGTTTGTTTTATTATATACAATTGTATTTAAATGACTGTTAAGTATCATTACTATTGATAATATATCTATTTAATAGTGATCACATGACCGGTATAAAAATTGGGTTTTAAAAAATCTTTTAGACACGGAAAAAAGAGGGGATGGCCTCAACCAGTAGGATTATTCCATATGAAGCCCATTTATCAGAGCTTCTGAGGGAGATAGATTTTCTGGGATTTTCCTAAGACTAATCCCAATCTAGGATCCAACAACTTAAGCATGAGTGAGAATATTTATGGTAGAATTTTAAGCTCATTGAGATCACAACCCAAACCATGTTCACCAAACAGCCCCATGAAATCCCCACCATCACACACCTTACTCTTAGGTCATATGATTGTGTAATAAAATTTTATGTATAAAGTCCCTAGAATCATTATTATGTGCATTATTTTTGTATATAATAATTAATATACTTTCATCTAATTATTGTTTTTAAATCACAGATAGTATCTTTGGTTAATATTCAAATTAAGTTAAGAAATATATTGTGGTGAATTAATGTAATTTTGAAATAAATAACATTTTAATAAAATATTATCATGAAATTTATTTTATTAAATATAAATGATCATATAATTTTTATAAATTCAAATGTAATCTTTATTCAGGATTGAAAACTATTTTTATCAAAACCCATCAATTTTCAATGAATGCCGGTCTTCATTTTAAAAGTTGAAATTCACATATTTAGAAAATTATTTAGATAAAATAAATATTATTTTTTGAATTAGGATGTTGAAATTATCCAATGGTGATTTTTTCATAATTTTTTCAGATATTCGTTTTTTGTGTTAAAATTTAATAATATATAAATATGTAGTGTGTTTTATGACATCACAATGACCCAATAGTGATGAAATAAAAACTATAAAAGGGATATTAGGACAAATATATGTTTTACTTTTAAAATAATGTGATTTTATATTTTTTTAATTATTTTATAAATCCTTAGTTAATCCTTTAAAATGTATAATATATTTTATGATTTTAAATTAATTTCATTAATAATGTGACTCACCTACATATATAAAAGAATAATATTTTAATATATTCAAACCTTGGAATTATAAAATAATGTTTCCACTAATATTTGGAAAAAACCATGGGAAAAAACCATGGTAAGGTCTGTGGTTTTGAATATTTAATTATATATATTCCAAAACCTAAGTTTGCAAAATATTAAAGAATTCCCATCTCATTTCCTATATAAAACCACTCAGGATCCCACTTATTTTAACTCAAAATACTTTGATAACGTCCTTAATCTATTATATCCTATATATAATTCTCTCATGGAACCCCAATCTCTCAAGAATCTCCTCTTCATGCTTTTGAAGTCACACACTCAAGTAATGTTTTCCTTCCTTTCTCATTTTTATACAAGTTTCCTTATATTGTGACACCCTTTTATTTTCAATAAAATGATGGGGTATGTTTTTTCACCTCCACCACACTGAACTTATTATGTTTTAATGATGATATAACCATTTATCTCTCATTTATCTCTCCCATGTAAACCTGTTACCATGCCAAAATTTCATAATATTTATTTCATTCCTCCTCTTTCTTCCAGTTTCTTAATTATGTTATGCCTTATATTTTCCTAATTCCTTATGTTGGGACATGTATTTATATGACCCTATTAATTTTAATTTCAATTATATACGATGAGATACCTCTTTCTATTTCATCAACAATTTTTATGAATTTTTATGCGACGCCATTATGCGGCCGAAATTGCACCGTGATTTTCCATGCCAAAATCATTGTGTAGTGAATACCATACCCATTCCTCTATCAAGGTTATTCCCCTTTATCAACATATAAATTTTTATTTAGGAATTTCATGTATTTATTACACACTCTTTGATCATGTAATTAATTATTATGAATAATTAATCCAATATTTATGATCTATTTGGCATACTTAAGCACGAGAATGAAATGGAAGTGATGAGTGCGCCTGAAATTATATAGCACTCCAATGCATTGGGTTATATTTAGTATAATGACATGTAATGTTTTTAAATGGGTTTACCTGACTCCTTTATGGTAATTTGTCCACTATTAGTTCTTGTATGTTTATCCTTGACCTATGATGCAATGTTTTAAGTTGTTTCCAAATTTCCATTTTATGATTGTCATGCTATATCATGCCTTTATGGTCATGTTTCTTTTATAATCCATTGATATATATATTATCTAACATGTACTATTTTACTCATTTTATTCCATGTTTACTCTTTTAATGGGATTTATAAATCACCCCTTTCTTATGTACATCCTCAGGTTATCCCATGAAATGTTAAGTATGAAGGAATGTTGTGGTAATATAAAGGAAGTTTTCAATAATGATGTTGTATTTTATGTTTTAAGTTTCTATCTAAAGTTCCTAATTTCCCAATACACTATAATTATCCATATTTTTGGTTGTATTAATTGTAATTTTATGTAATTAAATCATGTATGAATGTAATAAAACAATGATGTTGTTTTATGGAAGTCATAGATTGATATAGTCATATATTATTGTGATGAGTGGTGGAGGATGAAATTATCTGCAAATGTGCATCTAGATGTTCAAAAGTATAAGGTATAAGCAGTTCTAACTTCAAATTTTGTTATTCTCGCACCTTTAGACTAGATATAGAATGATATTTTATCTAAAATTGAGGGATTAGATCAAAGAGACATCTTATTTTATGGGGAGAAACCATTAGGATGTTCTCACAGGAGTAACAATTCTCTTCATTTTAGTGGATGTGTATAGGTTCAAATATGATTTCATGTTGATCTGATGAGATATTTTAATGATTCTATATGGGTGATAAATATTGATTAGACAAATATGTATTGTGATCTTTATATACAATACTGGTGGTCCGGAATGAATAAATCAGTAGCATGATTTGTGGTATGATGTTTCAATTCTTAGTAGGTGAAAGCCATGAATAAGAGGAAAACTAGTCTTTTGCAACCTTTAAAAATTCCTAAGTGGAAGTTAGATGCTTTCAATATGGATTTTGTGAAGGTATTACCTATTAAGAACCATAAAAATGATACAATATGATGATCATGGAATTACTGATGAAGGTGTCCTATGTTTTCCCTATCAGGGATACCTTTACAGTGGATGATATAGGTAGTCATTACATGCATGAGTTAGTTCATATACATTGTGTTATGAGGAGTATCCTTTTAGATAGATTTTTTTTTCACATAATGGTTCTTGAAAGGTCTTAAGAAGGATCTTAGAGAGAAATTTTATCTGAGTATTTCCTATCATCCTCATACTAATGGTCAATCTGAGTAGAATTTTTGGTTTCTAGATGATACGTTATGAGATGGTGTTTTGAATTTCCATTGTTCAAGGGAACATTATATAACACTAGAAGAGTATTAATATAATATAATCTCTTATGATTCTATCCATATGGTATATTTTGAGTTTTTATATGGATGTTAATTTTGTTTTCCTATTTTTTAGTCGGAGGTAGATGGGTCAATGCTTGTTGGGACCCGTCTCGTGAAAAATCTTTCTAAGTAGGATTAGTTGACCAAGAGGTGGTAGGTGACTATTCATAGTAAGAAGAAATCATACTATGACCATCATAGATGACCTTTTTAGTTAATTCTATATCATTTTGTTTTATTTGAGTATTTCCTAGGTTAGGGAAATTCCATATTAGGAAACAATGAAAGCCTGCTCCTAGGTTTTCCAGGCGGTTTGACATAGTGCATATTGTCAGTCATGTAGCATATTGATTTTCCATTCCACATTGATATATTACCATTCATGATGTGTTTCATGTGTCAAATATTTATAGATATTATCATGACCCTTATAATGCGGGGGAAACCAAGGATGTTTTGCTTTGTGATAATACATCTATTGAGGAGAATCCAATAAAAAGTTTAAACCAAAGAAATAAGTATCTCTAAGGTATGGTGATTCATATGGTTTTTGTGTAGTAGATACAAGGTCATGTTTAGGAGGATACCTGGGAGAAAGAGTTTGATATGAATGCAAAGTGGATATAATTGTTCACCTAGATCCCACAATGATGCTTGGAGGATCTTAGGTTTGAGATGTTATTTAGTGGGACCATTTTAAGATGTTGTCTCTTTTTAGGAATGCACCTCTTTGTGTTTTTCATTTGAACTTCTTGTCTAGGTCTTTTTAAGAGAAGAAGATACTTTGTTAGGTAAAATAATTAATGTTCTGGGAGGTTTGTTTATTTTAATTAATCAATTCTAGTTAAAAACTTGTTAAATGGATTATGATGTTTTTCCATGGTCATTAAGGTTTTTGAGGTGATTCTGGTACCCTTATAGTAACTGGTCTAAAAACATCCTGAAGGTAATTTACATACCTTTTATAGGTTACACGATGTGCAACTACCACAAGACACATCCCATGAACTAGTTTAGAACATGAAGTGTTTACACATCATGCTGACCATTTAGGCTGTGAAAAAATTAAGAAGGGTCAAATATTAATATGAGGTAATGGGTTTTTTTCTTATCCCCAAAAAAATAAATACACAACTTTTAATTTTATTACACTCCTTGTTTTTATCATGATAAACAGTTTGAAATGAGTAGTGATGATTATATTATTTCATTCCAAAGTGTACAACCTTCTCATATCGACTAAGGGTGAGCTCTAAGAAATTTTAGAGTCTCTCCCTTTATTATAAATTTCCAAATCATGGATCCGATCATTATTGGGTGGTTTTTCTTTTGTTTTCCATTCTATCTTCTTGTTATCTGGTATTTGTGATATAATATTTTAAAAAGGGCTTTGTTTTGGGGTTGGTTTTGGCATTTTATCTAGACCATGGTTGACCTAGGTTATTCATTTGAACATCTATGCCTTCATGATTGTTTTAACTCTCCATTGTAAGAGATAAATTAATAATTTAATAAATGTAGGTGGTCTAAACCTGAATCCTATGTTCTGTATAAATTACAAAGTATCAACTATATTTTGATAGAGGCAACGTAAACTAAAATCAAATTAAGTTATTCATTTAAGAATAAGAAATCATGTATTGAAATATTAGTTGGATCATTTTTTATTCAATTAATTTTGAACTATATTTTGGATACCCGTATGGTGTGGAAATCCTTGATTAAAATATAGTTGGATAATGATGTAAAGTGTGTTTAGCTTGTCCTGAGACCTTAGGTGATTTATTGATATAATATACCTAGGTAAAGTATTATTTCTTAATTATATTATTGTTGATCATTGAGATAAATAGATGTATAATTGAATGAAAAAGGGTAATTTTCATAATTAACCATTGATATGTATGATGTCATATTGTAATAAAAATGATTTCATGACTTGTTGTGTTATCTTGATGTAATGATTATATTGAGTGGGCTATGCCTAGTCCCATGTTGTAATGCTTATATTTTTAGGCTATTCCTAGTACCATGTTTTAATTCTTATATTGAGTGGGGTATTCCTTGTCCCATGATGTAATGATTAAGTGGGATTTTCCTAGAACCATAATGTAATTATTATATTTATAAGGCTATGCCAAGTCCCATGTTGTAATTATTATATTAAGAAGGCTCTTCTAAGTCCCATAATGAAATTATTATATAAGAGGCTCGACCTAAATTATTATTATTTTTCCAAGGTAATATGTTTGTTGGTTAACATGATTGAAGTACATGATCATAGAAATTAATGAATTATTTAGAATATAGTTTATTTATATATTTTATCAATTGATTAATTAATTCCCATGTTTATAATTTTATTGAATACAATTATTATCAGAATCATTATGTTTAGACATGGTGGTTTCAACCTATTGAGTTTTACTCACACCCAATTAAGGAAATTGATATGTTACCTAAGATGATTACATGGATGTAGGTTTAGATTAGAGAAAAGGTCCTTATTTCCGATTCTTTTGTTATTTTCTAGATGGTATAGAGTTTGGATATATGGCCTATGAGGTATTTGGGACCAGTGTATTTTGAGTTTTATAGTCTCAGTTATTTTATTTGAATTGTATTAAATTTAACATTGAGGTATATATCATCCTGTCAGAACTAGATTCACCACTATTAGTATATTGGTTACTCCATTATCTTGTAGTTGTATTATATTGTTTCCTCTATGTCTATTACAAACATTTCATTTTTTATGGATTATTTTTCCATTATTATACTCTTTACGAGAGGGTATAGTCTCCCACTATACTTATCACCCCCCACTACTAGTCAATAGACTCTGTTATACGGGGAGGCATTTTTGAGGTATCAAAACCATTCATTTTTGGCCACACAAGAGAGTTCCATATCGAGGGATATTACATTATGGTTATTATACTGTGATATTCCATGTTCATTTGCATATTTTATTTTCCACTAATTATTATTATTTACTTAGGTCTTCATACTCATTCCATGACTAATGTATTTGGATATATGTTATATTGGTTATATATCATTAATTTTATATCTTGGAAAATATAGTATGTTCACAAAACCACTTGCATATATTTTTATCACTTACTTTCATCGATTTATATCACCAATGTCTACCAATAATGAGTATTTAATCTCACCATTCCTTATGTTTCAATTTATGAGGATTTAATGAAGGTTATATTTTTTAATATGTCTTAATGTTTGTCATGTGTTATGAATAAATGTGTGTGTTTTTTAAAATGTTCTATATTTTTTTTATGAATATAATCTCCAAAGAAACTAATTTTTTTTCTTGGGATATGATTTATTTGATATATAATTACTATTATATTAAATGATGTTATATGAATATATGTTATTTTTTGGTCATCTGAGTTTGTATTAGGTAGGGATTTAGTTATTCTTAGGGATTCAACAATGAATAATAAGGGGATGGATATTAAAACTACATATGATAAACCATGAGTGATATTTGATGAACCTATAATTTTATAATTTGAAATGATGTTTTCATATTTTTGGAAATCTGTGAGATGATTTAATTATCATACAATGTCATAAACTGGTTATTTATTCATACTCATGCTAACAATTTATGTCATATCGAGGGATTATAGAATGAATCTTGGAATTTGTGTAGTGAAATGTAGGAAAAATGTTGAAAACATTTTTTTTGAGCCTGATTTTTGGAATTCCATAGTATCAAGAAAAGTATAGAATATCATTTATTTAAATCACCAATCTCTAGATACTAAATTATCAATGAAAAATCTAAATGGTGTATTGATTTTTTCCCATTTATAAATATTATAATGACCGAACTATTATAAATAAAATTCCCCCTTTTGATTTATTTAAATGTATCATCATGAAATATGGTTTTAGAAAACACATGAATTTATTTTTTTATTATATACTATTTGATTAAAAATACCATTAATATTCATTACCATTGATAATAATGCAGTTTAATAGTGATTATGTTATTATAATAACTACGGGGTTTTAACAAATCCAATTGACACTGAGAACTAATGTGATAGATTCAACTAGTAGGATCATACCCTATGAAACCCATTTATCGGAGCTTCTATGGGAGATATCATTTTTAGGCTTTGACCTTCATCAATACCAAGCTTTTATCCAACAACTTAAGCATGATTGAAACCATATAATGGATAAATTCAAGCTCATTAACATCATGGCCAAAACCATGTTCATTGAACCACCCCATGAATATCTCACCATCACACACCTTAATCTTAGGGAATTTTCATGTGTATTAAAGGGATATATATGAAGAACCCAATAATATGAATATGTACTTTTTTGTATAGAATAATAAATATATGGTTATCTTATTATTATTACTTTTTAAATGTTATTTATTTTGATAAAATAAAGTAGAAATTGTATTTTTTGTTAATATTCCAAATTAATTAGTGAATTTATAAATTAATTCAATTTTTAGATAAATAATATTTTAATATTATTATATAATTTTTCTCATATATAAATTATTATAAATTTTTATAAATTCAAATGAAAATCTTATAAGGGTTTAAAAACAATTATTGTAAAAAATACCAGCATTTCTTAATAAATGTAAATTATATTTTAAAAGTGAAAATTACCATATTTAAAAAACTATTTAGATAAAATGAATATTTTCTTGAATTATAATGTAAAAAAATCCAATGGTGAATTTTTCATAATTTTCAGAGACAGACAAATTTTCAGGTAAAAATTAAATATCATATAAATATACTTTGTGTTTTATGACATCATAATGACCCAAAAGTGATTTAATATTTATTATAAATGGTATCCACAATTAAATATATATCATTTTCTTTAAAATATGTTTATTTTAAGTTTATATTATTTATTTTGTAAATATATTATGAATCCTAAAAAACTTATATTATATTTTAATGTTTTATAATCCTTTCTTTAACATTGTGACTCAACTCCACATAAGCAAGGGAATTATTTTAATAAGTTCATCCATTGGAATTATAAAATTATGAGAACCAATATAATTTGGAAGAAACCATGGAAGAAAACCATGGGATGGTTTATGGTTTTGGATATGTTATTTTAAAGAGTACAAAACCTAAATGCTAAACCCCCCTCTTTTCCTATATAAACCCACCCAAGATCTCATTTATCTTCACTAAAAATACTTGTAGAATGACTATAATATTATATTCACTCTATAATGTCATAAAAATGCCCCCATGCTCTAAATAATCCCATCCCATGCTTTTGAAGTCACACACTCATGTAAGGGGCCATCCTTTTTTCTTTCAATTCATGAACCTTAATTAGAATTTGTCTTCTTAATCGAAATTTTTTATGATTTAATTTATTATAAAAAATACCCTAATGTACAATTTATGTTATTTTAATGAGATATCATTTATTCTATATCATTTTTACCTTCACCTAAGTTGTTACTATGCTGAAATTCTGTAAGGTATTCCTCTCTTCTCATTTCAATTAAATAACTCCTTTTATGTTATATCTATTAAATTTCTTTTTCATTATCAGGATATGTTCTTCCATATCCCACTTACTTTCCATTTAATTATAAATGATTATATTACCCTTTTAACTCTCATTAGTCCTCCCATAATCCCTTATGTAAACCTATTACCATATCAAAATTTCATAATGGATCTTTTCCTTTCTCCTCTTTATTTAAGTATCTTATTCACCTTAAGTATTTTTTCTTCATTCCTCTCATGACCTGACCTATATGGAGGCTCTATACATAACTAAACCAAGCCCACCTTCATTTTACAAGAGGTGGTGACTAGCACTAAAGACATAAAAAACACGGGGAGGCCTTTTCCTAAGTACCTGTACACACACAAACATAGAAAACTCAATGAAAAGTGCAGAAAGAGACAAGTAAAAGATGAAAATTGATATAAAATTAAACTCAAGCATGCATGGACCAATAAAATGGTATGAGTATTTTAATTTAAACAAAAATGAAAAAGTGAAAAAATACACTCCCAACTAGTATGGTGTCCCAAAATAATAGAAAACTTAAAAGATACTGAGGAAGACTTGCTCTAGGAATTGAAGCTGTGAGACCACACATGGTTCAGGCACCTAAAATCATGAGCTCCTTGATGTCCTGATCAAACCTATCCTTCATTTGCATAAATCACGATATGTGTGGGAAAATCCCATGCAGGGGTGAGTATAAACATACTTAGTAGGACATCCTAAAAAGGAGGGGGAGTAGTAAGAGATACAAGAAGAAAGAAAGTACGTCTGATTGAACTAAGTATAGTAAATGAGTTCAGCTCAAACCAACAAGGAAGTGAAGTAAGCTCATCCAAAAATAAGGATCTAGAGATGGTGATAAGGTGAACTTATCATCAAGTCTTTAATATCTCTAGTAGGAGAGTAGACTCATCCAATCACAAGTAGCTAGACACGGAAAGCACGTGGCCTACCCCGCACGTCTTCACCTCTCCTGGAAGGAGAGTAATGATAACCCAAGGATTGGGTGCTGCAATAGGGTGTAATTATATATTATCAAACTAAAGAAACCCAAACTAGAGAGTAAGGGGATCTCTATCTCAAAGATCAACCAAGGTAAAGATTCTCCAATAGTTTCAGGAGTAACCAACATCAATGTACAATTTCCCAAATGTATGCCCTGAACTAAAAGTCAAAGGGGATCAAACACCACACCTTAATACTATCTGCTTTGGATGGGTTTGGATCATCCACATGGTTTTATATCATATCACTAGGAAACTTATTAGTGGGGAAATCACCCCTCTAACTCGTGAGTTCAAGGTTATAACAAAAAATGCATCATCACTGATCCGTAGTAAGAAGTTATCTCTGGTCAAGGAACCATTATCAACCTAGCTGGAGGGTGCCACTCTAGAGTTGTCGAGGACCCATGCCCATCCCGACTAGAGGGTGACACTCAAAAAGGTCGAGGAACCATTCATAACCTGGTTGAAAGGTGCCACTCTAGAGTCGTCAAGGACATATTCCCAACACATCTAGAGGGTGCCACTATAAAATTTTGAGGACCCATGCCCATCCCACCTGGAGGGTGACACTCTAGTATCATCAAGGACCATGCCCAGCCTAGATAGAGGGTTCCACTCTAGCATCATCAATATTATCACCCGATCACTGTTATCCTAGAACAATTCCTGAGGGTGATTCGAGTTTGGAACACCTCTATTCATAACAAATATGTCGAGACTGAGGTCTACATCAAGTTATATTTGAAAGAAAACTCACGATAGACTATTTATTTTTCTAAAATGGGTAACTGGTAAAGAGGGTTCTTTTCATTGTAAGACACCCGAACGATTCAAAATGGGGCCTGCCTTCCTACCCCAAACATCAAATTCTCAAACTTATCTCAAAAGGTCCATCTTGGTGAGAGGGTCATGATTCCATAGATGGTGCATCAAACAAATTCCCAGTTCAAAAGATATGGGCAATGTAAAAACCCAGAAGTGGGTCACGAGGTTGGTGGACCAACTCACGGTCTTTCCACCAACTTCGGTGGTCGATCGGCCAACCGCGAATGAGCCACAAAAGCTACCATGATGGTTGATCATAAAATGATCCCAGGTTTTACCTGTCGGGTTGGAACTGACCTATTTACCCAATCCGGGATGCTAGCTCGGCTCGCTAGCCCAGCTCGCTTACTAACGTGGTCCAACCCGCCTCCGAAAGCAAGTTCAGGCCACAATATAGTCGCTGGCCATGTCAACGTGGCCGACCAACCATGGGTTTTGTAGTTCCAATGACCACCTGGGGTCATATGGCATGACCTCGACCATCTGATAGGCAGTCCACATGGCCTGACCATGATGCGGCACCGCAGGTGCCGCCACCGCTCCGCGGACCAACGACGGAGTGGCCCTTCACTGGAAGTATATTTCATGGACTTCTGAGCTTCACCCGATCACCTAATAACGATTCTTTCTGAATATTGGGGACCCTTGCAATGGGGGATTCACTATAACTACCTCTTATTATCGATCCACCAATGATCTTATGCGCCCAAAAGTTGTTAGCATATAACCGCAAAGAACAGGTGAAGGACGATGGTTTAAAGATAGATCTATGACCATGTTCATTAATCCATAAATTTTTTGATGACAGAACAATAAAAATATATCCAAAAATTGATTAATAAATAGATAAACTGAAATGGAACTGAAAAATGTGACAAATCCTACAAGGATCCGACTGTTCATTGTAGTTAATGTGTCCATGATGCCCCTGATTTGATATGATGATGATTTGGTAGGGTTTGTTCCATGTTTAATAGAAGAACAAAGAAGAATCAATAGATAGATAGATAGATAGAGGTTATTTATTTTAATAGAGATAGATATTAGGTTTGAACCCTAATCTGAATCGCTTAACCCTATTTATAGACATCCCGCTCGGCATGGAAAATCAAAACCATCACGACCTCTCATTTTATTTCATTACTAGGACAAACACCCCATTCTGAACTCAACAAAGTTCTTGTATTTCTAATCTAATCACCCATTTGAATGTTATTTAGAATGACATCAGGGGTAAAATAATAATATTTAATTAAGATTTTTCCCCTGGATAGCCTTTTTCAAAGAATTCCCACAATGATAAAAGTTATGTCCAACCTATGATAAAATCTATATTCTGGACTCAACTATGGGATCATATTTATAATATGAGATACCGTTTAAGAGTTATCTCGTTTCCATTGTGTGCATAGTAAAAATATAATTAATATTTTTTTATAAAATTAATTATGGGCACACTAGGCCTCATAATTGCACACCATCTAAGCACCTAACTCTAAATATATATATAGAAATATTTAAAAGTGTTACAAGAAAAAAACCAGGTCTCTAAATCATTTTCTCCTTTAAGATTTTCATCCCTGAAAAGAGAAATCTAGGAAAAAACTCAAGATATTGAGCTCATATTTGGCTCTCCCATTCCCAAGAACTCTTCTGCATGTTTTCATTCTTCCACATGACACAAACCAGGGGAATGACCCATCCACACAAGGTTCTCTCCTACCGATCCTCAATCACCACTAGGTGCTCTGTAGAGGTGGATCTATCCTCAATTTATAGCTTTCCCTAGTCGATGATGTGCATATGAATATGCACGTATCACCTCAGCTGTGACACATGAAACATGTCATTCACCTTCTATATCTTTGGGGGTAGATAAAGTCAGTAGAAAACATCACCAACCCTTCACACGATCTTGAATGACCCGATTAACCTTTGGGATAGATTGCCTCCATGGCTGAACCTCTACATTTTGTGTCATGGGGGGAATCTCAAGAAGATGTGGCCTCCCTGGTAAAACTCCAAGGGCCTGAAATGATGATCTATGTATTATTTATGTCTTCTCTAGGCCGTATTTATATGTTCATGGATGACCTTCACCTTCTCCATCATGGCTCATACCAAATCTGGTCCCATGAGAAATGATTCTCCAACCTCTTTCTAGCACAAAGGTGACCTTCTGGGTTTCTCGTATTGGGCCTCATATGGATTCATGCCGATGGTAGAGTGGTAGCTATTGTTATATGAAAAATACACTTATGGAAAGTGATATTTCTAGCTCCAGCTGAAATCTAGCATTCAGGCCCTAAGAATATCCTCCAGCACCTGGATAGTGCACTTGGTTTGCCCATCAGTATGGGGTGAAAGGCCATACTCATCCACAACTGGGTCCCAAATGCCTCATGTAGACCTCACCATAGTCATGACTTAAACAACACATCATAGTTAAAGACAATTGTCACGGGTACCCCGTGAAGGTGGATGATCTCCTGTAAGTACAACTGCCCCAAACTCTCCATCGAACTTTGCACCTTGATCGAAAGGAAGTGCAAAGACATGGTATGTTGGACCAATATCACCCAAATAGAGTCATGGACCTTTTTTATGTGAATAATAACAATGATGAAGTCCATGGATATGCCATACCACTTACACTTAGGGATGTTGAGAGGTTGCAACAAACCTAACAGAACATGATGCTTAGCCTTCACCTGTTTTCAGGTAAGGAATTGTGAGATTAACTCAGCAACACCTCATCTCATTCCAAACCACCAAAAAATCCACTGAAGATCTCTGTACATCTTCCCCAAACTAGGATCTACAACTAAGGGTGAAGTATGGAACTCCCACATCACTTCCTCCCACATAGAAACTAGAATCACTATTTTCTCTTAGAACAATATCTCTTTATTCCCTCCTTTAGAATACCCATTAGGTGCATCACCTATGGATATATAGTCTTGTAGAACCTCATAGTTGATATCTCCCAACTGGGATTCTCTAACATGATCAAAGAGAAAAGGAGTCAGCACCATCGACTCCATAAAAACTGTACCCTCCTGCTCCACCAGGGTCAGCTACAGGGAAGCTAACTAATCTGAAGCTTCCTGCACTAGGCAAGCCTAGGAATTTTTACTAAGGGAATCAGCTACAATTTTTTCCTTCCCTAGGGTATAACAAATCTCAAGGTCATAGTTCTGCAGGAACTCTAACCAGCATCGCTATCAGAGATTCAGATCCCACTGAGTAAAGATATACTTGAGGCTCTGGTGGTCTGAGTAAACCACAAATCCCTCACCCAAGAGGTAGTGTCTCCACATCCTTAGGGCAAAGAACACCGCTGAATCTCTAAGTCATGAGTCATATAGTTCTTCTCATGGGGCCTCAACTGCCTTGGCCCGTTTGTGATAACTATATGTCATTGAATTAAAACACTATTGAGACCAGCTCCTGAGGCATAACATTAGACTACGAACTTAACACCCTACTTTGGTATTCTTAGATCTAAAACACTCATCAGCCACTTACTCCACTCCTCGAATGCCTTCTGAAACTACTCAGACTAGGTAAACCACTATCCCTTCCACATCATAGTGGTCACTAGGGATAAAATCCTAGAGAAGTCCACCACAAACCCCTTTCAGTACCCAGCCAAACCAGGAAAACTCCACACCTTTGACACATTCTTGGGTGGATCCCAAACAAGAACCGCCTCGATCTTCATAGGATTCATGGCTAAACCCTCTTCGAAGATTAAATTCCCCAGAAAGTGAACCTCATGTATCTAGAACCCACACTTAGAGGTTTTTTCATAAAGCTAGTGCTCTCAAAGAGAATCAAGGACTATCCTTGAGTACTATGTGTGAGCCTCTTATGATGTAGAGTATATGAGTATTTCATCGATGAAAACAACAAAAAACTGGTCCATGTATGGTCGGAAGACCTGGTTCATCAAAACCATGAAAATGGAAGGGGATTTGGTCACACCAAAAGGCATCACTAAGAACTCATAATTCCCATAGTGACCATAGAAGGAAAAATTTAGAACATCAACCTTACGAACCCATAGCTAGTGGTAGCCAGATTTCAGATAAATCTTGGAGAACCGCCTCACACCTTGCAATGGGCTGAATAGGCCATCTATTCTTGGTAAGGGGTATATATTATTTATTGTGTCCTGATTCAAGTGACAATAATCCACACATAGCAGCAGACTCCCATCATCCTTTTTCACAAACAGAATTGGAGCTACCAAGGGGGAATCATTGGGTATGATGAAAACTTTCTCACAAAGGTCCTCTAACTACAAACGTAGTTACAAAATCTCAGTGGGTGCTATACGATATGGCGCAGAAGATATCAAGGTAGTCCCCCATTGAAAAATGATAAATAAACTCCATTTTTCTTTTCATAGGTAGTATCGAGACATCTCCAGGGAATACATCCATGTAATCCTCTGCAATTGAAGGAACCTAGGTGCCTGGGGATTTTATTGCACCAAGGGTTGTACTTTCTAAATAATGGAAAAAAGGATGTAGTCCCTTGTTCATAGCACTCGTCTACCCTACTATGATGCCTCATTCACCAAGAAAGGTGAACATCATCCCATCAGTGTGTAGATATCTGACTTGCCTGCGATGATAGTCAATCTGGACTTAAACCATGGAAGTCTAATAAATGCCCAAGATGATGTTGTAAGGTTCCATCATTATGACTATTAGGTCACATGTGAACATTTATCCTCTGAACTAAAGCATGCACTAATAGCAAATAAAAGATACAGAAGAGGTACTTCCCATAGGAACCTTGAGACAAAGCCACTATGATAATGCCTATATTGGGAGCTCAAACTCCCATACTAGGATTAATGAGATAAAAGAGTGGATATTCCCTGTGTATACTAATACTAATGAAAGAATAGCATAAACAAAGAGCGTACCTCAGATCATCTTGTGTGGTGAAGGATCACGAACATCCATCACCTGAATCTATATGTGGCCCTAGCTTCCAGCTCCTTGAGCCTGACATGCGCCACTCAGTGGTGGTAGTGGGGTAAATTCATAATGGTATCCCCCACGTATCGGTCCTCCTACTCCTACACCTCTGCCAACTTTTCCTCCCTAGGGACCACTATGATCACGGCGCTGGCTATGCTGTGGTGGTCCACCTTTTGTATTCCTGGGATGTTCAACTCATCGGTTCGAGAAATATCTCTCCATGTGACCTCGACTATCACACATAAAACATCTCCCATATCTGGGATGACCTAGTGCTATGTGTGGTCATAGAGCTACCCAACCACGTGGCTGATGGTGATCCTGGGTAGGCCTCCAGCATTGCGGTCCTGCTACATCATGTATGTCACCTGCTGTGGGAATATCCTATATGAAGCGACCAATTCCAATACTAGATGTCTGGCGTCCCTCTTCCAAGAAATTCTCCATCAAGATCACCCTCTCTAGCATCCCAACATGGGTAGGGATGCATAAGGGAACAAAACTAGCACGTATCTCCATGTAGAGACCCTACTCGAACTTCCATGATCAGAAGTAACTATCAAAGCTCATATTCTGGGAGTATCATGTAAGATCCATAAACCTATTTTCATATGAAACCACTGTCATGGATCCTTGATGTAGCTACAGAAGCTCCTGAATCCTGACCGTGTGTAATATCAAGGGGAATTACTCCTCATGAAACAACTACTGAAACTCTTCCCACAAGAGTGTTGTATCATCATGCATCTGGGTAACTAAACCCTACTAGTGCCCAACTAGCCTAAGAAAATGACTAGCTTTCAAGGCTACCATAAGGTCTACTGGTGTCCAGACTTTCCTGAAAAGGAGGATCACTAACTCCATCCAGTCCTTTGTTTCTTGAGGTTCTTTATCACCATGAAACCTCAATGGCCTCTACCACTAAAACTCATGAAGCATGATCAGCCTATTCTTATATTCAACCTATGATGCTGGTAATAACTACTACTCCATAGGTGGAGGTACTAGTGTTGATCCACTTGGAGGAAGGAGATCACCTGACAGACCCTAAACTGTGGCCTCATCACTCACTAGGTCATCATCACGATCTTGAATGGGTTACCTGGCTAGCTGTCTTCATGGAGGCATCTTGAAAATTATAAAGGATTACCACAGTCATGTGAACATATGTATATATATTAAGAAAAATAGGGGATCTTACTCAACAAGTACAATAAAATACTCAATCCTATATGATGCATGTACCATTAATCCCTACAATAAGTGTCCCATCATGCCGAGTCAACAAGATGGTAACTAGGGTCCTCGTGTATGGATACGTCATCTACCGCACTATTATTAGACTCCCTAGCCTAAGAGACACTCTCAAGATAGATCAAAACTGTTTCCCTATTCCAAACCAATCCTCTTAATGGTAAACATCCGAGCAATGTCCCATGGAATGAACTTGCTTTGATACCAATTTTTCATGACCCGACTCATATTGGGGCTTGATCTTCAACTACCCCAAGCCCACCTCTATAGTCCAGGGGTGGTGACTAGTCTAGAAGCCAGAAGAAACATGAGGAGGCCTTGCCTAGGTATATGCACACACACACACAACCAACTCGATGAAAAGTGTAGAGGGATAAAATTAAAATATGCAACCTACTGTTAAAGTAAACTCAAGCATTCATGAACCACACTAAAGTGGTACGAGTATAATAATTTAAATAGAAAGGAAAAATGAGAAAAAATACATGCCCAACTAGTAAGGTTTCCCAACGTGAGAGAAAAATAAAAATCTAATGAGGAATCCCTTCTTCGGGAATCTAAACTATGACCACCACACGCGGTCTAGGAACCTATGATTTTGAGCTCACAGATGTCCCGATTAAACCTATCAGTCTTCTTTATAAATCATGATATGTGTGGGAAAAGACCAGGAGAGGGTGAGTATAGACATACTCAGTAGGATGTCTCAAAAAGAAGGGGGAGAATTAAGAGATACAAGAGGAAAAAAGTACAGTATATAGAACAAATTATAGTAAATGAGTGCAACTCAACCCAACAAGGAAGTGATGTAAGCTCATCCAAACACATGGAGCTAGAGATGGTGATAAGGTGAACATATCATTGAGTCCTTGTTACCTCTAATAGGATATTAGACTTATCAAACCATGATAAACTAGACAAAAAAACATGTGGCATAACCCACACATCTTTGCCTCTCCTAGAAAGAGAGTAACCATAACCCAAGGAGTGGGTGATGCAATAGGGTGTAAATATACATGATCAAACCAAAGAAACAAAAAATGAGAGAGTAAGGGGATATCTATCTCAAATCTCATCCCAGGTAAAGAGTCTCCAACAGTTCCAGGAGTAAACACCATAGGTGTCCAACATCCCAAACATCTGCCCTAAATTTCAAGTCAAATGGGCTCAAACAACACACCTTAATACAATCCACTTTGGAAAGGTCTGTCTCATCTGCATGGTTTTAGATCTCTTCACCAGGCTGCTTCTTGGTGGGGAAATCTTCCCTATTACTAGTGATTCCATGGTTACACCGAAACATGCCTCATCATTAATCCATAGTAAGGAGTCATCTCTAGTCAATGATCCATGCCTAGCCCAGCTGGAGGGTGCCACTCAAAAAGTTCGAGGACCCATGCCCAACCCGACTAGAGGGTTCCACTATAGAGTCATCGAGGAACCATGCCCAACCCGTATGGAGGGTTCCTCTCAAAAAGGTCAAAGGACCCATGCCCAACCCGGTTGGAGGGTGACACTCTAGTGTCATCGAGGACCCATGCCCATCTCAGCTGAAGGGTGCCACTCTAGCATCATTGATATTATTGCCCGATCACTACTGTCATCAAACACTACCTCAGGGTTATTAATATTTGGAACACTGCTCTTCATAAACCATATGTTGCAACTGAGTTCTCTATCACGTTCTATGAAAAAAAATACACAAGATAGGCGATTTTTTTTTTGTAAAAAAATGGACAACCGATGAAATGGGTTATTTTCACCGCTAGACACCCAAAAGGGTCAAAGTGGGTCCCACATTCCATCCCCGAACATAAAATTCTAAAATTTATCTCAAAAGTTCTTACTTGGTGAGAGGGTCACACTTCTACAGATGGTGTGTCAAACAGACACCCTGTTAAAAAAATATGGACATTTGATAAACCTAGAATAGGGTCGCGGGGTTGGTGGACCGACTCACGGTAGGTCCACCTAATGCGGCGATCGACCACCGTACTTGGTCCAACCCATGGTTGATCAGCTGACCACGCCTGTGCTGTGGTATCTGCCATAATGGTCGACCACCATGATCAACCATGGGCAGTCGACCGTCAGCCGACCCTGGGTCGACCTGGGTCCGACCCGTCGGGTTGGACTCAGCCTATTAACGTGACCCAAGATGCTAGTCCAGTATTCTTGATGAAAGGGTTCAACCAAGCCCTAAAAATGGGTCCTCCCCACAAGCCGGTCACCATCCACATCAACAGAGCTGACCGAAAATGGGTTTTGTGGTGCCGATCACCACTTGGGGTCACATTGTGCGACCTCGCCCGTCTGACAGCCGGGCCATGTGGCCTGGACACATTACGAAACTATCGGTGCCATGATGCCACCACCGATCTTCAGACCTCTGGCAGTGCGGACCACCACCAGAAGCTTCCACCGCGCCGACGACGCCCTAAATGTCTATTCCACAGACTGCCGGGCTCGATCTAGTCGCCCGATCGTGATTCCGTCAGCGGATTGGGGACCCTTGTGATGGTGGCTTCAATGTAATGGACCCTGATCATTGATCCACTGATGATTTTATATGCCCAAAAGTTATTAGTGGATAACCACAAATAATGGGTGAAGAATGACGATTTAAACATAGATCGATGGCCCTGTTTGTGCGTCCATAGATGATTTGATGATAGAACAACCAACATATATCCAAAAATCAAGTAATTGATGGAGAAAAAAAACTAAACTCAAAAACATTATAAATTATACCTGGATCTGGCCATTATTTGCAGGAGATGCGTCCACGACACTCTTGATTAGATCTGAAAAATATCTGGCAAGGTTTTCTCCTTGTTCCTGCGAAGAACTACAATGAACAGGTAGAGAGAGAGAGCTTAGGTTTATATATATATATAGAGAGAGATTGGGGTCTAACCCTAATATGAATCACTTAACCCTATTTATAACCGCCTCACTAGGCATAGAAAACCAAGACCATCACACCCTATCATTTTATGTTGCGCCTAGGAAAAACACCCCATTCTAAACTCAAGACTGGTCTTGGATTTCCAATCAGAGTGTCTATTTTAATGTTATTTAGCTAAACATTAGGGGTAAAATAATTATGTTTAATTATGACTCTGCCCCTAGATAGCCTTTTCCACAGGAGTCCGGCGCCGACGTTAGTTATGTTCCATATACAGTAAACGCCGTATTATGGACTCAAACATGGCCTCATATTTCCAATCCAAGTTACCTTTTAAGAGTTATCCCATTTTCATTGTGTTTATAGTAAAAATATAATTAATATTTTTTTATTAAATTAATTTTGGGCACACCAGGCCTTGTAATTGAACACCATCTAAGAACCTAACTCTAGAAATATATATAGAAATATTTCAAAGTGTTACAAGGAAAAAACGGGTGTCTACAATTTCATTATGATGAGATATGTTATTACATATCCCACTCACTGTACAATTGATTTCCAAATGATGATATACCTCTTTATTTATCATCAATACCTTTTAATAAATTTTAAGTAAATTCATTTTTCTGCTAAAATTTCACCATGATTTTTCCATGCCAAACCAATTGTGTAGTGAATACCATACCAAATTTTAAATCAATGGTATTCACCTTTATGAAGACATAATTATTGATTGGTTACTTACATGTATTTATTAAACATTAATTAATAAGGGAATAAATTATAACATTGAATGAATCCATGTTTTATGATCTATGTGGCACACTTAATTAATAGAATGAAATAAATATAATGTGTGTGCCCAGATTTTTCTCCAATGCATTGGGTGATGTATAGTATCGTGATACTTCATGTTGGGATAAGGAGTGAACTTGATTACATTATTGGAATTTTTCCAATAGGATGTCCTTCCAGGTTTATCCTTGACCTATGTTTATGATTCAATATTTTAAGTTTTTGACACATTTTCCATGTTATGATTATCATGCTATACCATGCCTTATTATCAATGTTCCTTCTACTTCGAATTGATATTCTTATAGTCTATCATGTATCACTTATTCCATGTTTATTCCATTACTGTAATTTATATTTCACCCCTTTCCTATGTACATCCCCATGTTATCCCATGAAGTTTTAAGTTTGTTGGAATATTTTGAGCATCTTAATTTTTTTAAATAAAGATGTTGTATTCCCAATTTTATATTGTGATGTAATGGACCTAATTACCAAAGGCACTATAATTATCAATCATTTGGGTTGTGTTAAATATAGTGTTACGTAATAAATGACATATTAATGTAAAATAAAGAACATGGTTGTTATAGTTTTTATCTGATGAATTGTTTAGTGATTATTGGGATTAGGGTTAGAAAAATCTAGCGATGGTCTTATGGATAAGACTAAGTGTAAGAAAACAAACCAAAATTTTTCATAGTGTAGTTTAAGTTATTTATCAAGAAAATAAATCCATGTCTAGATACTACAAGTGGACATGGTTCTAGAACATATGTTACTTGGATTAATAAATCAAACAAGGTGATTCATGCCTCACTCATTGTAACCAGGTACATGACAATGGGTCTTTCTACACACATGGTTTAACACTCATAGTGGATTTGTTTTGGTAAATTCCTATGCTATTTATGAACCATTTTTAGGGGAACAAAAAAATTCCCACAAGAATATATGTTAGGAAATAGATCATGTATAACATATATTGAAGCCTATAGATTCATAAGTTAAGGAAGTCAATGTAATTTATTTGTTGTCCCTAAAATGTAATTGGATTCCAGTTTATGTGTTTAATATTTTGAAAATAATCATCCCAAATTTAACACTTATTCTAGACAATGGCCTTAAATAAGAGGAATCAGGTAAACTATTTATGTGATGGGTAATGTGATGACTTCCCCAATGAGATTCCCAACTTTATGGGAGTAGGAATCATAATATTTATGATGATACTCTCTCATTTGAATCATGTTCTAAATAGAAAACTAGATTAAGAGGAGATATCAAACCCCCCCTAAGAGACAACAAGCCACAATTTAGAGCTTCATGTGACAAAGGCCTCCTAAATTCAATGGATAATCTGATCACTTAGTCGTGGAACAATGATCTAACTCAATTTAGAATATCCTTTCCATCCTTCAATGTTCTGAGAAAGAGAAGGTTCTAATGGTTGTTTATCATATGGAGCTAAAAGCTTATCAGTGGTGGTCTTTAATCAATAATACGAAGCATGTATAAGATATAAAAGTGCTGTAGTGGAATAAATTCTGATAAATATTTTTTGATAAATATTTTCCTTGAACTATTTGACTTAAAATTGAAATGGATTTCCCTTCCATCAAGGAAAAGGATGACAAATATATTGGAGAGTTTGAGGAAAACATCACAATACATTTCTGATATGCCTCCAACTTTATCACTACCCCCAAATAGAAGGTTTACCTCTTCTTTGGTGGTCTAAAACATAGTCTATGAAAAGCACTGGTGATCCCTGACTTTGATAGCTATGAGGAAATTGTCTTTTATGTCCTCAAATTCGAAATGGAGATCATTGAATCTAAAATGTATCATGGTGATAAGAAGAATAAAGTGTAATTGAATTTTGGAAGTATGATGAAAAATAGAATGGTTCTGAGAAATTTTAGCATCCCACTTATCAAAGGTGTGGAAAGAATGACCCCAAAAATTTCCTAGGGGTATGAAGAAAAAGCTTTAGGTGTAGGAAGGAAGGACACCTATCTTGAAATTTATGATAGGAGAAACCCTCTAATGTAATATAGGAAAAGAATACTCCAGTCAACCCATAATTCATTGTTCATTTCTTTAACTTCAAGGAATAGGGGAACTTTGCAAACTAATTCCCTAAGCCAAGGGTTTTCAGAAAAAACCAATAACCTTCAAGGAAGAAAGGGTGATTTATTTCCCTCACAACTACTGAGGTGGATCATGAAAATGAAGTAGTGAACGATGAGCTAGTTATTCATTAAAGAATAGTGAAAACACTTTTTGATTTTAGTTCTATAAATTCCTTCATATCACAAAAGTTTAATATAACTATTAAAACACCACCAAAAATCATGGAAGTATTTTTTTGGTGAAAATAGAAAATGGTACAATTATTTCATCCCATGTATATAATAGCTCCCTTGTCAATTTTTTTGGGATAAACAACCTAGAGAACCTTCTCATACTTCCTATGGTGTAATTTTATTCAATTCAGGTCATGGATTAACTTTCCCTATATATATCAAACATCAATTTTCTGGATAAGGAAATCACTCTCTATATTGGGAATTGACACCCAATTCTGTACAAGTGCAAGGGGGGTGCTGAATCTTCTTCAGCTCCACAATCTCAATCATTGATATTATTGGACTATGAGAGAGCGTATTTATATCAAATGATTGAGTCTAAGGAAAGAAACATCCTCTAAGACATGTTTATTTTGAGGGAATATGACAACATGTTTCCTGAAGAATTTCATGGTCTTCCTCCTAGCTGAGAGGTTTAATTTTTAATCTAGCTTATACCTGGATAGTTTCCATTATCCAAGACTCTGTATTGAATAAATGTTACAGAACATTAAAAGCTGAAGAAAAAAATATAGGAAAATATGGATAAAGGGTTCATACACCCAAGTGCTTCATAATGGGGTTCACCAGTTCTCTGCACCAAGAAGAAGGATGGGTCAATGAGCCTTTTCATTGATTATCATGAGCTCAGAAAGATCATGATAAATAACAAGTACCCTCTTCCTCGGATTTATGACTTGTTTGAATATCTACATGGAGAAAAATACTTATTTAAGGTGGATCTTTGGTTGGTATATTATCAGATAAGGGTGAAGAACGAAGATATACCCATGAACGATTTTCATATAATTTACAAGCACTATGAGTTGATAGTGATGATATTTAGACCCACTATTGCTCCATAAATATTAAGGAAAATTATGAATAGAGTATTTAGAGATTACCTACATATATTTATGGTTGACTTTATATATGATATTATAATATACTCCAAAATCAAGGATGAGCTTGAGGAGAATCTGAGTATTATGATAAAGACACTATGAAAGGAGAAGCTTTATGCCAAGTAAAAAAAATGTGAGTTTATTATAAAAGGAAGTATCATTATTAGGGAATATCATAACAAGAAATGGGATATATATGGACACTTCAATGATAGAAAAAATTTGATGACATATGATGCTAACATCGGTGACAAATATCTGTTGTTTCTATGGTTCAGCTGGGTATTATCACTGATTTGAGAGAAAATTATCATGATTTTCAAACCTCTTACCAATATAACTCAGAATAGAGACATGTTTAATTAGAATTATGAATGTAAAGAAAAATTCATAGAGTTAAAAAGGAGGCTCATCACTGCACCTATGTTCACACTACCCACAAGTGTAGAACACTTCATAGTATTCAATGCTGCTTTAAGGAAGGAATTGGGCTATGTGTTAATGAATAATGAAAATTTCATACCCTATTTTTCAAAGAAGATGAAAGAATATGAGCCAAAATATCAAATGCATGATCTAGAGTTAGAATCTATGATATTTGAATTGATAATATGGAAGTATTATCTCCATGGGGTGATGTGTGAGATATATACAGATCAGAAAATCCTCAAGTATTTATTCATATAGAAAGAGCTGAAGATGCACCGATAAAGATGGTTAGATATGATCATGGAATATGACTACTCAATCCACTACCATCCTAGTAAAGAAAATAAAGTGACATATGATCTATTTAGAGTGTATATTTCATCTTTATCAATAATTATAATTGAGAAGGATCCAATCTTCTTATACTTTAAAATGATGGACATTTGAATCATAAGGGAAGAAACATCATCGATCCTTTCAAAAATGATTTCTCAACCATCTATTTTGGAAATATTAAAGGATTATCAAATAAATTATGTGGAAATTAATAATAATGTGGAAGACATAATAAAGTGGAAATTGTTAGAATTTAAAATTGAAGTAGATGGAACTGTGAGATTTTGTTTAAGACTATGTGTTCCATCAAATTTTGAGTTAAGGAAGTAACTATTGGATGATGCATGTAGTTAAACATTCTATATTCAACTAGTAAGCGCAAAGATATATCAATATATCCATGAGAACTATTATTGGGACAATATTAAAAATAATAACATTGAATATACATCAAAGTGCATGCTTTTATAGCAAGTGAAGGTTGAAAGGAAGAAGTATACATGGATAATACACCCATTACCAATACCAGCATAGAAATGAGAGAACATTAACATGGTCTTTTTCATTGGAATTAAGAATATATAAAAAAAAAACAATGATATATAGGTTATTGTGGACCTCCTTAAAAAGGAATCTCACTTTATCTCAATTCTGAGGACTTATTATTTGATTAACTTTCATATATATACATTAGAGAAGTAGCAAGGCTGTATGGATTACCAATATATATTGTATCTGATTGAGATCCAAGATTCACCTCTATGTTTTGGAAATATATCCAACATTCTATAAACACTGAGCTGATATTCAATATGACATATCATCCTCAAAATGATGTCTAATCGAAGCAAACTATTTAGATACTAAAAGACATTTTTCAAGAATTTTCTATGCACATAAAAGGATGTTGGTACAAATATATTCCTATGGTTGAATTCTCATACAAAAATAGTTTCCAATAAAGTAATAAAATCACTACCTATGAAGCCCTTTATGGGAATATGTTTATAACCCTATATTTTGGCAAGAAATTGGGGAATGAGAATTGGTAGGTCCTGAAACGGTCAAGGAAATGGTGGAATAGGTTAATAACATTTAGTTTCTCATAAATAGTTCTCAAATTCAATAGAATATCTATGATAATAATCATCTATGAGACTTATATTTTGTCTTTAGAGACATGGTAATCCTTGACATATCTCTATGGAAGAAAGTGATGAGATTTGGAAAAAATTGAAAGCTTAGTCCAATATACATCAGTCCCTTTGAGATCCTTAATCACATAGAAGTAGTTTCCAATCGATTATCACTCCCACTAAACCGATATCAAGTATATGATTTATTACATATTTCCCTATTGAGTAACTACATACAAAACCCCCCACATGTAGTAAATATAAAGGTGGTACCATTAGAGAAGGAATTTTCCTATGATTAATAGCCGTTGAATATCTTAGATTGCTGAGAAAAAGTTATATGAAATAAAACAGTGCACCGTGTAAAAGTATATTATAGAAAATAAGATACTGAAGAAGAAACATTGGAACCAGAGGAGGTGAGGATGAAGAGTTACCCTCATCTATTTTAGTAAGGGAAATTAAATTTTTGAGGGAAATTTGTTTTAAGTGTAGAAGTTTGTAATGACCCGAACTGCAATAAAAAATTCCTTTATTTGAATTATTTAAGTTTCTCATCATGAAATATGGTTATATAAAACAAATTAACTTATTTTGTTTTATTATATCCTACTATAATTAAAATAATTTTAATAATAATTACCATTGATAATATAGTCGTTGAATAGTGATCACATTATTATAATAAATAATGGGTTTTAACAAATACATTTAACACAGACAAAGGGTGTGATGACCTCAACCAGTAGGATTGTACAATGTTATGCCCATTTATTAGAACTTATAAGGGAGATAAAATTTCTATAATTTTCCATTGACCATGCCCAAGATAAGATCCTATAACTTAAGCATGATCGAAACTTTTTACAGGAGATGTTCAAGCTCATCAAGATCACATCCCAAACCATATTCGTCAAACTGCAACATGAATGTCCCACCATTGCACACCTTACTATTAATGAGTTTTATAGGGTATTAAAGGGATATGTGTCAAGATCATAGAAATATGAATATATAATTTTTGATATAATACTGATTATATTTTCATATAATTATTTTTACTTTTTAAATTATATTTATTTTGATACAATGAAGCACAAATTGTTTTCTTGGTTAATATTAAAATTCAATCAATGAATTTAATAATTAATGTATTTTTAAATAAATAATATTTTAATATTATTAAATAATATTTATCATATATAAATTATCATAAAATGTTTATGATGTTAAATGTAATTTTTTAATGGATGGAAAACTATTATTGTAAAATAATCCAACATTTCTTAATATTTATAGCTTTAATTTTAAAACTAAAAATTCAAAAAATTTAGGAAACTAATTTTATAAGAGGAATATTATTTTTTTAATAATTACGATTAAATTATCCAACAGATAATTTTTCAGAATTTTCTGAGATGATTGAATTTTCAGGTAATAAATTAAATATCGTATAAATATACTTTGTGTTTTATGACATCTTAATGACCCAATAGTGGATGAATATTTACTAAAAATGGAAACTATGACTAGATACATGTTTTAAATTTAAAATAATGTTTTTTATGTTTATTTTATTTATTTTGTAAATCCATTATGAATCCTATAAATATTATAATATATTTTAGTGTTTTAAAATAATTTCTTTAAGAGTGTGACTCACCACCACATAATAAAGGGAATTAATTTAATAATATATGCCCTTGGACTTATAATATAATTATAATAACTCCCTTTTGGAAGAAAACAAGAAAAAATGGGATGGTTTGTGGTTTTGAATATTTTATTATGTAGAGGAAAAAACTTAAATAATAATGAAATCACCCACTTTTCCTATATAAACCCACCCAAGATCCAATTTCAATTCACTAAAAATCATTTTATAATGAACATAAACTTTATTCCACTCTATAGTGTCCTTAAAAGGCAGTCCTGATTTCTCAATATGCCCATCTCAATCTTTTCATCTCAGACACTCTAGTACAGAACCTTACTCTCCTTCTTTCAATTAAAGAATATTAATTGAAATTTTCCATCTTAATTGATATTTTTTATTATTTAATTTATTATAAAAATACAATAATATATAATTTATGTTATTTTAATTATGGATAATTTATTATATCTCATTTTTACCATAACCTAAGATGTTACTATATGAAAATTCTGTAAGGGGTTCCTCTCTTCTCATTTCTATACAGGAACTCCTTCTATGTTATGTCTATTAAATTAAATTTTATTTTATTAGAATATATTATTACATATTCCCCTTACTATCCATTTAATTTATAAATTATTATATCCCCTTTTAATTTTCATTAATCCTCCTATGATTATTTATGTATTCCTGTTACCATGCTCAAATTTCCTAAGGCATATTTTCCTTTCTCCTCTTTATTCAAGTATCTTCTTTACCATATTTATTTTATCTACATTTACATATGATGGGATATGTTATTTAATATCCTTATTATAGTCCAATTTATTTAAAAATTATGAGAGACCCCATTTCCCTCAACAATCCCTTTTCTGAATTTTTAAGTAACTCAGTTATGCTGCCCAAATTTCACTATGATTTTTCCATTAAAAAACAATCATATAGTGAATATTATAGCCATTTTTCGTTCAATGGTATTCAAATTTATGAACATAGACTTATATATTTTGCACATAAATGTTTTTAATTCACATATATTGATCGTGGAATAAATTTTGATGATGAATGAATCCATGATTTATAATATTTTTGGCACACATAAGTATTAGAATGAAATGAATATGATGGGTGCACTCAGATTGCGCTCCAATGCATTAGGTAATGTTTTTTTTCATGATAAATCATGTTGGTACATGGAGTGAATGATTTTATTAATATTTTCATGACTTATTATATACTCCCTTTACTGATTTTATAAGAAATGTGAATAATTTGTGTGAAATATTAATGTTATAATACTAAATATAATGTTTGAGCATTTTTAGTAGTAGTCCAATTGAGTCAGTTTACTATTTTATTTATAAATATAACCCTATTTATAAAAATTGTATGATTTATGTATTTTTAGGATTCAATATTCAACTTCCAAAATATCATTAGAAGGAATCTGTGGCCAATTCTGCCATTTGAAGGGTCATATAGACTACACAAGAAGACCCAAAGAATTTGTGATGAAACTAGACTAGATACGAAGATTGAATTACTGGGATCAATAAAGAATTAAAAATTAATTTATTCTTCTATAATGTTCATGGGACAATGTAAGTAGTCTTGGATAAAAATTTCAAGCCCCAAATCCAAAGAAAAGGAGCCCAACTGATTCATTTAAACTCATCCCACCATTATGGCTGGGAATTACAATCAATACAGTATTCATGACATGTCTCTTGATATATTCATAAAAACACGTTGAGATTTTACAGTGTGAAATAAGCGATATAGGAGGCCGAATTTTTTGAAAAAATCATTCGGAATTGAAGGCATATTCCTATTCAAAAATCCATTTTCATTTTGGATATCGAAAAAGAAAGGATAGAAATGGACAATTTAACATTGTTTATGAAAACCTCTATAACATTGTATAAATAAGTCCAAATGCCTCCACATTTTGAGATTAGTTGTAAAACATTATTACCTACAACTTTTTAGTAGAGGATATCTCAATATTAGGCTGTCAGGATGTCCAAATCGTCGATCCAAGTGGATGGGTAGTTTTGGAATGCAAAAAGTCCACCACCTTGGGCTATAAATACATCCCCTCCTCTTCTTTTAAAAGGGTTGTAATTTCAGAGAAAAAGGGGATGGGTTTTCAAGACCCAGGCTATGAAAATTTCTTGGCAGTATCTTCTATACTCAAGTTTTTACTTGAGAAACTATTCCTCCGTGCTTCCTTTCATTTACTTTTGTGTTGATATTCGTTTGTAATCGTGTAAGTGTTTGTTTTTTTTAATTATGTTTTAATGAAAGTTTCTTCTTCAATAAATCTTATTCTCATCCACCTTTTATAGTTTAATATTAATTTTCTTAAAATATTTTAAATCATGTTAAAACCCCTTCCCTTCTTTTTCTTCCTCATTCAATCGAAAGTCTTTTTTTAACTCTCTTCAATGATTGTGTGTGTTCGATGCACTACTCTTTTCTTATCCCGTTCTTTTTTTTAAATTTATAATTAATCACCATAATCATATATTAAAATAATAATAACTAACTTAATGGATGAGTAAATCTACTATTGGGTTGAGTCATTATTTAGATATGTTAAGCGATTGAGAAATTTTTCTCAATGAGAATTTTTTAATTTAACATTATATTTGTTGGACTTAACATGTCATGGATTAATGACTTGTTTTGTTTAACATGTGGTTTCCATGGATTATTGGAACCATAAATACACTACCATAAACAATATCTAACTGAGATTATAACCCTAAGTTAAGTTAAGTATTGGATTAAATCCTTAGCACTTAGGAATTCCAATCAACGTTATCTTGTGAAGTGGGTGTTAATTTAAATGAAATATAAATAAAAGCTCAAGGAGATAACAAGATTAACTCCATAATAATGAACTCAACCCAATCTTTATAAATTTTTTAAATATATATTAATCAATCAATCATTTCATAATATATGAAAACCCCACCAATTAGAATACAATCAACTAAAAACAGTCAAATATTAAAAAGTATCATCACCGAGGATTCAACCTGATTGCTGCTATATACATTAGAAGAGCACCAGAACTTGGACCAGTTGATAGGTGGCAATATTTCATGCTTTAAAATGGCTCAATTTCCGAGGATGGTGCTTTATGTAGTCATTAGTTTCTGGTTATTGTAAAAAAAAACCAACAAAAAAATAATATTTTAAAAAATTGAAAAAAACACAAAGAAAAACCCACATTCTCATAAAAATCATAAACGAAAAAAAACACAAAGAAAAATCCATCTTCCTCTTTCTTCGAAAATATATTTGAATGCCTTATAGGCTCCCAAAAAATCCCTTGGATTTGTTTGACCTTGAAATTGAGAGAACACTTTTCTAACTTAGGATGAACATAAGATATAATCAACTCATTCAAGAACCTGTCCTCATCCAACCAGTTGAATTAGAAATGACCAATCCTTGGGAAAAAATATTTAAATAACTTGCTACCCCTGATATGAATTACCAACCCATTGGTAATTAATATCCAAACATAGAGGCTGACTTTGAACAAAAATTGGGTTTGATTCATTTTCTTCCTCATTTACATGGGCTAGCTGGTGAGGATCCACATCTCCAATTTAAAGAGTTCTAAATGGTGTGATCTACCATGAATCCTCAAGGGGTTTCTAAGGAACAAATAAAACTCCGATCCTTAACTTTATTCATAGATAACACTGCTAAGTAACGACTCAACTACCTTCCTCCTGGTTTCATAACAACATGGAATGACATGAAGTGACTCTTTTTAGAGAAATTTTTTCATGCTTCTTGTACTGCTTCAGTCTGAAAGTAAATAAGTGGTATTCATCAATTCCAAAATGAATCACTCCATGAGTATTGGGAGAGGTTCAAAAATCATGTTGTAACCTACCCACGCCACCAAATACCTAACCAAATCTTGATCCAATAATTCTATAAGGGGTTATTGGATATGGATAGAACTCTCATTGATGCTGTAAGTGGTGGTGCTCATGTTGATAAAACACCAAAAACTGCAAGAGATATCATAAGAAACATGGTTTCAAAAACACAACAATTCTATACTCGAGAACATGCTCAAGTAAAACAAGTCCAATATAATCAATCCATAGAGCCGAACAGGATGACCGACTAGATGAGTGAACTTACAGGTCTTGTGAAACAAATAACTATGGCATCAAAAGCCCCAACCTCATCTTCTCCACAATCTCTGTTCCCTAGACCTATTAAGAACTGTGGAATCTATAGCTCCCCATCTCATCCAACTGAAACATGTCCACAAATTCAAGAGGATCCCTCTGATTCATCCGGACTAATAGAGCTCAATGCAGCATATGCTTAGCGGAACCCCAACCCTCAACAATCAACTTAGTTTGTTAGAAACTTCAACCAACCCCATTTTGACCATTATCTTCTACATATAACCCAAACTTGAAATATTGGAATCCCATTTATCATCCCCCACAATACCCTCATTGAAACGCAAACCAATTCCAATATGGTCAAGGTATTGGTAACTTCCAACAACTTTACCCTTTTGTTCCTCAACCTCAATGGATCAATCCTCCTCTTCCTCCTTCTGGATTCCACTATCCTAGTGAGCCTTCCAAATTCCAAAACCAATAAAATCAATTTTCTAAGAACCAAAATCAAGGTAATAAAAATCTGGGACAATCCTCTTCTTCCAAGCAACCATGGGAAAGTGCAATAGAAGATCTTGCCTCATTCAAACATTACAGCCTTAAAAAAATTGAAACAAAAATTGGTCAACGTGCATCCCTCCTGAGCCTGAAACAACAATAAAATTATTCCTAACTCCTTACTCAACCATTACCCAACCCCAAGGGTAATGTAAGTGCAATTTCACTTAGATCAGGAAATAAAATTTCTATGCCTCAAGAAAATTCTTCCAACCCCCTTTAAATGTTGACCAAGAAAATGAAAAGAAAAATAAACTAGAAAAGGAATCTGAATCCATTCCCTCCCCTCCTTACATGTCACATAGGAACCCAATTCCTTTTTCTCAATCCATTTTTAATCCAAAGAAGTACTTTAAACCCAATCCTGAAATGCTCGACATGTTTAGACAAGTTGATGTCAACATTCCACCCTTAGATAAGATAATACAAATCCCTATGTATGCCAAGTTTCTTAAGGAATGTTTTACCCATAAGAGGCAACTTTGGACCTTAAAAAATGTTTCCACCCAGCAGTCTATTCCCATAAAGTCCAAAGATCCTGGGACCTTTATGGTTCCATGCCAAATTGGAAGTTCCAACTTTGATGATGCACTCATAGACCCAGGCTCCTCAATTACTATGATTCCCAAATCCATCTTCTCCAACCTTGGTCTAGGTCCCTTACATCCAATGAGTGTTGTCATTCAGTTAGCTAATCGAAGCACAACTAGTCCGGAGGGTATAATCGAGGTTGTCCTTATTCATGTTAATGATCTTATCTTACCAGTTTATTTCTAGGTCCTTGTCATGGAAGGTGAGATGAACTCTTCTTGAGCACCCCTACTTATTGGAAGACCATTCCTAATGACATCTAGAACCAAGATTGATGTCCATTCAGGCATCTTATCCATGGAATTTGGTGACCAACTGGTCATGTTCAACATTTTCCACACCATGCGATACCCATATGAGGATTACTCTGCATTCTCAATCCATGCTTATGAGTACACTTATAAGAGTCAATTGAACCCTAATCCATATTGTTATTTATGTTCTAATGATAAAGAATCTTGTGAAATAATCACCATGATTAACAAAGTCGTAAATGGTGAAATTGATGTGGACCTCTCATTTATAGACTCTATCAATATAGAGGATCTTGAAAACTCTCTTGAATACCACATCAAATCTGATCTCTACTGCTCCACCTTGTAAAGTATTAAGGAAAATGAATCTGATGCAACTAAAGTCCCTTCCTCCATTCCTGAGTTGTCTAACCCAAAAATGAGAGATGATACTGATCTAAAACCTCTTCCTGAATACCTAAAATATTCATTCATTTTCCATGATCACTCATATACTGTCATTATCTCTACTTCACTTACTGAAATTGAGGAGTACAAACGTGTTCAGGTGTTGGAGGAAACAAAAAGGCCTTAGGTTGGACCCTAGATGACATACTGAGAATCAACCCTATCCTTTTCATGCATCACATCCATCTTGAGGAGTCATCCAAACCAATTAGACAACCACAAATAAGACTCAATCCACTCATACATGAGGTAGTTAGGGAAGAGATCACCAACCTTCTTCAATCTATATTATCTACCCAATTTTCAAAAGTGAATGGGTTAGTCCAATTCAAGTTGTACCTAAGAAGGGTGGGATAAATGTTGTCACAAATGAACATGGAGAGATAGTCACAACTCTAGTGAAGAAAAAATGGTGTGTGTGCATCGACTACTGAAAATTGAATGTTAAAACAAGAAAAGATCACTTCCCTATTCCATTCCCTGATCAAATTCTAGAATGATTAGTCAGAAAGTCACACTATTTCTTTCTTGATGGATACACCAGCTACTTCCAAATCCCAATTGCTCCTCAGGACCAAGAAAAGACGACTTTAACTTTCCCCATTGAAACATATGCATATAGAAGAATTCGTTTTGTCATTTGTAATGCTCCTGCAAAAATCCAGAGGAGTATGATGAGTATTGTTCTGAATTAATTGAAAATTGCATGGAAGTATTCATGGATGACTTTACCATTAATGGTGAGTCATTTTAATCTTTCTTTAATTCAATCTCTCTAGTCCTTCAAAAGTGTGTCAAGTTTAACCCTGTGTTAAATGAGAAATTTCACTTCATGGTTGCAAATGGTATTGTTCTAAGGAATGTAGTTTCAAAAGAGGGTATTGATATTGATCCTTACAAAATTGAAGTGATCCAATCACTTCCTGAACCCACATGTAATCGAGGCATCCATTCATTCCTACTTCATGACAGTTTCTATCGATGATTATTCAATAAATTCAGTAAGATTTTCTTCCCACTAACTCATCTACTCCAAATGATGTTGCATTCCATTTTGATGAGGCTTGAAAGATAGCCTTCATTGAACTCAAAAATTCTATTACATCTGCCCCGTTAATCCAGCCTCATATTGGTCCTTACCCTTTTATTTGATGTGTGATGCTTCTGATAGAGCCGTTGGTGCTTTTCTTAGTAAAAGAAGAGAAAAAATTCCTCATGTCATCTATTATGCCACAAAAACATTGGATGAAACTCAATATCACTACACTGTGACTGAAAAGAAACTTTTAGAAGTGGTTTTTACCTTAGATAATTTTCGGCCCTATCTATTAGGTTCCAAAATTATCATCTTCACAGATCATTATTCTATAATGTATATACTCAATAAAAGTAATTCCAAACCGAGGCTAATAAGATGAATCCTAATGCTCCAAGAGTTTTAACTTGAAATCAAAGATAGAACAGGAAACGAAAACCATGTGGATGATCACATGATTAGAATTTGTAATTCTTCTCATTCTGAAATAATTGATCCAGAATTTCCAATTGAGCTCCTTTTATATCTCATTCCAAAAATACCATGGTATGCCCCAATTGTAAATTACTTGGTTTCTGGTGTTTTTCCTGATTTTTTTTCAAAAGAACAAAAAATGAATTTGGAAATTGATTCATAATTCAATTTTTTAGAAGATAATAAAATTTGGAATACTGGGGAAGACATGGTAATTATAAGATGTGTTGATGAAAATGAACATTCTTCCATCATAGAATTCTGTCACTTAATGCTTGGTAGTGGCCACTTAGACCACAAAGGGCCTAATAAAAGGTCCTAGACTCTAGATTCTTCTGACCTTCACTCTTGAAGGACTCACATGATTTCTTTCAATCTTCTCCCACTTTCCAAAATTTTGTAATAATTCCAAAGATAAATGAAATTCCCCAAAATCCTTTAATTTTTTTGTTAGATCTTCGATGTTTGTGGCATCAATTTTATGGGACCATTACCCCTTCATATGGATTATAATACATTATTCTTGTAGTTTATTTTGTTTCTAGGTGGGTCGGGGATAAACCCACTAGAAATGATGATTCAAATACTATTAGTGAGTTCCTAAAAAAACACATCTTCCACTGATTTGGCACACCTCTTGTCTTGATCAGTGACTTAGAAACCCATTTTTTTAATAGAACCATGTAATATCTTTTGAAAAAGAATGGTGTTGTACATAAAAATTCAACTGCATATCACCCCCAAAAAAATTACATGGATGAACTTTCTAATAGAGAAGTGAAAAAAGTGCTTGAGAGAATTGTAAAACCCACCAGAAAAGACTAGCCTAAAAGACTTGGTGAAGCACTTTGGGCTTATTGAACTGCCTATAAAACACCCATTGGGATGTCTCATTTTAGTCTAGTTTTTGGTAAAGCATGTCATTTTCCAGTTGAAATCCAATATAAGTCATTTTGGGTCGTGAAAACCTTTAATTGTGATTGTGAAAAATATGGTAAAGAAAGATTGTTTCAATTGGCTGAACTGGAGGAGCTTCAACTTGAATCCTATGAGAATTACAATGTGTACAAAGAAAAGGATAAGGTACTCCATAAAAAACACATCCCGAGAAATTATTCCATGAAGGTGAAAAGGTATTGATTTTCAACTCTCGATTTTGGCTTCCCCCAGGTAAGCATTAATATCGTTGGGAAAGTCCTTTTATTGTTTCTCATGTTTACCCATTTGGTACGGTGCAATTCCAAGACCCATATTCCAAAAGGACATTCATGGTTAATGGACATCAGTTAAAGCATCACCACGAGAGGATGCACAATCCTGGAACAACATCGACTTCCACTGGATCCCCAACTACTGCAGTTGACCCACAACTAGATCGAGATAGAAACCCACAAAATCCAAACCAAGGGAAACTCTTTCCCTTTAACTCCTTTTCTCTCTCTCCATCTCTCATTAATCTTCTTCCTCCCTCATTCTCATTTTGTTTTTTTACCACTTTCCTCACCACATTTTCTTATTTACTCTTTCTATTTTTGTGTGGGTGTGTAATTTAAAAACACTAAACAAACTAAAAAAATGAAAAAAAATATAAAAAAAACCAAAAGGGTCATACTTACTCACCATCTATTTTTGAAATTTTTTCCAACCATTTTGGGGTGTAAAAAGACATGGTTTCATCTCAAAGATCTTGTGATTTCATCAAATATTTGGATAAATAATATTGTGTCAAACCCAAAAAAATTTGAATGCTCGATTTTTGATTTGGAAACTGATTTTCCCCACCCATGAGGAACACCATTTGATTTCATGCCAAGGCCACCTATTTCCATTTTTTAAAAATTTGTGTTTTTCACCCCCATTTGTGAGCATTGAGTTTGTGAACTTTCAAGCTGAATTTCCTACTTTAGTGTGCATTGATATTATAGAGGAATTTTCTAAACCTCATGAGAATCACATTATCCAAATATCATCCCATTTCCCTTACATTAATCCTCCTTTTGAAGGCCCATTCGAACCTATGGAAACCTTTTCTTTGACACCCAAATTACAATCCCAATACCTTATCCCAAAAAATATCAACATCTATTTTCATTGAATAGTTTTTTTTAATTTAAGTGTGGGGGGGGGATGGATTCCATTTTGGGTACCCTTTTCACCATGTTATCATATACTTGAGGGAAAACATCCATTTCAGTGTGGAGTAGAGGTTGTCATTTATTATGTTTTAGGAAATGTAATGTACTTTAATTTATGTAATTTTATAAATGTTGTTGACAATTGTTAAAAAAATCAAAAAAAAAAATCAAAAATAAAAGAACAAAAACAATTGGGTTGTGTCTTGGGTAGGTCAAAAATCACTCTTCCTCAACCTTTGATCTTATTATAACTATTACAATTAGTTTCGTGAGGAGATCAATCATGGGTTGAGATATGAGTGTGAGGTATTTTTCAAGTTCAACTTTGAAAAAAGAAAAAAAAAGAAAAAAAATGAACACTTATGTCATTGTGATAAGTTTCGTGTTTTTTAAATATTTCATATTCTCATCCCCATCAAATATTATTCCTCCTTTGTATATTTATTCGCACAATCATTCCTTTGTAAATATGTGTTTTCATTTCCTTCGATGTTTTATTCCAAAAATATTGTGCATTTCTTTTTCCATGTTGGTGTTTTAGACCTCTTTCAACTCTTTTGAATACTAAATTCTCACTATCCCATTGCCACAGAAAAACCCCTTAAAAATACATCTTGATTATTTTTCACTATAGGATAGGTAATTGAATGTGAGATCTATTTAAAACTCTATGATTTTCACTTTTGGTTGGTGAATGAGTGAATCTCCACAAATTAATTTTATCATCTTAATAAGAGTAAGTTTTGTGTGAAACCATTTTCCATTTCTAAATTTGATTATGAAAAAAGGGTTGTTTTTGGAACATTGTTTCTGTAACAAATTGTGGTGGAATTCAATATGGATGAGTGAAATTATCTAAACCTAACCTGATTGGGGAAAACAAAATTTTAATATTTGTTGGTGAGTGAAAATTATTTTGTCATGTTTTTATATTTATTGCACAAGAGGAAATGAACATGACTAATTGTGAGGGAGTTGATGTTATTAATATTTTCATGACATATTATATACCACCTATACTGATTTTATATGAAATGTGCATAGTTTTTTGTGTGAAATATTAATGTTTTAATACTAAATATAATTTTTGAGCATTTTTAGAAGTAGTCCAATTGAGTCTGTTTACTATTTTATTTTTAAATATCACCCTATAGATCTAAATTATTCTATTATAGTTTTTTAGGATTCTTTATTAAATTTGAAACATATCATTAGAAGGAATCAGTGGCCAATTGTTCCATTTGAAGGGTCATATGGACCACACAAGAATACCCAAAGAATTTGTGATGAAACTGGACCAACTATGAAGATTGAATTACTGGGCACAATCCAGTATTCCAAATTCTTTTGTTCTCATAAAATGTTTTAGGGAAAATATAAGGAGTCTTGGATAAAAATTTCAAGTCCCAAATCTAAATACAAGGGGACAACTGATTCATTTAATCTCATCCCTCCATTCTGGCCGAGAATTACAATCAATACAGTATTCTTGACATGTCTTCTGATTTATTCATCAAATAAAGATGATATTTTTTAGTGTGAAATAGGAGATATAGTTGGTCGACTTTTTTGAATAAATAATTAATATTTGAATGCATATTCCTATACAAAAATCCATTCACATTTTGGACATCGAAAAAGAATGAATTGAAATGGACAATTTAACATTGTTTATAAAAACCGCCATAACTTTGGATATTTTAGTCCAAATGCCTCCAAATTTTCAGAGTAGTCATCCAATATTATTACCTAAAACTTTTAAGGAGAGGATATCTTGATTTTAGGCTTTCTGGATGTCCAAATTGTCGAGCCCAGTGGAGGGGTAGTTTTGGAATGCAAACAGTCCACCACCTTGGGCTATAAATTCATCCTCTCATCTCCTTTCAAAAGGGTTGTAATTTCAGAGAAAAGGAGGATAGGTTTTCACTACCAAGGCTCTTCCAAAGGCTTGGGAGTATCTTCCATACTCAATTTTTTACTTGATAAACCATTCCTCCTTACTTTCTTTCTTTCACTTTTGTATTGACCTCCGTTTGTAATCGTGTAAGTGTTTCTTTTTTGTAATTATGTTTTAATGAAAGTTTCTTCTTTAATATATCTTATTCTCATACAAGTTTTGTAGTTTAATATTAATGTTCTTAAAATATTTTAAATCAAGTTAAAATCCCTTCCCTTATTTTTCTTCCTCATTTAACCAAAAATATTTTTTATCTCTCTCCAACGATTGTGTGTGTTTGACACAATACTCTTTTCTTATCCCGTTATTTTTGTTCTATTTATAATTAATCACCATAATAATATATTACTAGATTAATAACTATATTAATTACTGTTTAAATCTACCATTGGGGTGAGTCATTATTTAGAGATTTTAAGCAATTGAGAGCTTTTTCTCGATGAGTATTCTTTAATTTAACATTGTGTATGTTGGACTTAACATGTCATGGATTAATGACTTGCTTTGTTTAATGTGTGGTTTCCATGGATTTTTGGAACCATAAATACACTACCATCAACAAGATATGATTGAGATTATAACCCTAAGTTATGTTAAGGCTTGGATTAAATCCTTAAAACATAGGAATTCTAATTTACATTATCTTATGAAGTGGGTGTTAATTTAAATACAATATAAAGAAAAGCTCAAGGATATCACAAGATTAACTCCCTAATAATGAACTCACCCCAATATTTATCAATTTATTAAATTAGTATTAATCAATCTATCATTTCATAAGCTCTACAAACAAACCCCCCAATCATAATACAATCAACTAAAAACAATCAACTATTAAAAAGTATCATCACCGAGGATTCGACCCGAGTGCTGTTATACATAATAGCAGAGTACCAGAACCTTGAACAGTCGATATGTGAAAATTGGCCACACTTTTAGTGAACCTTATTCATTTATAGTACTTTTACCTCCATGATGTCTTGGCAGTTTTATCCTTGAACAATGATTATGATTCAATTCTTTATGTTGTTTCCACATTTCCCAAGTTATGATTATCATGCTATATCATTACGTATGATTAATATTTATTTTTATTCAAAATTGATATGCCTATTTTATTACATGTATCACTTTTTCCATGTTTATTACCTTAATGGTATTTATAGCTCACCCCTTTCTTATCTTTGTCCACTGATATCCAATGCAATTTTAAGTTTGAAGGAATATTTTGAGCATGTTAAAGAAGTTTCAATAAAGATGTTGTATTCATTGTTTTATGTTGTTAGTTAATATACATAACTCCAAAATAAAATATACTTGTAGATCATCTAGGTTGTATTAAGTGTATTCTTATATAATAAATCAAGTATTATTGTAAAATAAATAGCATGGTGTTATACAACTCTTCTCCGATTGAAGCTTGTGGTGATGTTATTACTAATAATATATTTATTCTATACTTGGACCTATTAAATATCATCTTTTGACAACATTTAAATCTATTAATATAGATATCATATCAATTTTCATGATAATGAAATCAATTTTCATAGGATGATTTAACCCATGATCATAAATCATTGTGAAGTTTTCCATGAAATTCATGTGGAAATTACATCCATTGTATGGGTCATGCTAATTATTAATGTTATATATATATATATATATCAAATAAATGTAAAAAATTCCAGATTTGAAGACGTATTTTATAACGAACCAACCCACGATACCCTAAAAAACTAGTACATGAACCGGTTCGACAAACACTTGAAGGGAATTTCTAATCCCCATAGGCTGGAAAATTGCACCCAATCATTGATAAAAAATATAGGGAATGATTTCATGAAACCAAAAATAGGATACATGTAAAATACGATCAAAATTGAAAACTAGTAGAAGGGAACTAAAATAAATAAGTCATAAACTTTAGTGTCCTCAATAGTGATATAGCTTGAAATAAAACGAATATACATTCCAATGTATAATTACAACTATAAAAAAATATAGATAAAAAAATTACAAAACTAATCCATGTGATATGGGGGAAACATCCCACCATATGACCCCCACCAACCCACACTCATTTGTAAAAACCTTCACCACTACACTACAATGCCTTGAAATCAGATACATTATTAGAAAACAAATGGTCTTCAATAAACTAATGGGGTGTCTATGATATGATATAAAATTGATAAATAGGATCCCATAGTCCCTAAAACACCAATGAACTCCCATAACCCACAAGAAATGAGAAACACTAAATATTACAATCATTCTCATCATAATGATAACCAAACCCAACCCACCATAATTATGACAAAAAAGATCCATATTATGTATTGAGAAATCCTAGAATAACTCTATACCATATATTAGATGAGAACAAAGAAGACACCAAATCCATATATCTTTCCACTTTCTAAAAGATTTTAAGAACTCTAAAAAAACGTGCAATCACTCAAATAGAAGTTTCAACACTTCAATAAAACTCAAAGAAATAAATTATTTTGAGTCATCTAGGTAATACAGATAAGTTTTTATAGAAGATGAAACAAAAATCATACATCCTAATTTTTATGGGCCTACACCAACCTCTGTTGAAAACTGATCCACTACATAAAAGCACATCACTACTAGGACATGTATATAGATACCTATAAATATTGGTGCTTCCAAATTCTCCACATTGTATTTTGGATTTGATGGTATCTAGATATAATGGGGAATAGAAATAGTCTAAATAATTATATAAAAATTGACATGGATAATGCATTCATTCTATATCTTTACTGGGGTGTGTAAGAACATCAAGCTCTCCCTACTATGCTACATCGGTAGCATTTTAGGTGCACAATGATTGAAAATGATGGAGGTTTGTAGGTGGTTCATAGTTAAGAATGACCTATAATAAACCTACAAGGATCATGCACCTTCCTATTATTTCCCTGCATGCCTCTAAAGATTCCATAAAGGGGAAGAAAAATAAAATAATAACACATATTTGTACTGTATTTATTTCTATCATCAAAACTCTATCAATTGTGTCATAATTTTCTTTATGATTTAGTTTTTCAAATATTAATCAAATATCTACTTTCAAACCCAATAGGTACTATAGATCATTCATCTAATCATTCCCCACCACCTCTAGATAAAAATCAACCAGCTACAGAAATTATTGGATTACTATGACCATTAATGCTCTTCCTATTTCAAATATTGGAGACCAATATACTTTTCCCTCATTAGATAATATTATTAGAACAACTGAAATATGTTTTAATTTAAACCCTTACATTCATATCCCACACATCTATATTATTGTAACATAGAATCCCATTATCACTATATGGGGCCCTTTAGTACAAACATTACACACATGTCCTTAATATCCTTTTGTGTCCTTAGGAAGTAGATGATCTAATAAATCATTTCTTACCCGTCCTCCTCCTCTTAGGGTTCAATCATAGAATTAATGTATAGGGGATTCTTATGTGCGAAATGGTAATATTGATATATAACTTCCTAAACTTAGGGTTGTGCCTCAACAGCTAGACACTATACTCACGGTATATCCTAACTGATGGCATGGACATCATACAAGTTAGCTTCTATACATTTTTTTATCAATAGGTAGATTCCATTGAGATAAACTCTTGATGCAAAATTCTATGGAACTTATGGAAAATATATCATAGCCATATTGATACACATTGAATACAAAATAAATGACCTGATAGGGGAAACTAGTCTTTATTTTATCTGGAAAACCATAAGGACAAAAAAATATCAATATCAAAAACCACAACACATGAGACACATATCCCAACATCCCATTATAAGATCAGGAAAATCATGAAAAGATCTAGTCATGAACTCACCAAAACCAACCTCTCATATCCCAAAAATCATATCAAATGTATACTAGACATCCCTGTACAAGGAATCCTAATGACTAACCCGACATCCTTACCTATTAGTAATGAACCAAATAGAGATTCCCTAAAAAATCTCGCACATGAACCGATCCTCTATATATATGATGGTAATTCCTAATACCCATGGTGTGGTGGCTAGAAACCAAGAATCAATCAAAAACTAAATTAAATGACTTTACCTAATATAAATCAAAATACCTAGAAAATATACACAGTGGAAAAAATCTATAGAAAGAAACAAAAAGATATACGTCGTAAACTAGAGTAAAAATGATAGTGCTAAAACCTCAAAAAAGACCTGAAATAAAAATTATATGTTAATAAGCAAAAAATTAAATCCAAAAGAATTAAATAAAAACTCTAATGATATGGGATAAAATTCCCCCCACCTCACTACTAACTACCTAAACCCTGGATACAAACTATCACAACCACATTATGGTGCCTTGGCTTCTCCAATTTCAAATAATAAAACATGATATACACACTAATGAAGGGGTAATAATAGTGTAGGGTAAATAGGATCAATTGGACCCACCTAGGTTTTCTATATCATATCTCTATAAAAAAACTCATCAAGTTCAATTTTAACAAAATGTCATGATAATATGTTAAATATTTTCTTATCAAATTCATGGTAATTATTTCTCTTTTACCATTTCTGTAAAACAATGGAATATGAAATAGTTTCAAATAATAATTAAAATAAATTATATACATCTATAAAAAAATGTATATAAATTATACCAATTATAATGAGAGTTAAAAATTGTAAAATATCATATTATATCAAATGTTATTCTAGGTACAAAAATCATAAGATTATAATAAAAAATGACTAGCGCACAATCAATTTACTATGAAACTAGGACTACATGAAAAAGGATAACACCATGAGTGAACCCCATACAATTTAATGATCATTAATATAGGATCCTTGGACTAAGGAATATAGGAACACCACATTAGTAAACCTTCTAACAGAAACAAAATACAAGGAATAATATTAAATCCTCCACCTAGGAAACCAAGACTACCATACGCAACATAAATCAAGTCAAGTCCCTAAGGGGTTTAAATTTCACTGTGAATTCCTATATCTTGTTTTATCATAAAAAAATTATTTTTAAAATACCATTACATATATACATTTAACAATTCTTTATAAAACACCATTCCAGTACCAAAACATGGGAAAACCATCTTTTCTCAAAAACCCATTTGTAGAAAAAATAAACCAATGTAATGATCCTATAAATTCAGTTATAAAACAATTTATAAATCCCAAATCAATTATGGTTCAAATTATATTGGATTAAGATGGAACTTATTACCCTTTTTTTACAAGATAAAATAATAATCTAGATAGAAACGTATCAATGAAGAATCAATGTTGAGGTATATCAAGGATAATTTCCTGGAATCACAATCCATAAAAATATGTTTCAAATCCATCAAAAAATTGTAGATTAATCAATCTAAAACATAGATAATAGATAATAATGTTTCATTACATATAATTCATAGATACACTTCCCATATATGGTTCAATCACATCCCCCATTGCATTAATATATGAAAAAGAGATGAAAGATTGTACAAAATGTACTCTTGAGAGTCTCCAAATACTCATGAGTTGAATGGATTCATGAGGATAGATGTTTAAATATGAAAATTATCATTGATTATAGTATATAAAACCCATAACATGCTATAGACCCCTATGTTCATAATGTATGAGTTATAAAAATATGGCAGACTAAGGTATGATGGAATTGAATAAATTGAAGCTATAAATTGGATAACTTAATCTAATAACTATGTTGTAATTGGCACCAAGATCCTATTTACCTAGGAAATGGATACAAAACATCACACTCAAAACATCGCAACCAACCTCAAATAGTTAATAAATCCCAAATACCATACAAGTTATAAATCTCCTCCATATAACATCACTTCCAACTAAAAAAATTCCCTTGGTCATAACCTCCGTTTAATGTTATAGAGATGCATGATTTTGTACTAGCATAAAAAACTACACTACTGTTATATACACCACAACTGACTTTAGATAGAATAACACCACCATATCTATATCATATCCCCTCTCACTATTGAATTACTTCTTATAGAAAACCTATATTACAAAATGAATTTTCTAAAAATAAAAAATCTACACCATATCAGAAAAATAGAAATGATATCAAAACCAAGGTTAAGGGTTACCTAAAAGATTATAATGGGTTGGTAATATATCCCCACCATAGATTCTTTCTTCCCCCATAAATTATATCAATAATACTCTATGACAAAGAGTTTATGTCACTATACTCTCATAAGAACCTCACACTCCCATGTCTCATGTAAATCAGAATTTGATACCATAACACTCTGAAATATGGAATAGACTTCCAACATTAATATTTCACAAAGAGAATCTATAGTCTATATAGGTTTCTCTTCAACTAAATTATATGGTTCCAGTTCAATATCCTCCCAACATAGAAATTTAGAGGGTGTGAGGTGGAATTTCATGATCTAAGATAAATATAAAAATCCATGGACACATATCAACAAAGATGGTAACACCAAATGAAATTAAACCATCAATAATACACATTCACCAATGAAAAACATAAATGGATGGAAATGAAAATCAATACATGGTTTATTCTAACTCTGATCTATAAATATTTATTGATGTACTTCCTCAATCCCCAATAAGGTCTCTTGAATGAGACTTGATGCTATAAGAGAGGAATCTCCCACATCTTCCCATCAAATCCATAACCTCTATAGGTGATCATTCAAAGCCTCATTGGGAACCATTTTGATCAAATATTATTAACTATTTTTATATAAAACTTGACTAGTACTAGATGGATATCCCATGATCCACAAAAAAACCATGACATTTGAATAGATAATATCCCCTAGGATCTATGTATTACCTTTTGTATATCAATCCATTTGAGGATGGAATTTCATACTCTACCTAACTTGAGTAAGAATCTCTTCTTGGATAATTTATAGAATCAATGAGAATACATGAGATCCTTATATAAGATCATATAAGAGGTAATCCTAATAAATATAAAAATATTATGCACATCTATCTTACCTAAATGTTCTTCCCTGGATTTTTCCATGATTAAAATAAAATGGGTTAATTTTATTGACTAATAAATCCCACCAAGATTTCATTTTTACCTTTTGGGGTGCACGGTAATCGAACAACAAAGTCCACTGACACATCAACTTATTTTGAAACCATCATAAGAAGGTGTTGGAGCATACTTGAAGCTTTCAGGTTCTCTACCTTTATATATAGGCATGTGAAACTATATGACACATTATTAGTATTAATCCACTATATATTTAAAATAGATCCATTGTCTCATATCATTATATAATCTTGTAGAGGTGATGATAAATGAAAATTTATTAGGAAAATAATTAAATCACCCCTTTGTGTATTTAGATAAAATTTGAGCAATGATCCCTATCGATTCCAAAACATCATGTTATTGGTATATCTTACATAAATCATTAAAAAAAATTCATCTTTCTTGTGGGATAAGAAATGAAAATGAAAAATTCCTAGAGTTATAAAACCTACATAGATAATATCTAAATAATTTCATTCATAAATATTAAATAATTTAAATGAATATTCAAAACATAACATTTAGATCTATTTGAGAACACTAAAGTTTTAGTGATTTTGGAATATTATCTACATAAATAACAGGTTCATAAAATTTCTACATTTTCTCCCACATAGATCTTTATAACTTGAAAAACCATAAAATATATCATACTTAATTATTTTATTCATATCTTATAAAAAAATAAATAAATAATAAAGGGTGAGATCAGATGCCCAATATGGTAAACTAGGTAGATAACTATATCAAAAAAGAATAATGGTATGAGAACAAGATTATAACATTTGAAAATTAGTATCTACATATCAATGATCAAAACCCAAGGTCATGTATTAGATAATAAAATTTTATAATACATGAATCATAAAGAAGTCAAATAACACATTGTATGAAATAATCACAGTGTCATAATACACACTTCATTGGGAAAAAATCTTAGAATATAATTTAAATAGTAATTAGGGGTCACTTGCAATATTATAAAATTGAATTGTTATTACTCCCTATACAATTTTAGTATTCAATGTTTACTATGGTGATTATAAAAGTGGAACAAATTCCCTTACTAAACATGGTTCACTCTCTATTGAGTTCAATTTAGCTAATTACATGTTAATCATTACCTAATTCATTAGATGGTTATATAATTCTGGTCCTAACCATAAGAAAAATAATATATATATATATATATGTGTGTGTGTGTGTGTGTGTTCCACAACATCAAAAAAATCATACATCATATCTTAAACCATGAAAAAAAAATATCTTTCATTATAATTTCCCCATGGAATAACATGTTGAAAAAATTGGGTTTCATAAACAACATTTCATTATAATGATAAACCATCCTAAAAAGGAATAACTATGGTATTATTGTATTATATTCATAGTAAATAATAATTAATAAAAAATGATATCATCTTATATGAAAATACATTTAAGAGATATCTAGATTACTTTTTGGGGGAAAATCCATTTTTAACATTAAAAAAATTATTTAAAATATAAAACATTACAAAATATTAAATAAATCATTTTATATGAAAAAACATTAATATTTATAAACTAAGATTCATATAATTTAGATTTCAAGAAATTTGGAAATTCTATTCCTTCCTTATAAGGTAAAAGAAAACATTCCTTTCACAGTTTTATGAAATTCAAAAAGTACATCCTTTAGAAAAGGAGAATAAGATTCATTTAAATAAATTTTTTAAAAACTAAATCAATAATAAAAATGATATTGAATAATAATAGGAATATATTATTAATATTGTTAAAATAATTTTTAGAAAATATATATATAGGAGAAAAAAATCATCGACGAAAGAGAGAAATAAAATAGATTTTTCCTTTTAAATATAAAATTTTTATCACTTTATTAAATAGAGAGAGGGAAAATGATGGAAAACATTTAATCTAAAAAAATAAAAATAGGATAATAATAATTAATGAGTTTATTGAGACTTAGATAATAATATTTTATAATCATAAAATGATCATGAATGATCCTGATAAATAATGAGATTATAACATAAAACCCTTACAGTTTTGGTATCATTTGAAAAATAAGCCCCTTGAAAGAATAACATCAAAAGAAAAATAAAATATCATTAACCTTAGTAAATTTATGATATATAATGTTAAAGGGTATTATATTAATCTCTTAATTTAATATAGGTATATGACATAATATATGTTACCTTGAGTTCCATGTTCGGTAAAAGAGCTCTAAACTCAATCATAATAAATTTAAATTGATTAGAAATCTTAAATGAAATCATTTAAATAATTATTATATAATAAATTATCCCATTGTAAAATTATAACACATTTATATCAATCATAATTTATTAAAATCATAGTTTTTTGGTGTTAACTATTTCATTTATCATGATTATTTCAGTTTAGTAGACATATTCATTGCACATTAATCGTAGTTACATCATATAACATGTATTAGTAATTATTTAAATGTAATAAATGGTAATTATATATATATATATATATTCATAATGTTTAGAGACCGAAAAATTAATCACACTATTAATTGATACAATATGTCATGTATAAATGATCACTTTTTTTTCATTTGTTGACAGATGGTAAGGAATAAAAGATAAATAATAATGAAAAATTATATAATCATTATTTTATAATATAAATAATTATTATAAATTAAATATTATTTTTTATAAATAAATAAAATATATATGAAAAAACAAATCATATCACTTCATTGAGGTGGTAGTACACAAGAACACACACGTGACATAATCATTTTCCATCACATTGAAAGCAAAGAAGGTAGATATGATATTCTTATTTTAAAATCATAATTATTTAATATATATAACATATAAACAATAAAACCATAATAATTACAATTCATAATACATGTTTTTGAAAAATTAATAGCATTGATATGTTGAGGGGTAATCCATATGTATGAAATAGTGATGATCTCAATTATATTTGATGATAAAGAGGATAGATAATATTGGGTTCATAATCATAATAAAATTTTAGTATACTTATGAATATATATTTATTATGCTATAAAAAAATATATTTAGATAAGGTAAAGTAAGAAGTAAAAAATAATGTGATTGGTTAATGTGACTTCCTCTTCTTTGGGATTACTCGTTTATATCTCCTCATAAGGATAATAGGGATAGACTATTTGTAGCAACCCTCATTTTTCTTACATAACTTATTACATAATTTTATAGAAAAAAACCATAAAATAATTACAAAAATAAGATACAAATGTTTAGTGTCTTGGGATATTTTCTATCGTACATGAAATTTAAAAAATAAAACATAAAAATTTATCTAATTCCTTCTTCTCTAGATTCATATTAGCCCTCATGTTCTCCTTAGTATAAGTAATCACCTGATGATATACATCAAAGAAATGGGTGAGATAAAAGCCCAGTAAGAGGATAGATAAGAACAAGAATCAATATAAAATGGTTTATAATACTCATCATCATCATTATATGGGAATAGGATCATAGTCATGATAGGAAGAATTAATAAAAGTCTTGGAATGTGGTAATTTATAAAAATGAAACATCATTTTAAAGTGGTAAACTACCACACGTAGTTGTGAACTAAGATATCATCATGATCATGAATATTTTACTTTTTATTATGAGATAAATCACATTAACAAATTCATTTGAGAGAAATATAATTCCGAGAACACCTGTTACATCATAACATTTACATTATTCTAAAATAATTCTGGGTGCACCTGTCGTATCATAACATTTACAATATCACGCATGCCACATAGAATGTATATCAATCATGAACATGAAATAAACCATGGGAAGTAATGGGTTTAATTTCATAAATTATAAATTCAGGAATAATTTTTTTGAAAGAAAATAGAAATATTATTATTGTTATAGGAATAATCAATCATGAGTGATGAATAAACCATATCAAGTGAAGTAAAAGTTGTATTTTTTTAAGAAAAGTTATTTTGAAAAACATTATGTTTTTCATAAACCCAAGTAGAAAAAATTTATATCACAAAAAAGATAATATAATTTTTAATAAATTATATATAAGAACAATTATGTAATATCCATACTGAAAATGTGGTGAAAGAGGGAAAACCCAAATAAAGAGTCTTGGGTTTGAGAATTCCACTTTCCCTATGTCTGAATGCTTTATTCACTTTAATATCATGTATAATCACATAAGATTAATTAATTAAAAAATAAATAACCTTTTATAAATTAAATTTATTAATTAAGGTTACTAACTTTATTTAGGGAATTTTAGAGGAGTTATAGGGTTTAATTTCATCGTTTGAGAGCGTTTGTTTTCTTAATTTTCATGATTAGTTCACCTATATAAATGAATGGAAGTTCATGTAAAATGTGTATAAATATATATAATTTTTATTAAATGTTATTAATAATATACTAGAAGTTTAAATGATATTATTAATGTTTTTTAGGTCTTGAGGATGAATTATTAGATAAAATTTTATGATGATTGTTTTAGGTTAATTTGGTGTTTTTTCGATCACAATGAACTAGTTTTGTTTTATCATTTTTTATTATGTATATATGTTAGTTATATAACATAAATAGGGTTTTAAAATAAATTTTAAAATATGTTTCAGATATTATAATGTTTTTATTATCATCATTGATGGAGTTAAATTAAAATAAAAGTGCATCGCCCATGATGTTGATAAATTGACACGTCACGGGTGACAATTTGTTTTTTATAAAAAAAGAGATAGTGGGAGGGGTTTGATGATATTTATTACATTTACATGATATAATTACATTATATAAAATATAATTGAGCTATAATGAAAATTTTTATAATGGATTTTAGGATTGAATAAGAAAACAAAAATAAATTAAAAGTCATTAAAATGAAAAGGAAGAGGATTTTACCTCTTAAATATCTCCTCCTTGAGAACCACCCTTGGGATTTTTTTTTTCAATTTTGATGAGACCAAGATATAATGTAAATTTGGGAGTGTCCATGGGATATTAGTGTTAATAATTTTGACAAGGACAAAATCATGAGAGGTGTGAGGAAAAGAAGTGGCGAGGGTTGGTATTTATATGGAGGAGAGGGGTGTTTTGTCATTATTATAATCATTAGTTTATTATATTGACTCAAGAATGTGAATATTTAGAGAATTGTAACTACATATATTAAAATAATGAAGTATAGTTGGATATTTTGGGCTTACATCAGCCATACATCATCTTTGACTCCATAATTCAAGTATTTAGCTTTTTTTTTAAAAAAATATTGTATTTTACTATTCATAAATAATTCATGTATTTTAGAAAAATATAAAGAAATCACCCTAAAAATTTTATTGATGTGTATAATTAAAAAATTAACTCAATTTTATGAAAATAATTTTCTAAATATGGTTAATTTAATATTTAATTAAATTATAATTTACTTGAATAATACATATTTTAAAATTACAACTAATTTAAAAACACCCTAAAAAATTATATAAGGTATCATAAAATTTTCATAAAATAATAAGAAATAAAAATATTAATTTATGGATAAATTTTTTCGAAATAAAACTTATTTTAAATTATTAAATTAATCATAAAATTTCCATTAAATATTTATGACTTACAAATATACCAACACTTAATTAATAATTTTTTAAAACATTTATTTACGTAAACTATGATATAATTATACCATAATTTAATTTATATGATTCCTAACTTTTATTTATACTTTCATGGGTGTGTTTAATATTCATTTATCTGGTTCACTATTCATAAGGGTCATATTACTATTCATTTGGTCAAGTTACTATTTCATCGGTATTAGTTCTTTGACTTCTAGAAATACTTTTTATTTCTTTTATTATTAATTTATAATGTTTTTTAATATGGTCTATAAGTTATTTTATTTGATTTATACAATATGAAATTACAATAATAAGTGTTTCATTCCATTGATAAAAGTTTGGGTTATTATATTCTCCCCCCTTTTAAAATTTCTCCCTCAAAATTTCATTTTACATAATTAGGTGAGGTTACTTCTCCTTTATCACCTCCTATTATTCCTTAGTTTCTTTTTCATACTTATGGTTCCTCCACAACACTTTGAAAAGTTGGATTGTCTTGTACCTCATTATTATCTTAACTTTCTTTCCAAATCACATGAATCTCTTCCATGGTGATATTCAAAGGAAGAATTTATCTCCCATGTCAAACTCTATGTCTCATCGACAATTGTCAGTATATATATTTTTCTTTCTCTGAGAAAGTTGATATGTTTCTAGATGTCTTGAACCTTCTCTGTCATCTCTTGCACAAGGTCAGGTCCATGTGGATTTCCTTTTCCAACTTCATCCCAATAGGTTGGAGTTATACATCACTTTCCATAAAAAGATTCATATGGAGCCATCTAAATACTCAAGTGTAAGCTTTTTTCGTACGAGAACTCAACCAATGGGATATGATGATACCATACACTTTTTAATTCTTAGGGGAAGGATATTAGCATATATTTGATTATATGAATAGTAATTTTAGATTAGCCATTAGTTTGGGGGTGATAGGTCATGATGAAATTTAATTCAGTACTTAACAAATGTTTAAGACTCCTCATGAATTTATATGAGAACCTGAGATTATGATTAGATTGAATCAAGAGTGGAACCCTATATAGTCTCACCACTTCCTTCTCATATTTCTTTGAATGTTTTCAAGCAAGATATATTTCCAAATAAGGATAAAGTTGAATGACATGGTGATTAATTCCACCATAACCCATATCACATTATTTACTTTGGATGTATTCAAGGGACTCATGAAAAATTCAACAATTACATTCTCCCATTTCCACATGGTTTTAGGTATTATATTCATCATTCCTTTTGACTTTTTTTTGCCCTACTTTAAATTATTTCCATATCAAGAAACTTAATATATAATCTGCAATCTCTTTATTCATTTTATCCCACGAGAAGTGTTATCTAAGATCACTGTAAATCATGTTACTCCTAGGATAGATAGATAAAGTTGATCTATGTCCATTATCAAATAGCACATTCTTTATCCTAGGTGATACAGAAACACAAAGGCTCATTCCAAACTGAATCACACAACCATAATTTATATGGAACTCCTGAATATTACCCTAATTTAATTCATTCACCTTATTTTATAACATTGAATCACCCCTTTGTGCCTCATTAATCTTATCATGGATATATGGTTGGGGAATCATTTGAGAAAGGTTGGATTTATTCACTACTATTATGATTTTTTAAATCTATCCTTTGTATATCCATGAAGATGGGGTCTTTCTCAATCTGCAACATGGATAGAGTAGAAAGTTTATTTCTAATAAGAACATCATCTACCATGTTTTCCTTTCTAGTATGATATTTAATATAAAAATAATAGTCCTTGATTATATTTAATCATTTCCTTTGGAACATTTTGTGCTCCTTGTGTCTTAATATATAATTTTGGCTCTTGTGATCAATATATATGTCACACTTCTCACCATAGAGGTAGTGCTGCTAGATTTTCAAGGAAAAAATCATAGCTTCTAGATCCAAATAATGTGTCAAGTAGTTCTACTCATGGATATTTAACTTCCATGAGGATTATACTATCAAATTATCATTTTTCATGAGTACACAACCCAATCCATTCTTTAAAGAATCACTATATATCATAAAATTTCTCCACCTTTTGGTAATATGAGTATATGTGTTGTGATTGGAATCTTATTTAGTAACTTGAATCATACATCAAATTCTTATATCCAAACATAATTTACCCATTTATTTATTAAAATAGTTAGAGGGATTAAAATTTGTGAGAAATTTATAACAAAACATTGATTGTACCCTACTAATTCAATAAAACTATGGATTTCCCTGACATTAGAGGGTATTATTCATTCCTCAATTTCCATTATTTTTGATGGGTCCAAATAAATTTCTTCACTTGTGATCACATGTCCCAATAATGTGACTTGTTGAATCCAATAGTCACACTTGCTGAACTTGATGTAAAACTTCTCATTCCATAATTTTTCCAACACAAGCCTTATATGTTTTTCATGTTCCTACTTTATCTTGAAGTTGATGACAATACCACCAATAAACACTATTAATTTGTTTCAATTTAATTTATAATGACTCTATTAATCAAATAAATCAATATTTTAGGGGCATTAGTAAGACCAAAGGGCATCACTGGAAACTCATATTTACCATACCTTGTATAAAAGAAAGTATTATGAATATCTTCCTTCTTCACTTTTTGGTGATGATAACCAGAATGGAGATCCTACTTTGAGAAGTACTGATAAACTCATAAATGATCGAAATTTTCAACAATCCTTGGAAATGGATACATTTTCTTTATGGTGATATTGTTGAGCTACCGATAATCGATAAAAAACCATATTGATCTATCCTTCTTCTTGACAAGGACCATTGGTGCACCCCAAGGTGATTCACTAGGAAGTATAAACCATTAATCAAAATTATTTTGAAGATTATTCTTTAAATCCTCCAGTTAGATAGGATCCATACTATAGGGACACATTGAGATAGGAATATCTCTAGTTATGAGTTCTATTTTAAACTATACATCATGATCTGGGGGAAGTCTAGGTAACTCTTTAGGAAATACATCATTGTATTCAATCATATTGGGCATTTCCCAAAAGTTGATACCTTTATTTGACTAAATCATTTGAGTGAGGTATGATTATTCATAGGGAATCAACACCCACATCATTGAACTAATTTACAAAGGAGATTCATGACCCTCTTTGAAATTTTAGAGGGGTATATGATGGTTTGGAATATGAATTTTTTTCCTTTTCCCAGTATTTTATATGTTCTCTAAATAAAAAGAGCCAATATATTCCCATTATAGAGTCAAATTCTTCCAAGGGAAGTATCAGGAGATTATCAGGAGAAATATTCCGACATATTTCAATAGAAAAATAGTCCAACACTTTGGTCATAATGATCACACCACTATGTATTTTTACTGATGTCTCTACTTCACTACTTTGGGGCTTTTATTCAATATTTCTGGAAAAATTGCAAGATATAAAGTAACTAGTAGATTAAATATCAATATAGAATAGAAATTTTACCTTATACGACTTCATTTTCTTCCTCCACATTAGCAATAGTGATGAAATAAGCCTTTCTCTTCTCCTTTGTATTTGGTGGATGTTCACAATGATTACCCTCAAGGAATAGAGGTTTAGTGAAATGGAATGCAAAGTTCTCTTTCTCCCTATATTTGTAGCATTTAACCATGGGTGGTGCTCTATTTTACTCCACAACATTATCCTACTTCCTCATGTCTTTTTTACATTCATGATATTTATGTCCTTCTCTCCCACACTTGAAGAATTTTCCCATCCCATTGAGGCAGTTCCCATGATTATTCTTTCCACATTTTTGACATGTAGGTGGTTGAGTTGTCTTTCCACCATTATCATTAGATCCTACATCTTGAAACTCCATATTTCATTTTATATCACCACAACCATGGGACTATTCTTTAAAATACATCTCTACTTTGAGAAAACATTGATAAACTTCTTTATAACTCCCAATGTTTCAAATTTCTAGAGTATTTTGATGGTGTAGTTTTAAACCACTAAATAATCTAAATTTTTTCTATAATTATTGATAACAAAACCTAAAGAGTACCTTACATGTCTTATTGATTTTTTTATAGGCCATGAAATATTCTCCTTCATTTTTCTTCACCTATAGAAATTCTCTCTCTATCTTTATATGAAGCATTTAAGGGAAATACTAGTTAAGATAAATTATCCTAAAGTCTTACAACTATATATCCTCAATTTCTTCATTATTTTTGGTGTTCTTAATCAATACCCACCATTGGTTTGACTCTCTATATAGATGATAAAATGAAAGAGTCACCTTCTCTATCTCAGAATAGTGATCTAAAAAAATATCTTCTACCATGAGTAAAACCATTATTCCTTTACTAGTGGATTGTAATATCCACTAAATTCTAGTGTTTGTAGCTTCATAGAGGACTTAATAGCCAGTTTCTTCATCCTAGGTTAAGGTGGATGTTTTGCATTATTTATGTTATTATTCATAACCTGAGACATCTAGGTATGAATTACCATGAAATTTTGAACTCCACCACCCAATTCATTAGGGATGTAAGGAATCAACCTTATACATAAAATATTTTAGTGTTTTTGAACTAGAATTCACATTCATGGATCTTTTCATTTTTAGAGTTGTAGAGAAATTAGAAAAACTCTTACATTGTAAAATCTTAAATTACATGTGGAAACTTATACCCAGTATCAATTTTTACACCAATGAAAACCAATTTAAAATAAAAAATGATTTATTTTATATTAACATATTTAATACAGTCATAATGACACCTTCTTTGTCTTTACAAATCATTAATCCCTATGAAAAACATTTTTAAACATGGGATGATAAAAAGTTGTTTAGTAAGAGACATAAATAAATAAAACCATTAGTCCAGTGAAAACCCATAAAATATTTACTTAAAATAAAACATTTTTTACCCTAAATAAATATCATCATTTCAAAATGTTAAATATCATACCATTTGATAGTCAACTATGTTCATGAAAAATCATAAGAAAACATGTAATATATAAGTAGGTAACTTGGGAAATATTTATACTAAAATGGAATAACCATATGGTAAAATTACATAAATTTAAATCTTAAAAATTGAATATCCATTTGACTGACTTCCATACATGTCACACTTAAAAATGTAATATCTATATAACCTACTTCCATACATGTCGCTCTTAAAAAATGGAATAACCATACAACCGACTTCCATACCAAATTCATTGGAGGTTATAATGTTACCAACAATACTTGGTTTACCATGTAACCAAACATGACTGGTTTATCACATAAAAACCTATCAAATGTAAATATACCATTATATAATCACAACACATAATGATTTCAATTTTCACCATTTAAATTATAAAATTTCATTTTCAATCACAAGAAATGTTTTCAAGATACTAAAATAATAAATCCATTGTCAAAACCATTGTCAATATCAAAATTCTTAGAAAAGAGAATAATAGGGGTTTATTTTATTTTTATAAACATGAATAATTATATAGAAATCCATATATCAATTAGTGTTCACAATGGAATATAAGTTTTTGTCATCGTAAATTTTAAAAAACATTATTTTTGTCTTCTGTAATAATGTTATGTATAAAACAAAAAAAAGATTCCTTTTGAAGACTATTAAATTAAATTCAAAATATATATAGTGTGTCCAATAAAATAATTTTATATCTATATAATAAAATTTTAAAATAATATTAAAAATATCTACATGGATAAAAATATTGGTCAAATAAATTTTTAAACATTCAAAGCGTCCCATACCACATTGAACATTTAAATTATAATACACATGAATGAATAAAATTGAAAAAAAATTAAATAACATGTTTGTTGATATAATATGGATATGGAATGTTTAATTGTATGTATATACACTTTATAAAATAATAAAGTATCATATCATCAAGAAATGTCTCAATGAATGGAGATTGAGACGAAGTCCCATACCTCAAGTCCAATTCGTGATGTATGTTCATTATCTTCCTAAAAAATAAACTTATATTAATTATTAAGATTATTTACAACCATTTTAAATTTTATTATTATTTTTTATCACTTATCAAAATATTAATACAATTATATAATTATTTATGTTCACATTTGATTTTTTGAGGATATTCAGTGCATGAGTCCCAAATGACTTAGTATGATGTCTATAGCCAAAAGTGGTCATTAGTCCGACATCACCGGAAAAATATTTTTGACATAATAATCACTTTTAGAATTAATTATAATTTTAAAACAAACCATTTATGCGTGGTTATAAAAAATGAACAATGTCATAATCATGGAGATGGTAGGTCGTACGTACGCATGAGTAACGTTCCCATTTTTCATTGAAAATTATTGAATGAAGTGAATTATTATTTTATATTAAATAATGATAATAATATCATAAATATAATATTAATAATTTATATATTCTTATATATATCATTCTTGTGATGTGGTGAATAAAAATGGATCACATCGATTCATAGAGGTGGTAGTTCACACGTACGTATGAACGACATTATCATTTTTATGTGCATGGAAAGTAATAACATAATAGATATATTATTCTTTTATAATGTTAAAAGATTTAATTAATATAACATATAAACTCTAATTATATCATTATAACTAGTATAGAGATATGGTAATGGAAAAAAAATTATATCGGTTTGTGGAGGTGATAGTTCACACATACACAAGAACAATTAATTCTTTTCCCATTTAATGGAATTAGAGATTGATTTAAGTTATGATAATAAAATAACAAAATATAATTATATTGAGGATTCTGTAGTTATTAACTCATCATAGTTAGAGTATATTTTAAGTAAGTGGAAGAGGAAATAAAATAAAAACACTTAAATAAAAATGATACCTTTCCTTCGGAAGATCACCTCGGATTGACACCTTAAAACCCATATAGAGGTTGTTATTACTAAAATAAAGACTCTATAATTAGGGGAGGTATTATAGAAATGGGTTTGGGTAGAGAGAGGATGAACCAAATGTTTTTTAAGTGTAAGAAAAAGATATGAATGGGTTCTATTTTATAGGAGAGGGGACAAGCACTCATGGAATTATTAAAAGTATTAAATAGATATAAATTCATTTTCATTTAAAAATAAATTAAAAATAAATAATTTAGAAGATTGGATGATATTGTGTATAAATTACTTCATCTTATTAAAATTAGACAAGTTTTGATAGTTTTTAATCCTTATTTATTTAATTTAACCCTCATTAATTCTTACTGTGACAATATGTAATTTACACTTTGGGAGTAAATATAATTACTATTAAATGTGAAAAAAACAAAAAATGGGGTAATTAATGAAATATTTAGAGATAACCCATTCAGTTTGCTGATGTTTTTTTTTTGAATTTTATGTCATTTAATAAAATATTATTTATTTTAAAATATCATAAATGCCAATTTTGACACTATTCAATAATTGACATTTTAAAACTATCATAAAAACTTGATTATTTATAAAAACTACTTTAACACATCTCTAAAATTTAAAATTCATCAATAAAATTCATGTATTACATAAAATAGTTCGAATTATTTTTATATTAATATTATTAATATCTTTTTTTGATTCTTTCTTTAATAAATGAATTACTGCATCATCACTGTGTTATAATTTAATTTAATAGTATAATATCTAAAAATTATAATTAAATTATCAAGAATTATATAGATATTTTATATTTCAAATGGTTTTTTATCATCTAACTTTTATTCTATATAACATGATATTAAAAATTATTTACTTATTAAAAATATGTGTATAACATTTTTAACTTATCCTTAAATAAAATATCATATTATTACACAATTCTCATAAAAAGGTTAAAATGAAATAATATGGTTGATTTTGGTCAAAATCCACTCATATAATAAAATTAATAAAAGTTATAGGGTAATTTTATAATTTTATAATATTATTTTTATCCTTAAATACCTGGTTTAGCCTTAAATGTGGTAAATAAAATAATAAAGTTACTATTCACTAAAAATTAATTTGATCCTATTAGACCACAATATTCATACTTATTGAAATAACGTATCTCTATTTTTCAAAATTCAATTCACAAAAGTGGATAAATTAAGTATAACACAAATCTTATAGATGTGGTGAGAATTCGAGTAAAAGAGATGTTCAAAATTATAATATGTTTTTATATCTAATTTCAATATAAAAATTATTAATATTACCTACATTAAATAAATACATGTATTATTGATCTATTGTGACTTTAAAAATCAATTTAATGTCTATTAAATTTTTAAACGAAAAATCCATTTTTAACTAAAATGCATTATTTTTCACTATTCATCGTAAAATGAATATTTTCAAAAAATATAAAAAATCATCCAAAGTAAATTTTGATACTTATATTCTAAATTATAAGTTTATTTTTTTCAAATAAAATTTATAAATTTGATAAAAACTAGTTTTAAAATGGGTTATCTATCAAAAGGCGTCAAAACAATATTTTTAGAAAAATACTCATTTTTTGTAAAATTGAATTTCTTATTATATAATATTTTGAAAACACATAAGTTGAATTTTATTAAATATTTTGAATATATTATATATATTTAATTAATATAATCCAAAAAGAGTGATTTATTTATTTTTTATCATAAAACACATTTGTGCACATTTGAATTGTTTTTTAGAAAAACATTTCCTTTTATTTTAAATAAGGTTTCAAATTCATTTATAATTAATTTTTCATCAAATAATTAATTAGAAAAATATGTGTAGACCATATTATCATAATTTAGTTAATAATTTTCATTTCCATCTTTCTAACGTCTAGGTTTTAACAGTAAAATTTAAATATTATTTAGTTGTTCGCTAAGGTTGATGTGGTGTAACATGTATGCTATTGAGAATAATGTTAATTAAAAAACAGGATGTTAAATTCTCCCCCTTTATAAAATATGTCCTCACAATATGATCTCAAGATCTAAAACAAAGGTATGACTTTTTAAAATAACTTTATTGAAATCCCATAATGGTAGAAGGGTCAATAAAACTTCCACACAAAAAGAAAGAAAGGGTAGTACGATGGTTACCTAAGATAACACATACTAGGTTTCTATGTAGAAAAACATGGAAATGGAAGATAAATCTAACCATCATGATCTGATGAAGAGTGATAGAAAAATGTTTAGGAGAATTTTAATAATCACAAAACCGTAAATCTATGATTGGTTAAAAGGTCATTGATTCCTTAGTAAGAAAAGTAAATGGATAACAATTTTTTTAAGTTACTTTTAATTTATTTGTGCTATTAATTTACCTCCTATAATAATAATACAAATAAAAATAATTAATTAAAAATTATATTTTCATAATTTAGTCAATTTCCACTATAAAATCATATTTTTCTTAAACAATGAGTTCTCAAGATGGATTTTCGTGCCTGAAGCACAAAAATCAACTTCCATAAAATCATATAATCAAAAAAAATATTCACTATCTATTTCTACTATATTTAAAAATTAACCGAAACCCAAATGGTTATGTTTAGATAAGACAATTCAAAAAAATTATAAACATTTATATAATGAAAAACTACTTTAATATCCCAAAATTTAACAGTGTTACCCAAAGTTCAACATAATCCATCTAAAAAATAATTGTCTTTAAAATCCCACAAAAATATTATAACTAAGATGAAAACCCAATAATCCTAAGCATTTAATCACATAATATATTAGGGTAAAATTTAAATATTTATCTCCAAACAACATAAATTACACTTGAAGTCTCATACAAAAAAGAACATGTCCTAATCAAATATTATCCAAGATAGGTTAATAATTTCCATAAATAACCTTAACCAACATAAGTACACAATATAATGACATATATTTACATTATATAACTCAACCATTATTACTCAAATAAAATTATATAGAATTCTATTTTATATTATCATAAATGGTTATCAAAATAATGAATGTTCCGAAACAACATTAATCACATAATCACAAAATTAATTCTTAATCCCAAGGTTATCTATTCGATAAAACATATATTACAAAAATAAACTTATTATTTATCCATAAAATAATTTAACTATTAATGAAAATACATACTAATGTAGGAATACACGTAGAACAGTGGTAGGTGATGTGCCCTTATCACCCTTCAGTTGTGGGTTCAATTCCTGTGTCCTTACTTGACATTAGGCGTTTTCACCCATCCTATAGGTTGTCCTTTTTCTAAAACTATATAATTCCCCAAATATGATAAATACCTCAACAAATAACCATAACATTTTTTACCCAGAATATTTATCGTATACATTTCATTGTTCATACCAAAATGTAATAAAATACAATTACCTCAAAGGTGAAAGTCTCCAGAAATATTATTAGTCACCTTAAAATTTCCTAGAATAAATCCTAAAATGGAATTTTGAGACATTAATCTTATAAAAGACCTTAAAATTATAAACTCAAAATTATATTACTATCTCATTAAAAAATATTGTAATCTTTAAATTTGTCTAAACCATCCTCTGATACTAACTATAAGGACTCGACCTTAAATATAACTTATTGTTTTATTTTTGAACTAGAATTCAAATTCGATGATATTTTCATTTTAGAGTATTATAGAATTTGGAAAAAATCTTACATAATACACTCTTAAATTACATGTGGACACTTATACTCAATATTCATTTTTTCCACCAATGGAAACCAATTTATATTAATATATGATTTTTTTTCTTGTCACATCTTCAATACTTTCATCACGATACCTTGTTTTTCCTTAGAAATATTTAATACCTGTAAAAAAAATTTAAAACAAGGGATGAGAATAAAAAACCTAATAAGTGACATAAATAAAGGAATCCATTAGTCCAATGAAAACTCATAAGTCATTTATTTAAAATAAATCATGCATTTTTAACATAAAAAAGCGGTCATCATTTCAAAAATATTAATATATTACCTTTTCAAAATCAAATATTTTCATGAAAACTCATAAGAAAACTTATGATATATAAGTAGGTACCTTAGGAAGTATTGATACTAAAATGGAATAACCATATGGTCAAATTCCATACATGTCACTCTTACAAATCTAATAGCCACATGGTTTAATTTCATACATGACACTCTTACAAATGTAATAGCCTTACAACCGATATCAATACATGTCACTCTTATTAATGGAATTTCCATACAGTCGACTTCCATACCCAATGTATTAGAGGTTATAACTTAACCACCCATCCATTGTTTCTCATGTGACCACACATCCTTATTTTTTTATATATCCACCCGTCAAATTACCATGTACCATTATATGATTATGACACACAAAGATTTTACTTTTTAGTATTTCACTCATAAAATTTATTTTGTAATCACCAGTAATCATTTCAATATAATGAAATAATAAATCTATTTTAAAAAACATTTTCAATATTAAAATACCCATAAAAAGGAATAAAATCATTTTATTTTTCTTTTCAAAAAATTAAGGCTTATATAAGAATCCATAGATAAAATAATGGTCAAGATGATAGAGAAGTTGTTATCACCGTAAATGTTAAAAAAATATTCATTTTTTCTTTTATAATTATATTACGTATAAAACACACAAAATTAATTTTGAAAACCTTTGAATTAAATTTAATATATAGATAAATTTATCCTAAAATCCTTTTATATCCATATAGTAAATATGTAAAATAATATCGAAAATATTGACATGGAGAAAAATATTTAATAATTAAAATTTTAAACATTCAAAGAGTCCCATACAAATTTGAACATTTGAATCATAATACACAAGAAAGAATAACATTTAAAAAACATTAAATAACATGAGAGTGGATAAAATATAGATATGTAACCTCAAATGGGATGGATATACACTTAATAAAATAATATAGATGCATACCATCAAGAAATGTATCAATGAAAGGAGATTGAGATGAAGTCCCTTACTTAGAGTATGATTCGTCAAGTATGTTATTTATCATCCTAAAAAATATTATTAAGTTTATTATTTACATTAACGAGAACCTTTTACATGTTTATTATTTATTTTATATCACTTATTACCATATTATATCAATTAATTAATTATTTAAGTCCACGTCAGATGTTTTGATGATATATGATACATGAGTCCAAAATGACTTGGTATGATGTCTATAGCCAAACGTGGCCATTAGTCCATATTCTATAAAATAATATTCATGAAATAATAATAAATTTTAGAAATTAATTATACTTTTAAATAAAACCATTTATGTGTGGTTATGAATAATGAACAACGTTATAATCATGGAGATGGTAGAACGTATGTACTCATGAGTAACATTACCATTATTCATTAATCATTATTGAAATAAGGTAATTATTGTCTTACATATCTAGAATGATAATAATATCATAAATACCATATTAATAATTTATATATACTTATATATATATATATATCATACTTGTTATGCGGTGAAGTATAACGAATCACATTGCTTCGTGGAAGAGATAGTTCCCACATACGCACAAATGAAGTTATCATTTTTAAGTGCATGTAAAGTAAGAATTTTATTGATATATTATTATTTTATAATGATTGATATATCTTAAATATCATATATAAACATAAATTCCATCATTATAACCAATTTTGGGTGATGGTAATGGAAAATGAATTATATCAGTTCGTGGATGTGATACTTCACATGTACACACGAACAATTAATTATTTCCCCATTTAATGGAATTAGAGATGGATTTAGGTGATGGTATTAATATCAATAAATCTATGTAAAATTAGGATACTATATTTGTTATCTTATCAGGTTTGGATAATATTTGAAGGATGTGGAAGAAGAAATAAAATATAAACACTTAAATTATAACATTACCTTTTCATCAGACAGTCTCCTTTGATTAACACCTTAACACCTCTAAGGAGGGTTTTAAGACTAATATAATGCCTCTATAAAGTGGTTAGGTATTATAGGAATGGGTTTTTTATATCATGGATAAAGAAAATGGGTTTTAAGAGCAAGAAATAGTGATTAATTTGTGACCTTTTAAAGGAGAGGGGAGGGGAACTCATGTAATTATAAAAAGTATTAAATTAATATAATATTTATTTATATAAAAATGAATCAAAACTAAATTATTTAAAAAATAGGATCATTATGATTATAAATAACTTCATCCAAATAAAATTTGTCACTTTTTAATAATTGTTTAATCGTTATCTGTTTGTTTTAACCATTATTAATTATTACCATGTAATTTTGTAATTTACATTTTCAGAGTGAATTTAATTAGTATAAAACACAAAACGACCAAAAATGAGTCATTGATGAAATTTTTAGACTTACAAAAATCATTTGGATGATCTATATATGTTTTTTGAATTTTATATTATTTAGTAAATTATAATTATTTTAAAATATCAAAAATGTCAATTTTGACACTATTCAATAATTGAATTTTAAAAAATATCATAAAAAATTGATTCCTTATAAAAAAACAAATCATCCATAAAATTTCAAATTCATCCATAAAATATTTTATTGTGTAAAATATTTCAAATTATATTTATTTTAATTTTATTATTAACATTTATTTGATTCTTTCTATAATAAATCAATTACTACATCATCATTGTGTCATAATTAAATTTATTTATTTAATGTATAAAAATTATAAATAAATTATAATGAATTATACAGACATTTTATCATTCGTATTAATATTTATAGTCAAATTTATCTTCTATATAACCATATATTTGAAATAATTTACTTATTAAAAATATGAGTATGATATTTTTAACTTATCAATAAATAAAATATAATAAATTTCACATTATTATTGAAGTGGCTTAAAAAGGATATGATTTCATACTAAGGTTTATTTTAGTTGAAACCTAATCATCCAATTAAATTTAGACAACTATTAGGGTAATTTTATAATTTTATAATATTATTATTAACCTTAATTACATGATTTCCCCTTAATCGTGGTAAAAAAATACTAAAGTTTCTATTACCCCAAAAAAATTTCCATATTACACACAAATTTCATACTTATTACAAAAATTTATAACTATTTTTCAAAAGTTAATTCACAAACTTTGTTAATTTATGTTTAACACTAATCCCATAGATGTGGTGAGAATGCGGGTAAAAGAGACGTTCAAAATTGCAATAAGTTTCAATATCCACTTTAAATATAAAATTTATTCCAATGAACTACATTGGATTTAAATATGTATTTTTTTATAAATTGTGACTTTAAAAATAAATTTAAATTCTAAAATTTATTTAAACAAAAAATTCAGTTTTTAACTATAAATCAGTATTTTTCATTATTCATCCAAAAAATGAAACTTTTCAGAAAAATAAAAAAAATTCCTCCAAATTTTATTTTGACACTTTGATTCTAAATAAGAATTTAATTTTCTCAAATATAATTAAAAAATGTGAAAAAGTAGTTTTCAAATGTGTTATCTATCAAAAGACGGTAAAACTACATTTTTAGAAAAATACTCCTTTTATATGTATAACTGATTTTTTTTATTATATAATGTGTAGAAAACACATAAATTGAATTTCAAACATTATATTGAATAATTAATTATATATGCATGTGTAAACCATATTTTCTTAATCCATATAATAATATTTATTACCATCACTCTAATGTCTAGGTTTTAATGGTAACATTTAAATATTATTTAATTGTTCACTTAATCTTGATTTGGAATATCATCTATGATATTGAGAATAGTGTTTCCTTTTAAAAAAATGATATTATAGGGGACTTAATTTAATAAATCACCACATTTCCCCTCATATAGACTTTTTTCCTAGTTTATCCTGGTTCCCACCTTTTTCTAAAATAGAAAAGGTTATAATAAAACATAAGTCAACAAGTCATGAATAAATAATAGTTTCCTTTGTAAAATTAAATATAAAGGCATATATTGTGGGATCCCTCTACTTATAATTTTATAAAACAAAGTTTATTTGAGGCTTACTTATAATTATATTCATACTAAGGGTTTTCACTAAGGTTCTCTAATCCTAATTCCCAAATTAACTAATTCATGCTCCAATTAAAACTATAGAGGCCCTTCTTTTTATTACATAACTTATTACATAATTTTATAGAAAAACACCATAAAAGAATAACACAAATAGGATCCATATGTTTTTTGTATTATAAAAATTAGAATCATATATAACATTTAAAAAATAAAACACAAACCATTATTTAATTCATTCTTCTCTAGCTTCTTATTGTCCCTCGTGTTGCCCTTAGTACAAGTAATCACTTGAGGATATACATAAAAGAAATGGGTGAGAATAAAACCAGTGACAATATAGATAATAAAATGAATCAATATAACATTCATGATAATAATAATAATCATCATTATATAGGAACATGATCATAGTCATGAGAGGAAGCATTAATAAAAGTCTTGAAATGTGGTAATGCATAAAAATTAAACATCATGCCTTAGTTAAAAACTACCACACATAATTGTGAAAAATATAGAATCATTTCCACGGTCATTTCACATTTTCTCCTGAAATAAATCACATTACCCAATTAATTTGAGTTTTACACAATTATGGGAACACCCATCACATCATAACATTTACATTATGTGATATAATTCCAAGTGCACCAATCACATTATAACATTTACATTATCATGCACACTACATTGAATACATATCAATATTAAACCTAAAATAACACATGAAATGGAATAGATTTAATTTAATAAATCACATATATATTAATAAAATTTTTGAAATTAAAATGGAATAATATTATTGTTATAGGAATCATCAATCTTGGGTGAAGAAGAAACAATCTCAAGAGAAGTAAAATTTGTGTATTTTTGAAAGAAGGGTTCTTTTAAAAATAATTAAGTTTATAATAAACTCATGTAGAAAATATGTATATACCAGATAATATAATATTATGATGAATAAATTATATATAAGGACAATAAAGTAATATCCATAATGAAAATGGGGTGAAAGATGGAAAACCCAAAGAAAAAGAGTTAGGCTTGAGAATTCCCCGTACCATATGTCAGAATGATTTCTTCACTTTAATAATTTTTATAATAACATTAGATCCATTAAATAAAAAATAAAGAACATTTTATACATGAATTTTATTCATTATAGATTAATTTAGTTTCATTATTGGCTTTTTGATGAGTTATAGAGTTTAATTTCAACGTTTAGGAGTGTTTGTTAGTTTTTATTATCGATTCACTTGTATAAATGAATGGAAGTTCATGTAAAATTTGGATAAATATACTAAATTTTTATTATATATAATTAATGATATTATGTAAGATTAAATAATTTTATAAATAATTTGGTTCTATTGAATGAGGATTACTGATTATAAAAAAGTAAATGATGATTATTTTAGGTTAATTTGGTTGTTTTTATATCACAAAAAACTCATTTTGTTTTGTCCTTTTGTATTATATATAAGTTAGTAACATAAAATACATTGGGTTTTATCATATATTTGGAAATATTTTTCAACCATTATAATGGTTTTGTTAACATCATTGAAGGTGTTAATGGAAAATGAAAGTGCATCACCCAAGATGTCGGTAAATTGACACATCACAGGCAGCAATTTCATTTTTAGGATAAAAGAGAGAGTGAGAGAATTTTGATTATTTATCTTCCATTAACATGATATAATTATAGTATATAAAAATAATGGAGTTATCTTGAACATTTGGAAAAGGCAGGTTAGGAGAGAATAAGAAATGAAAAAGAAATTAAATGAAATTGAAAGAAAAAGGAAGAGGATTTTACCTCTTAAATGTATCATCCTTAAGAACCTCCTTAGGCCAAAGGTTTTTGCCTTTTTATAAGACCAAGAGATCTTAGTCATGTGGGAGGGGCTATGGAAGAGTATTGGGTATAATTTGGATAAGGCTTAATGCTTGAGAGGTTTGAGGAAAATAGGTAGCAAGGTGTGGTATTTATAGTGGAGGAGATGTGTGTTTTTTATCATTATCATATTCATTAGTTTATTATATTGTATCAATACTATGAATAGTTTGAGAATTATCACTAAATATATTAAAATAATGAATTATATTTCTTGATTTTGTGCTTATATCATCCATTTATCATCTATGGATCCATATTTCATGTGTTTAGCGTTTATTATAAGTTATCATATTTGAATATTCATAAAAAAATTCAAGTATTTTAGAAAAATACAAAAAATTCATCCTAGCCATTTCTGAATCATAAAATTCCAAAAAAAACTATATTTTATGAAAATAATTTTATAAATATGATTACTTTATTTTTTAATTAAAATTATTATTTACTTGGATAATATATAATTTAAAATTATAACTAATTTTATAATGATTTAAGAAATTACATAAGATCTCATTAAATTATCTTAAAATTATAAGAAATAATAATATTAATTTATGGATAAATTTTATGAAAATGAAATTTATTTTAAAATTTTATATTAATCATATAATTGTAATTAAATATTTATGACTTTTAAAATAACACAACTTAATAAATAATTTTTTTAAAAAATTATTTAAATAAAAAATGATATAATTGTACCATAATTTAATTTATATCTATCCATCCAACATTAAAATTTTTATTTCAAAATAGGAAAGAAAAAAAGTACAATACATGGGACTACATCTAGGGAGGTCGGAAATAATGAAGCCCTAGAGCATCACCCCTAATCAGGTTCACCCCCTCCGGATTAAAAAGAGAGAAATTTGAATAACAAACCACAGGATCTTTCGGGACCGCAAGGGAGGCCAAGTAGTCCACCAATTTGTTTCCTTCATGCCAGGTATGAGTGACCCTAACTCTGTCCGAGAGGAGAGCCTTACATTGTCTGATAGTATAGGTGACCGACCATGAAAAGCTACCCCTCCCAAGCAAGGCATCCTAGACAATCTTTGAATCTTTTTCAACCTGGGCGACGCTGAGGTTCCTCTGCTTACACATGGAAAGCCCTATGAGCACTGCAAGGGCCTCCACCCAAACCGAATTACCACTACCATAATAAGTTGAGAAAGCCAAGACCACACTTCCACTGTGATCACGTAAGACTGCACCACCACACGTGACCTCTGTGACGCAGGACCCATTAGTATTTAGCTTAAAACCTTCCTCAGGTGGCAACTAATGAATCCAGCTCCCCTGTACCCTGGAACCATTCCTCCTAGACTCAGCAAGTGGATACTGCAAACAACGAAATGTAGACGCCTACTTCCCAATACCCACCGTTCCAACCAGGTTAAACACTATGCATCTGGTTCTGACCACCACCGCCCTCCCCATAGACGACATCCCTTCATACCTAGCATGATTTCTAGCTTGCCAAAGTCTCCAGAAACCCACATTGAAAACAAAGGCCCATGCCTCAGTCTCTCTTATATTATCACTACTTCCTTGGAACCATTTCACCTAGAAACTCTCATAGTTACCAGCATGAGAGGAAACACCTGCAATCCCCCAAAAGAAGCTCCACACCTCATAGGACCAATCTCCCTCAAAGAAAATATGATTCAAGCTCTCCTCCTTTCTGAACTCATAGAAATGGCAAAAAGATACCATACTAATACCCATCCTTTTTATGTTATCATTTTATGGAATAGCATTATACTGCAACTTCCAATTAAGGAAGTTAAGCTTTGCTGGAATATTCTTCCTCCAGACCACTCTGTTTCAGTTCACACTCTCCTAAGGACCTCCAAAGCTGGTGCTTCTTCAAAAAACATTGCTATTGAACCTGCCTGAACATGAGGGGGGTATACATGCACCTATACATCTCTGAGTTAAGCACGATAGAGTAAAAAAAATTCCATTGAGAGGAATCCGGGATCGATCTAAAAAATAGAGGGTGCGAACTAGCCTCTCTGAAGGTGATAAATGGAGCTGGGCACCCCAGATAACTCATCACCTTCCCCTATAAGTTCTGTTGCCAAAAAAGGACACTCCCCTCCCCTAAAATCCATTGAGAATGAGGAAGAAGCATCAGAACAATATCACACACCACAGCCCATAGAGACGCCTCTCCGACCAAAGGATGAGTCGCGCTTGTCGTGTATCTCTAAGCCATGCTTCTCCCCCACAATGTATGTTCCTCGATGATTTCCCATTCATGCTTCGCACGAACCCCATGCACTACCTCCTCCATACTCCTGCCATTGATTCCTCGTTCCCCAAACGGGCAAACCATATTCCCCACACAACCCACATATTATTCCTTTCCAATGAGGAACCCCAGATAAAATGATCCATGATTCTATCCATGGTCCTGATGACCCCCTTCAGCACACTCTTAGAAGCCATAACATGCACCGGTACTGCAGGAAGCACACCGTTCACCAAGGTGATATTCCCCCAAAGGATAACAAATGATTTTTCCAATCCAAAATGTGGGCCATCATCCTATCCACCACTTTGTCGATGTCCTTAGTTCACAACATACCGGATGAAACTGGTGTACCCAGGTATTCCATCGGTAGAGATCCGTTCCCCATTCCCAGCTCACCGCTCAACCTGTTCACCCTCCCTACACCACAAGATCCAACAATATAAAAACTACTCTTCTCCCTATAAACAATATGTCCACTCCATCAGAAATACTCCTCCAAAATTTTATTAAGCTCCTAAATCGACCTCCTTCCAACATTCATGAAGATGATAGTATCATCCACATACATTAAGTGTGAGATAGAAAGACTTCAATGTTTCCTCCTAAAAGGGAGAACATCCATATTACCAACACCTTTATTAATCATCCTACTAAGGGTGTCCTGCACATGTATAAATATACTCAGAGATATCAAATCACCTTGCCGAAGAGCCCACATAGATTTGAAGAAACCATGTGTTCTCCCCATGAAGGAAACCGCCAACCATGGCAAGAAAACACACCTGAAAACTATATCGCATGCCCACTTTGAGAAAACCATCTTGGAGAGAACTATATTTATAAATCACCATTCCAACCTATCATATGAATTGTTCATATTAATCTTGATCTCTACGTTATAACCACACGATTTCTTGTTCAAATCCCTCATCGTCTCCTAAGCTAGTTCCATGCCCCCCCTGTATCGATCGATCATGCACAAAACCGTGTTGCTCTATGGAGACCCACCAAGGTAGAAAAAATGACAACCTCTAATTGATCACACTAGCCAAAAATTTATATGAGAAGTTTCACGTGCCAATCGGTCGGTAATGATTGAGAAAAGAAGGGGATTTAGACTTCGGCAAGATAATCAAAGAAGTGGCAGCCGCAATCCGAGGGATGATCCCTCCACGAAATAAATCCTTAATGGTCCGAACCCGATCCCCTTTAACCACCTCCCATGTACCCCTATATAAAGAACCTAGAATCCAGTCAGGACTAGCTGCACTATCCAGATTCAGACTACACATGACCTCCTTCACCTCCTCCTCCTTGGGGATTCTTTCAAGCATCTCATTCTCCTGTTCAGAGACAATATTTGGAATCAACTACCATAAAAAATCCTCACTAGAGGGATACCCCCTAGGGATACTGATGCTCGAGCCTACCAGAAGTTCTTTAAAAAATGTCAAAGACAAACCCCCAACCACCTCTCTGTCAACCGAAAACCAGCCATCCTCCAGCACAAGGTTGGGCTTCACCATGCACTGGTTCTCTTTAAGAAATGCATGTAAGTATTTATTATTCTTGTACCCTTCCATGAGCCACTTTATCATTGAATGGTCCCATGACCTATGCTCTTGAGCCAGCAGCAACTCCGCCAAAGCTTCCTTTTTCTCTGAAATTTCCTCAAATAGAGCATCATACCAACAACCTTCTAGACTAGATTCCAGAATCACAACGTCCTGTTTAAGGATATCCAGATCCTTATCCCATGGGGGAAGAGAAATAACCCATATCAAGAGGGCCTGCTTCAACCGCCTCAGTTTATGGTGCAAAGCCACCCACGAAAAACCCCGTGACGGTTCACTCTAGGTCTGCGACACCACATGGTTGACAGCCTTGTTTCCCACCCACTAACTAGAAAACCTGAAACATTCCTGAGTGGCATCCAACCTACCATGAGATAGAAGAAGAGGAGAGTGATATGAGATGCTTTGCATCAGATGCCTGACCTTCACGTCTGGAAACCTGTCAATGGTATGCATGTTAGCCATGCACCGGTCAAGCCTGCTCTAGCTACGCCTTTCCCCCTTAGGTTTGTTGCACCATGTGAAAGGGCCGCTAGAGAACCCCACATCCATGAGTCCCTTACCCAAAATGCACTGAATAAAGGCCAAAATTTCCTGCCTTTGAAAAACACCACAACCCTTCCTCTCCTCAGGACTCGATACAATGTTAAAATACTCGCTCACCAGCCATGGAAGATCCCCTGGGTCGAACACATTCAACTCCGACCAAATCACCCCCTACACTGAGTATCACAACTCCCTTATATGAAGGACACATACCACTCTACACCTTCCCTCGACACCTTCATCTTTAAATGTTGGTCCCCAACCCACACCTTAATCACCAAGACACCCCTCTTCCCGAATATCTATATGTGGTTATTCTCCGGGCCTCCATGCATGGATGCATGCATATCGATCTTCTGAGTGACCTCCTGCAACATAGCATTGTTTTTTTATGCTCGACAATCGCCACCAACATGAATTTGTTCTTCTTTGACTCCAATGAAATAAAATTAGTCTTCACCCTAGCTCCGATCCCACGATCATTCCAAATCAAGATAGGAAACATTTAAACGATAGCATGCTTGACTTTGGCCCTAGGAAAAGTGGTCATTATCATAGGATATCGAGACCTCTCCCTAACTTGCAGCCTCTTCAACATCATCCTCATGCATACACCTGGGCTCAAGGAAGATCTTCCTGTGCATAAAAACACAAAATCATAAGATAGAAAAGGGGGACCTCTATTATCCCCTTTACAAACCCCCTCATCCGAGACACCAACAGCCCCAAAATACTTACCTTTACTGTTAGTAGAGCCGCATGCAACACTCCACCTCAAGCTTCCAGAAACCTCGAGAAACAATCCTTTAGAGATCATGAAGTTCTTTCCAGAAATAGAGCCCCCTGAGACTCAGAACCCACCATCCAAACCAGCACAGGAGGTCCATCCACCAATCCACCCCACCCCCCAATCTGAAAACCTGATCCCCTAGACACCCCAGGGGGGACCAGAGAAAGGGGGACCGGGACAAACCTGTAGCATCTCAGAAAAGAATCAACCAACTCACCGAACTACATCATCTTTGAGGATGCCAAAGAGCCTGACTTTGAAGACTGTAGAGAGAAATGAAACAACTCCGAGTAGCCAATATAGCCACTGCAACCAAACAAAACCATCAGGCTGGAGCCCAAGAAGAGGTCCTTCGAACATGAAGACATGCCATACACCGGTGGATGAACCAAGACTGAGGGATACTCAGGCCTTGCTTTGTTAGGACTAGGAATCAAGGGCTGTTCTGAGACCAAGGGATACCTTAGTCTTGTCTTAGTGGAAAAAATAGAGTAACGAGAAGCCACATCAAGATTACCACCACGATGCTTATGACAAGACTGGATCGAGTTCCCTGCAACACGTATGACAAGAAATACCTAGGGAACACTGGAAACATGATCACCTGAGACCACTCCACAGTACCAGGCACCGAGAGGGAGATCTACTCCAGGATCGTAAGAGAAAGATCCAACTCCATGCATATCCGAGGCATCGAAACCTCCACACTGCTATGAGCACTATCAGCCGAACAGAGGAAACCCCCCATCACATCACCAATGGCCTTGAGGAAAGCACCAATCTAGAAAGGAAGGGAAAGCCCAGAAAAACTAACCCACACCGTAGCCCGAGAACTCTCCTTTCCCTTGTGATCCTCCACCGACAAATGAGATAGATTAAAACACCAATGACACCATGCCCGAGAAGCCTTGCACCATGCCAACACAAAATAATCTTCTGAAGAAAGCACCATGAAGAACAATAGATGAAAGATCGCCGACACCCAAACATTCCCCTACAAACCCCAGGAAGCCACGAACCTCAAAAAAAAAAGGCAAAGAAGGTTTCCTCAAACCAAACCTCTCTATGAGCGTCCATTTTAGACTGGCCACAGCCTCGAAAAAATCCTGTTCCGGTGCCACCAATGAAAAAGAGGAGCCATCCCTCATGACCTAGTGGGAGAAAGGATTAATCTCCGAGAAACATGGGCACGAAACAGCTGGGCCCAAATCACGTACCACGTCCCTGAAGGACCTCGCCAGAAGATCTCTCCGACACGAAGCATTGAGCCCCCGTAGGGGACGTGGGGCCACTATCGGAGGGCCCGACCCCAGACCAAACTCCACCGAAGATGAAGACATTAGAGGAGGGAGAGATAGGGGGAAGAAACAGTCAGAAATTTTGAAAAAATTCCAGGTGTATGCAGCACGTTATCCCGAGAGAAAGAAGCATCCATTATCCACTATATTCTTTCATCTAACCCTTAACCCTTTAATTTATATGATTCTAAAATTTTATTTATACTTTAATGGGTGAGGTTACTATTTATTTGGCTGGATTACTATTCATAAGGGTTATTATAGGGACCCATTAGTAACATACATGGATATTATATCATTTTAGATGAATACCTAGTACAATAAAAAATACATGCCTGAGGATCATAATAGTTTAATGTCTTTTAAAGATTGGAAACAAAATCTTCTATCCAGGTGAAGGATACTCCACATATCCCATAAAGATCTATACCTTTAGTAATTCTACTTATAAACTTTCTTCATAACATGGGGGAATAAAACATAATAAAGGGGTGAGATAAGATGCTTAGTAATGTAAATAAAGGAAATTCATAATAATAATATGAATAAAAGGGTATGGAACTCGAGAATAACATTTCAAAATCATACCCTATATATTTTATATCATAATAAAGATTGGAAGTTCATAAGAAAAGAATCATAATGAAAAGAAGAAAATAATCCATGAAAGAAAGATCATAAAATGGATATGTGAATGAAAATAAATATAAGTATAAGATACATATAATAAAATAATGGGCAGTACATACACCACAAAAAAGGAAAGACTGGAAAACATAACATGTATCTCACTAAAATAAAATGTGATATGAAATCCCCTCACCTTGTTTCTTGACTCTCATCGTACTCGTTAAAACCACCTATATAATAAATATAAATTTATTATAAATCTCTTATAGAACCATATTATTATATCTAATACAATATATCATTTTAATAAAACCTTATATTACCCACTTATTAACCATCATATATTAAGGTTTCAGTTCAGGTAATATTCTCTTCATTTTTCACATGCGTCTTAATTTGTTATATTGTTTGTCCTTATAATAATATAATGATTCAAGAATGTAAACCATGATATAAATATCATTTATATCTAGTATATTTTTATTATAATAATCTACGATATATATAAGTATAAAGTCAAGTACACCATTCATGGAGACAGTAAGGCATACGTACACATGAATGTTGTTTCTTTTTTTATTATCGCATTGAAATAAATAAATAAAATTACACATATGTAAATATGAATATATTTTTTATAGTATATTTATGATATAATATATATAATATATAATCACCTAACCCTTGTTTAAAACATTTCATGTAGTTTATGAATGAATCATATCACTCTGAGGGGGTGGTAATCCACACTTTTTCAAACAAAATTATCATATTAACACACTATGTAAAGTAAAAAGATATGTTTTGTAAAATGAATAAATAATATTAAATAAATATTAAATATATAACATATATAAATATAGTTTTTATCATAATTTCTCCCATAATATGAGTTAAGGAAAATTGAACAATCATCATTCAATGAGGTCGTAGTACATCATACACATAAACAGTATGTTCATTGTCTATTAAATGGAGGTGTGTGTAAGTTTAGTTAGAAAACATAGCATAAAAACACCATATTATATTTATGATACTGTTTTTTATATAATCTATCAAAAAAAAATTAGTGTGGGTGTTGAAATAAAATAAAAGAAATGATTTGATCAAAGACATTATCTCTTAATCGATTAACTCCTTTTGAATTATGCCAAAAATATTCCATGGATCACCTTCTTCCCAAGGGAAGGATTATAAAAGGAAGGGAGGATTTATAGGATGTTTATTTTGTAAGGGTTTGGCCTAAAATAAGAGGTTTTAGAGGTGTGAAGAAGTGGGAGAGGTGGTGGCATTTTATAGGGAAGGAAAAGGACTCACTTGAAATTTTTGAAAACAGGTTAGGTGTACACATGTTACTACATAACAAAATTCATCCCAAACCAACATAAAAAAACAAAGGAAGGTTTATGGATGATTCTTGGACATAAAATGGGGTATTTACAAGTGTATAAGTTATTTGGGACTCTATTATTAAGGTTTAGTCCCTAATTACGCTTAATTTGACCTTAATCATGTGATTAATTTTAATCACTTTAACTAATATTTTTGGTAGAAAATAAATATGATATTATTAGAATCAAAATATTATACTGATTAAAATTTTTTATGTTTGTTTTTTGATATTAAATTCATATAATCGTCAAAATTAAGATTAATACTAATCTTGTAAACAGGAAAAACTTACGGATCTTTAAATTAGAAATAAGTTCAAAAGATTATTACGTTTTTATATTCAATTTCAAAGTGAAATTGATTCTAATGATATAAATTTTAATAATAGATATATAATTTATCTAATTTAATCTTCAAACAAATTTAAAATATAATTTAATATTAATTAATATTTAAATGAAAAATCATTTTTAACTAAAAAATAGTATTTTTCAGTATTTCTAAAAAAACGAAGTTTCTAAAAAAATCCCAAAAATTAACTCTAATATAATTTCAATATTATAAATTAAAAAATTTATTTTATTTTATCATATTAAATTTTTGAATGTGTTTAATATTAATTTTATTATTAAAAGTGGTTCATTTGAGAAAACAAAATTTTTTAAACATAAAAGGATTTTACAAAAAACATATATTTCATTATCAATATGTTTTATTTATACAAAACCCTGATAAAAAATATTTTAAAAGTAGTTATTAATATTCGTATTGCTGAGTTTAAATTCTAGGTTATAATTATCTCATTTAAATAATTATGACATTAAAATGATGTTTTGTACACACATTGGTGTTACATGTAACATACATCGAGTCGGTGTCGTATAACATAGGCCAATATGATGTTCCTTGTAATGTATTCTAGGATGGTGCAGTGTGAGAGGAATGTTTAACTTAGTGAATTTCAACACATAAATTAAAATTTATTTTATTCAAAAAAATGGTTCATAAAAATTCAAGGTGTTACATTCTACCCCCTTAAAGTGAATTTCACCCTCAATATTAAACAGTGTTATAAAAAGTTTAATACATTAAAGTTTCATTCATAGAAACCCACATTTTAAAAAACAATACTAAATATTCCTTTAAAAAATTAATTTTATAATCTTAATGGTTACATAAAGTAACACATAACGAGATTCCCAAACAAGAGAACATAGGTGGTAAGTGTAAACTTGGACTTGGAAGAGAAATATTACCATCAAGTTATGATGAAGAGAGAGAGAACAAGGCCCATAGAAAGATATCAATTAGAAAGACACAAATCTATGATTAACTAAGGTACCATATGATTTATCGGAAATATAGGTACTAGGATAACACTTTTGGTTTCAAGATCCTTATTCCAACTGTTAAGTAATTTTCATGAAATTATATACACACATGATTTTAGTACAACCTCATAATTTGTTGTTACTCAATCCTTTTCAACTATTTCTATAAAAAGGAAGGTGATTTTTTCATTCCTGAAGTAATTATATATCATCATATCCATGATTTTCCATCCCATTTATCATTAGTTATTAACAATAAAATTTTTTAGAACAGGTTATCCAATATGCTTAAATCCTCATGTGTTGAGATAATTCCATAATCTCAAAAATTCTTTTGAATTTTCACATAATATTAACATAAATGGTTATCCTTATAACCCTTCTAAAATATTAAAATAACAAATTTTAGAAATAAAGTTATGTAATCAATTTAACTCTAATCCCCCATATAACACCAATTATCACATGATGTCACATTCCAAACATGTGAATACCGTCATCATATATTACCTTAAAACATGGTAACTACTTTAATTAACATAACTAATTTTTGAAAACATGACTTATTACTTATTCTAATGAATACTAGATATATTATTTAAATCTAAGAAGTTGTAAACTTCTTCCTTTATGAAATAGGACACTTTGTCAATAATTCGATGTAGAGTAATATGTACCATCTAATTTACTTATTCATATCCAAAAAATATTTACCCAAACATCATTATCATAACATAAGGAACATATTAAGGGTTATATTTCCCTTAATCACATGTTTTCCATGGACATAACCTTTCCATTATATCATTGTTCTATTCCATCAGAACCATTCAACATGTTCTTGTAAAACCATAGAGAAAAACTAAACTGAACAATACTTATATATTTCATCTTTAAGATAATATACTTCTTGAATAAAAATACATAAAATCATTTATTATTACACTAAATCCTTATTCCATTAGAAAGGCTACCTCATCCTATTACACAATAAATCTTTCCTTGCACATTTCATTTATAGTATCTTCATTTGAATCATTAAAACTACTACTCATACCACATTGATGATCTTCTACATGAGATTTCCTCCCGGGACACTGAGTTTTATAATGAACTTTTATTCCACACTTAAAACACATAAACTTCTATTATTACTTAGAGAGACCAATATTCTCATCCATTCTATTAGTCGAAATATTCATTTTCCCCTATAGTCACTTTCTTTGTGTTTTCATTTACCATAGTCAAAACATATTCTTGTTCATATAAGTAATTCACATAGGTGATTCATTACACATTCCTGAAATAAATGAAAATGAATAATCATTTCTCCATGGACTCCATTACCCTAACTCTCACCAGACTCCTTCCTTCTCTTCCTTGGTGATTCCAAGACTTGGTTAATGTATATATTGTTAATCATGTTCTGTAAAAACAGATTAGGCATGATCACAACATCTTTTACTCTAGTGATTATCCCACTTGACATCTCATCATAAAATCTTCCATCACATTAAATGTTAGTCTAGTCCATTTCAGTTCCCTTAATTCATTAAAACCAGAATCATAGTGTGAGCATTAATTATCATAGCATACAACCACATAGTCATGAAAAGAATTACTTGAATGATGTCTAAATGTTAACAACTTCTTTAATCTATGACACCTTAGGTTCATATTATGTTATTCATAGAAAAATTATATTTAATACATCATGATGGTTCATGAAGAGTTTATGTATTCCCAAATAATATCCCCTGGGAGTGGCAAACTAGGTGTGTAGTAAGGCCCCTTGTTTTGTATCATATTACACCAAGTCTGGCCCAAAACATTTTGTTATATTTTTTTACCCCTATGTACATCTATTATAGATCCACATACACTTGTAGTATCAATAAAGGGATGTATTTTTAGGAAACCACTCACTATATCTTTTATCAAAATTCCAGTACATTTGACCCACACTTATACTATCCTTATATAGACTTCCATAGAAAAATCCTTAGAAATATAACCAGGAATCTCACTAATTTTTTTTAATCCTAGTTTCCAAAGGTTGAAAAAATTCATTCTTTGATACAAACATCAACAACCATTGTTTAATATACATGGATATTACATCATTTTAGATGATTAATGAGTACATTAAAAAATAAATTCCTAGGGACCTTAATATTTTATTGTCTTTGTAATCATATAAACAAAATCTTCTATCCTAGTGAATGATCATCAACATATCCCAAAAAGTTGTCCACCATTAGTATTACCACCTAAAACCTTTTTCCATAGCCTAGGGAAAGGAAACATAAGAAAGGGGTGATATTATATGATTAGTAAGTTAATTAAAAAAAATTATAAAAATAAAATTAAAAAAGGATGTGTAACTTGAACATAACATTTGAAAATCATACCCAACATATTAGACATCATAATAAAGATTGGAAGTTCATAAGACAAGAATCAGAATGAAATGAAGAACATAAGAAATTAAAGAAAGATCATAAAATGGATATGTGATTAATAATAAATTTAATTATATGATACATATAATACAATCATGGGATGTCCATACACCACACTGAAGGAAAGTGTGGTGAATATAGCATGTATCTCATGGAAATAAAAAGTGAGATGAAACCCCCTTACCTTGTTTCCAGACTCTCATCGTACTCTTTGAACCACCTATATAATAAATATAAATTTATAAGAAATCATTTATAGAACATATTATTATATCTAATATTGTATATGAATTTATTACAGCCTTATATTACCCACTTCTTAACCATCCAATGTCAAGGTTTAACTTTGGGTAATATTTGCTTTGTTTTTCATATGTGTCTTAATTTATTATATTATTGTTCCTTATACATATATCATGATTCTAGAATGTAAACCATGATATAAATATCATATATATCAAGTATATTTGTATAATAATAATCTATTTAATATATAAGTATAAAATTGAGTACACCATTAATATAGATGGCACACCCTACGTACGCAGGACCACTATTTCTGTTTTTATTGTCGTTTTGAAAGAATGAAAGAAAAAGGACATATATGTATATATTTATATCATTATTTCAGTAGATTTATGATACTATATATATCATATATAATCAGTAAAACTATCCTTAATACATTACATTCATTTTATGAACAAATCATATCTCTTTGTGGGGGCGGTAGTACACACTTCCTCAAACAAAATTATTGTATTAACAAACAATGGGAAGTAAAAAGATATATGTTGTAAAATGAATATATAATATTAAATAAATAATAAATATATAACATATATAAATATATCATCTATAATAATTTACACCATGATAGGTGGTAAGGAAAATTGAACCATCATCGTTTAGTGAGGTCATAGTACGTCGTACAAATAAACAATATATTTTTTATCCAATAGATGGAGGTGTGTGAAAGTGTAGTGTCACGAACCAGGCCGGGTCGACCCTGAACCGGTCACCCGAGCCGGCCCGCGGCAAGTCCCGAGGGGCGTTCCCGATCCCCACGGGCTGGCACAAGTGCCGGGCATCAAAACAAACAGTTGGGAACGGTTTATCCCAAAAAAATAAAATACAAAAAATCAGAAATGAACACAATAAAACAAGTAAACATTTTCAGCAGAGAAATAAAATTGAAAAAAAACTAGAAATACCTCCAAGAAACCAGAGAGACACAGCATCCGCACACCACAACACCCACCTGCACGATATGACCTCCAACGACCAGAACCACCATCGCTGAGAACGATTTCACAACCTGGAAAGCAGAAGAAACAAAATCTACATACACCCAAGGGTGTATGTAGGGTGTGAGCTAAAATCCCATTAAGATGCCATCGAGAAAAGGTTCCACACATAATTATTAAAGTTGAATACATTTGCAATTTAACAGAATAAAAATAAATAAGTGTTTAATTTTTTTTAATGAAAACGTTTTTTTAGGGGAAACTTCTCAAAAAGGAAAACAACTTAAATTAACTTACACACACACCCGCACACCCACACATTAATTCACACACGCAGACGCACACACACACAAAGACGCACTCACACACGTACACACGCACGCACACACACAGACGCACACACACACATACACACGCACGCACACACATAGACACACGCACATTCCCGTGCACGAGCCACTGGTAGGGAAACACCTCCTACCATAGTGGTATCCAATAATCATCCAATTTTTAGTTAGTGTTGTAAGCATCAATCCCGCTAAGTGAAACTGGGGCGAGGTCACTCCCGTATCACTAGAACGCTAGTCTAGTCCGCCCACCTAGTACACAGGCTTCCCGTTTGTGCTCAAGTAGTTCAAAGTTCATGTTGCATGTCATAATCATACACTTAAACCCAATAAGATACTACACATGCCAATACAACCATTTTCACACACACACACACACACAAACCATTTTAAAGAATACACTCGCGAAAAACGTTTTCAAAACACAGTTCACACTATTGACATAATTTAATAAACCATTTAAAAAGTTTATAAAACAATAGAAGAAGAGTGTAACATGGTTTTACACACACACAAAAAGAAAGCATAACTATTTATAAATCCGAAACACATTCCAACATTTCACGCACTCAAATACAATTTAAAGTGCGACCTGCACCACCCAAATAGTTTGAAGGAAAACCCGACACCGCATGTAAGATGCTTTTTTTCACAAACTACACAACTTAACAATCCAAAAATAAAATCTCATTAAACAAATTTAAAGAAGTAACTAGGCATAACCCATTTATGCACTCAAGACCTTCATTTATGATAAGATGCACACGAAACTATATCAAAAACATAGTTTACACTAATCGCAAATCATGACAAGCTAACACTATTTGCACAACATAATAATCCAACCACACAATTTAAAAAAAATCGCTAACAACTAGATATGAGTTTTTAGCAGAAACAAACACCTGATATAAACATGCTACCAAGGGTTAAAATGAAAATCAAACATCAAAGATCATCTTCACACAATAAATATTAACTAAATAACATGCTAAATTAATTAAACTTGCAAATTGATTAATCAGATAATAATTAAGAGCGGAACCACCTAACTGGAAAGTAGGAAAACATCGCAACTTGGTGCGCAAAATCCAATCGTCTGCCAGTCACACCGCAACAACTTAGATTCAACGCTAAACACCAGACATCGAACCCAAATTAACACAAATGGACCTTAAACAACATGAAGAACTAATCCAAAAGTCCAACAAAGGGAAGAAAGGTAAGATGCATATGTGGAAAGGGTTGCAGGAGGCCAACCAAGTATTATGAGGGTGCCGGAGTTGAGCCGCGTCAAAAAAAGATGCCGTCGGACCTGCTGGACGAGGGGGGGTGAGGACTGCCGGAGTGAAATCCGACCAAGGAGGAACCGGGATGCCGGTCGGTAAAGCTGGATGGGGGGGGGGGGCGATGGGTGATACGGCGCGATAGTTGCGGACCAGAGGGGAGGAGATGTGTCGGTTCAGTGCGTCAGAGGAGGCCATGCCGGAGGGGAAAGCAAAGAGAGGGGTGAGTAGCGGGCACCCGACCGAAAGGGGGAGGGCAGTTCCGGTGAGGGAGAATGTTGCGTGGAGGTGGTCCCATGCGCCGAAGGAGGCCAATGAGTGAGGGGGGCGGTCCGGCGAAGGGGTGGAGGGATTTGGGGCTCGGCGTGCTGTGAGAGAAGTGGAGGGGAGGGGACGCGCCGGTGGGTGTCACGCCGCGCCGAAGGACGGAGCCGGCGGCGGCTGGTTCTGACGAGGAGGAGCAAAGGGGAGGAGAGGTGCGGCGCAGGGCTGTTAGGGTTTGGAGGTGGGGGTGAAACACGAACTAGGGGGGGGAAGTGTGTGGGATAAGGGAGAGAGAGGGGAAGGAATAATAGAGAGGGGGAAATAAGAGAAATAAAAATAAATAAAAATGAAATAAAATAAAGATTAAATTAAAATAAAAAAAACTCCAAATCAACTTAAAATAAGACTAATATTTTTAATAATAATAATAGTAATATTAGGGGGGGAAGAATGCTAGAAATTCTGTAATGATAACTAAAAAAAATAAAACTTAATTAAAATATTAACTTAATTAATATTAGTACTAATAATAAAAATAAAATAATAAAACCAACAAAAATAATAACATCATTCTTAATTGAGGTTAAACACTACGCATAGTCGCGTGCACGGTCACGCGCCTGATCGCATGCACGGTTACATGCCCGATCACGTGAGTAGCGCTCGCTCGGTTGCGTGCGCTGGCGTACGCCTTGTTGCGCGCCCATGTAAAAATAAATTTAATAAAATAGAACAGTATCTTATTAAGAACGGGAACCGACCACAGTCACGGGCAAGGTCACACACCCAAATAATAACACATTTAATAATAAAACATCGTCCAATTGTGATTGAGAACTACACACGGTCGCGCGTACGGGCGCGCAACCGTATAAGATCACAAAACCGTTTTAAATTAGAATCGATTCAAACTGCAACTCAAAGAAAGACCTAAGATAAATTAAAATAAAATAAGCGTCGTGTCGGGGTGTGACAATTCTCCCCACCATGACACTTTCTGCCCCCAGAAAGTCCCAAAATACTAGGTCAACTAAGGGTTCCAAGCGAGACCACGAAGACCCCTAAAACAAAAACTCAATCACCCGATGACCGGGCATTCAAAAGCCCATGGTCTGAAACTCCAATTTCTCAAAACCAGAATCGCCAAGCAAAAAGACCAACAAGGAATTCACCTCAAAGTATAACTTCAATATAGAACACATGACCCCTAACTTAGGGATCACGCAGGCCACTCAAGATCTCCAAGAACACTTGTCCAATGACCCATTATCTGAGCTAACGAATTAGCATAGTCGAGGTCGGGTGGAGCGGAAGTAAGATGTCGCCCCGCCAAGTTCACTTTCAAGACAAAGTCTTCCAAAAGTACATCATATGGTGGTCTTCCCACAATATTAGGGTTCTCATCAAACATTGGTTCTCTAAATCAAAACGACTCCCAAACCCAGACATCTCTAACACTGGATTGACCCTTCAAACACCCTATGTTTAACCAACATAAGAGGGGAGATCTGTGAGACCCGCACTGGGTCTCCCCACCATTTTAAAATATCCTAACACCACGAAACCCTTGCGGTCATTACCAGTTTACCTTGAGAAATACTGACTGAATCCTTCATTGCGAAACCACCAACACGGGCCGACCCACACCGATTATTCCTACAGTGGACAACACTCTGCCACATGAGATAACTTTGATAGCAGAAACCCCTAACCAGGAGGCGAACCAGATAGGCGCACAACAATTCCACAAGACATGAGCATCTACAACCATAAGAAGGTTCACAGAGCACACCCACTAGCTTTACAAGAATATGGGTTTTTCCGAACCTCTTTAAGGCCCAAGATGAACTCCCTTAAAATAAGACCACGACAAGTAGACAAGGGCTCCATTCCCCTCACAACAAGAATGACACCTTCGGAGAGGGTACCACAATAGGGAAATTTAAGTTGTCCCTGTACCGATATTATGGACTAAAGTCAGACCAAGCCCGTCCCATGTCCGATGAGTTTTGACTGCGCGCAAGCTTCACCTCGAGACCTATGGCTGGGGCACTGATGTCTGAAGCATATACAGCCTCACAGTCACATACTGACCACTTATAACTGGAAATTCCTCCACTGGAAAAGCAGCCTGCATAATTCTTCTCATGTCTTGCGCGACCACTCTATTAACATACCAACTGAGAATTGCAGCTAATGACTTAGAGTGTCTGATTGACCACACTAGAGATAGGAGGTTGAGCGGTATGTCTGAAACGCAACACGAACTTATGTAAGGAGCACTCCATGATCAAGTCCCTTTGGTTCCCACTCTTCATTAGATGAGGGACCTACTCTTACTACAATATAAACATGACCAACGACTTGTATGATTTTTTTGACTGACGATTTGAAACTACTTCTGGGGAACATGGAACTAACTCATCAGAAAGGTCAACACACCTCCTTCACTGCATGTTGACTGGTCGAGCATCTACAAGATCAACCACCCTCCTTGCCTTTGCTTCTTTAGGTACAACCATGGAACAGAACGATCACCATTCACTAGTTTAGTCCCGCTCCACTAGACGTACTCGAGAAAATCTTACATCCGCACAACATTTGGAGTTCCTCCAAAACCAGAGACACTTCCAAATTTACCAAATCACTCAACGACATCCAACTGACATCGAAGTCTATGAACAGTCGATGCCACTGAGCAGAACCCAACACTGTCACTCCACTGAGAGTCTGGGTCGGGCCAAGAACTAAAAGAGACTTGCTGGAACCCATGGAACGTTTCTAGGGGGCATATCCTAAACAGGAAACAAAAAACAGTCTTCCAAAAATCAAAACACATCACAGAACAAACATCAACATTCTAGAAACAAATCCAATAATCCCAATTTCAAACATCAATTCATTTCCAATGAAAAAAACTCACTTGGAAAACCAAGCACCGCATAACAAGACCAAAAGCTATTTTGAAAATCCATCTTTACTCTAAATGCTACATTATTTTTTTTCCATTTCCAAAACCATTTGAGCATGAAAACCCATTTAAGAAAAAGGAAAACTTTCTTGGAAACAAGAAGCAACCTTAGAGATCAATCAACCACCACTGATATTCCATGGTGCCTCGCAAGTATGCATTTTCGTGCCACTCAGGCACCCGTCCACACGATCCACCAACTATCCATTAATCAATTCCACATGCACATGCGAGCACCCATAGGAATACCACTGGAAAGAAACAAGGCTACTCCGATTTCAAAACAAAACATTCTCAATATCAGAAAATACCTTTTTCTTTTCAAAACCATTTCAAATATTCAAGGCAAATTTCAAGAATTCTTTCCATTTCTAAAACATCCCATTTCAATTTCAGATAACCCAAGACATCCCTTTAGAAATTCAACTTTGACAAATCAACACCAAATTCCAAAAACATTGTCCAGGAGAAACGCACCCAAAAATAAAATAAGAGCAGCAGCAAAGTCCGCTTCCCTTTTTAAAGAAAAATAATTTCACACCAATTACCAAAACTGAAGCAAGACATCACAAACATTAAAGCACCTGGGCGGAGGACTAGTGGTCGTGTCTAACCTGACTACACGGTTTAACAGACCGTTCCCTAGGAAAGCGCCAACCACTAGGAGTATTGAACTGTACTCTTGGGCATCACATGGGTCGCTACTCCATGTGAGACCGCACGCAGTACCAGTTTACTCCTAATGTCATCCCACATCCACACACACCAAAGTCAAAAACTTAAATCCCGAACTACCCCTGGTTAATCGAGGATCAAAATGAGTAAGAGTTCGTGACGCTCTTCTCGCACCTATCCCTCGAGTACCTACAGCCCTATCTCCAATCTACTTGACATCCCGAATAACAAGAGAAAGAACCTAACCTGCCTCCTTTGATACCATTTTGTCACAAACCAGCCCGGGTCGACCCTGAACCGGTCCCCCTATCCGGCCCGCGGCAAGTCCCGAGGGGCGTTCCCTATCCCCAGGGGCTGGCACAAGTGCCGGGAGTCAAAAAAAAAATAGTTGGGAACAGTTTAGCCCAAAAAAATAAAATACAGAAAATCAGAAATGAACACAATAAAACCAGTAAAAATTTTCAGCGGAGAAATAAAATTGAAAAAAAACAACTACACATACCTCCAAGCAACCAGAGAGACGCAACATCCACACACCACAACACCCACCTACACGAGATGACCTCCAACGACTAGAACCACCATCTCTGAGCACGATGCCACAACCTAGAAAGCAGAAGAAACAAAATCTACATACAGCCAAGGGTGCATGTAGGGTGTGAGCTAAAATCCCAGTAGGATGCCACCAAGAAAAGGTTCCACGCATAATTATTAAAGATGAATACATTTTCAATTTAACAGAATAAAAATAAATAAGTGCTTAATTTTTTTTAATGAAAACATTTTTTTAGGGGAAACTTCTCAAAAAGGAAAACAACTTAAATTAACTTACACACACGCATGCACACCCACACATGCATGCACACACACAAACGCACACACACACACACACATAGATGCACGGACGCACATACACATGCACACACACACACAAACGCACACACACACACACAGTTTTCGTGGTAACCCCAATGTCACACCGTGTGCCGACGGTGAGAAAAAAGTAGAGGAAGAGCATAATAAATGGGAGACCCTAAAGATACTAGCAAGAAGTGAGACCCTAGAACCTCACGTCTCGGTGAACCATATCACACATTCCCATACACAAGCCACTGGTAGGGAAACACTTCCTACCATAGTGGTCTCCAGTAATCATCCAATTTTTAGTTAGTGTTTTAAGCATCAATCCCGCTAAGTGAAACTGGGCCGAGGCCACTCTCGTATCACTAGCACGCTAGTCTAGTCCACCCACCTAGTACCCAGGCTGTCCGTTTGTGCTCAAGTAGTGAAAATTTCATACTGCATGTCATAATCATACACTTAAACCCAATAAGATACTACACATTCCAATACAACCATTTTCACACACACAAAAAAAACCATTTGAAAGAATACACTCGCTAAAAATGTTTTCAAAACTTTCTTCACACTATTGACATAATTTAATAAACCATTTAAAAAGTTTATAAAACAATAGAAGAAGAGTGTCACATGGTTTTACACACACACACAAAGAAAACATAACTATTTATAAATCCAAAAAACATTCCAACATTGCACGCACTCAAATACAATTTAAAGTGTGACCTGCACCACCCAAACAGTTTGATGGAAAACCCGACACCGCATGTAAGATTCTTTTTTGCACAAACTACACAACTTAACAATCCAAAAATAAAAGCTCATTAAACAACTTTAAAGAAGTAACTTGGAATCACCCTTTTACCCACTCAAGACCTTCATTTATGATAATATGAACACGAAACTATATCAAAAACATAGTTTACACTAATCACACATCATGACAAGCTAACACTATTTTCACAACATAATAATCCAACCACACAATTTAAAAAAAATCGCTAACAACTAGATTTGCATTTTTAGCAGAAACAGACATCTGATATAAACATGCTACCAAGGGTTAAAATGAAAATAAAACATCAAAGATCAACTTCGCACAATACATATTAACTAAATAACATTCTAAATTAATTAAACATGAAAATTGATTAATTAGATAATAATTAAGAGCAGAACCACCTACCTGGAAAGTAGGAAAACTTTGCAACTTGGTGCGCAAACTCCAATCGTCCTCCAGTCGCACCGCAACAACTTAGATTCGATGCTAAACACCAGACATCGAACCCAAATTACCACAAATGGACCTCAAACAACATGAAGAACTAATCCAAAAGTCTAACAAAGGGAATAAAGGTAAGATGCATATGCGACATGGGTTGAGGGAGGCCAACCAAGTATTATGAGGGTGCTGGAGTTGAGCCACGTCAAAAAAAAGATGTCGTCGAACCTGCTGGATGAGGGGGGTGAGGACTGCCAGAGTGAAATCTGACCGAGGAGGAACCGGGATGTCAGTCAGTAAAGCTGGATGGGGGGGGGGTGATGGGTGATGTGGCGCGGCGGTTGCGGACCGGAGGGGAGGAGATGTGTCAGTTCAGTGCATCGGAGGAGGCCGTGCCGGGGGGAAAGCAAAGAGAGGGCCGAGCAGTGGGCACCCAGCCGAAAGGGGGAGGGTAGTTTCGGTGAGGGAGAATGTTGCGCGGAGGTGGTCCCATGCGCCGAAGGAGGCAAGCGAGTGAGGGGGGAGGTCCGGAAAAGGGGTGGATGGATTTGGGGCTTGGCGCGCTGGGAGAGAAGTGGAGGGTAGGGGACGCGCCGATGGGTGTCACGTCGCGCTCGAGGATAGAGCCGGTGGCAGCTGGTTCTGACGAGGAGGAGCAAAGGGGAGGAGAGGTGCGGCACAGGGCTGTTAGGGTTTGGAGGTGGGGGGGGGGGGGTGGGGGTGAAACGCGAACCAGGGGGAAGTGTGCGGGACAAGGGAGAGAGAGGGGAAGGAATAATAGAGAGAGGGAAATAAGAGAAATAAAAAGAAATAAAAAAGAAATAAAATAAATAATAAATTAAAATAAAAAAAAATCTAAACCAACTTAAAATAAGACTAATATTTTTAATAATAATAACAGTAATATTAGGGGGGGGGGGGAAGAATGCTAGAAATTCTATAATGATAACTAAAAAAAAATAAAACTTAATTAAAATATTAACTTAATTAATATTAGTACTAATAATAAAACTAAAATAATAAAACCAACCAAAATAATAACATCATTCTTAATTGAGGTTAAACACTACGCATGGTCGCATGCGCGGTCGCGCACCCGGTCACGTGAAGGGTCACACGCCCGGTCACGTGAGCGGCGTGCGCTTGGTTGCGTGCACTGTCGCACGCCTGGTTGCGCGCCCATGTAAAAATAAATTTAATAAAATAGAACAGTCTCTTATTAAGAACGGGAACTGACCACAGTTGCGGGAAAGGTCACTCATCCAAATAATGACACATTTAATAATAAAACATCATCCAATTGTGATTGGGCACTACACACGGTCGCGCGTACGGGAACAGAGCCGTATAAGATCACAAAACCGTTTTAAATTTGAATCGATTCAAACTGAAACTCAAAGAAAGACCTAAAATAAATTAAAATAAAATAAGCGTCATGTCGGGGTGTGACATGTAGGTTGAATACTTAGAATTATAAAATTATATTATATTTATGATACTGGTGTTTTTATACAATCATGGAAAAAATAAGGTGGAGTGGTTGGATAAATAATATAAAATAATGTACATGAGAGAAGATGTTACCTCTTAATTAAGTAACTCCTTTTGGTTTGTGCCAAAATGATTCTGTGGATTACCTTATGAAAAAGGGAAAAATTAGATGAGGAATTAATGATTTATAAGAATTGGATTGGTAATGTATTTTTGGAGTTTATTTGGTCATATTATGGGGGATACAAAGTTATTGAGAGGTGTTAACGAATGGGGTGGGTGAGTGCCTTTTTATAGTAGAGGAGGAGTGACATTCATGTAAATTTTTAAAAGATAATTTCATTCACGTTTTTTCTATAAAACAAAGATAATTTAAGAAACCTATTATTATTCTTGAGGTACGAGTTTCTTATTTTCCATTTCCTTAAGTGTTTTTGAGAAAACATGGGAAATGTGGGAAAAATCCCAAATTTATGGGTACACGCCATGTACTTTTGTACACACACCGTGTACTTTGGCTACGTGGGATGAGAATACCAGGCTTGTAGGCTTGTCAATAATTAAGGGTGTAAAAAATAACTACATTCCAGGTACTGAGTAATACACATCGTGTAATTGGTTGGTAGGTGAACAGTGAGGCGGTGAAAAGAAGCCGCTATAGGAAAAGTTAAAAAGGATAGTACACACCATTTACTTGATATGTACACACCGTGTAGTTATGTTTTTTCACTAAAAATAGATAGTAGCCTCCTAATTTGATAGAGGAGATAGAGGACTCACCAGGAGCTATGGGAGACGAGGCTGAGACTTGGAGGAGCTCCCGATCGCTCATCGGAACTCCGATTCTTCCACCGTCGATCTCATTTGAACCGCACAAGTATGTTCTTCCCTCTTCTTGAATCTTTCCTTCCAATTATTTCCCTAAGGGATGTTATTTAGGCTTGAATGGTAAATTTTTTATCTCAAATCTACGTCATTCATGGTTTTTTCAAGAGGCACCTTTCACGTATATCGATCAGAGGAGATCGAGGCAGGTGGTCTTGTGTTTAATTCCAACTGTCAAGTTGATTTTGTGTATCGTTGTTCCACCCTCCCATGTTCAGGGTGTCGAATGGATGAGACTTTGAATTTTGAGATACTTATAATTACAAAGTTAATCTAATGAATAAGTATAAAATGCTATTTGAGATCTTTGCTTTGATCTAGGGCCACCTCTATGGTGCGTTTCCCTTGTTTACACATTTGGCCAGGATACCCATGGGTATTCCGTGACTATAGAATGTTTTGAGTTTTTTTGAGAGGACACATATATAAATTTCTTGCTTATGCATTGGGCTCGGCCTGGTTACTTTCTTTCCTATGGAATGCTTGAGGGTAGTGTTTTGTTTATCCTGAGGGAAGTTTTTTTTATCCTTAGGTCATGGTTTTGTTTATCCTGAGGGAAACTTTTCTTATGCCTTAGGGAAGTGTTTTGTTTATCCTGAGGGAATGGTTTTTTAGCCTAAGGGAAATGTTTCTTATGCCTGTGGGTAGTAGATTCCGTGCCTGAGGGTGATATCTCATATGCCTAAGGGAAATATTTGTTATGCCTAAGGGCAGTCACCTGAGGGTTTCATTTCTATTTGCCTGAGGGTAAGGACTTGAATGTCTGAGGACAATGTTTACTTTGAATATTCACTGTGGGGATTTCTTATGTTGTACCTGCCAAGATAAATAATAGGCTTGGTATTGTTATTATCTTTCACTTGTTAGATATCCTACTGTGGTTTCTGCTGTGGCACTGGTATAAGTGATTGTCGATCGAGGTCGAGTCTCAGAAAACTCATAATTCAATTATATTGAATTGTTAAATAATTATTAAAATGGAAATTTAACTGGTAGGAATGGTTACTTTTGAGTACTTCCTAGTTTACTGTATTTCATTATTGCACACTGCTGTTGCAAATTTTCACTTATAGTTGGGCACATGCCTTTGGTGGTTGCCTACTGGGATTTATTTCTCACACCCTGTTTGGGTCATGTCTTGGGCCCAATCAAATTATATTTCTATAGGTGTAGATAAGGGAAAGGGTCCCTACACAGGTACATGATTATTGCAGAGGAGTAAGAGAGCATGGGACTGAGCTTAGGCTTGTGATTTTGCTGCGTTCCTATTGCACTACTTTGGTTTTGTTTTGATGTACTTTGTACCTTGTGCTGTATTGTATCAGATTGCAGTGTATCCTATTTTGGCTGCTTTCTTATAATTAGAGACTTGTTGCATCATCATATATATGATTGTTGGTTATATTTTAATTCAGTTCCCTTGTCCATTTCAGGTCTATATTGTTTACTACTTCCGCTTTTGTATGTTTATACTTAATTCTGCTGCGCTACACATTGAAAAATGAGGGCATAGTTTCCCCACTATCAGTTCTAGGCCCTTGCTTCTAGTCAGCAGCCTCTAACGTTTGGGGAAATACACTTGAGATCATGTGACCAACCAAGTTCGGGGTACCCGTTGTGTGGCACTCAGATTTGGGATGTTACAGATAAAATAATGAACCCAACTAGATAAATGGAAGTGTAGTGTCAAAATATTCCCATAAAATGTATTTTAGAAAATTTTCATGGTTATTAATGCCCTTAAGTTTACTGTTTCATCCTTATTAAGATAATTTTTGTCTTAATCAATGTAATTAATTTTAATCATATTCAATAATATTTTTTTTTCAAAACTAGGATGAACATATTATAAATTATAAATTATTATGATCCAAAATATGGAGTAATTTTTTTGAAATCATAATAACATAATTTACAAAAATTAATTTAAATTTAATCCTATAGTTGGGTCGCACAAGTTGGTTTTTATGCAAATTTTTGTAAAAGTATGGGATGTTTTATATATACTATTTCAATGTGAAATTAGTTCAAACGACATAAATTGGGTTAATTTAAGTACATTTATTATAATTAAAATTTAAAACCAAAATAAAATGTAATTTAACTATATATATAAATTTTATAAAAAGTAGTTTCAAATTAAAATTTAGTGTTTACACTATTCATAAAAAATGAAAATTCATAAAAAAATAACAAAAATTAATCCAAAGTAAATTTTGATGTCATGATTTCAAAAATTAAATATATTATGTCAAATACAAATAATAATAGTTTCAAAAATAATATTTAAAATGGGTTCTCCATTAAAAGATGATAAAAGTAAATTTTAGAAAAATACATATTTCTATTTATAAAAATGGATTTATTCTTATGTCGTACCTATGAAATAAATTAGACGAGTATGAAAAATATTTATTGAATATATAATTTATAATTTTTTTGAAAAAATTAATGGATTTTTTTTTCAATTTATTGAGATAAATTTTTTTTTGAACATCAAAAAAAGTTTTCTTAGAAATACAATTTCATTATTTTTAAATTGTTCATACAATCACTTATACTAATTTATAAAACAATTATTCATTTTATATACAAGTGTAAATAATAATTTTATAATTTAATTAATCTTATTCACAACTACCATTCCAATGACTAGGTGGTAGCTATAATAATATTTTAATAATAATATTAATAGTATATTTTATTTTGGTAAAAGCCCAGCCTTGTATGTAACACAATTTATCAAAGGGGATCGATATTGTGTTTAATAAAAGATAAAAATAGTGTTTTATGTTCCATAATATAATCTATGTGTTTCGTGTAGTACATTATTAAATTTTTGCTCTGTATAACATATTCCAAAACTTGCAATTTAATAAAAAACATATATATTCAGTATTGTGTGAAATGAAAAATATTAGAAAGGATAAATTAAATTGAAAAAAATATTTCAAAAAGCATTTGAGTATTAAAAGTGGGCCCTTCCAATCACATACTATGTCAAATGAATTACACATGTAAAAATGGGTGAAAAAAAAAACAATTTATGAATTCATATTGAAAAACTAGGATACAAACTGATATTAATTTCCCCATTCAATAAACATAATCATAAACTATGTAAAATAATAATGAAAATGAGATAAGAAATTTTCATTCTAAGAAAAAATTATCATAAACCATCAATATAAATGATCATGATGTTATTATAACAACAAATACCTAGTGGATCAGATATAAAAAATAATTTTTGACATTGATGAATAGATATACCAAAAAATGTCATTAATTTTTTTAGGAAATTAACATTTTCACTTTGGAACCCACTTTAAAAATAAAAAAAAATCAACATTATTAGGACATTTTTTTCCTTTAAATAAATTATGGAAACTTCTAAATAAGGCATTAATGAAATTATCAATCATTATGGTGTGAAATTATGTTCATTATGACAACATTAAAACAAATATTCATTTCTCATTTTACATTACATGTAAAATAACATCACATTCGGAAAATTATAAGAGTTTACATTTAACACATCTTTAAAATACATGGGTAGAAGGGACATTAATAATTCAGTTTAGAATACAGAATAATATTTCAAAAAATATTTCACGTAAAATATGGAAATAAATCCAAAATATTCCTACCCTAGTAAAAAAATAATATCAATATTCCATGAAAACATGGGTTCAATATCTTGAGTAAATAAAGAGTGTAAAATGATGACAAATATATAATTAAAAAAAATAAACAAAGGATATAAAATTATATTAGGTTTAATATAGGATAACCAAATAATCCCCCCCAGAGGATAATTTAACACAAACAATTCTAATTATTGTTGTGATTGTGAAATAGACCACTATAACTTTGAAAACATTTCAAACCTAAGCCCTATGAACTAAATAACATAAAGTGAATACATATATACAATAATATTCATGTAATGAATCCTAAAATAAATTAGTGGGAAATATATACAACAAAAAAATGAAACATGTGGTGAATGTGGCTTATGTCCCACATAGATTAATGTCAGGAAAAATTTCATCACCTTAGGTACAACATCATTTTTATGTGTATGAACCTCATGTATAATTAATATATATTTATTAAACATATATAATAGTAATCTAACCGTATATATCCTTCCTTATATGAATTATTTATAATTTGTTATCTCATTCTTATTATTATTATGGGGAATAACTATTTTTTCGTGTATGTCTATCAATGATAGTTTCAGTACATGTAATTTTATCATTGTTCCAATATATCAATAATTTTAGTAATGATTTAAATATAAAATATATTATTGATATAATAATATTGATTCATCCTTTAATTCTATTGATAAAAAAAATTAATTTCATCATTCATGGAGATGGTAGGCTGACCGTACACATAATCCTTTTATCCATTTTCAACAAATTGAATGAAAGAAATATAAATAATATATCACCATTACATAAGAATTATTATATCATAACCATAATATATTTGTATTAAATTATTATATATTACCATACATGTCAAAATTAAATGAAAAATGCATCACATCACTTCGTGGAGGTGGTGGTCTTCTTATACGCCTAAGGGACATTGACATTTTCTAATAGATTGGAAGGAAATAAGGTAAACATGATATTATAATTATAGGTGTGTAATTATTTCATATATATCATATATTTACATACATTAAATCCATAATTATAACCATATATGATAATCAGTGATGGAAAATGAATTATAGCTACCCGTGAGACATAAATCCATTATACATACAATTAATGGTTTCATTTTCTATTTAATGGATGAAGATAAAAATTTAGGTTATTACATTAAGAAAATGAAATAATAGCTTATATAAGAATTTTTTTTATTTATATTATCCTTAATAGGTAATTTTTAGGGGGTATAGGAAAAAACTAAAACAAAGGCGTATGTTTAAGAACAATACCTCTTCTTCAAAGAACCAAAGTAGGTTCACACCTAAAGTCTTACTAGTGTACTATTATGAATAAAAAAGTTAAAATAGTTCATAGGGAGGTATGTAAGTATGAGGTTTAGGAATTTATTGGCTGATAAAGAAGGCCTATGAGGAGTAGAGTAGAGAGGATATTGTGTATCCTTTTATAAATTAGTGGAGTTCCCAATTGGAAACCACTTATAAATATCCCAAATGAATAAAAAAAGAAAAATTCATTCTAAAGACTAATGTTTCAAGATGAAATTATACTTTATTTTGGTATATGATAAGGTAAATAAGTTTACTTCAAATAGGATTTTCAAAATATTAATTGGTAAATCTACCCTTAAATATTTATTTAACCCCCATCAAACCCATTTTAACCTTATCCTTAGTAATTGGTTTTTACTATTTTTACTATTCAATAAGACACAATTTTTTTAACTACATAAATAATATTATTTTTTACGATTCAAAATATGGAATCAATTTTACCAAATTTAATTGATATATGTGATAGAACACAAATTAAAATAAAACTACCAATCCCGATGAAAAGATGTTTTCCAAAGAAAACATTTACTTTTACTGAAAATTTTTAATATAAAATTTGAACATAAATTTTTTCCAAATGATCAGAATTATGTTATTAAAAATATTATTGAACTAATTTGACTTAATAAAATTAGAATAAATAAAACATTTTAAATTATTTAAACGAAAATGATGTTTTCAATAAAAATTTGTATTCTTTTACTATACAATAAAAATTTAATATTTTCATAAAATTTATCAAACATTAATCCTAATATAATTTTGGTATTACAAATTCAAAATTAAATTTAACCTTTTCAAGTAAAATTTACTAATGTTGAAAAATTTTCATTTTAAAATATTTGTGTAGATCGTGATGATTTTTTTTAAAAAAATACCTCATTCTTAATCATAAAAATGGATGGATTCATATCTCATGATTATAATAAAATTCAATGAATGAATTTTTTTCCATTGAAGATAAAACATTTAAACTTTATTTAGTGGATTCACTAATAGTGATTAATTTATTTTACCTTGTGTGCATAAAAATATGTTTTTAAGAAATCTTTTATTTTACATTGAAATAAATTTTTTATTCATTTGATAAACTATGAATTTATTTTATATATTGGTAAACTATATACTTTTTGTAATTTATTTATCTAAATTCATACCCATAAATTAGGGAACTAGTTTATATTGTTATACTATTTTATGTATAATTTTGAACCAGGGTTGTGGGTATCCTACACTATTAAAGAGGTATAATTAATTTAAAAATACATATAATAAAATATCAAGGTATTAAAATTTAACTACACATTCAACGAAACGTCATATATTTCAAAGATCTCCAACAATGTATTGATTCCAGTCAATATCTTATCGAGTTTTCCAATAGAGAAATCATGATTCTATTTTGTGTTATTCCATCTGACTCACTATATCTCTTATAAGCTTAATTCATAGTTTCATTTTAGTAATTTTGGAGAAATCAATGTTGTAGAAAATCTTGCTACTAGATCAAGTGATATGAGGTAATGTAACATAGTGTCTCTCAAGCTATGATAATTCATTACGTCAAACAAAACAATGAATAAAATTTTCAATGAGCTAAGATTCACTATTTGTCATAATATTTTTTTGGATCCTTAGATTGGTTATTTTCTAATGTAAAACTTAGTGTTACCATGTTTCGTTAACCATTGAGTGGTGGGGGATCTAAACATGTTGTTTTGTTATATGAAATCTCTTATATTTACCACTTTAACATGTTAAGGTTTTCAATCTACTCAATAAAATAAAACATCCTTTCCTCATGTATAATAGTAATATGAAATAAAGCATTATAATGTATTTATATGGAACATACTTCACTCCATGTTTTGATATTCTGCCCCAAAACATGTATTCTTCTACTACCTTCAATATTCATCTACAACCAAATAGATGGATCACTGTGCTCCCACAACTTCAAGATTCCAAAGGAAGAAAGTAAATATCTTAAAAAAAGATGATCAAACAATGAATGATATTTGGAATGGTCCTATTATACTCTAAACCTCATGTTGATAGTACACCTCCATGAGAAGATAGAGAAACATTTTTACACATGTAAAATTTTCCTAGTCTCATAAAATATGTATTTCATCTAAATGTTGATATCTATATTTCTCAATACTGAAATTCCTTAAATGAATAGTATATTCTCAACACATCGAATACTCAGAAAAAAATTTACCACAAAAAAACCAAGTAACAAATAACTATTTATCTCTCTTTTATACTATAATTTATTGATTAACTTGGTAATTTATAAATTTAATACATTATGTTTTTATTATATACAAATTATTTCCACTTTATTATTTAATACTTATACTAAATGAATTCACACAATAATATCAAGTGAATATTTTGTTTCTATTTTAATTTTAATACTCATTCAATCTTTTCCATGAGGGATCTTATCATTCAACTATTATTTATATTGTTTTGAAAATATTTTTGGAAACTCCATAGTAATCATGAGTTATTTATATCATTCAAAAATCAATTAATTTTCCAAATAATTAAGATATATTATTGTATGAAACATTCCATTATCGTAAACTCAACATAAAAAAAAGAAAATATTAATTTTTTTGAATATTTGAACATGTATAGTAGTCTGTAGAATAATGAAATTCTTATTGGTATTGAGTATGCTATTTTTTTGTATGTTAATCACCAAACAAGAAACATATTCCCCAACTACCACAAAATATACACTACAACACATCCCTCTATATATAATTACCATTTACAATATAGTATTCACATTACAAGCGTTCATTTAACTTTAACATCTAAAACTTATTCATCAACTGAATGTCATTCACTCTTGGATAAAATTATACTAATCTAATTGATAATTAATTTTAAATAATTAAAAATAGATCATCACATCATTAGAATTAAATCATTAATTTATAAAAATGATTGATATTATGAAATATTATAATCATGACATGATTTAATAGATGCTGTAACTTTTTATGACCATCACATGAGAGGAATATTTCCCTTTCATAACTTCTGAACATAGAGTTACCATTTAATTACTCATATTATACTATTCTGTAGGCATTGTATTACCTATACATATATCATTAAATACTTTTACATTGTATTGTGTTTTTGTTTTATAGTGCTATAAATTATCACGTTTCTTTTATGTAACTATTGAAAGTCATAGGTAACCATTACATAGCTTGAAAACCATTTACATAGCATTATAATTCCCTAATTAATGTTATGTAGTGTCCACTAATACCTTATCATATGTTAAAAAAATCTCATATTTATTTTACACAGATGGTTTTTTACTTTATAGGGGTCCTAGAAATTCTTTATTTTTCTAGTAAATTAATCCATTGATTCTTGGGTGAATCCCATGTCCTCCTAAATAAATTTAATTATTTGAAAACTTAGTCATTATCATATCCCAAAAACCAATTCATAGTAGTGTAAATACATAACATGTTATAAATAATTTCTCAAAATCCTTTACACTTTTCTCAATGTTCTATGGTAACATTCAATCTCCTAATTAATCCATCACTTAAATTAATTTTAAAATATGTTATTGATAGTTTTTATTCATCAAAATAAACTTTCATTTACATAAATATCTGTTCTAGAATCCTAACAATTAAATTTTACACTTTTTATTAAAACATCCAAAATTAGTTCATCAAATTGTATCCTAAAATAAAAAAGTACAAATTATCATCAAGCTCATAAAAAATATTAATATTGACAAAAAATACAAATAAAAATCTTAAGGTCACAAAATGAAACACTGTAAAATGATATTCCTTTTTACATTATTAGATCCCTGGTATTCTTTGGTGAAATCTCTTATATCCTTTTATCTGATATCCATGATTTTTTAATATTAGAATTAGTGTAATCCATATACTCAAAGAACATACATTAGCATTTCTTCATTAAAAACATGATATCCAGTTTAATTTTCAAGGTTTCTAATTATGAAGTTTCCCCACCGATTATCATCTACAATCAATAATTATTTTTTATATTACATATTAGTCCCATTGAAAATTATTTTTATCCATGTTATTCAATAATAAATAACTATATTCTTCTGGATTCTTCATCAGTGATAAAATAGTAATAGTGTTAATAATAGACATGTTTTCCTGAGGTAAACCATTATTAATTGGTTTCATTAGTAACCATATCTCTTAACCATGATGGTAGTAATATTCCAATAATTATTTACATACATACCATTTATCATAGTGTGACTGTAATTTAGATTGTTTAAAATTCAATACTCTGAAAGAGAGATTCCTTATTTTTAATAGTATAATAAATATTATTGATAAATTAAATTTTATCTCAAATTTTATTATTATGTAATTTAGTTCAAATCCTTGAATAATGTTTTTTTATAAAAATTATAACTTTAATAGATATAGCCTTATGGATTCAATAAAAACAAATATTAATTAAAAAAATATCTAAAAATTTAAGGCAATATAAATATTTTGTCCTTAGATATACATGTGATAAATAAATAAATATGAGTGAATTTGAGATAATTTGAATGATCTATAAAATTTATTAAAGTTATGTAAGATTTCCTCTTTTTCCAGGTATGTCTCTTTATGATTTATTCATTTTTTCCTTGGTGGTTGAGTCTTTTTTAGATACAAGGATACTTTGTTGAAGTAAATGACTAAAAGTCCGAGGATGTATGATTGTTTGAATTAATTGCATCTAGGTATAAATTGGATTAACTGTTAATACGTTTTCTTGGTAATTTGAGAAGAATTAAAGGTGGTTTAGGCCGTTTAAAAGAAAAATGGGCTGAAAAATCAACTATAGAACATTTAAACGTTCTATAAAGGTATTAAAAAACATTTAATTGTTTGAGGGTTTTAATAAAATAAATTTTAGGTTATTGTTTTTTTAAAAAAATTTCATTAAACACATTTACATGATTTTTAACCTCATTACACGCAATGTAAATTCTCAAACAACTTTTTTAAAAATTCTATGCAGATGAAAGTAATTCTTTTTCACTACAGCTCCTATCCCATTGAACCTAGGACAATCTTCAAGTGATTTTGGAGTTCCAACCTCCCTTCTAGATGTTAATTTTACATCTTTAATCCCTGGTAAGTTCTTTTAGTTATTTTCTTCTATTTTTTCCTTTGTTTCTCCTACCGTTGTAAGGAAATCCATTGGTCGATTGCATTTTTGGTTTTGATCTTGATCGATATTGATCTTGGAAACTAGTTTCAATCACTATAAACTTCTTTCTCATGGTACTTTTCCATTGGAATCATTTTTTGATCATCGGTTAAAAGTAGGGGGTCTAAATCTTAACCTTATGGTTTGATAATTTTTATATTTATTCAATATTGTGATTACACTAATGAAATATGTACCCAAATTGAATAAATAAAAAATGGGACTATTCATTGAATTCCTTTGTTTTGAATTGGATTCAGACATGGATTATGACTAAACAATGGGTGAGAAAACCATTTATTATGATTTAATTGGCTATTAGATTAAAGTATGTTTATCATGACATTTGACCTAGGGTGATTTATAGTTATAGAATCCCTAAATTGTGGCATATTTCACATTGATATAATTATGAATCAATTATGAATTGAATTTAAAGTGACATATGAAATAAGAATGGTAAATCTAATAATTAAACATTGAGAATTATGTTGTGATATTGTGATATCCATGATATATAAAAAGATTTGTGTTCCACACTATAATGATTATATATCAGTCTTGACCCTACAACTTACACACTTATATGTTGTAGTGATGATATTGATTGGTATTGACCCAGTCCAATCCTATAATGCTTATAGAGAGTGACCTATTCCCAATCCCATGCTATAATGATTTTAGGGATTTCACACCGATTCTTTAATGTTTATAGATATTTGAACTGGATGGTTGTGACTATACCATGGTTATATGGTTATGGTAAGCATGGTCGTAAGACATGGTCAGTGATATTACTATATAGAACTGAAGCAAGTTATTTTTACATGGTTATATGGTTATGGTTTGAATTGTAATAATACATGCTCAAAGATATTATTTCATGGCAACAAATTATGTTTTTTAACATGATTATATGGTTGTGTTTTGAATCACCATAAGGAATGCTTAGAGATATTTCAGCATAGAGCCGAAGCAGGTTGTTGTTGTATTTTATTAATTGTTGAATTAATTAATACACCTATTTATCACATTTTTGAATAAAATTATTATCAGAATGGGTTGGTTTATACATGGAGGTGTCAACCTACTGAGTTATAATCACACCTTATTTTGGATTCCATTTGGAACCTGAGAAGATTTTTTGGATGCAGACTTTAAAAAGGAAAAAGAATTTTTTGTTGATTTCTTGTTTTCTATTGGGATAGAGTTTAGAGATGAAACCGACTAGGGGATAGGGACCTAGGACTTCGAGTATTTTATTTGAGTATTGATGTCATTTCTTTTATTATTTTTGAATGACATTTAGTTACATTTCAACATGTCATTACATTATTTTTTATTTAATTATTAGATTACTCAATGGGATTTTATCATTGTCTTCCACAATGAATTTACTCTGATTATTTCCATTATTTATGAATTGTTTCTACTTATATGAAACTTCATAATAGGGGGTATAATATCCCTAATATAATATATACACCACCACTACTAGTCTACAGTATCTTTGCATATGGGGAGGCATGTTTGAGGTCTTGTAACAAACCCTTTCTGGCCATGTGAGTGAGTTCCAAATAGGTGGACTTTACAAAGTGGTATCAAAGGATCAAATTTTTGTTTCTTCTTTTCCTTACAGTGTTTGAAAGGTAGAAATGATACTAGGATGTGTTGAGACATGGTAATGAGCTTGTTCATGGGATTATCTAAACCATGTATGAGGGAAAATCTGAGTACCCAATGATGGGATTGTAGTTTGGGTTGTGTGATTTTTTATAGTTGGTGTCATTTCACCACGGGTGATTCACATGTTTTGCGAGGATATAATTTTATGATGTTATTATTCCTTGAGATTTTACACATGGCCCAGAATAGTGTGAAATAAAAATACATGCATCATAATTGGAACATAGGGATATATTAACATGAATTACTCATAATAGGATCATATATATTTTTATGTGATATATACTTGCTTGATGAACTATAATATGAGATATCTATTTCATAGGACGAATGAAATGTGTTTTCATGTCAAGCTAAAATACTTATAATCCATGTCTATAGAGACCAAGAGTTAGTGGTTATTTGTTGCAGTCACTTATTGGGTTGACCATATTTCTAGAAAGTTCTCTAAGGTGTGATTTTTTATTTTGAAGAAAATGCCACCTCATGATCTTAGACTCAAGAATCATGAGGGTTGAAATCAGAATGCTCTTAACATAGCTGAACCAAAACTCCCTATAGTTTATGAGGAATAGATAGATGTTCATCTTCATGATAGTTTGCTGAGAGTCATGAGAACGATGGAAAAAGATATTATTCATACCGTTACTTCGATTTATGAGATGACAAGAGCATTTCAACTTTAGCGTCCACTTATGTTCAGTGGGGAAGTGGGACCCTAGGAATATGAGTTCTAGACTGAGTTAGTCCAGAAAATCTTTAACTATCTCAAGATAACCACATATAAGATGGTGAAGCTTACTACATATATGCTTCAAGGACCTACCAATTATTGGTCAGATATTATGGAGGAAGTTGAGAATAAAGATGAGATATATTTAAAGGACTTGAAGATGTAGTTCTATATCCATTTATATCCCAAAAACTTGAGGGATGAAAAATATCATGAGTTCATACACTTGAAAAAGGAGGGTTTTTCAGTGCTAGACTATGCTGGATGTTTTATCGACCTACAGTGCATTGCACCACCTTTTGTAGCTGATGAGATCTATAGGGTGTGACATTTATTGGATGGTCTTCATTATGAGATCAGGTCATAGGTAAATGTATTCTATTTAATCATATTTAATGACTTGAAGAATCAGGTACTCATTATGGAAGGGAATCATATTGAGGCCCCAAGTAGTGGTCAGGCTATTTTAGTTGGGAGATTTGGAAGTTCTTCTTAGAGTGGTATAATGAATTATTATAAGAGTTTTTGTCAATGCAGTAGTGGGTAAAGAAGTTGGGGAATTAGACTAACATATCAAGACTGTGTTATATTCCAGTGTTATCAGTGTGGTAAGTATAGTTACAAGTGGCCACAATGTCTTTACCCCATCGATGAGTGTCATATCTATGGAATTCTATGTCAACTTCACAGGTTCTATGAAAAATTTCCACAACAGACCAGTGGAAGAGGATGAGGAAAACCACCAAAGTTGGTAAGGGGCTCAGTTACCCCTCAACAGGATGGTAGCTAGAGTTTTACATGTCATTTAGGCTGAGGTAGGGGACGCGGTACCCTAGTGCATGAGAAATAGTTATCTAAAAGGGAAGCTGATCATGGTAGTTAGAATGGATCCCAAGGGTGGAGGGATAATTTAGGTTTGGATTATTCAGAATACTCTAGATAACATGGATGTAATTCTGTCTACCGTTAGAGTCACGATTCTTGTATCATCTTCCTTAGCATGTGTTTTCTTGATAAAGGAGCATGATAATATTTTCTATCTACTCTAGTTTGAAAAATATTTGGATTATGATATGGAAATATTTAATGGTATTTAAACCATTAACAAATTATTGGGAGTGTGGTCAGAGAATATCAAACGTTGCAATGCATGTTCTCTAGATATTGGTGGTTTGCATTACTTTTTGGAATAGTTCAAACTGGAAATGATAGGATTCAATGTGATTCTTGGTAATTATTGGTTAGTTCAATACTAGGATAATATCTACTATTATAGGAATAGATTTACCATCTTATATCTTAAAATAAGTATCTATTTTCACCAGGTTGATTGGAATCTTTAGGCTTGTCGTGAGGGAAAAATTTATTACTGATAGGATTTTCTCATGACTCAAATCACTAATATTTCCCTAGATAATAGTGCAATGAAGTAATATTATTTTCCCCTAATGGTATATAGTCTTCAGGATGTTTTACCTAAAGGGTTCTTTGGTTTACCTCATGAAAAAGAGGTCAATTTCATGATCAAGTTTGTGTCTGGAGAAGATGTAGTTTTTTATCCCACCTTATGAAATGAAATAAGTAGAGCTTAGGGAGAATAATTTTCTACTCGAATAAATCTCATTAGGGTTCCTTAGTTCTCTTATCAAAAAAAGAATATGGATCTTTGTTCTTATGTTGTTTATTATTGGAGTTTGAACTAGATGACAGTCAAGAACCGGTATCCTCTTACGTGAATTGACAAATTTTTTATCAATTAAGAGGTTCTATGATCTTCTCTAGAGTTGATTTCAGATTATGATATCACCAGTTATGGGTGACACCGTCAGACATATCTAGTCCTTCTTTTTGGAGATGGTATGGTTTGTATGAATTCTTAATTATGTCATTTATGTAGACTAATGTACCTATGATATTCATGGACTAAATTAATTGGATATTTCATTTATTTCTGGATAAGTTTTTGGTGGTTTTCATTAATGATATCTTAGTGTAATCCTTGTTAGTAGAAAATCATTCCAAATATCTTGATATTGTCCTAAAAACATTTAGATAACATCATATTTACACCAAGCTAACTAAATATAGTTTCTGAAAGAATGAAGTGAAATTTTAAACCTTGTAATCCCATATGAAAGGGTATTAGTGAACCCATATAAATTTTCATCCTTGATAACATGGGAACAAATTAAGAAAGTCTTCAAAATTCAGAGATTTTTGGGATTAATAGGTTATTATAGGTATTTTATCCATCATTTATCCCATTTGAAAGCACCAATGTCTGGGATGATGATGAAAGGGGTATTTTTTAGTAATGAAGCTTAAAAAATTTCACTTCAAGAGTTGAAGGTTAAGCTAACCTCAACACCTCCCTTAAATTTACCTATGACAGGTAAATCATATATGGTGTGTTGTGACACATCCTAAGTTGGAATCAGAGAAATTCTAATGTAAGAGGATCATGTGGTTTCTTATAGATCCAATCTTTTGAGACCGTATGAGAGAAATTACTCTACTCACGATATAAATATTACATTAGTGGTTCATGTCCTGAGAATTTGGATACACTGTCTCATTGATGAGATGTTTTTGTTATAAATTTATCACAAGAGACTCAATTACATATTTTATCATTATGACCTAGAACTTCATCATATAATGTGGGTTGAGTATCTGTAGTCATTTTACATTGAAGTGGAATATACACTAGGAAAGGGAAACATAATTACTAATACATTGTACTTGAAGAAAAATAAAGAGACAATATGGGAGTCTTCTGATGAGTGGAAGATAATGGACCTCTTTGCAGAAATGCATCTAGATGTTTAGGATTCTCAGGGGCAAGTGGCTCTAACATCAATATCAATTATACCCATGCTTTTGGATTTGATTAAAACGAAGTAATTTTCTATTTTTTAGGGTCTAATTCTGAGAGATAAATTTTATGGTTGGGAGATTCCATGGGAATGGTCTCTTAGAAATTTCAGTTATGTTCTTTTTTTATCACCGAGTATGGGTTTCTACAAGATTGTATGAGGAGAGGATGAGGGAGTTTCATGATTTTATATTGTTGGTACATCCAGATTTAACAATTATGTAACATGATATCTATAGACAGTACTGGTGGTCAAGAATAAATAATGATGTGGAAATCTCCATGGCTATATGATTTGCTTTTTAGCTGGTGAATGTTGAACATCAGAGGATATCAAGGATTTTGCATCATTTTCACTTCCCAAAGTGGAAATGGAAGAATATCACAATGGATATTGTGACATGTTTACCTAAGATAACATGTAAGAATGATGATGTATGGTTTTTTGTGTATCGACTGACTAAGGAACCCAACTTATTACCTATTAGAGAAACTATTATATTTTAATATTCGAGAAATCATTACATGTAAGAGGTGGTTCAGTTTCATATTGTTATGAGGAGTATTGTTTTAGATAAAGATCCTAATTTCAAATCTTGTTTCTAGAATTTTCATTAGAATCCCCGGGATAGTGAGTTTTTTAAGAATAACCTATCATCCATAGACTGGCGAACAATATGAGCAGAAAATTCATGTTCTGGTAGATATTTTATGATCTTGTGTTTTGGATTTTAGTGGTTATTGGGCGCAAAATATGTCACTCATGGAGTTATCATATAATTACATCCTCCAAGAATTAATCCAAGTGGATCTATTTGCATCTATTTATGGATGTTTGTGTTGTTCACCTCTTGGTTGGATGGATACAGGTGATTCAACACTTGTTGGGCCTAGTCTCATGTATGAGAAATCTCATCAAATTCAGTTGATCAGACAGTGGTTAGAGACTATGTAGAATAGGAAAAAATCATATACTGACCATCTAAAATGAATTTTAGTATTGAAGGTTGGTCATCATGTTTTTCTCAGTTGTCACCTAGATTTGGGTATTGTCGTATCAGAAAAAAGGTAATGTAAGCACCCGGGTTTGTCGCACCATTTTAAATAGTGGGAAAGGTGGGTATAGTGGTGTACCGTTTATCCCTTCCACAATACTAAATTTCCATAAAAACATGTTACATATTTATCAACTAGGAAGATATCCTACAGTCCCTTCCCAAGTTATATATGTAGTATAAATGGTGTTTGTGATGAGGTGTATTTTGAGGAGTATCTGATATGGGTTGTGGATCGTAGTGAGAAATATCTTTTGGGTTGGATGATATTATTGGATTGAGTGGAGTGGTTGAATTGATGAGTTCTGAAGGTTTCCTGGGAGAAAAGTTCTGATATATGAAAACAGTGGCCAGACATGTTCAATGAGACCTGACATTGAAACTTGGATCATCTCAAGGATGATTTATTATAAGGTGGGGAGGTTGTAAGATCCCATCTCTTTCTAGGTAGGTCTCTATATGTTTTTTATCCTTGGTGGATGAGTATTGTTTATTTATAGAGATACTCCATTAGAAAAAATAGAATAATTTTTATGGAGGAGTAATCATTTGAATTAATGGAGTTTGGGTATAAATGGGAATAAGTGTTAATATGAGGTTGTGGTATATTGAGAAGATTTAATGTGGTTTTAGGTTTTTAAGAGGAAAATGGGTTGACCAATCAGTTGTAGAACATTTACATGTCATGTAAATAGAATATATATAATGTAATTATTTTAGTATTTTAATAATATAATTTCTAGGTGATTGGTTTTTCATCAAATTCCACTAAAAACATTTACACGATGTGTAACCACAATATACATTGTGTTCATGCTCGAATAACTGTTTTAAACCTATTATGTTGTGGGATTTCATTTTATTTCACTGAATATCCAATCCTCGTGACCTTATGGAATTATCTATTCAATTTTGGAGTGAAAACCTCCCTTACGAATATTTCATTTTCATCTTCAATACCTGGTAAGTTCCATTGGTTAGGTTTCTTCTTTCTTCTCTTTGGTTCTCCAATAGTTGTGAAGAAATATTGGGGAAAATTGTGTTGGTTTTTTGAGGTTAATCATTTTTGATATAGGAACCTCTTCGTAGTCATAAACAACTTCTTCTTCATGGGAATTGTCTATTGGAATAGTTTTTGGATCATCGGTTAATGGTAGTGGGTCTAAATATTAACCCTAAGGTTTGATAATTGCAAAGTTTATGCAATATTGTGATTACGCCAATGAAATTTTCACCAAAATTGAATAACTAATAAATGGGATTAATCCTTGAATTCCTTATTTTTTAGTTATATTTTTACCTGGTTAATGGATACCCTTTGGGTGAGAAAACCTTTGATTATGATTAAATTGGCTATTAGAATAAAGATTGTTTTGAGTGTCATGTGTCATTAGGTGATTTATTGTTATATGATCCCTAAATTTTGGATTATTTATTATTTATATAATTGTTAGCCAATTTTGAATTGAATTGAATGTGGCATGTTGAAGAATAATGGTAATTATCGTAATTAACCATTGATAATTGTGATGAGATATTTTGATATTAATTTTATATGATAGAAATTGTGTCCCATGATATAATGCTTCGATTTCATGCTCGACCCTGACACATGAAGACTTATATTCTATAATGATTATATTAATTAGGCTCTACCCAGTCCCATGTTGTAATTTTTTTAAAGATAGGGCTTTCCTTGTCCAATTCTATAATGATTATAGTGATTTTTACTAGGTGCTAAAATGCTTATAAGGATTTGACTCAGATTTTTGTGACTATACCATGGTTATGTTATTATGGTTGACATGGTCATAATAAATGCTTATAGATATTCTAGAATGGTGAAAATAAGGTTATTTTGTAATGGTTATATGGTTGTGGTAGACATGTTCATAAGACATGCTCGAAGATATTTCAACATGGCTCCAAAGTAGGTTATTTTACCTTGGTTATATGATTACAGTTGGCATGGTCATAAGACATTCTCAAACATATTTTAGCATAGAGAAAAAGTAGGTTGTTGTTTTATTTTATTAATTATTGAACTAATTAATACACATTTTTATCACTTTATTACATACACTTATTATTGGACTGGTTTGGTTTAGATGTGGTAGTGTCGACCTATTGAGTTGTACTCAAGCCCTATTCAAGACACTATTTAGCACCCTAGATGATTTTATGGATGGAAGTTTGGATAAGGTAAAATGACCTTGTTGTTGATTAATTGTTTACTGTTGGACTATAGTTTGTATGTGGGACCAAAGTGGGGATCGATACCTTGGACATTGAGTGTTTTATTTGAGTATTCTAGTCTTTTCTGGTATTGTTCTAGCATGAAATTAAGTTACATTCCAGGATGTCATTACATTATTCCTTATTTATTTATTGGATTATTCAGTTGGATTTTATCTTTATCTTCTTCAATGTCCTTAATATTTTTATTTTCATTTTTATGAATTGTTTCTACTTCTATGACACTTCATACAATGAAGTTTAGTATCCCTACTATAATATATACAACCTCGCTAGTAGTCGGTAGCCTCAGACATACAGAGAGGTGCACGTGAGGTCTCTTAACCAACCCTTGCTGGCCAAATGAGAGTGTTCTATACTGGGGGACATTATAAGTTATTTTCAGTAACAATATAGATGTTGGTTCTTAGTTTTACCACCAAAATATATGTTAAACCATAGTTTATCAAAGTCCATTACCTTTATTTATTTCCTTGCACAACAAGATCTAATTCATGAAAATAATTAACACTATCCCATTTCTTATTTCTTGTGTTTACTCAATCTCCTCTCCCACTCAAAATCATACAAAAATGTTTTTAGATTTATTTTATAACCATATCCAGAGTTTCTTTGTTCATGTATCACTAATATTTTCCTTGAAAATCACAATATGTTCACACATAGAATAATAAAAGGTATTACATATAAAAATATTAATTTCGAAAAGATGTTTCATAATTTATTGAACATAGGATTCTAATAGGTTCATATGTACCGACCAATCATTCCAAAAATTTTGACCAATCTTTAGGCATCAATATTTCCATGGATAAATAATATTTTAAATTTATATTATTTTTTACCACATCACTAACTACTAAGGAATAATGCTTGGATCTCCAATGGTGGAACACAAATATAATGGTGATACCTAGCATAAAATCATATTTTTAATATACTAATGATCACTTACTATATAATTAATTGGAAATATGAAACCAATGAATTATATATGAAAGATGATCTTGGATGTATGTTTTATGGTTCTTGGACCACGAGAAAATTGAAATTGTAATGCTCTTAAAGAGTTATTTTTGTTATTTTTATAATTTAATAAAAAAATTACGATGGTATTTGTGTTTTTTTAGGTTATATAATTCTTATATACTTATAGATTGGTATAATGATTCATATAAAAATTATTTGATCCAAACCCTTATTTAAACATAGGTACTCAATAACAATCTATAATCAATAAAGAACTTAATGAACCATTTTTTAATAAATTCAAAACTCATTAATCATTAAATATTGATTATGCATCTTGAAAGAAATATGATATAGGAGAATATTTTATTTCATAAACCCAATAAGTAAACTATTTAAAATAATATAAAAAAATATTTAGTATCCATTCAATATAAAATGAGAAAAAAGACATTTCCAATGAATATTTGAACAAGTAACAACTGATTTAATCAAATTTTTACACTATAGTGGTTCATACAGACCTATCTAAATCAAACTACAACCTAGAGACCTCTATAATCTTGACTTATAATTAAATAGAGATCCTCTTAAATGATTAATACACCCCCCTCTATCAGAATCCATTATTTATTGAGAAAATACATCCATTTTTCTCTAAATATCATTCATATATCGTCTCTTTTAATTATGTATACCAATTTATCTCAAATATATCCTATAAAACTAATTTTTTTCTTCCAATTATCTTCCTCATGGATATATTTAAGTTTTTAAAGTAATAGAGATATGAATTAATAAATTCAGTAGAAATTACTATCATTATTGTTCCATAATATATATCATGACATGATTTTATTACCATTAATCATTATTTAATATCTAGAAAAATAGAAAGGTTATATCTCTTTTTAAAAATAATAATGACTAAGGGTAGCGTAATTATGGGTTAAAATTTTGATGTAGACTAGTATTACCTTATTCCAATGACATTATGGAATAGTTATGAGGGTTGTTCCATAAAACCAACAATCATGGTGTGAATTGCTACACCATGGAATGTATGATTTCTCTAGTTATATTTTCCAATTATCCATTCTAAAATAACCTTCCTTTGATATATAAATCTTCAAATTTTAATCTTAAAAATATTTTAGGATGCATTATCATTATATAAAACACAAATTTTAGTTTATAATAAATTAATCATTTTATCTCATACTAATCACTGAGTAATTACAATATATTACTCCATGATTTCTCGATTTCTCTTAAAAAACCTTAAAATAATCATTAATGTTTTTTAAAATTCAAATGCCTATATAAAATAACAAGAACACCCTAAATTAGGAATGATCATCTAATTTATAATTAATATAATTAATAAAAAATATTTAAATTCGACAAATATTTATGTCAATTACTAAAAGATAAAATACGCAAAATATGAATCAAATTTTTTATAATAATTTAAAACAATTAATTTTATCATGATATAATTTTATATAGTTGTGATAAATAATATACACATATAATTATAATACAATAATCAATTTATATTATTTTATGATCACCATTTATTAAAACATTAATGATTACATAAAACTAAAACTCTAAATCTTCATTTTAATCATTAAACAATCACTTTTCCCATGAAATTATTCAATTTAGAATTGATAAAATTTATAAAATTTTAATACCACTTATCAAATCCTCAAAAATTATTTTTTATCATTATAACCAATATACAAATCTAGTGACCTCAAATAAATTATCCAAGACCTATATTAGTGAATAATTAACATATAATAACTCAATTAAACACCAATGAGTGTAATAGGTAACCTATAAAAAAAATAATAAACTACTCCAAGTGATCAGGATTAATTCCTTCAAAAATATAGGTAAATAATAAATTTATTAAACTATAGGTAGAGACATAGATATAGTATTTTACGATGACCAATCATGGGACTTAAATCAAAGGATTGGTTTCATTTAAAACCCATTGATAATAAATCAATACCAATAATAGATCATGATTGTGAAAAAATGTGGGAAAATTACATCATGAAGATAGATGGAGAAAGAAAGATATTAGGGCGAGGAAATTTTATTGGAACATCCTAGAAGAATAGGAAATTAAACGCTTCAATTAAAATATTATTATACAAAAATTAAAATAATTAATTTATTTGAAAAAACTAGAACCTTATTATGTAATTGATAAATAGATAATGGTTACCTAAAGACTAAACAAAACACCACCTTTATTTTTCACCTATATTAGTGTTTTTACCTATACCCAAAAACACATATTTGTTTCTATTAAATATATTATTTACATAGTTAATTTAAAATAAATTGATGTGATCCAAACATAACCATCTAAAATTCAATAATTGATGACATAAATTAAGATACATTAACCAAATAACTTTTAGTATTAATGTTTTAGAGTGTTAGGAAAAGTGGTTAAAGATAAAAAACTATATATTTAGCATATCATGGGAGTCTCATCTAATAAACATAGGATATCCTATTTTATAACATGAATACTAAATATCATAAAAAATCAGCCACACCTCATATCAAACATGAAATATTATAATTAAAATGTATTATATTTATTCTATGAAAAAGGAAGTCATAAGATTGGTGAACTCAAAAACATAGTAAGGGGTAGCGTACAACAGATGAAGTCATTGAATAAATAAGTCATGAATAATATAGAAGGAATAAATAATAATAAAAAATTATATAAAACTTATAATATGATATTGTAATATATACATTAATTACATAATAAAATTTAAACACATATATAATGATAAATGATTTCATAGTTATGGAATACATAATGTTGAATATCTTACTCTTAAGATTGAGGACTCACTCCATGGCATCATATATAAATTAGTATGTTTTACACTAAAAAACCATTGATGATTGCATAAATAGTCATGAAAATGAAATAAGGGGGTATAATTTTATAGGAAACACCCATCATTAATTTTATTCCAATGCATTCATCATGCGATGAAATGAACAAAAAATATAATACATAACAAACATTCCTTTAAAATCTGTAAAGACCCGACCCCAGTTACCCAAAGAAGATGAATTATTAAATTACATTTTCATGATTAAAAAAAATTTGTATCTTGAAGGAATGAATATTTTAGTTGATTTGGAAATCCATATACACACAGAAGTTCAACATTACAACTGAATTGAAAAAAAACACATAAGTTTTATAGGAGAATCTATAACTATAAGTTTATCTCTACAAGTCATTAATAAAAAACTTCTTCATGTACTAATAAAATGAAACATAAGAAAGCAGTGAGATCAAATGCTCTGTAAGATTAAGAAATATAGTGGAAGATGACATAAACATTAGGTATGGTGAATAATTGAAAACACATGCCTTTAACAATAATCTTGACATGGACATAATATGGAAGGAATATGATCTTAGTAAATATTTCCATAATAAAACATAATCATGTGTTGTCAAATAACCTCATGAAATTTGAATTTCAATCTTTATAATGAGGGAAATTCATATTATGTACATTCTGAAATATACCATCATGACCTCAGCCAAGACATCTAAAAATTATTATTTCCTAGACTAAAACATTATCTAAAAATGGGAAAGGCCTCATCCAAGTCCACATCTATTGGTCTCATGAGACCCACTAATGCATTGAGGGGATATTGTGGGCTCCCATCACATAATAAGTCCAATGAATTCCTCATATGAGTAGAGATAAACATATACAACAAATGCATTCATATTGAGACTAACATATGAAATGTAAATAACTTTCCCCGAACATTAAGCATAAACACTAACCATTCAGAGTAAATTGATGAATGTTTTAAGATAGAACATCCATATTCAAACTAATCATAAAACATTCAATTAAAATTGAAAGATGATATCTTAAATTATTAATACCAATAATTAATAAGAATCAACAAGAGTGTTGAAATAGATGAATATACTCTTATAGAATCACCGATTAATTCTTGAGATAAATACTCTTATGTTGTGAAAAGAAGAGTTCTTCTGGAAAATTATATTTATAAAACCAGAAGTGTAATAAAATATAATTTTTATAATTAAATTAGGTATTTTATAAAGATAATGGTTTCAAAAAACATATTATAGAGTGCCCTTAATAATAGGTTAGAATTTTGAAAAATTCCTTTGAATCGGGCTTGTTTTACGGAAATAATTTTGAAAATTCCTTTTAAAATGGGTAACTCCGCATAAAATAAGAAAGGATTATGGTTAGTAAAAATATATATAAAAATAACATAGATTTTATGAGGAGTAAATAATAACACATAAGAATTAAATTTAGGTAATTAGACAAAAAAGTAACCCGAATGAAATTAGAGGTTCGGGTGGAAAACCCTTACCTTAAATTCAAATGTGTTCCACTATTAAACATAAGGTAATGGAATATAAAATTAGACTTATTAATAAATTAATTCAAAAAAATATTTACATATATTTATTTTATCACAATTTTAATAAGTTTATTTTTTTCCTTATTGATAAATTATAAGTTTGAATTCCGTTATTCTAGAGTGTTCGTTTTCTTGGTTTTCATAACCATTTCACTTGTTTTTAAGTAATGATGTTCATGGGGAATGGATGTAAATCTAAAAAATTGAATTTAAATATTATTTATGAACATATTGTAGTTTTAATGGTTATATATAGATTTATTTACATGGTATGAGGATGAATCATTGGATGAAAATTTAATGACAATCACATAGATTATTTGTCGGTATTTGGATTATTATGAACTAGTTTTTTCATATGAATTAATAATATTAAAATATAATGGTTATTTTATATTAATTAGGATATAAAACATATATAATAGACTATTTCAAAAATAAAAATAGTTTCATGACCGGTAATGAAGGATAAATTGATGAACAAAACATCATTGTCCACTAAGGATGAAAATTGGAACCTCACAGATGATGATTTCATTTATAAAAGAGAGAGAGGGAGAGAGTAAGAAGATTGATAATGGTTATTACATTAACATGATATAATTATAGTATATAAATTATACTGTATTTATAAGTATTACATGTACAAATGAGGTTAATAGATAATAAGAAAAGAAGATATATTGAAATGAAACAAAATGAAAAAGAAAAATGCTTTACCTCTTGAAATAACCTCTTTGAGAACCTCTTTAAGGGAAAGGGTTTTGGTATTTTGGAAATAAAAAGAGATAATAGACATGGAGAGTGACTAGGGAAGGGTATTTGGAAATAATATTTAGGATCTTCAAGTCTTAGAGGAGTGACGAGAAGAGGGAGTGAGGGGGGGTTTTATAGTGGAGGAGAGGAGGGTTTTCCCATTATTTTAGTCATTATTTCATTATTTTGCCAAATACAACCAACAATATTGATTATTGGGACCACGAATAGTAATATATGAATTTTCGTTTGAACTAGTGGTCATTTACATCATCCATGAATCAAGCATGATGCAAAAATTCACTTATTTAGCTTATTTTGTAAATTATCAAATTTCACTATTCACCAAAAATTCAAGTATTTCAAAAAAATCCCAAAACATCACCCTAACCATTTTTCGATGTGTAGAATTAAAAAATGAACTCCATTTTTTGAAAATAATTTTCTAAATATTATTAGTTTATTTTTTTATGAAATTCATAGTTTATTCGAAAAATATTAATTTTAAAACTATAATTTCTTTTATATCACATTGAAAAATTAATGAAGATCTCAATATCTTTTGAACTTAAGAAAATAAAATAATAATATTAATATTTAATATTTCTAAGGGTCATATTACTATTCATATTAATATTTATAAGGGTATGTTACTATTCACTAAAAATTAATTTTGTCTTATCAAACTCTAAATATCTTACAAAACGTAACTATGTATATCAGTTTTTTGAATTTAAAATCACAAAGGTGAAAAAATTATGTTTCCTAGATAGGTTATAATATAATGGTATTTTGTAGAAACTAAGTGATTCATGCATTCAATATTAAATTATTTTCAAAACCATGGGGTATTACATTATTCCCTCCTTATAAAAATTTCATCCTTGAAATTACCAGAATGTTACCCCACAAAAAGGTTTAGGTAGTTCTTCATCATAAGATCCTTTGGATCCCATGTTGTCTATTTTATTTTATGATTTCTACAAAGTATTTTTAGTAGTAGAGTTGTCTGATTCCTCAAACACTTGTTCTTCAGTGTATAGAAAATGGATAGGCTCTTCTCAGTAAGATTTGTTAGGTTCTGATTCTATACCTTTAGACGTGAGGACACGCGTTGGATCTGGCATGTACATTTTCATCAATGAGACATGAACACATTTTTTACTTTAGATGGAATAGGTGAAATAACCAAGTGATATGAAACAACTCCAATTCTCTCTTGAATTTCAAAGGGGACTATGTACATAGGGATATGTTTTCCTTTCTTCCCAAATATTATAACACCATTTTATGGAGATAATTTCAAGAAAACATGTTTTCCCACTTGAAATTCCAAATACTTCCTTTGATTATTAGAATATATCTTTTTATTGCATTAGGATTCTTTGATATGGGTTTGAATAGTCTTTACCTTCATCATTTTTTCCTCCACAAGCTCTGGATCCACAAGCTTCCTTTCACCAGCTTCATCCCAACAAGTTGGTGTATACCATCTCTTTCCATACAATGCTGCATATAGTGCCATTTGAATGCTGGAATGGAAAATATTATTGTAGGAAAACTCTACCAAGGGTAAATATTGATCTAACATACCTTTAAAGTCGAGCGAGCATAATCTCAACATGTCTTCTAAAGTTTGGATCATCCTTTCTGATTTCACATGTGTTTGAGGATGATAAGCAGTACTCAAATAACGCTTAGTATCCATTTTTTTGAAGACTTTTCTAGAATTTTGATGTAAAATAAGGATTGTGATCACATACTATTTAAATAGGTACTTCATGAATTCTAACAACTTCATTGTCATAGAGTCGTTCTGGGTGATTCAGTGAAAAGTCTTCCCTTATAACAAGGAAATGTGCAGATTTTGTATGTCGATCAATAATTACCCATATTGCATCATTCTTTCATGGAGTTTTGTGTAATCTAGTGAAACAATCTATGGTGATGTCCTCTCATTTCCATGTAGTAATAGGTAGAGATTGCATGAATCATCTAGGATGTTGTTGTTTGACCTTTACTTGGTGACAAACTAGACATCTTGTTACATAATCAGCAATTTCATTCCTCATTTTTTCCCACTAGAAATGTTACTTTAAATATTTATACATTTTAGTGCGCTTAGGATGTATATACAAATTGGAGCTATGCGTATCATCCAATAACTCCCTTTTTAGATCATGTTTAGAGGAAACACATACCCTCTTCCCAAATTTTTGAATTATATCATCACACACTAAGTCAGTCAACTTCCCACCTTTCATATCATTAATTTTTTTAATATTCTCATCATCATAATGTTCTGCTTTAATTATTTCCAATAAATATGGTTGGGAAACAATTTGATAAAGTAATGATGTTTCATCTTCTTTGATAATTCCCATATCCATCCTCACTTGATCCCTGTATAATAGATCCTTTTCAATCCTCATTTTGTTATGAACTCCATGATTTATCCTGATCAAGGCATCAACTACATTGTTTTCCTTTCCTGGGTGGTAGTGTATGGAACAATCATAATCCTTGAGTAGTTTGAGCCATCGCATTTTCCTCATGTTGATCTTTTTCTATGAGAAGATATACTTCACACTCTTATGATATGTATATATCACACATCTTTCACCATAGAGATAGAGTCTCTATATTTTTTGAGTGAAGATCACAAAAGATAACTCAAGATCATGAGTAATATAATTTTTTTCATGAATTTTTAACTTCCTTGATTCATAAAAAATAACTGTATCATTCTACATGAGGACACAACCAAGTCCTTTCTTTGATGAATCACTATATATCACCATCCCATCATTCCTAGATGGTAGAGTTAGGATCAAAGAATTAACTAATCTCCTCTTCAATTCTTCAAAATAGTCCTCACATTATTTTGTCCATATGAACTTAACCCATTTACGTGTAATCTTGGTCATTGGGTTGGTTATACGGGAGAAATTTTGAACAAAACGCCGATAATAACCGATTAAACTAATAAAACTACATACCATGGTTATGTTTGTTGGAGTATGCCATTATTTCAAAGCCTTTGTCTTTATAGGATCAAAATATATTCCATCCTTAGAAACATTTTGGAAAATAAAGGAAACTGATTGAATCCAAAATTCACACTTTATAAACTTCCCATATAATTCATTTCTTCTAAGAGTATTCAACATTGTACATGAGTGATTTTCATGATCTTAGTATATTTTGGAGTATACAGAGATATCATCAATAAATACCACCAAAAATTCATCCAGATATTACTTGAAAACTCTATTCATTAGATCCATGAAAATAGAGGGTTCATTAGTCACTCAAAAAGGCATTACTGTAAACTCGTAATGCTGATACCTAGTTTGAAATGCTGTCTTTGGAATTTCTTCCTTTCTCACAAGCAATTGATGATATCCAGACTAAATATCAATCATCAAAAAATATTTGGCTTCATAAAGCTAATCAAATAAAACATCAATGCGTGGTAGGGGATGCATGTTCATTATTGTTATAGCATTGATCTCCCTATAGTCAGTGCACAATATCATTGATACATATTTCTTCTTAAAAAAAATAATAGGGGATCCCCATAAAGAAATTATAGGGGGAATAAATCATTTATCACTCAATTCCTCTAGTTTTTTATCTAGTTCCAATAATTCCACAATGGCCATCCTATAAGGTGTCTTTGATATGGGACTTTAATCAGTAATTAAGTCATTGGAATACTCAATTTCCCCCTTTAGATGATGTATAGGTAAATAGTCTAAAAACAAATCAACATATTATTTCACAATAGGTACATCTTATATTTGAGCATTCCTTTCCTCAACCATAGTTATTCAATTCTATCCCCCAATAATCGAATTCAGTAGAGCTACAAGGGGTGGATCTATATGAGAATTAGATGGCGTTGTTTCTTCCCTAAATATAAGTGATTCCAAATCATCCTAAAAAATTGTAACCTCTTTCTTACATTAATAAATTTTCATACCATTGTTTGAAAGACAATCCATACGTCATACTGTATCAAATTTAGTCGTGTGTATGAAAATAAAATAATTAGATAAATCAAGTTTATATGCCATAATGGGGACTTCTAGACACAACTTTTTTGCAATGACACTTCCATTAAAAGTTTTTACTATCAACTCCCTTATTAAATCAAATTGGAAATACCAAATTTTATTAGAAAACTGCGAAGATATAAAAGAATGCGATGATCCAGAATCAAATAAAGCTTTGGATAAGTTTTAGGAAATGAGTAAAGTACTATCCACCATATCATTAGAGACTTTAATATTAGCAGTTATGATCAAAAAAGCTTGTCCCTACTCCCTTGGCCTTTTTTAAGGTATGTTTCCTTAAAACATGGTATAATCATTATCATAATGTCACATATTCCTACAATTAAAACATTTAACATTAATAGCTTCTTTCTTCCCCTTGAAAATACCATCATGATGGACTTTCTATCCACACTTGTTGCACACCCCTTTTCCTTTTATGTAGGCACCTGGTTGTTTCCTTCTAAAATTATCACAGGGTGGAAATCGACTATTCCATTCTTCCCCATTTCCTTATTTCCTTTTCCATAGTTTTGAAAAACCATCTTCTTATCTTTCTTTTCGTAATAGTCCTAAGACTTAGAGAACTCAATTTCCATCTTGATAGAAAATAAGACTATATATTCGTATGATGAGAAAGTTTGGCAGAATAATGCTTGAAGAAGGAATGGATGTATTCTATCAAATAATTGATCAATATTTCTCCTTGTATTATGTATATAGTCCACACCATTCCTTACTTACCTTATGATGTTATCTTCATACTTTGCAACATTATCATCTTCCTTTTACCTCCAATTCAGAAATTGCCTTTCCATATCCACTAGCTGTTCACAAGGAAAGTATTTATCTAATAAAATTTCTCTAAATTCACTATATTACTTGTTTTATATTTATTTCTACTCCTTTTTGTTTTGAATTAGTGACCCCCATTGATCAGCATCTCCTGATAGACGATAAACTTCCATGACAACCTTCTCTCTTTCGTTACTTCCCAGGGGGGGAATATCTTCTCTAAAGAACTTATCCATTTATATAATATTAATGGGTTTGTATTCCCATTAAATAATAGAGGTTGTTGTCACATAAAGAGATATTATGGTAACATACCTTTTATTACCTAACTTTTCATTACATTTTACAAACAGAGGATATTTGAAGTCTGGTGTCTTGGAAATTAGGAACATAAACCATGAAAACATAAAACATTATTATAATCTACTTATAGATATTCATCATAAGCACCTAATAAGTACAATTATTTCATCTCATAACCTAGAGACATACATCAAAGGAAAGGGTGAGCAGAAGGCCCAGTAAGGAAAGCAAGGGAATCTGTTTACTTGTGAAATCAAATAACTTGATAAAAAACATAAAGAAATGGGAAATGGAAGTAGAGGCATATCATAATAAAAAGAAATTGAATCTTAAATTGATTATGTGGCTACAAAATTTAATTTATAAATTCATGAACATATCAACAAGGCTCATCCCTAAGGTGTTAAAAAAATTACCAAGTTTATTCACCAAGGTATCATGAAACTTGTCATCTCTAGAGATTAAATTCTTTACCCAATGCATTGGAGCACTATTATGGTGAAATATTAATATGTATTTAATTTCATGTGATACACATAGATCATATTAAAACATTTCATAAATAGACCATAAAAATAAAATTAATGGGTTTCATTTAAAAATTGTGACGTTTTTAAAAGTTCTTAAAAACATGATCATTATGTCATTTATAACCCATGGAAAGGGAGTGAGGGTTATATGTATATCAATTATAGAGTCAAATAGATCAATTTTATATATTTATTAATACACCTAAAAATAAAAATATAATTGGCTATTCACATAAATAATACCAGATAATTTCTTAAGATAAAATAGAGAGATTTTGAGATGAAAATTATGCAGCATAACGACTATATAACATGGTTTTAGAAAACATTGAAAAGGGAGGGTACAAGAGTCACGAACTCATAAATAACTCATAATAAAATATGGGTATAGAATAAAAAGATATAAGATCATGGTATGAATATTTGAAGGAAATACCATATGAAAATGAAACTTGAAGTAAAAGAGAAGATGTGATTTCTTTTATGAAAATTCGGCATCCTAACGACGTCACTTAAAAATTATGAAAATCAGTTGATGAGAGCAGAACGGGTATATCATCAGTTGAACATGAAATGTATAGTAAGAATTATATATAATAATATACACAAACAGAATGAAATAGAATCTAGAATACATAACATAAAGGAAGTCACGACTTAAAAGAGGAGGGTGAAAGGGTCCCTTACCTTGAAGTGTGACTTTGAAAGCTCGAAGGATGGGACCTTCGGGGATTTAGTTAACTTTGGGAGGACTACATAGGAGGTAAAAAGACCAGAGATTATTTTTAGATGATTTTGGAATTAAATTAATGAGGGAATGGCTTGGTATTTATTGGGAAAGAGATGGAATATTTAATTAATTTCCAAGGGACACCTCATCAGTGGTATTTACAAAACCATGGGCTTGACCATGGTATTTACACATGGTATTGGCCACTTGGGGAACCTCATAAGATATCTTACTATTTAAAATTTTACTATATTTATTACATCATGATTACAACATCAATGATGTCATTAAACACCTGAAACTCCAAACTGTATTTTTACTATTTACCGAAAATTCATCTATTTCAAAAAAATACCAAAAAATTACCCTAATCTAATATTGATTCTCTAAATAAAAAAATTAACTTAATTTTATGAAAATAATTTTCTAAATATTTTAAATTTAATTTAAAAAAAAATCATAATTTATTCAAAAAAATAACTCTAAAATAATAACATGTTTTGTAACACCTTGAAAAAGTAATCAAGGTCCCATAAAATTATTGTATAACCATAAGACAATAAAGTAAAAATTTATGATTACATTTTATGAAAATACATTTCAATTTTAAATTATGAAATTAATTATAAAAATTGTAAATAATTTATTTATGACATATAAAAATCCCAAAACTTATACTATGATTGTTTTTTACTTTTAAGATGTTCACATTATATTTATATATTCATGGGTGAAGTTTCTATTTTTTGACCAATTTACTATTCATTACTATTCATAAGGGTATGTTACTATTCATACTTTACTATTCACTAAAAATCCAGTTGATCTTATTGGACTCTAAATTTATTACTAATCACAACTGTAGAAGACCGTTTTTGGAAAATCATTCCACATTATTAATTATTTAAAGTATAAAAAAATATTTTAAAATACCCTTTTTCCCAAATTCATCAATAATATGGAACCTCTATAAATTCATCCTATATTTATCCATACATTTGATATTCAAAAATTTTACCATAAGAAGAAAGATAAATTTTATTTATACTAAGAGATTACAAAAAGTATTTATGGCCTCGTTACATAGCCCCTTATAACAGCTACAAAGGACCTAAGTGTAAGGTGTGCTATGGTGATAAAATCTTGGGGCAGCTTTGACAACATTGACGGAGTAGTGATTTCTATCAGCTTGAACTTCTCCCTCAGGTGATTCCGTTCAAGCTTCATATGTTGAATCTCGACATGGAATTGGTCCAGAGCAAAGCCTAGAGATGCTACCACCTTCCCAAGCTATGATAGATGGGCTTCATATGGACTAAGTCTACTAGATGAGGCCATCAAATCTTCTTTCTATATTAATTTACCAAGATCACTTGTATTTATAAACAATAATCGTAACATTAAGATTTTAGCTTCCAACGGTCATATTGACCAATGATCTTATAATAGTTGAAACACAACAGTATCATTTTAATTATACTCACTTCAATACTTTAAGGATATGGTTTTGTTGAGTAAAAAAAGTAACACACAAAATTAGGAAACAAAATTTGTTCAAAAGTTAGGGGCTTTACAGATCTAGCATATCTCCTCTATATTGTAGATCCAGATGCTCTATATAGGTAAGGTTATTGTTCATAACCTAAGTAAGTTATCCCAGTATAGTTATAAGTTGTTCCACACTAGTTGCTTCTCTAGAGCCAACATCATTGTATGGAATAGAGGAAAATACCTACATGAGATATGCACATTCATGTGGTTTCCATTCCTTCAACTAGGCACCATTTCTAAATAATAGAATACACTATATTAGGTTATGAATCATAATGTATAATATAAACATAGAAAAATAATTATCCTAAATTGAAATCCTATGAATGGATAATCCCATAATCATAAACATGGTTTCTTTGAGTAAAAATTTACATTTAATTCATTTATAGTGGATTGTAAAGAAAATTTGAATTATCCTAAGCACATACCCTAGGAGTGTCAAACTAGGTGAACAGTAAGGCCTACTATTGTGTACCAGGATCCCCCAGGTCAAGCTCGAAACTCCTTGTCGGAATTTTCACTCCGAGATACATATGTTCCAGAACCAAACCCACTTGTAGTATCCATATGAAGATTTATTTTCTAGAAAGATTCACACAATCTATTATTTTACAAAATACCAAGATGTTTTTTGTAAGTTTGTCCTCAAAGAATATCTTAGGGTTTTTTTCTTTAATCTACATTTTTCTAAACATAGTTTCCTTGTTTTCTATTAAACTTCATATGATAACAACTATAAAGACCTGACCCCAGTCACCTAGAGCAGATTCCTTATTATATTAAATTAGAATGATTACAAAAAAGTCATATTCTAAAGGAACAAATAGTTTAGTAGATTTGGAAAGCAAGAAACATACACAAGTTCAATATTACAACTTAATTGAAATACAACATATAAGTTTTATATTAACATCCACAAATATAAATTTATCTATGAAGGTTATTCATAAAAAACTTCTTCATGTCTTGATAAAATGAAACATAAGAAAGGGGAAAGCTCAAATGCTCAGTAAGAGTAAGAAATACAATAGAAGATAACATAAACATTAGGCATGGTGAATAATTTAAAACACATGCCCCTAAAAATAATCTTGTCTTGAACATAATATGGTAGGAATATGAGTTGAGTAAATATTTCCATAATAAAACATAATCATGGGTATTATACGTGTCTAATAGCCTCTTGAACTTTGAAATTAAAGCTTTGTAATGAGAGAAATGCATATTCTTGATATTCTGAAACATACCATCAAGGACTCGGCCAAGACATCTAAAAATGATTAAGTCCTCGGCCAAAACCATATCAAAAAATGGGCAAGACCTCGACCAAGTGCATATCTATTTGTATCTTGAGACCAACTGATTCATCGAGGGGCTATAGATGGCCCCAAAAATCACATAATATGTCCAATAAATTCCTCATATGAGTGGGGATAAAGATAAAGAACATATACATTCATATTGAATCTAACATATTAAATTTAAATAATTTTCCCCAGACATTGAGCATAAATAATAACCATTCAAAGTAATTTGGTGAATGGTTTCAGGATAGAACATCAATAGTAAAACTAATAATAAACCATAAAATTAAAAATGGAAGATGATATCATAAAATTTTAATCCCAATAATACATAAGAATCAATAAGTGTGTATAAACAGATGAAGAGACTCTTATTAAATCATCGAGTAATTCTTGTGACAAATACTCTTTTATTTGGAAACGAATATTTATTTTGGAAAAGTTATTATATAAAACCATAATTTTAGTAAAATAGTATTTTTATAATAAGATTATTGATTTTATAAAGTTAATTGTTTTAAAAAACAGATTATAGAGTGCCCTTGATAATAGTTAAGAATTTTAGAAATTCCCTTGAATCGGGCTTGTTTTACGGAAATAATTTTGAAAGTTCCTTTTAAAATGTGTAACTACCCATAAAGTAAGAAATTATTATGGTTTTTATAAATATATATAACACTCAAAAAGAATTTATGAGGTGTATATAATAATACATAATAATTCCATTGAGGTAATTAGACAATAAAAGTAACTCGAATGAAAACGGAGGTTCGGATGCAAAACCCTTACCTTAAATATGAATGTGTTCTGCTTTAGAACATAAGGTCATGAAATATGAAATTATAATTATAAATAAATTAATTAATAATGTTTTTGACATTTATTTAGTTTATTATATTTTTATTATGTTCATTATTCCCTTATTGATAAATTATAATATTGAATTCCGTCGTTCTGGAGTGTTCATTTTCTTGATTTTCCTAAACAGGTCACTTGTTTTTAAGTAATGGAGTACATGTGGAATAGATTTAAATATATAGAATTAAATTTTAATATTGTTTATGAACATAAATATGTTTCAATTGTTATATATATCATTTTTTACTTGTTATGAGGATGAATAATTGGATGAAATATTATGGAAAATCACTTAGATTATTTGGCGGTATTTGGATTATTATGAACTAGTTTTGTCATATGAATTAATAATTTGTACATATACTAGTTACTAGATATTAAGTAGGTTATAATGTATATATTATAGTCTATTTAAACCCTAAAAATGGTTTCATTACCAGTAATGAAGGATAAATTGAAGCACACAACTTTTCCATCCATGAAGGTTGTAAATTCGAACCTCACGGACGATGATTTCATTTATAAAAGAGAGAGAGATAGTAAGAATATTGATTATGGTTATTACATTAACATGGTATAATTATAGTATATATATTATAATTTAGTTATAAAGATCAATTGTATAAATGATTTTAGGAGATAATAAGAAAATAAGATAAATTGAAATGAAACAAAATGAAAAAGAAAGATGCTTTACCTCTTGAAATAACATCCTTAAGGGAAAGGGTTTTTGTATTTTGGAAAGACCAAGAGCTCCTGGATTTGGGGAGTGAATAGGGGAGGGTATTTGGGTAGAAAATTTATGATCATAAATCCTTAGAGGATTGAACAAAAGAGGGATTGAGGGGGGGTTTCATAGTGGAGGAGAGGAGGGTTTTCCCTTTATTTTATTCATTATTTTATTATTTTTCCAAAGACAACCAATAGTATTTATTATTGTGACCAATAATAGAAATATGTTCATGTGAGTTCGAACCAATAGTAATTTAAATCAGCCATTACTCAAGCATGATTCATACATTCACTTATTTAGCACATTTTGTAAATTATCAAATTTAACTATTCACAAAAAAATTCAAGTATTTCAGAAAAATCCCAAAAATTCACCATAACCATTTTTCGATGTGTAGAATTTAAAAATGAACTCCATTTTTTGTAATAAGTTTCTAAATACTATTAATTTAATTTTTAAATAAAATCATAGTTTATTCAAAAAATATTAATTTTAAAACTATAATTAGTTTTATATCACATTGAAAAATTAATCAAGATCTCATTTTCTTATAACATTAGGAAAATAAAATAATAATAATATTTACTATTCATAATTGTCTTATTTTACTATTCATATTACTATTCATAAGGGTATGTTACTATTCACCAAATATTAAGTTTGTCTTATCAGACTCTAAGTATCTTACTGAACGCAACAGTGTATGTCATTTTTTCAAATTTCAAATCTCAGATTTAAAAATATTATGTTTAATGGCTAGGGTATAACATAGTGGTTTTTTTAGAAATTAAATGTTTCATTAATTAAATATTAAATTATTTTCAAAACCCAGGGGTGTTATAGAATCAATGAGAATATATACTGAATTAAAAAATATTTAGATTTTCAATATTTCCTAAATCAATAAATGGAATAACTTTCTTAGTTTTCATATTAAAACATAAATCTAATAGAGTAATACATAAAAAATTAAATCATTGTAGGAAAAAATATATAGAAAAAGTGTAATATATATCCATGAAATTATCGAATGTGGACATAGTGGAAAAAATGAATACATGAGGAATATAAATATTGATAGAAAAAAAACACTTATTAACTACATTGGGGTATGAAATACAAATTAATAAGATAATTTAAATGCTTATAACTGAAACATAACTTGAAATGGAAAACATCTTTCAGTCTTAAAGATGATACTGGTGGGTAAACAAAAAAATATTTTATAGAAAATATTTTGATACATTTTTATAAAAAGGTGATGGTATAAAAAACGTATAGATTTTTTACACTAATACATTAATAATATATCATTAAAAAATTCATAAAAAACTCAAAATTGTTTCATTGAAAATGATATAAATTTTATCCATTAGAAATGTGGAATTGAATATAAAATATATTATTTTGAAAGGAAAAAAACATTTTAAATATTTTAAAATACCATAATTCGAATAGACCTCATTAGAAGGATAAAAAACATCCTCCAAAAAGGGTCAAAAAGGAAATATGAAAATTAAATGAAATAATATATATATTTATTTAAAAATAAAAAAAGGAATAATTTTTGGAATGAAATAATATAGACATAGAAAAGAGTGATGATATTATAGAGTATAATAATTATTCTTAACAACAACATCTATTTAACAATGATCGGAATCAATTAATGAAATATAATTTGATTCTCAATTTTAAATTATAAATAAATAAAGTTAATGTACTATATTAATTAAACAAATTGATTAATATAAGAAAATTTAAAACAAAATAGTTAAGGGATAAAAACTTTTCCTAGATGAAAAATAGGTTGATCCCATAACACACATATATAGTTGGTATATTTTTAATGAAAATGAAAAGAAGGTTTGAAGATGAAATTTATTTTTAAACCCCTAGTATTTTGAAAAAATATTAATAATAGACATCAAAATTGTTGTATATACTTTACAAGAATGAATATAATAGGTGATAATTTCATATGTCACAATGAGAGGATATTGAGATGATAAAACCTTGATAAATTTGTTAAAAATTAAATCAAAACATTATGAATAACGAAATAATGAAAATAATAAAAAAAATCCTCAAAATTTAATAATAATAATATAAGACACATGGTCTAGTGTGATCACCCTATAAAATATAGTAGTAACATTAAATGGAAATAATCCTCATCGATGGAAAATTGAGATAAAAACCATTTCATTGATTCTATGTTTTGAAGAATATTATAATTTTTTTATGATAAAAATAATATTATAAATTACATATATCTGAAAATTCTTTAAATCAATTATATTATATTTTCATTAATTATATTCATTTATTATATATTCAATTTTTTCATCGTTATATGCTAGTGATTATGATTGTTTCACACATGTTCAACAATGTAGATGTTGATCTCTATAATTTGATATTGTGTTAATAATCCCTATATTATTAAATGTAATGATTTAATTTTTTATAATGACTTATGTTGTTATAATTTCATTCATATATATTTTTATTTTGATTTATGAAGATGAAATCAGTGATGATCTTGTTTCAATATTTATAAATAAACTATGTGAGGTATATTAATAATAATTTATATATTAATAGAATATATAATTCATAATTATATAATATTAATCATTTTTAAAACATTGGTTTTATTCATGAAATAACTTATTATGATCATCCATGTATGGAGGTGATGGAAAATGAAATACATTATTCATAGAGGTGGAAGTTCACACGTAACACGAAGGACATGTTCATTACCCAATGAATGAAAGGTAGATGTATAATTGTTGTTATATCATTATAATAACATTAAAATTTTATAATTAAAATGATTTAATTATATTATTATGGTTGGAATAGGCTAGGAATAATTTTTGTTGAAAATTATATAGAATAATGTTTTTTGGAGTGGGTAATACAAACGTTGATGACTTGAATGTTTTCTTATAAGATCTCTTATAATTCGATGACTTGGGAAACAATCATGTATCTAGCAACAATAAAATGTTGATAGGGGATATTTTGGATTTAAATTGGGTAGGTTTGATAGTAATTTTGGTAGAAATATTTTAATTTAAGTAAGTATAAGTGATCTTCTTTTATTGACTAAAAAGAGGGACATTTTATTGGAAAGTAATGTTAGGTGGAGGGTAGACATAACATCACATTGAAGTTTGGTGATCATGGTGAATAAATATTATTTAGATAATTGGGATTGAATTTTTGACATATAAATGGTATTCTATAAAGTTTATTTTTCATGTAATCATAACAAAATGCATGACACATTGGATTACTTATTTTTACACTTTAACCATGATTTAATATCTACATTGATAGTAATCATTTTTAAAGAAAATATTATAAATAAAATAAAACAAAATCATCAAATAATGAATCAAAATTTAAAATACAATTAATTTAATTCTATTTATAAATATAATGATATTAAATTTTAAATTACAACATAATATATAGGAAAAAACGATTTTTATAAAAATGACTTGTTATACATTAAGTAATTTTACTCTTATTTTAAATCAATTTATAATAAATTGGGTGTCAATATTTTTTTACATTCCTAACATAATATTATTGTTACCATTAAATGGTGATAAATTTAATTTAGATAGCTATAATTTAAAATATGTTCATTAAGCCATTAATTTGAAAGCAACCTTTTTAAAAATATTGTGTTAATTAACTTTAAAGTGAGTAAATAATTTCCACATATAAAAATAAAGTTTAAATTATTAATTAAAATTTAAAAAATGAAATAAATTTCAAAATATTATATTTATAAATTTAATTAGAATGAAGTTTAATATAGGTTAAAGAAAAATAGATTTTTTAAGAAACAACATAACATATAAGCATAAAATGAATTCATTCATATTACAACACTTGTATTCACTAACAAAATTTTATTTTCTAGTAAATTTTATCAATAAATTTAATAAAATTATTATTTATAATTGATTAATTAAAAATGATAAAAACTGTAAAAGGAATAATTATTTAATAAAATATCACATGTATATTAAATAGTAGTCACCAAATATCATTAGAAATCAATAGTAATATTATGAAAAGTTAATTCAATATATCAATTGATATTAAAATAATTATTTTAATCTCATAAATACATCATACCAACAATAATAATATGAAACATATTGTTTTTTTCTATAAATAAATATTTTCATTAAATAATTAGTTTTTATTTTATTGACAAATATTTATGGATTATATTTGTTTAATTTTTTTACAGAAAGTAAATAACATCATTATACCGATTGGATAAAAGTTTATAGATTTTTTATATTTATAATTAATAAAGTTCTATTGATCATATTTTGAGTTAATATATTTCTATCTATAACAATTATATTATACCCATTAAAAAATAAAAATTCATTACATTCTTAAATATTGAATCAAGCTTCTCATTCCATTTCATTTTATATTTGAATATATTATACCCTAATTCATGTTGTTCTTTATCAAAATAGTGGTTGTTCTTATAATAGTGATTCCTAATGGATATGGTGCTCCAAGGGACTATATTGTTTTAATGATATCATTATATCATTTTTATTCTTTTATTTTATTTTCAGTGATTTTAATCTATATAATCATCCATTGTTTGTAATATTCCTTGTTTTGTAGTACATGGTTTCATGTTCATTTTTTATTTTTCCTTTATTTATGAATAATGTGTTGTTAGATTAATTCATATCTTATATGAATCATTTCTTAATCAGTTTTAATTATTTGTAAATAATATAAAAAAATTAATCCAAATTATAGAAATGTATTTTAAATAATGTTATTGGGTCATAAAAGCTAGGGTGATTTATTCATCCCCCATAAATAAAAATTTTCCTTTAAATTATTAGTATTTATTCAGTAATGAAAAAAACAAAGGAAATTTAAATTATAAAAAACACATGTAATATTATTAGTATAACTATCATAGGTATGTTTATGAATATCATCATTTAATTCATAATTAAAAAATATTGAAACCAGTTATTATAATTTTTTTCATAGTTTGTTATAAGTCTTAGGATTTTATATTAAAATTAATTTAACATAGTTATTTTTATAATAATGTATGAGAGATCATATTATAACTAAAATGGTTATAATAACCTCTAATGAAATCATAGAAAACTGAACATATGGTCCCATGTCCTAAGAAAATTATATATTACCTAATGAATTTGTAGTTTAAAATACTGTTTCTATATGATGGTATTACAATTTATATCTATCAAAAATAGATATATATTATAACCCAAAATCAAATTGAGACCCATAAAAATGATTAGTAAATATCATGTAAATCATTTAAAGCATATCTATTGGGTGGGTAAAATAATGTGTTAAATTAGGCCATTTTTTCACTAAATAAAAATTGAATTAGCACTCATAAAACAATTTATAGGGTTGTTATTCCTAGGTGATTTTCACCCAGTTCCTTCATCCACATATTTTTATATAGATAGTGATTCCTTTCTTAGGAATCCACTCTCTCTATAATTCTCCAAAAAATTAGTATTTTTTCATATAATTAGGTTTATCCCCATGTTTCTACTAAGGTTTTATGGTATTAATTTTTTACTAAATAAAGTTATCTATGAATCAATAATAATATCAAAATACATAGATAACAATTATACCACAATTTTAACACAACCCTAATGAGAAAGAAAAGAAAAAATGTTTTTCAAATCAATATATTCCTTATTCATGTATACGTTGAATGTATATTAATATTTTTCCAAAACTACCCAAATTTTATGGATTTTAAATCACATATCCACGTTAATTGATACATATATCTGATCTTGTACAATTCCAAACCTATATTTCTATATAAAACCATATTTGACACTAGTTCAGATGCCCTATATGCACACATTTAGATATGGCACTAATAATGTAATACAATTAATAATGGATTTGAAACCAATTGAAGAAACCCAAAAATTAATATCTATAATTAAAATATCAATATTAAATATTGATACCCACACACACAGAATACCTTTTAGTTTTTTTAAATAGTTAATAAAATCATTGAAATAAAAATCCCATATCATTCTTATCAATGATAATTATTCATACAAAAAAGGGTTTATTACTTAATAATAGGTCATTAACATATCCCAAAATATTATCAAAAAATCATACACATCTAGGTATATCATACAAAATAAACTTCTTCATAACCAAGTTAAATGTAAAGACTAATAATTTTAAACTGAAATGCTCAGAAAGTGGTAGTGTAACAAAAAAGGAATCAAGGTATAAACAAGATATGAATAATTTAATTGGAATAACTAACAATAAAATAATACTATATTACTAATAACATGATAATAAATTATAAAAAAAGATAAAATTACAATAAATCAATATGGGTATAAAAATAAAATATTTAATATTGATAGAATTCAAACTGCAAGACAACATACTCTTATAGTAAAGACCTCATGTTAAGATATCATACATAAAAATGCATTACTTTCACCAAATACATATTATATTTTTTTCTCAATATACCTAATGTTCGAGGAGGAATATATAATTTTAGGTCTCACCCATTAATAATTAATTTCAATGCATTCATAATGTGATGAAATGAATGAATGATACAATACTTCCCCAATAAGGATTACTAATTAATATGAATTTACATTGAAATAAAATTATAAGGATTATAAATATTTCTGTATTTATTAGTGGTGGATAATTATTGGTATAAATACTTCAAAATGAGACTGTATATATTAATGTGTACATAGTTATTCCAATACTAGAATACTTAATACAGAAAAAGGGGAATATATATCCAAAAAATTATCAACTATGAACGAGAAGGATAAAAATAATGTCATGTGAGAACTAAATAGTCAAAGAGAACATAATTATTATGAACAAGGTGGGGGTGAAAACTATAAGTTCCAAATACCATATATTGGGTAAAACATGAAACATATCTCCAAATGAAATCGATCATTTGGTGTTAAAGGGGTAAATTAATGTGAAACGTAATAATATTTTTTTTGAAAACTTTTGTTAACATTGTTCTAAAGAGATAAACTTAAGAGTCAATTTCAAAAAGATTATTTAGAGTAAATTATATTAATTAATTTTCAACTGTTATTTAGAAATAATTTTTGGTAATTGATTACAGAAAAATAAATAATGGAGTTCTATAATAAATGTGGAGTGGAATATAAAATACATGATCCTGAAATGGAGAAGTTAGTTTTAAATATTAATATATCTTTGTTGAAACCGAAATCATAAAATTCGTAATAAAATACTTTTTGTAAAAGGTATAATGATATATAATAATATTACATGTGGTAATAAATATTTAGGATTGAAAATAATAAAGAAATATATTATTATAAAAATGATTATATAAATGGAATATAAATAGCATAATGGAGGGAATAAGATTTATTCTTATAGAAAATTTCTTTATTAAGGAAAGATACACATAAAAAAAATAAGATTATGATGAGTAAATCTAAATTACCTAAAATTATATAGAAAATAATATATGAAGTAAAAAAATAGAAGAATATAATAAAAATTAGTAAAAAATATTCATTGGATAAAAAACATGAATCAATGAAAAGTAGGTTGGGTCAACAACATCATTAAAGATTTCATAAACATTGAATCAAATGGAATTAAAGCAGTGAAAATTCAGTATATTCAAAAAAATTAATATGAGTAAAATAATCAAATAATTCATTCAAATATAATAATAATCACAAATAAAATATAACCAGTTTTTAGAATGGAATACAACTCATCGAATGGTATTTGAGATTAGAAAACCCATATGAATTTGGTAACAATTATATCCAAAAAAGGATAGATTAATGAAAATGATTTTAAATCCCATCAAATAAACATTAATAATTATGATACTAGTAGAAAACATGTGAATTAATTACACCACATAAATTAAATAGGTTCATAATATGGAAATATGCCTCTATGCAAAAATTGAGACTAATACCTTACATTGAATACCTTCTTGCTCAAAGTTGCTCTAAATAAATGTATCAAATTTTGTAAGTTAAATGATATATAAAATATTTATAAATTAATTTCTGTTATAAAAATTATTTATAATCATTAATTATACATTTTTAGTTATTTATTTTTTTTACTTTCATATAATGATTCCTATGATTTTGATAATTTCTAACACATTTCATAATGTTGATATCAATACTCATACTTTTTTTTTTAATTTGATATTTACTAAAATATTTATGTTACTATAATATAATTATGATAATTATTTATAATTTTATAAATTCATTATATTCATGTTATATATATAATTCATGCTAGTGAAAATGTTTAATATATTTTTTGGGTAATTTTTATGAAACAAAATATGGGGTATTAATAATGGGTTCAATATTAAAATAATGACTAATTTTCTTTTCAAGAATCATAATAATGTGATAAAGTAAATATTTATTTATGAAATAATTAATTATTTACACCCATATAATTAGTTGATAAAAAATAAAATACATTTTTCACATTGGAGGTAGTCCACGCCTAAAAAAGGGGATTTTTATTTCCCACTTGATGGGTGGTAGAAAGATAATAGTTTTAAAATCTACCTAATAAAATTTATATTTACTAATTATAGTAATGTGATTATATCACTATGAATATAATAGGTTTTTTTGTAATTTTGTATGAGAAAGATGTTGAAAAAAATCCATGTAGTGGATAATACTCACATTAGAGACCTGAATCTTCATATGAATGACCAATTGAAAATAGCCGAAATTGGAAACTCTATTTTAAATAAAGGTTTATAAACATTGAATAAGTGTTAGTGTTTAGTAAAATGATAATATATTTAAGACTTTTTAGATTGAAAATTATTGAATGATTTTGGGTGAAGTGATCTCCTTTTATAGGAAAAAGGGACATTTCTATGAAATATAATGTTAGGTGAATGGTAAAGATGAAATTAAATTAGAGATATGTTCATTATGTGAGTAATTATTGGAGATACATGTGTTATTGTGTTTCCCAACTAATGAATTTCCTATATATGGTCTATTTTTCATGTAATAGAAAAAAAATCATTGCATGTTGGATTGCCTCTAATTTTGCTTTTACATTCATTATGTATTTAAAATGATAGTTATATTCTTCAATTAAAACAGAAGATGAAACTTATAACCAAATTAAGAAATGATAAATCCAAATATAGACTTAAATTTTAAAAAATTATGCTTCTAAATATGATTAGGTAATCATTTATAATAAAATCTAAGATTATAAAAAACCATTTTTGTTGAAAAATGCATTTTTACACATTAAGTGATTTGTATGGTGGGTTCTCACATAACCAAAAAGTTTTTCAAAAATAAAAAAATGATTTTTGTGAATTTTTACACATTAATTGTTATTAATATAATTTTTTAAAAATTACAAATTAAATGAGTATTAACTAAAATTTTATCCATTGAAAAATAATATTATAGTAATAATCTAAAAAAATAAAATTTAATTTGTTTAGATGAAATTTATTCAATTTTTATAAAAACAATTCTATTAAAATAACCCTTTTACCATTACCATGGTAATTATCTTTAAACTTGATAACTAATTTAAATTTCTAAGAATTAAATTTAAATTATTAGAAAATATGAAAATTCTAATTCAAAATATAAAAACCATTTTACCATATTTAATTTCTTGAGGTGATAAAAACTACATTTAATATAGCCGTGCTTAATGTATATAATTAATTCTAGAAAAATATAATACTAAAGAAATAAATAAATTTTAATCTTATAATATTATTTATAGTAACTATTATATGGATATTGATTTATTTTCCTCACATATTATTAATTAATTTAATTAGATTCATTATTTATTAATAATTAAATGAATAACATAACACAATTTAATAAAAACCTTTTTTTTGAAAAATATGACTTTTATATTAACTAATATCCTCCAAATAACATTATGATTAATTATTTATACTCTAAAAAATTATTTTTACCAATCCATTAATTTAAATATATATTTGAATATTATAATAATATTATATCATACATTATTCCTATTAATATGTAATATATAATCATTTATTATAGAATTATTTTTTATTTAAATATTATTTTATATATTAAAATTTATTATTTCTGAAGTATATTATTTAAAAAAATTATTAAGAATAAAAAAAGTTAGTTAACCAATATGATACAAGTAAATTATGTGTCCATATTTCAAAAGTCTATATTTCAAAATGACTAATTTCACATTACAACATATTAATTAACCCAATTACCATCCAAAAATTCATTCCATTCTAACCATTTGAATCAAAATTCAAATTCCCATTAATTTTATATTTCATAAAATTAATTCTCCATTCATAATGTTCAAAATCATTATAGGATTAGTTTTACTAATTATTATTTTTAGGGGTGATGATAATACATGGTACTTAAATGTTTTAATGATATTATTATTTTCTCATTATTGTTAAATATTAATTACTACACTTTTAATAGATGTAATCATTAATAGTATTTAATATTCCTAGGTATTAATTCATGGATACATGTATATTTATTTTAATTCTTCATTTTTAATTAATATAGTGTCATTAGTGTGACATATTTATTTTATGTTTTATTTCTTAATTTTTTTCAGGGAATTGAAAAATATTTTTTTTTGAATTACATACAAGGAATTTAATGAATGATAAATGGGTCCTAAAACCAGTGGTGATACAATTAGGTACTATGTACCTTACACTATCTACCATGTTTCACCTACTAGGGAAATTCCAAAATGCCCCACTACAACTCCTCATCTAAACTACTTCAACAAAAAATCCCAATTGAATAAAACACAATTTAAAAAATATAATTTAAAAATAAGAATATAATAAAAAATCACAAAAGTATCCTTTCAAAAAATTTCTCTATATGATTACTTGTCCTCAATAAACATCATATATTTTAACTAATGAATATAGTTGACTAGTGGACCTCATTTATACTTCTCATTCCCATTTATCATCTTATTTGTGTACTTACCACCATAAATCACACACACACACATGTGGAATTATAATTCCCTTCCAACAAAAACAAATATTTTAAAAAATAAGATGTTATATTTCAATAAAATATCCACCTAGATCTATCATAACATCATTAAATTAAATTATATGAGGTGTATTTGTTTAATAATTCATCACTTGTGACACACAAAGGAAATAATTCATAACACTATACATCTGATCTAATTTCAATAGATAATAAACCTACCTAATACTCATCCAAATATATATCTTCCCCAAAAACCAAATATCAAACTACCCATGGTTTTTAATTAATCGATGTCCATGTTAAGGAAATACATTATTTAAAAATGATCTCCCATAAAAACTCAATAAGATAACATCTATAATTACCATAATTGTTTTTACTACTATAAGTAGTATGTAATAATTTTTCATTCATTTTCACATGATCACAAAACTATTGAACCAAACTAAACATAAATAATTATGGATCGTCATTATCTATAAAATATAAATGTAATAAAAATGGTCTCCAATATAATTTTTCACATAAAACAATAAAAATATTTGTTTGGTATATATTTTTTATAAATAAACTCTAACAATTATAAATTATTATACATCAAAAATCAATAATTGTTGCATAAATTATATCCTCAAGAATATAGATAGTACACTTAGATTGAGCATTACTCTAAGAAAAATATTCTTTGAACAACATAACATGATAACCTAATGCTTTCTACAGTCATTTCAAAAATAAATATCTAAATATAATGTAAAGATAAAAAACAATGTTATTGGGTTTCCAAAAACAACCCATAATGTCTCCAATATAAGGTTTTCCAAGGTCCTCAACTATAAAAGTCTCACTAAAAATGTTAAAATTAGGAATATTAATTAGTGGATAAATAATTATTCAAACTATAACCTTCCCCTTATATTATTTTTGGAAACTCATCAAAAAATATAATGTAACACCATCCAATTTCTATTTTGGAATTTTTATTAATCGAATCATAACATTAGGAATTTGGTGTCAATAATTCATTCACCAATAGGTGAAGAATATTGAAAAAACCATCCATTTCCCACTTCTTACATTTATACTAAAAATTCCATTAAACAGTAAAGAATATCATGGTCAAAATAGGAAGAATCCCAATTTTATAAATATGAATTTCTCATTTAATTTTAACATACATATGTAAGTGAACATAAATTCACCTTGGAAAATATGCAGATGAATCTAAAATAAGATTCAAAATTAACATCATATCCCCAAAATTTAATCTTTCATGATAAACCAAATAAATAAATTTTAAACTAAGAATTTATTTCACTTAGTCTATCAGGGATAATGTGGTGGTTATAGGTTTTAAGACATAACACCATTTTTTCTTAGATAATTCAATATGAATCATTGATAAATGAGACATAAGAATCCACTCATCCATTGACTTTAAAAATAAATCCTATTATTATTTCCAACATAAACCATCATTTTTCAAATTTCAAATACCAAGAATATATATCATGTCAATATAAAATGAATAAAGATAATAACCCATATTCTATATCATTGGCTAAAATGGTTTTTAGAGAAAATATAGTTCAATCTTTTATGATAAGAAAATACCAAATATATCATAATAAATAGATAATTTCTCCATCTTATAAGTGTATTAGAAACTAGTTCCATCTTAATAAAATGAAAAAGGAAGATATTTTTGTGAGGCCTAAGCTATTGTGAACCATACTATACTTTCAACCTACCTGTATTAATAGCCACCATAATGATACAATATAAATATCACAATAATCTATATAATTCCATCATGAATCTGGTAAAAGGTGAAAATGTGTTAATGGAAACCTCTTCTTTAACTCTTGAAATATAGTATGATATTAAAATTTAAATTTAATCATCAATCATTCAAATGTTAATTAAATCATTAACACCAAAAACTGATAGAAGTCATAAGTGATCCATTAATATTAAAAAAAATCATTTAAATATCTAAATATTGAATATAATCTTTTACATTTAACTGGATATCAATCAATAAACATTATCAAGATCAACTATTACCATAGACTAAAGGAAATATTTCCCAATTTTTTGAAATTATCACATCCATAATTGATATTTCAGTATCTTAGTATAAAAATAAGGATTATTCTATTTATCTTAAAAAATAGTAAAATTTTATCTGGTCTCTTTAAATGATATTGAGAATATCAATATATCATTTATAATAATAAATACTAATAAATACATATATGAATAAAAAAATTTCCTTTAGGAACATGAACATAGAATATTATTTTTTTGAAACTAAATAACTTTAGAAAGAACATAAAATGGTCATAAGTAATCTAAAAATATTTTATATGAATAATATAAAAAACATTTCATAATTGATAATAATCTAATCAAAGATCATAAAATTAAAGAGATCAAGATACAATGAAAAATTTGAATAAAATATATTTTTTAAAAATAATTTATCATTCCAAATTGTATGCTAATTCAATCAGCAACAATCAACACAAAATCATTAGATCATATCCTACATCGTAAAATACTCGAGAAACCCACAAATTAAAAAATTTTCAAATAAATACTTCGATTTAATGTTCTTTTAATTATGTCATAAAACAATAATATCTTCAAGATATATATATATATATATATATATATTGTAAGTATTTTTATATATTGTATTGGTACCCATTACCATGTCAATGTAAAAATCCACCACCCTCTTTAGGAAAACCTTCAAATATATTCTGAAAACATGTCCTCATACTTATAAACCGCAAAAGAGTTTTTTTATATACACTGAAAAACTATCCAATAATCATTCCTAACACCATATATGTAATCCTCTTAGGATCCCAGAAATCATTGACTACTCTACAGTGTAATAATTTACATTTCTTAAGATATTAAATGATTCAATATTTCATTTAAATAATATAAAATTTCTCAAATAATTACTTGTAGTGAATTAAAAAATGAGAGGACCAATCCATTACAATGATGATGTAAAATAATTCCATATAAGAAGATATAAAATATAAATTATATTTATATCCACAAATGTCAATGACACATGATGGAGGTATTTTGACAATATGTTCTCTTATTCACTATAGTGTATTCATATGTTAAACTCTTGATAAAAGATCAAAAATAAAACATGGATCAAAAACCAAAAAAGAAATATTAATATAATATAACAATCCAAAATCATACAACATAACAATAAATGTTGATATAACTAATATTTCACTGCTAACCATGGATAAATCTTCATTAACATCCATTAGTTATTTCTTAATAGTTATTTCCAAATAAAATATTTTTATTAACCCTACCCCTTTGTCAACAAACTCACCTGAATAGTATCCATTCATTGATATTATCCCTAAAACACTTCTATGACTATGAATACAACTCTAAAATGATATAGAAATAGTTATTTGCTGTATTATAATCACTTATGATTTTTTTCTGAATGGATGATAAATCATAATATCTACCACTCTGACATCCTATCAAGAAAACATTTGATTCTTTCACAATTTTTTACAATAATCACTATTTGGACCTAGTTGAATTTATGTAACCTAAGTGTTAGGTGAATGTGGGTTCATAAAGAATTATATATTTTCATTAATTTTTTATCTAGTCCATATAGATACTTTTTCCTTGATATAAGTGACACATTTTGTCTCCCTCATACTCTTTAGACAGATCTATCCTGATATAAAGTATAGTGATAAAATGAAAATTAGAATCCTACACAAGGAATTTGTTTTTCTAACCAATATGGGAAAATAAATTGATCATAAAATTGATGACATGATAGTATACTAGAGTCATCTATACTTACTTTATGAAGATGAATTTTTTAGGTCACCATCACTCCATGAGAAGATGAAATTACCTTATATGATTCAAGAAATATAGAAATTTGTTCTATGGGCCACTACCTAATTTTTTTACTCATTGAAATACTTCATTAAAGGCTATGTTGAGTTTATGAATGTTATGGTATATATTTTTTATATGGTGATACATATAATAGCATAAAACTATTGATAATGATTATTTTATGATCATATTTTCTACTTGTATCATCTTACATTGATACAAGACATCACCTCTCTGATGTGATGGTTCTATGTATATATCTTTTAAATAAACAAGAAGAAAAACCCCATATATTATTAAAATAAAATTCATAAATGGAATTATCTTTTTTACTCTCATTCATTAATATATATATATGTAAAAATTTAAATCATTATTCATTCATTATTATTCTCTCCTAAATCACATTTGAACTGAATCTCCATCTATATTTAGCTACCATTATATAACTACTAGAAATATTTTTCATATAGTTTCTTTATGTCTCCAACCATTTGTCTAATGAATGGGATTAATTTTAATTCCTTTTATTCCCCATGATCTTACCTAGTCTTCCACACATTTAAATATAGAGATTATATTACAATAAAATGGATTCAATCTCTTGAAACCTTATTCCCTCTCCTCATTTTAAACTCTTTCTGGAAGTACTTTTAATAATATTTATATTCTTTATAGAGTAAGGTTTTCTATCATGAAATTATCATTATCATCCAAAAATTATAATGGTGTAATTTAATTATTTGTAGAATTATTCTATGTTAATTACAAAAACCTCAAATTTGTGTGAGAACCAATTCACATTAACCATTAAAGATCACTACATGCTTATCTAATTCATATTTATCTTCAAACATATTGTGACATAATATGTTTCAATAAAGTTGACACCATTAAATGGGAAAAAATAAATAAATCTAATTTTATTCATGTTGTGTCCCTCAATCTAACTACATTGTAAAATTTACTTTTAGTTTAATTATCTATCATATCATATGATATGTTATAAAATTTAAACAACATTTTTACTTAGTTTTAAATCCTATTTTTTTGATGATGAACCATAAATATCATCTTCCCTACCTGGTTACTATTTTATTTTTTACAATATATGAGAATTTATATTTTACCAGAGACTCTACTCACAATGTTAGAGTCATTAATTATGGTATAAATATGTTCATAAAAGAATGATCAAAATACCCTGAATATAGACATCATGATGATAGATAATTGATCATTACTTGAGAATTAATCCTAAATATTTTGAAATGTAAAATATATTATTTATCAAATATTCTTAGATTATATCCTCCTAGAGTAAAATTAGAAAACCTTGTGAATGTTTGAGAATATTACATATCAATAGTTCACCCCTAAAAAATAATTAATATACAATGAAAATATCATTTATACCTTTGATTCGTTTTTCATCCTCAAGAATATTTCAAACCATCATATTAGATTATGTATACACCAAAAAAAATTTTACGAAGAAAAAAACAAGGGTATTATGAAATCATAGTGTAATACTATTTCTTTTATCATGATTCATTACATGAACTTAAATTGTTTTCCAATTCCTTATATTTCATAATTTCATTTATTTCATCTCAAATATGTTTCATAACATAAAATAATAACAGGTACTAGAAATTTTAAAATTCATAAAATGTCACTCATAGTGATCATTGTTATTTTGTCATGGTTTATTCCCACATATTCCAAACATGCAATAGAATTTATTTTATGGAATTTATAAACATATTCAATGTCTTCATAAAAATTAATTCTGGATTTTTACTTGATAAACACAATCATAATAAAATATCCAGACATAAATTCCTTTAAAAAATTTCCCTGGTCTTCTACTTCTAGAATATAAAAATTCTAGAAAATTCATTTAAAAAACTACTAGGTTAAAAATATGGTTATCCATATATTAATATTAAAAATATTTTTAAGAACATATATTTTTTATAGATAATAATATTTTCATTCAGAATTAGTCACCACTTATAGACTTACAATTTTGACTAAATTTCATAATGTCTATAATAACATTAGTTTTTCTTCAATGAAATCTTATAAAATATAAAACTGATAGTGATTTTCAACAAATTAGACACAGAATGTCTTCTAATTGTAATAATCTACCCCATTGTATTTTTTAATAATTATCCTATAAATCCATACTCATCATTTTAAATATAAAAACAATATATATATATATATCCGTCATGTTTCCTACCCATTTCCTGTTTATCAATAAAATTAAATGGGTTTAAATTCACTAGATTCATTCTTTAAATTCAGTCTTCCACATTGGGTTTATCTATATTTTAATTTTTTATTTCTATCCCTATGGCTCTGAACTCTATAGAGATATCTTATCATATATATATACCCCCATAATCCATACATGACATGATAAAGACTTTCAATTGTCTATACTAATGTCTTATTTAGTCATATTAATTCACCTAACTTTTTTAAAACCAATTTTATATTTATTTTTAAAATCCTCTATCATTAAATTTGGTCTCAATCTATATGATATTAATATTCAACAACCATGAAAACCATAGTTATATCCAACAACAAGTTCCTTCCATAAAATCATTTAGTTATTTTATCCACTTACAAATCGGCCTTAGATATTTAACATTTGGCACATACCACCTTTAAATCAATAAGATTATTATCAATCTATTATCGATTGAACCTTTATATCCTTTACCTCTACTTATACTTTAATAATTTCACTTCAACTGTGTTTCTACCTATTGAATTAATTTTTTTTAGACTAGAAAATTTTAGATGTTTTTATTTTCATACTATGATCCTATATCCCTATTCAATTTTGTATTTAGTCATATGTTTTTAGTGAGTGAATTTTCCACATGGAAATGTTCCATTAAAAATAATTTTTTATTTCTAATATATAGATGTTCAAGATCAATAAATGTTTTTTAATAAAATTCTATAAAAGTACTAAATTAATAACATCAATGGAAATTTAGAGGTTTAGTGACATAGAAATTAGAAATATTATACATGATGTACATAAGGATACTATAAAAATAACAATAATTTAATCCTTAGTAAATAATAACTTATTATTCCATATTATATTACTACACTATATATGCTTTATAGTAGATCTAACTCAATGGAATTGGATAAGTATAAGTCTTAGTAATGGATTGAAAAAGGAATAGGAATATTAGAAAACATAAAGGATAATAATGAGGAATGAAATGGTAGTAAAACAATATATTTTAGATACATATCATGGAAATGTTGATACCACATAAAAATTAAAAATTCATATGCATATCACCATGCTTCATCACCATGCTCCAAAAAATTTATTAAAACTGTTATTTACTATGGTTTCATAAACATGTCAACTCAATAGATCTATTTTTTAGAAAAATAATTACAATTATATTAGTTTGAAGCTTTAATATATCTTAATTGATGCATTCTATATAGATTATATATCATAATAAATCAATACATCCATAAACCAGTATTAATAAATAAAGGGTTCCATAAGAAATCATTGAGTACATAAATTTTTAATGTCCTAAACTTTTCAACATTTTAACATGAAGGTAATTAATATGGGTATCATACAATACAATCCCAATCCAATAATATATAATTAAATATATACTAATAAATGTGAATAAAAATATTGTTCGTTATTGAAATCATAATAAGGGATATATAAAAAATAACAGAATAATGTTTTCTACATACAAGGTAATTAATATGGTTTTGAGAACCAGATTAATGAGGGAGAATGGATGTCTCTAAATAATTGAATATTTTTACATTAATGGAATAATCATATTTTCATTATAACATTAAATATTTTAAATTAGATGATTAACTACAAATGATGTACTTGGATAAAAAATGTGGAAGAGATTCCCTTACCTTGGGATAGAGTTTCTTAATTATTGAGAATAGTTTCTTGGAACCATAAGAACTCTTTATAAGGGCTCAAGATAGTAAAAATGAGTTGAACTTTGTGGTTAATGGATAAGGAGTTAATTAAATTGAGTGTTGGAGTTGGTATTTATAGTAAATTTAAGAGGATAATTTCTAAATTATTTAAATTTATGAATAATGAATCTTGTTTTGAAAAAATTGATAACCATTTCTTACCAAATGTTTTGGATAATGTTTTATGAATTTAAGAAGTTAATTCTTGAAATAATTGAGTTTTAAAACCCATATTCAATATTTTATTTTCCTTTTGGGAAGATAAAAATAATTTTTCTACATAAAAAAACATAATTTCTATTTAAGAATATATAATGAAGTTTAAAGGTAAGGGAATTAATTTAAATTTAATAATGTATAATATCTAATAAAATAATATTTTTTATGGATTCTGCTTCTTTAATTATTAAATCATATGTACATATTTTTGAAGATATAAAAATAATGGAAAACAACAAATGTGTTATTAATATTCACATAAAAATAATGTATTTTAGGAAATTATTCAAATATCATATTATCTTAATTTTTACATGATGATTTAAAATATAATGTTTATTTTACATAAATAGTTAAATAAATACAATAATTTTTATGAAAATAAAAAATTATTGAAAAATTAAAATTTTTATGACATAATCAACATTTCAAACCTTAAAAAAATTAAATGAAACTATAAAATTATACTATCATTTATATTTAAATAAATAGTGTTTTATAAAACTATTTCATGAAAGTAATTTTTATCTTCAATTACATTATTTATGAAAAAATTGTATATATTTAGTAAAACTACAATTATGTTTTATTTTTATTTACAAATATATTTATCAAATTCATATTATATTCATGTGTATTTTTATAATAATATAGTAATGAATACTTAATTGAAGAAACCAATACTTGATTTGAAATGATAAAGATAAAAAATTATAATACCATGGTCTATATAAATATCCCATTATCATATTGCTCTATGCCCTAATATTATGGGGTGTTATTATAGTACATTCATGGGGTGGAACAAATAATATCGACCTAGTTGTTAACTCCAATAACATGAAATTCACTCATAGTTGATTCCAATTTATCCTTTCATGATTAAGCATTGATTTGGGTTGGTAAAGGGATAACCCCAGTGAATCTACCTCCCTCTAATTTTCTTATAAAATTCATTCAAAATGAATGATCATACTAGATGAGGCCATCGTTTCTTCTATCCTCATCAGATATTTTTTCATGACCCTTTACACAAACTAATTCAAATAGTAAAATTGTTTTAGAAGATCATAATTACCCTAAATCATAATTCTAAAAATTCATATTGACTAAAGATCATATTGAACAACAATCATGTTAACCAACATTCTGGTAATAGTCAAATCTTAAGAGTCACTTTTCCCTTTATATTGAAAATGCACCACACTGTTCTCATATCTCATCATTTATTACATAAAATGAAAAGTCTATAGATATATCTTTATAATAAAAATTATATTATTAAAAAATCTATTAATTTTTTCTATTCATTATATTAGTAAGAATATTCATTTTATAATTCAATATAATAAATATTACATTAGTGTATGTATTATTATTTTTTGGTTACCACACTGTATTGTTTCTAGATATTATTATTAATATTAATTTATGATATATAACTAGTATATGAAATATAGAAGTATTTTTATGTTCCCATAAAATATATTCATTTTATAATAAGATATCACAATAATATGAATTAATTTATAGGATGTTACATTCTCCAAAACATATGATATTTTACCCAATTTTTTTTCGACCTAAAACTAGATCTAATAATTTCTCCTACATCACTTCTTAAGTATCTAAATGAAATTCTTCAAATATTTTATATATACACGAAAAATTCATCTGTTTTTTAGTATTCTTTTTCGTGACATGCTTGATTTCATCATTATTTTATATTGGTTATTTGGTATATCCTACGTATGGTAAAAATTTCATATCATTTTTTGTTTACTTAATATTTTGGGGATAACACAATCAATCAAAATAGGGACACGTAATAGAGGTAATGTAAATTGGAAATATTTATTGGTATTGCTACATAATTGGTAAGGACTAATATGTGTTCTAAAATATAAAATTGTCCAATATAAATTTGACTAAGGTTCCACTAATTTTTAAAGCTTATAAAACCTTTAAATAGTTATAATTTTAGGTATAAGTGATCTATAAGATGAAGTAATAAGTATGGAATTTCATTTACACTATAACACTTTTATCAACTCTGGGTATCCTTTTTATACTTTTAGATAACTTTTATCCTCTTAATAGTGCATTTGAAAAATTCTGGTCCCAATAAATTTTCTTCTCTAATGTTACCTTAACATATTGGATATTGGAACCTATAAGAAATTAGTGATTCATAATATATACATGAATTTATGAGTGACAACTATTACTATATGAATATTCATTACTTAGATGATATTTTTCAAAACTCCCATGAAAATAAAGTGAGTCAGACCTAAACATGTCTTAATGTTTTAATATACCTATTAGACTTTCTATCAATTAATGGATGGTAGGTTGAGTTATGTTGTACTTCAGTTTACTGTATTTTGAATGCTAATATAGAATATAGATGTAATTATTGGATCCAAATATGAAATAATTTATAATGGATCCACATGAATACTTACCATTTTTTGATTATATATCCATGAAAGGTACACAAGGGATTTATATTCTCTTCTAGAAATAAAATTTAAAGCCTTTTAGAATTTATTAATAATTTCTTATAAAGAATTTTTTCCATTATATTTCTTGTTAAATATATTAACACCTAATATAGTGATGTTATCCCACTTATATATAGGTAGGGATAGTGGCTACAACACTCAATTTTATAGTTATTTCTCTCTCCTCAAAAATTGACATTACAAAAATCATATTGTATAATTAATAATTACTCTTTTCATGTTACCACACAAATAATGATATCAGAGATCCCTATATATATTTTTTTCTTCCAGGTTGTATAGATATAACATAGGTGTGATCTTCTTCCAATAGTAATTTCACTACATATGTAACTTATAGGTTGGATATACGTATATCAAACAATAGTAATAACAATTAATCAATATTGATCTAGAAAACAATCCTCGTATTAATTTCTTCTATATAATTATATATCTTAAGACCAACTACCTTTTCTTTCATGATAATCTATAGTAATGATTTTTGTGAAATAATTTTTGATAAGACTATAGGTTTTCCTACCTTTAAGATCTCTATATATATCATTACAAATTAATTGGTCAATGGATATCCATTCAACATCATAATTTCATAAACTTCCTGCTAACTCCCTCTCAATAAATTAGTGACATAGTTTTCTTTTCCAAGTTAATAATGTTTAAAAAAATAATAAACCATATGAAGCTTTGATCTTATCATTATTCTCATAATCAAAATATTTTCTCTGATTATATATTTTAGATTCTAGAGTTTCATGTATATACCACACTTCTATCCATAATGATAGTTTCTAAATATCATTAATCAAAATACAATTGTTTCTAACTCCAAAAATGGGAAGGATAAATCTATTTATATGTCTTTAACTACAAAAAATAATAATTAAACACATTTTTATTGTACAATAGTAAAAATCCAAGCCCATTTAAGGATAAATCATGATAAATGACTGAAAAATCCCAAAAAGAGGGAAATTTTAACATGGGTTCACTAACCGACCTCTTTTATTACTTATGGAAACATTTTTCAAACTTTTTCCCAGATAAACATAACACCCTTTTGAGTAAACTTGGACAGTGGATTAGAATTCAATGAATAGTTTTTTAAAAACCATATATCATATCATTATTAGGTAATAAAACCATAAATAATTGTTACTATTCTAAGATGTGGCCATTCATTTGCATCTTTTTCCATTTTTGGATAAACTAAGAATCCACCCCTTATTATGAAGTGTCCTAATAATGTGAGATATTGTGAAAATAAATCACTTTTGTTTAATTTACCAAAATTATAATATTTTCTAAAAAGTTTTAAATAAATCACATCAATAATTAAAATACTTCTCACGAGTTTTGGAATATATTAGAATATCATTAATAAACACCCCCAAAAATTTATCAATGTAGTCCCTACAGACTCAATTCATAAGATACATAAATATGGAAATGGAATTGGATAGTCCAAATCAAATAACAAAAAAAACATATTACAAATATATGGTTATAATTATAGCCTTTGGGATATCAAATTTCCTCAAAGTCATTATAAGATACCATAACCATAGGTAAATAATAGGGAATAACTGATCCCCATGATAATGATCAATAAAATAATAAGTCATATTAAGTGGGTATTTTTTTATTCACTTTTCTCTTCATATTTCATTTATAATTAATGCATGGATTCATTGATCATGCATTATTCTATATAAAAAGATAATTTTATTTTTATAGAGACACACTTGGTCCAGTATAACCCTTATATGAAAGATATAGATATTGGTTATTTAATTTCTCTATGTACACATATTTCATTCTATATGGGTTCCTTAATGTTGGATTGGATCCAAGTATGAGTTCAATTAAGAACTCTAGTTCTATATTTGTGAGAGATCAATATAACTCTTCCTAAAATACCTCAATTTACTCATGAACATTGGAGAAATCTAATATTTGGATATATTATCATAAACCTCCATATTAACTAATAATCTCCTTAAAGAATTCAATAAGAGGTGGTTCATGGAATGGATTAGGCTAAGATATCTCTCCTTTGAGGAAAATTAATGGATTCCTTTACAAAATATTATAATTTCTCTTAATTCCAAATTTGACTATAGTATTAAATATTAAATCCCAATACATTACAATTATTCTATGTTATTCATACATTATAATTAACTACATGTTTTTTGAGAAATTATACTAACCAAATATAATTGTGGAATACTTATATATCATTGATTCCTAAAATGTTCATCCATTGGTTTTTATCAATAAAATTACCACATGAATTTGAATGATTAATTTTATGATCATTAGAAACATGAATGAAATAAAAGAATGTGTTGAACAAGAATCAATAAATGTACAGTCCAGATACGAGTGTATGATTATTGTATATACCATAATATCATTTTGGGATTGGTATATAGACATTTTAATTATAGATGAAGAACATTGCTTCCTTATCCTATTTTTGGGTATATAATGGTTTTCTATAATTATCTTGGTAATTTGAAATTGATTAGAGAAATGTATATGATCCCCATGCATAGATCATTACACGATAGGTTGATCATGAACTATCTTCCCATTCACATTTTCATTTTTATGTTGAAGCTTTATATATCCATTATATTTTTATGCTATATTTTTATATATTCTAAATAGGTACAACATTACATTACCATATAGAAAATTCCCATAACACTTACTATAATAATTCTTATACATGAGTAAATATTATTTCCTTCATTATATTTAATGGAAAAAATTCATTCTAAAATTCCCTCAGTATACATATTCTTTTATTTTAATCCATAATAAAATTGTTTATCTACAAACACCGTTTCCACATTGAGAGCACACCATATTATTTTTACATAAATCCAATAATATCATATTGCAATAGATTTATATGGATGAGGTATCATCCCCAAAAGAACTAGTCAGTCATCCTATATGTATCAATGAAAAATCATGAAGCATAATAAAGAACCCTTATAATTTAGACATCATATTTCTCCAATAACTCTTTTTTCATCATTTCAAGTAACATAATTCCCTCATTATCATTTTTCTGAGGGTATGACAAGGATAAATTTGGAAAAATAATTCATTTTGTTCCCTTATTTCAAGTCTTCAACATAATCCCTTATCTTTGTGTTATTTATATATGTCCAAGAATAATTATTTTATCCCTCTAAGTGATATACCTCCTATGTATCATTATCATTATCAATACAATGGATTACATAAAATATAATTTCTATAGTTTTGATCCATTGTTATGTGATTAGTGGATGAGAGGTTCCACTAATAATTTATGATTGTTAATGTATACAGGATTCAATTTATAGTTTTTACTTATTTGTTATATCTAGATGATATACATGGTTTAGGATTTCAATCATACATGAGTTTACTGATTCATCATCATCATGGTGTTTTCAATGCTAGATTCTTTATAATTAGGCATATAATTTTTTTTACAGTCCATGTCATCCCTTATTTACATGATTACATCTATTTTAATAAATTTTTCTATTATTAGAATACCTACATGAGAAGTCTTTTTAAATTTCATGTTTTATAATAATTATAAAGAAAAGGATAATTATAAAATTTTCAAATTTATCTATGAAAAATAGTTATGCCTTTTATAAAAATTCAATATATATATATATTTCTATCAAAATTACTTGAAACATTAATGTGATTAATAAATAAATATCCCCTAGGATTGTGAAAAACATTTATAGAATGAAAACGAGGTCATGCACTACTTATTATAGAGTTAATACCCAATTTAAATTTTCATGGTTATTACCCATTGGAATAAATATAATAGAGCCATATCCATTTTTTGTATGTAGAAAGAGATTCAATTTCTTGAAAAGTACTCAATTTATACTTTTGAAAAATTTTAATGTGATTTACAATATTTAGACATATCTGTATGGTTTGTTGTAATTTTTTCAAGTCAAACATTCCTCAAATAACTAAAACATACCCCTGAAACAAACTATGTAAAGTCATCCTTTAAATAAATGTTTTCTAATATAAATTCGTTAAAATATATTAAATTAATTGCTTTAAATAACATTTTGATGTTTTGTGTCTTTAAACTAGTTACATAATACATTAAGAAAAAAAGGAAACAATAAACGTGAACTTTATTTAATATTATTGAAACCATAATTTATTATTTCATTCTAGTTGACCTCACTATATGTGATTTTATAGGGATATTCTTCTACAAAAATTGTTATAAAAAACCCCATTAAGTGGTAAAAAAGGAAATATAACCAAAGAGATTATCAAGGATGAAAAACGTGGAATCATAAGAGAGAATAACCATAAATTTTTGATACATATTATATAATGTGGATAAAATATAAAAAATAATATATTAATAAGTATATCATTAATGTCAATCACCATGGTTTCATAAAAAATATTATGAAATTCATTCCCCAACAAATAATAAAGACACCACCTCAAGAGATTATTTCATTACATAATGAATTGGTGTGCAATAAGGATGCACCCTACATATTTCATAATTCATGCGTTACACATTGATATTATAAAATAATAATAAATACCTCCATCAATAACCAATGGAAAATAATGAAAAGGTTTACTATAAAATAATTGAGTGAATAAAAGTTAATATACTTAAAATTTTCATAATTTTTAACCCATAATAAGGGAACTCTATTTTAATACTTTTATCACCCAATAAGTAATGATTATTTACATATTTAATTATATTCTTGAACATAAATAAGGATTGTTATTCATAATATAAAAACTGAGTCATGAGAAATTAAGGAACAATTTCTACATCAAAACAAGTATACAAAGTAGTTTATAGAACTGGATTAATTAGAGATAATAGAAGACACTATATTATAGAAAAAATATTCATTATAATGGGATGATAATATGTACATGAAAGGAAGATAAATTTGAAGCTAGAAAAAAAACTACAATAGAAGTACATGGATAAAATGGAGAGGATGAGAAGCCCTTACCCTACAAGATTTATTCATAAATATTAATAATAGTACATTATAACATTATAAAATACATTGTAGGGACATTGATAGGAAATTTGGGGTAAAATCATCTATAATGTATTGGGGGTGAATTAAATGAGGTAGAAAGGTGGTTATTTTTAGGAAATGTGGAAGGATTGTTTAGTAATTTTGTAAATATATTACTTTGAGAATAGGTGTTGGAAGATAGAAAGACATTGGATTAATCATATTTTTGGGAAATGGTTTAGGAAACTAAGATTTTTTTACACAATTTATTATTATAAGTGTACATCAAATTGTTTATTACTTTTGGTATGAGAAAATATTTTGTCGACCATTGTTTTTAGAAAAATCAATTTTAACTTTATAAACTAGAAATAGATTTATTGGCTACGGAAATATATTTAATTTATTAAAATTATATTTTTTGTATAATGATTTTTTTAATTGATTTATTTTTATAAATAATTTCTGAATTATTAATTTTATAGTGTCTTAAAACATAATAAGAAGACATAACTATATTTTCACAATTCATTGATAAATAAAGTATTTGAGAACATTAGAATTTATTCACCTTATCAAAATTTCCATAATTTATTTATTATATATTTTTTTTAAATTTTATCAATTTTTAAAAATGATATATTTTTATCTTTATAATAAAAAAACATTATTTTTCGAAATTTTTTAGTTTTCATGACATAGACTACTTTCTGTACCTTATAAAAATGCACTGTGAAAATTTTAATTTAATATATAATTTATATTTAAATAAATATTGTTATATAATACTATATACTAAATGTAAATGTTATTTAAAATACCTTAATTTAACAAATAATGATTTTATATTTCCTGAAAATAAAATAAGATTATATTTATTTCCAAAAAATATTTTTATATTATTAATATTGTATTCATGTGTTTTTTTGTAAATAAAATAATAATGATTATGGATTTTAACAAATATATATTTCATTAAAAAAACAAATTTATTGTAACACATATTCTTTAATTATAGTAAGCTTTTATTTCCAGATAAATAATTGAAAAATATGAATAGATTTATTAATGAATTTTATTAAAACCTAAATTACAAACTTTTATAAATTTAAATTTATTAAACATATTTAATATTTCAATTTAACATTTAAAAATTTATATTTGGGTGAATATATGATATTTTTAAGAAATAGATGATTTTTGTGTAAATAATAAAAAGTATATTTCTAGAAACCTGATTTTCGTCATATTTTGAGAATCTTATAAAAAATTTATTTATGACTATTATAGAAAATAAACACTATAAAATAGAATAAATTTATTTAATAAAAAATTTTCATTTTTATGAAGAGTTCATTATTATTGGTAATCATTTTGAATAGTAATTTTGGTAAAAAAATTTGGTTCCATGGTAAGAGTTAAAACTTGTTAACGGGGTAAGAATTAAAATTATAATGCTTTAAATTACGTAAAACCATGACTAGATCATTTCTTCATGACATATTTAGTCCCTATATCAAGTTATATTTGAGTATTTATTATTTTGAAGAAATTCTCCTTGATTAATACATCAATATATCATAATATTTTAAAAAATTACAAGTATTTTATCTCCCTCACATGGAAATAGACTTCACCTCTCCACTCTTATCCACACTTCCAGTTCCATTTATCACAGATAATACCTACCAAAATATGTTAAAAATATTCTCATTAATGACTTATATGTCTTGTTTAAAACATCTTACCATCTTATTTTTGATATGGTAATAAACCTAAGTCGGATTTTTAGAGAAGAGGTATAGTTATTTTCCTTGTGTTTTCCTTTTGTTTCTACTTTTACATCCTCCAAGACACTACTAGAAATCAGGATATAATAAAAAATGAAAATACAATATAATGAAATTTTATTATATTTATTGTATTTCAATTTTTCATCGACTTATCAATCTAATTGAAAATTAAAAAATATTTCATGTGTGTGTGCGCACTACCACATCATAAAGACGATGTATTTCACTTTTCAATGACACATCATATGGTCGGTCATAATATTGGATCAAGATGATCTAATATTACCTTTATGATATATATGAAATAATTATTATTATGAATATGTATTATATTATTTACCTTCTTATTATTCCACCCATTGAAAAAACATTAGTGACACTCGTGTGTGCTTGTGGACTACTACCTCACCAAAGTGATGTGATTAATTGTTCATAGATGTTAATAGATAATGATCACATATATATATATATATGTATATATTCAATATATATTCTATTTATACCAGGATGAATTTTCTATATATGATAGAACTGTGGGATTATTTCTAGGATCGAAACACCCATACTGATAAATACATGTAAAATCGAAAATTTAATTGTTTGAAACATCACATTTAATATAGAATTATTAATACTATGGAGTTTAAATCTTATAATTGGATCATATATAAAATTATAAGTATCCATATGGTTTAATAATAGTTTTATAATAAATTTATATTTATTATATGGAATATTAATAGATCATACGAAAAAATTCATACTTGAGGTATGGGATTATTTCATAATGTCATCCTTATTTCAGATTATTTATGATAATTTTACATTGGTGGAATTATATGACTAATATATATTACTCTCTATATTTTTTTTCATAATATTTTTCATGAAATCACTTTTTCCCTTTTCCTATATTTATGTTCATAAAATTCTGAAATAATGTTTTTATGTAAAACTGTTTTTTTTGAATTTGGCCAGGAATCACTTTAATCCATGCCTATATTTTCTTTAATTTATTTAATTAAGGTGTTTTATATTATCCAATAATTTATAAATTCATTTTAATACCATGTTTTAATCTATATAAAATGGTTATAAAGGAATCTTCTTATAGTTTTCCGAATGTGGTACTTTTAACCAATGGTCTGAACAGAGTCATTGTTTTAATGTTTTCCACCCAAAAATAATTCCCCATAATAATGAATATTACAAGAATTGAATAATTCATTAAATTTCCTTATGTTTCATTTCAATGAAAATAATTTCCATAAAATCTAAAAAAAATTATTTTTAATGTGCTTGATTTCATATTCAAATGATTATTTTCACGATGAAATTTTCCAATGATATTTTAAAAGTATCATAATCTAGGGTAACATACATGGATGAGTGTTATGCTTAATTAGAAGTATAATATAATGATATCATAAACCATATTAAGTTGGATGGATTATTATTATAATGATCTATGTATTATCACTGGAAAATATTAACTTCTCAAATGATAGAATTTAAATATTAATATTTATATTGATTATTTATTGAATTTTTATTCATTTAAATAATATGATCATTGAATTAAACATATCATTTTCATCATGGGTCCCCTTATATACGCTTATTGTATTAGGGGGTCTCTTGAGATTTTTATTTTCATATTTTTTGTACAAGTTATAAAATTTTCAATGATTTATTTTTACATGACCATATTGGTATGACTATGATGTCTGATATTCTGCATTCATTAATAATGAATCTAGTTATGGTAATCCACGTGATTATATAATCTATTATTCCATCCTTGGATATAATCAAATTTTATTATATTAGATAATTTTTATATTGGTTATTATTTATCTCTTACTTATTTTTCATGTTTTATTTATTACATTATATATTCTCTTATACCTGTTAATTTACTATGAAATTGATATCACACTGTTATTTTGTTTTAGATTTCCCAGGACTTGTAGAAGATGTATATGAATGATTTTAGGGATTTAATATAATAAATAATAAATTTATCACTATTATAGTTAAGTGGTATTTCATATTTTTTAATGTTATATGAGAATAATGTATTTATCTAGTATCCCAAGAGAGAAACCCCACTCGATCTTTCGAGATATGATCTATTTCATCTTGTTCAAAAATAGTAAATTATCTGCTACCTCCAACTTATTAAAGTTGGGGTATTATACTTAGTATCAAATGAATTTTTTATAATGAATGGGGAATGGATTTATGAAAACATAGATTGAATAAAATAACACTATAAAAAAATATTAAGATATGTTTAAGTATAAGATAATGTCATAATGTTTTTGAAAAGTAGAGATTAAGTGTATTTTTATGGAAATATATCATTATTTCATAACATACAGAGGATATAACTATGAGAAAGATGTACCTTGGTATAAAAACTTTTAAATAGGTCAATTGGGTATTATCAAAATCATCACTAGTTAATAATTATTGAGATAATAACTTAAAAATTTTCTAGACACACCAAGGGGGATATGATTTGTTTGATTAAAATGATAATTACAATAAGTTTGGAAAGATTTTGATTTTTTTTAAATTTTATGATATTCCCTACGATACTAGGATTATGATTAAGAGATTATCTATGATTTTTTTCCAATTAATGTTATATGTTAAACATTATTTAGGACTAAATACTATGATTAAAATTTCTTAATGACATGTGATAATTTAACTTATTTCATGATTTAGAAATGGAACCCAGGGGAATGATTGGAATCCCTATAAATGCAGATAATCGATATAGGGTTTTCCCTATTGGTAAGAAAATGAAGAAAGATCTAGAGATAGATCTAATAAAATTATAACTATACTAGGGAATCTGTCTCATGTAAGGACTAATAAATATTCCCATATAGAACTACATGCTAATCACCAATATTTTTAAATAACCACGGACCACTTAATTATTCATGATCATTTATAATTCATTATAACTGCTAATTCATTGGTATATGTGTAATGTATCAAGTTATTAGAGAAGATATTTTTCCTTATAGGAAGTATTTAATGAGTTAAAGTTATCATGGTAGTATATATTCTTAAGGGATACATTGATAAAATATAGTATTCGATAAAGAACACTAAGGAGTTAATGAAATAAGAAGTATATGGTGGAAGATATTAATGGATATATTCGTTTAGAAATAAATTCTAAATGATTAATTTGATCATATTGAGAAGAAATTCGATAATCTATATTAGAAGGATGGCGAAAAGGATGATGGATATAAAGATAATAGTTCAGGAATAGAAACTAAAATTGTGGATTATGTATGTAATACAAGGACTAAGATGGGTTATTTTAGTGATTTCATAAAGCCTATCATTTTAAAGGAATTATTATATTATAATTTTTCATGAGGATACAATATCAAGTTCCATAATGATATATAAAAAATTCCCCATGAATTAAATTTTATAAAGTAAATAATAAAAGTAATTAGAATATGAGCACTCTAAAAAAATGAAATAAGGACACATTTATTAAGGAAGTGGTGGATATTATAAATTGTGATAATTTTTTGAGGAACCATCATGGACCATGATTTTTGGGACTCGTTGTCTGCTTTATGTGTAGAGAGAGATTATACTAGTCTTGTGATTACAAGGGCTATAAAAAGGATTTTAATGATCAATTATTCAACAATAATATTATGAGAAACTATGTGAATATATATGCTACATATCAATGGAATTTTCTTTATAAAATGATAAGGTACCATAGTTATGATTATATGGAAACTAATGCCATGTTTGAAGTTTCTAAAGTTATTGAAGTATATACATTGGTTAGAAAATAATATTTAGATTATTTTTTATTTGATTTTGGATCATCAAAGTATTTTATATATTCCATTATTTCCATGAAAATTAGAAATTTCCATAGCAACTTATGAATGGAAATTTCAATCAAAATATCTAGTAGAAATCCTACCACAAAAGGATATATATGTTAGTTCCCATTTTGGTATATAGATATACTATATTTTATAACATCATTACTATACATATTTTTGACTTGATATAATCTTTTGTATGGATTTTCTTTCATGTTTTAATGTGAACAATTATACCTAAGAGAAGAATATTCAATGTTCTGGTCGAGATATATTTCTATCCACATAAATTATATCTCCATAAGGATATTATTGGTAAGGAAGATAAGAAAAAACCTTTGAATGGTAAAGTTATTCCAAGAATAGAGGATATACCTACTGTGTAGGAATACTATTTTTGTGATTATTAATAGAATTTTAGACATAAACGTGATCATTATGTTGATTTTATGATCGATCATGTTCCTAATGAAAAACCTATATCTATGATTCCCTATAGGATGACCATAAGGTAATCATTAGAACTAAAGAAAAAAACTATAAATGTTATATGGTAATGGATTTATATTCCTCAGTTTTTCACCATGGGGATCCTCTATTCTTTCATAAGAGGAAATATAGGCCCATGAGTTTGTGTATTTATTATAGTGAAATCAATTACATTTTTGTAACGAAAAAGTATCATTGTTCCCATATTGAAGTCTAATTTGTTATAATTAAAGGAGATCGAAATTTTTCAATGATAGATATTTGTTATGGGTATAATCAAATTCATAAAATAAATGAATATGTTCTAATGATTCTATTTTTAAGAGTTAATGAAATTATGAGTTTATATTAATAACATTTGGATTGTCAAATATATCATCTATTTTTATGTATAGGTCAAACAACATATTCTAGGATTATATAAATAATTCCATTTTTATATTTAATGATAATATATTTATATACTTTATGTTTTATTTGGAATATCATATTATTTTTAATGTTATTCTTATGAATCCCTTAGAAGTCAATTCATGTAAAAAATTCCAATTCCAATTTTCTGTTCATAAAATTTTTCTCTAGACATATTTTCCCAATGATGAAATATTTATTAATAATTCAATGATATATATAGTTATGGAATTCCAAATACCATAAAATATAATCGAGGTGTGTAGATTCATTGAATTATCCTATTACTATTGGGGTTTATTTCAAAACATCACTTTATTATCTAGTATGTTAACTATGTTTATATGTAATGGGGTTATGTTTATATGTATATAATATTAGAAGGAATAATTTACTGAATTAATTAGGATAATGGTCAGTTCCCTTTTATTGATACTTCCATCTTTAATGGATGGATTTGGGATATAAAATTATTCATCAATGAAAGGACATGGATGTGTCCTTTTACAGAATCAAAAAATTTATCATTTCATCAATGTGGTTAAAGATTCATGAATATAATTAATCATCACATGATAATGAGTTGGATGTTATAATATATAAATTTAAGATATGGGGGAATTTACTTTCTTGGGTAATATGTGAAATATATATGGATCACAAGATATTGAAATACATCTTCTAATAAAAATAAATCATCTTAAGTAAAAGAAAATAGTTATAAATACTACACAATTATGATTTCTTAATACATTACTAACTTAGAGAGGTAAATAAGATGGATCATGTATTAATTGGTAATGAGAATGGTGTGTTCATATAAATGAAGATTGAAAAATATTCAATATTTTCGGATATTATAAATTTGGATTTGGGAATCGTAAAATATGGGGAAACATTAAATATATTCTAAATGAATATATACAATCATTATTAGAGAAAATAAAATTCCCCTAGCTTAATTATGATAATATAAAAAGAAAAAATATTTCTTTCAATAATAGGATGTTATTATACATTATATAGAAATTTGGTATATTATAATTTGAAATGAGGATATGTGTTCTATCCATTCCTGAGTTGAAAAGAGAATTATTATTTGATTCTCATAGATCAATTTTTTTGGTAAACCAGAGTAACAACAATGTTTATATAGATTATAATGAATTTTATTGGTGGTATAATACAAAATGTGAAATTTTAGACTAGGTATCAAGATTCTTAATTTGTTTGTAGTTAGAGGCTAAAACAAAAACTCATAAATGAATAATGAAACCTCTAATTTTTTTTGTTGAAATGGTATGATATTAATATAGACTTTTTCAATGGAATTCCAAATACTCCAAGACAAAATGACTCTATATGGGTTATTTTTTATTTACTTATAAATTTTACAAATTTTATTTCCACATGGGAAGATTATTATATTTATCACATTACACTACAATATATCAATGATGATGTGAGACTTTATAGTGAACATATTTTTATTATATGAAATAATTATCCATGGGTTAATTCATTATTCTGGAAGAGACCTCTGTTTTTTTAAAAGTTACATGGGATCAATAATTACCAATTTTTATTTTTAAAATTAATAATAATTTCCATTCATGAATAAAATTGTCACCACATGGAGAATTATAAATAAATATGTGTAATAATCCAACTTGTTCGGATGAATATGGTGAAAGGAATCTTGTTGGAAAATATATTTTAGAAGAGGCAATAATGAATGTGAAGACTACTTGAAATTAAATTAAGGGATATCATAACAGAAAAAAATGTAATGTAAATAACTAAAGGGATGATTTGGAGTATCATGTTCAAGATCATGTTTTATTAAATTTTCCTCCATATAATGGAGTTATACCATTCAAAATGAATGAGAAATAATATCATAGGTACTTCATACCATTTGAAATTCTGGAAGGAATATGCGTTGTGGATTACAATATGGAAATTCATGCTAGAAAATCTAATGTTCATAATGTGTCCCATATATCACTATTTATGATTTATATGATATACCATATGAATGTTCTCACCTATGAGGAAATGAAATTGGAACCTAATCTGTCTAACAGTGAAGAGGCAATCCATATTCTAGGAACTAGAGAATAATTATTGAGGACTAAATGATGGTAATGGTACTTTAGGGAATTCATAATATAGAATAAGTGAAATTATATCTATAAGAAGTTATTATGACTAAATTATAACATATGTTAATGAGGTTACATTTTGGAAATTTTGAGTATGAAATATTTTAAGGAGTAAATAATGTAACACCATAACTTCAATTGTAGTAAGAATTTATTTCTAGAGAAACAATAACATATTCCACATAGTTTTATTCTGTAATATGAATAAAAAATTAAATTATATATTATTATAAATTTAATTTTATTAAATAAAATTAATTTCTGAAATCACCAGTTCAATTTATTTTTGGGTATTTTTTTTAAAAAAACTACTATTTGGATGAATAATAAAAAATAACAATTTTATACAAACTGTCACTTTTATGAAATCATAATTATATAATAATAAAATTAAAGTTTATGAAAATATTTTATGGACCAATTATATATTAAATAATTAATATAATTCATATAAATATATGATATTGAACATAAAAATATATAATCATCATTTTGAAAAATCTATGCAATGATTTTATCAAGAAAACATTGATTCACTTATTCTATTTTAATCAGGTATTTATATAAATACATTAGCTTTGGTTTCAATTTAAAAGAATAAAGACTCCTATTATTTAAAATAATCCAATTAATTATATTTTAACCAACATTATATTTTATTTTGATATAAATCAGCTTTGTACATGAATATATATTTTCTTGAAAACTGTATTACATTGGTTATTGATGTTTTATTTTTAAATTTACTTATACCACTCGAAGAAATTAAATGAAATAAAATAAAATAAATATTTTGAATTATAATTTAAAATATTTCAAATGATGGAACTAATTGTTTTGTAAAGTGTTAATAGTAACCTCATACAAAATTTCAGATACCGCGATAAGTGAAAAAATTGGTTAAAAGGGTTAAAAATAAAATATTAAGGGCTAAAATAATATAAAAAAATTTATATCCAATTTTATGGTCATATATTTACCCTATATCATCATATAAACAATAATTTATAATTTCATATATATTTTGCATGAGTAAGACATTATTATATTCTAGTCTTTTTAAAAATTCAAATTCTTTCCACTCACTTATAAAAGGGAACCAATTATCTTCTCTTATCCATATATCAATATTCTATTATCTAATACATGAAATTAACATATCTATTTGTAACATGAATAACCATGTCCTTGAGGTCCTTTTTTTATAATACCATCCATTGAATTATTTTGGTACAAACCTATGAAGTTTTTTTGAAGAAGAGGTATATGTAACAAACCATCCCATGATAACTAAACAAGACACCTAAGCCAGACCATCCTGGTGGTGAGGTGTAATAATATAGTGAAAATGAGTCTTTTATAATCTAAAACAATACATAGAAATATAAGAAAACTTTTAATAAATATATACATCCAAATATCCATAAAATAAAAAAATGGTAGAATAAGTATGTAATTATATAAACGATCCTCAAGACTCTCTGTGACCAACCATCACATCCAAAAAATACCACTCCAAAAGAACCAATGGAAAGTGAATTCAGTATTCTATATAATTCCCTTAAAATTACCTAAGTCATTTAAAAAATTTATAAAACTTTCCAAAGGCAAAAGTATAATCTGAGAAAAAATCACTGTATGATACCACCATATAGTATATACATGGACTAATTACAAGAATTAAACATTTAAAGTATTCAAAATACAAATAGATTTACATATTTTTTTCAAAAATCCAAACCCATTTGTATATTATTTTGTTTATACTTTCATTAAATAATTTCATATTAAAGAATTTATAAATATGACATTCAACTGTAATAAAATGAAAATTCATTTTTAACACACTAAGTTAAGAAAGTAAAAAAATATCCATGAAATAACCCAACATGTGAAACCATGGTACACAATCTCATGTTCAAAATTTGGAGAAATAATCCATGAAAAAATATAACCAGTGACAAATAATCCATAATTAAAATATAACTTCTTATTGAGATCCATCTTTTGGTAATTCATACTCTACATAACTGACCCTTCACCTAGATTATGCTGGCACCATCTAATATCTAGTTATGCCATAGTATTTTGATATCATAAAACTAACCCCTATTGGTTCCACATACTCTAGGGTCACCTATATCCTTTTCCTAATGCATCCAAGGTTCTCAATTTTACATGTTTTAAAAAATACATTTCAAAACCATAATCATATTTAATAAAACATTTCCAGATACAAGACAATCGACTTCTATCATTGATAAACATTTACAAATCAAAACCACCATTCAAGAACATAATAAATCATATGGTGTGAAGAAACACATATTTAAATAATTACCCCTTTAATATCATGAATATTTCATATAAATCTCATGAAACCACAAATAACTTCAAATAAATTAATAACCTAATATATTACTATAATAAAAATTGTAATTTCATAGAAATAACTCTTTATATAGAAACACCTACACAAAAACAGATGTAGAATAAATCTTTATAAAAAACAAAGACCATGGATGAGTAAAATTTTGAATTTATGGTCATAGACCCGCATGAGACAATTTCAATCCTCCATCAAACCCATAAGATCTAGTATAATAACCCAATTATTTTCTCACAAAATGATAGGACAAGAGATATTATGTAGATCTATAAAGATGAGGTGAATCTATAACAAAACTGCAACATAACTCAATGTGACCCATTAATAATAAAGTAATTCCACCTTGAATCCATGGGTATAGAACTCCAATTTTTTAAGGATGGATTAGGACGAGATAATGTGACATTAGTGGGTGATTAGGCTTTTAAATGACTACTATAAAAGGGGTAACATCCCACTTCTTAATAGTTTGGAAGGGGGTCATGTGGTTTCCTAGGGTAGGACTCATGGTTAAACTAAATATATACATTAACTATGCTACCCAACTATTCATTCAATCTGGGGGTGAAAATTTTTCCCTAGGGGATGCATGGTTTAGGAAAATCATGCTCAAACTATGTGACACCAAAGGAAAACCAATATGAACCCCACACAATTCACTAGGCATGTTGCATATTTCGACTAACCATGCACAAACCATGAAAAATTCCATTGAATCCAAAAAGAGGCGTACCAAAGTGTTACTTAATTGTTAAAATAATCATGTTTATTAACCATTAACCTTTCTTGTTTTCCCAAATTTCCCTGTCTTTAAGCTGCAGATCACCTGAATGTTCATTGACCAAAAAAGAGAATTTTTTTGATCAACTAAGTTGTACCTGTGACTTAGAGGGATTAATAATTCTCTTCACTACAGGTTCTTTATATCCTAATATTTTTTTATGAGATCCTAGACTCTCAAAAATAAAATATAACTACTATATCATTAATGATTCTCTCTACAATGATTCGTGGTTATCCAATCCACACAACCATAGTTCACTAGCCAAGGGAATTATTTTACCAAATATTTCCATATCCAGGAGAAGCATAATTTGAACATATATATTAATAATGATGGTATTGGGATCATAATAAAAATACTCTCATTTAATCTCATTTTATGTTTCTATATGAAATATCCCTTGTTGAGAAACATGAAACACCTCATGAATCTCTATCAAATTAGAAGAAAATTCTTACCGATATACTCTATTTCTATGTTTCTCTTTGACCTCAAAGAGGAAAACATAACTAAATTACAACATACCATGCTTAAAAAAGTGATGGTCTCTTAATTGAGATGAAAATATAATAAAAAACCAATCATCAACCTCAAAATATAGGGGCCAACAATGATGGTCTTCATAATATTTCTTATGGCTATACATTGTGACTGTCCTCTTCTGAATCAACTGCACATTTTTTTTCGTATCATGAGAAAGACCTTACCCAACCAAGGAGAAATCTCAGAACTCTACATGGTATATGGGATATATTCAACGCTACCAATTCAACTCTTTAATTAGTTCCATCTTTATCTAATCCTGATAAAGGTTATTATAGTAAAATTTATCCAGAGGAAAATTATTTTCCCATATCCACCAACATCATGAACGCAAGGTTGAACCATATCCTCAAGAACTTGGAGGGCTCTATTTTTCTATACATCCATCATAAGAGTATAATTCATACATAATTTAAATTGGGATCCCATAACATCCAGAATCCATTCTAGAATCTTGAAGTGAACCTTAGGTATATATCAGAAATAATCTCATATGGAACCCCATGATGTCTCAAATTCTCTCAAATTTACAAGACTCTAATTTGTTTAACATTTTTTATATATTTAATAGGTATTAAGTGATCTATTTTTTATGTCTATCAATGATCACCCAAATAATATCTTTTATACAAGTATTCTATGGAAATCCAATGAATATGTCCATGGATGTATCATCTAACTTTTATTTCTAAATGGTTAATGGTTGTAACAAACCAGGAGTTCTCTAGTGTTATATTTAAATTCTATGACAAGTGAGACCCTTTAAAAAAATATACAATATATTCCCTCATACTTGGACACCAAAACTGATCTCTCAAGTCAATATACATCTTGTTATCCCCATATTGTATAAACCAACATGACCAGTGTCTACTATCCATAATATCCAGTCATATAGAAATTGAGAAAACCAACTTGTAATATAAGAACAATGCTCCACTGGGATTCCATGAACACTCTATCAAGGTTTCCCCACTACATATGCTTTTACCTAAGTGATAGAATATAGTGTTTCTCACATTCTTGAGATGAACACACTCCTGAAAAGAAAAATAAGATTTTTTGATTAAAACAAAGCATGTCTATCAACCTTTTCCCATCCCAATATCATCTCAATAAAAAACTCATCACAGACCACTCGTCAACCCATTCATTCTTGTCTTGTGTTAGTAATTTTCTAGTCAACACACCAGAAACAAAATTCTGTTTCATATGAGTTTACACAATATCAAAATAAAATGTCTAAAGACACTCCACCATGTGTATTTGTTTCAATTTCAAATCCTTATGAGTAAAAATATATTTCTGGATCTTAGGATCATAATACATTGTAATGTACTACCCCAAGTGATAATGATACCATGTTTTTTGAATTAATTACTTCTTCTAGGTCAAGATCCTCATTCAGATAGTTCTTTTCATCAATGAATAATTGGAGAGATCCAAAGGAAACCACTTATTCCCCCTCCTTCAAGACATATCCTAAAACCGTACAAGAAACATCATTGAAAACCTTATAACCTGAAATAGTATCTTGAAGAATCAAATCAGGTTTTGATGTAAACCTCAACTATATCTCTTGAAATGATCTCTAAAATTTTATTGATGATTCTTTCATCAATGTTTCTATCTTGGAGATATCCTAAATAAACCATATATTATAAATAACTAAATTAAAGAAGCTCTAGATTCTAGGATACCCTTTGGAAATTAAGACTTGTATTTTATTATGATCAACTTAGACACCCCTCTACGATATCAAAGTCCATGTAAATTTCACTTATCATATCCAAAGCTCACAATTTTAAATAATAACATAGAGATCAAGTTCATTTAATGTTTTATGTATGATATCCAAATGGTATGTATACTCCTCCTCTAAATTAGAGTACACCATAATATCATCCCTGAAAAATAAATGAAAAGAGTACATAAATGGATAAATGAATAGGATCATCATAGCCATAAATACCACAATACCATTGATGAAATAAAATGGCACAACCAGTAACTAAAAATGAACATATCAGCTCATAAATCTTATCTTAGATATGTACTCTTTTTGGACTCTCAACTGGTGGCACCCTATCCAAATGAAAATCATTAAAAACCAACATGCCCCTCAAAGATGGTCAACAAGATAACCAATCCTATGAAAAAATTATTTTTCATTAATAGTCTATAGACTCAACATTCAATAATATAAACAAATTATAAGTATCCCAAATGGATTCTTATCAATGAAGATCACTGAAATACATGGAAAATAAAATATCTCATCCTCTAGATCCTCAATTTGGAATTCATTGTCAACCAACACAATAGGATACCTTTGATATGATGGAATTGAAATGGGCATCATACCAGGGATCACATAAAAAGTAAAATTATCCTCCATCTAAGAAGGAAAACCGTAAAAGTTATCTATAAAGACCCTCGGGGTATGCTAAAAAATAGCAAGATTTTGACTTCCAAAAAATGGTTCAACAGAATCGATAAAAATATAAAACAACTAGCATGATATTACCCCAACATAATGAACAAAAAGGCACCAAAATCCCAATATAAGGTCCAACTCTTCTTAAAAAACCTGAGTTCCCCCATCAGAAGATAAAGAATAAACCTGGTGATCATAAAAGTCCCTCTAGACCTTAACACTATTCAACAAATCAGTGCCACATATCAGGTTAAGATGTATATATCGAGAACTAAAAGGTATTATATCACCTTATAGTTAGCTAAAATCAATTGACAACCAGGAAACACGAATCCTTATTGGACCTCTTTCCAAATGAAATGTAAAGCTCTAATAAGAATGAAATATGATTCAAATGTATGCCCAAAATGCCTATAACATCCCAGATAAATAAGGAATAAGACAATTTTCATATTTATTAATATTTTTGAATTAAATATTAATTTTACATTAAAGGGGATGCTATGTTCGACAGCGTACCCGATACGCAACAACATGTTTCTTTGAAATCTTACATTGTACACTAATAATATAATATTATTGTTTTAAATGGTCTTTAACTCCTAGCCATTGTATTGGCGGGAATGAACAAAACTAACTAAAATGTGATTATACATGTTTGTTAAATGTATTTACATTTATCCAATAAATGTTAGAGGCTCAAAATGTGAATGAATCGAATTTTAAGCATAATTTACATTAAAAGGTTAATTTACCACCTTTTAATGGAGAACCCTCTATAAATATATTTTAGGTCACTTTATACATTCTATTTTACCAAATAAAATCCTTCTTTATAATGGGGACATCAAAGTTTACTTTGTGTAAATTTTTGGAATTTTTCTGATAAAGTTCATTTTTTAATGAGTAGTGTAAATATTGTATTTTAATTCAAAACTATGTTATAATATAATTTATTTATTTGGTTAGATTATATTTTTAATTGGTTTTAAAGTGTAATAAGAATATATTTTTACCATTTAATCCAATTTTGGTAATTGGAATTAATTTCACTTTGAAATTGGACATAAACAAGTGTCAATCTTTTGATAGTTATTGTTTCTTAAAAAAACGCTATTTGTTTTAACAATGGGAATTAATTTTAAAATTAATTAATGAAACCTTTATGTTTTGAATTTGGAAAAATAAAAATCATTTTTGAATTCAGAATATCAAATAAATCTTAGGCTAAAATTTTGGTATTTTTCTGAAAAACATCAATTTTTGATGAGTAGTGATACCACTTAGTAGTAGTTAAAAAATGACTTTTTGATTTAAATGAAATTTTAAATCTTCTGTAAATTGAAATTTGAAAATATTACATACATGTTTGTTATAAATAAGTAATATTTGTTTTAATAAGTTGAAAATAATTTTTGGTGAATAGTAATTTTTGACTTTTATTTACCGCGGTTAAAGGTAAATAGGGTAATTCAAGGTAAAAATTATATTATAATAACTCAAAATTACATTAACACTTGTCCAAAACTTATTGGTTGAGTCATTTACGACCTTGGGCATCTTTGGGTTGATTTTGGGACCCCATTGAGCCACATGGGAGTGATAATGACAATTTAGATTAATTAACTTAAAGTAAAGGCAAAAATGACAAAAACAAATATCTTTTAGTAAATTGATTTTTATATGGTGTTATATAAGTAATATTTTTGACTATAAATATTCATTGGAAATCTACGAAGATTCCCTACATCATGGTATTTTTCTATAATTTTTATACATATAATAATTTAAATTCTATATGACACAATAATGATACAATATTTTCCTCATTAATAAATGATTTAAAGAAATGAGATTATAATGATTAAAATATTATCCAAAACCTGTCCAATTCTTACTGGATGATTTTATTTCTACCATGAGTCATATTATATTCTACTATAATTATTTTTGGACCTTTTGAAACCAAATATATGTTTATCATAAAATAATGTTTTCACACTTTCCTAAAGAGCCCCTCCTATCCCTAATAAAAGGAGACCACTTCTAAAAAATTATTCACACCTCTCAAGCCTTTTTTCCTATCCAAAATCTTCCCAATTAAGCTCCCTATATCCCTATCCTCCTCTTAGAAGCCTTAACTTAGGCAAAAGGCACTTAAAGAAGTCCTTTCTACCTATATCCCTATCCTCCTCTTAGAAGCCTTAACTTAGGCAAAAGGAACTTCAAGAAGTCCTTTTGTTCAAACCAAACGGAGTTACCCAAATTAAAGGTAACAACTTCTCTTAAATTGTTTTCTTTTATATTACTTCTCCAACCCCTAAACTCTTTATTAGATTCTTTTGTAACAAAAACAGTATCCTAAATATTCTAGGATGTTTTTAGAAGAAGGATTAAAACTACACTTACACACACCTCCATCTAATGGATGAATAACATAATGTTTCTGTGGATGGAAAACTAATGCCTCACGAAACGATGATTGTTCAAATATCTCCAACCACCTCTCATGGTGGACATTATGATGGAACTGTATTTATATATGATATATATTATATTTATGTTTTCTTTTATGATTCTGTAATTTTCATTTATATCATGCCTTTATGGTTTCCATTATAGGTAAACACGATAATCTCATTAGAGGAAGTGCAGACTACCGCTCTCTCAAAGTGATATAACTCGTTAATGCAATATCTGGGAAGTATAAAGGATGGAGTTAATGATATTATATACGATATAATATGTGAAATTATACTGGAATTATAATATAACTATTTACCATTATGTTTTAATTCCATTAAAATAATAAATAGAAATGAAAGTAGCGTTCATGCGTACGTACGGCTTACCGTCTCCATGAACGGTGCATTTCATTTCTTACCTCTAAATGTTATGTAATATTTTAAATACATGTATATACCAAATACATATGATATATATGATATCTAAATCTTGAATATCATTCTAGATATAATGAATCATTGACCACATGAACAACATGTAATTATAAGAAGTCCGTTTTTTGACTCAAGTACCAAATATCGACAAAACGAACATTATTAACTTAAATGATTACATAATGTTTATAACATGGTAATAAGTGATATAAAAAGAATAATAAACTTGGAAAAGTTTCTTAATCATGTATAAATTAACTTTATTTTATTATTCAGGAGATTAAATAACGATCGAGTCAAGTCGGACATGAGATAAGAGATTTCTTATCTCACTTTTAATTCCGTGATATTTTAATTATTCGCCACCTATTTATTACATGTGGTGTATTGTGTACTTCCAATTTATATATACTATCATGATTATCATTATATTAATGTTATTTTGTGATTATTTTTGTGGTGATTAACTTATGTTCATACGGCTTGATTGAATTACAATGTGGTAAGGGGCCTTCATCTCACTAGTTTTTATTACCGTGAGATTCATGATATATTTGCCACTATCTCCTTTTGTGTGGTGTATTTACTACCCATGATTATAATCTTTGCGCAATATAAATTCATTTATGATTATTTACATATTCATTGGATTATCCTTCTTTCATGTGGCCTATGTTTTGTAAGTTACCAAATCGGTAAGGGAACCTTTCACCCTCCCCCTTTTAAAAGACTTATTTTTGTTATGTCTTTTAATTTACATCTTATTATGTTGGGATATGTTATTCTATATCCTTATTGACATAAAATGTTTTTACAAGTGATGGGATTCCCTCTTTTTCTCATCAACCAATTTTCTGAATTTAAAAGTGACACCGTTAGGCTGTCGAATTTTTACAAGGGAACTTCTTAACCCAATTTCAATTCTTTGGGTTCAACTTGTACTTCTTGAATATGACATCCTATGAATATGTGTGAATGACCTAGGATTGTTTTATAGTTAATATCCACTTATATTTATTGTATTTATATTTTTCACACATAATTATCTGATTTATTTATACTTAATATAAGGATACCGTCTTTGTAAGGGACTTTGTCTCAATTTACATTCCATTGAGACTTATTTATTATTATGCACAAATTCACTTTTATATAGTGTATATACTATCCTTTGACATATTATATCATGAATCCCTTTATTATCATGATATTATAAAGTTCTGATTATATGTTACTCCTAAATTATTTGTATTCAAGAGTCTCTCATTTTGTTAGAAACTCTTTAATGAAAATATTGATTTAAATGTTTTAAAGATTTATTGTTCTAAATATTTATCTTTAATGTCCACGTTTTGAAAATGGTTTTTAAGGATTTATTTATATGGACATTAATGTTTTAAAATGATAATTATTTTAAAATCATCAAAGTGGTATGAGACACTTTGATTCAAAAATCTATTTTTTAAATGGTTTTTGAAAATGGATTGATTATTTCAATATCTTAAAATTATTTCTTATGACTAAAAATTAAATGTTGCTAAAGAAATGTTTATATTTGAAATGATGGTACATGGACATTTTAAGGGTGGTTATGTGATAAAAAATATGGCTGGTGGTGCCGTGATAAACCGGGATGGGTGGTTACGTTATAACCTCCAATGCATTGGGTATGGAAGTCGGCCGTATGGCTATCCCATTTAGTGATATGTGTAGAAGTAGGCCGTATGGTTATTCCACTTAAGAATGTTTATGTCCCAAGTTACCTTTATATTTTATGTGTTCTTTATATGGGTTTTATGGTAATATTTTGGTAACAAAAGGGTAAGTAATTATCTTTTATTCAGTGAAGAGTATTTACTACTTCATAAAGGTGAAAAGTATTACTTATGATAATCTATTCATGGTTTAAATGATGTCTTGAAAAACTAAAAGTTTTCCTTCTCTGTGTATCCCTTAATGGGATTTTTATGCTCATCCCATGTTTTTGAAATGTTTTTCAAAGGTTATAAGTAAGGGTAAGATAAAGGAAGTATTCACTAATATTTGTATGAGGAAAAGAACTCTTGTTTTATTTAAGGAGTTCTGTTTTTGTGAAACATTGGATAGAGTAGAAGTGTATTCTTTGTAATCTTTTGAGATGTAATAGTTATGTCCTAATTCTATAAAACTCTAAACCAGAAATATCCTTAATGTGAATTATTCATTTAATTCAATATTATGTAAGGTTTATGGCTGGGTCCTTATAGTTGGTATCAGAGGTCGGTTTAGACAACTCTAGGGATTATGTGTTTTCGTTAAACACATGGTTAGTCCCTTTGTCTATTATTTTACTTAAATCCTTGTTTTATAACCTTTTCAGATCAAGGAAAGTCAGTTACAAATGGAATGAGGAGGATCTCAAACGACATTCCTATATCTTCCTAATGACATGCTTGCAATACTTATTGCAAAGTCATGTTCGGATGGATGTGAAAATTTTTCTAGCATACAACTCACTTGCGAGCAACTATTTGAGATATCAAACACCTCCACTATACCTCGTTATCATCGTGGATCATGGGTTGTATTTAGAAAAATCCTATTTTCACAATATTCTCATATTTTCAAGAAAGGTAAATATTTTCAAGGAATTTTCAAATATTTTACCTTATCACAATATTGTCAAGCATATTATGATTTTAAAAAAGGTTCTGACGAAGGAGACCCTTGCAGAACCTATTTATATTTGATTTTAAAATATAGCCTCTCAGATCATACTTATGGTATTTTTAAAGGACCATTAATTGAATGTTTCAACTCAAATTCGGTTCGACTTTTTTTATAGAAATCACGTTTTATCAGATGTTTTGAAATTATATGTCATACATGATTATTTTCCAAAACTGTTTTTCTGTGAACACCCATTTGAAAAATGTTGTACAAGATGTATTTGGATAGAGGAAAAAAATTATTTGGAAGGATCTATAAATCATTGTTGAAATGGATGGACCTTCTACCAATGTGAATAAGATGACGATGAAACTAAATGGACACCATGATCAAGGTATGTTGTTATTCATTTTGGGGATTGTTTTATTTTATCATATAGTGGTGAAATAAGACTTCATGAATTAAGATGTTGAGATCATAATGAATTTGTATGAAAATGAGAGGTATAAGGAAACCATTGAGCTTAAAACATGTTAGGGTTATTTTTGAGTTTTATAAAAAGGACAACCCAAAGGATGGGTGACAACCCATCACATCTGGTAAGGCCGTAGGAATCGAACCCACAACCAAAGGGTGACAAGGGAATATCACCTACCACTAACCTACTTGAAGTCCCTAGTTAGTATGACTTGTTATTTTAGTAAAATGAATTTATAGAATAAGAATAAGTTGATTTTTGGAAGTTATGTTTTATTAAATGAATATACCTTGTATAGAAAAAATGTTTTTGTGATTAAGTGATAAAGGTTGTTTTGGAAGACGTTCTCTCTTTTGAGGAAACACTATATGCCTAAGGAAGATAGAATACTATGGGATTTCAATTGTGAAATAATGGTTGAAATTTAATTTGGAAGAATCTATGTTTTTATTATGGACACATGATGATTTGATTTATTTATGAAAATTATTAACCTATCGTAGGGAATATGTGATTAAGTTAATTACTTTTCAATATGAGACTTTATGAGTAACTGGTGTTACTTGGAGATAAATGTTAAGATTTATCTTGTAAGTCTATGTAATTAAATCCTTATGATATTTAGGTTACAATCATAGATTGGATTACTTTTGAAGAATTTTAGAGACAATTTTTTATTGAATGATCTTTGTTAAACTTTGGGTTTTGTTAGAAAAATTTTGGAGATTAAGAGTAGGTTCTCTTTATGTAAAAGTTTATCCTTTTTGGGGATTATCTGATCTTGTACTAAACATTTTGGTTTTATTTAATATCTAAATACAAGGGAAATATATAGTTCATCTTTTGTGGATTATTTGATTCTCTCTAAGTTGATTATAACACTTTTAATGTAAACAAGTCATCCTGAATACTCATCGTATGGAGGAAATATGAGTTTGTGTGAGAAATCTAGTGAAGGATAAAAGTCTACATGAAAAGTAATTGTGTTTCCTTATGTTTTTAGTAAAAATAATAAATAGATTCCTCAATAAAAAGTAACTGAAAACAAAAACTTTGTCTGTTAACTTTTCCTATTGGGGAATCAAGAACCGTTGAACCCATCACATGTTTGTGATTTTTTGGTGGTTAACTTTCTCCTAATAATGTTTTCTATCACTCTCCATCAGAACTTGAACCTTTGTTTTCTCTTCCATATCCATGTTTTAATACATGGAATCTTAGTATGGGTTATCTCAGGTGACCTTTGTGCTTCTCTTTCTTTATTTTAAAGTGATAGTTTTAATGACTCTTTTTCCGATGTGGTACTTTCAATGAAGTTTCCAAACCCAGTTTTAAAATTCCGAGGATGCAATTCCCAAAAGGGGGGAAGGATGTAACATCCTAGATAAATAAGGAATAAGACACATTTTATATTTATTAATATTTGTGAATTAAATATTTATTTTACATTAAATGGGATGCTATGTTTGATAGCGTACCCGATACACAACAACATGTTTCTTTGAAATCTTACATTGCACACTAATAATATAATATTATTATTTTAAATGGTCATTAACTCCTAGCCATTGTATTGGAATGAATGAAAATAACTAACTACAATATGATTATACATGTTTGTTAAATGTATTTACATTTATCCAATAAATGTTAGAGGCTTAAAATGTGAATGAATCAAATTTTAATCATAATTTACATTAAAAGGTCAATTTACCGCTTTTTAATCGAGAAACCTATTTAAATATAGTTTTGGTCACTTTAATACATACTATTTGACCAAATAAAATCCTTCTTTATAATAGGGACATCAAAATTTACTTTGTGTAAATTTTTGGAATTTTTTCGTTAAAGTTCATTTTTTAATGAATAATGTAAATATTGTATTTTAATTCAAAACTATGTTTTAATATAATTTATTTATATGGTTAGATCATGTTTTTAATTGGTTTTAATGTTTAATTATAATATATTTTTACCATTTAATATAATTTTGGTCATTGGAATTAATTTCACTTTGAAATTGGACATAAACAAGTGTTAATCTTTTGATAGTTATTGTTTCTTAAAAACACGCTATTTGTTTTAACAACGGGAATTAATTTTAAAATTAATTAATAACACTTTTATTTTTTGAATTTGGAAAAATAAACATCATTTTTTAATTCAGAATATCAAATAAATCTTAGGCTGAATTTTTGGTATTTTTCTGAAAAACATCAATTTTTGATGAATAGTGAAACCACTTAGTAGTAGTTAAAAAACCACCTTTTTGATTCAAATGAATTTTTACCACTTCTGTGAATTGAATTAAAAAAATCCAACATACATGGTTGTTATCAAAAAGTAAAATGTGATTCAATAAGATGAAAATAATTTTTTGTGAATAGTACCTTTTGACTTTTATTTACCGCGGTTAAAGGTAAATAGGGTAATTCAAGGTAAAAATAATCTTATAATAATTTAAAATTACCTTAACACTTGTCCAAACCTTATTTTTTGAGTCATTTACAACCATGGGAATATTTGGGTCGATTTTGGGACCCCATTGAGCCACTTGGGAGTGATAATGACAATTTAGATTAATTAACTTAAAGTAAAGGCAAAAATGACAAAAACAAATATCTTTTAGTAAATTAATTTTTATATGGTGTTATATAAGAAATAATTTTGACTATTAATATTCTTTGGAAAGAAAAAGATATTTACTACATCATGGTATTTGTTTTATAATTTTTAGACATCAAATAATTTAAAATATATATGACACAATAATGATGCAGTATTTACCTCATTAATAAATGATTTAAATAAATAAGATTATAATGATTAATATATTATCCAAAACCTGTAAAAATCGTATTGGATGATTTTATTTCGACCGTGAGTCATCTTAACTTTGACTCTAATGATTTTTGGACCTTTTGAATCCGAAGATATGTTTATAATAAAATAATGTTTTCACACTTTCACAAAGAGCCCCTCCTATCCTTTATAAAAGGAGACCACTTCTAACCAATTCCTCACACCTCTCAAGCCTTTTGGCTCATCAAAAATCTGCCCAATTAATCTCCCTACATCCCTATACTCTTTTTAGAAGCCTTACCTTAGGCAGAAGGCACTTCAAGAAGTCCTTTGGTTCAGACCAAATGGAGTTACCCAAATTAAAGGTAACCGTTTCTCTTAAATTGTTTTCTTTTATTTTACTTCTCCAACCCCTAAACTCCTTTTATTCATTTATATTGTAACAACACCAGTATCATCAATATACTATGATGTTGTTATAATAATTATTCAAACTACACTTACACATAAATCCATATAATGGATGAAGAACATAATGTTTCTGTAGATGGAAAACTAACGCCTCACGAAATGATGATTGTTCAAATATCTCTAACCGCCTCTCATGGTGGCCATTATAATGGAACTGTATTTATATATGGTATATATTATGTTTATTTTTTCTTTTATACTTTATTAATTTACATTTATAGCATGCCTTTATGGTATCCATTATGGGTAAACATGATAATCTCATTAGAGGAAGTGCAGACTACCGCCCCCTCAAAGTGATATGACTCCTTAATGCCATATGTGGGACGTATAAAGGATGGAGTTAATGATATTATATATTATATTATATGTGAAATTATATTGGAATTATAATATACCTATGTACCATTATGTTTTAATTCCATTAAAATAAGAAATAGAAATGAAAGTAGCATTCATGCGTACATACGACTTACCGTCTCCATGAACGGTGAATTTCATTTCTTAGCTCTAAATGTTATGTACTATTATAAATACATGTATATACTGGATATATATGATATTTATGATATCTAAATTATTAATATAATTATGGATACAATAAACCTTTGACCACATGAACAACATGTAATTATAAGAAGTCTATTTTGACCCATGTACCAAATATCGAAAAAACGAACATTATTAACTTAAATGAATACATAATGTTTATAACAAGTTAATAAGTGATATAAAAGGAATAATATACATTAAAAAGGTTCTTAAGCAATTATAAATTAACTTTAGTTTATTAATTAGGAGATTAAAGAATGATCGAGTCAAGTCGGACATGAGGTATGTGATTTCTTATCTCAGTTTTAATTCCGTGAGATTTTTATTATTCGCCGCCTATTCATTGCATGTGGTGTATTGTCTAATGACAATTTATATATACTATCATGATTATCATTATATTCATGTTATTCTGTGATTATTTTTTTGTTCATTAACTTCTGTTCATAGGACTCGATTGAATTACAACGTGGTAAGGGGCCTTCATCTCACTAGTTTTTAATCCCGTGAAATTCATGCTATATTTGCCACTATCTCCTTTTGTGTGGTGTATGTACTGCCCATGATTGTACTCTTTGTGTAATATAATTTCATTTATGAGTATTTAAATCTTCATTGTATGATCCTTCTTTCATGTCGCGTATGTTTTGTAGGTTACCAAATTGGTAAGGGAACCTTTCACCAACCTCTTTTTAAAAGAAATCTTTTTTGTTATGTCTTTTAATTTACATATTGTTATGTTGGGATATGTTCTTATATATCCTTATTGATTTAAAAGTTTTTTCCAAGTGATGATATAACCTCTTTGTCTCATCAACCAATTTTCATAATTTTAAAGTGACGCCGTCAGGCTGTCAAATTTTTATAAGGGAACTTCTTAACCCAATTTCAATTCTTTGGGTTCAACTTGTACTTCATGAATTTGACATCCTATGAATATGTGTGAATGAACTATTTTTGTTTTACACTTAATATCCACTTATATTTGGTATATTTATATTTGTCACACATAATTATCTGATTCATTTATCCTTAATTTAAGGATACCATCCTTGAAAGGGACTTTGTCTCAATTTACATTCCATTGAGAATTATTTATTGTTATGAACCAATTCACTTTTATATGGTGTATATATTTTACTTTGACATATTATAACATAAATCCATTTATTCTCATGATATTATAAAATTCTGATTATATGTCACTCCTCAATTATTTTTATTCAAGTGTCTCTCATTTTGTTAGAAACTCTTTAACTAAATTATAGTTTTAAATGTTTTAAAGATTTATTATTCTAAATATTTCTCTTTAATGTCCATGTTTTGAAAATGGTTTTTAAGGATTTATTTATATGGACATTAATGTTTTAAAATGATAATTATTTTAAAATATTCAAAGTGGTATGTGACACTTTGATTCAAAAATATATTTTTTAAATGGTTTTAGAAAATGGATTGATTCTTTCAATATCTTGAAATTATTTCTTATGACTGAAAATGAAATGTTGTTAATGAAATGTTTATATTTTCAATGATGGTACTTGGACATTTGACAGGTGGTTACGTGATAAATCGTATGACGAGTGGTGCCGTGATAAACCGAGATGGGTGGTTACGTTATAACCTCCAATGCATTGGGTATGAAAGTCGGCCGTATGGCTATTCCATTTAGTGATATGTGTGGAAGTCGACTGTATGGTTATTCCACTTAAAAATATTTTTGTCCCAAGTTACCTTTATATGTTATGTGTTCTTTATATGGGTTTTATGGTAATATTTTGGTTACAAAAGTATAAGTAATGATCTTTTATTCAGTGAAGAGTATTTACTACTTCATAAAGGTGAAAAGTATTACTTATGATAATGTATTCATGGTTTACCTGATGTCTTGAAAAACAAACAGTTTTCCTTTTTTGTGTATCCCTTACTGAGATATTTATGCTCATCCCATGTTTTTGAAATGTTTTTTTACAGGTTATATGGAAGGGTAAGATAAAGGAATTATTCAAGAAGATTTGTATCAGGAAAAAGAACTCTTGTTTTATTTAAGGTGTTTTGTTTTTGTGAAACGTTGGATAGAGTAGAAGTGTATTATTTGTAATCTTTTGAGATGTAATAGTTATGGCCTAATTCTCTAAAACTCTAAACCTGAAAAGATCCTTAAGGTGAATTATTCATTTAATTCAATATTATGTAAGGTTTAAGGCTGGGTCCTTACAATACCAACCAACATTGATGATATAAAATAATTTGTATCCTCGATATCAAATAAAGATTGAACTATAGAATATGAAATAAAAATAATTCCTATAATATTATTTTTCCCTACATCATATTCCTATTGTGCATACTGTACTACTAAAATACATATTGTCAAATACACATGAAAATCCCCTTGGATTGAGGATTAGACCCACCACTCAAGGAAGCCTCTGTAAGAACCTATGAAACCATTTTGAGAGTTGATCCTTCCTTACTTATATGGGATATCCTTTCACAAAACTCTTTATATAGCCCAATAATATATACTAATGAAATTTATTAGGAGAATTTATATAGTTAGGATATTTATAACCACACCTTCCCCACTGGGAGTAGAAAAATCACTACTATCCTGATGAAACCCTTGAAAATGGTCTTGAAGAAAACTGATCACCCTTGAGATTTTTTTCTATCTAGAAAACAAACCCTATATTAATATTTTATAAAATGAAGATCTATCTAATATAGCCATTCATGAAATGTCTAATTCAAAAAAATATGCATTTTTAATGACCTCAATGAAGGTTGGAAGGAACATGAGAATCATCATTGACCAAATATTTGACCTCAGTCACAACTCAATCCTCCAAGAATTTTCATATTCATTGGTGTCAAACATTGGTTCTAGATAAACCATCTCAATAATGAAGGTGGAATATTGTAGAATTGTACACTCCCCTTTCCTCAAGCTCAGATCCTCTCAGTACTTTATCACACAAAATATCTTAGGCCGAATATGATGATAGAAGATTTTCATGAATGAATTCAAGGTAAGATCCTTGATCAACATAGATTTCACAATAGAGTCCTACCATCTACTACCATATCTCCCTATCAGGTATATGGAGAAACCGACCTTAGAGTCCTCAAGAGTGTTCTAAAAGTTGATGATCTCCTCAACAATATTTTGAAACTCCATAGATTCATGGGGTCTATTTTCACTACATTAGACTAGTAGATGTTTCTTAGTGAATTATAATTCATAAACCACCACACGTTCCAGGTTCTAGACACCCATTTGACCCAATGTTTTAATTTTTCATATGAAAAATTCATCTAAAAAAGGTTCTACTGTAGGATTCTCTAATAGATATTTTATAACTGATTACTCTCTCAGATGTGGAATACCACTTCATGGATTTATTCACTACTAAGAACAAGAAAATTAATATTTAACATTAGAGAATATTCCAAAATCATAGTACAAACAAAATAAATTCACCTCAATTATTTAAAACATTGTGAATTTAAATAAATTATTAATTAAATGAATGAAAAATAATTCATTAAGAAAAAATTTTCCATTTAAATAAATAAAAAATATAGTTCATTCACATGACCTCAAAATCCAATTTCCAAACATGGAAAAAAAATTAAGGCCACCCATGGAAACCTATGTTCTGATAAGAAAGTGAGACAGACAATCACCATCCCACACTTACTACCCAAATTCTGGCATTCCTTACTCTTTTATTCCCAAGTCATAGAACCACACTTAGTCAATGTGAATAGACACAAGTATAGGAACAATTTTGATACAAATATGTAATGAACCAACTCAAGACAAATATACATGCCACCCGAGATGTACCGTCATGGTAGTGAGGTTAATTGGATATTGGAAACAGGTCTTGTATAATCAAATACTAGACATACAACCAGAGTAAATAGAGGAAGAAATATATACATCAATGATCCACACAGTCCAAGGGAAGTCAAAAAAATAATAAAGTATTTCAATATAAGTAAATCATGTATCCATGTAACTAAGTATCACCTCTAAACCACCCCCTCTAAATAAAATGATGTAAACAAAAGCCTAAATTCTATAAAATTCCATTCCATTTACCTGAGTCCTATATAACAATATCTACAAATGACTGATGGAAAACGTACAGTGTGAGAAAAATCCCAGTAGTATACCACGATAGAATATTTACAAGTTCTAATAACAAGAATAAAATAGTTCTATATTTTAAAATAGAAAAAATTGTATAAATAAGTTTCATAAATCCAAACCCATTTTCAAATTATTACCATTTAATTATTTAAAAAAATCCATTAATACTCACAAATATAGGAATATGATATGTAAAAAATCTAGCATGCATTTAAATTCACTAAAAGGTAATAAATTGAAAATATATTCATGAAATAACTCATCATGTGAAAATATTTCAAATAACCACATGTGAATACATTTGGTAAATAGTCCATGAAAGAATCCATCATGTGATAAATAAACCATAATTGAAAAAGAACTACGTATTGGGAAATAACCTATGAGAATTCAGTCTATAAGTAAAATATGAGAAACTAAAAATATGTGTGTACAAAAATATATTGATTCCAAACACTATTTAATGATATAAAAATAGTATCTCCTTGTAGTACGACACACACTAGGGTCGCCTATGACCTTTTACCAATACAGCCATGGATACTAATGATCCATGTTTTTCAAAATCAATTTGAATACTATACTAAAATTTTATTAAAAAATTTATATCTATGAGAATCTGCTTCTGAGTTTTAAAAACCCTTTCTTAATCAATACCACATGTAACATCCCGAGTTTTAATAATGGAAAACTATGTTCAATAACATACATAATACACTACATCGAGCTTAAATGGAGATCTAAATATTACTATGTCACCATTATAACATAGCTGTTGGAATGGATGGAATGAATAGTATCAAATGAATTATAAAAATATGATTTATACATATTTAAATAATGATTCATTGGTTAACATATTTATTAGAAATGGAAATAAAAACAAATTGAAAATAAATGATGTTTCTTATGAAAAAGTATTTAAAAAGATAATAATTGGGATTATAAATCATATCACACTTTATGGATTTTAATTTATTAAAAAATATAATATATATTCTATGTAATGTTTTAAATTTAACTTATATGTTTTCTAGATATGAAATAAGATCAAATTCAATTTTTCAGACAAAAGAAGTATTTTTCTAAAAATGCTGTTGTAAAACCTTTTGATGGAGAACCTTTTTTAAATTTAGTTTTTTACACTTTTATATATTCTATTTGATATAAAAAACTTCTTATTTTGAAGTGGGATATAAAAAATTATATTGGTTGAAATTTTGATATTTTTATGATAAAATCCAAATTTTTATGAATAGTGAAATACTGAATTTTAAAACCTTTTCATAAAATTTATTTATATTGTTAGATTTTTATTTTAATTGGTTTAAAGTTTAATTGGATTAATGTTTTATCAATTAATCCAATTTCAATTCATTTTAAGTAATTTTTCTTTTAAAATGAACATAAACACATGTCAATATTTGATAGTTTTTTCTTCTTTTAAAACCCTCTTTTATGTTTTGACCACAAGAATTTATTTTAAATTAATTTATGAAATTTTTTTGTATTGAATTTATAAAAATGGATTCCATATTTGTAATCAAAAGGTCCAAATTTTTTAAATAGGTACTTTTATTTTTGGAAATTATGAATAGGAACTTCAGTAATTATTTTTATTTAACATGGTTAAAGTGTAAAATGGGTAAATAAGGGTAAAAAATAATATTATAATAATATAAAACTACCCTAACATGTGTCCTAATACTATTTGATAACATATGGTAGACCATGTCCATATTTTTGTCGATTTTAGTACCCCAAAGATCCACTAGGGTTTGATAGTGACCTTTTATAATTTTGAATTTAAACAAAAGAGAAATATAACATAAACATATATCTTCTAACTAAAACAATTTTAAATTGGTTATATAAAGTCTCTTTTAAACTATAAATATTAATTTTAAATATCAAAATATATTCTACGTCATGGTATTTAATTTATAATTTTTTTACATTATATAAATAAATTTATTTAGGACACTATGATGAAGCAATGATTACCTTATTAATGAAAGATTCAAATAAATGATATAATAAATATTAAAATAAATGTAATTTGATCTTTTTGATTCCATAAAAAAATTTTATGGATTATTATGACATATTTTATTTGATTTAATTCTTTTTTTGGATGGAATCAAGTTGTTATGACTTTAACAAAAAGCAATAACTAAATAGTGTGAAAATTGACATAAATGAGTTTTTAAAACATATACTGTTTTATTATGTGATATAATATCTCTAAAAATATAATATTCATAAAATTGAATTATATAATGTTTAAAATTTCATTAATTATCCACTTGTGGTTCTCTTGGCATTTTATTGTAACTATAGTGACCATATATTATGAAAATACAAGAAGACATGGTAAGAGTTAATGTTTTTAAGTAAGGGTTAATGCTAAAAGAGAAGGTTAATTTTGTGTCCTAAACTTATTATAATTTTAATAGTATGATAGGGATATGACCCAAAATAATCTTATATTTTAAATAAATGTGTTTTACACCATTAGGAACTGAAAATTAATTTATAATAAAATACTATTTCAATACTTTTCTAAAGTGACCCTCCTCCCTCTTATAAAAGGACACCAACTATACCCACTTACTCACTCCTCTAAAGAACCTTTAATCATTCAAATTACACTCAAATAATCTCCTAACATCCCGCCCGTCCTCTTATAATCCTTAACTTGGGCATAAGGCAATCCCAAAAATCCATTTGGCTCAAATTGGAAGAAGTTACCCGATTTAGAGGTAACGTCTTCTCTCAAGTTCCTTTCTCTTATTTTAATTATACTCTCCATATTCTCTTATTATTTTATGACTAAATAAAAAAACCAATATCCTCAATATAATATTATGTTTTTATGAAAATGGTTCGAACTACACATACGTACACCTCCATCTAATGTATATGGTGAACTACTGCCTCATGAAATGATGATTGTTCAATTTTCTCCTACCACCAATCATGGTGGACATTATGATGGAACTATATTTAAATATTATATATATTATATTTATATTTTCTCTATGCTTCTGTAATTTTTATTTACAATATACCTCTTTTCTTTCCATAATGTGTAAATACGGTAATTTAATTTGAGGAAGTGTGGACCACTGCCCTCACAAAGTGATATGAGTCGTTCATGCCATAAATGGAATGTATAAAGGATAGAGTTAATGAAATTATGTAAAATATATAACATAGATACTATAGTATAATTATAATATACTTATTCATCTTTTATTTTTTATGCCTTTAATACGATAATGAAATTAAAGTAGCGTTCATGCGTACGTATGACCTACCATCTCCATGAATAATGAATTTCATTTCTTATCTCAAAATGTTATGGAATATTGTAAATACATATATATAATGGATATATATGATATTTAGATAATTAATACTATTCTGTAGATAATGAAATTAGGACGAGATGGATAATTTGTAATTATAAGAGCTTTATTTTTGACTCATGTACCGAACATTGACAGAATGACTGATATGAAGTTAAATAATTATTAAATTTTTATACAATGGTAATAAGTTATATAAAAGGAATAATAAAATTGAAAAAGTATCTCAGGAATTTATAAATTAACCTAATATTATTATTTAGGAACATAATGATTGTACGCGATGAGTTAGACTAAAGGTAAGGGAACGTCTTAACGAATTTATATTCTTTGGGTTAATCTTTTACTTCTTGATTATGTCGTGATATGATTATGTGAGAAATAAATATTTATGTCCTATCTTGTATTTATAATTTATTTATTTGTATTTATAGTGAATATAGAAATTCAATCTATTTTATTACTAAAATGATCTTTGTAAGGGAATTTCTAAACTCAATTTCCACTCAATGGGTTTTTCGCATACTTCATTGGTTATATTATGCTACGATTATGTGTAGAATCAATGTTTATTTATTTATGTTATAATTTATAATTCAATTTTTGTGCATATAATGTTTCTACATATAATCACCGCATTGATAAATTATTACGTCAATTATATGAACTTTGTAAGTGAAATCTTAACTCAATCTCATTTAACTGTGTTAAATATCCATGTCATTTGTTTTATTTTTCCAATACTATGTATGAATGGCCTATGATTGTTTTACACTAAATATCCTCTTATATTGGGTTAATTTATATTTGTAACCCATAATTCTTTCATTGATTTATCCTTAATCGAAGGATATGATCTTTGTAAGGTACTTTATCTCAATCACCATTCATTGTGGCATATTTTGATTTATATATGACATTATTTTATATGGTATATAATCAATCCCTTTTAATTTTAATTTCATTAAATGGTTTTGAAAAGGAATATTTTTCTATGAATAATTTTACTAAATGATAAAAATTAATGTTTCTTTCTAACATTTGTGGTGACGAAGACCTTTCCACCACCACAATCATTATTTAATATTTGGATTCCTCTACAAGCCCTAATGTTTTTAAAAAGAAAAGTAAATACCATATTCCATTTAGGGTATTTTGGTATTGAAAATGGTATTGAGAATTGATTGATTTTTTCAATATCTTGAACTGGTATCTTGTGAATGAAATATGGAAATTTTATCTATCCTTTATGCTTGTTCTATGTGTTATGATTATGTTATGGTTATTAGGAATTCATTATGTATACAGGTGGTACCGTGATAAACTAAAGGCAGGTGAGCCCATGATAAATATCTGATGCATTGGTTAATATGACATAGGTAAATGGTAAGGATTATCCAAAGAGATTTAGGGAATATACTGTGATGGTCAATCAAAACATAACCATGAAGGTTACTCCCTATGTAGCTATGAAAGCTACAATTTAAGTATGTTATGGATAACATAAGTTACATTTATGATTTATTATTTCTCTGATTTATTCATAAATTTTTTGATTTCATGAGGAATGTTAAAGAACTAATGTTTTATGAGTGAAAACTATGATTTCATTGATTTGTATTTATTCACAGACTAATGTTTTTTTTCTTATTTCATATCCCTTACTAAGATTTTTATTCTCATCCCATGTTTTTGAAATGTTTTTTCATAGGGTATAAGGAAGGGTAGGAGAATTTAATAATTGAAGATTATTTTTATCAGGAAATTAATTCTTGTTTGATTTATGGAGTTTTATTATTGTGAAAAATTATATAGTGTATAAGTGTATACCTTTCAATATTTGTACTGAAATGTAATAGTTATTTCCTAATTATCTAAAACTATAAACCAAAAAATATCATCAACGTGAATTAAATTTAGATATTGGATTAATATCAAGATTATAAAATGTTTTATGGTTGGGGACTTATAGTTGGTATCAGGGGAATGGTTTAGAAAACTTTAGGGATTAGGAGTTTTGGTTAAACATATAGTAACATTTTATGTCCATTATTTTGGATAAATCTTTATTATATTACTTTTTCAGATCAAGCATTGTTGGTTAAAAATGGAATGAGGAGGATACCAAACAATATTTTGATCTCTTCCATATGACATTCTTGCAATAATTATTTCAAATTCATGTTTGGAATATTCTATAACTTTTTCTAACATACAACTCACTAACATGAAATTATTTTAGATATCAAAAAAATATACTACACCTCGATACCATTGTGGATCATGGGTTGTATTTAATCAAATAATATTTCATTAATATTATAATATTTTCAAGAAAGTTAAACATTTTTAAGGAATTTTCAAACATTTTACCTTCTCCCATGAATTTGAAGCATATTAAAATTTTGAAAAAGGTGCCGAAGAAAGAGACCCTTGTGAAACCTATTTATATTTTCTTTTAAACTACAGTCTTTCAGCACATACTTATGCTATTTTTAAAGGACCATTGACTGAAATTTTCAAATCAAATATAGTTTGACTATTTTATAAATATCAAGTTTTTTCAGATGTTTTGATATTATATGTCATACATGATTATTTTATGAAACTATTTTTTTGTGAACACCCATATGACCCAAGTTATACAAGATGTATTTGGATAAAGGAATCAAATGATTTTGAAGAATATATAAATCATTTATACAATACATGGACCTTCTATCTATTTGAACAAGATGATAATGAAACCCGGTGGACACCATGATCAAGGTATGATGTTTTTTCTATTGGGATTAGTTTTATTTTATCATATATAGGTGAAATAAAAAAATGTAAATATATATAATACTTTATGAATTAATATGTTGAGGTAATTATTAGTTTGGATAAAAATGATATGTATAATACAAACATTGAGGTTATAACATGATATGGTTATTTTTAAATTTTATAAAAAGTAATAAATCGTATGATGGTTGAAAACCCGTCACGTTTGGAAAGGCTATGAGAATCAAAGTATGATTTATTATTTTTAGTTAAATGATTTATGGATCAAGAATAAGTTGATTTTGGGAAAATATGTTTAATCAAATAGACATCTTTAGTATAGGAAAATGATTTGGTGATTACGTGATAAATGTTATTTTAGAAGATGTTCACTATTTTTGGAACCTTATACACCTAATGAAAATATAATACTATCGGATTTTATTTGAGGAGTAATGGTTGAATTTTATTTTCTAAAAATCTATGTTTTTATTTTGTAATTATAGAGATTTGGATTATTTATGGAAGTGATTAAACTAATTTGGAGAATATTTGATTATGTTAATTACTTTTAAGCATGAACCTTTAAGTGTAGTATATGTAATATGGAGATAAATGTTAAGATTTATCATGGAAGACTATGTGATAACATACTTTTGAATTTTGGGTTTGAATCTTAGTTTGTATTATTATTTTTGAGTAATTATATAGAAAATTTTATATTGAATGGTCCTTATAGAAATTTGGGGTATTGTTTGTTGCATTTTGGAGATTAAGAGTAGCATATATTTTTATAAAGGAGTTTTATTTTTGGGTGATTTTATAATCCTTTTCTAATAATTTTGGTTTTATTTAATGTAAAAAGTCACAGGAAATATATGGTTTATATTTTGTGGATTATGTTATTCTCTAGAATTTTATTGTAGTGATTTAGGTGTGACCATGTCAACTAGAATAATCATCATTTAGAGAAAATATAGGTTTGTGGTAGATATTAATTAAAGGATTAAACTATACTTGAAAAGTAATTATTTTTCCTTATGTTCTTAGTCAAGATCATAAATAAATTCCTTAACATTATGAAAATTATCTTAATTTTTTCCCATTTACTTGTCTGATTTTGAAATCATATACTATTTAGCCCATCACAAGTTTATGGTTTTTTGGTTGTTAACTTACTCCTTATCAAATTTTCTATCACTATCCATCAGAAAAATATGGTTATTTTTTCATCCATATCTATTTCTTTTCATCATTGATTCCCAGTATGTGTTATCTTGGGTGACCTTTGTACTTATCCTTATTTATTTTGAAGTGATAGTTTTATTGAATCTTTTTCTAATATTGGATTTTCAACGAACATTCCATGCCAAATTTTAAAATTGAGAGGATGCAATTTCCAAAAGGGGGTAATGATGTATCATTCCATGTTTTAATAAAGAAACACTCTGTTTAATAACATACATGATACGCTACATCGATCATAAATAAAAAACTAAATATTATTATGTTACCATTATAACCTAGCGGTTTGAATAGAGAGAATGAATAGTATCGACTAAATTATGAAAATACGGTTTACACATGTTTAAATAATGATTCATTTCTCACTATATTTATTAAAAATTGAAATAAAAACCAATTGAATATCAAGGATGTGTTTGTATGAAAACATATTTAAAAATAGAATAATTGTGTTTATAAAGCATATCTCTATTTATAGATTTTAATTTAATGGAAAATATCTTTTATATATTCAATATAATGTTTTTAATTAATCTCATATTTTTTGTCGATATTAAATTAGAAAAAAATAATTTTTTTGGATAAAAGAAATATTTTTTTAAAAATGTTGTTTTGACGCCTTTTGATGAAGAACCCTGTTTAAAGTTAGTTTTTGAAAATTTTATATGATTTATTTGATAAAATAAACTTTTTATTTAGGAGAGAGACATAAAAATTTAATTTGGTTTTTTTTTGGTAATTTTCTTATAAAATACATATTTTTATGAACATTGAAAAATACTGGATTTCAATTCAAAACTGTATTGTCATCTAATTTATTTATATAGTTAGATTTATCTATTAAATGGTTTTAAAGTTTAATTGGATTATGTTTTTACCATTTAATACAATTTTGGTTATTGTAATTAATTTCACTTTTAAATTGGGCACAAACACATGTCAAAATTTTGATAGTTTTTACTTCATAAAAACCCGCTTTTTGGTTTTGAAAATGGGAATTAAATTTAAATTAATTTCTGAAATTTTTGTGTTTTGAATTTGGAAAAATGGATTGCATATTCAGAATCAGAAGTTCCAAATTGTCTAAATTTATAACTTTTATTTTCGGGCATTATGAATAGTGAATTTAATAATTATTTTAATTTACCATGCTTAAAGGGTAAATCAGGTAAATAAATATAAAAAATAATATTATAATAATATAAAAATACCCTAAAGTGTGTCCTAATATAATTTTATAACATATGGACGACTATGGGATTTCATGGGTCGATTTTAGGACCCCCTAGATCCACTTGGGTGTGATAGTGACCTTTTATAATTTTTAATTTAAAGAAAAGGGAAATATAACATAAACATATATCTCCTAACTAAAACAATATTAAATTTGTTTATATAAATGATCTTATAAAATATAAATATTAATTTGAAATATAAAAATATTTCTTACACAATGGTATTTTATTTATTATTTATATACCTTAAATTAAATAAATATATTTATGACACAATGGCAATGCAGTGATTACTTTATTAATGATAAATTCAAATAAAAGATATTAAAAATATTAAAATAAATTTAATTTTAACTTTTATATTCCATACATGAATTTTATGTATGGTTATGACATATTATATTTGAGTTAATGTTGTTTTTTAAGGAATAGAGTTTTTATATCTTTAACCAAAATCAATTACTAAATAGTGTCAAAATTGACATAAATGAGTATTTAAGACATATACTATTTTATTAGGTGTTATAATAGTCTTAAAAATTTATGATTTAGAAAAATAAATTATATAATTTGATAAATGTAATTAATGATTCACTTGTGGCTCTCTTGGAATGATATTGTAACTATAGTAACCGTATATTATGAAAATACAAGAAGACATGGTAAGAGTTAATATTTTTAACTAAGGGTTAAAGATAAAAGATAAGGTTAATTTTGTGACCGAAACTTGTATAATTTTAATTTAATGATGTATATAAGACAAAAAATCATCTTAAATATTAAATAAACGAGTTTGCGAATATTAATAACTGAAAATCAATTTATAATAAAATAATATTTCAAGACTTTCGTAAAGTGACCCTCCTCCTTCTTATAAAAGGCCACAACATCTACCCACTTAATCACACCTCTCAAGCCCCATTCCCCATCTAAATTATGCGTAAATAATATAAAAACATCCCTACATCCTCTTATAATCCTTAAATTAGTCATAAGGAAATTCAAGAAAGCCTTTGGCTCAAATCGAAAGAAGTTACCCGATTTAGAGGTAACATCTTCTATCAAGATCCTTTATTTTATTTTCCTTCTCCACTACCTATGATCATATTATATTATGATTACATAAAAAAAATAGTATCCTCAATATACTAGGATATTTTTATTATAATTATTCTAATTTCACTTACACAAATCTCTATCTAACGGATATGAACTTACTATTTCTGAGTACGACAAACTACTGCCTCACTAAACGATGATTGTTCAATTTTCTCTTGCCACCTATAATGGTGGAAATTATGATAGAAATGTATTTAAATATGAAATATATTATATTTATATTGTCTCTATGATTATGTAATTTTTATTTACAATATAGCTTTATGCTTTCCATAATGTGTAAATACAATAATTTCATTTGAGGAAGTGTGGACTACCGCCACCTCAAATTGATATGACTCTTTCATGCCATACATGGAACGTATAAATGATGGTTTTAATGAAATTATCTAAAATATATAACATAGATATTATAATATAATTATAAAATACCTATGTATCTTTTCTTTTTTATTCCATTAATATGACAAACAAATGAAAGTAACGTTCACGCAAACATACGACCTACCGTCTCCATGAATAGTGAATTTCCTTTATTATCCCCAAATGTTATGTAATATAAAAAATACATATATATAAATGATATATATGATATTTAAATCATGAATAAAATTCTAGATATTATATAATTTTCACCGCATGGAGAATTTGTAATTATTGCAAGTTCATTTTTGACTCATGTACAGAACATAGACAAAACGACTGACATGAACATAAATAATATTTTAATATTTATAACATGGTAATAAGTGATATAAAAGGAATACTAAACTTGAAAAAGTTTCTCATGCAAGTAAAAATTAACTTATTTTTATTATTTTGGAACATAAAAATTGTATGTAATGAGTCAGACTCAAGGTAAGGGAACACCTTAACCTAATTTCATTCTTTGGGTTAATCTTATACATCTTGATTATTTCATTCTATAATTATGTGGGAAATAAATTTTGAGGTAATATCATGTATTTATACCTTATTTATGTATATTAATAGAGAATACATGTAATCAATCTATTGTTTTTACCAAAATGATCATTGTAAGGGAATTTCTAAACTCAATTTCCACTCATTGAGTTTTACACAAACTTTGTTGATGATATTATGCTATAATTATGTGTGGAATCAGTGTTTATTTATTTATTTATAATTTTCACTTAACTTTGTTTTTATATACTATCACTACAAATAATCACCCCATTGATAAATTGTTGTGTCAATTATACAAAATTTGTAAGTGAAATCTTAACTCAATATCATTTCATTGAATTAAATATCCATGTCATTGGTTTGGTTTTTTCAAGAATATGTGTGAATGACCTATAATTGTTTTAACACAAAATATCCACTTATATTGGGTGTATTTATATTTTCTCACATAATTATGTCATTGATTTATCCTTAATCTAAGGATATGATCTTTTTAAAGGACTTCGTCTCAATCTCCTTTCATTGAGGCATATTTTGATTTATAAATGACTTTCTTTTATACTTTATATAATAAACCCATTTGACATTTAATTTCATTTAATGGTATTCAAAAGGAATATTTTTATACGAATCATTTTACTATGTGGCAAAGAGGAATGTTTCTTTTTAACGTATGCAGTGAAAATGACCTTTCCACCACCTTGAGAATTATTTGATATTTGGTTTCCTCTACAAGCTGTAATGTTTTTAAAAAGAAAATTAAATACCATATTCCTTTTAGAAAATGGTTTTGATAATAGATTTATTATTTCAATATCTTGAATTTATATCTCTTTATTGTAATTTGGAAATGTTATCTTTACTTTATGATATTTTTATGTGTTATGATTATGTTATGGTTCTTGGGAATTGTTTATGTATACATGTGGTTATTTGATAAACATAGGGCAGGTGAGCTTGTGATAGCTCTCCAATTTTTTGGGTAATGTGACAAATGTAAACATTAAGGTTTCTACTAATAGATTTAGGTAATATATAGTGATGGGTATTTCAAACATAACCATGAATGTTACTTCCTATGTAGATATGAAATCTACAATGTAAGTATGTTATGGATGCCAAAAGTTACCTTTATGATTTATTATTTCTATTAATTATTCATAAATCATATGATTTCATGAGGTATGTGAAGGATATTTTGTTTTTATGAGTTAATTGTATGATTTCATTGATTTGTATGTATTCATGAACTAATGTTTTCATTTCTTATTTTATATTCCTTACTGGCCTTTTTATGCTCATCCCAAGTTTTTGAAATGCATTTCATAGGGTATAAGGAAGGGTAAGATAAAGGAATAACTCAAGAAGATTTTTATCATGAAAATAATTCTTGTTTTATTTAAGGAGTTTCATTATTTAGAAAAATTGGATAGAGTAGAAGTGTCTAACTTGTAATATTTTAGATGAAATATAATTTTTATGGCCTAATTCTCTAAAACTATAAACTTGAAAATATCCTAAAATTGAATAAAAGTTATATTTTGGACTGATCTCAAGATTAAGTAATGTTTTAAGGTTGGGGACGTAAACCTCCATTCATGAATATGACCAATAACATGGTGTGAAAAATGTTTTTATATCAATACCCATATAAAACCATGAATATTCCCATGAAATCCCATGAAGCATACAATAAATTTATATCAGGGAATAATCCCATGGAATACTACATGAATACTAATAAATTCTTAACATTATCATGTTGTATAAAAACATCTATAAAAAAGGTAGGTAAAACAAATTTCCATCGAAAATAGTGACCAGTTAAGAGTATATTGATTTTTCATGATCCTAGATCCATGGGAAACAATATCAATCAGCTATTAAATTCATTATATTTGGCATAAATACCCAATTGGGTTCTAATAATATTATAGAAGAAGAGATCTAGTATACATCTTCAAGGATGTGTAGAAATCTAAAAAACTACAACATACCTCGATGTGATTCATAAAGTATAAAGGAATTTCACATAGAATACAAGTGGAGTTACCTCTAAAGCATTGGGAAAGGATTAGGATAATTCAATTTGATATTATTAGGAGATTAATCATTAAAACTACAACGAGAAAAAAGGTATCATACCACTTTCTAATAGATCATAAGGGGATATAATAATTTCATTGGTAGATCGCATAGTTAAACTAACCATACACTTTGACCATGTGTCCATACCATTCTAGGGGTGCACAATTTTCACTAAGGGCCACATAGTTTGGGAAGACCATTATTAGAGAATGAGAAATTCCACTGAAACCTCACAAAGGTATAACACACAGTTACAAAAAATTTAATCTAACAATGATCTATAACCATGCATCATTCCCCCAAATTCATATATTTTTATCCTCTAATCCACTGAATCATCCCAGCCCCAAAAAGGAAAAAATTTTACATCAAGTAAAAAATAACATTAACCTATAGGGAGTCACAATATTGTTTTTAATTATGATTTTTAATTTTATTTCTTGTTTTTACTCATTAAAATCAACCATCACAATTGGGTAATTATAAAATATGTATCACACATAAACATAAACATTATTATGCCTATTTTATAATACCGGTTCATATACTTATCCATCTAATTGGAAAAGTAAAACATATTTTGTGAATATTTGTAGTTTACCACCTCATAAAGAAGATATATTTAGTTTTTCATTAAAACCTCTTATAGCTGGTCATAATGATTGTTCTAAATTAAATAATATTATATATGAATAAATATTATTATAGAAATATAAGGTATAATTTACCTTCTTACCCTACCTCTTGTAAAGAAAATGTAATTTCACTCATGCATATGTGTGGACTACCACATCCATTATGCAATGTGATTCATTTTCATGTCCAACATTAAAGAACGATCATAAATATGTGTATAATGAATATATATTACATTTTTATCAATATTAAAATAATTTAGATGATGGAACCATGATAAATTTGGATAGACTAAAACTATAAAATTGGATGTTATATGAAACATGAAATAGTTATCACTAGAAAATAATGCATTTATAAAATTATTATTCATAAATTAGTGTTTAAATTCTATAAGTGGATCATATATGAAGATAAAATTATATTTTTTCTATTTAATATAAAATATAAAAATTAAATTTATTAATAAATTTGATAAAATTACCTATAATTAATGTTGTACAAGAGGAGTGGGTTTATTTCAAAGTTTAATACTAATACAAAATTTATTATGATTAGGATTTCATTGGGTGAATTAAATGAAATTTCATTCATACATAACAAATATTTTTATATTCTATGATTATTTCCCAAAATTTAAAAGTTACATTTTGATTTCCAATTTCTATGTACATAAAATTATAAAAGAATTTATTTATTGAAAACCAAAAATTTTATTTAATTAAGTCATGATTATTTTTCCTATATTTTCATATTTTTATTTTAATGTTGTCAACAACGTTTTTCACAATCTCTTTGTTCTAATTAATTTCATTTTCACCCGCTTTTTAATTTCTATAAATTTTTTAAAAGTAATATTCTAACTTGATGATTATTAATTCTCTTAAGGAATCCATGAAAATTTTCCATATTTATTTTCAATGAAAATTATTTTCCTAGTAATCTAGAAATTTATATATTTCAATGTGTTTGATTTAAAGAAAAAGGGCATTTTCCTCATGAAATCTCCCCATTATCATGTAAAAGTATTTCCTTCCATGTCAACATTATTCCATGAATATAATGATTTAATAAGTATACAATATAATGTTAATATCTACCTTATCACTTTCAATGTAATATGATTATATTGTTCAATTTATTAACTACGAAATATTAATATTCTGTATGCTAATATTTTAATATAAATGTTTTTGTGATCATATATAGTGTTCTAAATTTTATTTATATCAAAAATTAATTTTAATAATTATATGATTGGTAGAACCCACTAGGGATCCTTGATTCATCGATATATCATATGAGAAAAACATGACTAGGTATTTTCAATAATCCAAGCCTATTTATGTATGATGTCTTCACATAAGGCCATTATGGTTGGATTTTGAAGTCAAACAATATAAATGATATTATTATAAAACTAGTTATTTTTATCTATGTGATTATTGTTATAGTTATGTTTTCCATTGATATAATACCCTTTAATGATATTAGTTATAATGAATATTGATTAATTTTCTTCTCATCCATTTTATTTATGTTTTATTTAATCTATTATACCTTCTATTGTATTATATCCCTTACTAATCAATTTTTTCCTTCTATTTGTATGTTTTCGTTTACCTAGTATATAATGAAGGGTTAGGTGAATGATTTATGGATTTACTAAAAGAAATAATAATGATCTCACTATATTTTTTATGTTTTATTTCATTTTTTATAATTATATATGTGAATAATTTGTGTTTCTAGCCTCAAAAAACAACAAAACTAGTTGATCCTTCAATATTTTATTCATAATATCATGTTTCATTGTAGAAAAATAATCACCATATCTAGGTTAATTTAGGTAGGGTGTTACATTTATAATTCTATGGTCAAGATTCATAACCCATTATTACACCAACATATTCCATAATGGTAAGGTGCATGATTATGGTACTTTCTTCGATTGGATCATATTACATTTTCATTGTGGTGATAACTATTATAAAAAAATTTACTAGTTGTCAATTCCATTGGAAACATACTTGTTAAAAGGAATATCTAGTTGGTCAAAGGGGAACACCAATAATAAATTGATTGTCTCTTTTTTGATAAGTGCTATTCAATGTCATTATCCTACTAGGTGAGTCCATCATTTCCATACTACTAATCAACTATATTTTTTCATGACCCTTTATAATAAATAACTCTAAAGTTAATATGTTTAAAAATATTACCAATAGTCATGTAATCCAATAGTCAAGTAAGGTTAGATCCCAATGGTTACTTTTCCCTTTATACCCTACATATTCCCCACCATTAACATATATTGATGTTTTTTGTATCACTTGAAAACGTTTCTACATATCCCATGATAATTTATATAATATTACTAAATCTTATAATACTTTTCATTGTTTTTATATCCAAAGAGATCATCATTGTATAATTAAATCCAATGGGGTGTACATTATTGTGTGCATTGTTATTATTTTATCTCCAAATAATAATTATAGATATTATAGTTAATATTAATGAATTATATCTAATTATATTATGAATAATAACTTTCATTTGAGGTTCTCATAAAGCACAATCACTGTGAAATAAATTAATTTAATAAAATAAATGAATACTTTAAAAGTTATAATTAATCCAAAACTCAATATCTTAAATAAGAGTAAGAGACTAAAATTTCAATGATATCCACATAAATAACTAGATTCTATAATTATTTAAAATTATAAGAAATGATCATTCAATTTCATTCAATAATTCATTCAGTGATCTCAAACACACATAAAAACCCATCAATTTTGAACAATAAAATACTAAGTGATTGTGTCTGACCACATCGTGTACCAATAGATATATCCTTAATATGAAGAACCTGTGATACCACTTATTATCATTGATCCTTTATTTTCGTACTGGGGTTGTTCTATCCTAGATAAATTTAAATTTCCATTTCACACAGATCACAAATTCCCCTTGAATTCCCTTTGTTTATGAATCCTTGTATTGATGTTCTTATCACCTATTTGAAACTAATTTCTAGCCTTAACACATTCTACCCTATATATTTTGTCATCATATAAGAATAATAAACTGATATAAATGGTTAGTATATAAACAAATAAAATAATGTATACATCAATGTTATTATTTCTACGTTTTAATTGTTTCCTCGTTTTAGTTTTAAAATTCCATAAGAAATATTTCTAGAGATAATTTTTTATTTGAAAAATTATATTTTTTACCATTGGATTTATTAGTATTTTTTGAGACTTAGTTAATACTACATAATCCTATAAGTCATTTATTTTTAATCATGTCATTAAAAAAAATTCATATATAGATTTAAAATACAATGTATTTTATTGAATCAAAATTTTGAGATAAGTGGGGACTTGATAGGAAGTGAGATTTTTTATGCCTGATATCAAATATAAAGTATAATAATTATAACCCAAACTGTTTTACATATAAAATTTCAACACAATTTCATAGTGTGGATCACATATCGCAATAATATTTTCACCACTTCAAATAATATTTGAAAGCATTTAAATATTTGTGGTGGTGAAATATTTATTATACCTTATATTTGAGGAAATTGGTCAGTACATGAAAGAAATAAAATCAAAACATCATCCAAATAATTCCAGTTTTTGTTCATGAATTTATACTTCTAAAATATTCACTTTGATTTATTGGAATAGTATTACAAAAACATAATTTCCTAAGAACCATATCTAATATAAGAATAATGTCACTTGTATATGTTACTTCATTTGATTATCCTCCATTACTTATTTCCTCATTTTTACTCAAAAAAGGGGGTCTCATTCACATATATTCAATTCCATCATTGTGTTATGGTTTATGAAACTACAAAGGAATTATTTTTGTTTCTACTCTTTAATTTATACTAGAGTCACATAAGAATTTTTATCACTAGTGAGTATTTATTCATGTGTTTTTTCATTATTCACACACTAGAATAGCTTATTTCAATTTAATCAATAATGTTTCATTAAATTCATAATATAATCTATGTGTAAGCTATGATTGGTTATTTTTTCACCCTTAACTGATTTCCAACAATACTTTCCTCAAATATAGTAAATTTTTTACCAGCAGATCAAATATTATTTTAATATAAGTTCCCTTCTTATTTTTCAAAGTATTAGAGGATATTATTATGAATCCATTATATTCTCCCTTACAATAATCATTGTCAATATATAAATTTTTATAAAGATTAATCTTCTCTCATTCAAACATACCTCATGTAGTGATGTATCATTTGAGATGTTTTTGTTGGATATTTTCATCCACCATTGATCCCATAAGATTATTAACACACACTCATTTTGTGGGATAATATATACAATAGATGATTGTTAATGATACTTTATAGTGAGATTTTTTACTTCCTAATTTTGAAATTTATTTCTATTTATCCACAAATTTTATTTTTTTGTAGATTTCAATGGAAACTTTTCGATTCTTCCCAAAGGGGGATCCTCTTATATTCATTAGAATTTTCCAACCACTCTTTGAAATACTTTTTACTTAAATAATTATCTTTTAATTGTGTAACCTTATATTTAATTACTAAATTAACTTATATTCTATATCTTTTTCTCTCAATATTTTTAAAAGGGTTAATTTTAATGTTTATTTTATTTATTTTATCTATTTATTTTCCAACATAATATGCTTATTCTTCATATATACCACATTATACCTTTATATTATAGCCATTTCTGTAATTTCAATATTCAATGCCTCCACATCTTATTTTAAGAATATATTCTAAGAAACCAAATTTTCCATGAATATATAATTCATTCCATGCCTAATTTTTAGATGATACACCTTCTCATCCATGGATTGAATATTATATCGTTTTCTTCCTGAAAACTTTATATAATGGTCACATGAAATCATTTAAATGTCATAATTATAAATTGAATCCAAAAAAACCAATAAGATTGACTCCTAATTTTATTATTTTGATATATTTTCAAAAAGTTTTTAAATTTTGTTTTATAAAAAAATTATGGGTTTTCACATAAATTTGACTGTCCATATTCTATGGTTCTTCTTGATTTATATTTCTTATTCTTTCCTTTTTTTCATAAATCATTTATTCATTAAATTAGACCACTGATTTCTCAATATAATAAGAGAAATAGTCTTCTCTATAGGTTTACATTAGAAGACCCATAAAATACATTTAATTTGAAAAACAAATTTCTTATAATATCCAAATATCAAAATAACTAACACAATTAATGTTTTCCTCCATCACCTCTCTTGATAAACAAAGGTAAAATAATTTTTGGTTTTAGATATTTTATTATTTTATTTTGGTTTCCCAAATCAGTATCTAGTTGAAAATATTCCCTGTTCTCTTTTCCAAAATATTATAGAATCCAACAAATTACCTTTTCTATAAATTAATGTTAATTCCACATAAAAGGTATTAAATATTATTTAATTAATGTGTGAGAAATATAAAATAAGAATTATTTGTTAAATAGTATATTATAATATATTTTCTTTAATTCCATATGTTGGGTCTATGATGAATTTAATCATATTGGGAGGGGGGTTGGGTGAATCTATATTGATACTAAATTATAAATTTTATATTCTATTACTTTCCCATATCATTTAGTTCTTATTTTATTAAATGGAAGATATTCAATCAATTAATTTTACATTATTTTAATCTTACATAATATTATGTATGAATGATTTACTAAAAAAATATAATAATTTTACATGGTTCACCACAAAGAACTAATGTTTGGAATTTACACTTGGTGATGTTATAATTTATGAGAACATATGAAATTAAATTTCAATTAATGTGTATTTTTATGCCACATTATTCAAAGTTTCACTACCCTTAAAGGGTTCTAGAGAGACTCCTTATCAGTCCATGGGTTATCCCAATTATACGCAACTTCAAAATACATCACTGAATGATATGGTTAGTTTATAAAAGTGATTTTATATCCACATTAGTTTTTATGTTTTTTTGCATCATATCTCTAGATTTTATTATTCAATTCAATCCATAAATTTTTCACTTCTAATCCCACTGGTTCAGATGAGATCAACACCTCTATGTGAGGGTTGAGTCTATTTCGTCCATAAAACACAAAAAAACCCACAACATTTAAAAGATGAATATAATTCATCATTATAATTATTCTATTTCTCTTCTTTATAAATAACTTGATGTACTAGTGTAGATCCTCCATTATCCATCATCCTTATCTCATTGATTAATGAGGCATGATAATTGAATTAATCTGTGTGACTACACATTCATCTTATATGAACACGATCTCTCAATATATTCTATCATAATTTCTCTAACTTCTATATGAAACATTTATAAAGATCCATCATGTATAAACACTAAATTCAATTTTTGTGATTAATATCATTTCCAATTATTAACCATGAACATGAAACTTGTACAATTTTTTTAATATTATCATTATATTTGAATCAAATTGGTTAAGTCTCATGAAACATGATTATATATCTTTTCATTAAACTATAACTAAAAGTTCCAATAATTGGTACAATCATCTTTAAAATAAGATGATCTTCATTATGGTGTGTTCTTTTACTTTATTAATAGATTAGGAAACTATTATATTCTTCATCTTGTGATTCTATACAAAATACGATATTAAAGAAAACTAAATGAAATCCCATTTATAAAAATTCCATAAACATCAAGGAATGAATATTCAATTCATCGTGATCACTATTATTTTTGTAGCATTCGATTATTCTATGGTGTAGATGTTTTTAAATGGGATGAACCATTAATATCCATCTAACACTATTTATGGAATTTTCCTTCTTCCTATGAAAGGATAATATTTACTTAATGATATAGTATCAATCTTATAATATGATATGATTAATATCATTGACATCATATAGAATCATTTATCTCTCATATTTTAATTTAATCAGAATGTAAGATGTTAATTTCACTATAATTAAAATAGTAGTTAATCTATTTTTTGTATTTTCAAAGTGATGGAGTGGCAGTAATATAGTGACAGTGCAATTTATACTGTATGATATTTAAAAAGTCCTTACATTATAAGATTAATCAGCAGTTGAAATAAATTATTAGATATATTAGATATATTTGGAATCATAACGATCAACTTTTTAGAAATGTTGAGTAGGTAGTACACACTGAAATAATAAGGGTTATTATATGGATATTAAAAGAGGTGGACTTATAACCATAAAGAAGTAGGATCTAAATAATGATGTAGATGATCAATATACAAGAGGGGGGGGGGGGGTGAATTGTACACTTTAAAAATTTCCTTAATCAAGGAAAGATCTAAGTTTAACAAAGTTAAACTTAGCATATTCACAACACCTCTAACACCAATCAAAAGATTGAGACAAAGTATGAAGTTACAAACATCTAGCTCTATACACTTGCTTAAATATGGAAAGTGATTCTGAAAAACCAATTCCGGAAATATGGATCCAGAAAATGAAACTTAACCAAAGTTTACAATATGAGATTCTACCGTAATGTATATAGAATCTAACTGAATCAGAGTACACAAGTGTAAGGAAGTATAATATGGTTATACTTTCTTAAACATACAAAATACAACAGAAAAGATAAACTTGTAACAAAAATAAGTAACGAGATATAAATATTTTAACCCAAAGAGAAGGGTATCCAAAAACATTGGATAAAGTTACATTGATTTATACTCTCAAGAAAGTATGTCTTACCGACACCCGGGTAAGCTCTCGATATGAATATTGGAGTCTCTTTCTTGCTATTCCCACAAGCCCTCAACTTCATGGTAGTTGGAACCTCTATCTTCCTCAGCAAGGAAGCCCCTGAACATCAATGTAGTCAGCACCTCTGTCTTCCTATCCCCTGAATCCCTCAAATGTAATCACCAACATTCAGAGTCGCACAAAGCAATTTGAACAAGCAGTTCAGTACGTACAAGGCATGAAAATCTTCTCTCTCTAGAAATCACCTTAATAGTATGCAGTCTCTAGAGTGATTAACTTGTTATTGAGCTATTTCAAATGAGCTCTTATTTACAGGCTTGGTAGCAACTGTCAGCTCCCTCCTCCAACGGTCATATTTTCCTTAAATTTCAAAGGGTACTTTACACATGTCACTCAAACAACAGTTAGTCAATAACTGAATACATGACATCATTTTGTAATGAAACAAGTATAAGAATAAGCAAAACTGAAGTTCCTAACGTAAGAAAAATAAGGTTTGTAGTCTAACCAAAATGGAATTCGGAGTATATAATAAAGAGATGTTCAGATTCTGTTTTTTAAGAAATTTGTAATGAGAATTCGTAATCAAAATTCGTAATGAGAATTCATCATCAGAATTCATAATAAGAATTCGTCATCAGAATTTGTAATGAGAATTCATCCCTGGAATTCGTAATCAGAAATCATAATGAGAATTCATCATCAGAATTTGTAATGAGAATTCATTACTGGAATTTGTAATGAGAATTCGTAATCATAATTTGTAATGAGAATTTATCACTGGAGTTCATAATGAGAATTCGTAATGAGAATTCGTAATGAGAATTTATCACTGGAATTCATAATGAGAATTCGTAATTAGAATTATGTGCTAGAATTCGTAATTAGAAATACAATACCTTACATCTAAGTATTTATATGATTCCGAGGTTTTGGACTTCAATCCGAAATTTATACTTAGAAAAACTTACGATATTAATACCAAAATATAGGTAAGGGTAAATTTATTTAACAAAAGAAATTTTCCTTATCGAAGTAAAATATGTATTTGCTTAAGGATAAGGTGTTTGTGATTTTCAAAACAAGAATGAATGGAAAAATCACAAGGAAAACCTTTTTGACTCAACAAAAGATTATATGGTGGTGGTGATTGGAAGCATCATAATGGAAATAAAATAAAAAATAAAAACTGTTCACTTTATTGAGTATCACTGGGAATGTTAGATCGATATAAATATCATTATCTTATATAATCATTATTTGAATTAATTTAATTATTATTCCCTTTTTGATTTGGGTTAAAGAATGGACCATATAGATGTTTTGCCTTTTCCATGAATTTTTTTATTTATATCATTTTTATCATAGTTTTACAAGTGTTTTTCATGTGGTTTCACATTAAATTATAGTGATGTGGGTCTATGTTTTTTCCATGTTCCATGAACAGTATATGTGGTTCATTATAGGGTTATTCCATCAATACATAATGTATCAGTGGAATTTCATATTGTGGATTAATATTATATAGGCAATGTAGAAAACTAGTTGTATTAATGGTCATTGTTGGGATGATCACAGATGATTAGAACTTTGAAAATTTGTCTTTAAGATAGGTCTAGCAGAAATATTCAACCCAATACCTTGTAAGATTATATCATTAATAATATCTTCAACTAAATTTTTATATAATGTATTAGGATTTCGAAATTTATTGTTGGATTGTGTCAAATAAGAGAAAGGTCTTGAAAAATATTTTTTATGGAAAAAAAATTGGGTTTTAGAAAATGAAAATATGGGATTAACACGATTATAAAAAATTTGATCTTCTGTTTTTGGAGAAATGATAGAAGTGATGAAATATTAATAATCATAAGGGAGGAAAATAAATCACTAAAGATAATTTGTATATAGAATTTTAAAAAATGTGGTTTTCAACATATGGGAATATATGATATCATTTAAAGGCAAAACTAAATTAGCTGATATGAATGAGAGTGTAAGAAAATAGATCTTCTTTTCAGGTATGTTTTCCTTTTTCTGGAGTTTTTTAGAAAAAAGAGGAATTTATGGAAATTTCTTAAGTACATTTAGTGTACTTTATGAGTACATGATGTGTACTCAGTTTTAGTGGGTAGCCGGGTGCTGGCCATGTAACGGTCGTGCACACGGTCGTGTGTGGTGACCTGGAGACTGCCTAATGTGGGGTTGATAAGGGTAAGTACACACCGTGTACTTTCAGTTTTTTTCATTAAACGCACCGGGGTTGCGTCTGATGGACAAAATTTTCTCCTTCTCGACCTAGTTCATCCAAGAGTGTCCTTACATCAGCGGTTTTTCCTTGATCCGCCAATCAAGCATCCATCCTCTGATTCGACCGTCGTTGATTGCGTTGGTATCACCTCGGTATGCTCTTCCTTCTTCTATATCTTCATTTCCTGATTCCTCCCCTTTCTAAAGTTATCTCTGGTTGAACATTTTAGACGTATTTTTTTTAGATCTACAGTGTTCTTGGGAAATTCAAGGCTTGAGGCTCACGTATAATGATGCTATAACACATAGGAAGGTGGTCTGTGCCTTTCCGTAGATAGTATTTGAGTTATATGTGAAAAATTGCCCAATACCTTTGAACAGGGTATTGCGTGTTTATGGTCTTAGCCCTTTTAATTACCTACTAGGATTGTATTCTTGAGTTGAGTTTAGTTGAATGTGAATAGGATTAATTTCTATGCTTGGAAGTGTTTTCCCATGCATATTTTGTTTATGACCGTTTGGTCTTTCTTAGCCTGTTAGGCTACCTTGTTTTTTCCCATGCCTTGTATTTTAGGATGGTGTGATTATTTATCTGACATGCTATTATGATATAGACTAGTTATCCAAGTAGTTATTGAGGTTTAATTAGGCCACATTTCATTGATATGCTTGTTTGAATTACACAGGGCCGTGAGAACCTGGTGTAGTGGACCATAGGAAGAATAGACGTAAGGGCTTCTCCAGAGTGTCCATTATTATTATCATGATGTGAGGCCATAAGGGTAATTGACGTAAGTGATTCCATAGAGTGTCTGTAGTTCCTCAACGCGGGCCACAAGGGCAATGAGATGTAAGTGCTTACCCAAAGCATGTTTTAGTTACCGATAAGAGACTATAGGGGGAATTGACTATGAGTGCTTCCTTAGAGAGACTGTACTAAAGCTAAACCAGAGGGGTTTGGCTGTGTGTACTTACCAGAGGGTTGCTTGTGCTTTTTAGGTAGGACCAGAGGGGATTAGGCTGTGAGAACATCCTTGAGGGGTAACTATTTGTGATTATCTATTTACATGCTCTGTAGAACTGATTACTTTGAAACTGTGGATTTGTTACTGTCGAGTACTTCCTTGTTTACTACTTCTTTTGCTTATTGCCCACCATATATATTCACTGATTGTTAGGCACATATCCCTTGGTGATTTCCTACTGGTATTTAGTCTCACACCCCATTTGGGTCATGATTTTGGGCCGAAACAGATTATATTGTTGCAGGTATAGATAAGGGAAAACACCCTTCTACTTCAGGTACTTGACTACTTTGGAACTAGAGAGCATGAGACTAAGCTGGGGATTGCGATGATGGGGAGTTATTTTCTTGTTTTCTTTTGTACTATGGTTTAGTACTGTATTTCAGCATTGTGATGTGTTTGGATGCTTTCTTAGACATATGTACCATGTATGATTATATATGTGCTCGAACAACTTATTACTTTCAGTATTCCGCTATTTATTGTTATATACCATTAATATTGCTTCCACTATTGTTATCTATTTATCTTCTGCTATGTTAATCTGCCAATGAGGGCATAGTTTCCCCACTATCACACCCAAGACCCTCACTACTAGTTGGCAGCCTCTGACATTAGGGGAAATGCGCTTGATTCCATGTGACCAACCGGGTACGGGGCACCTCTGGGCGGCTTCCGGAACCGGGATGTTACAAAGTAGTATCAGAGGAATTATTTTCTCTTGACTTACTATTTGGAACCTATATCCAGGTATAAGAAGAAATAGGTACTTGGTAATAAGCTGTGCCCTGGAGTAGCTAACCCGTGTGCAGGGGAAAATCCAATCAACCGTGTTATTGCAATTTATATGGTTTTTCAATTATTACAGTTGATTGGATTTCACCTTGGGCGATTCAAATGCTTTATGCTATTATTGTTGATGTTATTGAGCTTTTATTTTTGTTGCAACCTGATGAGATGAGGATATGACATTCCATGCATCATATAGGAACTTGCTAGAAATCAGATGTCATGCATTCTTTCCATGCCATTTAGGTTGCATTAGCAATTGCATGTTTTTGACATTGATTTTGTGCTAGATATGAATGCTATTTTGATAGATGCCTTGATAGAATACCTTTTCGATAGGGTATTGTTTGTGTAAGGTTTTGTTTGAATGAATGCAAAAAATTGGTTCTTGAGGTGTTATGGTACCTCATGGATCAAAATTTGGTGGATCATTGCCTTGTTTTCCACATATATGACATGTATAAGATTCCAAGCTTTGATTCACCTGGAGTATGGGCTCTCACGGATCGGAATTTGGCATATTAATGTTCGTTTCAGTGTTTTTCTTGGATCTGGAGTAGTTTTTGAGGCTTACTATCTAGAAAACCCAGAATACGTGTCGTGTAATGATGAGTACATGCCATGTGTTCTTCTATTCATGAAGAAACTGTTTTTATTATGTACACGCCATGTAGTCTCAAACTGTGTCACTGGCTATGTGGGCAGAGACATGGGGTTTATAATCTTTGGTAGGAGATGTCGTGTACCAGATGTACACGCCGTTTTGTAGAACCGTGTAACAGACTATGTCACTAACAACACGGGTCAGTTGAGTCTTTTTTAATACATTATGTGTCTATCTGAAACATGTCGTGTAGTGTAAATCGAGTACATGACCGTGTAATGAGCAATATGGGTTGGTTAAATATTCTTGTACATGTCGTGTTTGGCATAAACACACTGTGTATAGTTAGTTGTGTGTTCAACCATGTAACTAACAACATGGGTAGTTGAAAACTAAGCAGTATAGGCTGTGCCCATTTGGAACTCATCGTGTAGGGTGAGATATGTAACTAACCGTGTGACTAACATCATGGGTTAGTGAGGTTCGTCTAGTACATGCTGTGTTTGGAACTAACACGCCATGTAGTCTTGTTCTAGGGGAGCCATGTGGCTTAGCCGTGTAAAATAACTCGGGTAGGGGAAGAGGATTCAAGTACACACCATGTGTTAGGAAAACATGCTGTGTGCATGGGGTGTTACATGACATGGGTTGGCAGAAGTATATGCCCATGTGAAGGCTTAAGGGAACACACCGTGTAGACAATATGCATGTCGTGTATCCATGTTTTAAAAAACATGAATGCTTTCTTTCTATAGTACCCTTATTATACTTCTAAGTTGAATTCCCTATTAATCTTGATCTAAGGTGTGCACTTGAACTTACAGAGTCATGCCTCAGAGACATCCTTTGGTTGTCCTCCAGTTACTGGGCAGTGATCAGACATTGGATATGGCTGGTCATGGACTACCAGCATATCCTCTAGTAGTTCAAGTATTTGCACCAGCCGTCATTCCAGACACAGGTGCTGATGCAAAGTTCAGAGAGGGATTTATGAGGTTCATGCATACCTTTTGGGGAGTATCACATCCTTCCCCTTCTATGGAAGAGTCGACGTGGGTTTTCCAGCAGCAGCATCCTCCCACTTTCACCGAGGAAGGAGGATGTCAGGCTGAATAGTCGTAATTAGAATCCATGATTTCGATCTTTTAGCATCTAGAGATGCCTCCAGAGAGGAGGGTCAAGATCACTATGTACATGCTTCGGGATTCCTCCAAAATATGGTGGGATGTGATATCATTGGCAGGACACCAGCAGGTCATGGCTTGAGATGAGTTCCAGTGTTCCTCCTATGACTTCTTCTATCCGGAGACCATGAGGGAAAATCGAGACCGAGAGTTCATGAGTATGGAGTAGGGCACCCCCTCAGTCCTGGAGTACTCTTCTTTTTTCAATGAGCTTTAGCAATTCAGACCTATTCCTGGAGGTGATGAGTTATTCCTAGTAAGGAAGTTTGAGGATGGTCTGAGGAACAACATCTAATCATAGGTGAACATCTTCAGGTTGACTTCCATCACTTCTATCATCAACCAAGAGCTGATCATTGAGTGTAATCAGAGGGATTCTGGAGTTGTGATCCAGAGTAGATCAACATCTAGAGTTAGTACCCCTCCTACTGATAGTAGGAATTATCACATGGGGTCTTAGTGTGGTGATCCGAGGAGGTGAGACACTTCTTATAGTAGCCAGATGGTGTGCTACTAGTGTTATAAGAGTGGGAATACGAGGTCACATTGCCCGAGAGACCTAGTGGAGTGCCAATCTTGTGGCAAGATGGGGCATCTTTAGCATTTCTATCAGATCCTCTCACCATCAGCTGGTGTCAGGGGTTCTTCTATGACTCTGTGTTCAGGAGAAGCACCACCAGTTTTCACTAGTTTGGGAACTAGAGTTCTATCGGTCGTTCATGACGAGGTAGAGGTCATGAACATGGTAGTCAGTCATCAGGATTTCAACGAAAGCAGGATGGATTAGCTCAGAGTGGCTAGGCAGGGTCACAAGGCCATGGTGTAGGTAATAATTTTGTAGTGGAGCATACCCAGTTGGAGTAGGATCTCAGACCCTCTACAGTTCGAGGTATGATTCTAGTTGCCTCAGTTTTAGCTTCTGCCCTTTTCGATATAAGGGCTTCCCATAACCTTATATCTGTTGCTATTGTGGAGAACCTTATGCTCTGTATCCTTTCTTCTACCGAGTTTTTTATGCTTGAAACACCATTGGGGACTAGAATGGTTAGTGTACGTCAGTGCAAGGAGTGCTCTCTTGAGGTTGGTGGGTGTCACTTCTTATGGGACCTTTATGTCATAGAGGTGATGGGCCATGATGTCATTCTCGGATTGGACTGGTTAGTTCCCTTCCAAGCTATTATCGATTGCTATCACCGTAGGGTGAGTTTCACATCACTAGAGGGTGGATCGTTTCTTCATAAGGGAAAATGGTATTTCCAGGCAAGCAGAGCAGGAACCAAGAATCATGGGTTGGGAGGAGTTATAGCCCAGATTTCTAGTCTATATCTGGATGACTAGGGAACTTCACAGATGGAATTTCCCCTAGAGTTGAATTGTTTCAGGAATGTATTTCTTGGAGAATTTTTAGGTTTTCTTCAAAAGAAAGAGGTGGAATTTTCTATTGATCTTGTTCCAGGAGTGGCACTAATGTCCATTCCTCATTATAGAATGGCTACACCAGAGTTGTAGGAGCTCAAGAAGTAGTTAGAGGAGTTGTTGGAAAAGGGTTTTATCCATCCCATTAATTATCATTGGGGTTCTTCTATCTTGTTTGTGAAAAAGGTAGGCAATACCCTCAGAATTTGTGTGGATTATCAGAATTTTAACCAGTTGACAGTCAATAACCGATATCCCTTGACGAGGATTGATGATATCTTTGATCAGCTTTGAGGAGCCCAGGTTTTCTAAAATATTGACATGATATCCTGTTATCATCAGGTTCACGTTAGGCCATCTGATATACCTATTATAGCCTTCTGGAGTAGGTATGGTATATACGAGTATGTGGTTATTCTGTTTGGTCTCACAAACGTGCCTGCAGTTTTCATGGCACTGATGAACCGAGTGTTCCACCCATACTTGGATTCGTTCGTGTTAGTCATCGTGGACGATGTCTTGGTGTACTCTCACACTCAACACGACCATGCTACCCATCTTGAGATCATTTTGAGTACACTGAGAGAGCATCAGTTATATGTTATTCTCTCAAAATACAACTTTTGGATGGACCAAATTCACTTCTTGGGTCATGTTATCTCGAAGACCAGAGTATTAGTAGACCCAGAGAAAGTGAGAGCTGTAGTTTTCAGGGAGCAGCCGAAGAATGTATTTTAGGTACAATGTTTTCTAGGGCTGGCTAGATAATAAAGAAATTTCATACAAGACTTTTCACGCTTAGAAATTCCATTAATGGGCCTGGATAAGAAGGGTGCAAAGTTCTTATGGTCAGATTCTTGTGAGTCAGCCCTTCAGGAGATGAAATGGAGGTTGACTTCAGCAACGATATTAGTATTTCTAGAGCTGGAAAAGAGATATATAGTGTATTGTGATGCATCAGGTATCGGGCTTGGAGTAGTTCTTATATAGGGGGAAGGAGTCGTTGCATACGAGTCTCGGCAGTTGAGGCCATATAAGATAAATTACATGACAGACGATCTTGAGTTGGCTGTAGTAGTTCATGCCTTATGCTGTTGGAGACATTATATGTTGGGAGAGAATTTTGTGGTTTTCACAGACCATAAAATCCTCAAGTATATCTTCACTCAGCGTGACCTGAATTTGAGACACTGAAGCTAGTTTGAGTACCTTTAGTCTTTTGACTTTGAGCTTGCCTATATGCCTGGGAAAGGCAATGCAGTGGCTAATGCGCTGAGCATGAGAAATCAAATACAGGCAGTTCAGAAGTCCAGCAGGGAGTGGCAGCTTATGGATATGTTCTCTGAGATTCATTTGGAGGTGCATGATAGGCAGGGGAAGAAATTTCTTTCTTATATAGATGTTACCTATACTCTTCTTGATCGAGTGCGGATGGGGTAACTATCAGATTCTGAAGGCCTTGTCTTACAGGAAAGCATGGTCGGAGAGTACCATAATCTTAGATAGACTGCAACATCCCAGGTAAATGAAGAATAAGACATTTTTCATATTTATTAATATTTGTGAATTAAATAGTAATTTTACTTTAAAGTGGTTTCTATGTTCGACAGCGTACCCGATATGCAACAACGAGTTTTTTTTGGAATCTTACGTTGCACACTAGTAATATAATATTATTTTTTTAAATGGTAGTTAACTCCAAGATGTTGTATTGTAGGGAATGAATGAAACTATCTAAAATATTATTATTCATGTTTTTTAAATGTAATTACATTATCCAATAAAAAGTTAGAGGCTTAAAATGTGAATGAATCTAATTTTAATCATAATTTACATTAAAAGACCGATTTATCACCTTTTAATGGAGAACCCTCTTTCAATATAGTTTTGGTAACTTTAATAAATTCTAATTGAACAAATAAAATCCTTATTTAGAATGGGGACATCAAATTTTAATTTGGGTAATTTTTTGGATAAAGTTCATTTTTTAATGAATAGTGAAAAATATTGCATTTTAATTCAAAACTACGTTTTAATATAATATATTTATATGGTTAGATTATCTTTTTAATTGGGTTCAAAATTTAATTAGAATATATTTTTACCATTTAATCTATTGTTGGTCATTGGAATTTATTTCACTTTGAAATTGGACATAAACAAGTAGCAATATTTTGATAGTTATTGGTTCTTAAAAACACACTATTTGTTTTGATAACGGGAATTAATTTTAAAATTAATTAATGCCACTTATGTGTTTTGAATTTGGAAAAATAGACATCATTTTTGAATTCAGAATATCAAATATATCTTAGGCTGAATTTTTGGTATTTTTCTGAAAAACTTCAATTTTTGATGATTAGTGAAACCACTTAATGGTAGTTACAAAAAACCGACTTTTCCATTTAAATAAAATTTTACCACTTCTATGAATTGAATTTAAAAAATACGACATACATCGTTGTTATCAAGAAGTAAAATGTGGTTCATTAAGATGAAAATAATTTTTGGTGAATAGTAACTTTTGACTTTTATTTACCACGATTAAAGGTAAATAGGGTAATTCAAGGTTAAAAGAATATTATAATATTTCAAAATTACCTTAACACTTTTCCAAACCTTATTGGTTGCATCATTAACGACAATGGGCATATTGGGGTCGATTTTGGGACCCCATTGAGCCACTTGGGTGTGATAATGACAATTTAGATTAATTAATTTAATGTAAAGACAAAATTGACATTAACTAAATAACTTTTAGTAATTAATTTTTATATGGTGTTATACAAGTCATATTTTCAACTATAAATATTCATGGGAAAGATAAAACGATTTAATACATTATGGTATTTTTTTATGATTTTTAGACAACAAATAATTTAAAGTATTTATGACCCAATAATGATGCAGTGTTTACCACATTAATAAATCATTTAAATAAATTAGATTATAATGATTAAAATAATATAAAAAACATGTCAATTTCTGATTTGACGATTTTATTTCGACCATGATTCATATTTTATTTATCTTTAAGGAATTTTGGACCATTAGAAACCGAATATCATTATATAATAAAATAATAGTTTCACACTTTCCTAAAGAGCCCATCATCCCCCATATAAAAGGCGACCACTTATAACCAATTCCTAATTGCTCTAAAGCCTTCTGGATCAACCAAAATCTACCCAATTAAATTACCTACATCCCTATCTTCCCTTTAGAAGCCTTACCTTAGGTAGAAGGCACTTCAAGAAGTCCTTTTGGTTCAAACCAAAAGAAGTTATGCAAATTAAAGGTAACAGTTTCTCTTAAATTGTTATCTTTTATTTTACTTCTCCAACCCCTAAACTCTTTTTATTACATTATTTTTTAACAACACCAGTATCCTAAACATACTAGGATGTTGTTATGAGAAGGATTTGAACTACACATACACACACCTCCATCTAATGGGTGAAGAACATAATGTTTCTGTTGATGGAAAACTAACGCCACAAGAAACGATGATTGTTCGATTATCTCCTACCGCATCTCATGGTGGCCATTATGATGGAACTGTATTTATATATGATATATATCATGTTTATGTTTTCTTTATGCTTTTTTATTTTCCATTTATATCATGCCTTTATGGTCTCCATAGTGGGTAAATACGATAATCTCATTTGAGGAAGTGCGGACTACCGCCCCCTCAAAGTGATGTGACTCGTTAATGCCTTATGTGGGATGTATAAAGGATAGAGTTAATGATATTATATATGATATTATAATGTGATTATAATATACCTATGTATCATTATGTTTAAATTAAATTAAAATAAGAAATATAAATAAAAGTAGCCTTCATGCGTACGTATGGCTTACCGTCTCCAAGAACGGTGCATTTCATTTCATACGTCCATATGTTGTGTACTATTATAAATAAATATATATGATAGATATATATGATATATTGGATATATAAATCCTGAATATAATTCTAGATATAATGAACCTTTGACCACATGAACAACATGTAATTATAAGAAGTCCATTTTTGACTCAAGTACCAAATATCGACAAAACAAACATTATTAACTTAAATGGTTAAATAATGTTTATAACATGGTAATAAGTGATATAAAAGGAATAATAAACATGAAAAATGTTCTTAACCAAGTATAAATTAACTTTAGTTTATTATTCAGGATAATAAAGAACGAACGGGTCAAGTTGAACACGAGGTAAGGGAACTTCTTAACCCAATTTCCATTCTTTGGGTTGATCTTCTCTTTCTTGTTTATGTCATTCCTTAATTATGTGAGAATTGAATTATTATGTATTTATACTTTATTTATGTGTGATTATATGGAAAACACATAATAGATCTATTTTATTTACAAAATGATCATTGTAAGGGACTTCATCTCAATCTCCTTTCATTGAGGCATATTTTGTTTTAATACACGACTTTCTTTTATACGCTATATAAACACCCTTGACTTTTCAAAGGGAACCATTTTATACAAAGAATTTTACTAAATGAAAAAATTGATTGTTTCTATTAATGTAAGCGGTGACAAGGAACTTTTCCACTGCCGCGAGTATTATTTGATCTTTGGATTCCTCAACAAGCCGTAATGTTTTTAAAATAAAATAAATACCATATACTCTTTTATGTATTTTGGTATTGAAAATGGTTTTGATAATGGATTTTTCATGTCAATATATTTTAGTGATATATTGTGATTGAAATGTGGAAATGTTTTCTTTCCTTTATATTTTCTGTATGTGTTATGATTTTATATTGGTACTTGGACATTTGATGGGTGGTTATGTGATAAACCAAATGACGGGTGGTGCCGTGAATACCAGGATGGGTGGTTACGTTATAACCTCCAATGCATTGGGTATGGAAGTCGGCCGTATGACTATTCCATTTAGTGATATGTGTGGAAGTCGACCGTATGGTTATTCCATTTAAGTATGATTATGTCCCAAGTTACCTTTATTATGTTATGTGTTCTTTATATGGGATTTATAGTAATATTTTGGTTACAAAACAGTAAGTAATGATCTTTTATTTAGTGAAGTGTATTTACTTCTTCATAACGGTGAAAATTATTACTTATGTTAAAGTATTCATGGTTTACTTGTTGTTTTGAAAAACTAACAGTTTTCCTTCTTTGTGTATCCCTTGCTGAGCTTTTTATCCTCATACCAAGTTTTTGAAATGTTTTTCATAGGACATAATTTGGAATAGGGTCAAGGATGGGATCAAGGAAAAGTCATGATGTCTTAAACATGGAACTAGACATGACGCTTTTTTTCAAGATTTCATGTTTTGTAAATAAATGTAAACCATGTAGAAGTGTCTACTTCGTAATCTTTTGAGATGTAATAGTTATGTCATAATTCCCTAAAACTATAAACCTGAAAAGATCCTCAATGTGAATTATTCATTTAATTCAATATTATGTATAGTTTAAGGCTGGGTCCTTATAGTTGGTATCAGAGGTCGGTTTAGATAACTTTAGAAGTTAGGGTATTGTTAAATTGATATCTATTAAGTAATTTATGTTAATATTGAAATCATATACCTTTTACAGATTACCATGTTACTTCACATAAGATATTTCTATGTTAAGAATGGTTTTTAGTAGAGGAAACAGAAAAAAATTTATGGGAAGGCATACAAAGGGAAATGACCTTCCAAACCAGCATCCTGAGAAGGTAAAATCAGAGTTGAACAGTTTTTTACAGTGATGGTTGAGTTTACTCAGGTGATAAATTGCAGTTGTGTTTATTGATGATATTTTGGATTATTCCAAAAGTAATGAGTAACATGAAATTCATTTAAGGGGTTTCTTAAAAACCATAGAAGAGAAGAAACATTATGGGAAATTTATCAAGTGTGAGTTTTGGTTACAACACATTTCTTTACTTGGTCACATTATTTCAAAAAAAGACATAACTGTTGATCCTGATAAAACAAAAGTTGTTGAAGAATGTCCAAGACCCACAAATATAACCAAGATTCATATTTTTCATGCTTTGGTAGGTTATTACCGGAGGTTTTTTGAAATGTTTGCACGGTTATCTAGTCCAATGACTAAGTTAACTCAAAAAGGTGTTAAGTTCATCTGGACAAAAGAATGTTATGATTTTTTTAGGAATTGAAAAGAATATTGGTGAATGATCTAGTTTTGGCACTGCCTTCCAGAAAATGGTGATTTTTTTATCCTCAGTGATGCTTCATTGAATGGACTGGGTTGTGTCCTAATGAAAAATGATCAGGTAATTGCTTAAGCTTCCCGTCAGTTGAAACCTCATGAGATAAATTACCCTACAGATGATTTGGAATTAGTTATTGTTGTTTTTTGCTTTAAAAATTTGGAGGCATCATTTTTATGGAGTGAAATGTGAAATATATACTGATCACAAAAGTTGGAAGTATATATTCACTCAAAAATAATTTAACATAATATAGAGGAGATGGTTGGAATTAATCAAGGATTATTATTGCATGATCCATTACCATCCAGGAAAATAAAATAAAGTGGCTGATGCCTTGAGTTGAATAATTAATGCTTTATTAACCATGTTACGTTTGGAACAAGATCCTTTGGTTTTTGATTTGATAAAATTTGTCATAGAAGTTGTTGGTGCAGGAAATTATTCTGTATTGTATCAGGTGTCGGTGAGATCATCTCTATCCGATAGAATAAAGAAATCACATAAAGAAGACAGTGAGTTGCAGAAAATGGTAGAGTTGGTTCAGAAGGGTAAGTTGCCTAATTTTAACATTGATAATGATTGTGTTTTGAGATTTGGAAAGAGATTATGTGTGCCTTTTGATTCACATTTGAAGAATAAGTTGTTATGTTAAGCTCATAGTTCGCCGTTTTCAGTTCATCCTGGAAGTACTAAGATGTATGGAGATTTTCGTGAGTATTACTGGTGGGATGGAATGAAAAGAGATATTGCTGATTTTATTGTGAAGTGTTTTACTTGTCAGAAGGTTAAAGCATAGCACCCATTATCGAAAGGAATACTTAAGCCTTTACTGGTGCTAGAGTGGAAATGGGAAAATATATCCATGGACTTTTTTGTGGGATTACCGAAGAAATCTTGAGGTAATAATGCAATCTGGGTTATTGTTGATCGACTGACTAAATCTGCTCATTTACTTCCTATTCGATATACTTTGTCTCTAGATCAACTTGCTCCATTTAATGTTAAAGAGACAGTCAGGTTGCATGGTGTTCCCCTCTCCATTGTATCTGATTGTGATCCCAGGTTTACTTCTAAATTTTCGAAAGGCCTTCAGAAGTAGTTGTGTACTGAATTAAATTTTAGTAAAGCTTTTCACCCTTAATCAGATGGGAAATCAGAATGAAAAATTCAGACCTTGGAAGATATGTTACGTGCTTTCTCGATGGATTATCAGGGAAGTTGGGACCAACATCTTTCTTTGGTTGAATTTTTTTATAATAACTGTTTTCATTCAAGTATACAGACGACTCCATTTGAGGAATTATATTGAAAGCGTTGTGAAACTCCAGCTTTTTGGGATGAAGTAGGTAAAAGGAAGCTGATGGGACCAGAATTGTTAGAAGAGATGGCAGAGAAAGTCCAGTTGATTCTGAAACACATGAGAACAGATCAGAGCAGACAGAAAAGTTATGCAGAAAACCGGAGGAAGGATCTTTCTTTTGAGGTACGTGATCATGTCTTTCTCAAAGTTTCTCCATGGAAAAGTGTGATGCATTTTGGTAAGAAGGGAAAGTTGAGTCCGAGGTTTATTGGACCTTATAAAATTCTAGATAAAGTTGGATCAGTTGAATATAGAGTTGATTTACCTCCATTTTTATCCCAGGTACACAATGTTTTTCATGTTTCGATGTTGAGAAAGTATATGCCAGATCCATCTCATGTTTTGAGCCTAGAGGTAGTTTAGTTGGAAGAGAATCTCTCTTATAAAGAACAACCAGTCCAAATTCTTGACCATAGAGAGAAGGTGTTGCGAAATAAGGTAATTCAATAGGTAAAGGTTTTTTGGAAAAACCATACGGTTAAAGAGGCAATGTGGGAATCTAAAACTGCTATGAGGGATAAATACCCCCACTTATTTTGATAAGTGAATAAAAATTTCGAGGAAACAATTCCAAAAATGGGGGAAGGATGTAACATCCTAGGTAAATGAAGAATAAGAAATATTTCATATTTATTAATATTCATGAATTAAATATTAATTTTACTTTAAAGGGGTTTCTATGTTCGATAGTGTAGCCGATACGCAACAACGGGTTTCTTAGGAATCTTACGTTGCACACTAATAATTTAATATTATTATTTTAAATAGTAGTTAACTCCTAGCGATTGTATTGGCAGGAATTAATGAAACTAACTACAATATGATTATACATGTTTGTTAAATGTATTTACATTATCCAATAAAAATTTAGAGGCTTAAAATTTGAATGAATCTAATTTTAAGCATAATTTACATTAAAAGGACGATTTATCGCCTTTTAATGGAGAAGCCTCTTTAAATATAGTTTTTGTCACTTTAATACATTATAATTGACCAAATAAAATCCCTCTTTATAATGAGGACATCAAATTTTACTTTGGGTAATTTTTTTGGATTAAGTTCATTTTTTAATGAATAGTGAAAAATATTGCATTTTAATTCAAAACTACATTTTAATATTATTTATTTATATGGTTATATTATCTTTTTAATTGGGTTTAAAGTGTAATTAGAATATATTTTTACCATTTAATCCAATGTTGGTCATTGGAATTAATTTCACTTTGAAATTGGACATAAACAAGTATCAATCTTTTGATAGTTATTGTTTCTTAAAAACACAATATTTGTTTTGATAACGGGAATTAATTTTAAAATTAATTAATGCCACTTCTATGTTTTGAATTTGGAAAAATAGACAGAATTTTTGAATTTGGAATATCAAATATATCTTAGGCTGAATTGTTGGTATTTTTCAGAAAAACATGAATTTTCGATGAATAGTGAAACCACTTAGTGGTAGTTAAAAAAACCGACTTTTCCATTTAAATGAAATTTTACCACTTCTGTGAATTGAATTTCAAAAATCCAACAGAAATGGTTGTCATGAAGAAGTAAAATATGGTTCATTAAGATGAAAATAAATTTTGATGCATAGTAACTTTTGACTTTTATTTACCGCAGTTAAAGGTAAATAGGGTAATTCAAGGTTAAAAGAATATTATAATAATTCAAAATTACATTAAAACATGTCCAAACCTTATTGGTTGAGTCATTAACTACCATGAGAATCTTTGTGTTGATTATGTGACCCCATTGAGCCACTTGGGTGTGATAATGAAAATTTACATTAATTAATTTAATGTAAAGACAAAATTGACATTAACAAAAAACTTTTAGTAATTAATTTTTATATGGTGTTATATAACTCATATGTTAGACTATAAATATTTATGGGAAAGCTAAAGATATTTCCTACATCATGGTATTTGTTTAGAATTTTTAGAAAACAAATAAATTAAATTATTTATGACACAATAATGATGCAGTGTTTACCTCATTAATAAATCATTTAAATAAATAAGATTATAATGATTAAAATAATATAAAAAACATGTCAATTTCTGATTGGATGATTTTATTTTGACCATGAGTCATATTATCTTCATCTTTAATTATTTTTGGACCATTAGAAACCAAATATCATTATATAATAAAATAATAGTTTCACACTTTCCTAAAGAGCCCCTCCTCCCCCTTATAAAAGGAGACCACTTCTAATGAATTCCTCACACCTCTAAAGCCTTTTGGTTCATCCAACCTATACCCAATTAAGCTCCATAAATCCTTCTTCTCCCCCCTAGATGCCTTACCTTAGGCATAAGTCACTTCAAGAATTCCTTTTGGTTCAAACCATAGGAAGTTACCCAAATTAAAGGTAATCGTTTCTCTTAAATTGTTATCTTTTATTTTAATTCTCCAACCCCTAAACTATTTTTATTCCTTTATTTTGTAACAAAACCAGTATCCTAAATATAATATTATGTTTTTATGAGAATTATTTGAACTACACATACACACAACTCCATCTAATGGGTGAAGAACATAATGTTTCTATGGATGGAAAACTAACGCCTCACGAAACGATGATTGTTCAATTATCTCCTACCGCCTATCATGGTGGACATTATGATGGAACCATATTTATATATGATATATATTATGTTTATGTTTTCTTTATGCTTCTGTACGTACCATTTATAGCATGCCTTTATGGTTTCCATAGTGGGTAAATACGATAATCTCATTTGAGGAAGTGCAGATGACCGCCCCCTCAAAGTGATGTGACTCATTAATGCCTTATGTGAGATGTATAAAAGATATAGTTAATGATATTATATATGATATTATAATGTGATTATTATGTACCTATGTATCATTATGTTTAAATTCCATTAAAATAAGAAATAGAAATGAAAGCGGCGTTCATGCGTACGTACGACTTACCGTCTCCATGAACGATGCATTTCATTTCTTACCTCCATATGTTGTGTACTATTAAAAATACATGTATATGCTGGATATATATGATATATATGATATATAAATCATGAATATCATTATGGATATAATGAAAATTTGACCACATGAACAACATGTAATTATAAGAAGTCCATTTTTGATTCAAGTACCAAATATCAACAAAATGAACATTATTAACATAAATGGTTACATAATGTTTATAACATAGTAATAAGTGATATAAAAGGAATAATAAACATGAAAAACGTTCTTAAGCAAGTAGAAATTAACTTTATTTTATTATTCAGGACATTAAAGAACGAACGGGTCAAGTTGAACATGAGGTAAGGGAACTTCTTAACCCAACTTCCATTCTTTGGGTTGATCTTCTCTTTCTTATTTATGTCAGTCCTTAATTATGTGAGAAATGAATTATTATATATTTATACTTGATTTATGTGTGATTATATTTAATACACATAATAAATATATTTTATTTATAAAATGATCTTTTTAAGGGACTTCGTCTCAATATTCTTTCATTGAGGAATATTTTGTTTTAATACACGACTTTCTTTTATACGCTGTATAAACACCATTGAATTTTCAAAGGGAACCTTTTTTTACAAAGAGTTCTACTAAATGAAAAAAATGATTGTTTCTTTTAACTTAAGCGGTGACAACAACCTTTTCCGCCACCACGAGTATTATTTGATCTTTGGCTTCCTCAACAAGACGTAATGTTTTCAAAAGAAAATAAATACCATATACTATTTTATGTATTTTGGTATTGAAAATGGTTTTGATAATGGATTTGTTATGTCAATATATTTATGTGATATATTGTGATTGAAATGTGGAAATGTTTTCTTTCCTTTATAATTGTTGTATGTGTTATGATTTTATATTGGTACTTGGACATTTGACGGGTGGTTACGTGATAAACAAAATGACGGATGGTGCCGTGAATACCAGGACGGGTGGTTACGTTATAACCTCCAATGCATTGGGTATGGAAGTTAGCCGTATGGCTATTCCATTTAGTGATATGTATGGAAGTTGACCGTATGGTTATTCCATTTAAGTATGATTATGTCCCAAGTTACATTTATTATGTTAGGTGTTATTTATATGGGTTTTATGGTAAGATTTTGGTTACAAAAGGGTAAGTAATGATATTTTATTTAGTGAAGAGTATTTACTACTTCATAAAGGTGAAAAGTATTACTTATGTTAAATAATTCATGTTTACTTGTAGTTTTGAAAAACTAACAGTTTTCCTTCTTTGTGTATCCCTTACTAAGCTTTTTATGATCATCCCAAGTTTTTGAAATGTTTTTCACAGGACATAATGTGGAATAGGGTCAAGGATGAGATCAAGGAAAAGTCATGCTGTCTTAAACATGGAACTAGACATGACTCTTTCTTTTCATGAGTTCATGTTTTGTAAAAAAATGGAAACTGTGTAGAAGTGTCTACTTTGTAATCTTTTGAATGTTATAGTTATGTCCTAATTATCTAAAACTCTAAACCTGAAAAGATCCTCAACGTTAATTATTCATTTAACTCAATATTTTGTAAGGTTTAAGGCCGAGTCCTTATATAGACCATATGCGAGGATGAGATCTAGCATTTTCATGGCCGCATATGGGTGTCAGCAGACATACGTGCAGAAGAGATGTGTGAATTTAATTCATAATTTTGGGTGGTTCATCCTAGAGTCACTAATATGTATCGTGATCTAAACTGTCAGTATTGGTGGCCAGGTATGAAGAGAGATGTGGTAGGTTTTTTCATGAGGTGTTCTACCTGTTAGCAGGTGAAGGTAGAGCATCAATGACCAGCAGGGATTTTGCATTAGTTACCCATTCCTGACTGGAAATGGAATGTAAGAACCCAGTTTTTTCTGTAAAAGGCTTTGGAATATTCTTGATGATATTCCAGAGTAGCGCCTTCAGACGACGTGCGATTCTGAGCCCCGGAGTGGCCGGAATTAAATTTTCAGTGCGTTCACACTGGGAACGCCAAATAAATGGGATAAGTCTTAAACGGAGTTCCGGATCGGGGATCCGAGTGTACCGATGGGTCCGGAATGGGGTGTTTACCCTATTAACAACATAAAACTTGTCGGCGCGGGATTTTTGGACCCCTCGCCCGCTCTCGGAACATTAAACGGATAAATAAATTAAATTATTCATTTAATGGTGAAACATAGGTATCTCTTAAACGGTGGCTCGGATTGGGAAACTGAGGGCACCGTTGTGTTCGGAATGTGCCGTTTACCCTAGGAGGGGTATAAGTTTTGCTGGCGCGGGCTATTTGTAAAAAATGGCCCCAGGGGAGTTTCCGTAATTTAGCGGCTTCAGACGTTAAATTTTGTAACTTTTGAATGGGATATCGGATTAAAATTACGAGACCGCCGTTGTGCTCGGGAGGTGGTTTTTACCCTAGGGGAGGCTTAAACTTAACCCTGCTGAGAGTTCGGGTCCGGGCCGACGGGCGGGTGGTTAAGTGTTTTCTATTTAAACGCTTAACACACCGTCCTCCCTCCTCTCCTTCCCCTTCTCCTTGGCAGCCCCTCTTCTCCCTCTCCTCCTCCATCTCCGGTGAGACTCCGGCGAGACTCTGGCGAGGTGACTCCGGCGAGGTGCGGTGGTGCCGGCGGATCGTCGCGAAGCTTCGGGCGAAGCCCCGCGAGGTAGGATGTTGCGTTGTTTTTTTCTATTCCCGCAACTACTTTGAGCTCATTTTTCACTGTCTATTCCTCGTCAAAATTTTGATCAAATCACATGAATGCGTAGTAGAGTAAATTCTCTTTCCGACACATCTTTCTGATTTCAATTTCGAGTCCCGAGCCGCTCACGGACGATCGCCGAAGTTTGTGGGAAATTGGGGGATCGGCCGGACGGCGCGCTGAGGGCGGACGGTGCGGCAGGGGTGTCTGGCGGGCGTCCGCGGGTGTCCGGTGGAGCGCCTGGACGAGGCCGGGGCGCGGAGTGCCTTCAGCCGCGGGCGAAGGGGGCGGCACCCAGTGGAGGCCGGCGCTAGGCGGAGCGCCTCGGCGCGCCGGCGGGTCGCGAGGGAGCGGCGACCCCGGGGTCGCGTCGCGCGACCCCCGTATGGCGACCAAGACCCGTGCCGCGTGGGTCTTCACGCGGCGGCCGCGACAAGACCTCGTGGCCTGTTTGCGTGGGGACCGAGTGTCCGCGGCCAGCCCGCCCGGCTAAGCCGCGGGCCGGCCCAGGCCGGGCGGACCGACCGGTCCAGGCCGGTCCAACCCTAGGGGTCTTTCCCCCTCAGTGTTTGGACACCCGTACTTTCTGCTACGGGTGTCCGTTTTGAGTGAAGTCTGCGGCGGTGGAACCGTATTGATGAGACGGTCCTTTTGAGATGGTTTCAGAAATTTTTAATTCCCGAAACAAGGGGCCGCTGAGGCGCGACGCGTCCTTAAGTGGACGAGCGTTTTTCCCAGGATTCTTGTTTTGGACGGCGCAGATGCGTCCGACGTCCGTTTTGAGCGCCATCAGTGGCGTTGTGACCATGGCACTGAGGCGGAGGTTTCCAGTGCGGTTCCGGGCATTGAGGCTGGAGTTGAGGCATGGGCCCCATGGCCCGTCTTTTGAGCTGCGTGCAGCTTTTAGCGACTTTTTCCTCGGACATCCGTTCGGGGCGTGCGAGCAGTCGATGTTGGGTGTTTTTCCGAGGGCAACGCGTTGGCGCAGTCTTCCCACTGTAATTCCGCATGATGGAGCGGGGCCCACGAGGGCCATTTGGGCGTCGACGATGTTTTTCCATCTTTATCATCGGGCGACCGTTTTGGACAAATGAGTAGTCCATCTTGTGTGCTTTTTCTAGAGGATCGCAATGGTGCGATCCGTTCGTTGAGTTTCGGGACCGGGATGTGGTTCCCACGTGGCACCGCTCGTGTGCAGTGCGCCGGGATGCACCTTTTTCTCTGGATATTCATTGCAATCAAGTGAGTAGTGCTTTCGAAGTGTTTTCCTGAGGGGATCACAATGGTGCGGTGTGCCCGACTGTTTTTGGGGCCGAGGCTCAGATCACGGGACGCCGTTCGGGCGTGAGGTAGTGTTGGTGACTTTTTCGTCGGATATCCGTTTGAGGTGAGTAAGTAGTCGATCTCTCGTGTTTTTCTACGAGGATTACAACGGTGCAATTCATTGGGTTGTGCGGAGCCTCTTGCACGATCTTGTTGAATGTGGAATGTGGAAGGTGCTCCAGTGGTGGTTTGCCCTACCTTGTTGTAGTGGACCCTTGGCGTGTGATCGCGCACTCTTGGGAGAGTGATATAATTGGCCCAAGAGATGTGGTTGGCCATGCCTGGGCCTTTGAGGTGGAGTTTTTACGTCACGCCGTCGCGTTGACGCTAGGTTCCGTGTGCACGATAGCCTTTGGGCTGGAATGAGGTATACTCTGGGAGTATACGGGAGCGCTTGGAGGTACGTGTGGTTGTTTGTACCTGAGGATGTTTGTGCGCTCAGTTGGGGTAGACTTGGGGCCACACGTAATGTGGGCCCACATGCATTCCATGATCTGCTTTGCGTACTTAGACCTCTCGCGACGTACAGGGTCCCTCTGCGCTCGTTTGTTTGACCAGCAGGGTGGAGTGTTCCCCTGGCTTTGTGCTCGTTTGTTTGACCAGCAGGGTGGAGTGTTCCCCTGACTTTGTGCTTGTCTGTTTGACTAGCAGGGCAGAGTTTACCCGGGCCTGGTGCTCTTTTGTCTGACCAGTAGGGTTGAGCGGTCTCCCCCTGGTCTTGTTCTTGATGGTTTGGCCGGCAGAGATGGTATGGTTCCTCTGCTTCTTCGGCTGTGAGGGGTTTTAGTATTGTGCCCTATTACCGGACTGCGACAACATTTGCGAATACGGGTGTCCGTGCAGCGTGGGTGTTTTCCCCACTTTCTAGGATGAGATGTCTCAGTCCGCTTAGATAGTGACTAAGCAGATTGGAGCGTGATCGCCTTGTGAGGCCTGGGGAGTTTCTCCCATTGCTCTGTGTTCCCTGGTAGAGCTTGTGGTTTCGGTGTGACCAACACTTTACGCGGGCACCGATCCTCTACCCATGAGGTTGTTCCAGCAGGGCTGAGGTTGTTCTAGCAGGGCTGAGGTTGTTCCAGCAGGGCTGAGGTTGTTCCAGCAGAGATGAGGTTGCTTCGAGCAGGGCTCGCCAGTGGGTTACCATCCAGCAGGGATGGCCAGTACTGTGGTGTTTACCGAGCAGTACCATCCATCAGGGATGGCCAGAGCAGTTCCGGGCTTACCTCCAGCGAGGCTAGGCAGTGGTCCCCGATGTCGGGCTTCCCTCCAGCTGGGCTGGGCAGTGGTCCCTGATGCCAGGCTTACCTCCAGCTGGGCTGGGCAGTGGTCCCCGATGCCGGGCTTACCTCCAGATGGGCTGGGCAGTGGTCCCATCGCCGGCTTTAGCTGGGTCGCCCTCCAGTGGACTACCCTGTTACGAGACTGAGCAGTGAGGCACCCGTCGACTTTCCGGGTCTCCCTGTAGTGGGAACCCGTTGACTTCCAGGGATCCTCCAGCGGGGCTGGGCAGGGGGTCGCCTGTCGACTTTGAGAAGATCTCTCGACTGCGGGGCATCGACTAGTTGTGGTTGACGTTCCCCTAGAACTCTCAAGTACGGGGAGCACTTTCCCCCACCGAGACGCGTCCTTGTGACGCGACCTAAAACCGTGCAGGCGAATCAGTGACGTCCAAAGAGGATAGTGTCGAGGTGTGGTGATCGAGCCCCTTGGCTTGCGATTCGGGGCACACGTGCGGGATGCTGGGCATCAATGGTGTTACTTTTGGGACTATTGGGTACTCTTTCTTGGGCTGAGCTACGGGATAGAGATCCCCTTACGAGCTTGTTCGGGTTTCTTGTTGAGCATACGGATATGTATATACCTTGTTTCCGGTACCCACTTCTTGGGTTTGGTTACTCTCCTTCCAGGAGAGGCGAAGACGCGTGGGTATGCCACGTGATTTCCGTGTCTAGCTTCTCATGGTTGGACGAGTCTACTCTCCTGCTATAGGCAGTGAAAGCTCGACGAGAAGTGCATCTTCTCACCGTTTCTAGCTCCTTGTGTTAGGACGAGTCTTATAAGATTCTCTTGTTGGGTTGAACTGGACTCTTTACTGCACTCTTTGTTGTACTCTCTTTTCTTTCCCCTGTTCACTCTACTGCTCACCCTTCGGTACCTTCTTTGTTGCTCCCTCGAGCCTTCGGGGTATCCTACTGAGTATTTTTATACTCACCCCTACTTGGGCTTTGCCCGAACTTGGTGTGCCCTTGCAGACGACGGACAGGTGGAGCGTGCCTTTAGTGGAGCGTAGGATCTTGGGAGCTTGGACCGCGTGCGGTGGTCGTGGCCGGGTTCCAAGTTGGAGACCCATCAGCAGTTTCTTTTGTTTACCTATTGCTGGGTTGTGGCACTTTTTGGTTGGGCGCATGTTTTTCCCCTGTTCTTTTCAGTTTGTACTTTGTACTTGTAGAGGTCGATGCACTTTGTGGTATTTATATAGCAGTTTCCCTTTCCTTTTTTTTGCTTGTATTTACTTTTACTCTGCACTGTTGCATTGAGTTTGCTGCGTGTGGTTGTACAGGTGCTTAGGAAAAGGCCTCCCCGAGTTATTGTGCCTTCGGCGCTGGTCGCCAGCCCCTGGCCTATGGAGGCGGGCTTGGGGTAGTTGTGGCTCGAGCCCGGGTAGGGTCGGGTCGTGACATGGAATGATGTCTTGATGGACTTCATGACAGGGTTTCTGAGGTCTCCTCAAGGGAATGATACTGTTTGGGTTGTCATTAACAGACTCATGATGTTTTCTCACTACTTGCCGATTAAGGAGACTTTCAGTGTTGATGAGCTGGGACGGTTGTATATCTGCGAGATCGTACGTCTACATGGAGTTATACACTCCATTGTGTCAGATAGAGACACACGTTTTACTTCTCAGGCCTGGCAGTTATTGCAGAAGGCCTTGGGTACACAGATACTTCTTTATACAGCTTACCACCCCCAAATAGTTGGCCAGTCCAAGCGTACAATTCAGGTAATTGAGGACATGATTTGTACATGCATCCTAGACTTTGGAGGTTGTTGGGAGAAGCACATACCTCTTGTGGAGTTTAACTACTACAATAGTTTTCAAGAAACTATTCAGATGGAACCTTATGAGAATTTTTATGGTAGGCCATGCTGATCACCCTTATGTTGGATGGAGGACGGTGTGGCAGCTATGCTAGGACCTGATCTTGTCTAGGAGACCAAAAAGTAGATAGATTTGATTCAGAAGAGAATGACTACTGTATAGTCTCGACAAAATCCTTATGCTACTCAATGGAGACAACCTTTGTAGTACGAGGTCGGGGATCAGGTTTTCCTATATGTCACACCGAGGTTAGGGAACCGAAGGATTAGGAGACTGGTTAAGCTTTCACCGAGGTATGTCCGGCCATTTGAGGTATTGGAGAGAGTTGGGTCAGTTCCCTATTGGTTGAAGTTACCTTAGAGGTACCGAGCTATGCACTATGTCTTTCATGTTTCTCATCTTTGAAGTTACTTCTCAGACCCATCTCATGTTTTTCAACCCATGGATGTTGAGTTGGAGGTGGACACATCATTCGAGGAGCATCCTATCCGGATTGTTGATCACAATAAAAAGGTTCTCCAAGGCTGGTCTATTCCTCTAGTAAGAGTGCTATGACAGCATGGGTGAGTATAGGAAGAGACATGGGAGAGGGAGACTAATGTACGATCTCAGTGGCAGGAGCTGTTTGAGGATTCTTCTTCTATGCATCCTTGCTAGGGAAATCTAGGGACGAATTGTTTTAAGGGGGGAAGTTTGTAAGAACCTGGATCTTATTTTCAGGTATGTTTTCCCTTTTCTCATATTTTTGAGAAAAATATGGATTTATGGAAATTTATTAAGGACACACCATGTACATTACGTACACACACCGTGTACTCAGTTTCCATGGGTAGCCCGGTGCTGGTCGTGTAACGGCCATGCACACGGCCGTGTATGGTGACCAAGAGACTGCCTAATGCGAGGGCTAGTAAGGGAAAGTACACAACGTGTACTTCTAAAGTACACTCCATGTAATATCTTTCTTTTTCATTAAACGCACCAGGGTCGTGTCTGATGGTCATAACCGTCTCATTCTCGACCTAGTTAGTCCGAGAGCATCCGTATGACTGTGATATTTCCCCAAGCCCCCGATCGATCATCCATCCTCCGATTCGACCACCGTCAATTGCCTTGGGATCGCCTCAATAATATCTTCCTTCTTATAGAGCTTCATTTCCTGATTCCTCCACTTTCTCAAGTTATCTCCAGTTGAAAATTTTAGACGTTTTTATAGATCTACGGTGTTCTTGGGTGTTTCAAGGATTTAGGTTCACGTGTATTGATCCTACAAAACCGACGTAGGTGGTTTGTGCATTTTCATAGTTAGTCTTTGAGTTATATGTGCAAAATTTCTGAAAACCCTTGAACGGGGTATTGCGTGTTTATAGTTTTAGTCCTGTTAATTTTCTACTATGCTTGTATACTTGAGTAGAGGTCAGTTGAATGTGAATAGGGTTAATTGGTATGCTTGAAAGTGTTTTCCCATGCATGTTTTGTTTATCCCTGTTTGGTCTTTCTTATCCTATTAGGATGCCTTGTTTTTTCATGCCTATAATTCTAGGATGATGTGATTATTTATCTAACATGTTGTTTTGTTGTAGACCGGTTAGTCAAGTAGTTCTTGAGGTTTACTTTGTTTTCTTTGCATTTCTATGCTTGTTTGACTTACACAAGGCCGTGGAAACCTGGTGTAGTGGACCATAGGAAGAATAGATGTTAGGGCTTCTCCAGAGTGTCCGTTATTATTATCAAGATGCGAGACCATAGGGGGAATTGACATAAGTGCTTCCTTAGAGTGTCTGTAGTTCCTTGACATGGGCCACATGGGGAATGAGATATAAGTTCTTCCCTAGAGCACCTTTTAGTTACTGATATGAAACTATAGGGTTAATTTACGGTGAGTTCTTCCTTAGAGATTCTGTGCTAAAGTTGAACCATAGGGGTTAGGAAGGGTGTAATTCCCAGAGGGTTGCTTATGTTTGCTAAGTTGGACCAGAGGGTATTAGGATGTGAGAAAATATGAGAGGGTTACCTATTTGTGATTATCTGTTTACATTCAATGTAGAACTGACTGCTTTGAAACTACAGATTTGTTACTATTGAGTACTTCCTTGTTTACTGCTTCTTTTTCTTATTGGCTGCCGTATATATTCACTGACTGTTAGGGACATATATCTTGGTAATTTCCTATAGGGATATAGTATCACACCCTATTTTGGTCATTATTTTGGGTTCAAACATATTATAATGTTGCAGGCAAAGATAAGGTCAAGCACCCTTATACTTCAGGTATTTGACCTCTTTGGAGCTAGAGAGCATGGGACAAAGGTGAGGCTTGCGATGCTGACGAGTTATTTTCTTTTTTTCTTTTTTACTTTGGTTTAGTATTGTATTTCATCATTGTGATGTTTTGGATGATTTACGAGACATATGTACCTTACATCATTAAATATTTTCTCTAGATGATTATTACTTTCAGTCTTCCACTTTTTACTATTGTAAGCCATTATTACTGCTTCCACTATTGTTGTCTGTTTCTCTTCTATTGTGTTACTCTGCCAATGATGGAATAGTTTCCCCAATATCACAACCAAGGACCTCATTGCTAGTCGAAATCCTCTAGATTTTGGGGAAATTCACTTGAGGCCATGTGACCAACCGGGTATGGGGCACCTCTAGGAGGCTTCCAGAATCAAGACTTTACATAGATCCCTAAGGTTATGAGTAAGGTTTTCTTATTAATGAGAATTCAACATGTGTATGTTTTAATTATGGTATTGGATATTCATATGAATGACTACAATATAACTCAATATCAGATGGAGTCAACAATGGTTTTTTAGAGACCTATTTTAGTCATTATTATTTTTCTACCTCTCATATGGAGTCATAAGATGTAACAATGGAAATTTTAAGTAATAAAATGGAATGAAAAACATGATGGTCAAAAATGTTTTCGACATTACCACAATTAAATAAATTCATTATAAGGATATCAAGGTATCTTTTAGAAATTCTTATAGAACAAATAGAATATTGGTTACTACTAGATGGAATGGTCACCAGAATAGTAAAGGTTAGAAGGGATTGAGTATGAGTAGATTAGTGGCAATTTTTCCCCTATATTGTATTTTTATAAATAAAGGACATTCTAAAAATGATTTTAGTGATTTTAGGGAGAACTATAAAATACATACTTTAAGAATTGGGTCTAGGAATCCTTTTTCTGATGAATGGAGTCATTTACATCAATGTAATTCAATCTCAGATGAGCCTTAGGTGACAGAATCTTATTGTTCACTACTCTCAATTTCTAGGAGGGATTTTATTAAAAATACATCTCCTAATGATTTATATGATTTAATATATTCAATAGGAATTATATTATGATTAATTGAATGGGAAATTCCTCCATCCAAATAAGGATAAAAATATCGTTAAACTAACATGGTGTGGGAAACATCCCCACGATAAATATGAATTTAATTTAATTTAAAAAATTCATTGAAAAAAGTTTCAATTGAATGTTTAGATATATAAAATGAAAACATTCACATGTTTCTATGGTAATAGAAATGGGATTTACTGAAGTGACCATCAACCACATAAGTTCCACGAATGAAGGAATGCATGTTAGAGAAGATATAATAGTGATACATTTTCATAACTATTTGAGACATATCAGGGAGATATGAAGAAAGATTCTAACATCAAAGATATTTTTGAAGATAAAAAGTGTATAGTATGGATGTTTTTAGGATTATGCCTTTGGAAATCATCAAATGTTGAATTTCCAAATGAAATTGGAACTTCCAAACAAAAATAATATTGTGTTGCTTAATATAAATACTTGGGGGTCATATTTAAGGTATTAACATGGATTTTTAATATAATATAATAAATTTATTAAGGATTTATCATGATATGCGAGGGTGGACATCATCAAGAACAATTTTTTGGGGTTCAAGATTTTAATCTGATGGAAGGGAATATTGGAAAAGTAGACCGGGCATAAGTTGGTGTTTATATACAAAAATGGTGGTGACTATTAATGAAGTGAGTTAATTTGATTTTTCTTATGGAATTAAATATATTTTTAGAAGGATATTCTTGGGACTCTGGTGTGTAATGGATTTTTAGAGAGGATAAATAAGTATTTTTTTGAAAATAAAATGAGAATAAGTATTCATATAGGGTTTCCCAATATAATCTGTATTGAGGCCAAGATTTATAATTCAAAATTATTAAATTGTGTTTAACATTCACTCATTGGTTATATGTTTTTTAAAATCATTAGCCCAAAATAGAGGTTTATTTGAAGAACCTAAAATTATATTTTGGACTCCTATCCTCTAATGTTGATTATAAAAAATGGAAAATCCAGATGATATGTATCAAGTGTGTTACCTTATTAGTTACAATGAAAAAGAATTTGGTTTTCAAATTATGGGATATAGTTCATAGAAATACATTTGAATTTAAGGTGTGTCTTCAGAATGATGATATTTTGGAAGGCTTGAAAACATGGATGAACAATATGATGAAATTAAGGTATCATCAAGTGAAAAAGTTCCATTGAATTTATTACATAAATATTCATGCATCATAAAAAATTATGTAATCATGAGGATTTCAGAAACACTAGCCAATTATATGGAATTAACAAGAGAAAGGGGCCATGTTTCAATAGTTTTTATTATCCCTAAAATACCAAATACATCATATAAATATGATGATTGAGAGATCCATAGGTTCACACATTAGAAATTATATTTCCAAATGAATCTTGAATGCATAAAAAACACATATATCAAAAATGGATAGATGATATATGAAAATATATTATAATACATAACATAATCTACTTCTAATGGATGATGTAGAGTGTGAATTCTTATAAGTTTTAAGAAGTTTGATCGGTTTGAAAATGTGTTTTTTTCTATGAGGGATAAACATGAGTCCCTATGAGTGTCTATAATATTGGAGATAAAATTGTGTCTTGATGGAAATTGATTTGATAGAATAAATTGGTTTATATACTAAAGTATGAGGGTTATAGTATGTGGTAATAAAAATCAAATGAATATATAAAGATATATATAAATAAAGATGGATTTTATTACTCCAAAATATATAATATGGTGGTTAAAATACAAATATCTAAATACTATTTAGTATTGTTTCATTTTAAGAACATTTTCTTGAGAAGCTATTTGTGAATAAAAAATTTGATTTTAGATAATTATATGAATATATCTATAAGGAGTATCCAATTTTTTTTGAGTAAAAAAACACACAGATATATATATAATCTCAAATATGGCCTTTATGGTAAGAAATGATGCATTAGAATCTAAAATTTAATGGTTTGTGATGAAAAAATGTAAATTTTGATGAAATTTTAAAAAAATGTTGTTACCAAAAGGTATTTGATGATGGAATTGTCATCAACTTTCTAATTTTTTTGGATTACACACTAATAGCGGGTTTAGTGAGTGGAAGGATCTATGAGATAACTATAAAAATAACATTATATATTGATATGAAGAATATCCATCTAGTAAAGTTGATATCGGGGAAATGAATTGTATGATAACTTAGTTCATAAACCCTTTACCCAGTCTAGGATGGATACATTCAAAAGGTCAATAATTGACTCATTTTTTTGGAAATCATACATGTGAATCATGCCCCAGTTGAGCATTTTAAGAAAAATAAATAGACATCATTGTGAAATGATGTTATGGTTAGGTACATAATAAATGTTTCATATAAATCACCTTTTGGATGTTTGATTATTACCTTGGTTTTTAGTCATCCTTAAATTATATACATATTTTGAGTTATCAAAAGGTTTCTATTAAAATAAAAAAGGAAAAAATGAGATAAATTAATAAGGATCCTCTTATACATAAATTTATTTAAATATATTTGACTTTTCATTAGAATAATTGATCATTTTATAAATTTTATAGACTTTAAAATTAGTGATATTAATATTCATGGAAGAGAACCCCTGAATACATGTTTACCATTAGTGGAATGGTGATGAGTTGTATGTCTAGAAATTATCTCATGGTCTCACATTCTTTTATTTAAATAGATTAACTCAATTTGATTGATGTTAGAAAAGATTTGTTATTGATGAATAGGTTTCTGGTGTATCTTATAAAAGAATCCTAACTTGAGATATTGTTTTTGACTCATAGACCTAGAATAATTTGATTGGAAACAAGTTATTTAATTCTTAGAAAAGAATCATTTAATGAAGTAAATATTGATTAGGTAATTGTTAGAGTAAGGGGTGTTGAAAAAACATAATATTAATATGATACAAAATCATGATGATATATTTAGAAAGATTAATTCAGAATTCCTAAGGAGATAATATACAAGAATATGTTTTGTTTGAAAAGAATTAAGGAATGGTGTGAAAAATTTTATATGATTCATAAAATATCAATGGAGGGAGTCAGTATGGGTGTTGTAAAAGAACATTGTTTCAAAAATGAAATGAATCTCATGTGAAATAATGCATGTTCTATGATTCATTTCATTAGTTGGATGGATTATATGTTTAGAAAAAGTAATAAAAATACATTAATTTTATATTTGATGCTGTTATGATCATGGAGCTATAGTATTAGACAACCCATTCTCTAGATGATATAGGTCAATGCATGAGTTAGTCAATCTAATGTTTAATCACCAGTAGATATTCATGACTTATTATATGTTATATCTTTATAAGGATAATATTTTACTAACTAGTATAGTTATGGAAGTGGATCACTTTGACACGATGAATGGATCACCCATGGATCTCGAGTGTGGGGCACTTTAAAACACATATATTGAATTGCGATAGTGACTAAGAGATCTATAATGATGTTTAATCGTATAGAAGAGTGGTAATTTTTGAGTATCAATTTGAAAGTGATATAGAGATTACTGTATTCATCTTTATTCTTGATTTGATGAATAAAGTGATGTAGCAGTTCATCATAGATTTGGATATATGACAATATAATATAATCACTTTGTGTTATTATTATAAATTCTAGTTTTCCAATGATTATTATTTCTGATAGATTTTTTGATATTCTTATTGTGGTTCCTCATTACAATGAAACAAATTAGGTTTTTCCTTCTTCAAAATTTTAGGCATCATAATTAGGATAAATTTTAGAGTTGTTTCTTATAGGCATCATATTGTGATGGAGTTTATTCTAGTAGTTTTATCAAAAGTAGGTCATGAGAAGTAAATTTTATTATTGATAACAACCGTTACATAACATATTTCTTATATATTTACACATACATATGTTCCCATATATGGAAAATTCAATTTTCTTAAAGGATTTTATCATGATGATGTATTCATTCACCATGACCCAAATGGGTTCAAACTTGCTCGATCACATTCCCATACAGGAAGATGCTGCTATGTAAGGGATTTTTCAAGCCATGAGTGGACCTTCTTAGTATACAAAAAAAATAAAAAATTAGTAAATATCATATCTTCTTGAGAAATATCTTTCTAAATAAATTCTACAAAAAATATACCCAATATAGAAATTATTATATATCTACATTTCTTCAATGAATAAAAACATTACATAAAAATGTTAAAATATATATATTTTGTCAAAACATTTCCCAATATGGATAATATTATATACCATCCATATAATATATATATCTTCTAAATATAATATTAATGAATAAATATCTTACATATAATGCACCTATGGTGTGATACATGTAAATAAGATGTGATTAATCTAGTGCATTTTAACACTTCTCCAATATCACCACATTATAATTACTTTTCTATTATAAAAAATATTTAATGTATCATAAAATAATTCTTACAAAAAATAACATTTTTATTTATTATATCATCACTCAAATAAATATTCTTATACTTATTTTCTTACATGATCCATTAATATCATAAAAATCATTAAAATTAATCTCATACACTTTTCTAACATCTTTGAATTTAACTTTCATATAACGTCCATACATCCATTATAAAGACAACTATGAAAGATAACATTAAAACATCTAGAAACCATCAGAAAAATTCATATAGTTTCAAATATTGAACATAAATCTTCATGAAAAACAATCATATTAACTATCAAACTAATATTTTAGTCATCCAAGGGATAAAACATCGATTCTTAATTCAAAAAACATTAGCATCAATAGTTATGGACATATAAATTTAGAATGTCATCAATTATTTGACAACCAAACAACATTATTAACTTCTATAATTTTTTTAAATATATTAGATCCTGTTCCAATAATATTTTTAAAATATAAAACTAGTTTTATTTGAATTCTAATTCAACACACAGTATCTACTTGTTTTAATCGTGATATTTTTTTGTCATTATATAACAAATAAGTGTAGTATAAAATCCTATTACACAATAATGGCACTCCAATAACATCATGAATATGGGTAAATGAAATGAAATATTAGTCCTATAAAGTCCCAACATATGTTCCACTCACTGGTACCATGAGCTAAACCACTGCATGACCTCAGGCTCACCTCCCCGTACACTTGAGTATGCCAACTAGCAGTGAGGTTATGGTAAGTCAGTAATGAAAAGACTATATCCTCTATTATCAGAGTTCAACACTAGTAGATATAAATAATAAATAGAGGAAGGATATATAATGATAATAGTAAAATTTCACAATAATAACCAAGATAAGAAATAAAATACTCAACTGAATGGAAAACATGAAATTCCTATATAGGTATCAAGTTTCTAAAAAGAAACTAGAAGAGAAGACAATAGAGAATCCCCTGTGGGTCCCGAATCACATTCGGTTCCCTCAACCTTGCTCCATCATCAATCATAAATCTAAACTAACAAACTTTCCCTTAACCTTTCATGAATCAACAATGTCTTTTCGGGTACCGATCAGGCATCCCGAGCAGGGTGTGAGTACAACTCAGTAGGCCACCACCAATGGTTTTTAAAACAATCCAGTCAAAAGAAATTATATGTAACTCTATAAATAATGAAATAAAATTCTTAAATATATATTTGTTATATTATAATTTATTCTTTATTTTATTATTTTAACTATAGGGTTCCTGTGGACACTCGTACCTCAATACTAACATCATCTCAGACTAGATCCTAAATAATTCCCTAGGTAATATCATATCATAACACTTGCTTCGAAAGATCGAAATATTATAATGTGATATGATATATCGACACCTAATTCGACTCATGTCAGAGTTTGAATTATTTTCATGTGAGGCCATAAATCGATGTACTCTATGTTTGAAGTCTCAAACAGTCCCTCATAAATCTATCATTCACGTATATAATTGGTATATAACATCATGTATATAACCCCAAAATCCATTTCTGTACACATGGTTACTAGTATATACATACATCTAGTGTATAACTCCATGTCCAACACCCAAAAACCATTTGTACATATGCAGTAAAGATTATTGAACATCATGTATAACACCAAAAAACAAAATAGATCAATCAAAAGAATCCATCCCTCATTTAACCATGAATGTATATCATAATCATCCTATAACATAATGTATATAACCCAATCCATCACAACTATTAATTAATTCACCAATTAATTAATCGAAGCACAATAATTAATTAAACAATTAATTAATTAACAATTTCACTTTTTCCATTAAAAAATTTTATAATTAATTAAACATTCACATAATTTACATATTATAATTAATCTTACAATTAATTATCACCAACTTACAATTCATATTTTGATAATTAACATGCCAAGCAATTATCTGAAATCCACAATTATGAATTTTCATTCAAAACCATAATTCCTCAATTCATGTTCTGATAATTAATTTATCAATTAAATATCCAAGTAAAAAATTCCCAAAAATATTTCCATAATTAATTAAAAAATAAATTATTATGTTCATTGGTTCCACATTCTCACAACTCCATAACAATATGCAATTAATTAATGCACAAAATTAATTAATTTTCCTCATAAATACAATTTCTAAACATTTCCAAAAACATTATATAGCTTGTATATACATAATAAAAAATCACAACTATATGTAATAGATTTAGACCATCTAAATTATACCAAATATGATCCAAACGTCAAAAATTAAGGCATGGTTTGGTCTGGTTTGAATGAAAACAAAGAATGGATGAACACCCTAAAAAAACTCATGTTATCTGCTGATAAAAATGATATAATAATATCATATATAATTGTCATATAATAAATCCATATTATTACTTGATAAATATAATTTATTGTAATTCACAATTATTATTTAACTATATAGAATAATGATAATTATAAAAAGAAAATTTCATCGTATTATTCTTTCATAATAGATTTTAAAATCTATGAAATTGTCATTTAGAAATGTAGAATTATCATTTTATAAAAAAAACTTTTACAAATTTCCCATCCACCCCTTCCTTTTAAAGAATCATTTAAAAGGATATAATAGATATAATAAAATAATTAAAAATAATATAAAAGAAATAAGACCTGCTTGAGGCACATATGAAGGTCATTCAATAGCGTGTCACACCCTATGTCTTAATGGATAAAGAAGAAGGACATCTGGCTTACCCCAGTAACAACCTAAGATGTTCACAATCGACCCGATCAAACCCAAAACACAAAAATAGATCTTTTTAAATTAGAAATATCAAAAATTTTGACCATAAATAAACCTAAATTAAACCTCCACATTTAATGTCCATTTTAATGATCTTTTATAGAGGAGTGATTTAATTCACACCTAAAAGATGATTCATGTTTATCTGTATTGAAAACAGTCTATAAGTGAAGCTTCTACATTCTTCCCTGGTCAACAATGGAAAAAAACCCATTGGAGAAGAATATGAACAATTACTCCATATTTTTTTAATTATTTTATTTAATTATTTAATTTAATAAAACAATTTTAATTTGTGACCTTAATAATATGGCTATTATGTATAGGAATTATACACATGTTAGGGTAAACCCCCTGTTCTGGCCCCATCTGTGGTCTCAAATTTCTTGTTAGAGTCATTTTTTGTAAGATATTAATTTTTTTCAATAAAAATAAATTAATAAAAATTATTTACATCTTTATATTGTGAGTGAGGCATCTAAAAATATGACACCTATATATTTCATACCCTATCGAGGATAAACACCACATTTCAGATCAAATAATAAACTCAAATTTTTCATACGATACACCATTTTGGAGTTATTAAATTATTTTGAATAAATTGTCCATGCTTACAATAATATAATTAATATATTTTTATTTTACCTTCGCTGAGGATTTTCAGACCTCAGAATCCCACACAACTCTATTTATGACTATGATATCATTCTATTAAATATTAAAAAGTGATACCTAGGAATTTTATCTTATGAAATACCTTTAAAAAATTTATTAATAAATTTCAATGACAAAAAATTTATGGGAAAAACATACCTTGAAAAGGGATAAGATCTTAAAATCTCCCCACCTTATAATAGCTCATCCTTGAGATGAACTCCCAAGCCTCACTAAGATTTTAATAAAAAAAGATGAGGACATTGAGCCCATTTATCTTCCTCCATTTTCCATTTCTCTTATTTCACATGTCCATGTTGCCATAACACATGAACTATCGGCATAATATTTTCCCTCAATATTTTCTCACTATGATCCATGATGCATATCATATGAACCTCAAATAACGCATCTATCTCAAGATAAAAATCATTCACATTTATCATATGAGAAGTTTCTGGGTGATACCATCACATTTGTGATAATTCGAAAAAATCTTACATAGAATTTTATTTCTATGAAAGAGCCAATCGGTATGCTATGAGCCTGATTCTCTCCATGATCTCAAAAGGTTCAACAAACCTAGGCGCCAACTTTCCCTATCTTAATATCCAATGGTGACCTAATCTAAGAAACACCTAAAGGAATCCACTACCACTCTATGTAAACTATAGGGTATATCTCCATCTATCAGCGTATAAATTTTTCCAACTATGATCCATAGACATACATTTTTGAATCAGCTGAAAATTATCCATTGTCTCCTACACAAGACTTAGTCCAAAAACTCCGACTCACCTAATTCACTCTAGTGTAGTAGTGAACTAAATAACCTACAATAAAGAGCCTCATATGGTTCAATCTAAATAGTTTTCTTATAATTTTAGTAATAGAAAAAATATACTATAGCCAAGTGATTTTCCCATAACCCACTGAAGTCAATCACACATGCCCTCAACATATCCTCAAGCACCTGTATTGTATTATATGACTATCCATCTATTTTTGGATGGATATACGTACTCAATAAAACCTTTTTACAAAGTACTTTTTTTTCAAGACCTACCAAAAGCATTATGTAAAGCATGAATCATGGTCTAAAACTATTGTCTGTGGAACCCCATGAAAATTAACTATCTCTTGTACATACACATCTCTCAACTACTCTACTTTAATGGTTTACCTTATAGTAATTAAATGTTATACTTTTTTTATTCAATCCATAATGACCCAAATAACATCATTCTTCCTAAGTATCTTTATATTACATACCTCAAAGTCTATGGTCACGCCGTCCCACTTCCATTCCAGAATAGGAAAATGTCGTAGTAAACCTCCAAGTCCTGAATGCTCAGACTTCACCTGCTAAGAGGTGTATCATCATGTAACAAAACCTACTATATCATTTATCATGACTATCAATCAAAACTATCTTTATAGTACACTATTAATTTTGTTCACACATCAATTCACGACCCACTTCAAGGCATGTAATTCTCACATAAGCTCCTCTCGCATGGTCATAAGGAATAACAAATTGATTCATCACATATATAATCTCATCCTCATCAATCATCCAGTATGAAGGTGTCTCTAAAACTTCTAAGTTTTCCCTCAATTAAAAGAACTTTTGGTCCTCATACTACCTATCCCTACTCTATCTGAAATGGGTAAACTCCACAGCAACTGACCTGAGTGACACCTTCTCTTATCTCTCTCAAACCACAATGTGCATATAGCATCCCGTCTTTTTATAACATAACTTTTCATTCCATTACATGGAACTGAGGATCTTTAAGGTTTAGTGTCTTGGAAACAAGGAACATAAAACATGAAACAAAAAAAAACATTCTTCTTAAACACTTGAAAGGCTTCTCCTCATGTTTACCCTAGGCTCATTACTGCATCTCATAACCTGGGGACATACATCAAAAGGAAGGGTGAGCAGAAGGCCCAGTAAGGGAAACAAGTGAAACATTTTACATATGAACTTGAGATACATCAATAAAGTCATGAAAAGAACTTTAATGCATGAAAATGAAATCATGAGGCATATCATAATAAAAATAAAACTTTTTCATAACTTGAAGATGTGGCTACATCATTTAACATAGACAATCATGAACATATCACCAAGGTCCATCCCCAAGGTGTCATTTTAAAATTACCAAGGTTATTCACCAAGGTATCGTGAAAATTGTAATCTCTAGTGGTTACATCATTACCCAATGCATTGGAGCGCTATCAGGGCGCACCCTTAAATTTGCCTTTATTATCATGTGAGCCACATATATCATCATCAAACATTTCATAAATAACCCACATAGCATAAAATAAATGGGTTTCGTTTCATAATCATAACGTTTTAAAAACTGCTTTAAAGACATGATCTTTACGTCACTTTAAACCCACGGAAAGGGAAAGCGGGTCTCATGTATGTAAATCCCAGAATTTAAAATGGAACATTTTGATATATATGTGAATACCCTTGTAGAAATAAGAGCTTTGAGTATTCACTTTATAACATAAAATAATTTTTGAGAAAAGAGAGAGGCATTTTGAGGGGAAAATTCTGCAGCATAACGGCTAAGTTTCGGGGTTTTAGAAAACGTTGAAATGAGAGGGGACATGGGTCACCCACTCATAAATGATCCATAAAACAGTATGGTGAAAGAATAAGAAGGACATATGGACATGGTAACGAAATTTTAGGGACATACCATTTGAAATGAAAAACATGGAAGGAAAAAAGATTAGATTTCTCTTATGAAAATTCGGCAGCCTTACGGCGTCACTTAACTTCAAAAGAAAATGATTTGACAAGATCAAAAAGGGTCCCTCATCATATGATCATAAGAGATCAGTATGATTGATATAGAGATCATACCCCAACATAATAAAAAGGAACTTGAAAGACTTGACATGAAAATTGAACTTAAAAAATGAGAAGGGTGAAAGAATCCCTTAAAAATTCGGCAGCCTAACGGCGTCACTTAAACTTTCATAAAACGAAATGATGAGAGTAAGAGGGGATATCTCATCATATAAAAATGAAAGGGCAGTAAGAGGAATATAAAAGAACATCCTCTCACATAAAAACATGGAGCATAATAGGAATGACATAAAATAGATTTCATGAAAAGAAAGAGAGGGGTCGGATCCCTTACCTTAAAATGTAACTCTTAAACCTCAAAGGTTGGGACCTTGAGGGCTTGGGGGCACCTTGGGAGGACTCCTTAGGAAGTATTGAGACCAGAAATTCGTTGGGAATGAGTGGGGAGTCGAATGGATGAGAGGAGGGATTGGTATTTATAGGGAAAGTGAGGGGACAAGGCTTTAATGGCCAAGGGACACCTCACATGTGCTTTTCTCAAACCCATGTGCTCTCCCTTGTCATTTATCATGGAGTTAGGCCACATGGGTCCCCCTAAACAATAATTCATCACCCTTGGCCGGCCAACCCTCAAAAGATCTCATGACATCATCATGACACCGTTATGATGTCATTAAACATACCGAAACCCTAAAACTGTATTTTTACTATTCACTGAAAATTCAACTTTCTCAGAAAAATCCCAAAATTTCACATTAACCAAATATCAATGCTCTGATTTCAAAAATAAAATCCATTTTATAAAAATAATTTTCTAAATATTTTTAATTTAATTTTTAAATAAAAACACTATTCACCGAAAATTCATTTTTTTCAGAAAAAACCCCAAAAATTACCATAACATAATATCGATGCTCTGAGTTCAAAAATAAAGTCATTTTTATAAAAATAATTTGCTAATTATTTTTAATTAAATTTTTAATTAAAAAACACTATTCACCCGAAAAAACTAATACTTGAATAATAATTAATGAAACCGTTATTTAACTATTTTATTGAATCACATTACTTAATCAAGGTGCCTAGATTATTTTAAAACTTTCCTTAAGTGAGCTTACTAATCCATTTGGTCATATTACTAATCCTAATCATAAAATCACTATTCATAATTTACTATTCATCAAAAATCAAGTTGATCTTATTAGACTCTAAATTTAGTACTGAACATAATTACAGAAGACCATTTTTTGAAAATCATTACACACTTTTAATTATTTAGGGTTTACATAATCATATTTAAAATATCCTTTTTCTAAAATTCATCAAAAATATGCATACTATATTTATCCGGTCATTTCAAAATTCATAAAGTTCATAATAAGAAGAAATCCCAATTTTTATTTAAAACAAGGGTTACACAAGGTAGTTACGGTCTCGTTACATAACCCCTTATAATACCAGCATAGGACCTAAGAGTAAGGTTTGCTAGGGTGATAGAAGCTTGGGGCGGCTCAGTCAACATTGCCCGAGTAGTAATTTCTATCAGTTTGAACTTCTCACGAAGGCGATTTCGTTCCAGCTTCACATGATGAAGTTCGGCTTGGATTTGATCCAGAGCAAAGTCCAGTGGTGCTACCTCCTTCCCAAGCTCTGTTAGATGGGCTTCGATCGGTCCAAGACTACTAGGTGAGGCCATCGAATCTTCTTTCTATAATAATTAACCAAGATTACTTATATTTAGAGACAATAATCAAAACATTTTGTTCACAGCGGTCATGTTCACCGATGGTTATATAATAGTCAAAACCCACTGATCTCATTTTAATTATAATCATGTTTATCAAATAAAACATTTTTGTTGAGTATAACAATAACACATAAAATTAGGGAACAAAATTTATTTAAAAATTTCGGGTCGTTACAATCTTCCCCCCTTAAGAAATTGCGTCCTCGAAATTTTAAAATTGGGTTTTGAAATTTCATTGAAAGTCCCACATCGGAAAAGGAGTCAGTAAAACTATTACTTTAAAATAAAGAAAGGGAAGTACAATGGTCACCCGAGTTAACCCACACTAGGGTTCCATGTAGGAAAACATGGACATGGAGGAAAAAACAAAGGGTCAAGTTCTGAGGGAGAGTGATAGAGAACATGATTAGGAGAAAGTTAACCATGAGAAAATCCCAAACTTATGATGTGTGTAAACGGTCTTTGATTACCTAGTAGGAAACGTAAACCAACAACATTTTTGTTTTACGTTTCTTTTCATAATTTTGAGGATTTCATTTACTACATAGAACAAAAACATAAGAAAATATACCTACCTTCAAGTAGAGTTTCATCCTTTAACAAGTCCCTACCAACACTAATCTTTTCTCCAAATGATGAGAATTCAAAAACACTTGGTCTCATAAAAGCACAAGAATCATCTTCTATAGAATCACATAATCTACAGAAGATTAACTATCTATTTCTTCTATCTTTAAACATTATCCCAAAAACAGAAAGGTTAAGGTAAAACAACTCTTCAAAAAGAAAGAATCCCATAGGAATGGAAACTAATTTTAAATCATCAAAGTTCCATGGTACTACCCAAAGTTCATCATAGACCATTCTATAAATAACGGTCCTTAAAATTCCTCAAAACAAACCAAACTAAGATTGAAACCCAAATACAATAAGGATTTGATAACATAGTCTTCCAAAACAACTTCATTGTTCATCTCCAGACAACATCAACCACTCCTAACATCTTATAAAAAGTAGCTAACCTAAACATATTTTACCCAAGATAGGTTAGTCATTCCCATAAGTAACCTAAATTACTATAAGTTCACCTTAAATTCATCGATTCTTCAAAATATAAGTCAACCTTACTTCTCAATGAAAATACCGTAGTAATCTATTTACCTCGATCAAATATGGTTCCCAAAATAATGAACGTCTTCCAAAATAATAATCATATTTTAATCCCCTAATCATCCCTGTCATATTAATACGAAAATCGTCGCATTTCCTATCACATTGGTTGTCAGAACATGTTCTTCCATTTCCCACCATTAACTAAGAAGAGAAAGCATAATTAGGGGCTTAAGTACTTAGCTAATAATCATGAAAAGGAACTGAAATCATATAAGGATAACTTGTATATGAAAGGTATACCCTAACTTGTGATCTCCTAGGTTCCCATCTAGGTTATGAATGATCATATATTCTTATGTGAACCTTTATTTTATTTTATCTTTGTTCCTTTAACAATGGTTCATACCAAGATTATGAATTTACCAAAGCATATCCCCCGGGAGTGTCGTAACCAAGAGTGCAGAAAGGCCCGTTGTCGTGTACCAGTTCCCGTTCGAGTCTAGCTCAAAGCGGTGTTTTCAGGTTTTACCCCTATGTACATCTGTGCCAGAGCCACCTCTACCTGCTCGTATCCAGACAGGGATGTATTTGCTTGGCAACCCCTTACTCAATACTCACCAAAATAACAGGAAGATTTCCTATATTAAACTTTTCTATAGGGTTCCTCCTAGAGTTTTCATATCCTAATTTCCACAAATAACTAAACCATCCTTTGATACCAACTATAGCATCCCGTCTTTTTATAACATAACTTTTCATTCCATTACATGGAACTGAGGATCTTTAAGGTTTAGTGTCTTGGAAACAAGGAACATAAAACATGAAACAAAAAAAACATTCTTCTTAAACACTTGAAAGGCTTCTCCTCATGTTTACCCTAGGCTCATTACTGCATCTCATAACCTGGGGACATACATCAAAAGCAAGGGTGAGCAGAAGGCCCAGTAAGGGAAACAAGTGAAACATTTTACATATGAACTTGAGATACATCAATAAAGTCATGAAAAGAACTTTAATGCATGAAAATGAAATCATGAGGCATATCATAATAAAAATAAAACTTTTTCATAACTTGAAGATGTGGCTACATCATTTAACATAGACAATCATGAACATATCACCAAGGTCCATCCCCAAGGTGTCATTTTAAAATTACCAAGGTTATTCACCAAGGTATCGTGAAAATTGTAATCTCTAGTGGTTACATCATTACCCAATGCATTGGAGCGCTATCAGGGCGCACCCTTAAATTTGCCTTTATTATCATGTGAGCCACATATATCATCATCAAACATTTCATAAATAACCCACATAGCATAAAATAAATGGGTTTCATTTCATAATCATAACGTTTTAAAAACTGCTTTAAAGACATGATCTTTACGTCACTTTAAACCCACGGAAAGGGAAAGCGGGTCTCATGTATGTAAATACCAGAATTTAAAATGGAAAATTTTGATATATATGTGAATACCCTTGTAGAAATAAGAGCTTTGAGTATTCACTTTATAACATAAAATAATTTTTGAGAAAAGAGAGAGGCATTTTGAGGGGAAAATTCTGCAGCATAACGGCTAAGTTTCGGGGTTTTAGAAAACGTTGAAATGAGAGGGGACATGGGTCACCCACTCATAAATGATCCATAAAACAGTATGGTGAAAGAATAAGAAGGACATATGGACATGGTAACGAAATTTTAGGGACATACCATTTGAAATGAAAAACATGGAAGGAAAAAGATTAGATTTCTCTTATGAAAATTCGGCAGCCTTACGGCGTCACTTAACTTCAAAAGAAAATGATTTGACAAGATCAAAAAGGGTCCCTCATCATATGATCATAAGAGATCAGTATGATTGATATAGAGATCATACCCCAACATAATAAAAAGGAACTTGAAAGACTTGACATGAAAATTGAACTTAAAAAATGAGAAGGGTGAAAGAATCCCTTAAAAATTCGGCAGCCTAACGGCGTCACTTAAACTTTCATAAAACGAAATGATGAGAGTAAGAGGGGATCTCTCATCATATAAACATGAAAGGGCAGTAAGAGGAATATAAAAGAACATCCTCTCACATAAAAACATGGAGCATAATAGGAATGACATAAAAGAGATTTCATGAAAAGAAAGAGAGGGGTCGGATCCCTTACCTTAAAATGTAACTCTTAAACCTCAAAGGTTGGGACCTTGAGGGCTTGGGGGCACCTTGGGAGGACTCCTTAGGAAGTATTGAGACCAGAAATTCGTTGGGAATGAGTGGGGAGTCGAATGGATGAGAGGAGGGATTGGTATTTATAGGGAAAGTGAGGGGACAAGGCTTTAATGGCCAAGGGACACCTCACATGTGCTTTTCTCAAACCCATGTGCTCTCCCTTGTCATTTATCATGGAGTTAGGCCACATGGGTCCCCCTAAACAATAATTCATCACCCTTGGCCGGCCAACCCTCAAAAGATCTCATGACATCATCATGACACCGTTATGATGTCATTAAACATACCGAAACCCTAAAACTGTATTTTTACTATTCACTGAAAATTCAACTTTCTCAGAAAAATCCCAAAATTTCACATTAACCAAATATCAATGCTCTGATTTCAAAAATAAAATCCATTTTATAAAAATAGTTTTCTAAATATTTTTAATTTAATTTTTAAATAAAAACACTATTCACCGAAAATTCATTTTTTTCAGAAAAAACCCCAAAAATTACCATAACATAATATCGATGCTCTGAGTTCAAAAATAAAGTCATTTTTATAAAAATAATTTGCTAATTATTTTTAATTAAATTTTTAATTAAAAAACACTATTCACCCGAAAAAACTAATACTTGAATAATAATTAATGAAATCGTTATTTAACTATTTTATTGAATCACATTACTTAATCAAGGTGCCTAGATTATTTTAAAACTTTCCTTAAGTGAGCTTACTAATCCATTTGGTCATATTACTAATCCTAATCAAAAAATCACTATTCATAATTTACTATTCATCAAAAATCAAGTTGATCTTATTAGACTCTAAATTTAGTACTGAACATAATTACAGAAGAACATTTTTTGAAAATCATTACACACTTTTAATTATTTAGGGTTTACATAATCATATTTAAAATATCCTTTTTCTAAAATTCATCAAAAATATGCATACTATATTTATCCGGTCATTTCAAAATTCATAAACTTCATAATAAGAAGAAATCCCAATTTTTATTTAAAACAAGGGTTACACAAGGTAGTTACGGTCTCGTTACATAACCCCTTATAATACCAGCATAGGACCTAAGAGTAAGGTGTGCTAGGGTGATAGAAGCTTGGGGCGGCTCAGTCAACATTGCCCGAGTAGTAATTTCTATCAGTTTGAACTTCTCATGAAGGCGATTTCGTTCCAGCTTCACATGATGAAGTTCGGCTTGGATTTGATCCAGAGCAAAGCCCAGTGGTGCTACCTCCTTCCCAAGCTCTGTTAGATGGGCTTCGATCGGTCCAAGACTACTAGGTGAGGCCATCGAATCTTCTTTCTATAATAATTAACCAATATTACTTATATTTAGAGACAATAATCAAAACATTTTGTTCACAGCGGTCATGTTCACCGATGGTTATATAATAGTCAAAACCCACTGATCTCATTTTAATTATAATCATGTTTATCAAATAAAACATTTTTGTTGAGTATAACAATAACACATAAAATTAGGGAACAAAATTTATTTAAAAATTTCGGGTCGTTACAGTGCATATCAACTTGCAATGTCAAAATATTCCACTAAACACTCGATTACTAAACCATCTAAGTCCGAGTTTTCCTAATCAAATCACAATCCACATTATTTCTTCTATCGAGTGTATATTTCATCTCAAAATCATTGGCCTGTTTATATTCAACTGATCTCCACTCTCAGTGATTCAAATTGAACTATGAAAAGATTTACCTCAAGTTCTTGTGGTAAGTATAAACTATAAACTTTTCTCCCAATAGGTAGTTTCACCAACACTTCAAAACATAAACCAGTTCTTCCAACTGAAGGTCATGTGTAGGGTAATTATGTTAATGTAGACTTAGATTTCGAGATCCTTACATGAAAAATTTATCCCCTTGCATCATCATAGCTCCGAGTCTTATCCTAGAATAACCACAATACACCATATACTGTTTTCCTAACATAAGTAGGATGTAAATCAGTGCTAACATCAAATGATACTTCAAATTGAGAAAATAATTATCAAAAGCCTTTAACCATTCAAAATTTACTCCCTTTTTGATCTTCCCTAAAAGAGGAATTACTAAATGGAGGAATTTTTGGATGAATCTCCTATAATATCTTGATAACCCCAGAAAGCATCGGATGTCGAAAAAATTCTGGGGATATTTACAAGAAACCACTGCATACACCTTCTCTAGGTCCACTAACACACCATACTCCAAGATGGTGTTCCCCAAGAAGTGTACATGGTCAATCCAAAACTGACACATAGATAGATTAGTGTATAGACACCACTCTATAAGTGTTCTCTGAATGATGTTATGATGTTGGGCATGATCATCATGAGTCTTGGAGTACAATGAGATGTCTTCCAAAAATACCATTACAAACTAATCCATGTATGGACGGAATACCCTATCCATCAAGTCTAGAAACACCACTGTTTCGTTTTTCAACCTAAATGGTATTACGAAAAACTCATAAATTACATACCTTCTTCTGAATGCAGTCCTCAGTATACCAGAAGTTCGAAGTCTCAACTGATGATAAGTTGATCTCAAGTCAGTCTTTGCAAGAAAAAAATCTCCCTTAATCTGGTCAAACATATCCTCAATATTTGGAAGAGGGTATTGGTTCATCACAATCATCCTATTCAACATTCAGTAATCAATACACAAATTAAAACTCTCGTCAGTCTTCTTTGCGAACAACATTGGTGATACCCAAGGAAATGTACTTGGATGGATAAATACATTATCCTTCAAGTCCTCTAGAAGATATTTGTGTTCATAGTGCTCTGTTGGTTCCATCATATATGGTGGATTAGATATTGGCTCAACCCATGGCATGAGCTCAATATTATGTTCCACATATCACTCAGGTGGAAACACTGAGAAGTCTTCCAGAATGAAATCCTGAAAAAATTACACCATTGGTGTAACAACATCTTTCCTAACACCTTTTTCATCTCAAAAAAGACTATAAATCTAGGCTATGACCTCTCCCAGTTTTTGAGTTTTTATCCTTTCTCAACCCACCTGGATACCCCACTCCCCAAAGTGAATGTATTGGTCTCCCACAAGAGGCGTAAATGTCACCCTTTGTATCTATCAATCATTATGGGCTCGGTATGTGACTAGAAAGTCCATACCCTAGATTTGGTCAAAGCTTGTCATGTCATAGATATATATATCCCACAAAAGATGATACTTCCTGACCTCAAGAGAACATCCCTTTCACATACCGATGTCTCTAGAATTTACTCCCAAAGGTTAATATATCGCCATAACCCCACTCAAAAACCCAACTACTATGCTCAAACCATTAACAAGTTATATATATATAAAATAATGAGAGGAACCTATATAAAATAAGGAACTAGCTTAGGTAGAATACACAATAATAATACATATCTCTATCAATGGTACAACCAAGCTATCGACAAGTGTAGTCTTTGCCGCAAGAAACAATGATGCCTCACTCCAATGTAATTTTTTCTGACTACCCTAACTTTTATCACTTTTTTGATATGGTTTTTATTTCCCAGAAGCACCACGTCTATAACCTCTACTTCCTAGGATAGTTGAATTCCAAATCTTGGACTAATAAGGTGTAGAAGATCCCCTTACCGCACTCTGACTTTTTCTAGTTTCTCTATCATTGACTATCTATTTTGGGTTTTTATAGAACCTATATAGATGTCCCAACCAGCCACAAGATCAGTACTCCACTGGTGATTGATGAAAATTTTTGTGATACTATATCGACCAACCACACTGGTGGAAAATCAAGTGAGTAAGATCCTGAGAAACTAATCCTCCACATTTCCCACCTTTATTTCTGCTACCCTGACTAAAGTTCTCGTAACAATGCTTCTTTATCTTGGAAGTTGAACAACTTTATTGTCTAGTAGAAACCAATTTTCCATCAATGGAAACCTCCTTTAGGTTCCCTTGAAAAATGAGTGCCTAATTTACCACTTCTGAGAACTTCTTCTTCCTAGAGTTATTCACCTGGGACTTAATTTCACATTTAATTCCATCCTGATATCATTTGGCATATGTAGCAACATTTTATACCAACAATAGATCAAAGAAATTTAAATCCATAAATAATCTGGCATAGTCCATCACCGACATGTTCCCATGATCCATCCTCAGGAAATCAAAATCTCTTTCTTGCCTCAGCATCTAGGGGTAAATGTTTTTTAAGAACTTATCCAAGAAGTACCTCAATAACAGACCATCAGTCTGTCTAGTATGCACCTAGAGAAAATTACATGGGGATTCAAGTGAACTTATATGAAATTCCATGAAAATTCAAGTACACTCTATGATCACCATAGGATAAAATCTATTTGGTTATATAGATATCACACGGGAAGTGTGTTACCCTATATATTTTTATCACAAAAAAAATAAAAATATATGAATAAAAATATTGATAATTAGTGGAAAGAATGAAAAAATATTCATTAAAATAATAAAACTACCCCATATAGGCGAATACGAACCTAACATTTAAACAATCCATTAATATAAAACAATAGTATAAGAGCATGAAAATATTAAAAACAATAATGAAAAGATTATGAATCCACTCTAGAATTATTAAAATTTTCATGAAAATAACTCTAATATATACTGTAATATCATATCCCTTTTAATAAGGTCATGTTACCTTCACAAGAATCTCCATGAAAATTATTTGTATGCATAATAGGACTGTACATACAAGTACTGAGAATAAAACCTCAATTGAAACCAATATAAAATAAGGGATCCCATGAAGTCTGTCCTGATCATATATATTTAATGTAATCATTTTTATTTATTTAACAACACTATTATTACTATTATGTTTTAGGAGGACAACATGACAACAAAATACTCTCATACATGACTCGATTATTGTATTAATAACTTATCTTGTTAGAAATATGATAAGGAATCCAAAAAATTCTAATTTCATATAATATTTCAAATATATGCGATGATATATATTCCTTGATTAACTCATGTACTAGAAAAACATCTTACATACATTTCTATTTCCCATTACTCAAACAAACCCAATGTTCTCCAAAAGATACCAACATAATACTAGTTTTTAAAATACAAGAGTTATAATAAAATATCACAAATACAACATTAGATTCAAAACATAAATGACTTAATTATTCTCAAAGTTTTCTAATAAAATAAGTTATTCACTTTTTAAGCACATATAAAAAAAATTAATTTAAATCATACCATTATACATTAAAACAATATTTTTTAGAAATTAGAATACACAACAAAATATAATCAAATTAAATTTAATCCAATTATAATTAAAATCATAATAAAATTTTAATTTCCCCTTTAGTTTGATACATTACTTATTTAAAATGTAATGTAAAAAAATATCATTTTTTCATATAAATTATAAATTAGACTACTAATAAAAACAAACCCTTAATTCTCAAAGATCATTATACGAATTCAGAACCATAAAAAATATACATTTACATAAAATTATATATAATACAATTGTTATTGTAAACTGAAATTCTCATATAATCACTCAATTAAGACAAAATATTATTAAAAAATGATTTTCTCGATAAATGTTTTATATAGTAGACATAAAGTCTCTAAAATATCAAATTTGGGTCAAAACATCATTATCATTCCTTATATTCACAAAATTAATTTCACTATTATAGATTAAATGAAAGATAATAATTTATTTAATATTTTTCATAATGTATCCATCACATTAATAAATGTGTTAATCATTTTCACTATTGAAAACAAATTTACAGTTATGAATAAATAATAAAAAATAATTAAAACATATTTAAAATATTTATAACTAATTATAAATGAAAATTAGATCACATGATTTATAAAATCATAAGAAGAATGTTTAATTTTAAAAAAATCATTGAATTAAATTCCCAAGAGTGCTAGAATTCATCTACTTCATAAAAAATGGACAAAGCACACAAATAAAAAAGGGGGTTTTTTGTTCCTAAATGAAAGTAAACAACAATAGGAGTTGGAAAATTTCCTTGACATGCATACAGTGGTTTTCATTTTTCTTGGCCCAGATAAATATTTCTAATCTATGTTATTCTAGGTATTAGTTAACATTGTCTAAAAACCATTATGGGGGTCTTTTCACCTAGAGTAGACTCAATCCGTGCCTCACCAACCCCTAGAAGATAACTTCCCTACCAAATGTGTGGGTTGTTCACATTCCCCCCAGTATATTTGATCACTCCCCCTTCATGTCACATTGAATACCCATGATACAGATGAGGAACACTTCCACTTCTCTCATCAGTGGGTGTCCAAACCATATTATCATTGGGTTGTTCCTGGGTAGTTGAGAAAACCTTCTCCGAGGAGCCATTGGGTGTATTTCCACAATAAATTAAGACAATTAAAGTATAGAATCTTGTATTGGAATCAATATTTTCCATCCTATTATCACGATTTTGAGTCTCCTAGATTAGATATCACTTGTCTTGAGGAAATCTTGGAGGCCAAGTGAAATGAATCCATTTTTGATGATTGGGATAAATATAAAATCACCAATGAAGATTCTCTTCTAGGAAATGATTTTATTTCCCAGGAATAATCTAGGGTCCAATGGCTTAGGGAGGGAGACCACTACAAAACGTTATTTCACACTTGTATCAAAGAGAGTAACATCCACCTTATAATCGATAGAATTCTTGATAACGGATCATACAAAGATGAACGAGAGGTGATTGGAGGTATGAAGGATACCTCCAATCCCTTATTGTTGGTCCTACGAATAGTCAGTGCAGTAGTTTTTCAAGAGGCTAGGAGGAGCTTTTCAAATTCATCCTAGTATCTATTACATACTATGATAATGAGTTATTTGAATCCATTCCATATGAAAATGAGATTTAAGAGGTGGTTTGGAGCCTCAACCCTAATAGTGTACCAGGTCCTAAAAGTTTCCATGGATCTTTCTATAGGGGATCAAGGGAGTTATTTAAGCATTATTTGGTGGCAATGATCCAATATTTTTACCATAGAGGTATTTTTTTGAGGATTTCACGTTCTACCATGCTGGTTGTCATCATAAAAATCAAGTATCCCTCTATGATCAAACATGTCAACCCAATTAGAATATCCATCTTCCCATTTAATGTCATGAAATTTGTGATCAATAAGAGGTTATCATAACATCTATGTTCTTTGATATCTGATGAACACCTATGGTTTGCCAAGGGGAGATCTATTCAAGGGTCAACCAGACTCGCTCAATAAGTAACCAATAACTATAATTTAATGACCCTTAGATCCAATATCTCTATCAAACATGACATAGACTACAATGTCCCATATTCCTCCATGTATTATTTTAATATTATATGGGAATTAATTCAAGACTAGGATCTGAGACGGCATGCACTTATGAGGCCCGGTGAGCCCGAAACAAATGTTTGAATTTAATTAAATAATTAAATTACGCACACATGTGGTTTTACTGAAAAAGTGGAATAACTCCTAAATGGGTGCTCGGATTATAAATCTGAAAGCACAATTGCGATCAGAACATCGGTTTTACCTTTGGTGAGGCCTAACATCAGCCAACATCGGTTGGTAGTGAAATCCAGTTTTTGGGACGTAAGAGTAATAAAATATTTAAATAAAAATATCTTATTCGGTAGTGAAATCTTTTAAACCTGCTGCAACAGATATATCTTATCATTTTTTAAATAAAGTACTGTGTAGGGGTCCAGGGTTACAAAACCTCATAACCCTAAAACCCTTGGTGGATCTGGAGGCTCTGGAAAGGACCTCCCAATGCGGTGACGATGTTCTTGACGAGCTTCACCGGCGACGACGACGCGATGACCAGATCTTCTACAATGAATGCCGCAGATCCAGGTAGGATGTTTGTTTTTGATTTCTTTCCACGTTTTTGATTTTCACGACGAACGCGGACTAATCCATGAACAGATTATCCCATGGATTGATCGTTCTTGCGGGACATGTTTTGTGGGGATTTTGAGGTTGTTTTGTTTTGATCTAACGATACTTGAATCGTCACAAACAATGATCGAGGTTCATCCCTCTTGTTTGATTCTTGTATTTTTCTCCCTCACATTCTTCTTTGCGTTCTGGGAATTCGTGGAGGAAATTGATCGTTGCGCATTCGTTTGTTGGCTCAACGATCCGAGATTGAAGATCCAACCCCAGAGCGATGTCATGGAGGTGCGACAACAGTTTCGGCAGGTGATTCAGAGCGGATCGGGAGATACGAGTTTTTGGGCATTTTTATTCAGATGGATCGTTCGAGGTTTATGATCCGATTTAAGAGCCTAAAACACTCGTTACAATGTTTGTATGACGAAACGAACCAATCCCAGGAGTATTGGGATGAACGGGCGAGAAACTGAGGATTCGGAGGTTCAGCCACGACGCGAGGAAGAAGACAACGTTTCTGTAAAAATCCCAACTACACACCTTGTAGCATGGGATACACGGCGTGTGTTCCTCAGCGGAACACCTAGCGTGTAATACAGGAGTATACAGACACGATATGGGTTTAGGGCCAAGGACACGGCTTGTATACCCTTCCCCGGCCAGACCCGGCCAGATACACAGGATACCTCGTGTACTGGTACACGAGCAAGCAACAAGGACATGGACAGAGGCCGTGTACGGGCACATGACCAGCGTACACAGAGTGAGCCCCAGGTGCTTGGACATGGCGTGTGACTCTTCTACACGCCTTGTAGTTTCTTTCTATCCGACAAGCTGAGTGACATGAGTCGTTTACACGGGCAGTACCCGGAGTCAAGGAATGGGGTGTGTGATTCTTCGACACACCGTGTAGTTAGGTTTTACACAGCTTGAACGAATGACACGGGCCATTTACACAGGCAGTACCTGGAGTCAAGGAACACGGCGTGTGATCCTTCTACATGCTGTGTAGTCTAGTTTTACACAGACTGGACAGACGACACATGCCATTACCCGGGTAGTACCTGGGGTAATTGAACACGACGTGTAACCATACTACACACCATGTAACCAATCTTACATGTCTTGAGCCACTTGTCTTCTGTGACTTGGACTAGTTTTCTTAGGGTTCATATCCTTGGTCTTTTCCCTGAAAGTTCTGGTATCATTTCCTTTATACATGAGTTTGATCCCTTCAGCAGGACTTCCTGAATAGTGTTGTTGGAATCCCCTATGTGAGACTTAGAACCAGATCCTCTATTCATTCCTAGAACCCTAGGTAGAGTTCTTGGTATTGACGTGACCAACTTTACCCAGGCGCCGATCCTATGCTTAGCAGATTAGCTCAGACTGAGTTTTCGGAATCACCCCATGATATGGTCGTGATCCTCATCTGATAATCGTGTTCTCATAGTACTAGTGAAGTGTGTTCTCCTGTAAAAAGTACTTCAAATCTCTCTCTTCAGACCTAGGAGTGTGTTCTCCTTGTTTTGTTCTTAGTGGAATCTTCGAGCAAGATCCTAGTGGCGGTATCACGGTAATCAATCGTGTATGAGTATAGATGGATATTCCTATTATATGTTCTGTAGACATATACTGTGTGGAGCTGACTATATATTTCCTTGGTGGTATTTTCCATGTTGTATTTCCTTTTTGGTTTCAGGGTGTCCTACTGGGTATTTCTATACTCACCCCTGCATGGGATTTGCCGACACGTGTCGTGTCCTGGGCAGAAGAGCAAGCCTTTGACAGGATTCTAGGTGGACCAGCACCGGATGATTCCCAGTGAGATCAGACAGGCCGAGGTTTGTACCTCCAACTACCGACTGCAGTCCCAACACATTTCTTTATAGGTTGGACTTTGTTACAGACTTTATTTTGGTGGGATTGTACTTTTGGCCCAGGGTTTTACTTTCTTGTACTTTAATTTCCTGTCGTACTCTGTTGGTTGGGTTTTAGTGTATGCATGCATATTTTCCTTTTATTAGTTTTTACTTTTCACCTTTGTGGGCTTGGAGATGTTAGTACGTGTGTTCAGGTTTATAGGAAATGCCTCCCATTATGTAGAATTTTACTCGGTGCTAGTCACCATCCCCTGGCCTATTGGAGGTGGGCTTGGGGAGTTGCGGCTCGGGCCCCACCGGGACGGGTCATGACAGAGTGGTATCAGAGGGTGGGGAGAACGTTGTTCTTTTCAAAGGGCGTACAGTAGTACCAATGACGTTGTTGGAGGCGGTTCTGAGGGAGTTCCATACATCCCCTTTGGTGGTGCATCTAGGCGTAGAAAAGATTTATCAGGACCTCCGACGTCAGTTCTGGTGGCCAGGAATGAAGAAGTGTGTGGCAGAGTTTGTTTCTCGGAGACTTACTTGTCAGCAAGTAAAGGCTAAGCACCAGGTGCCAGCAGGCTTGACTCAGACCCTTGAGGTGCCAAATTGGAAGTGGGACGGGATATCCATGGACTTTGTGATGAGTTTACCACGTTTGTCTAGGGGACACGATGCCATCTGGGTGATCGTTGATCGACTAACCATGTCGGCCCACTTCCTAGCCATACGAGAGTAGAGTTTAGTAGAGAGCTTGAGACGCCTCTACATGCAGGAGATAGTTCGACTTCACGAAGTTCCATCCACGATCATCTCAGATCGTTATTCTCGTTTCACATCCCAGTTGTGGAAGGGATTGTAGGAAGCTTTTGGGAATCGGTTACGCTTAAGCACAACGTTTCATCCCCAGACTGATGGTTAGACAGAGTGGACCATCCAGGTCCTGGAGGATATAATTCGAGCTTTCATATTTGACTTCAGTCATAGCTGGGAGGATCACCTACAACTAGTGGAATTTTCTTATGACAACAGTAATCATTCAACTATTGGTATGGCACCTTCGAGGCTCTATATGGGCGACCTTTTAGGTCAATGATTTTCTAGACTAACCCAGGAGAGTCAGCACTTATGGGCCCAAAGATGGTGAGAGAAACTACAGAGAAGGTTCAGGTCATCCAGGAGCAGTTGAAGACTGCACAGAGTCAGCAAAAGTCTTATGCCGACAGGAGGCGGAGGCCCTTGGAGTTCTAGGAGGGAGACCATCTGTTCCTTCGGGTCTCACCTCGATGGGGATTGCAGCGATTTGGCTGAGGCGACAAGCTATCTCTGAGGTTCATTGGACCTTTCTAGATTCTTAGTAGAGTTGGAGAGGTGGTGTATCACTTGGCTCTACCTCCTCAGATGGACTGGGTACACAACGTCTTCCATGTTTAGTAGCTGCGGAGGTACGTGCATGATCCATCGCATGTCATCGACTGGGGTGAGCTGGATATAGATGATGGACCGACCTTTGCTGAGTACCCAGTGGAGATTGAGGATCAGCAGGAAAAGATCCTTTGTGGGAGATCTATTCCCTTAGTGCGTGTTCGTTGGTAGCACGAGAATCTCTAGGAGATCACATGGGAGTGGGAGGCTCAGATTCATGTGCCGTACCCACATCTTTTCGAGTAGCCTTTGTTTTGGATTTTTGGGGACGTAAAATACCTAAAGTGGGTGTGATGTAATTTACCAGATTCTTCCATGTATTATTTTAATATTATATGGTAATTAATTCGAGACAAGGCTCTGAGATGGCGTGCAGTTCTGAGGCCCGATGAGCCCGGAACAAACGTTTGAATTTAATTAAAAAATTAAATTATGCGCGCATGTGGTTTTCTTGAAAAAGTGGAATAACTCCTAAACAGATGCTCAGATCAGAAATCCGAAGGCACCGTTGCGATCATAAAAACTATTTTACCTTAGCCAAGTCCTAACATCGGTTGGCGTAGGTTGGTGGTGAAATCCAGTTTTTGGGACGTAAGATTAATAAAATATTTAAATAAAAATATTTTATTCTGCAGTGAAATCTTTTAAATCTACTGCAACAGATATCTCTTATATATTTTTTAAATATAGGCCTGCGCAGGGGTCTAGGGTTACAATACATCATAACCCTGAAACCCTTTGCAGCTCAGGAGGCTCTGGAGGAGACCTCCCAACGCGATGACAGTGTTCTTGATGAGCTTCACTGGCAACAATGACGCGACGACTGGATCTTCTACATCGAACGCCACAGATCTAGGTAGGACGTTTGTTTTTGATTTCCTTCCCCGTTTTTGATTTCCATGTCGAACGCGGACTAATCCACGAACAGATTAGCCCATGGATCGATCATTCTTGCGGGACGGGTTTTGCAGGGATTTTGAGGTTGTTTGGTGTTGATCTAACGGCGTCGGACCTGAATCTTCACGAACAATGATCGAGGTTCGTCCCTATTATTATATTATTTTATTTTTCTCCCTCACGTTATTCATTGCGTTCTATGAATTCTTGGGGGAAATCGATCATTGTGCATTCGTTTGTTGGCGCAACGATCCAAGATTGAAGATCCAACCCCGGAGCGATGTCACGGAGGTGCGATGACTGTTTCGGCAGGCGATTTAGAGCGGATCGGGAGATACGATTTTTCGAGAGTTTTTCTTCATATGGATCGTTCGAGGTTTATGATCCGATTTCAGAGCTGAAAACACCCGTTACCATTTTCGTATGATGAAACTTACCAATCCTTAGAGTATCGGGATGAACAGACGAGAAACGGAGGATCTGGAGGTTCAGCTCCGGTGCGAGGAAGAAGACGACGTTTCTGGAAAAATCCCGACTACACGCCGTGTAATATGGGCTACACGGCGTGTGTTCATCATAGGACCACCTGGCGTGTACTCCGGGAGTACACGGACACATGATGGGTACACGACCAAGGAAACAGTGTGTACACCCTTCCTCGGCCAGACCCTACCAGATACACAGGATACCCCTTGTACTGGTACATGGGTAGGAGACACAAACACAGATAGAGGTCGTGTACGGGCACATAGCCAGCGTACATGGAGTGAGTCCCATTTGATCGGACACAATGTGTGACTATTCTACATGCCGTGTAGTTTCTTTCTGTCCGACAAGATGAGTGACACATGCCATTTACACGGGAAGTACCAAGAGTCAAGGAACATGACAGGGGATTCTTCTACATGCCATGTAGTTAGGTTTTACACATCTTGAACGAATGACACAGGCCGTTTACACAGGCAGTACCCGAAGTGAAGGAACACAGCGTGTGATCCTTCTATACTCCGTGTAGTCTAGTTTTGCACAGACTGGACAGACGACATGGGCCGTTACACGGGCAGTACCCGGGGTCAAGGAACACGGCGTGTAACCATACTACATGCCATGTAACCAATATTACATGGATTTATCAACTTGTATTCTATGACTTGGACTTGTTTTCTTAGGGTTCGTACCCTTGGTCTTTTACCTGAATGTTATGGTATCATTTCCTTTATAAAGGAGTATAATCCCTTCAGCAGGACTTCCTCAATAGAGTTGTTGGAATCCCCTCTGTGAGACTTAGAACCTGATCCCCTATTCATTCCTAGAACCCTAGGTAGAGTTATTGGTATCAAAGTGACCAACTTTACCCGGGCGCTGATCCTCCACTTAGTGGATTAGCTCAGACTGAGTTTTTAGAATCCCCCAATGAATTGGTCATGATCCTCATTTGAGCATCATGTTCTCACAGTACTTGTGGAGTGTGTTCTCCCGGAACGAGTACTTCGCATCTCTCTGTTCAGACCTAGGAGCGTGTCCTCTTTGTTTTGTGCTTAGTGGAATCTTCGAGCTGGATCCTAGTGGGGGTATCACGGTAATCAATCATGTATGAGTATATCTGGATATTCTTGTTATATGTTCTGTAGACATATACTGTATGGAGTTGACTGTATCTTTCCTTGGTGGTATTTCCCTTGTGGTATTTCCTTTGTGGTTTCGGGGTGTACTACTGGGTATTGTTATACTCACCCCTGCACGGGCTTTGCCCGCACGTGTCGTGTCTTGTGCAGATGAGTGAGCCTTTGATAGGATTCTAGGTGGACCAGGACCAGACGGTGCCCAGTGAGATCAGACAGGCCGAGGTGTGTTCCTATGGCTACCGACTGCAGTCCCAACACCTTTCTTTGCAGGTTGTACTTTGTTACAGACTTTCTTTGGGTGGGCTTGTACTTTTGGCCCAAGGTTTTAATTTCTTGTACATTACTTTCCTATCGAACTCTGTTGGTTGGGTTTAAGTGTATGCATGCATCTTTTCCTTTTAGTAGTTTTTACTTTTCATCTTTGTGGGCTTGGAGATGTGTGTGCGTGTGTTCAGGTTTATAGGCAATGCCTCCCATGTTAGTAGAATGCCTACTCGGTGATAGTCACCAGCCCCTGGCCTATTGGAGGTGGTCTTGGGGAGTTGCGGCTCGGGCCCCACCGAGATGGGTCGTGACATAGACAAATCATTATATTTCTTGGAATGTAAATTCATCATTAAGGTACTATCTTGCATAAAGTTTTACATTTATTCTAGAGTTCTCATGTTCAGGTTCCTTTACACCTCATGGATTTCCATCAACATCTTCGGCAGTAGCTTTGGTTTTACTAATACTATTCTGGGTTTTAGATAGTGTAACCCACTCTCCCCAAGTCTGTTCATTATCTACCCATACATCCTAATATTCCTTATCAAGAAGATTATCTCACATGGAGGAATTTTCCTATATTAGTGAAAATAAATTACAATGGGGATTTACCATATCATTTTTGTATACTAAACTCTTATATTTTCAAAAGTAAATTAGAGTTAAATTATCAATATTAATAAGATCATTGGTACCCAATACAAAAGGATTTGGAAGGATGTTAACAAATCCAAGTGAAACCTATATATTTTCTCTCATTGATCGGAAAATATTTCAATATCTTAAAAGAAAATCTTGTAATTCTCATCTAAAACTTCCTAATGAATTATCTTGGAGCTCCAATCTCCCATGGGTTTCTACAAATCCCACACCTCAAAAAATTGGTTGGTAAAATCATTGGATGGATTTTGGACTGGATGAATTTATTCCTTTCCTCAATAGGTAGAATCATATGGGTTAACATTGTTTTATTTTCAATCACCATGTATGTAATATTGGAATTAATGGTGTCTAAGGGTCATATCTTTTGTATTAAAAATTATTTGGAAAAGTTTATATAGGATTACTTGTTAGAGGGAAGACATCATTGGATATACTGGAACAAGATGGTGTGAAAATTATGGGAGGGTAAAATTAATGTCCAAAAATTCTCAACCTCCATCCAAGGTCACATGAGAATATTCTATTGGATATTATCAAGAAGTGAATGCTCTGGGGTTGGTTTATGGTGGAGAAGTATGAAAAGAACATGGGATAAACAAGATCTCACCCTTCATTTCTTTTTCGCATCCTTAAACTATACTTCTATTATCTCTAGTCCAACAATCGAGGGATTTTTTGAAGAGGCGATATCACCATTTAGTTCAAAATTAGATGGTCACAAAGTTTCATTTTCCTGATTGTCCAAATCTAAGCCTGGCCTAAAACATACCATCGTGTTCCCTTGCTTCATTTATGTTTTGTTGGATACTGATCAGTGAAGTGCCTCTGATCTCATTTATCTCAACTATAAGATGGATGATTGCGTGTTTATAGGTTCTTCAAGATGAAATTTATCATCCAATGTTTATTGGAGACTGATAATGAACCCAAGTGACGTGGATTCCTTGGAGGAGATCTTATGGTGCTTACAGGTCCCTGCTAGATAAAGCTTCCTCAGCTAGCATTTTAGAAACTAATGGATCACCACTAATGACAAACTCAAGTGAATAGTTATTACCCTAATTTCATGATTTCTTTGTTACAAGAATCCACAGGAAGAGTTCTTGTCTCATCTCTTCTTTGGGAGTGACTGGGCCAATTCATTTTTTTATCCATCTATAAATTTTCATAATATCTTGCTCAATATTCCTAAGAGAGTTCTTTTCACCATCAATGGATACTTGAAGAGATGATGGATTATTTAGAAGGATTGAAACACTTAGCATAATGAGGAAACCAACTACATAGAAACTACCCCTTTTTTTAGATATAAAAATTTCTGGTTGATCTTATGTGACTACTTTATTACTAGTTAGAAACTTCATATCTTAGTCATAATATGGCTATGAGAGTCACCCTAACAGCTGGCTATAATGGAAATCAAGGTAGTTGGGTTTAGTGGAACTCTTATGAAGTAGGTCCAAACATTAATACTGACGGATCATGCATCTCTGACATCTTGTGGGGTAGAGGTGTGGTCTATGGACCACATGATTCTATAATTATGGAATTATTTGATCACATTCATTGGGGGATTATTTTAAAGCTAAATCCCATGTGATTATCAATGTCCATCATATGTGTCAAGAAGCGAATGTTGATCTTTCTATGGTTTAAGTAGACACTTCACCTATTCACATCTCATTGCTTCGAGTGCGGACTACCCCTGGGCCATCACTTATATTGTTCATAGATAAAGAGGTTTGATTAAAGCTCATACCAATGTTCTCCATGTATGATAGTATGGTAACAATTTTTATGACTTCTTTGCCTCTCTTTCCACCCATGATATATATTTTACTCAATTTTCTAATATTGGGTTGCTCCATATGGAGGGAGTGAACATCTTTAGAGAGGATTCCCCTGGTCACCAATATTTTCATCCTCCTTAGTCACATATGTTGCGTCTTGTTCCTTCATTTTTATTGTATTTGTTTTTCCATAATAAAAAGAATATAATTTTTTCTATCAAGTAAACCCAAAATTCATTGAACAATAACTAATGGAAGAATTGACTAATGTAATGATAAAACCCTTTCACTTTCTAACAAAATTATAGGGTTATTGTATCTCATACCTATATGAATATAAAACCATAACAGATCCTTATTATAATAATAAATTGGGTAGAAATATCTTCATGTAGATTTATGGTTAAAGGGAGATACTTGGGTGAGTTGAGTTTTAGTAACTTCACCATGTTTTAATAATACCTATGTTTAATAAAATTCTCATGGTTGTGAAATTACTTAAATTCAATGATTTGAAAAATCTATTTAGGAATGTGTTAAATAGTATATTGAAACTAGGTAATTAGTGATAATATTAGGAACAAACTTTTCTACCTCTATTATAGATTACCTGATACCCTACATCATGTACCCATGGGAAAATACATGGAAATATCTACATACTTCTATAAACAATTCTTCCTCTCAACAATTTCCTTTACCTAAAACACCAAAAATCAACTGAAAATAGTTCAATGTAAATACATAAAAATAAAAAATAAAATCATAAAATTCCATAAAAAATATGTTTACTTCAACATCATCAACTAATATTACAAAAATACCTCAGTCAATATAAAATGGCTCTAACTAGTATGAAAAAATATAGGTTAAGGATATTTTTTAAACTATTCCACAAAATTATAACAAAGGTATGTACATTAAAAGTGTTTGAAGCTACTATATCAATCAAGTTATAAGACAATAATGAATATAATAATATTTAACATCAAGAAATATCTATTATTTCTAATTCTAGTAACTTTATAACATACAAATATCCCAATCCTGTACCTCTACCATGAAATCCATTAAGTATTCCAACACTACATTCAAGATTATTCTAAGGGCAATGAGGGAAATTAACATTCATCTGATTTACAATCTTTTTCAGAATCTTGTATCATTAATTAAAAATCTAAATGAGTATATTTCTATTGATAAGGTCATAGAAGGAATAGTTGATTATGTAATTTGAGAAACTATTGAGGTCCATCTTCAATCATACATCCTTGTATACACTATCTACTTTTAAATTCTATACACATAAACCACCACTATCCATTTAAAATATATAAGAATAATATCATGCATGTTCTATTAGTAAAAGTCTGTGAAATAATCGCTCTATCGAAATTTAAAAATGACTATTAAAGATAACATTTCATAGTTCAAACCTTCAATCACTATTTAATAAAAGAGATCATCTACAAAGCTCCACTTCACATGAATTATAAATATCGTCACTTTTTATTTTAATTGATCTACAATGAATAAATTATGATTATTTCTTAATTTATTACAACCACAATATAATTAAATATTATGAAATGTTACACTTAACACCGAATCTATAACTATCAAGACTCCTAAAAATATACTGCTATTAAAAAATCATATAATAAATGATTTGGATGATATTATAGAATATTAATAAACCTTGATCCAAATATCAATGTTCATGAAATATATAGTTAGAATAAAATCTACTCGATCAAATTTCCTTCCTTTAACAAAGAGGATATAAATATTGAATAATGGGGCAACAAATAATTATCCTATCTACTGACTTATTTATGATGACTAGTGAGAAGAACGATACATCACATAAATGTATCACAATGAAATATACTATTTACTAATGGAATCCATTGAATCACCCATAAAATAAATCTATCCAAAATCAATCTCAATATCTTATATTCACATATCCCTCTCTCAATCATACAAAAGATACTTCATATGTTGATTGTTTTTTATTGAAACTTATAACTATTTATTCTCCCAAAATCATCTCCTATATGATGAAATCATCGATTATCATCTATAAATTCATATTTCATTTAATTTAAAATGTATCATAACGTAATCCCCACAAAATTACATGATTTATAACAATATTTTCACTTTATTAAATTTCAAGGACATATTCATCTTAGTGTTTTATATAATTATATAAAACTAGTACATGTCAAACCCTTACAAAAAAATTTCCACTTCCACTCAACATTAACCCCAAAACATGTTCATATATTTACACTCATGTTTCATGAATTAATCTTTTTTTATTCAGTATGTTTCAAGTTTTTCAGTTGTTTAATACATACACATAATTAAAACTTAAGGAAAGGATTTTGAAATGTAGGATGAGTAAATTGATCATAGTAAGGTATATGAAATGAATTGAAAACAATTAAACCAATTAAAATTCATCCAAACATTTAAAGATGTTTTATTTTTTAGATAGATAAAATATTTTCTTAGAATATTAATTTATATACTCATAAAATTCCCTTCAATGAAAAGAGTATAAAAAAATATTTTATGTTATTATTGTGTAAAAAGGATTATCATGATATTTAATTTGTAAAATATTAAATCCAATGAAATTAAATTTCAAATCATTAGAATGTCATAAAAATTCATTAAATATTGAGTTTAATTTCATATATTATAAAATCAAACGAATAGATTTAAAATCTATATAATGAATGGAAAAATTATTTATGTATCTTCGGAAATTATCCTAAAAATAACTATTATACTTATTTTACATGATTGGATAATTATCACATCACTCTTTAGTAACCTATCACAAGTAAACTCTATCAGTTTATTCAATGTATTGGATAACTATATTAGGAAAACCATTCATTAGAGTAATATCAATCTCACCCATAATTCATATAAAATGTCAATTAACCATATCGTGAATAAAACACACACACACACACACAGATATATATATATATATATACATTTCAAATTAATCATTTCCCAATTTGAATTAGTATTCAATCCCATATGAAAAAAATTATCAGTTATCTGTTGAATATTAAAAAAAAATTTGTTTCTAAAGAAAATATTTTGAAAACACAAAATCCCTGAATATTCAAATATATATTAGTAAAAAATAACCATAAAAATATGTAAAGGAATATATTTATTTTATAATGGACATTATTGTGTGAAAGGGTTTTCAATCCGTACATGTGAAAAATTAATAATTTTTCACATTTGAAATAAACTGAACACGATAGATATGGATATGTAGAATAAATTCTATTTAATGTTTTTTTACAAAAAGTAGAAAATAATTGATAATATCCTTTATAGAAATTTTTATCATAATTAGGTACACACTTGAGAACTTAAATGAATGATTACATTGATGAAAATTATAATGAATTAAATATTCAAAAAGTACTTTTTAAATTAAATCCCCACATCTCATGTCTTAACTCATTTCCCTCATATGTATACCCTATAGAGTAATAAGATTATATCAGTATTATAAATTCCTAAGAATGATTTTAAGGTTAATTTCATCATCTTTATTCCATTTATTTAATTTTTACCTTGTTTTATTTAGTTAATAGAATGATTAACTTTATATTGGAAAATTTTAGGACATTTGATTTATATGTCAATAATGTCTTCATCAGGATTACTTTGGTTAACGGGATCAGGGTTATATCACCTAAAATATCATAATAATAACAAGATAATTATTTTTATATATTAATATTACTTTTTAACAAGTAATTTAATATGATTTCTTAAATTGAAATATTTTATATAATAGAGGTGGTAGTCCGCACATACACATGAGTGATGTTTCCATTTCTCCATTAGAAGTAAATGAAATAATAAATACAATACATTACATTTCAAGAATAATAATAATGTTATAAATTTATTATTTTTTCATTATTTCTATCCTCATGTCTAAACATGTGAGTAAGTAAAGAGACACAAATCAGGTAGCTTCATGGATGTGATATTCCACACCTATAAATGAGTGGTGTAATAATTTTACAATAGACCAAAAAGGTAAGAAGGTAGGTAATATTTTAACATTATAGATTTTTAATAATTTCATAAAAATATTATATAATCATTAATTACATCTTCAAAACCTTCTATCTGATGGGGGTGATATAAAATGAACATCAATGCTTTGTTGAGAGGGTTTTCAACACATACACATGATCGATGTTATCATTTTTGATATGATATAACAGAAGATAAAAAAGGGATTTTCACAATAATAATAAAATATTATTATATATAAAATATTTTTATTATCACATGGACATATTTATTAAAGATATAAAGGAGGTGGAATAAGAAAAAATCATGATAACAGTTAGTTAAGAGTTATACCTCTTATTTGGAAAACCACATTGTGCTTATAGCTTAAGCCTTTTGGGTGCGTCTTTTTGTGAGACTATAATAACTAGAAAATATTTATGAGTATTATTAATGTGTTAGGAAAAAACAACATCATGAAAAATATCTCATGTGGTGTTAATAATAAAGTATTGGTGATTCCATTTTATAATCTTGATGGGTGGAATTCTTTGAAATACATTAAATATTAATATAAAATAATTTACTGAGTCATATAAAATAAACCAATAATAAAATATTTGTTAATATAAGGATTCTATGTTCAAAATAAAATAAATAAATCAAATATATTTATGTTTAAATTTTATTTTGAAACTTATCATTTGATTTAATCCCCCGTTTACCCTAAGTTATCTTAATAATTGTAAAATTTCATTCAAAATTTAAATATCATGAAAATAATTATAAATATTACAATTATAAACATAGGTAAACCTTAATGATATTCTTTAAAATTTACCTTAAATTTTTCATATTGTATTATTCTTCCTATTTTTTAATTATTTAAAAAATTTATATGCTAAATTCATATTGATGTTATTCATTAATCTAATCATAAAAATTAACATTAAAAAAATAAGGGTATAATAGAATATTAAAATAATGTATTTCACCATAATTTATATATTATAGTTATATAATATATTATTGAGGGAAATTTATTCAAAACAAACCACTTTTCATTATTTAAAATAATTTACATGTTTTTTCTATGACTTCCATACTTATTGGATCATCATCACCTAAGAATTATATATATATACATCATCCATAAAAGTATGAAAGAAACTATTATAACATATATTGATTATTATTAATGAATTTTTCTTATATATTCTTTCAAAAATATCTTTTTTCAATATCCAAATTATTAAAACATAATTAGTGAGAGAGAGAGACATATTTTGAAATAAAAAACATATTAATATAAAATGAGAATTCTAATTGATGGATAGAGGATCAAAATTCCACCATCATGGAATATAATATAAATTAAGGTATATAATAAAATAACAAATCCATTTTATAATGACTTAATGTGATATATTAAGATATTAACCCTTAATTTAAAACATTTACACTATTTTACCATTTCTGTGGTGATAAATATATCCCATGGTAACTATTAATTATAACAAAAAGTGAAACTAAACATATAACCAAATTATAACATGTTAATATGAAATATTGAATCCTTTTTATGTAATGAAATATCGTGATTTTTTATAAATTTCATTTTAAATAATATCACAAAAAAATGAGAACCCATTTAAAAAACCCTGTTTTAAGCATAAAAATTAATTTATGCCAAAATTATGATTAATGATGATTCATAGTGAGTTAATAGAAATATATACAAAAAATTAATTGAATGTGAAATTTAAATACATCCAAAAATAAATTGAACATTAAATTTACTTGGATTAATATTATAGAAATATGTGTATCTGTAAAATCAGTATTTTCACTATTCTCCCAAAAGTAAATCTATTCAGAAAAATCCAAAAAAATATTCATAAGATTATTTTTACATGGTGATTTAAAAAAAATTCTATTTTCCAAGGATATCCTTAATTTTTTTTCAAATAATTATATTTATAAGTTTTATATATGGATGATGATTATGAATTAATGTCAAATAAGATAAGTTGGTTTATGTAGGATGATTTCTCATCTAAAAACCAAAGTATTATTTATTTAATAATTTTTACAAGTTCTAAAAAAATGATTGGGAAATTAGGTATCTAAGTTATAAAATATATCCTTAGATGTTATAATATTTAGATGGAGAAAATGAGGTCACCATCATTAATATCAACTCCATAAATGTAATGTTTATGGTTTTAGTACCATATCTGGGAGATTGGGTTCATAGATGTTATAGTTGGTATTAGAGAAGGGATTAGATAAAATTGGATATTAGGATTTTTCTCATTTGAGGATTTTTTAAATTTTATTGATTCCATCACAAGTCAACAAGATTAATTTTGATCTTAATTTCTATGTCTTAAAAACCATTTTTATGTTTTATGTGATAATATCTTAAATTAAATAATGAAATTTTAGAAAAAATATTATTTGGTTGATATATATGTCATTCTTTCATTTAAAATGAATTATACAATTATATTTTTGGGGAAACGTTTTTATGGGTTTTATAACCTTTAGGTTTTATTTTATTTTGGATATTAATTATTTATACAATTAATTATATGTAATGATTTGATTTAATATGTTATTAATATTATTCTAAAAGAATATTTCTATAATTTTGGGAACATAATATGAATGTTATTGGACATCCCTTGATGTCAAATCACTCTTTATTGTTGAGGTTATTGAGATTATTTTTTTATATATGGTCAATTATTTATTGAATGATTAAATTTGAACATTGTGTATTATGGTTGAATTTTTGAGATTAGTGTAATATTTAATCATATGATGGTTTATTAATTTTTTTTGAATTTTCATGCACTGCACAGAGAAATTTTTGTTTAATTTAAAAGGATAGAAGGAATATATTTTTATCTTTAAAGAAATTATTTTCACCATTATAAGTTGATATTTGTGATTTAGGAATGGAAAAATATTCTTGAATACACATCAATTATTGAAAAAAGATGAGATTATGGTGTTATTGATTAAAGGAATAAATTATAATTCTCAAGTAATTATATTATCTTATGTCAAAGTAATTCCCCATTTATTATAAAAAGCTATTGTAAAAAAAAATTCCTGTAAGAATTATTTATGCTGAAATCAATTACCTTTTTTACAACCTCTTTGATTTATGGGTTTTTAGTATTTAACTTCAAATTGATCATTCAATTTATTTTGGTCAATGATCTCTATCACACTCCGTAATTATTTGGGAAATACTATTTTATTCTATATCAATATATTCACTTACCACCTATATTCTCCTACTTTGGGACCTAGTTATATGTTATTCCAAATGATTATAATACATCCCTTTCTCTCTTATAAAGATGATGTTTTATTAACCATTTTTTATTATATGGACTTAAATTAAAGGTATTTTAAAACTTAAAACCTTTAATTTCCAATATAATGTTCAAATTTCGATGATGAAATTTATTAAAGGGTGAGGTTGTATCATCTTGGTATTTTACAAAAGAAATATTTTTTTGATATCATATTCAATAAGAAACACCGATATTAAATAACTTGTAGAATATATGAATGTTATAAATTAGTCAATAATTGTACAGTATAAATAGTATAAAATACCATATGATATATATATATATAATCCCTTATAAATATATTGTTATTGATAATTTATCAGTAAACAATCAATCAAATTTTCAATAAAGTATTTTTATTCTATAAAAATTTGTTTTATTCAAAAATATATCTAAAGAATATTTAATGGTATTTTCATTGATCAATGATAGAATCCATTGATGTTACAGTCACTCCACTATAGTAATGTGGTATTGATACCATCCTTATTCATTATCTATATTGATTATGAGATTGACATGGAACATCTTTTACATAGGTTAACTGAGAAATGAAAGAATATTGTTTATTGTTATTATTGAAATGTGAAGGCCTATATATTTTTTATTGATAAATGATACACTAAAATTTATGATGATGAATTCATGTTACTAGAGAAAATTGGGTGATCCTGATATATCTTATATAGTGTATGCCCCCAGACATTATCAGGTGAGCCTGATATAGATTATAACATTCGATCACCTGAACATCATCAGGTGATCCTAATAGAGATTTTACAATGTCTGTTTCCAAATAACACTGGTTGCGGACGATATTTTTTATATTATCAGTGTTCAGAGATAGTGCCCCAAATAATTGTAACATGTTATTTGTGTTTAATGGAATAAAGGAGAGACTTTCTATGGTTCTCTCCTATGGATTTAACTGGGATCCAGTAATTTATAAAATCAATTTAAAATTGGTTATGATGATGATGATTCAAGATATCAACACATTTTATCTATGAGTTTTGTGGGGTTTAATGATTCCCTTATTCTAGATTGAATTCATACGTCTCATGATTATTTATTTTTATTACTCTTTCCTTTTTAAAAGCCTAATATCTTGTTTAATTGTTTGATGATATTGGTATTGATTGGTATTATTTATCCTCTATTATTCTCATGAACATTTATTATGTAATCATAACCTTATTCTAATATTATTCTCATTGATGACATTAACATATTAATTCATATGTTTACCTTTTCTATGAATTTTATAACACCCTTATTGTGTTTTTTATTCCCCATGTTATTAATAATGATATTGAATTTATTATATCTATAAGGGTTTCATATGGATAATGATGATGGATTAAAGAGAAATAATATAAGATATGCTATGTGGCATATATGATAATTTAATGAAATGGGTATTATTTATATAAGATTTTGTTCAAATTATATTAAACTCTAATCCTATATGGTCCTTTCTTATTTAAGTGATCCATTATTTCTATTTAATGTTATAATATTTAGATGGTAAAAACAGGGTCACCGATATTGGTATTAAAGAGAGAAATTTAATGTTTATAAGTTTATCACTAGATATTGGAGTGAGGTTTCTAGATGTTATAAAATTATTATCTATGAAAATATTTTATTAAACATAAATTATTGAAATTAAAAGAAAACTTTATATAAATTTATTTTTACACATTAAGTTTGTTTTTTTACAAATTTATATTAGAAACACATAAAATTTTTATTTGGTAATTTTTTTTTAAAATTTTGAAATTAGAAAGTTCATATTTCTTTAATAGGCCTAATAATAATATATTTTTATTATTTTTAATTACTTATGAAAAGATTAATTATTGAGGTAAAAAAGTAAAGGTAAATGTGAAAATGATAAAATAATATATAGGAAAAAAATAGGTTGACTAAAAAATACTCTATGGGGTAATATCGAGACAAAAAAACCTCCCATCAACATTTATCAATTTATTATCCATTGATCAATGATTTGTAACATTAAATTATAGAAAATCTAGTGGTTACATCCAAAACTAACATTTTCATCACTTATTAAAATGAAACACTTCCACCACCTCAAGTCTCACCTCCACATTGAATTTCTATTATAAATATTTACAATATCCTCCTACTATAACTTTGTACATTTTGAATAATCTTCTCATCATATTTATGTTTATAATTGTTAAATTTTCCATGGATTTTGACAAGAGATAACTCATTCTTCCCACATTACTATTTATTTAACTTACTCTTTTCGGCTTCTACAATCATTCCAAAATCACATCCAAAAAAATTAATATAATGAAATTAAAATAATTATTATAAAGATATAATTGTATTGATTTAAATATAATTATTCATTATTTTCAATGAAATAAGGGACATTAAAACATTGAACATGCATATATGAAGACTATAGACTCCACAACATGATGTGTTTCAGTTTTCATCACTAATTATCAATGACGGTATCAAGGATAGATTTCATAAGTAAATCTATTTTCTATTTCATAAATAAAATTTTAATATGATCATTTTTTATATATCATCATTCTATCCATTCATTGTGGAATGGGATCATTCAAGCATATGACGAGCCACCACCTCTAAAATATTTTTATTTCATTTGTCATCTCCATCCATACTTAACGGTTCCAAGAAAGTTTTTAATGATGATATATAAGGTTTAAGATCTATTTAGTATTCTTTATATTTCACATCAAAAATATCTAAATACACCCCCTTCTCTTTAAATCATTATAATATGTTACAATTTGTTTTAATTTTAATGCCTAAATAAACCATGTTATATAAATTATATAAGAAATAAACATGGGATATAATATAATGTTAATATCATTAAATAATGATATATTTAATATATTTTAATGATTTTATAATTTTTTCACCAATATTTTTAATATTTATTAATATATACTACTTTTTATTATTATACATGTTGAAATGAGTGCAACACGATTTTAATTTTAAAAAGACTTATTTTTGTGTTACACCTAAAGAAAATTATACTTATGAATTAAATGAAAACAATATTATTATTATTTCATTAATTTTCATGATTCATAGAAGATACCATAATACACTAATGTATGTACTAGTCCTATCATGAATCGAAGGGAACACCTGATCCCCAAGGGTTGGAAACTACCACCTAGCATCATTTAAATTATAATAGGGAATGATTTTTCCACAATAGTAATCCAATAATAAATAACAATAAAAGAATATATAATCAACAATCAGTATTCCCGAAACTCATTAAATAGTAATGTACCACAAATATATAGTTGGTGATCAAATTGATACATAATAGAATGACAACCATCATATATAAGAAAATAAGATGTTTAACCAAATAATTTCTACAAAACACCACCATCATGTGGAACATTGTTCCACTCATCACTATCTTCACTCTATGTTCCATGAATTTGTCACATATGGCACCTATAAAAGGAACACTCCCTTTTGCAAGATTTGGTTCAATAATATCAACAAAATCTTAAAAGGAACGGTAGGATGTGATATAAACATCCTAGCAGGAATAAAAAGGCATGAAAATTCATTATACAATTTAATCTAGAAAATTTTATCAAATCAGTAGATGGATGTTATATTGATAATGAGCTACAATGAATGTATTAAAAAATTAAGGGCAAGAATAAAAGAAGATCTATAATTAATGGTATTTAATAATAAAATAATATATATATATATATACACATATAATCTATATGGTTAGTCACTTCTATTCTAACAGATCCTTAAACTAGTTATTTAGTCAACATGGATTGAGTGTTTTCACACGTTATTGGGATTAGGCCATCTAGAAATAATCAATAAACACCACATATATGGAATCATACTGAACATCATTTAGATAGTATTTTCACAATCAATAAATTTCTAAGTTGTTTGATTCATAGTGTTCTTATCCTAACCAGCCACAAAACAATAGGCTCACATGTGATACAATTAATCAATCAATGATGACAAACTCATTCATTTTAAATTAATTAATTATTAATAGTAATAAAATCAGTTTCATATTAAAAATTTTATTTCATTTTCCAAATACAAATAGCTGGTCTCATCAAATTCATTACCTTAAAAAATAAAATTTATTTTTAATACATTTTTAAAGAATCATAATCATATCATCCCAAGTCATATTTTCTAAAATCACAAAATATTTTCAAATCCATTGAAAAGTGGTTTTATTAAACAATTTATATGACATTGAAATCAATAATCAAATTATCACAGTTAAAAGATTAAAATCAATTGAAATCACATTTAAAATAACAAATGATTTCATGAATCATATGTATCTAAAATCATTATGGAACCACCATCCCAAAATCATATGATCAAATAATTAAACACACAAAACTGGAATGCGTAAGGAGGGTGGAAAGAACAAAATATAAAGAAATAATACTAATAATAACATCCATTTAGATAAAGTATCAATTTAATAATCAACATGTTGATTAACCAATATCAATGGTGATAATATAAGAGAAGAAAATTCCATGACAAGAAGAAAATATAATTATTATAATAGGATCAAATACAACCACCAATGCATCGATCCAATAAGAGAGGATGTTACAGGATTCAAAATACTCTTATGAAGATTTAATCAAAAAAATATGAATGAGGTTTGATCAATATCAGTTTTGATATAAAAGTTGGTAATATACATTGAACATAAGAAAAAAAATAACCACAATATAGACCGCATGGACATGATACAGAAAAGGAGAAAATTTATAGAACTTGGTGAAACCACCCCATACCATGATGTAACCCCTCCCAGTCAGCCAACCATCTAAACACATATTTCAGACCTCTCTTAGATCTTCATCACCTCAGGTAACTCCACGATGCCTCCCATGAACCATTCCACACCCAAACTCATAATGTACAAGGCTAAAAAGACATCTACACTGCATCTAAATCCACCCCATGAAGTAGGGAACACTAAACAGAAGATGTCTAAGGTGTAGCCCAGTCTCAATGAAGTATTTTTGGATTTTTTTTTAATAGTTTTGAACATTTTTATATAGGAATCCACATAATAGACAAACTAAAATTTCATAGCCATACAAAAGCTCATATTCTTCTACATCACAACCATCTAGTCAACAGATCATACCCTAACACACCATACTACACCCCAACCAACATGATGTAACCTACAATCATATACCAGTAATTTTTCCCCAAAAAAATCAATCACCTTAGAAATAATAAAAATTCACCCAAACATAAAGAGTAACAAAATAGTGGAGTCTGATTTACCTAAAAACGAGTAACATGTTGTTACAACCTCACCTCTATAAAGACATTTCTATCCCCAGGAAGGATATAAATAAGAATGTATACAAAATAGATGAGGTCACTACTCTCTCATTAGTGCCTCAAACTTTAAAATTTCATGTGACTCAGATCTATTATTCCATTTCACATAGAGTATTGGTATATACTCCCCATGAAGAAACATTGTCTCATAATCAAAAAATTTTATTGGATTTCTAGACATGCATAAATTAGTTTTAACATTAATGTACTTATATTAAGACACCATAGATAGATCTGAGAAATAATTTTAAATAATTAATAAATAAAATAAATCATGAATCAACATCAACTAAGGTGGAAATGAAAAATGATATCCAACTTACCAATCTTCCCAAAAATATCAAATTTTACACTATATCTCAGAGAAAGGTTTACCTATTTTCTAATTCATCTATGAATAAGGTGATATAAAACCATAAAAAACAAATTATCGCCCTTAGAAAACATCATAGGGAATATATGAATAAAATATAATTCTTAAATTGGCTATGAACTATTACCATTCAATGAAAAATAAACTGAATATTTTAGTTATTATCTTGTACAAAACTAGGTCCCACCATGAATGTATCAAAAATGATTGAATAAAAAAACACATATCTGTAAGGTTACCATAAAATGGAAAAAAGTTCTAATTTTATAGATGAATTATTACTATTGTTATAGGAAAAATCAACCTGCCCCGTATGGTTATCCCAAGCTCCAAAAAGTTTGAGAATTCAAGGTCATATAATAACTTTAATGATATACTGATTATTCTATATAAAAATACATAAATGTAAGATAATCCACTCTAAAAATAACCTAGGATCCCAATTCCTATTAGAGGCCGCTCCCAAAATAGTATATAAACAAGGGATCCCTATTCGGATCTATGATAGATGGAACTCCATACAACATGACAACCACTATCCCATAGATATCTCAAATTTCCTTAACTTTTGTTGTTTTATGTTTATGTATAATGTTGGTATGTTTACTAAGTTGAAAAATGAAAAACCATATCACATTCTTACCTCAAGGATTATAAGAAAACCCAACCAGTAAATACATAGAAATATCATCCCACTTCATAGTTATCACATTAAGGGGTTAAAGTAATACTGAAGGATTCTCGTGCTCAACCATAACCCTCTGATAGGTATAACAGTTAAAAATATATTAGTATTGTATTGAATCATACATGGACACCAAAATAATTTCCATTTTTCATATAACATCATCATTGTTCCATGGTTCACTTCTAACTAGGAATTATAGAAATCACACATCCTAACATTTCTAACATGTATGGGAACAACATACCTATTTCAGAAAGACATGTTATCCTTATTGGAGAATGACTAATATTACATGGTCTTCACACTATATAGAGAGTCTATATTTCCATAGAACACAACATCAAGATTATAACACTAAATAATCATTTCGATGAGTATGGGGGTTAATTGAACACTTATGAGAAAAATCTTGATCACATCCTCCTCAACTCCCAAATAAAATTGTGCAAAATAGAACCATAAAATTCCTCTCTTATAATGATTTTCCATAGACGTGGTCATATGATTCCTTCTAAGAAATTTAGAAATGAATGTTTTCATACTATGGGGGTAGGAAATGTAAAAATAATAGGATTTTAGTTACTCCACCCATCACCTCTTTTAGAGATTCAAATATTTTTGAGAGAATATAAAAGTCAAAATATTATTGTCAAAATAGATAGTAAGCCTTCAACCAAATATGTAATTATGAAAACAAATAAGATAATAAATCATATATATGAGTTTGAAATCATAGGTTTGATAATTATTATATTTGGAATAAGTATTCATGAACTATATTATACCGAATGATAACCTTGTACAAGAATGTAGCCCAAACTTTTACCCGATGAGTCATAGAAGACGACATAACCCTGTCAAAAAATTAGAGGTGTAAAAAAATGTAATTATATCAAAAAACATTTTACCTTAACAAAATAACATAGACATTTCTCATCCCATATAAACATAACTACATTCTTGAGTCAAGGTAGTAATCATAGAAGCCAATATTAAGAAATCATTGACATATCATTTGTAATTACTTACTAGAAAAAAGAATCTATGAATCTACAAAACGCTATGTTTTTCTCCCATGAAATATAAATATTCACAATTATGGGATAAAATGAAATCCCATTATATGAGACTATGTGTACCATGAACATTATTTCCCAAATATAGAAACTATATTTTGATTTCTTGGTATATGGTTGATTATCTCTCAAATTATCAAGAAATGTCCCCAGATAATTCACACGATCCCACTCGATTTTAAATTTGACTAAGATTCCATACAAAAATAATATCATGAACGAGTCATGGTACTCATAGAATATCCTATCCATCATCCCCATAAAATATATAAGTGCATTTTTAAGACAAAAATGATTTTAAAGGTACTTGTAATGGCCATTTATATTCATGAAAAATGTTATTGATATGCCATATTGTTTAATTCCCAACTAGTGATAACCACATGGATGATGAATTTTTGAGAATCACATACCCCTTTCAACCATTTAAATAGATAATAAATAAAAATAAAAAGATAATTGTTCTGTACTGTAACTCAGTTGAGTTGTTGATAATCAACACAAAGGTGAAGTGTCCCATCATCCTTCATTGAGAAAAGATTATGGATTGACAATGGTGACACACTCGGGTGTATAAGTGCTTAATCTAGAAAATAAATTATCTAGGTTTTTAAGTCATTCAATTTATCTAGTTCCATATGTTATAATGGAGTAGAAATGGATTGCATACCAACTACCATAATAATGGAAAAATCTACCTCTATTTGTTGTAGAAAATAAGAACCTTTAGATGGAAAAAATTTAGGAATCTTGAAGACCACTACAGGAAGATCCAAACTAAATGAATCCCACTATAGATTAAAATATAACATAGATATCACACTTCCAAACTTTGGAAAATGTGGTTTGGCTCAAAATGATCTCTTGCACCATTCATTATAGAAAACATGGAACACCCCATCAATCTCAATAAAGGAGAGCCACCAAAAAAAATAATCAATCAAGGATATATCTGAAATCATCCAATCCATCCTGAGAATGAAATAAAGTGGTTTCATATGAATATAAAAAATCAAGATATCTCATTCTAAAATATATAGAAAACACAAGAGGGGCATCAAAGATCCTTTAATCTCATTATTATGAGGGGCGTAGAAATATCCATCACACAAGACAAAATATTCAGAGGATAATTTAGAAAATCCACAATAACTATCAATATGAATGAGTGATATTTACAAGTTTCATATAAAACGTTCACTTATTATGAATCTATTTCAATGGTACATATCATTGTCCCAATACCCACATTACGTTCATATAGGTAATCTACCACATATTGGATATTCTTTATTCAAAATGCATGTGGCTCAAAATCATTACTTGTTTTAGAATCTGATTACAACAAATTAAATTTATGAATTGGTGATCCCATGCCACTAAATATTGAGTAAAATATATGGAATATATTATGTAGGTGGCCATATGAACTATATAGAGCATTGATCTTGGGTTCCTGAGTGTAAACCTACATAGAACTCACAACCTTTACACTCTGAAATAAACTCAAGGGCCCTCTACTAAGAAATACAAGAGGCACGAATGATTATTTCTATATAGAACCACCATGAGTTTCATCACACATTATTTTCCATTAAATAAACTAAAAAAAATTATTCTAGAGGAATAAGGAACTCACATCAACCATGACTTACCATCTAGGACTTACTCATCCATCACAACTCTATCTATCATATCAGTATAATAAGTGATCCTTAACATGTACACTTGATATTGGATGTTAGATGGAAGACCAATTTCAAATCCACTTATATTTAATTAATTATTCATTTTTACCTCCATATAAAACTGATCATGTTTATAAAAGATATTCTCAAAAGTAATCACATTCTGATCACCCTACTGGAGGATAAGGATCTCCATCGACATTTACAAAAACATAAATTCTCGATAAAATTTATGTATGAAAATATTTAAAAATATTTTCCCAAAAGATTTAAATATTTTTTTATAACCATATAATCCCACAAAATCCAATGAGGACATTTTAACTTAAAGGTAAAACCCATTATATATATATATTAAATTAGGAATATATAAGAACAGAAAAAACATCACAATATTTTCAAACCAATCCAATACGACTTGGGTATCATTAGATCCTTGTAAGGATATTGGTTATTGACAAAGAAACTCTTGAGACTGATCTAGAAAGTCATCCACAAAAGGATCAACTACAGGATGTTGAATATATACATATTTTGAGACCAAAACTAGATCTTTGAAATCATGAAATATAATACATTGATGTTTGAATCGACTGATGTATTTTATTATTTTTATCCATCAACCTCTTCCTCTTATAGTATAGTAACCCACAACATTTACACATATTATTTTATGATTTATAGAATAACAATTCATTAATTACATACCAAATACCATGAGTCCTAGTGTCTTTAGAAGACTATGTTCATGATAAACCAAACTAAGGATATTTTTTTATTTTATTCACTATAATGGGATATTTAATACTTTTAAGATCTTAAAGTGCATGGTATAACTAGAAAAAATAAATTAAAAAATGGGTGAGATAATAAAACAATAATTTTATAATAAAGATGAGTAAACAAAACAAATCATTCAAGGTATTATATGGTATAAGAAAAAATAACACTCTAATAGTACCATGGAATAAGAACATATGAAACATGGTATCATAATACTGTGGTTTCATAAGAAATATTGTTACAACATATAAAATTGAATAAACATGATTGATGGATTTCTGCACAGAAAATATCACCTGCTCGAAAATGTCCCATAAATTATTAAGTTTACTCTTTAATCCTAAAATTAACATCTCATGAGACTATAACAATTCCCAATTCACTGGAGCACTATCTAGGGACACCCATTGTATATGCAATATCAAGATCACCTAATGATATCTTTGTGAATCCATCGTAACATGTTAATTATTAATATGTTCCAAAATAGTAAAAAAATATTAATTAACAACATAATATTTACCCAATGATTGAAAATGAGTTTTCTTAATATTTACTCATATCATAATCTAAAGAAATTTCACTATAGAGGAATTTGAGAGATGAAAACTAGGGATTTATTTCCTTGAAAAGGTAAGATAGAATAAGTTATGAATATATGTAAGTTATGTATATTCATAATTTAGAAGCAATCTATAACATAAAATGTTTTCATTATTGATGAAACTTTGTTTAAAATATTACATGGAATATTTTTTAGAGAAAAATTCTTTTTTATTTTTTTTTTCAAAATCATGAAAATTATGTAGTATTATTTAAAAAAATTTCTTAAATAAGAACCATGAAATAATATAAAATAGTCATCAATGTGTTGATCTACCATTCATACATGTCATATAAGTAATAAAAAAATAATTGTTTCACACTATCATAAAAAGGATAAAATGTGTCTAGTTTAGAATATGAAAATAATATTTTTTTCAAATATGTTTTTTAAAAAGACAAACATGGGGAACAATTCCATCATTAAATAATCATTATAATTACAATGACATTATTGAAATTACATTTATAATGCATGGATATGGATGAAAGTGGTTTTTGACTGAATAGAAAATCTTTTAATTAAAATTTTTTCTAAAAATTATTTAATACTAAATATATTATAATAGTACTGTAACAAAAAAAATTCATGAAAAACTATAATTCTATATAATTAAATGGTTTTATTATACAATTATATAAAAAATTTCTCTAATGGAAATCATATCGTAAACAATCCCGATTAAAATAATATTGAATCATAAAACCTTAACACTTTGGAAATATTTGAGTCATAACTCACATGAATTAAGTTGATGAATTGTAACCTAAAATTACATGATTTATATAGGATTAATGATATAAAACATAATTATATAGTATATACACCAAATAAGAGAAATTACCTGAAAAAATGTGTCTTGAAGAATTATTTTTTATAAAAAACTCATTACTTATGTATAAAAATTGATAGTTATGAATGGTATATCTTATATGATGAAATTATATCAATTATTGTTTCCCTGATAACTATTTATAGGTATAATACCTTATACATAAACTATTTACTTTATTTATTTTAATGAGATAGTTAACCACATATTCATTTTTGATCACATAAGGTGTCGTAAGGATTCTATGTTCATAATTTAAAATGAAATTCATGTGTTGATGATGGTTAACAGAATCATTGTTACATAATGTCCATAATAATAATCCCTAAATAATTAAAATCTTTATACATAAATTATACTTTTAAAAATAACTATGAATTATTGTTATGAAAAATAAATTATATGTGACTCTTATTTTTCCACAACCCTGATGAAATAAATTATGTGATATTTTATCTTTCAGAGTGATCATAATATGATAAATACAATATTATTGAATTAAAACCACTTAAATATAAAATGAATGTAATTTTTAATAAAAAATGGATCATATTTGGTCAGGATGCTGTATTCCCCCATACACAAAAAATAATGTTATAATTTTCAATGAATTGTAAGAAAATAAAATAAATTATATATAAAACTTATATATTTTCTAATATAACATTAATATAAAATATAAGCCTTAAATCCATCACCACCAATATTCATGAGGAAATATGATTAAAAAATAAATAAATTAGTTATATTTATGGTAGTCTTCCGTACACACGATCGATGATTTTATTAACTAGTTGATAAAAGATGAGTTAGATTTATAGTGTTAAATTAACATAATAACATCATATAATAAGTCATATACTAATTTTATTATATTATCAAGAATGATTAAAATTTTAAAGAGGTTCAAGAATAAATACAACAATGATGCTTGGTTGAGTACGTTACCTATTCCTTGGGCTAACTCTTTAGGAATATACCTAAATCCACTATAGAATGGAATTATGATCCATCTAAGGACTCTATTACATGATTATAGATGTAATATATGGATTTTGTTTGGTTTTAGCTGAACCAATAGTTTTCGAATGCTTTTAATGGATAGGGTATGAAGTTCCCTTTTATAAGAGAGGTGTATTGTCATTCTTGTAAATACTCAAAACATTTCAATAATAGGAAGTGAAACTCAATAAAATTTCCTAAAAATTGATAAATAAAATATATAAAGATATGTTATACTGATAAACAAATCTACCATTAAAAATAAGTTTTAAACATTTTAACCTCCATACCTTTATGGTTACTCACATTTAATATTTTAATTTTTCTAATACAAAAGCTTTTGTTTTACTAAATTTAAAAATAATTATGAATATAAATTTATTTTAATTTATTACATAGTATTAATTATTACGATTCCAAATATTTAGTCCATTTTATCAAATTCAATCAAAAAAAGTGGAATAGTTTAATTTAAAAATTATCATGTAGTTGTGTTGAAAAAACTATTTTTCCAGAAATTCAATTTCTATGAATACGATGATTTGACAATAACTATAAGAAAAAAGGATAATTAAGTGAATTAACAAACATATTATATATATATAATTTATAAATTTAATTTTTAAAATTTATCATTATGGGTTTTTTAATTATTTGATGAGGAAAAATATTATGAACCTTAAAATAGTGTTCTTAAAAATTATTTTTAATGCATAAAAAATTGTTATATTAAAATACATTAAAATAATGATTAAAATGAAATTAATGAAATTATTTGTTACTATATAATTATTATTTTAATTTTTTATAATGTTAATGAAATTAATGGACTTTTATTTTACTTTTTTTATTAAAATTAATGCTTGACTTATATAAATCTATATTTTTTAAGATTTAAAAAAATTAATATTTTCAAAGTAATCCTAGAATTTTACCCAATATTAATATTAATAATATGATTTCAAAATTTAATTTCATATTTAAATATAAATTTCTTTATTTTTCATAATAAATATTTATAATATTTTTTTTAAAATAAATAAAAAACATTTCTAAAGGAATCATATTTTTGTAAAATAAAATATATTTAAACAAAATTGAGTTCACATTTATTGATAATTTATCAAGAAATTTATATTAGAAAGGAAATTTATATATCTTATAAAACTTGATAACACTATTCAAACCCAATAATTTAATGGATATGTATAACAGTAACATTGAAATAATAATAATTTAATATTATACTAGGGTTTGTTCACACTCATCATTGTATGTTGGATATGATATCAAGAATTGTGTTATTTTAATATATTAGGGTGTTCCATTATAGATATTTAAATAAATTTAGTTCTTGTAATTTAAACTTTCTATCATTAATTAAGGTATTTACATTATAAAATTCCATTTTGGAAAACAAACATAAGAAAAAGGGTCAATAAACCATCCTCTTTTTAAGAGATACATTAACACAGGAATTTCATATAGAATAACGTTTAATTTATTTATAAATAAGTTAAAAATGATGAAATTTTTAAACATGGATTCATAACCAATATTCATTTCAGAGGTAACATTATGCCCTATTTTTAATTAGGGAATAGTTCATCAATATAATGATAATTATTTTCTTTTATTTTAGGACGGTTTTACCATCTAGACAGAGAACATAAGAAAATAGACTTACTTAAAATATATAATTTCACCCATTAATTTTTTTACCACTACACCATCTTTTCACTAAATAATTAGTATTCTAGAAAATTTATAATTCCTAAATCCTGATAATGTTCTAATATATCATATAATATCCAAAGGCATCATAAGTTATTCTACTTATATTTACTAAAATGAAATTGATTTAAACAATTTATCCAAAATAATACTTTATTACTTAATACCTCAATAGTATCTCTTAATGATTTAGTTAATCCATTTCATAAGTGTCTATAACTAAAACCCTTTAGATTAATTGTCCAAAAATGTAATATAATTCATCACAAATAATCATTTACAATATTATAAAATGTTATATATACATAAAAACAAGAAAATGGTTCAGAAAATTTATTAATCTCTACAAAATTTTTAAAATTCAAAAATATTTGATCCTCTACTTTGTTAATTAAAAAATATTCACATTAATACACAAATAATTTATGTAAAATTACATCACACTAACCAGAACATCATTTTGGATAGTTTTAGGAAATTCTCCCTTATCATTATTCTATTGTGGATTCAAGCATAACAGTCTTTCCATATTAAATTGGTTGTCACAAAAAATTTTAATTTTCCATTTTCTAAAGCCATATTTCTATAATTCCTATAATTATTTAAACAATATTATGAAAATACATAGAATAACAATAATCTTTAAATTTATTTTTCACCTATATAGTTCTCTATAAATGTTCTATTATCCACAATATCAAATAATCATAATTTACTATAATTACATCAACATCGAAAAATTTCAATGATTATCCTTTAGTAAATAATTTTTTTAATATAAAATACCACCTTACCATTAATATACCCTAATAGTTCATTTGTACTTTTCAATATATTATTACAAATACATAAAGATAAAATACTTAAGAATATCCTTAAAAGAATGATTATTCAATGAAAATTTTTACAGAATGATTATCAAATTCGAATACCAAAACATATCAATAATTCCCCTTAAATTATTTTAAAATAACATACCTTTAAGAAATAATTGTTGTATTATGGAATCAACATGGATATTGACCATGTTCCCCACATATATGACATTGAAATGACTATAGTTCCTTATATTGAACATTATTTTCTTATTTCTAGTTAACTAAACACCTCAATTTACATCAGCACATAGCTAATTTTTTCACTCATTTCTCATGAAAAAATAATCTTTTAGTACCCATATTGTATTTTCTATGGTTCCTCTTTCCATATTTTTAACATGTGTTAAATTTTATATTCATTTACATAATATTAATATCCCTAGAACTTCCTTTTGGAACCATCCTTTTTTAAATGTTTTTTAAAATCTATCAATGTAGAAATTGTTAATTGAAGGTTGATAGAGATCGAATGGAATGATTAAAAATTACATATAATCCATTCCATTTAGGTTTGGAATATTGTTAGTAAAATCATTAAACTTCCCATCACATTGTATGTGGGCATGGTTTATTATTTTTTGGTCATTAACTAGAAGACAAATAAAAAAATATGAAAATTTATTTATATAAATTAATGGAATATTTTAATCTATAGAGAAACAAATTTTAAAATTTTAATATATTATTACTTATGTGTATATTTGTTTCAAAATATGTTACCCATGGTAACATTTACATTTTTGTTTTAAAACCATACACTTTTTTCATGTCCATCCTAATGGTTATGAAATAGTTTTTGAATTTTAATATCTCATTTCTCATGAGTTCCAAAATAGGTGTGCAACATGTTTGTTCTCATCCACCAGGTGATGATCTAGTCAATATCATTGAACTATTTTTATGTTTATTACCCCTAGTATAAACTATTCCATTTCAACATTTATATTTATTATCTAAAAAATTATATATTATTTTATAGTTGACTATATCTTTGCATCAACCAAATTAGTAGGACATAATTTATTTTATTTTACTTAGTCTTATTATTATAATTATCCTTACACATATCTCTAGGGTTCTTAATTATTTTTCATATCATAGTTTCCAAAGTTTAAATAATTCTATTCTCCAATATTAATGATAGATACCAAAGACTTGTAGATATGTTATTAGATTATTTTTTATATAAAAATTCATTATTTACAACCCAATGATCTTGATACATTGTGTATTTGGAAGACTTGGATCACAGTTAATCATTGTGAGATTAAAAAAATTATTTAATTCATCATAATGTGATCCAAAATCCATTCATTCCTTTAAAATTCATTAGATAACCTATATAATAAATAGAAAATAGGTGTGATATAGAAATACCAAAAAATAAATAAACATGATACTGAAACACAACATTTTATTCAAGGTATAAGATGATATTTTAAATGAGAAGTCTCGTGAGTAAGAACAAGAATGAATAGCATAAGAAAAATAATATCATATGGTCAAGGAAACAAAATAAATGTTTAACAAACACATAACATGACATAAAAATGAGTAAACAATAACTTCTTAGACAACATCACATGGTGGAAAATGTATCATAATGGATTAGGTTTACTCCCTAATCACATTAATGACGTATCGTGAGGGAAAAACATTATGCAACACATTAGAGAACTATCTGGGTGCACCGATCGAATAAGATATATCAGGCTCACCCAACACTATCTGGGTGCACCTATCATATCATGTTTATGATGTTTATGTTCCATACATGTAAAACAATAGTAATGATGAAAAAAAGAAATAATCATGGATAGATCATGGTTGTATTATCATTTATCATAGCATAATGAATATATTTTTCATAATGGCGGCATTTGATAGATAAACATAAGGCATATGATACCCCATAAAATTTAGGAAGAATAATTTTTTTATATTTTTGAGAGGCATATATACATAATTTTTAAGAAATCTATAATATCATAGGTTTTCGTAATTGATGGAAATTTATTTAAAATATTACATTGAGTATTTCAATAGAAAGATACAATTTTATCATTGATAATATATTTTCAAATTCTAATATTTAATAAAAAATTATTGAATAAAATTATATAATCTAATCCATGGAAAATCATAATTAATGATTCAACAAATTTACTGGTTATAATGGTGGGTGTTTCTATACATGTGGTATAAGTAAAAAACATTCTTTTTATACTGATGTAAAATTAATAAAAAGTGCATTGTTCAGAAAAATTAAATAAGATTCCATTCAACGAAATTTTAAAAAATTAAATCATGCATAAAAATTTAATTAGTTAATCATTTTGAATATTTTTAAAAATTCTTTATATTATTTTTAGAAAACAGGGATGTGGAGAAAAAAACAATTTTGATCGAAGAGAAAAATAAATAAATATAGTATTAAAAAAATATTATCAATAATTTAAAGTAAAAATGATAGAAAAAATATTATATTTCATCAAACATTTATGAATGAAATGTGGAGAAAATAATAAATGGTTTTAATATAAATTGATTAAATAATTTCCCAAAATGGGAATTCATTCATAAACAATCCCGATTAAAATGAGATTGAAACATAAACCCTTACCAGTTTGGTAAATTTCCAGTAATAACTACCATGAATGATTTTGGATTAACTATAACAAAATATATCATGATGTATGAGTTATTCAAGATATATTATATAATGGTGAAGTATATACACTATATGAAATATATTAGGTGTATTAAAGAACATGTGTCTCAAAAAAGGAAGTCTTGAGATGAAACCCTAACCCTGAGTATAGAATATTTCATTTATGAATTTTCTATCCTGTATAATAATCTTTTATTGGATATTTATTTCTAATGAACCTTTTACAGATTTAATACCTTATACATAAACTATTTACATAAATTTTTTAATGGTGTATTTTACCAATGTCATGTGTTTTGAGGATGCTCAGTTAAAAATTTCAAAATATCATTTGTGTGATGATCATGGTAATAATAATTTGTAAATCATCTTCAAAATAATAATAATTAAATTATTATATTTATTAAATATAAATTATTATTTTAAAAATATCATGAATTATAGTTCAGAAAAATGAATTACGTTACAGTCATGGAGATGGTAGGTCATACATATGAATATGTAACATTTCCATTTTAAACGAATGTGATGGAAGAAGTTTTGTTTTATTTTATAATTAAATAATTATAATAATATAATAAATATGTTATTATTTGTTTAAATAAGCTTTCATATACCATCCCTGTGATTTGATAATAAAAAGTAAAACACATCTCTTTGTGAGGAGGTAATCCACCATACACAAGAACATGTTATTATTTTAAATAAATAGAATGATAGGAAATTATATGATATATTACATTTAAAAAATGATTAAAATTCAATTAATTTTATACAAAAAAAATTAAATCCAACTAAATTAGTTGTTATGATAGGGGATGGAAAATTATTTACATCGGTTTGTAAAGCCGTAGTCCCCCATACATATGATTGATGGTTTCATTTCCCATTCGATGGAAATAAAGATGGATTGAAGGAATTAAATTAAAATAGTATGATAATATTATATGGGAGATAATAATTTTATTATATTATCATAACATATTATGATTTCATGGATGTTGTAGAAAAAAAATAACAACGATTCTTAGATAAGAATGTTACCACTTCTTTGGACCCCCTTTATTGGATTATATGTAGTGCCTCTTTATATAGGATTTATGATGAATATAAGATCTATAAGATGTAGAGAGGGACATAAGGTACGAATTTTTCCAATATATTATGATCTAATGGGTTTGGTATGTGCATGATGGATAGGATAAAAGGTTCTCTTTTATAAAGTAGGCAGATTGGTATTCTTTAAAATTCCAAAAACAATTCAATAATGGGAAGTTAAACTCAAGGGAATTGGATAAAAAAATTTATAAATAAAGGTTTAAAGGATATTTATTTCCTATAATAACCTTTAATAATCAAAATAACTTTATTAAAACATTTTATCTTCTTGATCTAAGGTTTTTATCTTTCACCCTTTTAATTTTTCAACCATGAAAACTATTATTTTTTTTATGTTTTTTCGTATTCATTATGAAAAAATTAAGTTAATATTTTTATGATTCAAAATATTCAATCCATTTATCAAATTAAATTCACATATGTTTTTGAATTTAATTTATAATTATACTCATATCCGTGTCAAAATACCAGTTTCTTTATAAATGCACTATTCAATCAAATGATGGTCTCATATAAACCATGTGAAAAGTAATAATAATTAAATGAATTTTCATTCATATTAATAGATATATAATATATAAATTTAATTGAATGAAATAATAATTATTGGTAATTTATATATGTTAAAAGGTGAAACATTTTTCATTTTTATATAATTTATATAAAAATGTGTTATAAAGACTAAAAAAAACTTATATTAAAATCTGGTAAAAAGATTATTTAAATATATTTAATTGTTTTATATATAACTAAATAATACTTATATTAATTTTAAATCATATAAAAAATAATTATACCTTTATGTTACTTAATTTATTAATCATAAATGACAATTTTACTAAACTTGTATTGTTTTTCTATTCACACAAATATCAAAATTTTCCAAAAATCCCAAATAAACATCACTTTAAGGTTATATAGATATGATGAATTCAAAAATAAAATTAATTTGATAAAATAAAAGTACTATATGTTCAAAAAATTAATTATAATATTTTCTCAGAAAATAAATAAAAAACATTTTCAAAGGAAATATATTATTTTTAGAACAAAAAATATTTATTAAATGTTGAGTTCGTATTTATTAAAAAAATAAAAGTAAATTTTGTCTGAGAATTTATTTTTTCTATATTTAATAATTTATTAAATTTTATTCATACCCTCCAATTTATCATCAAGGTTATAATTTTAATGTTTAAATAACAACATTTTAATATCACGACATGGTTCGTTCAAACTCAGGGTTTTTTGTTGAATGCGATATCAGACATAGTGTTATTTTACAATCATGTAGTATTATATTGGGTATATTAAATCTTATACTAGGGTAAATGATACTATAAAATATCAATATGAGACACTAATATATCTGTAATAAGACTTAGATCAAATTGTGAAAATACTGTAATATAATCAATTTATTCCTCAAAGATTATTTTTCCAAAAACCCATGTTTACTTGTGGATTGTAAAAATGATATATTGATAGAAAATCAGTCATAAATACATCTTACATACAAAAAATAATACATCATGTATTCCATGACATCCCAGACTAAACACCAATAACATGAAAAGAAACTCATCCTCTTTTGGTTTCCAAAATGTTATAAACTTGCATGGTTACCTAGATATATTGATTCCCATTCCTATTATTACATTGAAAAAATGGAACCCTTTATCCCCATGGGTTGGTGATTATCACCTTACATCATTTCAAAAATCAAGGGAAATAACTTTCTATAAGAAATAACCAATGATACATTACCATGGAATATAATAGAATCAGCAGTCAGTATGAGAAACACTACTCGAGAATAAATAAGAACAAATAGATAAATAAGTATAAAAGTGATACACAGTCTCAAGGAAAAAATCATCCATAAGAGAAATTGAAAACCAGGTCCAATCCATCTTCCAAATCTACCCCTATAAATATAAATTTTACATTTCATTTTACTCACACAAAAAAATCATCAAATTTCCAAAAGAATACGTATGGTGTGAGTTAAACGGCCTAGTGGAGTCTCACATAGTGTTTAAATGTAGTTCAAGTACAATTAAACCATTTCATTGTTTAATTGAAATTATAAATTCATGTAAAATCGTAACACATTTTAATCCAAAACATGGATATATATCATTACATTAATTATATATCACAAACATTATTTAATGAACATTTTCATAAATCAATGGCATGAATAAAAGTAGTTATATAATAAATGGAATGCAATAATAATATAAAAAATGATATATAGGTGCTTAAACTACAAGGTTAGTTAGTTCTAGGCTATAAGACCCTCACATGTTTGAATCAATCAATATAAAACATGTTTATTCACACATTCCTGGTCTCAAGATATCATAATAAAATTATTCAAAACGATACCAAATGAATCATGAAGAACAAGGTTTAGTTAGATCTTATATATTAATTACATTTATATATATTTATTTTTTTAGGAACCTACCCAGGTAAACCCTTAACCAACCACCCGATTTGGTCTATGAAAATCCCTTAATGGCATTCCATATCCCCATGAGCTGACAACTAGTACCGAGCATCAAAATGAGATAGTTTGGAGGAGTTTGGCCAAATAATAAATGAATGATGAATAAATATAAACTGAAAAAAATAAAAAAACACTAGAAAGGGAAAATGGAATTGTACTAGGTGGCTAATTATACCTCCATGTGACCTCATGGGTCACCCCTATGTATGTAAACATAGTCACTATAAGATCAATCCAAAACTAGAACCTGAAATTGAAAAGATAAAGTAGGCATGAACACTATCATGCTATGTAGGAATGCCAATGAACAAAAATTCCATATACCCATTCCTTTTGTAAGAAACCCAGTAATGGTAGCTTGAAAATAGGTCATAATAAAATAATGATTTTCATTATTTTCAAATTCATGTCAAAAGTTTACATTTTTAAGAAATTTTTTTTACTCAACTAAAATTTCAACATAGTTTCAAAGCATGCATTAACATTAAAAAATGAAAGGAAGATAGTAGAAATTATAACATGGATTTTACAATGTGTAAAAAAGTATTATGTTACTATAATATAAGTCATTTAACAAACACTATGTCATAATAGAGCACCATGGTCAATCCTTATATGTAACTAGCACAAATGGGGCCCTAGGAACATCGTACCTCAGTAAAATTTGGAATATAAACCACAATGTCTAGAGTTCTCATGCACAAGCCACTAGTAGGGGACAACCCCATAACCTAGTGGCCAAAAATCATCATTCATGTTTAGTTAGTGTTATAAGTTTCAATCTAGCTAGATGAAATTTATATAACCCACTTCCATATCATCTAGTGTAGTAGTCCTAGTCTTCCCACTTAGATACCTAGGGATTCCCATGTGCTCTATTTCAATTTTTGGCGAGCTTTCATCAAACTAAAAAACAAGAACATTGTCATTTTCGATATTCAAAAACACATTCAACCTCTCACCATCGATCTCCCTCCTTGAGTACATTCCCCCTTTTTAGTCCCCCAAATAATGCATAGGCCTTTACACTAAGAACATATCAAAAATCACATACTAACTCTTGAATCACATTTATCAAATTAAGGGGAATTATTAAATAGGTGTTTTACATTTTCGAAAACCCTTTTCAAAGTTCCAAAAATTCCCATTTAATTTAAAGAGGAAATTATCAATTAGAAAAAAAAATTTCTCAACATCTATGTTCCAAAATCTTCTCAATAATTCAATCGAACAACCAAGGAACCACACATTTAAACACAAAATAGAAAACATAATTAAAACAAATAAAAAATTTTAAGAAATAAAATTACCAATTAAACTCAAAATCATACAAAAAACCAAGCATTTTTCCAAACATACCAAAACATGAGACTTTCCCTTTTTAATATCACACACTACCCCATCTTGATTCAAGACATCATGCATAACTATTATACATGAAAAATACCCTTGGAAATACTTCACATTCTCAAATCCATATAGGAATCCATTTTTAATGGTTTAGAATTTAGAATAAACTACACATTATAAATGAATTACATTTTCCAAACAGGACTAAGGGAATATAGCAATAAGAATAGTAAATGTTGGAAACAATATAAATTATAAAAAACTAATACTAAACCATTTTTAAAAACACATTTAATCATTAAATGTGTCATTATTGAAAGCATATCTAAAATAACACTAAACATTTCAAAACATAAAATTGAATCATCAAATATAATGGAATGTACTATATTAAGCATGACTAACACATTACATATAATTCATATAGTATTAATTTTTGAAAACAATTTTTAAAATCCTAATGAAATGTGCAATTGAAATTAAAAGAATAGGCATAAGGGACTGACCTCAGGGTGTAGCCAAACTGAACATTTAGTCCTTGATGATTTCTAACTACAAGGTTCTAATCCCCGACTGAGAATATGTACTTTAAATTACATGTAAGGACACCTAGACGCTATGTACAAATCCAAAATTCCATAAACTTCTGCAAGGGGATCCGTACATATATGCTTATATTCATATACTAGTTTTCACTCTCCTATGTATGAATATATATATATATATATATCTTTAATCCTAGCCGCATAATTGTATATTCACTACCATGGATGATCATACATGCAACGGGGGAACCCAAATATATATATAGACGCAGCTATACACATGACGGGGAGTCGTCTTAGACCCAATGACTCGAAACCACAAATAAATTCCAAAACAGTAGACCATAAATTACAGGGACATTAAAACACCTAAAAGTTACAAAATAAATTATGTGAAACCATGTAACAGATGAAAACCATTACCTCATATATCCATATTGGCCTTAATTGAAGCGAACTGCTTCTCCTTCAGTAATGGTTGCCAAAACATGAAACCAAAGGTCCTAAGGGAAAATCCACACAACCTATCGAAGGAATAAACATAAAAACACATCAATCATAACCATAGGGTTTATGGTCAAATGGATAGGGCAGATAGGAGACCTCAAATCGGTCATAAATGTAAGGATAAGTGGGGATAAACCCATACATTGAAGGATTAGACCAAAATATGATGGAAAACAAGTTAGAATCTAAGCCATAGAGGGAGATAGAGAGGTGGAATCTTGCATGGAAAGGGATCATCTGGGGGGGTCGCAAGATGGTGAGGTCTCAATGGGGGAGGTCATGCTGAATAGAGGCCTGTCCAGACGGGGAGGGAGGTGTGGTACTAGAGGGGTAGGAGGTGTGCTATATGGTTTTAGCTGATGGGGGAGATGTCAATTGGAGATGGAAGGTGGAGGGGTGTGCATCGTATGGTGGGTATGGGGGAGGGGTGTTTAGGGTTTTTGTTAAGACACTAATATTAATTATTATATTAGAATAATAATAATAATAATAATAATCAAAATAATAATATTATCATTATTATTAATAATATAAAAATACTATTTTAATTTTATTATTATTATTAAATAATCATTTTAATTTTATTATTACTATTAAAAAAATATTTTAATTTTATTATTAATATTAAAAAATTCCATATATTTTATTTAATTCCTTTTATATTGTTTTATTTTTTTGAGGCCTGGAAATTGCACATGATTTGGCTTCATTGTTGGCCAGACCATGCGCCAGTCGTGCGCCTCTACTGGAGACCCCCAAAATTTAAAATTTAAAACAACTTCAACCCAAAACTAAAGAGAAAACCCATATATAGTTAAAAAACTAATAAATAATGGTTGGGGAGTGAAAATTATCCCCACCACAAACAAATTATTTCCCCAAAAAGTCACTCTACAAAACAAGGAATCAAACAAGAGTTTGACACAAAATGATTCTAATGAAATCAAAAACTTGGTGTAACTTCTCACTCCACCAGTCACACCCAAACATATATACGGGAAATTAAAATGAGAAAATCCATCAGGAAATGAGGAGGGTTCTCCCCACCACAAGATCCTAACTAGCATGTACAACATTGAGACTCTCCGCATAGATTATATCTAGAACTATGAACATGAATCAAAGTGAAAACCCCCAACACAAACAAAATCCTATACATATTAACTCTTGATGTAACCACAACAAGATCCATGGTGGGTCTATCCTTTATTTAAGAATCGACCAGCTTTGGTCTACTAGTAATGATCGATATGGGAACATCCCACCCAAACCAAAAACCATCGAAACATGAAAAAAAACCACAAAATAATTAAACCAAATAGCTAATTGAACCAAAATTCATCATTTCCACAAGAAATGAGAATCTCCAAAACTATCACATCCTAAAAAAATGGGTTACAAATAGAGCTAACCACATAAGGGAGACAATCATCATGTGACTCACATCCAAAAAGATGCAACCATCCAAGGGTTCACTTTTATAAATCAAAACCACAATAACTACAAGAAAATGAGGCCAAAAATCCATATTTAATCCAAAGAGAAGATTTCAAAAACAAACACCACAATGAGGAGAAGATTCCTATATTCATTTTACAATAAAAAGGAAACATCAAAAATAATGAAAATGTCAACACAAAGCCATAAAATGTCCCCATTCTAACACTGAAGCCAAATTCTCAACCCAGGTTCCCCACACCCAATAATTCCTAACTGTGTGAAAATATTCACTCTAAGACATTTGGATAAAACTTTGATGTCTTGAAGAATTTTCTACCCCATAGTTAGAATATGACATCCTCCTTCCGAGAATCCTTTTGATTATTTAGCAAAAAGAACCTATCCAGGTGTCCCAAATAGCCACACCTACGACAAGCCTTCATTGGATGATGGAAAGGTGACATAAAGTACCCAACATAGTCATACTAGAAGGAAATAAGAGAGTGGCCCAACTAATAGAATATGGAATTGACAAGAAGACATGTCCAAAATAGGTTCTATAGTTATCTCTCTTCACCAGATGGGGAACCTTCTCGATAAAAAAAAGAGAGTCAGTCCTAGAAACATGGATAGAAAACCCACACTAGAGAAACATTAGATGATTAAGCGATGATATTTCTTGAGAAAAGGGAACAAAACCCTTGAAATTCTCTAGGTAAGACTTTTCTCTTCGTTGGACTTGGTGGGAACTCATGAGCTCCAACACTTTCCACACCTTCACCTCCTCAGGTATAGACGGTAAGAAAAAATAGGTCTTAAACACCTTCTATGACATCCCATCATACAATGACACTAGGATCACCTTATTCCATAAATATAATGTTAAAACTTCAAATGAACACGAACTCGCACAAAGACTCAAAACATTGGTAATTTCTAATAACCTGATCCCACCAATGGCTTCATCAAGACATTATGCTTATTATAATGGATCAAGATTACAACATAAGGTAGGAAATAACTGAGAAGAAATCATATCCACCACTACACTATGAGTTTGCATGGCACCAACAACTAGAAGAGACTCACTAGAAACATCTATGACTTTTATGGGTAATATACACAAAAAAGAAGCATGATGATGAATCTAAACACATCATAAATAAAAATACCACATATCAATCACAAACCAAAACCCAAAAAAAATCACCATTTCAACTCCATTTTCATCATATAAAAATGAAGATCCCATAAAAAAGTATTCAAAACATCAAATGAAAGCACTAAAAAATTTCCCAATCACTTTTCAAAACATTGGAATCACCCCTTTTGAAAACATTTTTTTTTAAAAATGAATTAAATATCCATGAATGGTTTTCCATGAAGTATCTCTCATAAACAGATATATAAATGTCTATTCCAGATCAATTACCCATCCCCACATATCACCAACTATCTAATAAACACATTTTTACACCCACATATGTTATCATTCATAGAAATACTAAGGGTCAATTAAGAATATTGATTATTCCAAAAATTGGTCATTCTACCCAAATCCCAAATTATTAGGAAACTATCATTTCACATTCCCAAAAGTATTTCCAAAACCAAAATATTTCCATATCACTTTCCATATTTCCCTTTAAAACTATAGATTCTATTATGAGAAAACAAATTCCTTTTCAAAAACAATTTTACCACTCCAAAAACCACATTACCTTTTGAAACCCCATTTTCCTAAAACCATTTTCATTTTTTTAAATCCACTCACACTATACAAAACGAATTCCAAAAATAACTCACATAAAAACTTCCAAAAATAAAAAAATACTAGCCATGCCACCTATTAACATGTCTTAGTAGACCGTGATCCTAGAATTAATTCACCATAAAAAGAATCTTAAACCCTTTACTCAGGCTATACATGGATTTCTACTGCATGAAAGCTCTTTGCGTAACACCAGCTCACTTGTATTATCATCCCTTATCCACACAAAACAATAAAAATAAAAATTTAAATCTCAGAATACCCTTAGAAAGTCATGGCTTGGTATGGGAAATGGTTTATGAAATTCTTTCCAAACCTACCTCTGGAGTCCCGACCATCATAATCTCCAAGATAACTAACACCCAAAATAACTGGAACCTTTCTCTGATACCATTATGTCATGAACCAACCTGGTTCAACCCAGAAATACTAACCCAAGTCATCCTATGATAAGGCACAATGGGTGTTCCCGATCCCCACAGAATGGCCACTAGTTCCAAACATCAATATTATTATAGTTGGGAATGTTTTTTCCCATAAATAAAAGAATAATGAATAAATATAAAATGAAAAATATAAAAAAACAATAGTAACAGAAAAATAAATAGATCTTGGTGGATAATAATTCCCCTAAGTGACCTCACGGGTCAACACCTAGTATGAAAACACACCCATTATAAGAGAGATCCCACACTAGAACCAGAAACTAAAAATGATAAAGTAGACGTGAGCACTGAGATTCTCAATAGGAACACCGAAGAACAAAAATTCCCTACACAGTTAAATTGAAAAGGAAAACTAATCATTGTAGTTTTAAAATAAGACATAATAAAATTTTATTTTTCATTATTTTCAAATTCAAGTCACAAGTTTAATTTTTAAGGATAACATTTCTATTCTACTTAATTTTCAATATAGTTTCCATGAATTCATTAACATTCCAAAATTAATAGAGAATAGTTTAAATAAAAGAAATGGTTTTTATAATGAGGTTAAAATATTTAAGTAACTATAATGGAAATTATTTCATAAACACCATGTCATTAGAAATAACTGTGGTCAATACCTATAAGTAAAAATAACAAATGGGTCCTAAGGAACCTCTTACCTCAGTCAAATGTGGTATAGAAACCATGACCAATATTCTTCTTGTTCACGAGTCACTAGTAGGTGAAACCCCTATAACCTTGTGGTCTCTAATCACCATCAATGTTTATTTAGTGTTGTAAGCATCAATCTAGCTAGATGAAATTTAGATGAACCACTTCCATATCATCGAGCATACTAGTCCTAGTCCTCCCTCCTAGATACCTCGAGCTTCCCATTTACTATATTTTATGTGGTGACATGTTTTTATCAAACTAGATAAAAAGAACATTTTCATCTTTATTATTCAATAAGACATTCACCCTATCACAACCAATCATGCTCCTTGAGTACAAAACCCCTTTTGTATCACAAAAAATGGTCAATCCTTTACAATAATAATATATACAAATCACAAGGTAACACTTGAATCAAATTTCTCAAATTTAGGGGAATGCCTCAAGATGGGTTTGCATATTTTCAAACTATTTTCATAGTCCCAAATGAGACCCCTTAATTTTAAAAGAACAGTATCAATTATAAATCACTGTTTTGAAACATATAAGTTCCAAAATATTTAAAAAAATCGAATTACACTACCAAGGAACCAAACATTATAAAGCAAGCAAGAAAATGTGATTAAATAAAATCAAACCTTTTAAGAAATAAAATTACCATTTGACCTAAAATTCATAGTAAAACCCATGCATTTTTTCAAACTAACCAAAACATGAAACTTTCCCTTTTTAAAATCACAAACTAACCCAGCATCATTCATGCCATCCTGCATAACTATTATACATTCCAAATACCCTTGTAAATAATTCACACTCTCAAAACCATTTAGCAATCAATTTTAAAATATTTAACATTTAGAACCAATTGAACATTAGAAATTCATTACATTTTCCAAATATGGTTGATGATATATATTGACAAGAAAATAACATGTTGTAAACATTATAAATTATGAAAAAAGAATATAGAACTATTTTTAAAAACACCTTTAGGAATTTAAAGTGTCATCCTAGGAAGAATTCCTAAAATAAGACTACTATTTTCAAAATATTAAAGTGAATTACAAAATATTAAGGAATGTACAACACTTAGAATCATTAACTCATTTCATAGAATTTATATACCATTAAATTTTGATTTTTTTAGAAACTAAAGAAATTAAGGAATTAAAATAAAGGTATCAGAATAAGGGACCTACATCATGGTTGAACCAAACCGAACATTTGGTCTATGAATCTTTGAAACTAAAATCTGCTGCTCCCCACTAATCATATCCACATTCACATAAATGTAAGGATGCATAGACACTATAAACAGATATTCAATGTCATGAACATGTAAAAGGGAATCATTACATATATTCTCATATGTGTATACATGCCATCACTCTCCTAAGTATGGATTTTCATATATATATTCATGGGAACACCTAGCTCCATACATGTATATTCATGGCCAAGGATAGTCACACTTGTACCAGGGGAACCCATATATATATATATATAATTAACTATGCACATGCAGGCAGGTCACCTTAGAGCTGGTGACTTGAAACCACAAATTAGATTCCAATAAACTACACCATAAATACCAGGGACCTTAAAACACCCAAAATATGCAAAATAAATTGATCGAATCGACATCGTAGATCAAAAACCTTACATTGGATAGAAGCAATGGCTAGAATCGAAGAAAACTACTTCTACTTTAGCATCGGTTACCAAATCATGATCACAAAGGTCCTGAGGGACCATCCGTACAACCTATCAAAGGGAGAAAAACAAAAACACATAATTTTAACACTTGGGTTTTCAGTCGAAAAGATAAGGTGATTGGAAGACCTCAAATTAGTCAGAAATGGAAGGAGAAGGGTGGAGAAACCCATATCTCGAAGGATCAGACCAAAATCCAATGGAAAATCAATTGGAATCATAGTTGAAGAGGGATCCCAAGATGTGGTTTCATGTGTGGAAAGGGCTTGGCTATGAGGGTGGGGGTGGGGGGGGGGTTACATGAAGGTGAGGTTAAAAGTTGGGAGGTCACGTTGATGGGAGGTCCATCTAGAAGGAGAGAGAGGAGTACTATTTTAGGGGGAGGAGGTACACCGTAAGGTTCCGACTAGTGGGGGTCACACGACCTATAGATGGAAGGGGGAGGGGTGTGTGTTTCATGTGGTGTAAGGGGGAGGTGTGTTGAGGATTTTTTTGTTAAAACCCTAATAATAATACAAATAATACCATAATAATAATAATAACAATAAAAATAATAATATTATAATTATTATAATTACCTTTAAAACATTTTTTAATTTTATTATTACTATTAAAAAACTCTTTTAAATTTATTATTACTATTTAGACAATATTTTTGTTTTATTATTAATATTAATTTTTTTTATATTTCATTTTATTTCATATTATTTTATTTTATAGAGTCTTGGAAACTGTACATGATTTTTCTGCATGGTTGTCCAAACCGTGTACCAGTCTTGCACCTCTATTTGAGACCCCAAAAATTTAAAATTTAAAACCAGTTCGACCAAGAACTCAAACATAAAGCTCGGTATGACAAAATAACTAATAAATAATGGTTAGGGTGTGACATATATTCCATTTTTTCTTGACATAACCATCAACCAATAACCTAGGATCACATTTCCATTAATAAATCATTATTTAATACAAAAATCCTCCCTTTTAATGTAAGACATCATTAATAGTTCAAATAAAAAATTTCATGTTCCAAATACCTTTTCAATTTCAATATCTAAATTGTTTTTTATGAAATTTATTCCATTTTTAAATCAATAATAATTTTAAGAAATTTTTCTCAAAAATCAACTTAATTTAATTTCAATATGTCTTTTATCAAAGCACGAAATATTTGCAAATCCATTGAAAATATGTTTTATTTCGAAAATTTAATTCCTTTGAAATAAATCATCAAATCATCACAATTAAAATCTAAATTGAAAAATAATTTAAAATAAATAATTTCATAAATGAATTATATGTTTTAGGAATCCTTACAGATCCATACACCTTTAATCATAATAAAAGTCGATCATACATATGAAATGGGAATTTCAAAAGATATTGGAAGGCATATAAGATAAAAAAGGAATACCTAAAAACACAATCCATTAGATTAGTGTTCCAAACCATCATCAACATGAGTACTCTATACTATAAATATATGGAATTTTATAAAGGTGTATTCCATGAAAAAGATAACCCTATCTTCCAAAAAAGGGATTGATCATATTTACTATTTCATTAACCAGAGATGAATTGATATTGGAGTGGTCAAAAATATGATTGGGATCCTTTAAAATCCTAAAATATGAATGAGGATCTAGTGGAATAAGTGGAGATTTAATAAAGGATATGAATCTTTTAAAACTAGGGAAAATAATGAAAACATTTTTTATCAAATAGTCAGGGTGTTGAAATGTTTAATACTACTAGACTATGACACAACCACTATGGACTACATAGTAGACCTTCCTTATCAATCCCCCTCTTGAAGACACACCATAGACATCGCCCAGACCTGAATCACCCTGGGTAAGCCCACAAAAAATCCTAAGAACCATTCCACAACCACCTCCAATAACATAGTGTATCATAAGAAATCCATAATTTAGATTTCTCACCCCATTTCATAGGGCTCACCATTTAGAAAAACACTATAGAACAACCCACTCTTTATGGTGTAGTTAATCCAAAATTACCATTATATCAAAAAAACCATCCCTAGGGATGAATGAAATCATAAAATACCTTTGTTTTATCCCTACCAAAACATAGATTACCCTATTCCATAACAAAAAGGTTCATAACACAACCCCTCACACATGATTCCCCAACCCTACCACCACAGCACAACCAATTTTAGAAAACCTATAATATTTTTCAAAAACACAAAATACTTCTAAAAGACCCAAAATTCACCCTAAAAAATGGGAAACAAAAAATTGAGTAAGATTTACATAAAAATGTGTATCGATATATTACATAAATTATTTGGTAATAATGGGCATGAAACCACATAGTGAAAGTTTATATCTTCTTCATAATTTCCTTTTGAAACAAACAACCATTTGTTTTAAAAATATATAATGTAAAAAAATCAACCATAAGTTAATGTTTTTATAAAATATGATTATATATTAATTATAAATGTGGTATTATTTTTATATTAGGTTTTTTATGTATGTTACAAAAATAGTATTGTTCAGTATACCTGAGGATAGGGAGAATTAAAACTAATATGGAATAATATTAATGGTTATTTGACTCAAATTTATCTCATTGAGATATTTATTTATTTTGAATCTAATATGTTTTAAGTAGTGTATACAATTCAAAATTTATATTTTATACAATTAAATACAAATTATTTATAGTAATTATGGTCCTATTTAATTATTTATCTCATTCAATAATTTGTTAGTTAAATATTCATCGAATTGTAAGGGGTTTTCTATCACAAATTTGAATTCCATGAGAGCTTCAAATATTGTTTTTCATTTTTCTAAAGTACACATTAAGGTTTAGTGGTAACCACACACTAAAAAAAATTCATAAACAACCATATATATTCCCAAATTCAAATTCCACCAAGATTCAAACTAAAAACCACTTATCACCATGCATAAATCCCTGCCCCACCAAACCACTTCGGGCCATGAGATCCAAAAATAATGAGCCACCATGTGTCTTTCTGCCAAACACAAGGGAATAATCATCCTCTCCACTCACCGAAAAGGACCCTCTAACCAACATAACAGTAACGACACATCAACTTTTAACATCATCATCATATTCAAGGAATAAAATATAAAGTCAATAACCTAGGGTGATCAATATCATAAATTTATATTTACTTAAAATCTATATTTTCCACCACACAAATGTTACAAACTATTTTTTGGCATTCCCATATATATTATTTTAAATTATTTTAATAATTATATTTTCCCCTTAGATAAAGTAATATTTAATATTATTTTTGTAATTTCAGTTTCAAACAATGGTACATTAAGGTCATTTCATCCAAAAAATTATTTTGATAATATTTATGATTTTTATTTATTAATTTATTTAAAACTCTTTTTTAAATGGAAAATTTCTTCCAATGTTTTCAAATCACCATTTTTGAAGAAAATTTTGAATGGTACCCGTAACTACATAACATTATGAAGATGTTGAATGTGATATCTTTTGACATTATTTATGGGAATCTATCATTTTGAATTCATTGAATTTTATTTTAATATCTCTCCACATATTCATTTTTTATAAAACAATTATTTGTCTTTTTTATTTGATAAATAAATCTTTTAAAAATTATTTCAATATATCAATGATATTTATTATTCCAAAATATTTTTTTCTTAAATTCCTTAATTTTTTTTTTCAACTATGTCATTGTCAATTTAAATATATTATTCTTGATCGATGATGATTTTATATTGTAACCAATAGAATTTTGTATATGGGTATCTTATGTTATTTCATAAAATTTTAGAGACATTATAAATCATTTCCTTTTTCATTCTTAATCATCTATATTATATAATCATAATTCATATTATAATTACATTCCTCTTTTAATACTACTTTCTTTTATTCCATTGATTGAATGATATTCTCATAGATACTGTAAATTAGTTTATTAGGGAAATATTTATCTTAACCCTATAACCTTATTCTATTTTCTTTAAATACCATAAGCTCTTTTATCTTAATTGAATTGTATTACCTAGAAAGATATTGAATATATTTTGATATCAGTTTATTTTCTAGTAGCATATCATCTTATGATAATTTAAGGAATTGGGATCTTTTTCCTTATTTTATTCTATTTGAAAGGGATGTGTAACCCATTTTAACACCATGTATAATTTATGATAAGTTGAATGATTTTATTTTATATGAAAATCATTTATGTTTATTCTAATGGGTGGTTTCCTATATCCCTCTTCAATTAATTGGTTAAAGATTTATATAACTTGAGATAATGAAATGTTGTTGTACTGATATTTAAGAAATCCTAGTTCACATGATTTTGGTTTCAATGAGATGAAAAAACTTTATTATAATGTTTTTTTCCTGATGAGATGTTGGAATTTTTTCACAGATTTTTTCTATGAATTATATGTGGAAGAATTGGTCACATTGTTTTTGATGGAAATGTAATTGTTTTTATTTAAATATTTTTAAAATGGGATTTTGGATCCTTTATTTAGAATCCTTTAAATACCATGGTTTGAGACATATTTTTTTTATAATACGATTTACATACATTGAATATTTCTATATGCATATGATTTTTATTAATCACTTATTATTCATGTTTCATAATTCCACAAACTTTTTCGAAAATAATTTTTTATAATTTAACAATACATGTCATTAAATCATAAATATTGGTGAACTAATATTTCTCCCTAATAATTATAATAAAAAATCTCTAATACCTATGTTTTCTCATATAATTATGATCTAATCCTTGATGGAATGTTTACATGTTTTAAATTATTGAGTATTTGAGATCACTCATTTCATAAAATTTTGTTTCTCCTACATCTAAATATGTATACAAAATAGTGGATGTATAGAAGTGGAAAATGTATTAAATATAATGTGGAGACATGTTTAAATGAATTGTATAATATGTTTCATATTTTATTGATCTTGAGAAACACTAATCATTCCATTTTTGGTATTGTAATATTATTAATGAGTTTTATTTATTATTTTATTGTCATTTGAAAAAATAAATATTGGTTTAGATTCTTTTTTATAAAAAATTACTGTTTCAAGTAACTTTTTTTAGATCCAGAATTGAGAGGGAGGGTTTGGGGCATCATAGTTGGAATCAGATAATGTTTTAGTTGTTTTTTGTGAATTAGAATATCTATTTTAGGGGGATATTATACGAATAGATTTGTAAAAACCCTAGGTACTAGCTTGCATATAGTATAACACTCCATTATTTTATAAGATTATGTATTATGTTGTTTCTCAGGAAATTACATTCCTTCTTGGATAATACAACATAATACAATCAAACAAACTGATCCAAATATAGTTAATAACCCTAAAAGTGTGTTTTGGTTGTTCTATCAGTCATTAACTATTGTATGAAAATGATTCTAACCTATATACTTGGTTTGATACACCTCTTTGATTTTTGAGTTTAATATCATTATCACTTTTAACCATTATGAATTATTTTCATATGATTCTTTATGATTAAATTATAAAACCTCAGATAAAATTATAATGGATAAAAATGGATAGAAAAATGATTCATATTTTTAACTGAAAGTATCATATGATTAATATGGTGCTATTTTGGGTGAAAATATCATCATATTGATGTCTTTGTATTCATATTTTGGCATTATCCTAACCATTTGGGATTTATTTTTTAGTAGAAATAGGATCATGGAAATGAATATGAGAAACATATATATATCTACAAATCTATAATGTGTTATAACTGAATATGAGTGAATAATTAAATAATGGGTATCCTAATATATGAATAGTATGATGGGAAAGGTAATTATAATTTTATAAAATAATGAAGTGAGGTTGATATCTTAATAAAAATTAATTTTTGACACTCTTGACTATATTCATTAGTGTCAGATATTTATTGATTATATTTTTTTTTATTATAAAATATTTGATGACTAAGTACATATTCTATGTATTTTTCTTAATTATATTTTCTTTAATGGTTTGAAAACATATATAATATTGTATCAACAACAATGAAAAGTGATTTTGGGAAAATATTTTATTTTTGTGGATAATTATTACCGATCACATGATTGAGGTATGGATAACCCTTTGGTTTAAAATCTACTTGATTTTGATATAATAAAGGTTAAGTTTTTTTTTTAAAATCAGATAATATTTCTACCCTTATGATTAAATATTGATTCATGATATTTTCGTGAAGTTCATCACATTTTTTCGTTGTGGTATGTGCTGACTAATTAGTGATTTTATATTATTTAGGGTTTAAGGATGGTGTAAATTTCTATATGGATAAATGGTTTTTGTATTATTTAATTTTGTAGAATATCTTGTGGGTTTGGTAATAGTATGTTATAGAGAGTATATGACATGGGTATATACCACCATTGGTACATGATTCTATGGATCAATAATGTTTTTTAAAGAATGATAATTAATTATATATAGCCTATGCGAGTAATGTAAATATCATATTAGAGGTTGTACATAGAATGATGAATATATTAATAATACCTTCACAGTGTTTCATCAATGAGAAATGAAAATATTAGTTTGTCAATAACTAATATTAAAATAAATTCTTATAACCTATTTATGTAATATATGGTGCACAATCAGGGTTAATCTCTTTAGGAGGCCACTCACATGAAATATAATTATATTATCACTATTATAGACTAAGAAAAATAATAATAACTTATATTCCAATATAAATGTGGGGTTGATTCTGAAAATTTCCTAAAATAATATATATATATTTATCTTATAAATACAAAATATAAATAAAAGGTTGAAATGAATGAAATAATTCAATATAATAAAACCATTATTCTTAAGATTCCATGTTGATGTTATCATTGTTATTAATTCCTTGATAGTCTATTAAATGTATAGATCCATAACAGTCACTCTAAACCCACCCATTTGAATGATATTTCCCTACACTATATCTTTTACTTGTTCAGTAATCTCTTCCACATTAATACCAATGCTATGATCCACTGTTTGAATAACGAAGATATCAATGAGAAGGAAAATGAGTGAATGAGGATGAAGAAAATAATATTAGTGAAAGAGGAGAGACCACTCACCTCATTAATTTTAACTTCCACTAAATTCTTATAATAAAATATGAGAAATTAATAAATCAAAAACACCACCAAATCACCTAGCAATCAATAATGGGGGTCAGATCTCCACAATCCTGGAGATAAAAGATTTATGGTGGGAGAAACAGAAAATAGAAAACAAGAGATTTGGGTAGAAGAAGAAGAGATCTAAAATTAGAAAAATTAAAAATAAAATGTACTATTACAACATCAATACTCCACATTTTCCCACTGATAAATGAAATAAATTGTAAATTTAGTATAAATGAACATTTATTGAGAAAATGGGTTATATATTTTGGTATCAATTATATCCACTAGACATAGAATAATTTTTTCACATTAAATGGATGAATTTTAAATAATGTCTACATGAATGTCATTACCCATTATCTCTATTATGTACTGCCAATATTTGAGCTTAATTTTAAATCAGATGAAGTAGATATAATAGTTTAGCTTTGAAAAGTTTATTCTTTCCAAGTGACTCTTCTTATTCCAATGCTCCAAATTCCCATGCCATTGTGACCTTGAAGGAAGAATAATATGGCATGTCCATAGTTAATGAAGTTGTTCCACCACTACATATATATATATATATCTCATTGTCCAATTTTATCTTCATTAGAAAGGTCCCATTCATGATATAAACACATATTCACATGTTTCTATATCTATGTACATATTTTGAGGCCCATATTTTGGATGGTTTTAGGCCTTTAAATGATTAATTAAAATTTAAGACTAGAAAAATAAAATCAGTCCCAAGATGTCAAGAATCTTAAAAAAATAATTTTTAAATAAAATATATTTCTAAAATATTATGGAATGAAATACATATAATAATAAAACAATTAAAATCCAAATTTATGTAGTTTTTACATTTCATTATAAAAGACCACAAAAATGTAAAAATGTGACAATTTCCCATAAAATGAAACTATGGTGGGATTTTAAATAGTTAGATATTTTATAAAATTTATCAAAATATTAGCTTCACCATTCCCCCACACATAAGAATTTCACTCCCGAATAGTCACCATACATTCAAATCATAATCCCCATAACAATCATAAATGAGAAAAAATCTATGATCTTTCTAAAATAACATTATATCATGTCACATATATGAAAAAAAATATTAACATTAATTTTCATTCATCAAATTGATATTTTTTAACCTAAAAAATCCATTTATGTCCCAATGAAAACCTACATCACATTTATTTTTATGTCACTCTTCACTCAAGAGAAATTAGATATATAGTTGAGCTCATACATAGAAATTACATCTATCACCAATGGATTATGAAAATTATCATTTATACTGAACAAGATACATGAAAATATTTTCAATAATGATGTATTTTTCTAGGTGAATTATATGGAATTTTGTTGGTGGGAAAATGATGGGAAAATTTATGTCTGAAAAGGGGATGTTGGACTCTTAATTACAACACATGAATGATAAACTGAAAACATAGGATAAAACTCACTCAACTCCCCATAAAAATGTGAAAAACAACACCACCCCTATTTTATGATATGGGACAATATCCATTTTTGATAATGAATTATATCATTCATGTTCTCCCATACTTTGTTTTCTCATTTTTATCACTTTTTAATTCACCAAAAAATGCACAATTTTTTTTATTTCTTATTTTTTTTCATGGGGGATGAGATTCCAATTGAGTAAAATTAATGAATTAAAACTCATGACCATTATTTTTCATAGGTACAAGGTTCCTAAAATAAATTACAATGGGAAACTCAGGCTTATATCTATTTTTTTATTGTTATATTTTTATTATTTTTTTATTTTCATTGAAGGATAACTAGATGAAACAAACAAAGCATAATTAAATAGTGATTCAAACCAAATTTTATCATTTTTTCACTACCTAAAATGTTGAAACAAACATCAAATCACGAAAACATGAAACACACCCCAATGGACAGACATGAAAGGACCTTCCCCTATAGTCAAACGAGAAATATCTATGTTAAAATACTAAGAGTGTGAGTAAGTAAGAAAAATCCGATTGTAATGTGACTTAAACCTGTAAGTAAATTCAGGAAATATAAGGGCTTAAAAAGGATAGATGTAAATGTTGGTCCCATTTTTGTTCTAGGAAAAAAAATTTCCTAATCATATCAATAACATTTTATGATGTTTAATGATTCAAAATAAACAATCACATATTCTGGTTCTCATAAAAAATCCATGATTCTCTGAAGAAAATAGGGGTATGAGGAACAATATTTAAATGTGTTTCAGAATAACTCACAATATTGGATAATTATATTTAGTTAGTGTTTGATAGACATGGATATCAAAAATTAGTTAAACTCATAAAATTTCATTAAAATCTAATTCTAGGAAAATGTTTCCACATCAATTATTATTCAAAATCCATTTATTCAAAAATAATTTTAAAATTACCAAAACTAATTGATGTGTGAAAAATGATATGATTTTTGAATTTGGACCCAATTTTTATAAAAAAAGAACAAAAAATTAAATTCACACATTACAGCTATGCAGGATGAAATTCCACCCACACATAGAAATTATTTTCCCTTATTTAGCACACAAATTACAATTAATGGTAGAAAACCAATGGAAAGGAAAGATACAACTTGAATTTATTTTTTAGTGTTAACATTTAGTTAATATTATAGACTCTAAAACTAAAAGAAGATAGTATGAAATAAATAAAAGCATTAAAAATGAAAATAAAAATAATAAAAAAGGGAAAAGATGATAGATAATATTTTGAACCCCCACGAGGGGGATAGGTTTTTAATATCCCTAGTCATGTTGTTTGGGTTGTTTAACCCCAGTCTAACAATGTATGTGTTTTCTTCCTAAGAAATTACCACATATTATTTCTCCCATCATGGATCATTAGATTTCATGAGAGAGGATCCCCAAATAAAAATAAAATCACCCTAACAACAAGAAGTATAAACAAGAAAATTTGATATCCTTAGGGGGAGTAAAATCATAAAGGTGAGCTCCCTATTTTTCTAAGATATAGGATTTTTATACATTAATGTTGAAGATATAAGAATACAGTATAGATTATCTTCCATTTCTGGTTTATAAAATCACTCCTTATGGATGTTTTCTTTTTTTATCATCATCATCAATTTCAAAAGTGTATAACTTTGATAGCTCGTAAATTCTCCCCTCAATGCGAACTAATTATTTATTTTCTTTTACAGGTTCTCTCAGTAGTGGTGAAAAATCTAAAAAATAAGAATTAGTGATAATATTTTCAAATTTAAAATCAATAATTTATGAATTAAAATAAGGAAAAAAATTGAATATCACTCAAAACATTGATATTTAAACTCTTTTCCCTTAATAGAGGATACTGGGAACACATTTTTTGGTCAAGGAAGTGGATATACAAGTATGGATTCAAAAACACCAATGTATTCTTGAAATTTAAGAGGAATAATTATTTCACTCTCTTCATATTTTAATTGTTTCAATTCCATACATATGATTTTAATTTCTTCGACATTAGTATCCATTACCACTACTATCATGCAGTCTATTTTGAGAAGTTTGTTGTTATTTTCTATCAGTATGGAATATTGTTAATTTTTTTTCAAATTATCTATAATTTTAATTTTTAAATATTACACATTTTGGTTATTTCTTTACTAGTCCAAGCATATAATAATCCAGTGAATTAATCCATGACCAAAAAAAGAAATGTTATACAATGAAGCACTTTTTTTGAATTTTTTTTATGAAAAACCGTGCATGTAAGAGATTGGACACCATAGTAATGATGTAAAATCTATGATAATAATTTTTCATAACCAACATTAAAATAAATTCTTACTATATAGGTATGAAATTTAGGTTTTAGACTGAGGGTAGCTCCCTCAAGAAGGCTACTCACACGCACCAGAATTCTATTTTCACTATTATAAAATAAATAATATAAAACAAACATATATAATAATATAAATAGGGGGTTTTATTCTGAAAATATATGAAATATAATATATATGAATATTATTAAAAATAAAAAACATAAATAAAATTTATAAAAGTCACAAAAAATTCACTAGAAGAAAACTATTGTTTTCAGGGATTCACGTTGATGATATCATTGTGATTAAATATATATTCTTTATTATTAAATTCAATTTTGAGATCCAAAAAATTCATTATACACCATCCCATGATATTGGTATTAACCTATATCGATACCTTATTATGTAGAATTATTCTCCTCAACATGAATCCCTAATCCAAACTGCACTGTTCGAATGACTATGATTTCAATGAGATGAAATCTAAGTGAATAAGTTGGAAGAAAATAGTAGAAGAAAAATTGGGGTTACTTCTCACCACAACCATTTAAACGACCATTTACATATTATAATAAAATTGGATAAATAATTAAATAACAATAAACTCAAACACCACTACTTACCCCACAAACAATAGTGAGAGTTATCTCTACCCAATCATGGAGATAAATTAATTACGGAAGGAGAAACAAAAAATTTAAAAAATGGAAAGGAGAACAAGAGATATACAATCATATAAAATGATAATAAAAATTACTAATAAATCATCAATACTCTATATTTCCCCCATGAAAATGGAAGTACTTAGTAAACTGAGAGAAGATGATAATTTATAGAGAAAAGGCATGATATATTTTACTTACAATTATGTCTCCTAGATGCATAATAATTTTGAATACATAGTTGGATTAAGGAATTGTTTCTTATAGAAATATGTTACCAATTTTCTGCCTCATTAACCCAAAAAAAATTAGCAGCATTTTCAACCATATAGAGCAGTTATTATAGTTTTACTCTGTAATTATAATTCAATCAATGTGACTCTTTGTATTCAAATGGTATAACTTCCCATGCCATTATCTAATTTAAGGAAGAGAAATCGTTCATGCGCATATTTAATGATGTTTTTCCACTACTCCTCCAATATATATTTTTCAAATTTTAACTTCATTGGACCAGCCTCATTGGTGATATAGTCCCATCATCACATATTTTAAGATCTGTTCACAATTTTCAAGGTACATACTATGAGATGGGTTTGGTTATCCAAATGATAGATTAAGCACTGGTCCCATAAGAATAAAATGAATCCCATGAAGATAATAATCCTAAAAAAAGTAATTTAAATATTTATATTAATATATAACAAATTATGGCTGAAATATAGAATAAAAATAAAATAGCTAAAATCCAAAAGATGTCTTTTTTAAATTTAAGCTCAAAATAGCAAAAAAATAATATACAAATGTTAGAATTTCACATAAAATTACACTATGGTGGTATTTAAAACACTTAATTTTATTGTAATATTTATGAAAATAATAGGGTTTTTAGGAAATAACTAAAACAATGAGGTGATAATCTATTTCAGTGCCGGAGAAAGCAATTTCTAAAAATTATAAACCTTTTAAAACATATATTATGTTAGATAACATTTTTAAGGTACTAAACCCAATTAAAAAAACCAAATATTTTATAATAATATTATTAATAAATCTATAATAAACCCTATTATGGTAAACCATTAAATCATATTAACATTGGAGGATAATTCATTAATATGAATTAATATGGACAAGGTTTATTTCAAATAAATTTTTTGTTAATTTAATTATGTATTTTATTTTGATAAAAAAATATGAAAATTATAGAAACTGAATTTGATAGAGTAAAAATAATTTATAAATTATTATAATTCAAATTTATATAATATGATATTTTTTTTCTAAATTCATTCATTTTTAATCAAAATCATAATTTTTGAATTAATTATAATTTATAGGATTTTATAAATTTATATACATAAACTAGAGGATTTAAAAAAATTTAATTCACCAAATTATTATTTATAGAAGAACATTAAACATTTTCATATATTATTAAAACTTATAAATACTATGTTAAACAATTTTAGAACTAAATTGACATGATATTATATTAAAATCCATTTTCAGTTTTTTCTTCAAATTTATTTTTTTGATAGATGTGTTTGGTTTTGGATTGATTTTAAGATCACATTTCTTATATTATTTTAATAATAATCTATTTTCTCTCATAAAACTGAGTATATATGATAATATTATCATGTATATTAAATTTTTAACAAAAAACACACTTTATCTAAAAATGAGTTTAACCTATCATGAATGTTTATTCATACCAAAAAATATTTTATTTGAAAAATGATTTTAAAATTTTAAGTCATATTTTTATAATTATATAAATAGTCCAATATTTATTTCTCTTTTTAATATTAATTACTTTTGTTAAATGTTTAACTACAAATGTTAAAGTAAATTAGGGTAAAAGTTTAAAATTTAAAATAAAATTCTATAAAACACTATAAGCTGTATCAAAAATAAATTTAATTATTTAATATTCACCCACACCAACTTACCCAATCCATTTATCCATTTTAAACCATTTATATTTGAATAGTAATATTACATTATTGTAAATGTAATGGTTACTTCATAAAATCTTCTTTTTTTTATGTATAAAATGGTAACACTTCTAAAACACCAATACTCATAACCCCTTTGAATTTATTCCTGAATCTATGCCATATTTAAAATCATTTAACTCTATCACATTTACATAAATTTTATTCCTCATTGAATTTCTTAAGGCCTACATTTTCATAATGTTTTCCAAGATAAAATTCCAGATTTTAGTGAGAGTATTCATTAAATATACACTTATCTATTAATATACTTGTTCATTATAAAACTCCAAAATTTTTAATACAGTGAATAAAATATCATTATTATATATAATTTTATTAAATTAGTTGCACAAGAATTATTACTCACTTTATGTTTACAATGAGAGAGGGGAAAACATTAATCCTCCTTTGTGGTCTATCGCTTATACACCATGATGTACTCCATTGGTAATACCCACATATCATTTACGGCATCAAGGAAAAATTTTATGAAATAATATGTTATATATTTCAAAATTAAAATTATTAAATTTACTTTCTTCTTATATTATATATCCTTCAATTAAATATTAAATGAGATCATAAATATTATGCATAGTGGACTACCACCAATATTAAGCATGAAATTAATATTTCATCCACACATTTCATTGTATGTTCCAAGGTTTTATTTAATGGGGATATATGATTTTTTATGAAAAAATTATGTATATTTATATTTCTCATTATAATTAGTTATATAACCTTATATCTTTTTAATTCATTATAACACATTACAATTTTCATCGATTGAAAATCTTGTGTAAAAAATGTAATCAATATTATATCCTAAATGATTGTGGGATGTCACATAATTGTATAAACATGTAATAATTATATATATATATTTATATGTGTGTGTGTGTTTTCGTGATTTTTGATTTTTTATTTAATAGATTTGTTAATATATAACCTTTGAATCGTTATACATGTAGAAAGAAGTTTATTTGGATTTTTGATTTCAAAACCCTTATTCATATCTGTAAACAAGTGGAAATTCGAACTAAGTATTAATTTTAAAAAATATTATTCTATATTATATTTTCTTTAAATATTTAACTTTAATCCACATAGTTGGAATCAATATAATCTCCATCAACTTTGTATGAAAGAGAAAACTTAATAATATAATACATGATTATGAAAAAAACTACCAATGGTTAATAAAATTTTCATATATGGTTTTAAAATAATTAAGACAATGGTAATATGTGTATCTTAAAGAAATAATATAATTTAATATGATAATAATTTTCATTAAATATGATGTTAGTTTGTATTTTCACTAATTGGAAGTATTGATGAGGGTTTCTTGGATCAAATTCTACTCATTGAGAGTTTATTTTTATTATGCACTATATACCATTTTTGTGATTCATTTATACCAAATTTATATTTCATAACATAGAAAACATCTTTTCATGGTACTTAATATCCTATTTCAATATCCCCCTCTTTCATGATGTTTTGTGTCAAATTTTCATCAAACTGGTTGGGGTTATTTATCATAAATTTGGATTTATTGATACTTTTTTATATTATATATAATGGTTTATTTTTTATTATAAAAATAGAGACCCATTATAATTTTAATCATTATTTTCAAATATTTTATGATTTTCACTTTTATCATTATGGGGATATTGTCTCCTTCGATTCAAATATTAGTAGCTGATTTTTCTCTCCAATAAAATTATATCATTATCTGGAACAAACTACTATCATATAATTGGATTTTTCTAAAATTAAACATTCCTGCCAATGTTATCCACTATTTTTTGGATATATAATTTTGATAATTTTATTATATTTTTATAATTCTATATAACCCTTTTTAAATTTAAAATTTGATAATATTTTTATAATATGGGTTTTCTAAAAATAACATCTTAGAAGATTATTCAATAAAAAATTATTCTAATAATATTTATTATTTTTTCAATGAATAATTTAATTAAGATTCATTTTCATTTTTTATTTCACACCAATTTTCAAATCACAATTTCTAAAATTGGTTTTCAAATTTAAAAAGAAGTTATTCATTTTATTAAAGTGTTAAAGTGATCAATTTTAATGTTTTTTTGGTGGAGACATATTATTCCACTTCCTTCAGGGTGTTATTTGAAACATTAATTCTCCATTTTAAGGATTTTTAATAGAAAAATTGACATTCCCATAGATTTAGAATATATCCCATTTGAATGATTCCAAAAGGTCAAGGATATTTTTGAGTTATAATGTGATAATTTTAAAAAACTACCTAACAATATGTTTATTCTTGGTCAATAACCCTTAAAATATATTACCCATGAACAAGTATGTTTTTCAAATATTACTATCCTACTTATTTCTCAAATTCAATTCTATAATGTACTTCCATTTTGGATAAATCTTCCATTAACACCTTCTTATTTTATAATAATATTTATTTTATAACTATAATTAATCCTACAGTGTATTCCTTATATGAATAACTTATTTTTTATTCTATATAATTAATGGTCTTCATTAGATTTTATACATTGAATTATTGGTAAAATTGATGACATAACCATATAACCATTATATATACATTGAAAAATACATAATATCTGTTATCATTAATGAATGGTATTAACTTATAATGTTTAATAATGTATTTTGAAACCAATTTATTTTATATGGGTATATCATGTTATGAATAATGATGTAATTAATAGTGACTTCCTTATATTTTTTTATTTGAGAGGGATATGGAACCCATTTGTGTTACATGGGTTATTTTTAAATATGAAAATAAATTTAGCATTTATGGAACTCATATGTATGTATTACGATGGTTGGAGTCCTATATCACACTCTGTTGGTCAGAGTAGTTAACTCAAGAGGGGAGGGGTGAATTGAGTAACTATAAAAAAATTTCTGTTTAAAAATATTAGTTTTAAAAATAATGATTTCCCCAAAATAGATACAACCCAGTTAGTTAAGGTTATACTCTAGTAAGAGTTTGACTATTTAAACGACTTCTTAGAAGATTGATTAATTCTCATTAATCTTAATTGGTATTATTAAAATTACTTTTGAAGTTATCTTACTACGAAAAATCAGATATAACTTCTTTCCAAGACTAACTATCCAAGTAAATTTAGTGTTTTTATGGATTATGCAGTAATGTAGTAAAACAAAGTAGACTAAATTTAAATAGCACATCCGATATAAAACAAGAGGTTCAGTCTCAAACCGAGACCTAATCCACTCCACATGGTGATCACCTTCAACCAAGCTATTTATATAAATAAAATCTGATCCACACCCTAGATTGGGGTTAACAATAGTACATGGACTATCCAGGTCATATAGAGACCTCTTCCACAGTTTTCGTGGGTAGATAAATACAATAACCAGGCCACATAGGGACCTCTTCCACAGTTTTCGTGGGTAAATAAAAACAATAACCATGCCACATAGGGACCTATTCCACAGTTTTCGTGGGTAAACAAGTGTAAAGATTTTTGTGTGGGGATTTTGATATTCTCCAATTCAGCGCAGGAGTCAGTGTGTGTGTAAAATATACAGAGTACACACACTGCTCAAAAGTAAAATAAAGAAATAACTGATAGAGAGAGAGTAGATATGAGTTCAGAATGATATAGTGATTAGCAGTGCAGCTCTGGACTCCTTGGATAAGGCAATAATGCTTCTGAGTCCTTCTCTAGTTTTTGTGTTGAAAAACATAGTGTCACGATTCAGCTTTTCTTCTTCACAAGTAAATATGTTCTCTAAGTTCTATTTTACTTTGTGTGTTAATCAGTAGAGTCATATTTCATTCATGATACAATGCTTTCGTTTAAGATCTTGAAATATATTCTTCGTGGTTATTCTCATGCTTTCTTTTTTGTTGAGTACCGCACTCTATTGTCGTTGGGCACTCTTCAATCTTTATCTTCGAAATGTATGTGATTTAGCTGAAAGGATCCATATGTTTCGTACCTCATACCTCGTAATATGTCTAAAAATAATCATTAATTATGTTAGTGCATTAAAGACGTAAAGTATGACCGTTAAAAAGTTAAATTGAAAGACTAAAAAACAGGTTAAGAAACGGTTTCACAGTATGTTATGAAAACAGTGTCTTCTTCATGATATCTCCTTGTCATGATGTCTTCCTAACTGTGTCTCCTTCACGGTGTCTCTTTGTCACGATGTCTCCTTCATAGTGTCTCATTGTCATGATGTCTTGCTTACGGTTTTTGGCTTCCAATGCCTTGTTCATAGTTTCTGGATTCACGGTGCCTTGATGACTGTGTTGTGCTAACTGTGACTGGAACTTAGGAAAACAGAGTTTCTGACTTATAGTGTCTGTTCTTAGTGTCTTGATTCACGGTGTCAAGCTTACTGCATCACCGTGTCTCATGGTCACGGTGTCTCATTGGTCACCGTGTTTGAGACTTTGGCTTCACGGTGTCTACTTCATCACAGTGTTCTTGTTCACAATGTCTGTGTCTTGCTCATAGTGTTTGACTTAATGTGTCAGGTTTCACGGTGTCTTGTACTTAGTCAAATAACTGTATTCAAACTTAAATAGAAATATGCATAAAATGAATTGGGCTTAGCCATTATCAAGTATGAGATAACTTGAAACATAAATACACTTGATTAATAAGATTTTTGAAATTTGTGATCATTAATAAGATTTGTAATTATTATTGATATTTGTGATCATTAAAACATGATTAATACATGAGAAGTCCAACAATCTCTTCCTTTTTGATGATCACAAATCAAGTACAGTTAAAGGGTAAATTGAATGTAGCTATAGAGAAAATAACATATAGAATAACAGATAACTTCTCAATTTTCTCCGCCTTTTGGGATTATAAAAAAGTAGAAAGAATAGAGGGAAAACTGTGCATATGGAATTAAGAGTGTTCAGAAGACAATATACAGTATAAATAAAAAAATCAATGGCATCCCCATAAAAAAATAGTAGTCACTGGTCTTATTCCGGGATTGGCCTTCTCTTTTCCTTTATCAGTAGTACAAGAGGAAGCCATAGGGGCAGCTCTTGATGTAGAAGAAGGCATAGAAGTGGTAGATATAGAAGGTAAAGGGAGACCTTTGAAGACTGAGGGAGATAAAGTAGGAGGTGTAGAAGATCTAGGATATGGCTGATCAAGAATCACTGGCCCGATCTGAGTGAGGGCTTGGCTAACTGACATAGAAGAGGAGGCTAAGGCAGGCAGTCCATGTCTGATAGGGGCTGCTGCTGGAGTGACAATTGTTGTACTCTGGACATGGAGATAAGGCTTTAGAAGGTTGATGAAGCCTGTAATAATTTTTCCACCATACTGCATTTCCTTTTCAAAGTCTTCTTTATTATCCGTGAACTTTTCCAACAATCTGGTAAATTTAGTGAGCTTATGGACTTGGGTTTTGAAGTCCTGAGTCACTGGAGGTATTATCAGATTTTCTACTAGATATTTGAAGTGGTTGGTCATGTCATTTTTAGAGAAAATCCGATTAAGATAAAAATCCACTTTTTTGGAGATCTCCTGCTGAGCATCATTGGAAATCTTTGAGTGAATTTGAACCAGTTCAAGCACTCTATCACTATTCTTAACAACTTCAGATAAAGTAGCCATATCAAAGCCACTGAAGAAATTATGAATCTCTTTATTTACTATAGATCTGAGAAGAGAACTATCCAAAGAAGGAGTAGAGGTTTGACCAGAGGAAGTAGAAGCTTTGACAATTATGGTCAGATACTTGAGCTGTTTCAGGACCTTTTGAAGACAGGTAGTATATTCATCTGTGAGCTTATTAAGGTTCTCCACCAGATCTATCATGTGTTGCAACATGTGTTTGTGCCTTTCTCCAGGCTTTTCATAAAATGATAAGAGGTATGGATTAATATGAGACAAAATATCTATACAAATATGAGAAATAGTAGGTTCAGGAGAAGCAAGAGCAGGCTCTGATGTGGAATGAAATTCTATCTGTAGGTCTTCAAACATGCTTTTCAGAGTGGAAAACTCATCATTGAGAAACTTGTTTTCAAACTTTAATTCATGAATTTCATGAATCATCTAGGGTTGAATGTTCTAGATAATCTTTTCTAAAAGTAGCGAGGCAACTTCCAGACTCAGTTTGGTCACAAGACGAGGTTGAGAGGACATACATTTCTTAACTCAAGCTAAGATAGTGTCTCTAAAGACATTCAAATCATATTTATTGAAAAAAGATTGTTGTTCAGGTAAAGGTGCAGGTGAATGAAGTTGTACAGGTGTAGGATCAGGTTGAGGTTCATGTTGTAGTTCAGGTTCTGGTGAAAAGTATGTGATAGATTTTAGCTAAAACAAAGAAGAAAGATCCATCCCAGTGGAAGTAACCTGTTGATATTCACTCACATCATAAAAACTAGGGAATTTATACTGAGTGTCCACCAAATATGACTTATTTGGTTGAGATGCTTCAACAGACTCAGCTTCACCAGTATTAAGATTTTGAGGTTCCTACACCTCAATAAGTGCTTCCTTTTCTGGACCTTGAGGCTCAGGTACTTGTTCTAAATCCACTGGTTTATCTCTAATTTCCTCAGTCATTTATTTCCTAGCCAACCTAAAGGCTATCTCTATCCTCTCTTTAGCAGAGGGTATTATCTTAGGAACAGATTGTTCCACATGATGGTCTTCCAGATTAGCTTCTGGGATAGCAGGGATTTCTTTTTGAGTTTCTTCTTGAATAGTAGGGAGTTCTCCTACTACAACCTCTTCCATGGCTTGCTGCTCAGATTCTGGGACAACTAATTCTCTTGCAGCCTTAGATTGGATTTCCAGATTAACAACAGCTCTAGGGGCAGGAGGTTCTTTTCTAGGATCAATAGGAGGAACAATAGTCCTTTCTTTCTCAATAAAAAATTTTTCCCTATGAGGCATATTATCCTCTTCTCTATGTGGTACTTTAGCTACCTCTTACTCTTCTTATTAATCTTCTAAATAATCAACAACTTCTTCTGGTTCCAAACCAGGATTAGAAATGTCCTTTGGCCTTGTTGGATAATCCACACGATTATAATTCTCATAAAGCTTATCATTATCTTCAACACATTCCTTATTCCAGGGGTTTGAGTTTATTTTTATCCTCTTAATGGTATTTTTAGATAAACAATATTCAAAATCCATAGGTACTTCTTCATTGAGTCTAACTACTCCTTTTGCAACAAGCATTGCTAAAATCTGCCTAGAGTAAAATAGAGAGGTGTATTTTAATGTGACCTTGATCAGTTCACACATAGGGTGAATGATGTATTTTCACAGATTGATTTTGTGTCCAATCTTCATAAGATGAATCAGGAAACCATCTTGGTACTTCAAGATAGAAAAGTCACCTTTCCTCGGGCTAATCAGATTTTGACAAAATTTAAACAACAATCTTGTATCTTCATAAAGTTCAGTAGCTATGGCCCTTCTCTTGGTTTCATTTCCAGTTAGGGTTTCCAATGCATTTTACAGGTGAAAGAAATCAGTAGTAGGTGGGGGTTATCTTTGATAATCTTCACAAATTTATTTGTGAGGTATCCTAAGGCATGAATCCCATAACCTCGATGAGAAGGAACATTTTTTGGCCATTAATCCAGCTCCTCATAACAAATCTTTCACCAGAATCAAATGAAAACTAAGCATACTAGTAGAACTGAGAAACTAACCACGAATAAATGGGTCTATTCTCCCTTGAAAACCATTCTAACCAGCCTTGTTCTCATAACACTTTCAGGACTAGAGATTTTCTTGATAATATCCATTTAGGGAATTCTTCTTTTTCAGGTACGACAATGCGATTTACCAGGTTCATATTAAGAGGCCCTTCGTGTGTCAGCTTGGGTGTTATCGTTTTATTTTTCAGGCGGTGTTTCTTAGGTGTGGATGGAGATGGCCGCTTCATTCTTGGAATCCATTGAAGGTCATGATGAAGAAAGAGGGTTGAAAGGTTGAAAGTGTTCGAATCAGGTGAGTAGGGAAAGGTTCGGGTGAAGAACTGAGTGAAACCCTTTTGTTTTATCATTTAGGACTAGCATACGTCACAAAAATAAAAACGCGGGAAAGTAAAGGATGTGAAAAATGAATTACCATGATACAGGTTAAAAGAAAAACATAAATAATTTTAACGATGAGACCGTGAATAATCGTTATGGTGCGATGGTAAATGGTCGTCATGGTGAGACAGTCAGTGGTCGTCACAGTGAGGCCGCGAATGGTCGGTTCTTCCATGGTGATAGAGTAAGTAAACTATTCAGTCACGGTGAGACAGTAAATGATAGAACGTGAATAGAAAGTTCTAATGGTGAGACTGTAAATATGAGAGACAGTAATCGAGAAACAGTGAACATGAAATAGTAAAGTAAAATATAGTAAAATATTAAATAGTAAGACCAATAAGATATCTATTTGTGATTGATCATGCCAAGATAATGTATGATGTAATATATTCTCTCATAATTTAATGGTTTAGTGAATATATCAGCAAGTTTATTTTCAGTATGAATGAACTCCAAGGTGATATCACATTTTTGATAATAATCTCTCAAAAAGTGATGTCTTACATCAATATGTTTTGTCCTAGAATGTGAAATATGATTTTTTGAAATGTTAATAGAACTTGTGTTGTCATAATTTATTGGTACATGTCTGAATTGATATCCATAATCTAGTAATGTGTGTTTCATCCACAAAATTTGTGCCCAAAAACTACCAGTAGCTATGTATTTAGCTTCTACAGTAGATAATGCAACATAATTTTGTTTCTTACTACACCATGATACGAGTGAATTTCCTAAAAGGTGACATGTTCTAGAGGTGCTCTTTCTATCTAACTTACAGCCACCGAAGTCAGCATCAGAATAACTAACTAGTTCAAATGATTTTACTTTTGTATAGAACAGTACTAGATTGGGTGTAATCTTGAGGAATTCGAAAATTCTCTTTAAAATGTTTAAATGAAATTCATTAGGGTTTTCTTGAATGTGAGCACACATACACACACTAAACATAATATCTGGATGGCTAGAAGTTATGTTGAGTAGACTTCCAATCATTCCTCTTTGAGTGGTTTGATCAACAGATTTTTCATCTTCATCAAGATCCAACTTACAGGTGGTATTCATGGGAGTGTCACTACTTTTTGTGCTATCAAATCCAAAACGTTTTAGATGATCTCTAGTGTATTTACTTTTATTTAAAACAATTCCATCATTATTTTTAATGATTTTAAATCCAAGAAATAATTTTAGTTCACCCATTAAACTCATTTCAAATTTGTTTTGCATTATTTTAGAAAAATCAATACATAAATAATTTTTTGAAGATCCAAAAATAATATAATCTACATATATTTGAACAACTAAAACATCATTAGAAATTCCTTTTATAAAGAGGGTAGGATCAGCTATTTCTTTTGTAAAACCGTTGGAAATAATAAAAGTACTTAATCCGTCATACCAAGCTCTTGGAGATTTCTTTAAACCATATAAAGCTTTTGATAGTTTAAAAATATAATTTGGTAAATGAGGGTTTGTAAATCTAGGGGTTGTTCAACAAAAACATCCTCAGCTATATACCCATTTAAGAACGCACTCTTAACGTCCATTTGATATAGTTTGAAATTCAGATGTGCAGCATAAGAATGTAGGATTCTTGATGGCTTTGTGTCTAGCTACTAGAGCAAAGGTCTCCTCATAGTCAATTCCTTCTTCTTGACTATAGACTTGTGTAGATAATCTAGACTTGTTCCTACCTATGTTTCTAGCTTCATCTACTTTATTTCTAAACACCCATTTAGTGCCTATGATGAAAGTGTCCTTGGGTCTTTCAACAAGTTTCCAAAATTTATTTCTTTCAAACTGATTAAGTTCATCTTGCATAGCCATTACCCGAAATTCATCGTTGATGGCATCATCAATGTTTTTAGGTTCAAGTTGTGACAAGAAGGCTTGATGTTCAACCTGATTTCTAAGAGAATATCTAGTTCATGTTCCTTTCTCTAAGTCTCCTACAACAACATCTAAGGGATGGTTTCTAAGGGTTCTAATATTTCTAGAAAAAGAGGGACTAGTGATTTTAGGTTCATCAACAGATTCTGGTTCATTATGATTCAATAGAAGAGAATTTCCAAAATTGGTAGTTTTTACATATTCTTTCACAGAGGATTTTGAGGATTTTGAGTTGATGTCCAAATTTGATACATAATCCTCCAGATTTTCTAGGATGGTTCTAGGATCATGTGGATCTATTTCATCAAACTTGATATGAATAGATTCTTCCACACATTCAGTTCTTTTATTGAATACTCTATAATCTTTACTTAACATTGAGTAACCTAGGAAAATTCCTTCATCACTTTTGGATGCAAATTTGTCAAGATTATCCTTAGTGTTGATAATAAATACTTTACAACCAAAAACTCTAAAGTAATTAACCTTAGGCTTCATATTTTTCTAGAGTTTATACAGGGTCTTTTTGAGAATCGGTCTAATCAAGAATCTATTGATTATATGGCATGCTATATTAACAGCTTCAGCCCAAAAGTAAATAGGTAAGTCATATTCACTAATAATTGTTCTAGTAATTTCTTGCAAGGTTCTATTTCTTCATTCTACAACACCATTCTGCTGAGGTGTTCTACGAGCAGAGAAATTATGAGTATATCCATTCTCTGAGCTAATGGATTTATACTCTTGATTTTCAAACTCACGACCATGATCACTTCTGAAAGATTTAATTTTACTTCCCCTGAGATTTTCTATAGACTTGGCATACTTAGTAAAATAAGAGCAGGCTTCACTTTTGTGAGCCATGAAAAAAGTCCATGTATATCTAGAGAAATCATCTACTAGAACATAAACATAGTGCTTCCCATTTAAGCTAGAAACTCTAGATGGTCTAAACACATCCATGTGAACCAACTCGAGAGGTCGAGAAGTAGAGACTTCTTTCTTTGATTTGAAGAAAATTGTGTGTTGTTTTCCCCGTTGACTAGGATTACACACTTTGTAATTTGTAAACTCATGTTTGGGTATGTCTTTAACTAGGACTTTTCTAGTTATCTTTCTAAGGGAGTTAACAATACAGTGTCCTAGTCTCCTATGCCAGATCCAAGATTCTTTATGAAATAAGCTTAAACATGAAATTTTTTGAGAAGTTAAGGAATCCAAATTAAAAAAATAAACGTTCTCATTCCTTAATGCAGAAAATACTAATTCATCCTTAGAATTAAAGACATTACATGAATCATTTTAGAATTTAACATGATATCCATCATCACATAATTATGAGATACTAAGAAAATTATATTTTAAGCCATTAATAAATAGTACATTAGAAATTAATATTGAATCAGAGTTACCAATCTGGCCTAAGAAAATGATCTTCCCTTTGGAATTGTCACCAAATGTGACATGTCCTCCATCTAATTTTATTATATTCTTGAAACATGAATAATCTCCTGTAATGTGCCTTGAACACCCACTATCCAAGTACCATAGATTCATACAGGAGATCTTTAAGAATATTTCTTATAACATGATCAAGAAAAGACATATTTTGGTACACATACTTGTTTGGGTCTAGTAACATTAGTAATAAGTTCTTTAGGAACCCAAACTTGTATCATAGGTTTCCTATAAGCATTATGTAATGTGTTTGAAAAATAAACTGTATCTGGTCCACAAAAACATGAAATAGTAGAGTATGTATCACGTCTCGAGCTAGATGATTTGTTTCCAGAACTCGAAACAAAATTATATGTCCTTGACTTGGAAATAAAATTCTTTCTACCAAGGTTTCTTTTACCAGGTTGATAACCAATTCAAGTGTTGTATTTATGGGCAATTTGTTTTCCTAGAATTTGGGTAAGAGTATTTATACCATTAGTAAACTTTTCTAAATCACTTTTTAATTTCTCATTAGAAATTTTTAATTCATTATTTTCCTTGAAAAGTTGAGAAATTTTATCCTTTTCAGAAGTAAGTTTAGTTTTAACATTTGCAGTGAGAGCATTCTATTTCTTCAATGATTTATATTTATCTTTTAATTCATTGCATGTCACTTAAAGAATGTTGAAATATTCAAACATTTCTTCATTGTTCATATTTTCAGAGTCCCTTTACTATTTAGAATAGTATATGTTTTGTACAGAAGATTTTAGTTTTACCTTAGATGGGTTTTTCATAAAACACATATTGGATTTGTTATCCTATTCATCGTGTGATGTCTCTAAGTTTCTTGAACTATCCTCATAGGCACTCCAAGTCGCCTTTATTTCCTTTTTGTACTTCTTATCCTTAACCTCACACTTCTTCTTATGTTTGAGCTTTGTATAGTAAGCCTTTATATGTCCTTTGCGTTTACATTCATAACATACAATTTCATCAATTTTGTCACTTATTTTCCAATCCTTTTTCCAGTTTCCTTTTTGATCACACTTTCTATTGAAGTTAGGCATTCTGAAAAGTTCTTATTTTTGTTGAATTTTTTGAATCTTCTGGCCAGTTAATCCATCTCATCATCACTATCAGGTGATGATTGTTCAGTGGTAGAGATTTCTATAGGAGCTTCTGTTTCCCTTTGTCTTTTTGATTTGAGAAGGTGGTCTTGAATTCTATAGATTTCCTCTTTGGTTGATCCTACTATTCTTTGTTGACTTTCAACTCTTCCTCACACATCATCAGTTTCCCAATGAGTTCTTTTACAGGTAGCATGCTGATGTCGCATGACTCTCTAATAGAGACAGAGGTTACCCTCCATCTATCAGGTAGACATCTAAGGATTCTCATAATATGTTCTTTGGTAGTGACTTCTCTTCCAAGAGAAATCATTGTGTTGAAAATCTCATTGAACCTGAGATAAATGTCAGAAATAGGCTCATCAGGTTTCATCTTAATGTTATCATGTTTTATAGTATAAGTATTAATTTTCATTTCTTTTACACTATCTGTGCCTTCATGTGAGAAATAAAAGGTATCCCAAATATCATGGGAAGTTTTACAAGAAGAAATCTAATTAAATTATTTATCTTCTAAGGAATAGTATAAAGAATTCATGGCTTTGCAATTGTTATTGTAAGAAATTTTTGTAGGTTTATCCCATTCAATTCTATCAGTCACAACATGTTTGTATTCATCTATAATGGATGACCAAATTTCAATGCTCATACTCTCTAGATGCATTTTCATTTTAATTTTCCATTGATCATAGTTGGTTCCATTAAAGAATGGTGGTATGTTGGTTTCAACACCTTACAATCTATTATCCATACTCAAAAATTACTTTAAAAGAGCTATAAATTCAGAATTGACAGAAATTTACATATCATTAAAGTACAACTACAATCACAGTTGAATAAGATTAGACAAATTCCTAATAAAACACCCTCTAATACCAAATGTTGCTTGGAGTAGTTAACTCAAGAGGGGAGGGGTGAATTGAGTAATTATATAAAAATTTATATTTAAAAGATATTAGTTTTACAAATAATGATTTCCCCAAAAATAGATACAACCCAGTTAATCAAGGTTATACTGTTATAAGAGTTTGATTATTTAAATGACTTCTTATAAGATTGATTAATTCTCAGTAATCTAAATTGGTATATTAAAATTACTTTTGAAGTTATCCTACTAAGATAAATCAGATATAACTTCTTTACAAGACTAACTATAAAAGTTAATTTAGTGTTTTTATGGATTATTAAGTAAAGAAGTAAAACAGAGTAGACTAAATTTAAATAGAACAATGGATATAAAACAAGTGGTTCAGTCTCAAGCCAAGACCTAATCCACTCCACTTGGTGATCACCTACCACCAAGAATTTTATATAAATAAACTCTGATCCACACCCTGGATTAGGGTTAACAATAGTACATGGACTCTCTAGGTCACACAGGGACCTCTTCCACAATTTTCATGGGTAGATAGAAACAATAACCAGGCCACATAGGGACCTCTTCCATAGTTTTCATGGGTAAAAAAACAATAACTAGGCCACACAGGGACCTCTTCCATAGTTGTTGCGGGTAAACAAGGGTAATGAATTTGTTGTGAGGATTTTGAAATCCCCCAGTTCAACGTAGGAGTCAGTGTGTGTGTAAAATATATAGAGTACACACACTGATCAAAAGTAAAATAAATAAATCACTGATATAGAGTATAGATATGAGTTTATAATGCTTTAGTGATTAGCGGTGCAGCTCTGAACTCCTTGGATAAGACAGAAATGCTTCTGAGTCCTTCTCTGGGTTTTGTGTTGAAAAACAGAGTGTCACGATTCAGCTTTTATTCTTTATGAGTAAAGATGTTCTCTGAATTCCAGTGTACTTCGTGTGTTCATCATTAGAGTCAGATTTAATGCATGAGACAATTATTTCTTTTAAGATATTGCAATGTGTTCTTCACGGTTATGCTCAGGCTTGCCTTTTTGTTGAGTACCACACGCAGTTGTCATTGGGCACTCTCCAATCATTATCTTCGGAATATATGATATTTAGCCGATAGGTTCGACATGTTTCGTACCTCGTACCTCATACTATGTCTACAAAGAAACATTAATTATGTCAGTGCATTAAATACATCAAATATGACCGTTAAAAAGTTTAATTGAATGACGACAAAATAGGTTAAGACACAGTGTCACAGTATGTTATGAAAACTGTGTCTTCTTCATGGTATCTCTTTATCATGATGTCTCCTTCACTGTGTCTCCTTCACGGTGTCTCTTTGTCATAGTGTCTCCTTCACAGTGTCTCCTTGTCATGGTGTCTTGCTTACAGTTTCGGGCTTCTGGTGCCCTACTCATAGTATTTGGATTCATGGTGCCTTGATGACTCTGTATTGCAAACTGTGTCAGGCACTTAGGCAAATAGAGTGTCTGGCTTATGGTGTCTGTTCTTAGTTTCTTGCTTCACGGTGTCAGGCAGACTATGTCATGGTGTCTCATGGTCACAGTGTCTCATTGGTCACGGTGTCTGAGACTTAGGCTTCACGGTGTCTGCTTCATCGCAGTTTTCTTGTTCACTGTGTTTGTGTCTTGCTCATAGTGTCTGACTTACTGCGTCAAGATTCATGGTGTCTTGTACTTAGGAAGGTAACTGTATTCACACTTAAATAGTAATATGTAGAAAATGAATTGAGCTGAGCCATTATCAAGTATGAGATAACATGAAACATAAATACACATGATTGATAAGATTTAGGAGATTTGTGATCGGTAATAAGATTTGTAATTATTATTGATATTTGCAATCATTAAAACATTATTAATACATGAGGAGTCCAACACACTCTAATATATTGGATAAGGTTTCATATAACATAAAAAAAATGAAATTTTATTTGAATGGAATGTAGAACCATTATTTATATTTTTGTGTTATGTATGATATTCACGAATCATTTTTCACATTTTGGTTTTAGAAATGATATATGGGATTCTTTATTCATAATTTTTTTGGGTGAATTAGATATAATAATATTTTTTCATATGATTTTTATGAGAATTTGAAATAGAATGATTTTTTCAATAGTACATTTTAGAATTTGTATTTGGAATCCTTTATTTGGAGATTCTCCAATATTATATTTGTTCCAAACTAGTTATGTTATAATATAATTAAATAAAATGATATATTCGTATATGAAAATGATTATATTCATTGAAATATTTTTAATTTCTCATCATTCTACACAAAGTTTCTGTGGTATGATTTTGTTAATTTGAGATCACATTTCCCTTAATCACAACATATAGATAACATATATTTTCCCATAATCTTTTAAATAATAAATTTCTCCCATTACCATGTTTTATCCTATCCATATGATCTAACATATGATGACTTATTGATATGTTTTCCCTTGATGATTTTTTTTCTCACAAATTTCTTATTTTTTCCACATTTTATAAATATGCTTATAAGCAACAAGATTTCATAAAGTGTATCTACAAGGGATTAAAATATAATAAAATGATCACAAGTATTGTAAAATAATTTTCTTATTTAGCTGATCGCAAAAATCACTATATATTTTGTTCTTTTGATTGTGATATGTTTTATGTGTTGTAATATATATATATATTTATTAGTAATTTTTTTAAATAGTGATATATCAATCTCACTTTTTAATAAATAATGTGTTCATATAATGGGTTTCTAGCCCCAGATATATGAGTGTGGGACTAGGGAGTCTCCAAGATTAGGCAGTATTTAGCACCCTACCCAATTCATTAGAATGAAATATATTTTTTGACCCACCTTTTATATAGAGATATACCTATACATACATGTTATATATGAATAGGAAAATAATAAAAAATACATAGATATCATTGAATTATTGAAAAATATAAATATAATGGATATCGATGTAAAAAAATATTAATTTGAAAAATGATATATATAGTATTCCTACTATATAGAATGAAATTTTATATGTCTCGGTAAATAAAATGTAACAATAAATTTACTTATAAGTTTATCTAGGTGAAAAGCCTCCAATAAAGAATAATGAACATTACCGTATTATTAATTGAATGGGATGTAAGAAATATTATATTTAAATATGATAGATTATAAGGTTATATATTGATTTTTATTGGTCATTTATCATCTATTAATTTAAATTTCACAGATCCACATTTACATAGGGACATGTATACCAAACTAGAGTATTATTTAAACTAGTATCATATTCCAAAATGATTACTTTTATGAAAATAAAATATATAAAATCTCCAAAAAAAGGAATGTAAATTAATATTGACATAGATAAGATATCATTTAGAAGAACATATTATTATATTGATGTATTCAAAAAATAATTTTATACTTTTTACCCAATTTAGAATTAAATGTGGTAAGATTTAAAGTATTTTCTTACTATATAAATGTATAGTTTTCTAAATAATTATTCATTTAGAAATGAATAATTAATTGGGCATATAATATAAATAATCAATTTAAAAAATAATGTTTATAAGAATACACAAAACATCAAAAGTAAATAATAATTTTTTAAAAAAATATTTTCTTTTGTTATAAAAAAATAAATAACCCACATTAAAAAATAATGATGTTTAAAAATATCGAATAAAAAATTATATTATTAATAAATTTTTTAAAAAATTGAATAATTAAAATAAAAATATCTCAGTTAAAAGAAAGAAGAAGAGAAATATTGTCACGACCCATCCCCCGGGGTCCGCATAGTGACAATCCCAAGCCCGCCTTCTATAGGCCTGGGGCTGGGAACTAGCACCAAAGGTGTAATCCCCAAAAACTAGGAAGGCATAAAACGTAAACTCCCACAACCAGAGTACAAGTGGAAGAAAAGACTAAGTAAAAATTGTATAACAGTTGCACTGAAAGTAAAGGGGGCCAGAATACAAGCCCACCAAGAAAGTACAACTGAAGGCAAGTACAATTGAAATAAAGGGACAATAGCTAAAATGTTGACGCAACTCCAGGATCATCATCCGGGATTACTACCTGAAGGGTAGGTATAGATGTGCACCACAACACTCCACGTCTAATGGTCCGCTCTGTGTACCGCCTCACCGAGTAGTCCACCTTCGGGTACCGTCTAGTCCTGGATCGCTCTCGGCCTCCATCAACGCTTTCTGTCATCTACATAGAACACAACGTAGTATGGGAATATCCTGTGCATGAGTGAGTATAATGATACTCAGAAGGGACCCTGAGACCCTCACGGTCTCACAAAAATCTAACAACGATGAACCAAAAAGCATAAGATTCGAAGGATAACGAATACTTAGGTATTTGCCCATACATATACCTAAGTTATCAAGTAACCCATCTCAATCATGAGGAAAAACACAAGGTCATTGACTCAGCTCAAACCAGGATTTTCATTAACGAACCCATGGATGCTGGAGAACTCTTCCTCTATCGAGTACATTGGTCCTGTCATGACTCTGAGGTGCTACTCACAAACCTCAGACTACTAAGGTACTCCTCCTATCAAGTACTGCGGGTCTGCTGCCTCACACATTAGCGCTCCCTGCCATGGGTCTGCCGCCTCACATAGTAGCGCTCCCCCTAATAGCCTACAGAGGTACTACTCCTATCGAGTACCGCAGGTCTTCCGCCTCACATAGTAGCACTCCTCCTCCATGGGTATGCTGCCTCACACAGTAGCACTCCCCACTGGGCTAGTCAAGTCACTCCGAACGAATCGCACAAGCAGTCATCAGGTCTCAGCCAGCTTCTAGGTCTCCATAGTTTGCTCGCTTGTCTCCAAGAGGGTCTGCTCCACGAGCTACAAGATGATACTACAAGTTTCACGAAGTACCATGAAGAAGTATCTCAAAGTTCTGCCACATCATAGGGGTCTGAACGCAACAGACAACGCATCAATCAGACACCCGACCTGTGAGTTATTAGACTTTTTGTCCTGGGGGCCCGGTTGGTTTCGTGTACGAACCAACACGAACATATCTCAACTGTACCCTAAATTCCCATGAGGTATTTTTGAGGGGACCAATTCTCAAAGAGATTACTAGCGCCGCTGACGGTTCGTCAAACAGACGTCTGGTGCTAATGATATGGCCAACGCAAGAAAAGGGTCAAAAGTGTGCCCAGGTCTGGTCTGACCCGGTCGGACCGACTCGACCCAACTCACTATGGGTCGACCCGGTCTGGGTCAACTCGGTCTGACTTTCTGGGGGGACCCGGCCTGTTGGGCGGTTCAGACTGCTATGTTTTTCAATGTCCGCTGGGCCCGGCCTAGCGGACTGCGAGGAAAATTCGGGCCGAAGTCACCACGTGGGCGACTCGGCCCGAAGGCTAGTGGCAGGTCCGGCCGGTGCCGTGAGGGCTGCAGCTCAGCTTGAGAGGCCAACGACGGGACACATGAGGCGTGGGCAGGCTGCAGGTGTGCCGGGATGGGAACGGGGCGCGCTGGGCAGCCGGCCGGGCGCCAGGAAAATTGTCCGGTGCGCCGGTCAGCTGGCCTGTGCACCGGGGGGCACCAGACGGGAGTCCTGGGCACCAGGGGGCACCGAGAGAGCATCATGGGAGTTGGTCAGGTGCCGAGAGGGTGTCGGGGGGGGGGCACTGGGCAGGCATCCTGGGCACCGGGTAGGCACCAGGATGGCGCTGGGGGGCCCCGGGCAGGCGTGGGGTGCGTCGGCAGCGCGTAGGGCGCACGAGCATGGTGCTGGCGGTCGGGATAGCCGTAGTTTCGGCCGGAGTGCTCGTCGGACAGCGCATGGGTAGGGTGGTCAGGCACCGCTCGGCCGGCGGCGCGGTCCTCGAAGGCCACGGGTAGAGCGACCTCTATTCGCCGTCTTCTTCGTCGTCGCCATGTTGCCATGCCGCTGCTACTTCGCCATCGATCCAAGGTTCCAAAACTCTAAAGGTTGCAAAGTGGTATGGCCGTGTTCGTGCGGCCCGAACCCTCCACATTAGAACGATAGCAAGCGGCTCAAGAAGTTGATTCAATGTGGAAGGATAAAGCGATAAACAACATAAAACACACCCCTACCTTTTTAATCAATGGGAGTTCATTCATCGCAGGGAAAGATGATATTGACGTTGTTCACCGTACGCTTCCACTTCCGAGTTCCAACGTCGGTCCGTTGACGACGAAGAGGAAGGATGAAGCGTCATCGAAGAGATCCCACGTCGGAAGGGGGGGGGGGTTCTGAGGAAGAAGCTGAGGAATAATTTGTCATCACCGGCATCTTCGCGTTCTTTGTTGGAGGAATTGTAATCCTCTAAGTGGTGGGTGTCACGTCACTTACCAGTGCTTCATCGCTTGGTGAAGCCATCCCAAATCCCCCTCCCAAGAACCCTATATATAGCAGAGTGAGAGAGGTATGTAAGCATCATGGAATTTATGAAGGTTCATTTATTAGGAACCTTCTTATATTCCAACGATGCGGTTACTAAAATTAAAAAAAGATAGGGGTTAAGCGAATTAAAAAGCGTTGGAGCATAAAATTAATTGACAACAATTAATTTTAGGTTGACGCATAAAATTAATTGATAGCTTTAATTTTATGTTGAAATAAAGCATTTAATTTCACATGGAAGCATAAAATTAATTGAAAGCAATTAATTTTTATTTGACACACGACATTAATTGAGAGGGTTGTGAGGTTTCCTCTCCCTACCCATTAAATGGGGGGGGGTTAAGCCCTATGTGGACCCCACATCATAACTTCTCACGAGAGGTTATTCTGCTCGGGTGGTCCCCACCCCAATCATCCTCCCATGGGAGGTTAGGGTGTGGTGGTCCCACCACCAACCCCCAATGGGAGGTTCTAACTTACAACACATGGCAGCTTAAATATAAAATAAAGTGTTGTACTCTATATTATTATTATTTTCTTTAATAAAAAGCCAAAAAAACATTCAAACTCGTCAGTACGCAACTACAGTGAAGGTATCACTAAAAAATTACCGACACTGTGAGTTCAATGGTTCCCTCATATTTCAATTCCGGGCACCAGTCCAAAAGATATAAAATCCCGAACATACGTTCACTGAACGTACCTGAAAAAAAGGTTCAGAAAATTATTATCAGTCACCCTCGACTTGAGCCGGTTGAGGTTAGGCTCTGTCTAGGTGAAACACACCCCAATGAACCCAACGATACTCTCTGAATTTTAATCCGACTCACCGTTTAGAAGTTATGAATTTGACAATAAAATAATTGTCACTTAATTATTTAATTTATGGACCAAAACTAAATTTTTCTGCTGGCCCACACCGGCCAAATTAAGTATCTTCTTAAACAAAGTATACCCTCATGAGTTCAGTGGTGGTATCATATTTTTAATCTGAGCTACTATTTGTGAGTTATATGCATTTGAAAAATAAAATAAATTATTTAATTATTTTATTTACGGTTATGCCATTTTTGGGATTTTTCAAAGGCAACCCACACAGACGAAACTTAAGTCACCCCTAGGGTAAACCTACCATCCCGAGCACAATGGTACCCTCATATTTCTGATCTGATTAACGTTTTAAGATTTATTCTACTTTTTCAGGAAAACTGCTTACGCACGTTAATTTAAGCTTAACAAAACTTCAGAAATTGATTCCGGGCACACCGTGCCACAGAATCAGGCACTGTCAGAAACTGCGGACTCATAAAATTTCCATGTATATAAAAAGAATTCCACGCGAATTTTGGGTCTTTACATTCTCCCCATTTCTTGTATTTACGTCCACATAAGCTACAACTCACAGAAAGGGAACAAAAGGGGGTACTGAGCACGCATCTGAGCCTCCTGCTACCATGTGCTCTCCTGGAGGTTTTAATACTGCCAGAGGACATGCACCAGAAGAATCAACCATCCACACATGACTCACTCCTGTTGGTCCTCAATCTCCACTAGAACATCCGTGAAAGTCACCCCGTCATCGATGTCCAGCTCTCCATGGTTGATGATGTGTGAAGGGTCGTGTACATATCTCCTCTGTTGAGATACGTGGAAGAAGTCATTAAACCAATGAAATAGAGGTGTAAGAGCTAATCGGTAATCCACCTAGCCTAATATGCTGAGGACATGGAAAGGTCCGATGAAATTTGAATATAACTTGCCTCCTCGGCCAAATCTATGCAGACCTTGTCAAGGTGAGACCCGTAGGAAGACGTGGTCGCCATCCTTGAACTCTGGTGGTATCCGTCTCTAATCATCATAGGACTTCTGTTTGATCTATGTAGTCTTCATCCACTCCTGGATGATCTGCACCTTCTCCATGGTAGCTCGTACCATCTCTAGTCGGAAGGAAGTGGGCAGACATGGTGAGTCGATCGACAATCACCCAAATAGAGTCTTGTCCCCTAGACTTATAAGGAAGACCCATCCCAAAGTCCATGGATATCCCATCCATCTTCCACTTTGGGACCCATAAATGTTGAACCAAGCCTTCTGGTACCTAGTGTTCCGCCTTCACTTGTTGAAAAGTGAGGAAACGAGAGTGAAACCCCGCTACTGCCTTCTTCATACCTGGCCACCAATGCTGTCGTCTGTAGTCCTGATACATCTTCGCGACACCTGGATGTACCGCTAAAGGAGATGTGTGGAACTCCCTCAACCCCTCCTCCTAAAGTTCAGATGGTACCATGGCACGTCCTCTGAAGAGGATGACGTGCTCTCCACCTTTAGAAAATCTATCAGGTGCCTACCCTATGGATATCTGAGCACATCGTGTCTCGCAGTCAGCATCCCCATGCTGCACCCCATGACTCTCTAAAGAAGAGGTGGATTGACTATAAGAGACTGTAGAAAGGCTGATCCATCACTATCCACAAAGGATATCTCTAAGGCAGATAGTTGCTCTGTCGCCTCTCCTAGCAGCTGAATATCAGATCTCTTACTGAGAGCATCCACAGTAATGTTTCCCCTTCCCAGTAGTATAGACTTTCTCAAAGTCATAGTCTTGCAGGAACCAAAAACTCAAAACTCCTACTTCCATGATGGTAAGGCTGTCTGACTCAAGAGTGATCGGCTACACCCTCCTAAGCATGAGTTAAATATGTGCTTCTTGGGTTTCCTTTTTCAACGAATAAGGAAAACCTCATCTCAACATTATAGATAAACCACATCCTCTTTTCCTAATACAGTCAATCTGAGTGAGAACTATGGATGTCTAGTCCAAACCCAAACTAACGTCATCAGGCCTCGATGCTCCCACCAAGAAGGTTCCAACTGAAACTCTCACCTCTAGGGTCAGATCACACCATCGGCATACGTGTGATTATTGAGTCTCCTGCCAAAGGTACCTCTAGACGTGATGGTCAAGTCAACGGTTTAATTGGATACCCTTGGTCTGTGACAAGATTCGTGGAATGCAGGAATGATTGGTACCTATGTCTATTGTTACGGAAACTAGTAATAGACATAGACCATACCTCGAATCATTCCTAGAGTCCTTGGGTCACACTCCTTGCCTGCATACAGCTACCCTCTTCCCATGCCCTCCAGGTCCCAGAGCTTGGCAGGGACTACAAAGGTGGGTGGTTGTAACATTTCAAAATGTACACCACCTCATGCTGATCACCTCGCTCTGCTTCCACATCTCCTGCCCTGCAGATTCATCTATCCATGTCACATCCTCTCCCCAGACCGTCTTGCACACCCAAGTATCTGAGACTGGTGCCAATTTCCTACTTTCCCACTGTTAACATTCTCTAGCTGTATCTGTTCATCCAAAGAACAATCAATTGAAAAGGTTATCTATAGCATCCTAACATAGTTAGGAATGAACAAAAGAAAAAGAAATTGATGGGTCATATGTACCTAAACACATCTCACACGGAGGTCCAAGCTCTAAAGCACTGATCATATCGTATTTATCGAGTACCAGAACGATCGGTATGCCTCGATGAATACTCAGATACTGACCTGTCGTCCTTCCAAAGCTGTAGATGTTCTAGAGAACTCTTAGCTACCTCCTCAGGCCAGTCCTCAGCTGCCTGTATGTCAGGGTCACCTAGGAACCTGGGGGGTATCTGATGCTGAAACATGTGTAAGGCACTAAGCCTACATGTGTCATCAACCGGTACCGACGATTGAAAATTTTGACCAACAAGCAGTGTTATAGCTGACACACTACCTGAAGGTACAATCTCAGAAAATGGTCTAAGAACTGAAACTTCATCACTATGCGGACCATTCTCATGGTCACTCACTAAAAAAGACTAGTAGTTATGACCAACATCTGCTGCCCGGGAAACTGTCTTGCCTCGAAACCTCAGAGGCCTCTGCCGTTGGAATTTGTGCAACATGCTCAGTCAGTGTGAACGGTCCTCCAATTTGGCTGGTGGAATATGCTACCCAAGGGGTGGTGGTTCTACTGGTACACCACCCGAAGGTGCCAACATAGTAAGAGGGACCTGCACCGGAACCTCGTCGCTTGGTGGGCCTTCATCTTGTACTTTATCGGAACTCTAACTAGCTGTCGGCGTGAAGGCATCCTGAACAGATGCGACACTGTCAAATGTTATACTTAGTGACCAGACCTGGTTTGAGCTAACATAAAGAAAAATTTTTGAAAACACACACACGCAATCAGTGTTTTTGTGTACTGAGTCAAAAATCAGTAGTCAGGGTCTTGGTGTACGGATACGTCAGTAGCCACACCAACACTGGACTCCCTGAACTGAAAACCACACTCGGTACCCTTAACACTATTTCTTCATAGAAAATAAATATCAGAGTCCTAAGTTCTTCCATAGAAACGACTCCTCTCAGATGAATTTTTCACGACCCGTCCCACGGGGCCCGCGTCGTGACTACCCCAAGCCTGCATTCCATAGGCCAGGGGCTGGCGACTAGAACCAAAGGCGTAATCCCCAAAAACTGGGAAGAAATTGCCTTTATAAAAGGTAAACTCACACAACCAGAGTACAAGAAGAAGCAAACAGTAAGTAAAAACTGTATAACAAGTGTACTGAAAGTAAAGGGGGCCAGAATACAAGCCCAATAGGAAAGTAAAACTGAAATCAAGTACAAATGAAAGAAAGGGACAACAACTAAAATGTAGAAGCTGCTCCAGGATCATCGTCTGGGATTCATACCTAAAGGGTAGGTATAGATGTCCACCTCATCACTCCATGCCTAATGCTCTGCTCCGTGTACCGTCTCTCCGAGTAGTCTACCTCCGGGTTCCATCCAGTCCTGGATCGCTCTCGGCCTCCATCTACGATGTTCGTCGTCTGCATCCAACACAACATAGTGCAGGCATATCTCATGTAGCGGTGAGTATAAAGATACTCAATAGAAACCCCGAGATCCTAAAGGTCTCACAAAAATCTAACAGGGATAAACCAAAAAGCATAAGATTAAATGGATAACTAATACTTAGGTATATGCCCATACATATAGCTATGTTATCAAGTAACCCATCACAATCATGAGGAAAAACACAAGGTAATTGACTCAGCTCAAACCGGGGTTTTCACTAACGAAACCATGACTGCTGGAGAACTCCTCCTCTGTCGAGTACAATGGTCCTGTTGTGACTCTGAGGTGATACTCACTAACCTTAGACTACTGAGGTACTCCTCCTATCAAGTATCACGGGACTGCTGCCTCACTTAGTAGCACTCCCCGCCATGGGTCTGCCGCCTCACATAGTAGCGCTCCTCCGCCATGGGTCTGCCGCCTCACACATTAGCACTCCCCACTAGGCTGGTCAAGTCACTCCAAACGAATCAGACAAGCAGTCATCAGGTCTCAGCCAGCTTATAGTTCTCCGTAGTCTGCTCGCTCATCTCCAGGAGGGTCCACTCCATGAGTTACAAGCCAATACTCCAAATGTCATGAAGTCCCACGAAGAAGTATCTCAAAGGTCCACCACATCATAGGGGTCTCAACGTAACAAAAGACATGTCAATCAGACACCAGATCTGTGAGTTATAAGCCTTTTTGTCCCGGGGGCCTGGTTGGTTTTGTGTATGAACCAAACCGACGGTATCTCAACTGTATCCCGAATTCCCATGGGGTAATCTTGAAGGGGACGATTTTAAAAGAGATTAACAGCGCCGCTGATGATTCATCAAACGGACATTCGGTTCCAAAGATATGGCCAACACAAGAAAAGGGTCAAAAGTGGGCTCGGGACCAGTCTGACCCAGTCAGACCGACTCATCCCAACTCACTCTGGGTCGACTCGGTCCGAGTTGACCCGGTCAGACTTGCTGGGTCTGACCCGGACCATTGGGCGGTTCAACCTGCTATGTTTGGCCGAGTCCACTGGGGCAGGTCTAGCGGACTTCATGGACAATTCGGTCCGAAATTACGATGTGGGCGACTCGGGCCGAAGGCCAGTGGCAAGTCCGGCCAGTGCTGTGAGGGGCATAACGCGGACGGCTCGACCCAAGAGGCCAACGGCAGGCCGTGCGGGGCGTGGGCATGCCGCGGGTGTGCCAGGAGGGGCGTGGGGTGTGCAGGGTAGCTGACCGGGCACCGGGAAGACAGCCCGGGGCGCCAGGCAGGCGTCGAGGGGCGCCAGGCAGGTGGCTTGGGCACCAGGGGGTGCCTGGCTGGCACCGGGAGAGCGGTCGGGGCACTGGAAGGGCGCCGAGTAGGTGGCCGAGGTGCCAGGGGGCGCCGGGATGGCACTGAGAGGGCCCCGGGTAGGCGGCCAGGGCACCAGGGGGAGCCGGGCAGGAGGCCTGGGCGCCAGGGGGCTCCGAGCAGGCGGCCTGGTCACCAGAGCGCACCGGCAGCACGCGGGGCACGCGAGCAGGGTGCCGACGACCGGGCTAGCTACGGTTCGGCCGGGTGCATGCTGGGAAACGTGTAGGTAGGTTGGTCGGGCGCTGCCTGGCCAGCAAGGCGGTTCGCAGAGGCCGCGGGTGGCACAACCTCTATTCGCCATCTTTGTCACCATCGCGACGTTGCCAGGCCGCTGCTACTTCACCGTCGATCCAAGGTTCCAAAACAGTAATGGTTTCGGAGGGCTCTGACCATGTTTGTTTGGCCTGAACCTTCCACGTTAGAACGATAGCAAGTGGCCCAAGAAGTTGATTCAACGTGAGAGGATAAAGTGTTAAACAACTTGAAACACACCCCTAGCTTTTTGATCGATGGGCATTCGTTCGTCACGGGGAAAGATGATGTTGATGTCTTTCCCCATACGATTCCACTTCCGAGTTCGTGCGTCGGTCTGTTGAAGACGAAGAGGAAGGATTAAGGGTCGTTGAATAGATCCCACGTCGAATGGGGGGTGTTCTGAGGAAGAAGATGAGGAAGAATTTTTCGTCACCAGTGTCTTCACGTTCTTCGTTGGAGGATACATAATCCTCTAAGTGTTGGGCGTCACATCACTTTACCAGCGCTTCGTCGCTTGGTGAAGCCATCCCAAATCCTCCTCCCAAGCTCCCTATATAAAAAAGAGGGGGATAGTTGTGTAACTATCATGGAATTTATGATGGTTCATTTATTAGGAACCTTCCTAAATTCCAACGATGCAGTTACTTAAATTAAAAAAATAACGGGGGTCAAGTGAATTAAAAAGAGTTGGCGCATAAAATTAATTGAAAACAATTAATTTTATGTTAACACAGAAAATTAATTCATAGATTTAATTTTATATTGACACACAACATTTAATTTCACATGGACACATAAAATTAATTGAAAACAACTAATTTTTATGTTGACACATAGCATTAATGGAGAGGGTTGTGAGGTTTCCTCCCCCCCCCCATTAAATGGGGGGTTAAGACCCATGTGGACCCCACGTCATAACCTATCGCAGGGGGTTATGCTGATCGGGTGGTCCCCACCCCAATCATCATCCCATGGGAGGTTAGGGTGCGGTGGTCCCACCACCAACCCCCAAAGGGAGGTTCTAACTTACAACAGATGGCAGCTTAAAAATAATATAATGTGTTGTACTTTATTTTATTATTATTTTCTTTAATAAAAAGACAAAAAATATCTTCTTAACTCATCAAAATAAAACTGTGGTGAAGGTCTCGCTAAGAAATTACCAACACTGTGAGTCCAATGGTTCTCTAAGATTTCAATTTTGAGCACCGGTCCAAAAGATATAAAATTAGGAACATACATTTACTGAACGTACCCAAAAAAAAGTTTGTAAAATTATTATCAGTCACCCTCGACTTGCACCGGTCGAGGTTAGGATCTTCCAAGGTGAAACACGCCCCAAAGAACCCAATGGTACTATCGAGTTTTTAATCCAACACACCATTTAGAAGTTATGAATTTTACAATAAAATAATTGTCACTTAATTATTTTATTTGCGGCCAAAAACTAACATTTTCTACTGGCCCGCACTGGAAAAATTTAGTATTTACTTAAACAAAGAATTCCTTCACAAGTTCAGCGATGGTCTCAGATTTTTTATCCGAGCTACCGTTTGTGAGTTATAAGCATTTGAAAAGTAAAATAATTTTTTTAATTATTTTATTTACAGTTATGCCATTTTTAGGATTTTTCACAGGAGGCCTACGCCGACTAAACTTAAGTTGAACCAAGGTTAAACCCTCTATCCTGAGTGCAACTGTGCCCTCGTATTTCTGATCTGAGTAACCATTTAGGTGTTATTCCACTTTTTCAGGAAAAGTACTTACACGCATTAATTTAAGCTTAACAAAACTTCAGAAATTGATTCTCGACACACTAGGCCTCGGAATCAGGCGCTGTCAGAAACTGTGGACTCGTAAAATTCCCATGTATATATAAAAAAAATTTCCATGGGAATTATAGGTATTTCAGAATATAGTAATTAGAAAAATAATCCCTTACAAAATTCATGAAAGTAACCATTATGAAAATAAAATTCATATAAAATAATTAAAATGGGGTATTAGTAACATAAAAAGAGAATATGAGAAAGAGATAAAGTGAAAGAGATAAAGATAGATAATGACTATGAATTTAACCAACTGGATGAAAAATATTTTGTTTATATCCATCTAAACACCATAATATATGAATTATAAATTAATAAAAGAGATAAAAAGATAATAATTACTCAAAAATATACATAAAATATGGATGGACTACAATTTATAGTCCATATGTGATTAGAAATTTTTTCAGTCGATAGAGAAGTAAAAAGTTTAAGGAATTATAATTTTTACAAAAAAAATACATCAATTCCCAACATGCTTTGTATGTACTATAGAATCGAATAATCAAATTCTATTAATTTGTTACCCTATTCACTGCATTTTTATTTTTTCCATTATTATTATTAATTAATTTATTAATTAATTATTGCAACATATGAATCAAAAATTTATTTTTATTCACTTTTAAAACTAAAGTTTAATTTTTATTCAATATCATTTATTAATTTTTTAAATATCACTTGTTAGATAATTATTAGATAAAAAATGGTGAACTAATCATGTATAATGTTATCTAGGTAAATTTAGAAATAAATAGTGACATTTGATGTTATTTATAGGAATTTTAAAACAAGGGGAACCTATAAGAATCTAATATCCACATAGCAAGACTTGTGATCATTAATGTTTTCACTCTAGTGAGTTTCATGGTGGGATTTCTTAGGATTCCTTCTGAGGCACTTAGATTATGATAGTCTACGCCAACTATCCCATATTTATTATAACTAATATTTTACCCAATAATTATCATATTAATCATAAATTTTAATAGTGTACCACCTAATAAATTATTTGCTCAGTAGTTTTGGTCAGAGGAGTCATCAAGGTGAGAATGCATCTTTGAGAGATCCAAGATTTCACTATAGAGGATGAATAATATTTTATTTTCGATTTTGTCCCTTTTTTATTTGGGGTTTTGAGTTGTATAATATATTATGTTTATTCTTTTAGTAATTATTTACTCCATATGATGTTAATTTACCCCTTCTGTAGGGTTTGTGAGAGGTGATAGATAAGCATTTTTAGATTGAATTTTCATTACGCAGTTTTATGAGATTTATATAGAAGTGATTTATAATTTCCTTTTTCATAATTAATTGAATTAAATATTATGTCATATAATACATTGAAAAAATATATAGGGATCATTAAATTAATTTTTATTAATGAATCCATAATCATTTGATGAATTCATCAACACCATAGTTTTTTCCTATATATGGTTTTTTTGAAACTTTTTCTCAGACCAATAATTTAATTTTATATAATTTATTGATTCCTATTTAAAAAAATTAGATAATTAATTTTATGTTAATATGGATAAAATCATTATTAATTTATCAAACATTCATGTAAAGACAATTTATGTGATCTATAGGAAAACCCATAACAGTATTGAATGATTATTATAACTATAGAAATATTATTTTCTAAAATTTATTATTGGTAAAATCAATTTTATATAGATTTAATTTTGGTCAAAGTTATACCTAATTGGATTTAAAATATTCAATCCATCCCTTAAATAACTAATTAAGGGATCATATTTAAACCATACCATTTTTATTTTCTACCAAACTCATACATTTTTTATACAAAAAATCGTACGAATTTAATTTTATTTGGTTCCCCAAAATTTTAAGTATATGGTTGAATAAATAAGATTATAGGGAACTACAAAAAATAGTTTATATTTCTATGATATTGGATTACTAATATGGTAATATAAAAAATTATAATAAAAATTTCCTTTATATCAATTTAGTTTTACATATTTTTATATTTCAATTTTATTATTAGACAATTTTCTATGTTTCTAAATTACCTTTATTATATGAGTCACCAACTCACTCATTTAATGGGTATCAATGTATTTGATGGAGTTTTATTTGATCCATGTATTGAATTAATTTATTAATGGTTATGATGATCAAAAATGAGATTAAACATTTTAGAAACTCTTATATAGGTTTGGAAGTGGTGGACAAGAATATTAGCCATTGAGTTTGACAATAGTTTTCACCGAAAAATGGTAGCCTTTTACTTCAGATAAATTTTCATTAGGATGTGTTCAACATGTGTGGATATAGTACATTCATAAAATTAGAAAATTTTGACTTTCCCCAGTTTTTTTACTAGTCATGGATTTAATTCCATCTACATATAAGTATAATGTATTTCTCAGCCATGGGTTTATGAAAATAATTTTAGGATCGAACTACCAGTTTTACCACTCATGAATATTAGAGAGAAATTTTATTTTTTAATCATGTATAGAACGAAATACACACATTTCAAGAATGATAAATATATTCATCACATTCCATTACAATTGATTCATTGATGATGTTGTAATAATTAACTTGTTCTCATTATAATTGAGGTACATGGAGATGAAGTTAATTAATATACACTAAAAAACATATAATTTTTATGTTGAATTTTTTTCCTCAATCCCTTCAAAAAAATATTCCCCTTCATCCAAAATTTCGAAAATAAGAAATTCAATTAATGACATTAAACTGTTAGAAAATGAATACATTTACGAATAATGGGTTTAGGTAAATGATTTTTTAATGGTTTTCCTATAAAATGGACAACTAGTGTGTATTAAAGTGAAAATATTGTATCATGTACTCTAATGAAGAAAAAAATATATGTCTGATGATGTTTTGTGAGTTATTGAGAGGAGAAATAAACCAAATTATTTATTAACATTATTACAAGAACTTTTATCTAATATCCCTCAATATCACTTGGAATGAGAAAATAAAATAGTAAAATTCATAAACATTATGTAATGAGATTGGTAAAAATCCATTTAATTTTCATGATAAATATAATTTATTCTTCATAAAATAACAATAAAATAAAGGTGAAATAAATTCAATAACCCTCTTGTGTTGATTGTGGTGACATTTTTTTTAAATCACCCAAAAATACATTTCAGTCCCTCTACTAGTGAGGCGAGATATGTTTTATAATATTATACAATGATTACATTTCTATACTATCATCATTATCCTTGGAATGATAATTAAAATTATAGAGGGGTGGGGGAGTAAATATAGTATAAGCAATAACTAGGACCCCAATAACCCATTTACTATTTTGAACCTCAACATAAAAAAACCTACTTGCTTCAATGTAAAGGTAAACAATTTTATACCTAGTAGTACAAACTAAAGAGTTACTAAACAATTACCCTGTATAACACCATCATAAAAAAGAAAATATTTCATTACAAAATTTAATGAATAGAAATATAATTAAAATGAATTGATTTCAAATATTCACAAATAAAATAACCTAGATACAAAATGAATATGGTACTAGTCAATGTCATTAATATTATATTACATGTTTTTACCATAAACTTATATAATGGTAAATGAGTACGAACATCTATACTTCTAATAAAAACATATGATATTGGGCTATGGTGCTAAGACTAAAAATTAGAAATAAATATTGAACACCAGTGGAGGTAATGAAAAATTAGGATGAAATAAAAAATGATGGAAGTTACTCAATGGGTATTTAATGGTTAGGTACGATAAATATTGTATGATAAAAATAATACATATCCTAGGGTAAATAATTAATCTATATAATGAATACTATATTGTTAAACATTATGTCCCCCCTTTCTCCATTTGGAATAGATGAAGAAATGAAAGACGTACTACTAATATGGAAAATTCATAAAGGTGTTTTAAATGATTTATATTTATATTTCTTTACATAAATTATTTTCCTATATAATGTTTTATATTATATTTAATAAGGAAATATTTTCAAATAATATAATTAAAAAACATTGTGCAGTATACCCCTATATAAGGACTGTTTTGTGGTGTCATAACATAAAATACTAGTGAGGATTCAATATCTAAAGAGTTTCTTATTCTATGATCCATCATGCAATGTGAGTTAAGAAAGGAATCATGTGACCTAGGAATAAAAATCAAATTGAAGACCCTTATTGGCATTGAAGAATCAGAAATGGATCCATAAATTCTATGGATATAATTCTTGAAATAAGAATATTGTTAAATAATGTTCATCAATGTGAGTTAATATTTTATGTAAGTGATAAAATGGGGGCATGAAATGTATCCAAGTTCATTGAAAAAATTAATAATTTAATGTCAAATGATAATATCAATATCTAATCCTTGGTTAATTATATTAAATGCATTAATATTCACATGAGATTTTACCAATCATATTAATTTAATGTCGATAATGAATTTCAAAAATATTTGGTGAAAGAAGATGTGTAGCTAATAATTACTTATGATAGTCCGTATAGGTAGTGTAAGGTGGTGATGATAAAATGAAAAATACAAGTAAAATGACCATTTTAGTATTTATTACTTAATGAAACCTTTCTAGACTCAAACCACCTTCTTTAATAATTGTTCTATTGCTTAATATATGTATATATTCACTTTTGGTTACCAATATCTTTTCCCTCACTAGTGATCATGAATTTATTTCAGACAAGTTTCAATGGAGGCTAGAAAATAAAGATGTTGGACCATCGATGAACTTAATGGAATAAAACCTTCAATAAATACCAAAAATTTACTATTATTAAATTAATTTAAACTATATCATTAACCATAAATATTTTTGACCCCTCAAATGAAGGATTTTATAAAGAAAAAATTGATTAATATACATGGTGTGGCTATAATCTATCCCGTCTAATATAGTTTTAGACAAATTAATTATAGTTTCTTGTTACAAAATACATCATTGTGGTGATATATATTGAGAATACTAGATTCATACCCATTAGAATAGTCATGGAATTAAATTTTTTATAGAGTAAAACATGATACAAAGAAATACTTGACATATCAATTTTCAACATTCATATATTAGATGTTTGAGTGATTATAGTACATTATTATTAATAATTATTTGATGGTAATTCAATGTGTAACCAAATATCCATTTCCCCTAAATATAAATAAATAAAACCTTCATGTGCCCCTATAGAATATTTTTTACTATAAAAATCCATTTATAATGTTCAATAATCATGAAGAATTTTATTAATATATAATGGCCATGTACCGATACATAATGAATTTCAATCTAGATGTTTCTATAGAATACTTTTTTCTATATGATTTTTTTTTCATGTATTTAAAATTTGAATAATGTCTTAAAAAGGTGAAAAAACCAAACTAGTATGAAATTGGGAAAAATTTCACATTATGGTTTAAAATTATATTATTTTGGGACATATCATATAAGGGAAAATAATTATTAGAAACATAGTAGTTATTTATGTGATCACTAACTATCACAGATTTAATTTACTTTAGGAAATCAAAACTCTCTTTAGAGAGATGGAATTTTTTGGATGTTTTTATGATATTTCTATAAAATAGATCAAGAGATACCAAGTGAATTGAAAGATCATTTCATTATTTAATTTAATGAGTTATGTGTTATGTAATTTAAATTTTAAAGAAAATTACTATAATAATACCCAATAATGGTTTTATAAAATTGGAATGAGTTATTATAATTAATGTTTGATTCTAGTGAATGTGTCATTTTTGGGTTATATGGGGAATATGTTGACCAAATCTTCAGACCTATCCACTATGTGAGATGTTAAATAAATTAATACCAAATTAAATGCATAAACATTGATAAAAATATTTTTATAGGTATTATCTTTTGATATATTCCAATTAAACATGGTTATTTAAATAGAGACTTTTTAGAGACATACTATATCCCATAAATACATCTATAATTACAAAAGAATAAAATTAATTATTTATTTAAAAGGCCTTCATACATCCAATTTTTATTCTAAAAATTAATGTCAAATTTGTAGGGAAATTAGTATTATAGATCATATGAAAATATTGGATCTAGATTAGCTAATTAAGAAAGATGATTGTGATATTTGAGATATAAGTATTCATTAATTGTTATTTATTAGAAGAATAACTCCATGACTATAGTTTAAATATATTGAATACTACAAGATCATAGTAATAATATATCCCTTTTATCCTTATAATAATAAAATATATTTTTAGCTAAAGAAATGTTTTATTTTTAGGATGGTTATTTATTTTAATATTATGGGGATGAAATTATTTTTATGTGATTTTTGATGAATAAGTTAGATATATATATGAGTTAAAAAATTTATCTATATTAGAATGGATTCCTTGGACCATTTTATAAGTTGAAAGGTTACTCTAATTTGGTTTATTTTATCCCATGATGCATTAACACACTCGATGATATTTTAGGGAATATACTAGACAAAAAAACTAGTGAAAATTTAAAGAGGGTGTAAATTTCCCAATTTTTTTAGATTTTTATGTATTAAATGATTGTGGGACATATTTTATGGCTACATTTCATAATTATTTAAATAATAAATACATGTTAGTTTGTGTGAAGTATGTGTCCAAATGGGTTTAGGGAGCTGCCACATTGTAGAATAAAACTAAGTTAGTTTTATAGTTTTTAAGGATAAACTTTTTTAGTCACTATAGAAGACCCTATTTTATATTAAGTGATTGAGTTATGTAATTTGATAAATAATTTCGAGAATAATCTTGGAAATGGTGAAATATTATATGATCCCATTATATCATCTAGTAATGAGATGCAATGTGGAGGTATCAAATATAGTGTTGGAGAAAATCTTAGATATATCATTGAGAATTTGAGAAAATATTGGTTGAAGAACCTTGATAATGAATTGTGGGCATGCTGAATAGAGTACAATACTTCTTTGGTCATGCAAAAATTCTCGATGGTATATAGGAAAATGTGTAACTTTCTAGTTGAATAATATCATAAATTATATTTGGTTATTAGGTAACATAAAATCAATTTTAATGTTATCTTGGAAACATGGATGTTTAAATTGACCAATAATTATGAAATTAAAAGAATGAATAACATAATTAATCAATATATAAAGATAATATGAAGGATATCTATATTAACTTGATTAATGGGAAGATATTCAAAATGGGAGATATGGTATTTGTATATAATTCATAGTTAAAAAACTTTACAAGGATATTTATATCTCAATATGATAGTGCCTCGTACTAATAATGGAATTCAACCATGGAGTTATGGATATTGAAAGGGGGATAGGAATATTTTTAATGTTAATGGGAAGCACATTAATCTATAAATAAAAATAGATATCATTATGGGAACAATATGAAACAAATGATTTTCCAAATATTTAGGTCCATTTACATATATAAAAATATGTTACATTTATTCAACCAATTATATCTTAAAACCACAAAATAAATCTTTATTTTTCTTTTGGTTTTAGATATAATTATAGTTTATTTTGTTCATTTTTTCATGTTTTTTAGTATGATTAATATTTTTTCTGAACCAAAAGGAAAAAATAATATATTATACATTTATAAATATAAAATTCAAACTCCTCATATAATTTTTACAAACAGAAAATATTTTTTGAATCTAAAAACATCAATTTTAATGGGTAACTACATAGACAGTGTGCAATGACTCCTAACCTATGAATCACTATACTCAATATGATAATGAGATTCATGGGTCCTATTCATAGTTGACTAGTACATGATGAATAAATTTTAATAATATATTTATAAGAAAAAAATTAATTAATTTATTGCACATGTGCCCCACCTGTTCATCAAGAAGTCAATGACTTTAATATTCTGAATTTTTTATATTTCCCTCCCTCATATATTTGAATTCATCCACAAAACCACCACAGTTTTGGGAATCTAAATTGTCTCAATTCCAAAAACCCTAGAAATCTTATTCTACACCTCTATTATTCATCATATATATATGGACCATTACATTATATATTTACTTAATCTTCTAAAAATTTATATGTATCCTCTCTCTTTTTTCTAATTTTTAATCTCATTTTTACACAATTTTCAGAATCATCAACTCTTTTTGAGATTTTTCAAAAAATTTATTATCTATGTAATTTTAAATCATTTATTCCATTTTCCTCATTATATTATTTATTATATCTTCCATTTAACACATATTTTAAGTGCACATACACCTTTTATATCCTTTTTTATGTTCCATAATTTTTTTTAAAAAATTACCTTGTTCTAAGATTAATAATTAATAAAAACAACTTAAATATTTTTATAATTAATTTTCAGAGGAATTGTATAAATTTATTCATAATATTTTCTGGTATATTATCAATTTTATGTGTATATTAACTTCTTTTATTCTAAAGTTTAGCATTACCTAGTCAATCAATAAATAAAAATATATTAACTGATTTAACCAAGAACCAAACTATTTGGTCACTATAATAATAATGATATTTACAAATGGTATTTTATTTATAGGTTCAACAAGGCCAAAATACATTGGATTTTACTTCAAAGAGAGTTCTAATTTTAAAAATTATTTACAGATAAAAGCCTCAATGAATTGGGAGATTCTTATGAAATTCACCCATGTTTGGTCATAATCGTCACGAACCAAACATCTCCACAATCTTGCCCAAATTTAATGAACTACTTACCGATTGTACGGATATTTTGTAATGGTGGTAAACCATCAAAACTTACATGCTCACATTAATGCATTATGATTGGTGATTTTTTTATTAATTTTTTGAATTTTATGTGTTTGTTAGGTATTATATTGAGGATTATACTAGGGACCCCTTCATATTTTGATATAGATATTATTAGTGTAAATATGGGAATCAATACTTTTTTAAAACATTAAGACATCATGATACAATTCCTTCAATATTAGTACAACATTTTTTTGAATTAATGTTTATGGAATTATCTATAAATTTTTTATAATGAGTCTCAAACATCCTGAAATTTGTGACAATATGGTTAAGAAAAGATATAACATTCCCTTCTTAATCATTCCCTCCAAATGACCCATCAATATTCCAAATTATTATAAACATTAAATTTACAATATATTCTAGAATAATAAAGGTACAACCTCCGGGGATCCTTTCATCAAAACATTTACCAAAAATATGGTTTTGGAGATATCCTGAGAATTCATGAATAGTTTGGAGTATCAAAAACCATAAAAATTTGAAGATTGAAAAAAAATTGGAACCATCAAAATCATAATGGAATAATAGTGGGAATGGATGAGAAATATAGTAGAACTAAATAAAATTATGAGAATAAATGAAATAATATTGGGTAGTGATACCCCATTAATCATCCTTCTTGATTAAAAACCATTGAGAAGCCACACTTTATCAAACTAGTGATTCCACTCCAATATTTCTCAATTGTTCCACAATCACATTATGAAACATGATACATTTCCCCCATCAAGAAGTATAAGGATATTATTTAGGACATGTATTCATAATAAAAATGGTATATTAAAATGGACCACATTTCTTTTAAGAACTTTAACATTATCAGATTCACAGGGAAAAAAAATTTATCCATTTTTTACAACACCTACCCTCCTAACTATATTTCAAAATATTTCATTTATCCACTCATTATCAAAAATGATATGATATTGATATTGGGTATTTTAAATAATTTTGTTATTCTCCTACTGTATTTGGGACATAAATTATAGTAGGACCATTGTTTAATGTAGGTTGAAGGTATACATGATCCCCAATAATAAGTGGTGATATTATAATCATATTTAATAGAATTTTTTTATTTAAATAGAATATAATAAATTATTAAATTTACAAAATATTAATTTTTGTGATTTTTTTGATAATTTTATAGAAAAAATTTATTAATTTCATTCATGTGAATATATTTGAACATAATTTCATGATATTTTTATCTTTTATAATATATACGGATATTTCATTGGAAAAATATTGTTACCAAAATACATTGATAAAGATTAAAATTAAAAATAATATATGAAATATCAAAAATAATGTCAATGATGATGATCCAAATTTTTTTGTTAATATATTACTGTTAATGATATTTTGTGACTTATAAAAATGACAACCCACCACATCATATTGACGTAAAGATGAAAAATCAGATTTTATTTATGTAAATTTCTAGAATGGGAGATTGGTGAATTTTTAATGGTTTACATAATGAGGGTATTTGTTATTCATCTAAATTATTGTTCATTCCAGTGATATAATAAATTTTTTTATAACTATATGTTTTGTGAACCCTTTTGAATGTGGGTATTATAATTTTCATTAGTAAAAATAAATGGTCTATTGTTGGGGAGCCTGATACACCCAAATAAAAATTATTTCTTTAAAAAATTACGTGACTCATAAGATAATTTTTGGTTTATGTGAAGTACTTAATGTTAAAATTATCATTAGCATAAAATATTAGAAATAATATAGAGAAATAACCGAGAATGAAGTTATCTAGGATAATTAAGAGAAAAGAGATAAATTTAGAGTAATTTTTAGGAATGAACATTTTGGGGATTTGTGTAGAAATTATTTTATCATATAGGACCTATGAAGATCAATGTACCAACATAAGTTAGTTTCACATGTGGCCTAAATGGGATACCTACCCATGAACATATTTCATACATGTGTCCTCAAAATCCCCATCTAGTTTCTAATAACATATTGACATGGTATTTTTTATTTCAATTATAATATTTTATGGGAAAACTAAATTAATTATTTAATGACTTTTTTAATGGAGGGGATAGTCAAAGTTATCTTGGAATATAGAGATTCATATAATTATTATGGAGGAAGGAGAATATTTATTATTAATTCTTTTCCTTTCTTCTACATAACATTTATGTGATCATTTTCTAGACATAACAACTTATAGTTTCTATTAAATCATATGTGGATAATTCTAACTTTTTAAAGGTTTTTGAGATGATAGAAAACAATTTATTTAAGTAATTATTTGTTTTTTTCTTTGTTAAATTATTTTATATGTTGAATAATTTATTTTTGTAATTGATAATCCTTTTAATAGGTATATAATATCATCCCATGAATGATGTAACTCGGGATCATAAAAAATATATATCAATAAGTTCATTAAATTTTATGTGTTTATCATCATCTTAAGATTTCAACCAATATGGTTTCTATGAAATGATTATTAGACCAAGAAAAGGATTTAAAATTACAAAGTTTTATCAAATATTTTTAAGTTGATTAAAAAATAATCGAATACGAGTGAAAACAATAAATTTTAATGGAATGAACATAAAATAAGGTACCTTTTTTTGTAACATACTGTGTTTTTTAAAAAGAAAAACTTTGTTTGATATCATACCCGATACACCATATCGAGCTTAAATAGAAAAGCAAATTTTATTATTTAAATATTAACATTATAACCTATCAATTAGAATAGTGAGAATGAGTAGTATTGAATAAATCATGAAAACAGGTTTTTAAAATATTTATCAAAAGATTCACTGGTTAGAAAATTAATTATAAATGAAAATAAAAACCAATTAATTTTAATGGATTTGTTTTAAAAAAAAACAATTTAAATGAAAATAATTATGTTTATAAAATTATAAAATACCACTTTTTGTATTATATTATGTAAATATAAATTAAATATGATGTTTAAGTTGTATCTTATATGTATTCTTGAAAATATATAAGTAGAAATTCAATTTTATGCATAAAAGGTGTATTTTTCAAAAAGGCAATTTTACAACCTTCTAATGGAGAACTCATTTTAAATATAGTTTTTTCTACATTTATAAATTATAATTTATAAAAGTTAACATATTATTTTGATTTAGGATATAAAAATTTACTTTTGGTGAATTTTTGGTATTTTTCTAAAAATACTCATTTTTTAATGAATAGTGAAAAGTACAACATTTTAATTCAAAACCACTTTATTTTATAATTTATTTATTTAGATAGATTATAATTTTACATGATTTTAGTGTATAATTAGATTATTGTTTTATCATTTAATCTAATTTATGTCATTTGAATGAATTTAAAATTGAAATTGGATATAAAAACATTATGAAATTTGAATATTTTTACATCAAAAACCCGTTTTCTCGATTCATCAATAGTATTAACATTAAATTAATTTAACCACTTATGTGAATTTAATTTTATGTAATGGAAATAAAATTTTGTAATGAGTATGAAAAAGTTGATCTAATATGATCAAAATAAGTTCTGGTGAATATTAACTTCAGTATTTTTTTAACAATGAATAAAGGTAAATCAGGTAATTAAAGGTAATCATAAAATTATAATAATATAAATATACCCTAAAAGTTTTACTATTAAAATTGTATGAGTTAGATTCAATAAATATAACAATTGGGCTAAAATTTTGGCTCTTGGAAGCCACTTGAGTGTGATTATGACTTTAATAACATTTTGTTTAAAGTAAAAACAATGATACTATAAACATGTCTCTTATTACTATTTTTTAATTTAGTGCTATATAATTGATATATTCTACTATAAATATTTCATAGAAATATATCATATTTACCTTAATTATGATAATTTAATTATATTTTTTGGATATTAAATATTTATCTTTAATTATGACTCCTTGATGAAGTAGAAACATATTTATTTAAGGAAAAATCAAATAAATGACATTAATAATATTAAAATAAATATAAAATTAAATATTTTATTCAATACATGAATTTTATGGATGAAATTTACATGTTGGTTTTTAGTTAAATAAGTTTATTTGGGGAATCATGTTTTTATTATTTTTAAGAAGTCAAGCAATCAATAATATCAAAATTGACAGAATTCATATTTTAAAATATAAAAGATTTAATTGAAAGTTATAAAATTTATTAAAATTTAATTTTTGGGAAAATGTTTTATATAAGTATAAAAATGTGATTAATAACCCACTCAGTGTTCGTTTAACATGTTATGGTAATTATTTTAACTCTCAAATTGAAAATTACTTAATAAAATAATAAAAGTTAAAATTATTTAAACATAAAGTTAAGGATACAAAATTATCAAGAACATGTATATTATTTGTTGGATGAATTTATTTTGACCCATAATAATCCAATATTCTAACTAAATCATCTAGGAACAATTTTTAATTTGAAAATAATTTATATTAATTTAATTTTTTTACAATTCCAAGAGTGCCCCTTCACTCTCCTATAAAAATAAACTATTTATCTCTATTCATTAGACATAAAAAACAAATTTTGTTGGCCATGCCTAGAAAAAAACCATACTATATTACCTCTACACATTATTGATACCTTATTTCAGTAATAACACCCTTATTAGAGGTGTTAAGGTGTTATAAAAGTCATTATCTGAAGGAAACATAATGTTTTTATTTAAGGTTTTCTATTTTATTTATTATTCCACTTCCTTTAAATCCCATTCATCAATGATTAAATAATAACTATAGTGTCCTTTATATAATGATATTTCATTATGTTAATTTAATCACCTAAATCAATTTACACTTCCATCATATGGGAATGGAATTAATCTTTCATGCGTACGTGTGAACTATCACCTCCATGAATTGAAATAATTTATTTTCCATAATTGTCTCCCATGACTAGTAAAAATGATGGAATTAATTTTAATATGTGATATTAATGAAATATTAATTATTATAATATAATATTATATCAATTATGTTCTTACTTACCATGCATATAAAAATGATAACATCATTCATGCGTATGTTTGAATTATCACCCCCACAAAGTGATGTGACTCGTTTTTATTCACTGCATCACTTTTATGATATATATAAATATATTTAAATGATTATTATTATATTAATTAAGATATAATAATTATGGATGTATAAACTAATAATGAACCTATTTCCATAATGATCAATGAAAAATGAAAATCTTACTCAGGCATACGTACAACCTACCATCTCTATTATTATAATGTTGTCTATTCTTCATAATAACAGTTAATGGTCTAACTCCAAAGTATAATTAATATAATAAAGTCATAACTACACCATAAATATTATTCTATAGATTATGGACTTATGACCACATGGACTATTGACATCATACCATGTTCGTTTTCGACTCAATTACCGAATATTGTCAAAGCATCTGACATGAACTTAAATAATTATGTAATTTTTATAACATTGTAATTAGAGATATAAAAAGAAGAATAGACATGAATAAATTTATAAAACATGTATAAATTAACCTAATTTTATTATTAATGAATATAATTATTTTTTATGATGAGTCAGACTCAAGGTAAGAGACATTCATTAAAAAACTCTTTTAAAGTTATAATTTCAACTATTTTTATAGAATCCAAAATGAATGACTTTAACTTATACACCATGAATGAAATTTCTTTATTTTATGTCACTTTAATATTTTTATTTTTAATTTATGTTTTTAATCTTTAATTTTCAAATAATTTGTTTCCATTTATGATTATACGACTTTGTAAATATGAAATGTGAATTCCTAGTAGAAATGTTACTTTTTCCTTCATGATTGTCTTATGTGTTATTATTAGAATAAGGTTCTTGGAATTTTTTTTAATAATACTAGTAGTTCCATGAAAAAATGAGGTCATTTGAGCCCGTGATTTCTCTCCCATGCACCATGTAATGATATATAATTAAACAATATTATTTCTCCTAAGAGAATTAGGTAATGTAATTTATTGGGTATTCCAAATGAAACCATGAATGTTACTAACTATATACCTGTGAAAGCTACAATGTATGTATGATATTTTTTCCCACAAGACACCATTATGATTTATTATTTATAATATTTTTTTAGGATCCTTATGAGTTAATGAGATATTTTAATGAACATATTTTTCATGGGTGAAAATTAAGGTTTTGTGAAACTGTTTTCATGAGATTAAATATTCAGGGACTAAGAGTATCATTCCTTATTTTATATCCTTTAATAAGAATTTTGAACTCATCCAAAGTGTTTGAAATTTTTTCCATAGGTTATATGGACGAGTAAGATAAATTAATAAGTCAATATGAATGTTATGAACATTTTTATCCTGAAAAAAGAAATCCTGTTTTAAATAGTTTTATTTTTTATAAAAATAGATAGTGTGTAGAAGTGTATACTATGTAATATTTTAGTTGTTATGTAAAATTTATATTATAATTTCATAAAACTATAAACCTGAAGTGATCATAAATAACAATTATTTTAAATTCTTGACTTAACTCAATATTATGTAATGTTTAAGGTTATGACTTTATTTTTGGTATCAATGGTCAGTTTAGATAATTTTATAGGTTAGGGTGTCATTTATGTATAATTGAGAAGAGGTATATAACCATAATGGTTAGAATATTATAAATATTCAATGTTATTTTAGTTAAATTCTATGAGTTTGAGATAACATGAATAAGTATATCTTAGTGGTTATTTTCATCATAAGATAAAATAGGATTATTTTATTGATATACCCACACTAAATTTTTTTAGTAAATAAATGGATCAATAAGGAATCCAAGTAACAATAGATGTAAAGGAAAATTTGGTGGTTCTTTTAATAAGAGTCCAAATGAAATTTATGCTTCAATGAGAACTCTCATGGTTATTATAAAATAACTATCCAAAATAATTATTAACCACTTAAACCATAGTGATTTTTATGATGCATTATATATGAGAGAAAGGAATCCATATGGAAGTTTAGGCAATAATGGTAATAAAGGTAAGTATAACCAGTGACATATGTGTCTAGGATTTGTAAATTAATACCTTGGAAATTTTTTTAGTGGGAAAGTAAGATGTTATAGATGTGGAAATGAATGTTATAAAGAAATAACATTCCAAAGAAAAAGGAAGAGTTCAATTTACTCTAGGAAGAGGAACAAATATCTTTATGAGTAATAAATTTAATGTTTTAAACATGGGAAATATGGTTATTATTAATATCAATTTCATATGAATAAGGTTCATGAATGCTATAAACAAATCCATTCAAATTTTTGTTTGTAATACCTAATTACATTATAATTAATGATGACTGATCTAAAAATGACATATGGAAGGTACACATTATCTCTTGATTCATGTGTTGACATTATTGAATTATAGGACATGATTAATTTTTTTTGTTTACAAAAAATAAGTATTAAATAATAAGATATAAAATCATGGTTAGAGGATCTAGAAAAGAAAGAATTATTATGATGTCTACATTTTATGAATTCAATAGTTATTTTATATCTACAGATGATGAATTTTTTAGAAGTATTAATTTTATTTTTATGATGGAATTAATTTGGAATAATTTTTTATTATGTGGTACCTTGAAGTATGTTATGTGGAAAAGGTATCCAAGGATGAATTATATTTTCTTGTGTGGACATAATTATGATAGAATAAATAACATTTAGGGTTAATAAGATCCTTGATTTTGAGGTTATTATGGGATATTATATTTTGTGATGAAAAATGTAAGTTATGAGATAAAATTTGAGAATTAAATATGTAATTGATATTTTTGATGGTTTTTTCTCATTTTGGGAATGTTATTATAACTATATAGTTGTTTTGAAAGAAAAACCCACATGAAGGGTGAAAAACCCATCGCGTTATACATGGTTGTGGGAATTTAACCCATAACCGAATGGAAATAAGGGTTTAACACTTACCACTGGCATATGTGATGTCCCTGGTAAGTATGATTTTATATTTTCATAGTTTAGTGAGTGTAAGGAATAATAATATGTTGATTTTGGGAACTTATGTTTCATCAGATGGATATCCATGGTATTGGAAAATGATTTAGGGATTTATTGATAAATATTATTTTTGAAGATTTTTACTATTCTGTAAAATTTATATTATTAAGGTAAATAGAATAATATGTTTTTTATTAGGAGTAATGGTTGAATTTTATTTTGAAATAATTTATGATTTTATTGTGGAAAAATGGTGATTTGGGTTATTTATAGAAATGATTTACAAATCATTGACAACATGTGATTTGGTTAATTACATTTTGGTATGATTAAAAAAGAGTGATTTATGTTGTTTGGAGATAAATGTTTAAATTGATCATGGAAGAGTATGTAATAAAAATTGTCTGAGTTTTGGAATTCAGACATGATTGGATTATTTTGAGGTATTTTAAGGACAATTATTTTTGATTGGTCTATGTTGACATATTAGTATTACAGTTAAATTTTGGATATTAAAAGTAGTTTTTCTTCATCCATTGTTTTTGGAGACTTGTTTAATATTATTCTATCTATTTTGGTTTTGGTTAATGTTTTAACACAAAATAGATAGATAGTTAATAATTTTTGGATTATATTATTCTTTAGAATTTTATTCTAGTGCTTCAAGCATAAAAAAATTCTTGAATATTCATCGTTAGACAAAAATATAAGTTTGTAGGGGAATATTATTTAATTATGAATCTCTACTTTTCAAGTATTTACATTTCATTATGTTATTATTATAATTATTAATATAATTTCTCAACTATATGCAAAGGATCTTATAATAAAAATGTTTTCTGTTGACTTTTCCTACTATGAAATCAAATATCATTTAACCAAATACAAATTTATGGTTTTTTGGTTGTTAAATTTTTTTGATCAATTTATATATCACTATAAATTAGAAAACTATGGTTATTTTTTCTTCAATATCTAAGTTTTCCTATATGGAACCATATTATATTTTATCTCAGGTTACCTTCATACTTTCCCTTCTTTCTTTAAAAGTAAAAGTTTAATTAATAATTTTTCTCATACGGAAATGAAATAAATGCATTTGAAGAGTTATACCTTAGTTACTGACCCCAAATTATTATTTACAAGGAATAAATTCCTAAAAGGTGGGATAATGTAATATCCTATGTTTTTTTAAAATGAAATACATTGTTTGATAGCATACATGATTCACAAAATCGAGCTTAAGGACACAACAAAATATCGTTATTTTAAAATTACCATTATAACCTAGACGTTAGAATGGAAGGAATATATATTATTATCTAAATTATGAAAATAGGTTTTACACAAGTTTATATAAGGAATCATTGGTTATAAAAATAATTAAAAATTAAAATAAAAACCAATTAAATACAAATGAAACCTTTTTATAAAAAAATAATTGAATGCAAACAATTTTGTTTATAAAATAATAAAATAATTATTTTTTGAATATATTAATGAAATATAAATTCTATATGATGTTTAAAATTATCTTATTTGTTTTATAGACATGATATAAGGAGAAATCCAATTTTATGCATAAAGGAGTATTTTTCAAAAAAGAGGTTTTAGTACCTTTTGACGGAGAACCCATTTAAATGTAAATATTGGAACTTTTAAAAATTATGTTTGAAAAATTAATCTTATTATTTTTAATAGGGATATAAAATTTTACTTTGTGTGAGTTGTTGTTATTTTTTTATTATATTCATTTTATAATGAATAATTAAATATACAACATTTTTATTCAAAAATTATTATTCATATAATTTACTTATATATTTAAATTATATTTTTTTCATTATTTTAAGGTATAATTAGATTAATTTATTATCATTTAATAAAATATAGGTCACTGGAATATATTTATAATTTTAATTGGATATAAAAACATTATGAACTTTTTAATGTTTTTACTTCAAAATACAAATTTTTTCGATCTGTTAACAGTTTTAAGAATAAAAATAATTATTACACTTATGAAAATTTAATTTTAAAAAATTTAAATACATGGTTCTAATAAAATATGAAAAAATTTATATATTAGGATAAAAATAATTTTTTGTAAATAATAACTTTTGTATTTTATTTTTCACAATTAATGGTTAATCAGGTAATTGAATGGAAAAATAATATTATAATAATATAAAACTACCATAGAACATATAATAATCTTATTGAAAGATTTATTTTATACTAACACAATAATTGGGATGAAAACATGGCCATTGGAATCATCTTGGTAGTGATTATGACTTTAATAAAGTTTTATTTAAAGTAAAAACAACAATGTCATAAATTTGTTTCTTATTACTAAAACAATTTTAATATGGGATTATATAAGTGAGATATTTGAAAATAAATATTAAATATAAATATAAAAATATTAACTAAATCAGTATAGTTTATTTATAATATTTATACTTTAAATAAATAAATTTAATTATGACACAATGATGATGCAATAATAGATATATTAATGGAAAAATTAAATAAATGACATTAAAAATATTAAAATAAATATAAATTGAAATATTTAATGTTATAAATGAATTTTATATAGGTTTATGACCTTATTGTGACGAGTTAAATTATTTTTTATGTAATCTAGTTGTTACGGTTTTTTAAAAAGTCATGGAATGACTAATGTCAATATTGACATAATTTATATTTTAAAATAAAAAGTAATTAATTAAATGGTATAAAATTTCATATTCATAAAAATGCTAATATAGGTCTCTTAATTTCATTAATGACTCAGTAATTTATCATTTATCATGTTGTGGTATTTATTTTCACTTTTAAATTGTAAATTACTTAATAAAATAGTAGGAGTTAAAAGGGGTAATACACAAATATAAGGATAAAAAGTATCTATAACTTGTGTAGTTTTTATTTGATGAATGTATTTAGTCCCATACGCATCATATATTATAACTAACTCTACTTTTATCCATTTTTAATATAAAATTTATTTATATTAATTCAATACTCTTTATACTTCCAAGAGTTCTCCTACCCTCTCTTATAAAAATGAATTATTCATCTATATTAAATACTATTAAAAAACCAATTGGTTCAGCCTATATCTAACCAAATCCCTTACTATAATACCTCCACATATTCTTGAGCATTATTTTTGGAATAAACCCCTTTTTAATGGTGTTAAGAAGTCAAGAATGTGATCATCTTAAAGAAAGGTAATGTTTATATTTAGGTACTTATATTTTATTTCTTATTCCGCTTCCTTTAAATAACTTTCATCCATGATTAAATAATAATTATAGTATTATCAATATAATGAGATGTTATCATAGTAATATTAAATCATAAATACATATCCACTTCCATCAAATGGGAACAAAATTAATCATTTGTGCATATGTGTGAACTATCACATTCACGAATCCATATAATTTGGTTTCCATAACTCTCTCTCATGATTGGTTATAATGATGGAGTTGAGGATCATATGTGATATTAATGAAATAATAATCATAAAAGATAATATTATTTAATTATGTTCTTAATTACCATGAACATAAAAAAGATAACATCGTTCTTGCTTACGTGTGAACTATCAAATCCACGAATTGATGTGATTCATTTTTTCTCTACATCGCTTGTATAATATATATATGTATATTTAAAGTAATAATATGATAATAATGATGATATTATAATTATGTAAAGATAAAATTATTATTACCTTATCTTAATAGTTATCAATAAAAAATGAAAACGTTACCCATGCGTACATACAACCTACCGTCTCCTTGATTAAAACATGTTTCATTTTTTATAACCATAATTAATCGTTCGAATCAAATAAATAATTAATTTAGTAAATTGATCCTTAAATATTGAATATTTTCCTTGATATTATGGAATTATTACCACATGTACTATTTAAATAATACTAAGTTTATTTTTTACTGAAGTACCAAATATTGACAAATCATCACAGATGAACAAAAATAATAATATTATTTTATTTATATTGTAATAAGTGATATAAAATGAATAGTAAAATTTAATAAATTCCACAATAATGTATACATTAAAATAATTTTATTATTCATGAATATAAATATTGTTCATGAAGATTCAAACTTAAGGTAAAATACTTTCTTTTAAAAGCCTCTTTTGAAGTTACTATTTCAAATTTTTTTTATAAATGAAAAAAATATTGTTTTTTAAGATATAAAAGGTGAGTGTAATTTCTTTCTTTAATGTCAATATAATTTTTTGATGTTTAATTTACATTTTTACACTTTTATTTTCAAATATGGTGTTTTCATTTGTCTGTGCACAACTTTGTAACGATGAAATGTGATTTCAAGATGGAAATGCAATTTTTCAATTCTGTATGTTTTATGTGTTAAGGTTATGTCAATGTTCTTGGGAATTGCTTATGAATATAGGTGGTTCCAGGGTAAACCTACTAAGAGATACCCCATGATATTTCTTAAATTTATTGGGTAATTATATGGAGTGAAACGATAGGGTTTCCTCTAAGAGATTTAGGGAATATACTATGATTGGTATTCCAAATGTAACCGTGAAGGTTACTCCCTATGTAGTTTTAAAATATACAATGTATGTATGAGATAGATTATAATAAATAACACAATGTTTTATGAATTCTAATAATATTTTTTGGAATATTATTATTCCAGGAGCTATGTTTAAAAACTTATGTTTTATGGGTGAAAAGTATGATTTTGTGAAAATGTTTTCATTATTTTAAATATTCATGCACTAACAATTTCATTCCTTATTTTATATCCCTAACTGATATTTTTTCACCCATAACTCATTTTTAATTTTTTTCCCATAGGGTATAAGTATGTTAAAGAGAAAATAAGAAGTCAAGATGAATTTTATGAAGAATTATATCAAGAAAAAAAGAAATCATGTTTTATACAAATTTATTTTGTGAAAAAATGGTTAGTGTATAGGCGTGTCTTCTTTTTAATATTTTATTTGTTATTTAATAGTTATTTAAAAATTATCTAGAACTATAAACATGAATAGTTCATCAATAATAATTATTGTTAAATTTTTACTTAACTGTAGATTATGTAATTTTTAAGGATGGGGCCTTATAATTTTAGTAATCTCTATTGAATCCCATAACCTTTTTTACTCATATTATTAAAACAAGAATAATGTTTTGCAACATCAATATTTGGTGGTATAAATTTAAAATGAATTTAATTTGTGTCCGTTGAATACATTAATAAATTTTAAACCATCAATTTAACCGTCATATAATTTTATAATGTGTAACTTCAACGAAAAAATTGGTACCAAAGGTATTGTTCACAAACTTCTAATATACTATAACTGAAGTTTGGTTAGAATTTAATTTTGATCACTTCAAAGTAACAAAACAGGTGGAATGAATCCAACTGTCACATATTATTCATTTTGGGTAAATTTTATATTTGTTTTGGTCATTTTAAAAGGGTTCCGTTCAAGATTCCATAACTACTCTTCTATAGTGTCAACAGTTAGAAATCACAATCTAATAGATCCTTAATCTCTAGTAGTTTCATGGTACTATGTTCCTATCCATATGAAATTGGGGATTTTAATAATTTAAATGATATTGATAATCCATTGAATTGTCCTAGTAAATAATTTTTAGATTTTAAATCCATCTATGATGATTTAGCATTAATATTATGAATAGAGTCCTTATTATATCATTCTAGAATCATGAAAATATCCAAACATGACTATTAGTACTATATATACCCATTTGAATCATTTTGAATGCATTCATTTGGATTATAACTATAAATAAAACATAATAATTCAAATATGTATTGAATAATTACCATGCTATTAATGTATATTAGTGATATTGGAAAATAAGAGGATAACTATTAAATATTTTAGTTTGAAAAAAACATTATATTATAATTACAGTACTATTTTTAGATACTTTTAATTAGAATTTTTTCGTTGAAATTTTTTAAGAATATAATTTAATGGATTATAATTTGGTTTTGAAACCCTATCTTTGAAAATTTAATAATATATATATAAGAGGAAAAATGATATGTAATGGATAATACCTCATTGATAATAGATTGATGTTATGTTAATACCATTGTAATATAACCATGGGAGAAAATATCTAGGGATTTTAAAAGATTTTAGTGTTGATACACTCAATTATTTGATGAAATAAAGAACATGGGAACCCTTTATACTTGATTCATGATGTGTGATTGACATATTGTGTGGAAAAATAACATTTCAATGTTTTCCTAGTACAACAAAATGGATGGCCTCGGTAGTCTCACTTGATGAACATTCTCAATTTGTGCACTTACTTAATCAAATTCACCTAAGAAAATTTTTTTTTTATGTTTTATGTAATAAATTAATATTAAAAAAAGAAATGGAAAATTAAATTATAAATAAAATTCAATTCCAATGAGAATGTAATTAGAGAAGAAAGAAAGTTCTCTTGATAGAGTTTTCATGGAGCACATTTATTTACCAGAATTAAATATTCTTCATGAACACACTCCATTTTATGTCTGGAAACCTCAATCTACCCATGTTATGAACAAAATGACTACATAGTGATCACCAAGAAAACCCTCCACTCACCTCCTCAATCAAGGTAAGTTTTTTGTGGATTTAGATGATAAAATTTAAACAACCACAATGTGTATTACACACACTATAAATTATCCTTAGAATTAACTCAAAGAAGATAAAAAACATTGAATTAGGTTCAATAACCTGATTACTCCCCCAGGATATTCCTTAGGTTAGTTTTTAAGGATCATGAGTTTTATATTTCACGATGATATGATGATAAAATGAAAATGAAAAAAGAAAAATAATGGAATAAAAATAAGGGTGAAGAATATGGACACAAAAATAAATAAAATGCATGAATATATTCTAAATCTAAATTACAAATGAAAAATAAAACAAAAATAAAGGAAAAAAATAAATAAAGAAGAAAATAATGGGTATATTTTCGGCTATATTCCCTCATTTGATATCTCCTACTTGGTGCCTCAGAAGGAATGGGATGGAATAGAATGATTTCAGAAAGATAAGATCTCATTATTTTATTGTTCAGAATTTTCCTTTGAAATTTAATGTGCTTGATCCCCAATAAAGGAATTACTCACACATTGAATACTTCATGAAAATTTTATATAAATGAATTTAATGTCTCCACTCAATATTTCAGTGTATTTTTTCTTTTATAAAGTGAGTTATGTTCATTTTAATCTGAGAATTTATTCTTCCTAGGAAGACTCTCTATAATTCAAATATCCAGATTTCCATGCATTAATAACCATGAAAAAGAAATATTCATGTGTTAGAGCCTTTTTTAATGTTGATATAAACGACTTACACATATAAAAACCACATTTTCGAGTATTTGGAATCTCTAATCATGAAATATGGGCCTAAAACAAAATATTTCCAAATCATTTAACAGTTTTCATAGCCTATCATGTGAGCTTGTTTTGAGCATCCATATGGTGGATTAAGATTTTAATACAGAAATAATAAATGAATCCCAAGATTTATATAATCCTATAAAAAATTTACTTCATGATTCTTATCAGTATATAAAATTTCATGTCTAAAGTACCGAAATAATTTTAAATTGTTAAAAATAAAAAATGGGCCATTTTTATGATTAAGCTCAAAATACCACTAAAAGCATAAAATGTGAAAATTTATCTTAAAATTGAACTTTTTTGGGATTTTAAATATAAATATACAATGTATAATTATTGAAAATATTTTCCCTATCCATTATCCCACACTTAATCTATGAATACCCTTAAGCATAAAATATCAACATGGAATTCAGAGGGCACCAATGTCACCAATATTTAATTTCAAAAACAATAAAATCAAACTATTTTCAATGTGATATAAAATTATAAAATTTCACATATAATATTAATTAAACTTACCATTTTCAACGAAACAATCAACTCAGGTATTTTAATTTGTCCCTTTCTAAAATGGTGAAAATTCTCTTCTCATTCATTCAGGTTCCTCAATACATTATTATTATACATGAAAAATCATGTCTTACCTCAATTTTCTATATTTTATTTCATCACTCATGATAAAATAAAAGTGTAGTTATTATAATATCATAAGAACATGCTCCTTACCCATAGTTATGTAAATGAACTAATTTCTCACCTTCTTAAAAACAAAAATCACATAGAATCACAAGGGATTCCATTAAAGGATCAAATGTCTCTGAGGATTAAGTTTGATAGGATTTAATGATTTAAAAATTTAGGATCACTGAGTAGGTAAATCTATTAAGTCTAAGGTATGATATCAAAAAGCCCAATGAAATTCTCCCCTTCAATGTAGCAACTCCCACTTCCCCCAAAACTTAAAGTATGGTCATGATCAAATTATGCATAATGAATGATATATTCCCCCTCTTGATTTTTTTCAATTAGTTCTATTCATTTTCATGTTCTCTATAAAATTCCAATCTTGAAAAAACCGTCAGAACTATCACCTAACCTCATAGGATAACAAACCCCAGTCTAGTACTAGTTATTTTAGGTTTTCCCAAATCGTAACCCATTTTTATTTAATTTCTTTTTTTATTTTCGTTTTTTGTATATTCAATAGAGGAAAAACAATAATGAGTAAAATTAATAAATTAAATAACATTACTTATTACAAAAAATTTCACCCCACACTTCTTCTTTATAGTTTATATCATCCCTTCCCCCATGATTCCCTTTACCCTCCCACATCAACATTAAAGTATCATGAAAATACCAAGAGTATGATATGAATAGATAAAAGTGGATTGAAACATGAATCATCCCTATAAAATCAATTCATGCTCTATATGAGAAAAGTAAGGATTGATTTACAGGTGGACTTTTAAGGAAAAATTCATTTCAAAATATGCATCAAAAATCTTAAATGTGTTTTTGTCATAGTCAACGCTTTGTTAAGTTAAAATTCATGTTCATGTCGGCGACACATCCCAAGACCACTCAAGAAATATGTTAAAGATAAATAAGAAGTATTTGGTCTATAATTCCTGTAAAAAATGGGAGACAAGATCTGGAAAATCACTCAAGTAATTATTACTAATAACAAATCAATTTACACGAATTTGATAAATTCAAAGCATGAAAAAAAGTTGGGAAATTTCATTTACATGAATGAAATTATTCCCTCAAATAGTGAGTCCTCATTTAAATATCCAAGATTCATTTTAATCATAAAATTATCCATTTTAAACATTCAATTTCATTAACATTTAAATCGAAAACATGGAATCACTGGATTTAAAAGAAACTAATTTCTCCTTGATAAATTAATTAAGGCAATAATTTAAGTGTGGTCAGGAAATTTAAAGCTGAAAACTTGTTTTTGGAAAAAAGTTTAAGGTGTTTAAAAGATAAAAACTAAAGGTTGACTCCCTTTTTAAATAAATATTATTCCTCTGCCTCCACTATTTATTTAGGGATTTAATTCTACCATTATGAACCTATAAATGAAAATAACTCAATTTAACACAAGGATCAGGTCATTAATGCTTAAAATTATAGGTCGGAGTGGGATGCATAATGAACTACTTCCTCAAAAACAAAACTGAATTCTAAAATACTAGAAATCATGTAAAGGGGTATGTCTTGGTATGGTACCCCCATGTGGGCCCATAATTGCTTACTGCCTCCAGAGGGTAGTACCAGTTGTTATCCAAAGTCTAATAGTGGATGGGAATTCTTTAACATGAAACCCCATATATGTATCTTCTCAGATTGTTATTCTTTATTGGTGGGGATAAATGATCAATGGATAGAGTATACCTGATCTACCCCCTTCAAAATTAAGAATAACATTCATGTTTGGTGTAAAATGTAGTATGGATCATCCTATTTTGTGGTTGCTACTTGTGCAACCTTGTCCTTTTTTTCATGTACTAGGTCAACAAGGTCTATATGAATTGATTATTAAAAGGGAATGTAATTTGGTAATTTTTGTTAAATAAAATTTAAATTTAAATTAGAAATAATATTCTCCCTTACACAATGATCATATTATTTCACTCTTTCCTCAAACTCTACTTTCTATAATTCTTCATGGTCTTCCCAAAATGTATATTCATCAATGATATGAATTTCCATGTGTTCCTCAACAAGTGCACGTTTAATTTCATCATCTTCCTCTAAGGAATGACAAGAATTGACCAAATCTGAAAATTAAAAACAATAAAGAGTGATAATCACATCATAATGAATATGATCAGAGAAAAAAATTAAAATAAGATCATCTCCCTAAGTAGTTTCTCATTAAATCACTGTCTTAGTGGTGAGTGTCTCTTGAAGGTGAGTCTATGTGCATGAAATTAGGTAGTTGGCCTCTTCCATAATAAAACCAATTTCAATGATGAGTGGTGAAATTTCATCAACCACTAGATCAGGTTCATTGGAAGGAATAGGGATATCATTATTTTCTTCATAATTATTCCAAAATCCATCCAGATTATGTGGATCCCCTCATGTAGACCTGGCTTTTGTTGCTGCAAGGTAGCATGGAAATATTCTATTGTTCTTCCAATTTTTCCATATTTTCCTTCAATGTAATATTTATGTCCCTTTACCTGAGATCTGTTGTACTCTAACACAACTTTTTCTTTCAGATGTTTCACATATGTGTAGTCATTACATGAAGAGTAATTTCGATTTGGATACGTCGTGGGGAAATATATTTTTTATCGATTTTATTATTTAAAAAATAATGAAAACTATTAAAAAACTGAAAAAGTAAAGTAAAAAACCAATTAGATCATCTAAAACAGAACCAATTTTGTTAAAAAAATATCATACGATGTGGAAAATGAAAATTTCTATGTTTTCATAGTCTAGCATAATGGATGACTAGGGTCATATCACTTGAAGATATCTCTCATTTTGTTCACCTACATAATCTAATTCACCTAATAATTAATTATTTTTTGTTGTGGTATGTTTTCTATGTTAAATGAAATTTATGAAAATATATTAAATGAAAAATTAAATTCTAAATAACATGTAGTGTTAAACAGAATGGAATTAGAGAAGAATGGATTTTTTCCAAAAATATATTTTTAGGGAGCACCATCATTCACCAGATTCAAATATCTTTAATGAACACACTCCATCGTATATATTCACACCTCAATGTACCCAAGTAATAAATGAAAAGTCTACATATGGATCACTAAGAACAACCTCTATTCACCTCCTCAATTGAGGGGAAATTTTTTTAGATTAAGAAGTTAAACTTTATAGAACCGTAATGAGGGTTACACCAACTATAAATATTCCCTAGAATTAACTCATAGAATATAAATAACATGGAATCAGGTTCAAGAACCTAATTACTCCCCTAGTATATTCCATGGTTTAGTTACTAATGATCATGAGTATTAGGGGTCATTATGGTAATATTATAATATGAAATGAAAAGAATAAGAATGGTTGAAAAATAATGGTGAAGAAGATGTACAACAAAATAAAAAAAAAATACATGAATTTTTTAGAAATATAAATATAAATTGAAAATTAAACAAAAATAAATAAAAAACAATACAAGGGGGATATTTTAGGCTATCCTCCCTTGTTGGAGATCTCTTCCTTGGTGCCTCAGCAGAAATTGGGTGGAATGGGATGCTCTGTGAGAGTGGGGATCTTCTTTTATAAGCCAGAATTTTACTTCGAAGGTTGATTCACTTGTTCCCCATTAAATGATTGATTCACACATTGGATATTTCAGAAAGGTTTTCTCATAAATTTATTTACCATATCCTATCAAAATATCACCATATTTTGTCGTTTTTTTGAGATATATTTCTATTTATTTTGAGAATTTATACTTCCTTGGAAGATTCTCTATAATTCAAATACTAAGATTATCATGCATTAATGACCATGAAGAAGAAGATTCATACGTGAAATACTTCATTAATGTTGGAAAAAAAATATTGTGCATCCACCCTCCTAATGGCAGAGCATTTTGGATTTTCGATCACATGATATGGTCCCAATGAAAAATATCACAAGATCTGTGAACAATTTTAAAGGCCCAAAAACCTTTTTTGAGATTCCATATTGTGGACTAAGCTCTTGGTCGGGGAAGATTAAATGATGGCCAAGATGTATATAATCCAAAAAATAATTTATTTCAAAATTTTTATATATATAAAAAATGATATGGATGAAATATATAAATGATTTTAATTTTTTAAAATCCAAAATGGTCCATTTTTACAATTAATCTCAAACTACCCAAAAAATCATAAAATATGACAATTTATTTTAAAATAACACTTTTGTGGGATTTAAAACATTAAAAATCAATATAAAATTATTTAAAATATTTTCTCTATCATGTATCCACATTTATATTAAATTTATAATCATTAGAGGTGTTTCTATCGGTTACAATAGGTTATAGGGACCATTGTATGAGATTTTAGAGAGGCAATTCAGATGAAATAATGAAAAAAGAAATGTTGGGAGTGAGAGGAAATATGTGTTGAATAAGTGTTTATATAACCAATGAGGAGGAGTATTTCTTAACAATTTTTGTTTATTTTATTATTATGAATCACTATAATTAATTGAATTGATTATTATAACTTTAATTACTTCATGATTAAATCATATAGGATTACTTTAATGTTAAACATTCATAATTTATATTTTATTATTGATAATATTATTTTGAAATTTAAATATAACAAACTATTTTTTATTTGAATAATATATATATTCCATTCTGAAATATAATTTTCCAGTTTCTAAATTACATTAAATAATTTTAAATATATTATTTTACTCAATATAAATATTTTTTTTATTTTTTTAAAAAATATTGCTGATTCATATTTGCACAATACTTATGTTATATATTTTATGGACTATGTAAAAAAATTATTTTATATTATTAATAATATATTATATTTTTTAATCAAAAAACCAAATAATTACATATATGATAATTTCAAGAAGATGATTCCAAATATGATATCCATTTTATAATAGTGTTATTTCATGTAATTGGAATTTTTTTATTATATAAAAAATTTATAAAATATTTTTGGTACAATGTAGATTGTTTATAAAGTTAACCATACAATGTCAATGACTACATTAATTTTTTAACAAAAAAATTATATAATTGAGAAAATTATATAATAATACAGTATATATATTAAATATTTAAATGTCAAAATGATGAAAATAAATACCACCTAACATTTTTATACTATAAAAAATGTTACCTAAAATTATAAAAGTAAAATTTTATAGTAAAAAACATGTTTTTTGAATAAAATAATAAAAATTTAATTATTAATTTTTTTTTAATTTATTAATTTTTTTTGAAAAATGCTTTATAATCAAAATATAATTTAACAATTTACTAAAAATATATAATTTAACTATTTAATTTTATCCTATATATTTTATCTTGTTATGACTATGATTGATCCTTCTCAACATGTTTGTTCTTGATTCCTATAATCCTTTTTAGGTTTTCTATATCTCTATTGTGAATTACCATATCTCTGTCACTTTTTTTAATTCATGGATTTGTGGAAAGACCATGATGGAGATTGTTGTTTTGTTTGTCTCATGTGTGCTCCCCGATAGTATATTCATGTCCAAATGAAGGATTTTCCATCTTAAAGTAATTATTTTCCATCAACCTTAAACTGATGGTTTCTAGATGTTCAAGTAATCATGCCATTTTTTAATGGAGGATGGGTGATGTTTTTTTATGATTTTCTTATTTTGGGATTGTGTAATTTTTATTTTCCTATTTTGGGAGTCATTCCGCAAATCGTTCTTAGTTAAGGTGTAGATAATTATTTTTAGTGTTCATTGACCAACATTTATTCTTCCATCTTGTTATTCCTTTTTTGGTCTCTCTAATCTATATTTAGGGTTATATTTTAGAAAGGGATTGAGTTCATCTTCATTATTGGAGCTACATTATCATTTATGTGGTGAAAGTATTATATAGTTCCCATAATTTATTATATATATATATTTTGAGAATAGAAAATAATTTATTAGATTCACTTATAGTTATTTTCTTCAGAAGTTTAATTGATGTTTTTTTGACATATTTTAGTTTTTTAAGGTTTTTATCGATCTCTGTAATGTGGAATGAGCCTATTTAATACTGTTTTGTAAACTTTTCATAATTATTTTCTAGTATATGAGTGATTTTAGATCATGGAAAGACCCTGATTATTGTGTTATATTGATCTAGTGACCCATAATCACTATGTTCTAAGTATCCTGATACATGTATTGAAATAATAGTGGCACTAGGTAATCCACATTATGGTATAGTATAACCTAATTTCCATATAATTTTATCAAATATTTTTAATTCTAAGAATTCTATATCCCATTTTCAATTTATGGGATCGTTCTTATTTAATTATTCACATGGGGTCTCATATTTCTATAGGAAAATCTATCAAGTTCCCACTAAAGTACAAAGAAGATTTTTAAAAATAGAATGAAGAAGTTAAATTATTAAAGTAAATTCATAATATCATCTTCTAATGGCGAGGAAAAATTATGTAACTACTTTTTCACAAAATTTACACACTATATATTGTATAGTAATAATTTTTACCCTCTATAATATTGTTTTATATTATTTCTTGGAACAATACTCTTTCCCTCAAACTATATGAAATGATTTAAAAATATAGAGACACATGAAATTCACTTTATTTACTAAAACAAGGCTTCTCCATAAGGAATGAAATCAAACTATGTTAATAAACTAGAAACACTTAGTGAAATAATTATTATTTGAATTATTAAAGGACACATTGAACATAAATTACTATGACCCAAATAATATGATGAAATATACACTTTCAATCAATCAAACACCTCACTCCTACTCTATGTGATAAAGTTCTGACCATTATAAACAATTTTTATTATTAAATCATCAAGTGTGTATTAATCTAATCCAAATTAATCCTATTGTGTACATTGAGATACTATAATGATATAAGGTCCAATATATCATATTTAAATATCCCATTCTATATTATAATTCATATTATATTTCTTCATCTCCTTCATCTTCTCTTTTTTTCTTGATAGTTTCCCTCTAAGATCTTAATTTCTCCTTATAAAAATAAAATATATCACCTATATATTTATATAATCCTTATATATTTAACCAAATTAATCATATATTCAGCATAAATAAAATTTGAAAATATATTATATAAATATTTTCATAACTAATTAGGTATAACCCTTTTAATTAACATAATTTCTTTCAGAAGTATAAGTAATATCCATCTAAAATTGTATTGACTAGAAATTGATAAGGGGTATAACACCCCAAACATTTTATGGTATGTTCATCTTAAATACTTTTTATTCATTAGATAGCCAAAATTTAATGAAGCACTCTGTCTTTTGTGAATCAAAACATTATAGGAGAAATTTATAATCTATCCATTAAACATAAATCTTCCACTTATTTGTTTTCAATTTTGAAAAATGGTAATCTAGAATTGTGACCAGTAAGTCATTTGGAGTCTGATAGAACCAACATTATTTTTTGATGAATGGTAAAATACCCCTATGAATAGTAATTTGAATAGTAATACGACCATTATGAATAGTAAATATTGAAAATATTTTATTTTTCTTAAGGTAATAAGTTAATGAGATCTTATTTGATTTTATATGTGATATAGAACTAATTATAACTTTAAAAAATGTTTTTTTGAATTAACTATTATATTATAAAAAAATTAAATTAAAAATATTTAGAAAATTATATTCTAAAAATGGAGTTCATTTTTGAATTTTACATTTTGAAAAATGGTTAGGTTAAATTTTTGGGGTTTTTTTTAAAATACATGAATTTTTCATGAATTGAAAAAATACCATTTTGAGTTTTCGATAGTTTAATGACATCATAATGATGTAATAATTAAATATAAAATTATGGTCTACTTTTGTACAAAAAAGTATTACATGACGTGTCCCATGTGGATAAAAACATGGTAAAATACCATGGGAAAGCTCATGGTTTTGCAAAAACCACTAATGAGGTGTCCCTTTTAATTAATAAAAAACTATATCTTAACTACTATAAATACCCCCTAAAACCCTTAGTTTTCATTCCTTAATGACTCAATATCCTCTTAGATCTGGTGGTATTACACCCCTAAGTGTCCTTCAAAAGTGTCCTTAATCAAACAAAGTCCCATCCTTCATTATCTTGGTGTTACTCTACAAGGTAAGGGAATCCTTCATTCTCTTCTTTTAGTCGACACATCTTTTATGTTATCTATTTGAATTTTCATTATCATATGTTGAGGATTTATATTATGTAATCTTCTTACTATTCATTTAATTTCAATATGATGAGATACTATTTTGTTATTATCATTTCATTTTATGAGATTTTAAGCGATGCCGTTAGGATGCCAAATTTTCATAAGAGATATCTCAACTTTTATTTTATTTTCAAGTTCATCTCTTTTCTTTTTCTCTCCTCAACTTATTTTTACAAATGACCTCAATAAAAACCAGTATAATATATATACTAGAATTATATCATGTTATTTTAATAACCATCATCAATATTCTTACTCCCCCTTTTTATATTTATAAACAAAATCACTGTCCACGAGGTTCCAATTTATAACCTTTGTGGACTACGGAGTTTTATTCTTCACTTTCTCCTTCATTACTGGTCATGAGACCATTTTACTGGTTTAACCAGATCAGAATATATTTATTTCATCTCATTAATATTCTGTAATCTTTACACATTCATAATATGAAATAATAATACAAAACAAGTTCATTGTGAACAAAACGGCCAAGTTAAGCCAAATATTTATAATAAACTTTTAACTAATAAATCATCATCATGGTATATGACCGAAAATAATTATAAGATAATTTATATATATTTAATGTCACTGATAATATATATTAAAAATTCTGGATATTTAACCACATTTCAAAAAAACATCCATTATGAGTGCAAGTAAACGAATCTTGAAAACCAAGGAAGAAAATGCTTCCAAAACAATAAAATTGATCGTCTTAGACCCATAAAAAGGGCCATGAATGAACCTAAAAAGGTTATAATAAACCAATTAAATTTATATGATGTTCTAGAATTATTATTTAATGATGCTAAATTTTATTATTCAGGACATTAAAACAAATGAATAACACACTCAAGTATAAGGTAAGGGGTTTCTCATCTCACTTTCATTTCTGTGAGATTTTCATTGTTCACCATGAATTTCTTGTATGTGGTATATTTGTATGGAAATTTGATATATAATAACATTATTATATTTATATTCATGTTATTAAATGATTAATTGGATTTTTATTATGTTCTGGTCATATGATTCGATCGATTACATTGTCGTAAGAGACTTTGTCTCAACAACTATTTTGTTATGACTAACATTGTGTGGTGCACCTAATAATCCTTATGTGGTGTACCTAATGTCCATTTGAAATCACATTTCATTTGAAATTATATTTATATTAAATATCCATAATCTTATATCATGGATACGTTTATTGTCAAAACCGTATAACATTTTACATACGATGTTTATTTGGAATGTTATTTTAATTATAGAAATATTGATGAATCTGTATACTCTACTCTACACAGATAATGAAAAGGAATATTTCTATTGTATTGAATAAATTTATAAAGAATGATTTGGACATTCCATGGATGGTGGGGCCCCTTATATACCCTCGATGCATTTGTAGGTCTAATGTGACAAATCAGTTTGGCGACAAACCCTTCGAGTTTGTTTCCAAAAATCAGACAGGTTTCTACCCACAGAACTAAACCGTTTTAACTGTATTATGGTTTCATGTGCCAGATACATGATGTCCAATTAATAATCATTCTCTTTAATTATTATTAGTTATTACTATCCATGATGTTTTCACTATGAAATAATCTATGGATGCAGTTTCATTCTCAATTTATTAATGGCATGAGTTTTTCATTATTCACCATTCCATATTGATTATGTCAAATTTTTTACAATTCAGTTATTATTGATTCATGATTCCACCATTTTTATCCATCATGGAGAATTTGAGCTCACCCCATTCATTTTTTACATTCAACAGGTGACAAAGAGGAGAGAATTTATTGAGTTCATGTGGATGCATCTTTTAGTTTTCGTTATGTATTGTATTTTGTAAACTTTTCCAGTGTAATTTGAGTAACATATTTGTATCTAGTTTCTTCAAGAATACTAAACTAATCTTTCCATTGGGATTTTCATTCCTTCTAAACATGAAAATATAAAATTTAATGCACTGGATCCAGTCTAGAGGGATTGGGGTGTTAGAAAGAGAATCAATCCTTATCATGGTGTGATCCATATATTATATTTAAACTGAACGATTAAATTCCAAAACCTCTATACTTCACCAATATTATTCATAGTCCATAACCTGTAAGCTCTATCCATTATGGTTCACACATTAAAAGCATAATAGGATAAGAAATTTATGAATATTCAATGATTATTACACAGTGTTGTGATTTTTAATAACATTAAATTTTTATCTTCTCTATAAAATTTCATCATTGATATATCAATACTCTACAAAGTGAGTTCTAGCCATAGATCTAACACCTTCAGTAAGGTAGAACCACTAAAAATATTACATAATAGAATAATGGAATTCTGATAGATTCTATGACATTATAATATTTTTTCACTTATAGAAAAATTAAATACTCTTAGGTATGCTCCTCACCTCTACGTCCCATAATATTATTAAATGAGGTAAATTTACGTATTTACATATATAAATAACTTCATAATGAAATGAAAAATTCAATAGAATTACCTTTTTATTATATCCAAACAAACCATACCAAAACACTAATGGTGTATCCACATGGTAAGATCTACTACACAAAATACCAACCTTAAAAACAATCTCCACCACTATAACTAGAAAGTTTTTGGACAAATAGTTTCATAAAATTTATATAATTAGTCCCCAAAAGTAAATGTCTAAAAATAGTGGAAGTATTTCAGTGACTCATATAATGGTTTTTATTAACCCTTACATATATAGGAAACATCAACACTCTAAATTTCATGTTAATCGCTTTCATGGAGTGACTTAAAGAGTCACAAAATTTCCTCTTTCTTGAATAAATATCTACATCAACACCATCATGCCACTTACAAAGACCTATTAATCATTTCATATTTTAATGCTATTTATTATTTATGTTACCCCACTAAAATTTGATAAATAAAAACCATACAAAAATTATGATATAGTATTTTATTAAAAATAACCACCTTTAGGTTTATTGGAAACTCATTCCTTACATGATTACACACATATTCATCAAATGAAATCAAAACTAAGAAGATACATCGATTTAACCATATTAAATTAATATTGTTCATCAATGCTTAACTGGACATTAATTATAATACTGCATGATAAAATCTCACTATAAAATACAACTAGTAAAATGGAAATTCTCAATTGAAAACATGTTCTTGATCCTAAAATGATTTAATACCAACTCCAATAAATTCCTCACCTAAATAAACATGCACACACTCTCCCCATTTCCACAACACTAATATAGGATTACTCCCACATTATCAACTTGATGGACTAATTCCATAAACCACTATCACCAAACATGTATTACACATTCCATGTTATTTACAGAGAGAACCCCCACATTTATCAACAAACCCGTATAGTACATATCGGAATGTTAAAAATATATTCTATGAAATAATAACAATAAATTCATAATTGTTACTATACCATTCATTAAATTGTATATATCAAGTGGTTGTAGGGTTTTTTACTCCATAACATCTAATGAAATGAATATGGTTTAATCATATATCCAATAAATGCCTATAAAACATATACCTGGGTAGTTTCTTCATCATGATGTTGATTATATGATCATGTATTTACACACACCTCAACTAAAACAACCATTTTAAATCATCTACAAAATGAAATTATGTTTTCCCATGATGTAATTTTTCATTAGATAGTGGATAAAATTTCAAGTAAGATTCAATATAATTGATTTATCTCATTTGATAATGATACAAGATTCCTAATCAACTCTGATATCATTACGATGATGTTTCATCCAAATAAAATGAGTAAATTTTGGAGTAGTACAGATATATTAATCCTATGTAGCATTATGTGATTGTATGTTTTTCTTCATTATTATCCACGAAATACAAAAACCTACATGAAAAATAAACCTTGGTATTTTGACATGAAATCATCCAATAAAAAGAGTAATATACATACATATATCCAAAAAAACTCATAATATGATGGTTTATGAGAATGTAATCAAAAATAGATAGTTCAATTGACATAGTGAAGAAAACAATTCATTGTTGGCTGTTGTATTTCCATAGGAAAACATTGTCACCATGTAGAATTATATAATGAAAGCAAAATGTTATGTCCTACAACTATGAGGTGAAATGGGATTCCAATGATTTTCCAATATTCTGTTACATTGACCGTCTTTATATTATCTCATAAAGAAAAATTTATTATGTTTCTTACAAGTATTTTCATTATATGAGAATCACCATTTACAATCACTTTAAAAATATATATTGAATAATTTGAATATGAAATAAATGTTTCTAACCATCCATGATTTACCTAAAAATGATTTAAAATATTAAATCACCAATCATAATCATCTAAAACAATCCCCTCATGTATTCAATAAACTATTTTCTTTTTAAATTGTGTTAAGCTAAAATAATTATTTCTTCCACATAAATGAACATAATGATCATTTTATTAGTTTATTTTTTATGTACATATTGTGATCAATTCTGCCTCGTTGGAATCCCTAATTTCTCAAAAATTTATCACGAATATAAAAAGAATATATTTTGTCTTACATTAGACTATATAATTCTATTTTAATAGATAAACAATTTTATATACATTATATACATAAAATACCTCTGTATAATCTATACAAATTTACACATGCAGAATTATATTGATGAATGATTATTTTAAATCAATGTTTTACACCAAAACCCCATTTTTGAGAATAATTTGAAAAATGATTAAAATGGTTTCAAATGAGGATAAGGATGGAAATTACTCATTAATATAAAATAAATTCACTTTGGAATACCACTTAGAAACTAAAAATTATTTTTCCTCAGTTTCATTTTAATAGTTATTATCTTTGAGCTAGACACTCACTTGGTTTTGATAATATATTTTTCTACTTTCCTTGAGATAATTAACATAGTTTTATAATTTTTTGTCTACTCATGTTCATCATGGATTGGATTGAACAAAATCTCATTTTTGTAAAACCATTTAGAAGACATATCCTTTAAATGATATTAATGGGGGTTTAAGTGTTCATATTTTATGATGAAATGGTAGTTATCATATAAATAATAATTTATTTTTCATTGATTTCATCCCGAGAACATTACTTTGATACAATTTTATATATTTTTTGTGTTATCATAATAATAATAATTATTTTATTAGTATTTTAAATATTTAGTTTTTTCCTAGTCTTGTCACTTTATAATTACCGTATATTAATTTTTAACGCATTTTTTATAAAAAATACTCAATTAATTGTGAAATATTCACATGTACAATGATAGTTACTAAATGGATTTTAATAAAATTATTATACCAATTGTTTTTGAATTTATATAGAGTTTTTGGATAATTTTTTTAGAAAATAAAATTATTCACAATATCATTAATATTAATTTTAAATAATATTTTTTAATTTATCATTTACATCATAAAACATGAAATTAAAAAAGCGTGTGTTTCATCACATATCACAACACATAGTGTTACATAGCTGTATTTAATCATAAAAAATCCATGTTCTATATGTGAAAATTTTGGGAACATCATCTATAAAAACATATATAATAGTAAAAATCTTTTAATTATTCTCTTAGTAATATTCATGATTATATATTATGGGTTTTATTGAACATAATTATTTGAAGAATTTTTTTAGAAAAAAATATCTCTTTCTAATGAAATTATTTTATATGATTTAGAATTTTTTTGAAAAGATAAATTTGTATGTTTAATGAATTAAATATGAAAAAAATTATTTGTTAGATTAATATGTCTAATTTATATGAGTGTGATATTTATAGACATTAATGAAATTTTGTCTCTAATTGAATTGTAAATAATCATTGATTTTTTCAAAATTTCCATTGTAACGTTGTGAAATAAAAATGTATAAACATTGAATTGAATATCATGTATGACATAAAACACCACATATATAAGGGAATATGACACCCTAAGGAATTATAATAAATTAAATGTTTTAAAATAAATTAAATAAATTTTATGAATTTCAATGCATTTGATACCGTGTTACCTTACATTACATGCAACCAAGACATTCTCTGATATCTTTCCTTATAACTAAGACCTAGTTTTACTTAATACTGTTAATATTATTATTTATTAAAATAAGATAGAGCCTATATCTTAAATTAGATTTTATGAATAGTATTGACTATATTATTAAAATATATGGTTTTCAAAAATATATAATTAATTATTTATTTACTAATTAATTTTAAAAGAAAAAAATCCAATGTAATATAAAGGAAATGTTTGTTTGGAAAACTTTTTTGATGATCACAAAGTCATTTTATCTAAATAGATAGATAAATAAATATTAATTAAATATATTAATTAAATTTATATATTATATATTTAATAAAATATTTATTATATTCATCAAAAAAAAATTATAGGCATAACATAAGAACAAACCAAATATTACGCATAAAATACTATATTTTTATAAAGGATTTTTTGATGAAATTTAATGGCACACATAATTAAAATATAAAATTGTAAAAAAATTAAAATTAAATTTAAAAAGTAAACATATTTTTTAAAATAGGAATATAAAAATGTACTTTAGGCTAATTTTTTCATTTTCTTTAAGTGGTTTTATTTTTTGATTAATAGAGAAGAATATTGGATTTTAATTGAAAACTGACTTTTCATCTCAATAATTTTTAAGGATATATTATATTTTAAATTAAATTTAATGTCACATAAAATATATTATATATCAATTTAATAAATTTTTTTCATTGGAATAAATATCACATTGAAATTGGATATAAAAATATTTCTAACATTTGAATATTTTTACATTAAATACCATCTTTGTCGTCCCATCTATAGGATTAATTTTAAATTAACTTCTAACAGTCATGTGAATTGAATTTGGAAAAATGGATTCAATATTTGAGACCATAATAATTTATAGTTTGTAATATGTTTAACATAGTTTTGACCAAAAATATTATAGAAAGAAATTAAAATTAATTATAGTGATAAAGAGAAAAATTAGCTTAACAAAAGTCTAAACCTTAAACATAAGGGAAAAAATGACCTAGAAAAAAGTACAACACCTATTAGTTGAAAACATTTTGACCATATGATACATTATTTTGTATTTGGTTTAATATTTCATAATAATTCAAAAAGGGATACCTCTCAGTATTGTTTTACCTTTTTTATTAACAAGAATCCCACTCCTCCCCCACTATAAAAAGTCACTCACTATCCCACTTGTTCACACCTATCAGCCCCATTGTCTCATAAAACCTATCAAAATAGATATCCAATATCCCCACACCTAAATATTGGTTAATAAAATAGGTATGAAATCAAAATAAGGAAGTATTTTGGTATAAATCAATTATAGGCACCTGAAAAGAGGTAACACTCTTTAACAATCACTTTTGTTTCATTTAATTATCTACCCATTTAATTATTTTTATATAATTACTGTATAATAACCTCTGTATATTAAATATAATTATATTTTTTATATTAATATTATGACCTATAATCACACACACTTCCTTCAAATGGGATATACAATAATCATTTGTGTGTATGTAGGAATACCGCCTCAGCAGCCAATATTGTCCATTCTTCCATTACCACATGTAATTATTGGGATAAATGGTGTATTTATTGTTTTTATATGATATATATTATATTTATAATTTTTAATTCTTCTTTAATTTTTATATTACACATATCTTCAGGCATCCCATTTTTTGGAAATGTGATAACATCATTTGTGGATGTGTGGACTACTACCTCCTCAAAGCGATGTGATTCATTCACACATTACATAAAATGTATTAAGGATGGATTCAATAAAAATATGTCTTGTGTATAAATTAAATATGAAACTATAATGATAATATATATATATATATATATATATATCACTTTGTTTTTAAACATTTCATTGAAATGGAAGTAGTTTTTATGCATACGTAAGACCGATTATCTCCATGAAAGGTGCATTTCATTTACTTTCTAAAAGTTTTAGGGGTTGTTATAAACACATATATATAGAATATATTTGGTATTTATTTCATATTTTACATCATTTATGTGATTAAATTATTATCTATATAAGAATAATAATGATATAAATCCAAAACAAACTCGAAAAAATTACAATTAATACATGAAATGATGAAAATGATGAACGATTGATAACAAATAGGTAAAAAGTTATTATAATAAGATCATATATGTTATTAGATATATGTTTATAGTAATTATATAATTTAATTACTTATTTATAACCATTATACATAAGGTTAAAGGGTGGTTACCCTAAAGGAAACACTCGGTAAGTTATTTAGTCTCAATTTCATTTCTTTGATGCATATTATAATGTTATGAAACTAGTTTATTTTATATGGTGTATATACTACAATATTAACAATAAATATCATGAATAAATAATTATTCGTTGTATTTTGAGTTTAAACATGAGTCATTTCATCTAATTGGATTGTAACCTAATCTTACAAAGTGGTAATGAAATTCCATAACTCAATTATTTTTCATTATGTTATATTAATTCCTCAATGTCATGAATTTTATATGATTATGTGTATAATTAAATTTACTGTGAATTTATGTATTAAAAAATATTATATGTTTGTTTTATATTTAATAAACACAATAAATTGATTGATTAATTATGATTTCAAGGTTATTATCATTTTAAGGGTTTATTAAACAATCATCTTTTAATCGAGATTGATTATTCTTAAAATTAAATTAATTGAATTTCTATAATAAATCATAAATAAATCCATTAATTTTATTATCAAATGGTTATTAATGACCTATATAATTTAATAATATCTTTTCCCACTATCTGTTATGAAAAAGTATTTAGATGTTTTTTCAATAACCTGACATCATTTCACTATTCGGTCAGAAATATTTTTTCTGACAAAACCATGATTTGTAAAAGAATGTTTTTTTATGTTTTTTAACATTTTAAAAATAATTTATTAAATAAATATTTACCAATTTTTATTTTAAAAATTATTTCAATGTAATCTTCTTTTCTCTATTTAAATAAGGGAATTATATAACCTTTTCACTGTGCAAAAGGAATATTCTTTTTAGGTTGTATTGCATGTAAACAATTAACTTCCAAAATTTCATTATGTCTTAAATTATAAATTTTAAATGATATATTTAATGAAAATGTTTTTAAATGTTATTTGAAAATAAAATTTATTTTAAAAATTGTTTTCAAAATTAAAAGGATGTTTTAATCAAGAATATTTAATTGATATTTGTACTATATTTCTATTCATAATCAACAACATACCATTATTATTAATCCTCTTGATATATTTTGTATTAACACCATCCTTATTCTTCAATTGGATGGTTTATGATTTCTATAAACATGGGTAGTATTAATTTTCACTATATTTATTCATTTTTTAGTCCCTCTGAAATATTTAATTCTCTATGACCATTATACATTACATTTCCCCGAAATATCTATATTATTTAGTAAGGACATATATATTTATTAAACTGCATACCTTTTTTATGTATGGTTCTTTCATTGAATGCCATTTTATTTTCTAAGTAAATATTGATAAATACATATCTTTTACTCAATACAAATATTTGATAAGAAACATTGTATTTGGATTAAATATACTATTGAAAGAAATGAATTTGTCACTTGTCAATATAATCACATAGATTCATCAATAGTCTAATGTGAACAATCTTTCATCTAGCCTATGATATGTGAGTTTTCACCCAGTACATTTTGAACTATCTTTATAATAGATCTTGAGTTTAAATAAATCATATACCTGTGAAACATGAAATCTAATTATTAATAACATTCATTATTTAGAATTTAGTGACTATTATTATCCATAAGAATTTTTATTTTAAATCATCTATGAATGCAATTCATTTTTATATTATTGAATAAATGAAATTTGTTTTTCATTATTTACCTTTAAATAATGGGTACACACTCTACCTTAGTTTATTTTTTGCATGGAATTTTTTTTCAGTTATATACCATTCCACACTGATTATTCAAATTATTTTATTATTGTTTCTCTTTTAATTTAACCTTACAGAGCATTTAAGGTCACCCTTATTTTATTTCCTTTCCCCAAAAATACAATAACTGTACTAAGAAATATATTTCAGTATATTCTATGTTTGAATAATGTTATCCTTGGAAAAAATTATTTCTTAATTATTTTATTCATTTATAATAAAAGACTCATCCATGTATCTAATTTACCATGACTAATAAACTCTTCAGTCCTTCAGGATTTGATTCCTTGAAATCATGCTAATGTAATGGTGTTAGATATTATAAGAATATAATATATAATATTATAAAAAATATTATGGTTCTTATATAAGTTAATAACTTTCCTAAACCATTATACTTGAGATTAAAGGATGTTCGCCCAAAATGAATCGCAAGGTAAGGGATTTTATCTCAATTTAATTTCACTGAGGTGTATTATAATAATTTTTCACCGAGTTTCATTTATATGGTCTATATACTGTCTCTTTGTCATTTAATTTAATTAAAACTACATTTTTCATGTAATTTTGAGTTTTAATTAGAATTATATTATCTACATGTATTTGAACATAATGTTACCAAGTGTCACATAAATTTCATAACATAATTACTTTTTATTAGGTTATATTACTTCCTCATTATCATTAATATTATATGAATATGCGTATAATTTATTTCAATATATAATTATACATTTCATATTCTCATATTTTCATTTGACATTAATAAACATAATAAATTCATTGATTAATTTTCCCTTCTATGTTATGATCATTTTATAGGATTATTTCACAATCTCAATATAATCAATATTTATTATTCTTGAAATTAAATGAAATTAATTTAGATGATAATTTTCCAATAAAACATTTAGTTTTAATTTAATATAGTTAATAATAACATTTTGTTTGTTATAGTTCCATTTTCCCACTACTTGGTAATCAAAATGTTTTAGATAATATTTTTATGAAAACATAATTTCATTTATCACATCAGTTGGAAATAAATTTTCTTTTGAAAACATGATTTATAAATTTTTTTTTACCTTTTTAAAATAATTTAGTAAATTAATTTTTCCCCTTTTGTTTATTAAAAATATTTTCTAACGAATCTCCATATATTATTCTGATCGAAGAATTTTTCTAACCTTTTTAACATGTAAAATGAATGTTCTTTTTACCCTGTATGACATATATGGAATTACAAGATATCATTTCATTGAATATTACTCTGAAAATATTCCATCATATTTTTAATTAAATTTATTTTTAAAATTATTTTAAAAGAAAATTTATTCTGAAAAAGTTTTAAAAATTAAAAAATATATGTTTTAATGAAATTTTTGCTATATTTATAATCATCAACAAAAAAAACCCTTTATCCTTACTCCACTTATTTTTTTATCAATACCATCATTATTATTTATCTTTATAATTTATAATTTCATTTAACAAGGATAATATTGACATTCCACACCTTTATTCATTTTTATTCCCCTTAAAAAATTCAATTCCCCGTGATCATTAGACCGTAAAATATCATAAAATATCTATATTATTTATCATGGATAGGTTTTATTTCTTAAAATGTATACTATTTCTATGTATGTTGTTTATAATGAATATTATTTAATTATCTAGGGAAATACTTATAGATATATATCTGATACTCAATATGGATATTTGATAAGGAACATTGTTTTTTAATTATATTTATTATTCTATAAATGATGAATTCTTTGGACATGAAATACATGGGTTGGCCACAGGTAAATGAATTAACCAACATGCATTATTAATCTCATGGGACAAATCAGTTTTCTAGATATTGCTAAGTGATTTTTCACTGTATATGTTTTTAATAGTATTGAGAATAGATCATGATGGTAAATTTATCTTGTTAATTTGAATAAAAAAATACAACAATTATAAAATGACTACATTTAAAATTAAGTAAATATTATAATCCATTATATTTGTTTACATTATATATGGATTCATTTCATTATTATTTTATTCATTAAATGGAATATCTTTTTAGTTTTTTACCATGAATTTTTTTACACACTCCCATTGATTTTATTGATTACATGACATGTGTTTTTAGTTATTTAACATGACTTATTGATTATTATTGTAGCTCCATTATTTTTTTGATGCACTTAAACCATAATGAGAGTTTAACATTACACTTATTTTTTCCCTTTCCCCTAGAATCATAGAAGTGTACTAAGAAATATATGCGAGGATATTCTAAGTAAAAATAATGTTATCCATGTTTTTTTGTTTTTATTATTATTCATTTGTAAAACAAGACTCATATATGTATCTAGTATAAAAATACTACTAAACACATCATTCCTTTAAGACTTTATTTCTTGAAATCATTACAATGTAATGGTAGTAGACACCACCTCCTGACTCGCTGGGGTTGGGTCACAAAATCCATATAATTTCATTAAATAATATACATTAAATATCCTATATAATTTTATATTATGATTAAAATTAATGTATGATGTATTTTAACAAAAATACATTAATTATTTCAATATTAATAAACATTATATTTTATATTCTCATAAGTTCATTTTTTCTTAAAAACACATATTCACTTAAAAATTTATCATTGAATTGTTATAACATAAATTAATAATAATTCACTCAAATTATAGAGAATTTAATAATTAAAAATGGATATATTTTATGGAATTAAAAAGATCAAATTTAATAAATGGTTAAATAATAGTTTGATCTATTATTAATTGATTCCTTGGTAAAACAATTTTCACCACGAAAAAGTATAAAATTGGTTTATTGATATAAAACCCAAACAAATAATACCAAAAATCCATTAAGATTTATAATTTTATTGGATTATTTTCATCCAAAAATATATATATATGAATTAAAATTAGTTTACTGCCAATTGACCATGAGAATGACATAATATTCATTTAAGAAATTGAATAATTATAGAGTACCACTCCCATCACATAAAAAGGGGACTTTATATGCTATATTATTCAGAAAACATTAAGCATCAAGATCAAAATATTCTTGCACACATAACATACCATAATTCCTCCACATTTCCTAGATTATTTGGTTACACTAATGGATTATACCTAGAAGTAATAATGTTGAATCTAAATGATGTTTCCAAATATGAAGTATAACTCTTAATATAGTTTTTCATATTTATTTCCTATTATTATGCCTTAAATTTATTTTAATAATGCAGATATAATAAAATTAGAATAGTAATTATAACCAAATATTATTATATTGAATGAAAACAAATTTCATCTTCTTTTCTATAATATGGGAAATTAAAAGTTTACTCATTTGTAAATGTAGAATACTACCTCAATAAAGTGATTAGTTTCATTTTTCATCACCACCTTATATGGGTGGTTAAAAATATAAATCAAATAAATAGAAATAAATTTAATGAAATAATTATCCAACTTTAAATATAATATATTACTTATTTTTTACCTTGTCATATGTTGGAATATGATTACATCGCTTTGTGTACTTGTGGAATACCGCCTCCAAAAAGTGATATGGTTCCATTTTTTGTTATATACTCACATGGATTTTTATAAGTATGGAAATAATTAATAAATATATTATTTTTATTAGAATTAATATTCTATAAAATTATAATATAATATATCTTGTTTATTTTCCACCAAATAGAATAATGAAAATGTTATTCGTGCTTATGTAAGAACAACTTTATTTGTGAAATGATGTGTTCCATTTTTTATGAAAAAATTATATGGATGGTATTAAAAGTATTCAAATTTTAAAAAATATCCTAACTATTAAATTTTTAATATTCTAAAATTGATGTAACAATTACACCTTTGGCCATGGTCAAAGCCATAATGTAATTTTTATGTTATTATCCTAACAACTCCAAACCAACCAACATAAGACTAATAATTTTAGAAACTCAGTAATTCATGATAATAAAAGAAAATAAATGGATAATAATTATTAAATTAAAATTAAATTTTATTTAATAAATTATTAAATGAATAATATTTTAGTATTTGATATTTCAATAGTTAATAAAGCTAGTTTGGATATGATTATGGATTTTTCATTAAAACCTTATTTTAATGTAATATTCCAAAACATTTCCCCTCTATATACATGTTCTTCAAAATGATCCATAAATTTTACTATTTATAAACCATATATTGTTAAAATTTGATTTTAAATACATTTGAATTTAATTAAAATCACTTTTAATGTAATATTATCAATATATATCCTATAAGACTTTTTAAATTTTCACCAATGTGAATGGAATGTTTTTATCAATTTTTAGTTCCCATCCATTTCTAAACACCATATACAATATTCAATATATAAATACATATACCTATAAGATATTTCATTTTATTCTCAAATATGATCATATTCTTATTCTTTTTGAAAAGTATCTCTTAATGAGTTTTCAATGTAATGGGATATTTCTCTATATTTAATGAAAAAATAGAAGGTTATTCCCTTACGGTTCAAAATTAGTTTTAAAGGGGTTTATGATAAAAAATATAAGGATAAAATGATTTAATAAATGACATAGTACATGAGACATATAGATTATGATGGATGAACCTGATATAACAACCAATAATGGATGTGTCAAATATATCACTCTAATGAATTTGGTAATGAACAATCATGAAATGAAAAAATTTGGTAGATAACATGTTGTGTTACACTTGTATAATTAACTTGGAAAATGTTTTTTTTCATTGGATAATCATGATTAGAACATTTTATATTTATACAATTCTCAATTATTCTAATTTAATTCTTTCAAATGGGGTTTTTCAAGATATTTTTATATCACGAGGAATGAAAATATTAAAAACACATAAAGGAATAATATTTTATTCAAGGAATTTTTTCATGTGTTCTCATATACATAATGTTTACTTAATTATTTTTTATAATATTAATTGGATTAATATGTTTTATTTTTCAGTTTTTTTAATTTCATATATATATATATATTGTTTATTTTGGATCTCATTGTTTTAATATGAAAATGAATAAAAATTACATGGGTATTCTTGACTCTAAAATGAATAATGGTTTTATTTTGAAAAATAAATTCGGGTAAAAAATTCACTTTAGACTTATATCAGATGAATAAAATGTTTCTTTGATGACACATGTGTTTCTTCTTAATGACATATTTTATTGGAATAGAAGGATCTCTCTATAGAAGTATCTACCTAGTTAATAAATTCTATTCCACATCTATCTCAAAGAATTAACCTAAATTACCATTCTAATATTATAAATTGAAACTCTATTTATAAATACTGTAATAAGGGGTTCATTATGAGATCATGCATATATCTTCCTTACAATGTGTGTATGGTAGATCCTTCTAAATTAGTATTGCTCAAGACACTTTATTAATAACCTAGTTACTCAAAAAGAAAAACAAATCTATTTTTTATAGAAATATTCATAACCGAATCTTATATGCATATATTGTTCTTATTAAGATATCATTTCTCTTGACTGTTAGTAAATTACATACAACATACATCCTAGAGAATATTAATTTTTGATCCAATAATCTTCTCATACAATATTTGACGTCTTATAATTTAGTTGATGACTATGTATTTAAGAGGGATATCCATCACACACAATATCCTTATATAGTCATCAATAAATTTTTCATAGTAAATTTTGTATTTATGGTTTTTAGAGATATTTTTCACACACTTTATTGTTTACAAACTCATGAAATCTCATAGAATATTTTCCATAAGATTTTATGTCATTGAAATGATATGAATTTTTTCCTAAGTATCTCACATGTGGGTGAGATCACATGAATTCTATAGGATTTCATGATATCTCTCATATATGTCCATGTAATATATGTACATTTGGATCATAAAACCTTAAATTTTTAGAAACATATTTTCATATTCATACTTATATAGAAAACACATGTCCCCCTATCAAAAAATGTTTCCAACATTACTCGTATTATTATCATATCCATCAAAATGTTGCTATTTCTTTCTTTAAAAATGAAAAAAATTGTTTTGAAATTCACTACTTACATTGGTTTACATGTATTCCATATACATATTAAATTAATACCATGGAAAACAATAAAAAATAAATCACTCTACTAGAAGTTTTTTCTTCAATTTTCTTATTTTCTGGAGAAAATGATCTTCAAGCCCTCATTTTTTTCAAACCTAATATAAACATCATTGTCATATTTTAATCACATGATAAAATTTTGATCTCAATTCATCTATGATCTTCATCTAGTATCATGGATCTACATTCCATAAAAATCTATAACATTCAATTAATTATTCACAACATTTTCCATATCATATTTTCTATTGTTGATCCATGTTTTATTTTTTCCTTTAATTGATGAAAATTTCGATCATTACAACATTAAATTCATTAGATCATACCCATCATACATGATTTATTATTGATTATCAGTTCTCATCAGACCTGATGAATATTCCAACAGAATATATTTCCTTTCAAAAGTCCCCATCCACCCTAATCATTATTTAATTAATAATAAATTTGATTATTTTTGTACTTAACCATCACCAAAAAATAATTATCTATTAAAAAAATTATAGGAAATGATTCACACACACTTTTTTATTATATTACATGAAATTTTTCATTATGTATAACCTTAATATTTTTTTAATGTATATTTTAATAAAAACATAATTAGATTAATTGTGTATTACTATGTTTCTTCATTACTCAAGCTGTGTACTTTTGGGTCTTCGATGAATCTCCAAAATAAAATTTACTTAATGGAGAGAGTGATTTATATTTTTCATCAACCCCCAATGATATTTTTTCATTGAATCCCCTAAATATCTTTTAAAATAACATTGAGACACTATACATATTAATAATATATTATTTTTATTAATAATTATGATCCACTTTATATTTTTTTATAACATGGACAGACCATCTTCCCTCTGTCATGTTAGGAGTACCAAGTCCATTATAGTTATCAATAATTCAACATATGTTAATGTCTTTTTCCATAATCTCCATAATTATTTAGAAATGAAGTTCCTCGTAATCCTTCATGATATATATAATTAAAAACTAATTTATAATTTTGATATTATACTCAATATTTTTTTTGGAAATAACTTCATTCTAATTTTAGTTCATTCAATCTCATCCTTCACCAAACAAATTTCTTCCTTTTTGATCCTGTATATAATGTTATGGATCTTGAACCATTTAATCAGAATTATATGTATTATCCATCAAATAATTTTATATAGATAATAATTCTATTAAACTTTGTGGTTGACTACTCCTTCCATTTTTTCTTTCAATAGCTTTTCCACTAGTTGTAGTTTTCTATATTGTACACAAGAGAATTCTCAATGATGAAGTTACAGTTAAAACCACCTTCTTAATAAATTTCGTATGATATAAAATTTTTATGAAAATTTATATTATACTTCTTAAATAAATTATATACTGATCCTTTTTAAACATTCATATCCTTAAAAAATATCATTATGAGATGCTTTTAAATATCTTTATCTCTAAAAATATTTTCCCACATTTAAAATAAAGGCAAAACCTTTTCCAGATGAATGGAAGTATATTTATACATTCCATATAATATATCATTTATTCTATTTGGTTTTAAGGAATGGAATGACATCACCTCAAAAGTTATCCATCATTAGAACCATTTCCTAATGAATGAATCTCCATTTCATTGAAAAATGTGTCCCCATATTTCTATTTAGTTATTTACTTTCATCATTGTGTATAATCTCATATGCAGTTAGATTTTTGTAAAGACAACACAACAATGTCTCCCATGAGTCCTTTTCCTTGATTATCAATATATTCAAATTTGATCATGGTGGTAATATTAAAATTAAACTTGTTAAAATTTTGATATCATTATATTTCTCTTGAAGTCTGTGTTTTTACTTCAAAATTTTGTTCACTCAAACAATTATTACATCAATATACTCATTCAGGGGAATCCAAAAATCATCTCCCATTTTTTAATACAAATTTAAATTTATCATCACATACCTTGGAAACACCATGATATATATTGATAAGTTTCTCTCAAATTTTGGATGTGTTATTACATGAAATAACCTTTGTGTACCATAAAATTTCAAAAGATCCTCCAAATTAATTGAATCATTTAGCATTAAAATCATGATCCATAAGATATTTATCATATAATTATTCTATATCCCTACTGGAAAACAAAACTCATATAACAGTCATTCACACATACATTTCTAAGGACTATAATTAGTAAATAATGTTATTATTACATAACATTATTTTATCATTAAAATGGATCATAATTTTAATAGGATTGGTGAGTGTTTCCCTTTATTCAGGGAGAGAATACTCACCCATTAACCTTATTATCTAATACAATTTTTTAGTCCTAGGAAAGGTAAATACTATTATATGGGTGTATCAAGGTACACAAATCTTATTCACATGACTCATTCCAATGTTCATACTCCCTAATTTGAAGGATTAATCCTACCTCTCAGAACTACTATAAACCAAAAAAAGGAAGGAAGACACAAAAATAAATTAATGAGTTTAGAAGAATAGATAAAATAAAAGAATAATATAATGGAAATGGTTATTATTGTCCATAAACACTAAAATCATATCTTATATTTGAAATTTTCATGTGGTTTCACTGACACTGAAGATTTAGAAACAACATAATTCAAATAAAAGGTTTGTATTAATAAATTGAATAAGTAAATATCACTCTAAAGACTCTTGTATTGAGATTTAAAAATATATACTATGTCTACGTGAATAAATCATTATTGTTATTCTCTACTTTAATAAATCAATGAACTCCCTGATTCCCAATCAAGATAACCCCTTGACCACATTTCTAATTGTGAATAATAACCTTGTATTTCATCCTATCTTACCTCTTCTCCTATGACTTATCTATTTACCTATTTTAAATATTCTAGGATCATGTTTAATTCTTTTGAATAATAATGGAATCAATCATATCATTATATAATATCTAAAATCATTCACAATTAATCCTCAATTTAACTTTTAAATAACTGGATATTTTTTCATAAAAAATTTTAAAAGACAACATAATTTCAGTTATATGATTTTTATAATTTATTCATAAATGATTGAATATATAAACATGAAATTCTATAAACTCCTAACTATTATGATAGGAAAGTTTTAATCTTGTTGAGATCTATATATTTGTTAAAAAACTACAATTTCTAACACCTAGAACACCAGAACATTCCTATACTTATCATATCATGTCTCAAAGAAACTATATATTCCATTGATGACCTAGGTAAAACATATCATGGGGATAATTTTATCATTTTTCATTAATTATCACAAAAAAGTATGACCTTCAATAGCATAGTCTGGTCAACTATTCTCCAAGAATACCAAATTTTATGCACTAAAAACCCATAGCTTGTGATCCACCAACAATAAGAAATCCCAAATTGAGGTGGAGCCAAAAAAAATTAGATGTAATCATTTCATGGAATATATAAATCATCCACAATGTGACACTTTTCTTAATATTTTTCAAAAAAGGGGTTATACTAATATATTATTCTCACCTCTTGATAAAATAATGTCACATTGAAATAGAAAATTATACATTATAATATAATAACCCCCTCATGGAGTGATGAATGCACTAAAATACTACCATATATGGCTAGATTCAAACATTCTAGATCTAAACACAAATGGTTGTCTACAGGATTTAGAGACCCAAAGCTTGACATACATGGAAATTACATTAATTTTGGGGAATACTTAATACATAACAAAAATAGACACACAAGGACTGTAATAGTTTAGTGTCTTTGGAAACTAGGAACATAATCTTATAATCTTGGTGAAATATCTTCAACATCTTCCATAAATATCTTACCTTTTTTTCCTTACCTAAAACATTTATTTATATCTTGTGGAAAATAAAACATATAAAGGGTGAGCTCAAATGCTCAGTAAGGGTAATCATGGAAAAAATAAAACAAACCATATACATTTGAACTTCAAAACATGAGCAAAATATTTAAACATCAAATTCGCGAGAAATGAAATAAAACATGGAAGTACATAAGGCATAGATAATAATGGAACATAAATCATGATAAAATGGCATGGGAATAAAACATGTAATTGTGGAAAAACCTTAAACACATGATATGATTTCCTTAGTAGCCAAGGCATTACTGCCAAGACCATCTTAGTGGACAAAGTCCCTTTTTGAACCGAGATCACTCCTCGTTTCAGTCCTGTAACACAGAACATGATTAACATACCATTCCATCCATGTCTATCTCATGAGATATAAATATTTACCCAATTTATTGGAGGTATATATAGGTCCAACCCATCTCATAATGAAATCATTTTTACTTGTGCCACAACATTAACATAAATCATTCATCATAACACAAAGAATAAAATGGGTTTCATAAACATCATCCCATCATAACATAATCCATATAAAACAAATGGATATCATTTCATCATAAGAAAATTGAAACCATGTCAATCATATAGACATTATACTTAAAACACACACATATAAAATAATTTCATCTTAGATGTAAAATAGTTTTTACATAACACTTGAAATGAATTCTGGAGGAAAATATCCTTTCTTCTTCAAAATCAATTTATTTTCACAAAATGACATGAAATTCTAAAAGAAAGTATTTTTTTGAAAATAATAATTAAATATTTTAAAGGAATCATCATGGAAATAAGGCGTTATGAAACCTTAAGAATATGTTCATTCCATATAAGTTAAGAAAACATTCTCCTCATACTTTTGTCAGAAAAGTCAAAAAGTACCTCGTATGGTAAACAAAAGAAAGATTCCTTTCATAACATGAGGTAAAAGTAAAAAATGGGTAAAAAGGACTTTAAAAATACATGAAAAAACTTTTAGAAATCACAGACATGGATGATAACAATAACCCCAGTAAATACATACAAAAAAGTCTCAGATGAGAATGAGATTGGAATAATTATCCCTTATCTTAGGTCTGATTTGCTTCGTACGTATCTGAACCTCCTGTATAATGATTTAAATAATTTCATTTAATTATTACAGAATCATATTCATTGTTATGATATCATATATGGTTCACTTATGACTTTATATTACCAGTTATTTTGTAAATTCATGTTAAAGTAACATTTTGGGGAAAATCATTTCATTTATCGTCCGTGTTTTGACTTGTTATTATTAATAAGATTACATAGATAATGATTACTTAATTCTAGAATATAAAACATGATTTATATATAATATATATTCAGAATGTACATATATATAATAGACCGATAAATGGAAAGAAATACACCATTCACGGAGACGGTATGTCGTACGTACACATGAACGCTGTTTTTGTTTCCTCATTGAATTGAATTGAATTAAGTAGATGACATACATATATATATATATAAATAAATATAGTAGCATTATTATTTCATATATTTCATTATTACTTATTATATATACTTTATAATCATTATTGAATTGTTAACATGGAAAATGAATCACATCGCGTCGTGGAGACGACAATCCGTACGTACGCACGAGCGATGATATCGTTCCCATATTTATTGAATGGAATTGGAGTGAATGATATAATATCATAGAATCAGTATGATGTTATAATAATCATATGTAGTTATTCTTTGCACCATTATACCCATCCAAGTAAGGTGGTGGTGGAAAAAACATATTACACCACGACGTGGAGACGATATTCCGTACGTACGCATGCGCGGTGATTTCGTTTTACTTAGAATGGATAGAAGGTGAAATAGGGTTGTTTCATATTTATAATAAAATATCAGTATATGAGTGATAATGATGTTATTAATTCATTATTAAACAACTAAATAATAAGAATTAGAGGAAGAAATTTATTTGAAAGAATTTGTAACGGATATTACATCTTCTTCGACACGCCTCTTTGAAACATCCTCTAATGGCACTAAAATTGGTCTTTGAAGAGGACCAGGACTTCTAGTATGTTTCTAAGGAGGTTTATAAGGGAAATTTGCAGTGATTTGACGATATTCAAGGCTCAAAAGGTTGTGAAGAGAAGAGGGAAGGGGTGCTCATTTTATAAGGGAGGAGAGGAGCACCTTTGGAATTATAAGAAATATTAATTTATAATAAATTCAAACCCCACATATAAACTTCCAAAATGACTGAAATCAGAATATTAGATGATATAGGGTTTTAATATGATCAACCAATATAATTTAGACATTTTTTGAATTTAATTTAAACATTATCAACTTGATTTATCTTTATTTAATCTATTTAATTTTATTTGTGGTAATAAGATTCTAATTATTAAATTGGTATAAATAATTACTTATGTGTTGTTAATTGTCCATAATTGGATAATTTACGACATTTAGGACCATTTAAATTTTAATTTATAATTTTTAAATATTTTTGTAATTTTTAAACAAGTTTATATTATGTTATTTTGATAAAATAACAATAGTGTCAATTTGGACACTATTCATTTATTTGAATTTAAAAAAAATAATCACAGAAGATATGTTCGAAATAAAAGAATTAATAGATTCATAACATGTCATATTTATCTAGAAAATTAGTATATCACATTAAATACTTCATATAATATTTATATTAATATTTTTAAAACCTTTTATTTGGTATATCTCTTAATAAAATAATTACTACAACATTTTTGTATAATTATTTAATATACTTATTTGTTGCATAGAAATTTAAAATAAAATCCTTTGATGAAGATAAATATAATAAATTTCATAATAATATTCTTACTTGAATTTATCATCTTAAAATAACAACATTTAAATTGTTATATTTATTAAATTATGAAGGTGACATCTTTGACATAGTTTAAAATAAAATAATATAAATGTCATAATCTATTTAATAAGGCTCCAAATGGCCCAAAAATCTACCCTTGGATGATTAGGGTATATATATACTCGACCAATAATATTTGGTCAAGTTTATGGTACTTTTGATAGGTATTGTTATTTTAATAAAAACTATATTATTGATTTTTCACTAAATAAACAATTTCTGCATCACTATTGTGTCACTATTAATAAAAATTATTTAATCCCTAAAAATTATAAATAAATTCTCATGATTTATATAATTATGTTATCTTTCTGTATACTATTCATGTTTGAAGTTTCATGAAGTTTATCACTAAATTAAAATTATTATACTTATAAGATTTAAGAGAGTGACATGTTGTCACTTTCTTTGGTTTTAATTAAATTATTTTCATGGTCAGAAGACCATAAAATGAATCTAATCCTACCCTTAGGTAATATGGGTCTATTTTTAGTCATCCAATATCATTTTGGCATGTGTTAGGGTAATTTTATAATATTAGGTTTACCCTCAATTACCCGATTTATCTTTAACTTGAGTAAATAAAAATTACCGTAGTTACTATTCATAGTGCCCAAAAATAAAAAGTAGCCTATTAACATAATTTGGATCTACTAATTCTAAATATAGAATCCATTTTTCAAAAAACAAAAGATATAAGTTTCAGTAATTAATTTATAATTAATCCCGCTATTAAGAAAATGAGTTTTAAAAGTTAAAACATTGCAAAATATTGAAATGATTTTACTTATGAATTCAATGTAAAATAAATGCTAATGACATAAATTATATTAAATGGTAAAAATATATTCTATTTTTACTTGAAAACCATTAAATATTATAATTTAACCATATAAATTATTACGATGAAAAATGTTGTTTTTAATTAAAATATATCGTGTTTTTACTATTCATTAAAATATGAAAGTTATCAGAATGATATGAAAAATTTATCCAAAGAAAATTTTAACATCCTGATTCCAAAGAATAATTTTATTTTGTAAAATTGAACTTATAAACATGTAAAAAAACTATATTTAAAGTGGGTGCGCCATCAAAAGGCCGCAAAACTGTATTTTTTTTTGAAAAATAGTTATTTTACCTGAAAACATATTTTGTTCTTATACCATGTTATAGAAAATGTTTAAGATGATTAATAATGTAATAAAATTCCAAATTTATTTAATAATATTCATAAAGGCTAGTTCATAATAATATTATAATAATATATCGTTGTTTAGTGAAACTCGGTATTGCGTACAACACACGCTATCAAGGAAGGCCACGATTGCGTGTAATGCAAGTCATGTTAGGGTTGTGTGTAGTGCACGACTCCATTGTTTTTGCATATAACAAAATCCAAACATATTTCATTAATAAATTTAATATATATATATATATATATACTCAATGCTGCGTAGAATAACTACTATCAAACAAACTTGAAATTGTGTGTAACACGATCCGGGATTAGTGTTGCATATACTACAAGCTAATACAGTGTTGTGTATAGCGCAAGATAATCTTGGGGTATCATAAAACACAAGACATAAAATTAATTAAAAAGAATACTTCACATAAAATCTCGGGGTGTTACATTCTACCCCCCTTAAAATGAATTTTGCCCTCAAAATTAATCGGGGTTATAAATGGTTTACTACTTGAAAGTTTCTTTAAAAGAAACCCACATAATAAAAAGGAATACTAAAACTTAATTTTAAAAAGTGATGTATGAAATATAATGGTTACCCAAATTAAATCGTCACTGGGTTTCCACGTAGGAGAAGATAGGTGAAAATATAGATATGGAAGAGAAATCTAACCATCAAGTTCGGATGGTGAGTGGTAGAGAACATGGATATGAAAAAGCCAACAATCACAAAGCCATAAATTTTTGATGATCTAAGGTACCATCAAATTCATCAAATATAAGTGCACTAGGAAAAAAATTTTGGTTTTCAATATCATTTCCCTAAAGTTGAAAAAATTAGAAGAAATACATTCTTGATTTGGAACAATAACACCGTTGGTCGTTCCTTGGACAATTTCCACTTCATATCTTAAAGAAATGAAGTTGAATTTATCATTTGTGAAGTTTTAGCAGATCATGTGATAGAATGATGGGTCATTCCATCCGTCTAAAAGGTTATCAAATAAGTCCATCTATAGTGAGATTAATCATATATGGTTCCTAAAATGGAAATATACTTCATATATCATACTGCTTAATATAATAAAACTAGTTTCTAATTACCAGGGACTTCCTGTAGGCCAGTGGTAGGCGATAAAAGCCTGTCACACTTCAGTTGTGGGTTCTATTCCTACAACCTTGTCCGATGTGACAGTTCGTCTCCTGTCCTGCAGGGTTTTCTTTTTCTAAAACTATACTATCATAACATTTCAGAAATAAAAACAAAAAGTTATAGCTTTAAGCAATACGATATGATTTTCATTCCTACCTTTAGGCTTATCGAAAATACTTCTGTCCGATTACTAGAAATTTCATCTACCGAGCATGTGAATTCCTTCATTTCTCCCCTATATATCATAAGATATATCTTGTTGTTGGTCACATTCCAGACATGTGAATACCTTAATCATGTATTCTCTTGAAACATAAATTACCATAGAACCTTAGTGAAAACATGAATGCTATCAAAAGTTAACACTTTCCACATACCAAAATCCCAAAAATTCTATATACTCAAACCATGATATCACATTTTCCTTACATTATCCATGAGCTCAATAATAATATCAAACATCTCATTATCTCATTATCCCTTCATTAATCGCATATCATCTACTTTTAAAAAAATATCTGAATAACCTTTCATGGTTACCGGTACCATTCAACATATACTTTCAAATACTTTAGGAAAAACAGTAGTGTAACAATCCATAGATGTGTCTTTATTACACAGAACCATTACTTATACAACATAACTCTTGATAAAAATAAATCATTCCACTACCTTCTTAAACTATTGATTGATCTTGAACAATTATTTCATCTCACATATCATTTGAGGTCTCTTCTTCATCATCAGCATAAATACTACCCATACAACCATGCTGGTTCTCTTCATGAGACTTTTCCTTAGGGAATTTGTTTTCATAATTCCCATACATTCCACATTTAAAACATTTAATCGTTATTGATGTCGAAGTAATACCATTATCCTTGCCCATGGTTTTAACTGAACATTTTCTTTTACAATTACTTGCTTTGTGTCCTTCTTTTCCACACCCAAAATCATCTTCCAGTTCCTTTGAAACATTCTCTTTGATGCCTCTTCCTACATGATTTACATGACGGAAATTGAACTTTCTTTACTCTATGATCATTATGAAACTCCATATGTCTCTTATTAGTCGAGTCAGGAAACATACCAAAGTTGATATTATTGATCATATTATAAGATTGATGATTAGGCATAATAACGATGGTTGGACTTCCAAATCCTGTTTCATTCAGTTGCTCGTGAAGAATATATTTCCATTTTCCATCATATCCTCCATTATCATGAATCTTCCCATTTCTAGCCGTTTTCTAAAAGCCAAAAAGAATAGTGTGAGAGGAAAAAATCATGATAGGAAAACACCATAATAAAGGGTGATTACCTTCAATATATAACTTCTTAGTTTTAATTCTAAGATCGCTACCATAATTCTAGGACTATAACCTATATGTATAGTTAACCTTAGAGAAATCCCTAGACATACCTTATAAATATCTCTAGGGATTTCACAAAATTTTTCGCATCCTAGTTTCCAAAGGTTAACTAATCCTTTCATCTGATACCAACTATAGAGACCCAAAACCTGACATACATGGACATTACATTACTTTTTCAAAATACTTAATACATGAAAAAAACAGACACACAAGGATCGTAATAGTTTAGTGTCTTTGGAAAAATTGAACATAATCTTCTAATCTTGGTGAAATATCTTCAACATCTCCCATAAAGATCTTCCCTTTTTTTCTTACCTAAAACCTTTATTTATATCCTGGGGAAAATAAAACATATAAAGGGTGATCTCAAATGCTCAGTAAGGGTACGCATGGAGAAAATAAACAAACCATATACATTTGAAATTCAAAACATGAACATAATATTTAAACATCAAATTCTTGAGCAATGACATAAAACATGGAAGTACATAAGGCATAGATCATAATGGAATATAAATCATGATAAAATTGAATGGGAATAAAAAATGTAATTATGGAAAAACATTAATCACGTGATATGATTTTCGTAGTAGCCAAGGCATTGCGTCCAAGACCATCTTAGTGGACAAAGTCCCTTTCTAAATCGAGTTCACTCCTCACTTCAGTCCTGTAACACTGAACCAGATTAACTTACCGTTCCAGCCATGTCTATCTCATGAGATATAAATCTTTACCAAATGGATTTGAGGGAGATATATGTCCCACCCATATCATAATGAAATCTTTATTACTGGTTCCACAACATTAACATAAATCATTCATCATAACCCAATGACTAAAATGTGTTTCATAAACCTCATCCCGTCATAACATAATCCATATAAAAAAATAGATATCATTTAATCATAAGAAAAGTGAAACCATGTAAATCATAGAGACATTATACCCGAAACACACACATATGAAATAATTTCATCTTATATGTAAAATAGTTTTGACATAACACTTGAAAAGAATTATTGAGGAAAATATCATTTCTTCTTCAAAATCATTTTCTTTTCACAAAATGACATGCAATTTTAAAAGAAATGATTTTTTTTGAAATTAATCATTAAATATTTTGCTAGATTATTCATGGAAATAAGGCGTTATGAAACTGTAAGAATCTGTTCATGCCGTATAAGTTAAAAAAACATTCTCCTCATACTTTTGTCGGAAAAGTCAAAAATTACCTCGTATGGTAAAAAAATGAAATATTCCTTTCATAACATGAGGTAAAAGAAAAAAATGGGCAAAAAGAACTTTAAACATACATGAAAACACTTTTATAAAACATGGACATGGGTGATAACAATAACCCTAGTAAATACTTACAAAAAACAATATCGGTTAAGAACGTGATTGGAATAATTATCCCTTAACCTTAGGTTCGATATGCTTCGTACGTATCTGAACCTCCTTTATAATGATTTAAATAATGTAATTGAATTATTATATAATCATTTTCATTGTTATGATTTCATATATGGTTCACTTATGACTTTATATTACTCGTTATTTTGTAAATTAATGTTAAAGTAACATTTTTGGTAAAATCGTTTCATTTATCATCCGTGTTTGGACTTTTAATTATTAATATGATTACTCAGATCATGATTACTTAATTAAAGAATATAAAACATGATTTATATATAATATATAGTCAGAATATACATATATATAATAGATCGAAAAATGGAATGAAATACACCATTCATGGAGACGGTAGGCCGTACGTATGCATGAACGTTGTTTTCGTTTCCTTATTGAATTGAACAGAATTAAGTAGATGACATACATATATATATACATAAATACAGTAGCATTATTATGTAATATATATCATGAATACTTATTATATATACTTTATAATCATTCTTTAATTATAAACATGGAAAATGAATCTCATCACGTCGTGGATACGGTAATCCGTACGTACACACGAGTGATGATATCGTTCCCATATTTATTGAATGGAATTGGAGTGAAGGATATAAAATATTAGAATTCTTATGATGTTATAATAGTCATATTTATTTATTATTTGCAACATTATACCCATCCAAGGAAGGTGGTGGGGGAAAAACAGATTACACCACGGCGTGGAGACGGTATTCCATACATACACACGCGCGGTGATTTCATTTTCATTAGAATGGATAGAAGGTGAAACAGGGTTGTTTCATATTTATAATAACATATAAATATATTAATGATACTTATGTCATTAACTCATAATTAAACAACTAAATAAGAATAAGTAGAGGAAGAAATAAATTTGAAAGAATTGGTGACGACTATTACCTCTTCTTCGACACGCCTCTTTGAAACCTCCTCTTAGGGAACTAAAATTTGTCGTTGAATAAGACCAGGAACTCTATTATGTTTCTAAGGAGGTTTATAAGGGAAATGGGTTGGGGTTAGTCGAGCTTCAAGGAAAAAAAGGGTGTGAAGAGAAGAGGGAAGGGGTGCCCTTTTTATAAGGGAGGAGAGGGGCACCTTTGGAATTATAAAAAAATATTAATTTATAATAAATTCAAACCCCACATATAAACTTAGAAAATGACTCAAATCAGAATATTAGATGAGATAGGGTTGAAATATCATCAACCAATAAAATTTATACATGTTTTTAATTTATTTTAAACATTATCAACTTGATTTATCTTTATTTAATCTATTTAATTTTATTTGTGGTAATAAGATTATAAATTTTTAATTGTTATAAATAATTACTTATGTGTTTTGAATTGTCTATAATTGGATAATTTATGACATTTTGGACCATATAAATTTTAATTTATTATTTTTAAATATTTTTGTAATTTTTAAACAATTTTATATTATGTTATTTTTATAAAATAACAATAATGTCAATTTTGACACTATTCATTTATTTGAATTTTAAAAAAATACTCACAAAAGATATGTTAGAACTAAAATCATTAATATATTATTAACATGTCATATTTATCTAGAAAATTAGTGGAGAACATTAAATAGTTCATATAATATTTATTTTAATATTTCCAAAACCTTTTATTTGGTATATCTCTTTATAAAATAATTACTACAACATTTTTGTATAATTATTTAATATACTTATTTGTTACATAAAAATTTAAAATAAAATCTTATGATGAAGATAAATATAATAAATTTCATAATAATATTCTTAATTGAATTTATAATCTTAAAATCAGAACATTTAAAGTCTTATATTTATTAAATTATGAAGGTTACATCTTTGACATCATTTAAAATAATATAATATAAATTTCATAATCAGTTTTATAAGGATCAAAATGGTCTAAAAATCTACCCTTTGATGATTAGGGTATAGATATAATCAACCAATAATGTTTGGTCAAGTTTATGGTCCTTTTGATAGGTATTGTTATTTTAATAAAAACTATATTATGGATTTTTCACTAAATAAACAATTTCTGCATCACTATTGTGTCACCATTAATGAAAATTATTTAATCCCTAAAAATTCTAAATAAATCCTCATGATGTAGATAATTTTGTTATATTTTTGTAGAAAATTCATGTTCGAATTTTCATGAAGTTTATCACTAAATTTATATTATTATACTTATAAGATTTAAGAGAGTGACATGTTGTCACTTTCTTTGCTTTTAATCAAATTATTTTCATGGTAAAAAGTCCATAAAATGAATCAAATCCGACCCTTAGGTGATATGGGTCTACCTTTAGTCATACAATATAATTTTGGCATGTGTTAGGGTAATTTTATAATCTTAGGTTTACTCTTAATTACCTGATTTATCTTTAACTGAAGTAAAACAGAATTACCATAGTTACTATTCATAGTGCCCAAAAATAAAAAGTACCATATTAATATAATTTGGACCTACTGATTCTAAATATGGAATCCATTTGTCCAAAATCAAAACACAGAATTTGCAGTAATTAATTTAAAATTAATCCCTCTATTAAGAAAATGAGTTTTAAAAGTTAAAACATTGCAAAAGATTGAAATGATTTTACCTATGAATTCAATGTAAAATAAATTCTAATGACATAAATTATATTAAATGGTAATAATATATTATATTTATACATTAAAATCATTAAATATTATAATTTAACCATATAAATTATTATGATGAAAAAATTTGTTTTTAATTAAAATATAGCGTGTTTTTACTTTTCATTAAAATTTGAAAGTTATCAGAATAATATGAAAAATTTATACAAAGTAAATTTTAAAATCTTGATTACAAAGAAGAATTTTATTTTTTCAAATTGAATTTATAAACATGTCAAAAACTATATTTAAAGTGGGTGCACCATCAAAAGGCGGAAAAACTGCATTTTTTTGAAAAATAAATATTTTACCAGAAATATTTATTTCGTTCTTATACCATGTTCTAGAAAATGTTTAAGATGAATAATAATGTTATAAAATAAAAAATTTAGTTATTAATATTCATAACGTCTAGTTCATAATAATATTATAATAATATATCATTGTTTAGTGAAACCCGGTATTGGGTACAACACACGCTATCGAGGAAGGTCGCGATTGCGTGTAATTCAAGCCATGTCAGGGTTGTGTGTAGTGCACGACTCCTTTGTTGTTGCGTATAAATAAATCCAACCATATTTGATTAATACATTGAATATATATATTTATATATACTCAATGTTGCGTAGAATAAATACTATCAAACATACTTGAAATTGTGTGTAACACGATCCAATATTAGTGTTGCATATACTCCAAGCTAATACGGTGTTGTGTATAGCGCAAGATAATCTCGGGGTATCATACAACAGAAGACATAAAATAAATTAAAAATAATACTTCTCATAAAATATCGGGGTGTTACACATGATTTGGTATATCCCCTATGATTCCATGATTTTTATTAGGCCCCTCTTACAAAGATGAGTGATGTTGTGGCTATAAGTATCCTAATTTGGATTTTATTCTGCTATTTTTGAGAATTTTAGAACCTCACACATGATTTTAAAGACTATTATATTCATTTTAAATGATATATATGTATAAGTAGAATAAAAACCGTTTTCTATTTTCTATGATATCTATTCATGGTGCTACCATAACAATCACTGGGTGTCTTATTCCTTGCAAGGATAACCACTATTACACCTTCAAGCCTCTCCTAATTTCCACTTCAACCATAATCAAGCACATGTATGCTTCAATTAATGTCACACCACACCAATAGTTTCCTCAAACAAAACCAAAAAATCCATAAGGTACTTTTGATAATAGTTCACCAGGTTAAAAATAAATGATAATTATGTAATTATACAAATATTTTATTCTGGGAAAAAATTATTTGAAATTTATTAAATATCTATATTTTCACACTACAAACCCTTACCATATAGAAATTCTATAACCTCATACCTTATCAACATACTATACCCATAAATTATAATATAATACCTTGAACACATAAAACTACCTCAAACCATAGCCACATTCAATAAGTTTTACAAATACTACCACTACCTTGGAATAAAAATAATAATAATAGGGGAAATTTATCATTACATTCCCACTATATCATAGATTTTATATTTTATCTCAGTACCACAAATATTATATGGGAATCAATAAAAATTTATTATTATGTAGGACATAAGTAAATAACAAAACAATATTTATAACCCTATACAGTCACTCAAAAATTTATCCTATGTTCAACATTATATTGTTCCACATATATAATGACCATTTAATTAACACATCCCAACCAAAAAAATAATACTTCTACCTCTATCTATACAATATTCCAACAAAACATCATTATACCTTAAAAATAAATTCATCACATTATTCCCTCAAAATTATAATTAATTAATAATTATATACATTCTGTTATTAATATTTATAAAATAATATAAATTCCTCATTTCATTTAATAAATTCATGATATTAGTGGTTATGAGCCATTTAAAGTAATAAATATACTATATGACTTTAATTCCATTAGTCTAATTATCATATATAGAATAACCAACAAAAAAATAAAAAATATAATCATTTTCTCTATATGTAAAATTGAAACATACATAATGGGTTTGAAAAATACAATGAAAATTAACATAATTTCAATTAATATAGAATGATATATTGATTATAATGATGATTAGATCTTCATTTTTCTATTAAATCCTTAGTTTATTATTATGGGTTCTTTAGTGGGAATATAGGTCCATTAAGCCATCATCTCTATAAATACTAAAAGGATACTTTTCAGACACAATAGAGATCATAACCTTGGGTTGATCCTATTGAACATATCCACCCACATAAATAGAAGGAGATTAGGATTGAAAATCTTAGATAGGAAGCAGTTACTATGAAATACCATTTCCTTCATTGTTCACAATTTAATAGGATGTATATGTATAATTTTAGGGGTCCCTTCATCACCTCTACTATTATTCCTCACAATTTCATGAACTATGTCTTTCAAAAAGGCTAACGGAGAAGGATAATGGGATTTTATATTTTAATTATCAAGGGTATTATCATCATTCATTTTTATAGGGGATTTCCTTTCCAATCCCCATCATTCAACAACTAGTAAGGAAAAATTGTGGAGCTCGAATAATATAAGTTGTAAATTTTAATTAGGTTGCTAATTTTTTGAAGATGATATAACAAGGTGAATGGTATAGGATATTAAGTGGAATTTTTATTTATTTATAATATTTATGATGATATTTATTTTCTTTTCATTCTTGGGATTTCTTAAATTGGGATTCTATTGTTTTACATTCAATGGCACTTCATCTTGACCAAATATTTGTGGTCATTACTTATATGATTTTAGAAAGTGGAGGTCAAATGTACCCACCAATCACAGATAGAGAATATTCTAAATAAATTTTCATATCTTATGTGTTTTATTAGACTCCCCTTCTTATCAATGTTGATTCATATATGTCTAGGGTGGAGAATGGAGATAAAAACCTCTATATAAAGGAAATATATATTACTATTTCATGAAAAATTTTAGTTTTTTAATATACAGGATATAAGTAAACTAATTTACATTCATTTAGGATAGTATAAATTTTCACATGGAGTGGAATAATAATTTGATGAATCCACATATATTATTTCATAAAATACTTGTGTATGTGAACACCAAGCATCCGTTAAAAATGTTAAACAGATTATCATTGTAGATTAATACATCTAATGACCATACTTTTGGTAAAATCAATGTTTATGAAATATTAACACTTATATGGAAGGATCTGGGTCACCTAAAATCACTGAATATTAAAATATTTATACATCATTCATATATACGATAGAAATTTTTTGTCTAGGAGGATACAAGTTTAACATGTAACTATTGGTCCATGATGAGGAATTCATTTATTCACAAAAATTGATGTTGAAAAAAAATAATTTGTAACATTTAAAATAATGTTATTCCTTTGAGGAGATGTGTCAAAGAGGGATTAATGTATCAATTATATTAGTTATCATAGCGAATAAAAATTATTCTAATTCTAATTAAAAATAAGATAAGGGAATCATTTGACTAAAATTTCATAAGGGAGGACCATTTTGACATTGAAAGGGTGTTGACAAAAAATATTTTGACAACATGTATTGGTGAAAAAACCCAATAAAGTTTCACCACCTTCTACCTCATGATTTTAAAGAAACATTGAATCTATATGAATATTAATCAATGTTTCCATATATTGGGTCCATAAAGCTCCTCACATTTTTTCAATAACATTACATCATTAAATTAAATTTGAATATAATGAATATTATATTCATATAACATCCCACCCTCTTCATTGGATTGAGAAGGTGTAAAGGCATTACTTGGATTTAAGAGTTATCTAGAAGATGCCTAAGGCTAGAAATAAATGATAAGGTCTTTTTGAATTGATAGGGGATGATTTTTCCTTTTAAAATAAAAAAACCCAACCAAACATTCCATAACTAATAAAACACTACATGATTCATGAAAACCATATAAAAGTACTCAGGGAAATACCATAGATATCAGGAGAAATCAACAAATGAGTACCACAATATAAGACTCCAAAACATTAAAGTAAATAGTGGAAGTTAAAACTAGAAAAATATCAAAGACTCCAAGACATGCCTTTATAGATCCCAATATGATCCATGCTCCAAATCCAAAAAAGACATAGTATCATGATGCACCAATAAATAATTGTGATACATCACCCTTTCATTTTTCTGGATAAAAAATATATTCAAAATAACCAATTTTCCAAAGAAGGGGTGAGTAATGAAACTCGGTAGGATTTCCCCCAAATTATTTCCCTACTCACGCCAGAAGGATAAACCAAGATAACATATTTATATTAAAAAATTTATGTAAAGAAAATTTAATATAGTTTATAAATTGATAACTAATCCAAATATTTTCATAAAAAAACAGTTTTCTCTTATAAAATAGTTTACAGGGAAAAATTAAATATTCCATTCCATCAATTTCATGAATTAAATTAGAATTTCCCATTATAAACCACTTAGCCGCACACACCAACACACAAAATCTTAGGGTTTCTATTGACGGTGGAGCTTCATGTCCATAACCCATCCCTTTTTTGGTCATACTTCATGACCAAGGTCTATCCCAATCAACTCACACTTAACCAATTAATCCAACCAGACTTAGCCAAAATAACATTTTCCAACCCAATTAAACAATTTCAATAAAAATTCAATTTTATTGAATACCATACCGAATTTTTTTTAATAAAATCAACATGATTATTGAAAATGATTTTCTATGCATAAAAAAATAAAAATGTCAAAATCACAATTTTAAAGTCAATTTACCAATTTTACATTCCTTCAAAACACTAATATTTCACAATTCTAAAAAACAATCACCATAGAAGGTTTCTATCAATCATTTTTCAAAAAATACCTTTTTTAAAAAACAATATATATGAAATTAATCCTAAATTTTCTAAATATATGAGTCAAGAGTGAACCCACCTACCTAGAGATTTATGGAGAAAATGAAGACTGACACTAAAGCACCATGGAAACGAGGTCGAATTTCAAAAAACCCACATTTGATCTATTCCCCAATAATCAAAAGGCCAAATATAATCATGATAGTAACCAAAAAACCTTATATAAATACATAGTGGAACTAGATCTATGAAACTGAGAGATAAAGAGAAGTAGATCTAAGAAAAACCACTAAAAACTACCATAAACGAAGGCTTACCCTGAGAATCTAGATCCAAAACACCGAGAAACCCCTTTATATCACATCCAAATTGATGGTCAAGGGTCTAAAATCTATTCCGAGGATGAATATTTAAGTTAGGGATAAAATAGAATAGAAATAGGTGTTAAAATCTAATCATTACCATGATACACTTTTTGCAGATCCTGTTTTTAAAACATGCATGGTTAGTCACACAGTTTGGAAAACTATGATCTAATCTTGTTCCAAACATTTTCTTAATAAGAACCTCTCATGGTTTCCCCACATGGTTAGACAAGCTATGCACTGATCTTGTAAAATCTCACTACACTATTTTTTAAGGATTCTCCTAAGGGTCCACTCGGTTTTGGAAAACGTGAACCCAACCATGTGACTTCTCCTTTTCCCATGTCTCATTGTACATAGTTTCCTATATTAGCTGCATAGTTTCCACTAGCTCTGAATCAGTCGTTCACCTTTATAAAATAACCAAAAAAATTCCAAAAAGGATTCCAAACCCTCCCAAGCTCCACCCAAACACTTTACATATACAAAAATATTAATTAATGGGTGATAATTGAAACTGAGGGGTTGTAGATTCTCCCCATCATTGGACATTCCATCCCAAGAAAGTAGATAACCCAAATTTCTATGAGAATGTTCTATAAATAAATCTATTATTTACTTCTCCAATTCCAATTTCTCTTCCTAAATCTGTCTGTTTTTCCTCATAAATCATACAAGTCTTATAGTTTGACCGTGCATGACTTTAAATTTCATATCCACAATCTTCACTATAACATGAACCTACAACGAATATAGATTTAGGTCATTATGATTCCATCAAATTACATGTTCAAAATTAAGATGATACAAGTTCAACTAAGATTCAATAAAAAGATTATTTACTGCACTATTATATTAAGGATATAACATTCCATGTTTCCAAAAATGATGATTTCCATGACATAGAGTGATCATAAAGAATACATTATCACTCACCCTGACCTAAAATGATGATCAATGCTGATCCAAATAAAATTTATAATGACTCTGTGTTGCCTCTATCTGTTTCCTAACTAATGGAGTCTTCTTCATTATTTCATTGAAAATACCATCCTAACAAGTGAAGTATCACATGTTTCCACCCATAAATTCGGGGAATGACTTGGACACCCATAAAATTATTCAAAATTATCCATATGTATCAAGGAATGGTAATTGATGTTTTAACATAACTCTAGTAATGGAACATTATCTTCCCATGAGCCACCCAAATCCATTACAAAAGCCTTCAATAATTATTTTAACGTTTATATCATCCTTTTTATTTTCCATCCGTATGAGCATTATACGCCGTACTCATAGTCAACAGATTCGAAATATATTTCAATTTTGATTTCCAAAAATGATATGTAAACCTTAGATCAATTTTTGACACTATCAAAACTAGAATGTTTTACCTATTTACCACCTATCGTAAATTGATTTTTGAAAACACCTCCATCAAATTAGATTCTTTAATAAGAATTAAATGTGCTAACTTTGTGAGCTAATAGACTATCACCTGTATAGACTCATGTTTCCAAACCCTCTCTATGGGACTTATTACAAAGTCCATTACTATATGCTCACATTTTTAAATAGGAATTGGTATAGACTGTAACATAACTATTGTTATCTAATGATATTATTTAACCTATTGACAAGTTAACCATCTAAAAATAATCTCATCCAATTTAATTTTCATTCCAAACTACCAAATATGTGTTTTCAATTACCTTTGAATCTTCTGTATTCTAGGATGAACATCCCATATTCAATTTAGGTAAGAAAGAATAATTTTTTCTAAGAATACATATGTTTTCCCATCCTATTTCTAAGTCACAAAGCTGAATTTCCATCCAAATTTTATCTCTCAATGGTATCCCCACCATTTATTTTTGGCCCCTTTGAAACACATTTTGAATCAGATGTCTGATCCAACTTTGTTTTCTCTACCAAATCTAGAATGAATGAAACATGAAATGAAACTAAAACTTCACCTCAGTCGTCACTTTCTATGATCATGTTAGCTAGGACTAATATCTACTTCCACTAATCTAAAGCTTATTTTCCCAACTAATCTTATGAATTTCTTCTTAATTCAACTACCACCGAATTCCCATTACCTGGTGTATAAATATAATCAATGTTGAAAATTAAGATATATTCAATCCATATTCCTTTTCTCGGGTTCAAATCTGATTATGAGAAAACATGCTTCAAGCTCTTCTGATCTGTAAACACGTTGAATTTATCTCCAAATTGGTAATGATTCCATTTATAAAAAGAATGAACTATGGAAGAAAACTCAAAATCAATAATTGGGGAATTATTATCATTAAATGATAACTATATTGATCAATAAACACAAATATGGTCTCCATGTATGATAAAAAATCCCAAACTAGATCTTAAATCATCACCACACACCACATAACCTTGCATTGATTTCATCAAAATCACTATTGGCGTTGATGTATGGTGAACATTATACTCTTAAAAATACTTATAAAACTCCACTTTCCATTGAAATGGATCATTTTTTTATCAAATCTATTACAGGTATAGATAGTCATTATAAATCATGAGTAATGCATTAGTAATACCCAACTAGGCTAAGGTAACTTTGTATCTCAAAGACATTATTTAGTAGTTTTCAGAGATAATTGAATCTATCTTCACTAGAACAACATAATTACCTTTTTAATAGATACCATGGCCATGTAAACAAACCTATTGTATCCAAAAATCACACTTTGAGAAGTTAGAATCTATAAGATGATCTTGAAATATTCCCAGCATTGTCGCCAGGTGTTTCCCATGACCCTCTCTTGTCCCTAAATATAAAAATATGCCATCTACAAAAACCAACATAAAAAATCCAAACACCTCTAAAATATCATAATATTCAATTCTATATTGAATACTTCTTCCATGGTAATACTTTAATGAATAAGGACATACTTTTAATGATCATATCTATCCTTGGAAGTAGTCTTCTGAATATGCCACTTCCAAACTCACAATTGATGATGTCTTGATCACAAGACAATTTTTGAGAACCATTTTGATCTCTTATATTGATCAAATAGATCATAAATATGTAAAAGTGGATACCTAATCTTTATCATTACATGGTTAAGATGATGATAATCCATAAAAACCATAAAGTTCCATATAGCTTTTGGACAGATAAGACCAGTTCTACACATAGAGATGATCTCAATAGAATGAACCCTTTTCTTTCCAGTTCCTCCAATTTCACTTTATGTTCCATTAATTCAATTGGTTTCATTGGAAAAATAGACAGGGAAATAGGATTTTTCCCCATTATTAAATCATTTTTAAACTCCACTTCCCTTATATGTGGGAACCATGAAATTGTTTTTGGAAAATAATTAGGAAACTGATAAACAACCCTTGGAAAACAACTATTCTCGATCACTTACATCAATGAAAAATTCAAATCCACCAACCAGTATATGATCATTCCCACCACTGGTTCCAACATGCTCTTTTAATTTACCATTACATTCTGGTATCCTCCAAATAGATGCTCGATGCCATTATGTATCCTAGAACTTACTCTCCATGTGTAACAGTTGATGTGATCTCTGAACATCATCATCCAATATATACTAAGAATTATGTCACAGGAATGAATATCTAGAATTGTGAAATCTAATATCAACATATATCCATCAACACTTATAAAAAATTCTCTACACATAATGGCATGATGTTCTCTTTTACCAAGATGATTTAGAAATTTTAACATCGAAGGCATCATCTTAACTTCTCAATATAGAAAATAATCCTGAAGATAAGAAATAATAGAATGGTATGCAGCTATATTAAAAAAATAATTCATGAGGGTAGAATTTAAAATAATCATACCTCATATATTTGATGTTCTCGACTCATCATATACCATAACATGACCATCTCTGTATAATTTATTACTCATGGAACATTGTTCCTTGTTTCCCTATTGATATTATCTTATTGATGTGTCATGGAATTTGTAGAATCACCATGGAAAGATCTTTTCTATTGATTAGAGGTATTATTTTACCCTCATCTCATAGAAGAATAAGACGTCTACAACACATTATAAGTGTCTCTAGAAACCGAATTCGAACCACTACGACAATAGTGATGATGATTCCCCACCCAATGGAAAATGTTTCATGCTCAAGGTTGTGTCACACACTCTCGCTTCATCTGACTAAGAGAACTAGATTGGAAACATCCTAGATTTCTCGTAGGTTTCATTTGAAGGTTTACCAATCCAACTATTTGACTATGATTCATTATCCCACCTTGTAAATAGGTGTCTCCCTTTTTCTTATTTCCATAATTAGTGTTCCCACCATGTCTTATAAGAATCAACACAATTCTTCCAGCCATAACTCCCAAGATGTCCCATTATACCATCATTTCCCTATTTACCATATATTTATAATTCATTATACAAATTATGAAAATCATCAAGCGTGTTTACCGCCTAATCACCAGATTAAAAGATTCATTCCTTCAAAGATTCACAAGCAGAAACATCTAGTGAAAAGTAGACTAAATTAATGAATTTAGATGCATACTCTTTCACTGTAGGTTTATCCTACTTGAAGTTGAATAAATTACTTATTCTGATGATTTTGAATGTATAAGGGTATAATTGTTTGTTAAAAAATTACTCAAAATCCTTCCAACCAATTCCTTACTCTAATTTATCATGAACATATAAATCCCTCAAATTGCATTCCAGATCATCTGGTATATATGTTTACATATTGAATTTTATATCTACTACTTTGCCAAGTAAATCTATGATATTATTCACTCTATTTATCAACACCTATTCCTTCTATGGTTCTAAATCACCTTGAAAAATTAGTGGATTATACTTTTAGAATTAAAGAAAATAAATATATTTCCTTTTTTGATCCCTAATATTCCCTATATACACAACTTGAAATGCGTGGACTATAATTTGAACCAGATTTTGGTTTACTTGTCGATCAGGTGAAAACACATTCTCAGTAGCTTCCTTTGGTTTTTTATACTATATCTATCTCATTCTATTTACTATATAGATAAAAAATTCCATAAGTCTCACTCTTTGGAAACTAAAGGCTTAATAATTTAAAAATTCCATCACACAAAAATGATATTACAATTTTTATTAGCTTCTCCAAAACACTTATGTACCCAACTATCCAGTAACTTGACGTTCAACATAAATGGTATAACTATATTTTTTATGATCCTCAATTTAATGCATGATAATCCTACTCTTTTCTACCATCCCAAGTTGAGGAATTAACCATAATGAATTTAAATTCATGACCAAAATGAATGATTACCTTTTTTTAGTAAAGGACAGAACAAGATGATACCACTTGTAACATCCCACATCTTCTAATGGGATTGAGAATGTGGAAAAAAATTACTTGGAAATATGAGATATCTCTAAGATTCCAAAGGCTAGAAATAAATTCCGTGGGATTTATTAATTGATGGTAAAAAATTTCCTTTTTAAAATAAAACTTCTAATAAAAAAATTACATACAAAATAAATAACTACATGATAAATGATAATCATATAAAATAACTCAACATAATAACAATGATATAAAAACCAAACTAGAAAATAATACCATAGTGGATTAGTAAAAAATCTAATTAAACATCATAAGAAAAAACCCAACATAATCTATAAGACTCCAAGAAAATAATCCACATCTCCCAACATGCTCCATTCACCAACTCCCAAAAATAATCCAAGTATCATGATTCATTAGTAAATAAGTGTTTTAATTTACCATTTCTTATGTCTTGGTAAACAATATATAAAAAATCACCAAGGTTCCAATGTAGGGGTGTGTAATGAAAATCAGTAGGGTTTCCCCAAATGAATTCCTTACCCAATCCACTAGGATAGATTAAGTTACCACATTTTTATAAAATAATTTATATAAAAACCATTTAAAATAGTTCAATAATTGATAACCAATCAAAAAAATTCTATACCAAAATATTTTTATAAAATAAACTATTTTCTAGGGAATGAAACCAAACAAGTCAGTCTAACCATTTCAAGAATTCAATTGGGATAACCCATTCCAAATAATATAGCCACACCCACCCACACACACAATATTTCTGATAGCATTGATGGTTGATATTCACACCCCTAACTATCCCATACATTGTGGTACTTCACAACCAATATCCACCCCATTAAACTAATGCTAAACCAATTAATCCAATATAAACAGGAAAATATAACTTTTTCAATAACAATTCAACCATTTCAATTTAAAAACATTTTTATTGAAAACCATAAAAACAATTCATTTCTATAAAATCAACATTTTTTTGGAATTTATTTTCAATGAATTTACAATAAATAACTATTTAAAATTAATCATTTTAAAATGAAGATACCATATTCAATTTCCACCATTCATACAACGGCACGAAGGCCTTTAAATTTTATATTATTTCAAAAGAAACATGAACATTAACCCCCTTTTAAGGGAAGAAGGGTGGGGGGAACCCAAGAAATCATCGACTTAAAACAATTCACGACCCAAAGGTCTAGCAAGAAAAACGAAACTGACACATGTAGCTACCTCTCCCCAGCATATGAACATGGAAAAGCACTCCACCATTGCAAGTATTAACAGCAAGATAGTGTCCTATGTCAAAGCATAGGCCCGATCCGATGACTGTCGTCATACCCTCTCAACAACCCAATCCGAAAAAAAACATTAATGATGAAGAGAAGCTCTGGAAAACCTATTATGGGGTCTAATCCATGGGCCGAGTCTTGCTGCATCACCATACCGACATACCTTGCAATAAAAAACCATTCTCCCTTTCAAAATGACCATTCCAAGTGCCACAATAAAAGATCATCCTAGACCAACACCACTGCCCTCCTAAAACCCCCAATCCACTATAGTCACAAAAGCCCAAAAGGAAACCCAAGAGGCACAAGAATAGGCCATCGTCACCTTGGACTGGGTGGACCAACCTTGCACCAAGAGGGCTCCACTGTTGAGGGGATTAGGGTCATCCTGAAATAGAAGCGCCACAGTGGGCATGAGTCTTCTCTGATCAGAACCACAAATTTACCCTTATCATATTTCGAATCCTCACAACAATGAGAATAACATCACTAAAATGTAGAGAATAGACAACGAGATCGAACCAGAACAAACAACAACGGATCCAGCATAGGAAAAACAAATCACAACATACCAAATCACACCATACCAAAATATAATGTTTAAAACCAAAGAAGCCGCAACCCAATACCTCCCCCCTCCAAAGCAATATAGATCTGACCAGAGACCCGCAATTGATCACATAAGATGATCCATGAAACCTAGGCCACCCAACGAATCTGGAGAGCACGTACCCAACCTCTGAGATAACCTGGCACCTGATGAAGCTGGATGAAGCAACCTAGTTTCAAATCCAATCGCACACCAAACCTCATTGTCAATGGAGAGGGATGAGCCACGACACACTGACACACCGCGGTTGCACCAAACGATATCCAACCGCACCGAGAAACAATGAGCAACAATGTCGTACCATTGTCATGCTAGATGATATCCAAGCCGCACTACTGAAGCCTATGTCGTTGATACAAGGGACGAACCATGTCGGGTCGAATGCACGAGGCACAATGATGCCCATGCCAGACCGAAACCAGATGAAAAATTTATGAGCAAAGCTAATACGGAGGGGGAAGAGGGGAAACTGGAACTTAGAGAAACCCTAGTCGCCACAGTTTGGGAGACACTCTTCTCAGAGGCTCTCTTGATTTTATTTTATATATACTTTCCACAAAATAAATAGGTTTATAGAATTACATAAACCCTTACCAGAGAAGGCTTCCATCAATCATTGTAATAAAAATAACAATGAATTTTCAACAAAAAATTCAATTAGAACATAATATTTTATGCTCGAAATAGGGGAGTCAAGAGTGAATCCACCTACCATAGGATTTTTGAAAAACAAAACTAAAATACCAAGGAAAATGATTCGAATATCCAGAGAAAACACCTTAAATATATTCCCCTATTATAAATAAGCACAAATATAATCATTAATAAAATAAAAACAATAAGTCTATCAATAATGAAACTAGATTTAAGAAAACGAGTGGGAGAAGTAGATCTACGAAATATCCCAAAAACCCATAAACAAAGAGTTACTACACGAATTTTACTTTTATACACCACAAAACTCCACCTCATTACATCCAAATCAATGGTGAAAGGTTCCATAGCCTTTAAAAGGAATGATTTTCTTGTTAGGGTTGAAATGGAGAAAAAGAGGTGTTCAATTGTAATCCTGATCTATATCAACTTTTTAAAGATATTGGTTTTAAACTGTGCACTAACAATACACCATAAAATGCCTCAAAGATCACCTCACATAGTTGTCCCTCATGATTTAACAAACTATCTTCCAAACATGAAAAATATCACTCTCTCACCTTTGACAATTTCTCCAAGTTGGCTACATGGATTGGACAAACAATGTGCCATACCACATGAATTTCCTTTATCCCCTGTCTCATTATGCATGGTTTCATTTTGGAGTTTAATTGTTTACACTAACTATGAACCAACCGTTCACCTTTATAAAATCACAAAAAACATTCCAAAAGGATTATAAAGCCTCCCAAAATTCAACCATACACATTACATACTTCAAAAAGCTAATGAATGGGTTTCTTGAAACCACTAGTTCTATAATACATTAACATATATATATATATATATATATATATATATATATTCTATCAGAACAAAATTTATTATTTACACTATTTAATTCTTATCATATCCAATTAATTTTCTTTATTACATTCATTAATTCATTCCATATATATATATATATATATGAGAATTTAAACTTAAATTTAGTTCCACCAAAAACATGTTGTACTACCATGTCCAATAAATCCCAAAAACTACATTACATTACCACTCTTATATTTACCACTAATTAAATATTTAAATATAAGTCTCAAAATGAAATAAAATATATAATTTATCCCTATTCCAAAACATATGTAATAGTACACATATTAGTTTAAATAATTAGATTATTAAATAAATATAATAATTTTTTATAACATAAGAAATTTTCTAAAATTATATATATTAGAAATTTATTATGGTTGATTTATTATAATTCTTGTGAGAATTTATTGAACTTTTTTATGTGTACATTTTTTAATAGTTTCAAAAAAATTGAAAAAAATTGATCAATAATAAAATACAATAAAACAAAAGAGTTTTTATAAAAAATTAAATATATGATTATTTGTGTATAAGATGATATATAAAGGATTTATTTTGGAATAACATAAAAAAATCTCTATACTTTTTAATGGGTTCGCTATTATTCACATTCCCAAGGAGAAATTATATTATAATAATTATTTTGTTTAGAATAATCCATGCACTTAATCTATTAATACCACCCTTCTCACCTATTTCCCATTATATGAATTTTTTTTCCGATTTTAAAAATTTATGAAATTAGCTCTATAAATCCACATTAACATGTTGTGGAATCATTATTATAACCAAATGAAAAATCATAATACCCAGAAAAGTATACAAAAGGAGGCATCCCAAAGAGAAATGTAGGAATTGGACATCCTGACTCTTTCATTTTATATCACTAATTACAATTTATTAGATATAATTATAAAAAAATTAAATACCCATTATTAGTATAATAAAATGTAATGATAAAAAATAATTATTTTTACTTTTCCTAAAATCTCTTAAAAATATCATTATCCTTCAGTATTTTTATAACACCTAAGAAAATGATGATATTCTATTTTAACATAAAATATTTTTGGATTGAATAAAAAATGGGATTTTGGTATAATGATAATGTTATAAACCAATTTTTCATGATCCATATTGTATAAGGAAAATAATCATCATACTTATGATGACAAAAATAAACCAGCATATTTAGTTTAATTACATATTAAATGGATTATAAAAATTAATTTAATTTTTAAATATTTTTTAATAGAAAAATATATATAGATAATTGATGTTCATTGAATGATATAAACCAACCAACATTATAGTTATATATCATATGAAACCACTATTCAAATATAATAAACAATAATAATTATAGACATGAATATTTGAAATAATGGATCGAACAATTCCAAACAATTGACATAATAAAAATAAATAAAGTTGTATAAAAATAAATAATGATAAATGTAAAATAATAATTATGATAAAAAATAGTATGTTTATATAAAATCATGTTATTAAATGTTAATTTGTTATTATAGGGATTAATGGAGTATAAATTGTAATTTCTTACTCAATATATGTGGAATCTACCACAGTCTAATATTCTTTTTGATTAGGCTCACGCTATATTTTTTTTTGACAGATAGGCTCACACTATCTTAATAATTATATTCATGATTTATTTTATTTATCTAATGTATATGAATTCAGTTAATTTAATTTTACCTATTAACTTAATTATTTGGGGATATGATTTTATTTCTAGATCCCTCACTAATAATTTATTCATGTCAGCCTCAATAAAGGGAATCCTTTATATATCTTATTTTGGCCTATATATAACTATTATAAAGTCCATTTTATTATAGTATTTTTCAAACCTCATTACATAGTGATATCTATATTCATTTACTACAAGTTTCCTTAAAAACAATTCACTATTATTTTCATTAAATAAATTTTCACCCGTATGATTATTTTTTGATAAAGTGGGTTATTACCAAAATTATTATTTTATTAATTTTAATTATTATCTATTATATGAATTATGAGAACATTATTGAGATAAGATCTAGGGGTATTACATAATAAAGAATTAGGTATTATACCTATATATTGTTGTTCTAAACCTATTTACGAGAATGCGCACTAGGAAAAATTTGTAATAGATAATTTGGGTTACCATTGGAATCCATGAGGTCTACTGCCTTATTTTCTTAAATAATTTTCTATAAGAACAATTTTTTTGGTATAAAAAATTCTATAATTTAATAAAAAATGGACTAATGGAAAAAAATGACTCAAATTAAGTTGATAAGAATTACTATATATTGATTAATTATAGAGTGGAACATATTTTAAAATCAATAAGGATGAAGGTATCTCAACATAGAACATGTTTCAATAATGAGAGTGTTCCATGAATGATAAAATAACATGAATTCCGAAATCATTGATCCTTGATAGCAGTAAAAAATACGTCCTCTATATATAATATCATTGGCTGGATTTTTGAAAGGGTCGATCTTGAGACCTATACCCAATGATTCTTGATAAAACCATAGGACATCACAACCCTCAAAATTGAATTTATAACCATACAATTGTAAAATAGTGAAGGGTTGAAACACATATAAGTGTAAAAGGGTTTTGAGTGACCTTGTTTTTTTCTAAAGAAACCCACTGTTGCTAACAATGGTTTACAATCTTCTTTTTTTTAACTATTACGTTTTATATATTTTTTAAAAATGTAGGGATGAAATACTATTTTTTAAAAAAAATAAATTGAAAAAATCTATGATGAAATAATATATAACAATTTAAGAATAAATAGAATTGAAAAATGTGTAAAACATGACCAAGAAGAAATCTTTAGAAATATAAAATTTAATTCCTGCTAGTTACTTTCTACTATAGAGCAGGAGCTCTATATGAGTTCTACCTTATTATTTTGTTCTAAATTTATGAACCTACAATGAAATGTTTTCAATCACTATAGTGAATACGATCAATTTTTTATTTGATCCAAAGGTCATCACATCCATAAAAATTAAATTTATAAACATAAACTAGTATAATAGTGAATGATTGAACCATAGGGAATGACAAAAATAGATTTGATTTTATAATATTTTCTAAAGCAACCCATTATCGTAAATAGTGGGTAAATATTCTTTGTCACATTTTATTTTTATATATATCATTGAATGTATTAAATATTCATGGCTTATTTTTATAAAAGTAAATTAAAATTAAGATATAATGAAACAATAGTGAGCAATTTTAGAAAAGAATGAATAAAAGATGAGTAAAATATGATCAAGAAGTAAGATTAAGGAATTTAATTATACTGGTTGTAAAGATAACATCGTCACATGAATCTCTATTAAATTCTAAACCTCTAAAGTTAATTGATTAGTCTTTCTCTCTAGTTGATTAATCACATAGTTTATGATTCTTGAATTTCACTGCCCCTAGAATCATCAAACTGTGAAATTAATTGAATTAAAGATACTGGAATAAATATCACCAATTTAATTAGTTATAAATGAATTTTAGATTGGAAAATATGAATCCGTAATATTTTTATCCATAATATCAAAGAGTTTTGAAGTTATGTTCATGATAAAAAACAAATTTTATTTTAGGAATTCTTATTTAATTGCACCAGTTAAATTTTCAACTTTTTTGAGAGAATATGGTGGAGAAGACTAATAAAATAAAAAACAGAAATTTTAATCCCCCAAACTCAATGATTTATACTATGATAATATTCAATACTTCAAAATGAAAAGACACAATTATAGAGTATGAAATAGTAAACAAGGGGGGAAAATCCCCCTTCAATCATAAACTACTACTCTGCTATCAGGAATCTCCGTCTCCAGGTCTCTGTCTCTATGTCTTCTAGATCTGCTATCCGGGTATTGTGATAAAGTATTGAATGGTGAATTGAATGAATTATAGGTTCCCCACACTGATGTGGCCTTTATATTTTTAAGTTCCCATATCATTTTTGAGCGTCAACTTCTATATGCACCGACATAGGTAGGTCCCTTACTGTTTCACCATAGAGATTCTATAATATCCTAAAACTCCATTGAATTGAGTATAACCCTCATAACTACCTCTGCTCCTCTGTTATTCATGAACCTATATATCTTGTTGGGAAAAGTTATTCACATAAAAAAACAAGAATAATGAATAAAATAAAATAATTAAACATTAAAACATATTTATTTGTTTTTTTAATTAAATTTTCAAATAAATTAGTTTATACTTATTTATAATTATTTTTTATTAATTATTTTTATTGGACTATTTAAATATTTTATTTTATTTAATTCTTTAATTAATTATTAATTAATAGATTATTTATTTAATATTATTAATAACAAATAATTATTTTAATTTTTTATTAAATGTTATTAATATTATTAATTTATAATTATTTATTGTTATTTAAAATTATTAATTTGTTAATTACATTTTAGTTTTTATTATTTTTAAGTTATTATAATGATTAATTTACTTTTTAATTTATATTTATTTATTTCGTAATAATATTTTATTATAACAGTTAATTTTTTATTTAGTAATTATTATTATTTATGTTTAAATTTATTTTATTATATACGTTTATTTATTTATATTTTTTCATTCTTATCCCCCATTTCCATATCCAGTGCATAGGGGGGAATGAACTTCTTTGAGAAGCTGGCTCGGCCATAGTTGTGCCTCCCTACTGTGCTCCATTGAAGAGATTCTTTATCTATGGCGACGATATCTCATCATCGATCGACTTCAACCATATTCACTAGCTCAGGTTGATATTTGAATGACATCCAATCTAGTTCTAGTTACATCAGAAGCTACGATGCTCCTCAATCTGCGAATGTGGATCAGTCTATGATGGTGAATGATGAAATGTAGAGCCGACAATGCTCTTTATATTTAGTTCTAGATGCCGCGATAATGCAATTGATTGAAATAGTAGAATTGAGCTCGCATTGAAGTGTAATTGGGTTTCAATATGTTGATGAAATGGTGTGGTGTGGTTGAAATTTGGGTTTTGAATTTCAAATCTATTCTGAGGTTTTATTTTCTTTTGGCGACATGAGAATGGTGGAGTGGTTCCCCGTGAAAAGTTTTGATCCACAATTGCGGTGATGGTAAGTGGTGGACTAATAGTGTGATATATAGTTTGTTGGTGGAACAATGAGATAGTGGAAATGGTGACTTTGAGTCACTGTTGAAGGAAGTCGAATGGTGAGACCATGATACTAGTAGTGTCAATAGAGAAGAAAGATCTAAAGGATAATAAGTGATGCAACATTGGTAGAAGCGATGTTGTCTCAGTGAGATAAGGATAAAGTGACTCAATGGACTCATCATTGGAAGAATTTTAAGTGGTCTAGTATTGAGTAATGGTAGTCATAGTTAATCATGATTTGGCAAGGTAACAAATTTTAGTCACCGTTGGAAATGTTTCAATGGTGATTGATGTAAAATTTGAAATGGGAAATGAGTCACTATAAGTATCTTACCAATAATGAGTTAAATAATTTTAGAAAAGTAAAATGTTGATGGTAAAAAATATTAATGACACCTAAACCTCAATAAATAAAAATTAACAATTAACAAATATAAGTAACACATTTAATAATTAAAGAAAGTATAATTTTAAAAATCAAAATTAATTAAATAAATTAATGGAAGCCCAAAAGAATAAAAATTTTATGATTAAAAAAATACTTCTCAATAATTTTTTAATAACATTAAACTAAAAACTAGAGGCTTAACTAAAATTATAAACTCGAGTTCTAAATCAAAAAAAATAAATGATTAAAAACTCCATACCATAACATTAAAATTAAATTAAAAGTTGAAATCACATTAAATGATTAAATTGATTCGTTAAATATGAAACAAAATTAAATGATTAAACAATAAAAAATAAATTTATTTAATTAAATAAAATGATTAATTGATTAAATGTTGAATGATAAAAAATCCAAATTAAATTGTATTACCAAATTTAATAATAATTAATCATTTTCAATAATAAGATTAATGAAGAAAATTAAATAGAAAAATAAGTAAAACATAAATAATAATATTAAATAATAACATTTTAAGATTGATAATGAAAATTAATTAAAGAAGAAATTAAACAATCAAATTATGAAATTTGAATTAACTAATAATAAAACCAAAATTAATTTAATAAATTATTTAAAACATAATAAAAAGTTGATGAAAATACATATAAATCTATGGCCCTATCAAATTCCCCCACACATAATTATTTATTTACCTTAATCAATTCATGGAATAATTTTATTTTTAATGTATTAAAAGGTTTTTACTAAACAACTCAAGAAGAAGCATCTTAAGAAGTTTATATTCAGATGACCAAAAAATGTATTTATGGATTTTTAAATGGAATGTTTCAAATGAAATCATTCCTAAATTTAATACTTGCTAGGTGATCGAGGAAGCAATAAATCAGCTACTATTGAAAAATATCATGCCACATATATGATGGTGCCTACTGATTTACATCAATTCAGGCCTATGTTCTAAATCTTATAGTGATAAAAGCTTAAAAATATGTGGAATTAAGAATAGAACAAAAGACAATATATACAATGAATTTATACTCAATTGAAAAAGAAAATATTAAAATGATTAATTTTTAAATCACCTTATTGATATAAAATTAATGGATACATACAAATCAAATACCCCCATTTTCATCTTGAATTCAATATTCCCCTTACCTTAATGTACAAATTTTTTACCATTAGAAAATTAATTTTATTTTTACCAGCCATATTTTTAGGCAATGAACTATGCATAACACTTATTCAGATTGAAAATGGATGTAGTTTACAGGAACACACACAATTCCTAAAGTCTTAAAGATTCATTGTAGGTTCCCAAATTCCCATTATACTCTAGTTTGAAAAAAAATTTATGAAAAGTATTTAGGTTGGTTTAATGATGTAAGTAATCATTTAATAATTAAAAAAATGAGTCCCCTATGAAAAGTTAAATCTTTTACTTCCCTAAGGTTATGATTATAACACCATATAGATGTATCCTATATCACACTCAAAGTTAGTTCCTAAATAGAACATTCATAAAAGAACAAGGTAAATTCACTCAGAAATCATTTATCCTCAAAAATTTCTAATTCAAAATAACTCTAAACTAAGAATAATGAAATATAATTATACAAGACTAATTGGAATTACATTGTGAATCCCTAAGAAACAATAATTGTAAAAGATATTTCAAATTTTTTACCATTTTTTGAAGAAAAATTTTAAGGTAGAGTGATTTTATGTGATTCCAATAAGGCACAAAATTGATCAAAGTAGGTTAAACCCCTACCCCACACTTCAAATCAAACCTTTTCCCCAAATTTTAATTTAAAGATAGAGAAGACAACTTGAAAATAAACATCAATTTATAATCTCATTTTAGTAGATTGATGACATGTACACGCGTCTAATGGAAAATAAAAAATAGTTTTTTCCAAAATATTCATATTTTAATACTATAGGTTCACATGAATTTTTCTTTAACATAGTGAAAAAAATGAATTTAAGGTCCAAGAATTAGCATGTAAAACATGAGAGGTAAAATGAATTAGGTGTAAATGTTTAATAGATTAGATTCAATTAAGTTCTAGTAGTGAAGATATTTTATTATCAATGACATTCAGTGTCTATCAAACAAACACATGAAGCATAATTTTTAACATACCATAACACGTAGAATAATGTACAAAAAATACTATAAAGCAGAAATATTTCTACAACACCAACACATGCAGTTTCATTTTTTAGAAAAGTAATATATACAACAATTTTTTTCCCAATAACAAAAATATAAATAGTAAAAATTTCAGTAGAAACATAGTATGCTTCATAATTTTTCCAAGGATTAAAAAATATCAATTATTGCTATTACATTCACACCACCGAGTCACCATTTTGGGGAATCACCTCTAGCAGTGGAATGGTAACTCACAAGAAATAGTGAGTCAAAGACAAACAATTGAATACAGGAACAATGACTTAGTAGTTATTTTTATGGTATATTTTGAAATTCATAAGGAACATAAAAAATATATGCAGAGATTATCATATGGTAGTTCCCAGAATTAATTTTATCTAAAACTGATTTATTAAGGGAATTACACTCATTTTTTATTCCAAAATAATCATACATTGTAATCTAAAAATAAGAACCAGCGAGACGAAGTCATAGATCCTATAGAAAAATGATTTCATGAAAAAAATGAAATATTTTATTCAAAAACAAAACATGTTCAAAAATAAAAACTAAAACAAAGAACGGACCATGTGTTAACTCCCATGAAGCATTTTTTTTTCTGTATTTAGTTATAATTTATTCAAAATTAGTTTTCATGAATAGTGAAGTTGGTCAATTACCTTAGTTATTTTTCACAAAATACTTTAGCTCTCTCACCATTAACAGATATGTTCTTGTTTTCCTCTCCAACAATTTCAAAATCACCATTATTAAGCACTCTAACAATTTTGGCGGGTCCTTACCACTTTGATTTTAGTTTTCCAAGAAAGAGCATATTTCTTGAATTAAAGAGGAAGACCTTTTTTCTAGGTTTAAACACTCTGTTTTGAATAAATAAATTATGAAATATTTTTGACCTCTCTTTATAAATCCGAGAGTTTTCAAAAGACTCTCTATTTATCTCATATAGTTCACATATATCAAGAAATCTCCACTCTCTAACAATCTTGAAATCAAAATTTAAGGCCTTAACTGCCCAATAAAAATTGTTTTGCAGCACCATAGTAATAATAAATTATTTCAAAAATAATATCCTATCTTTTAAAATACTTATTTGGGTATTTAAAGCTATTATATATGCCCATAAATCTTCATCTAACTTAAGAGACTAATCCTTCCTAGAATGAGAGATAGTTTTTCCATAATTTGTTTCAGATCCCTATTTTAAATTTTTACATATCCACTTGAATATGGATGGTAGGTAGTACCGGTCTCATGAACACAACCATATCTCTCCATTGAATCCTTAAACTTATTCTTTTTAAAGTGTGTTCCATTATCATTTATAATGGATTTGGTAACTCAAATTATTGAAAGCAGGTTCTTTTTAACAATATTTTTAACACTATTTTCCTGGTTATTGGGAATAGTTATGCATCAACCCAATTAGTCACATAATCTATAACCATTAGAATGTAATAATTCTCTTTAGATAATGGAAATGGACCCATGATATGTAAACTGAAAATATAACAAATATCGGCTTCTAAAATGACATTTTGTGGTAACTTTTGCTTCCTCCCAAAATTGCCTATCATTTGAAATATATCACATTATACAACAAAGATCCTAGAATACTTGAATAATTTGGGCCAATAAAAACTTGTTTCATGGACTTTTTGATCGGTCATCTCTCCACCATGATGTCCTCCCTAAGGTAAGAAGTGAAAACTCTATAAAATTGTCCACAACTCTTCCTCGGGCACACAACATCTTAGAATCCTATAGTCACATATCCTAAACCAAAATGGATGATCAGAAAGGTAATAATTATGTTATGATATTAATTTCGTCCTTTGGTTATTAAATAAGAATTTGGGAATAAAGCAGCTTCCAGGAAATTATCATAGTCAACAAACCATATAGACTGCCTTATTGAAACAGTGAGGAACGTTTTATCAAGAATGTAAGAGTTAATATCTAATGGATCATTACATGGAGTGTGAAGAATCCGAAAAAGGGGATATATAACTATGTTTTCAAATCTATTCTTATCTCTAATTTCCATTTCAAACTCTTACACCCTCAAAATCGACCTAAGAAGTCTTGGTTTGGCCTCCTTATTAGACATCAAATATTTTAAGGTAGAATGGTTAGTGAATATGATGAGTTTTTATCCGAAAAGATATTACCTGAATTTCAATAAGGAAAATACAACTTCACAAAACTATTTTTCAATTTTGTTATAGCTCCTTTTAACCTCATCATGAAGCCTTATAGAATAGTAAACAACGTGTAACTTCTTATCCCTCCTTTTTCATAAGACAACTCCAATGACAATATCACTAGCATCAAACATTAATTCAAAGTGTAATTTCCAACTAGGTGTAGTAATGATAGGTTATGAAATGAGTTTATCCCTAACCAAATTAAATTATTTTAGAAAATATTCATAAAACATAAATGTTGAATCCTTGAAAATAAGAGAATATAAGGGCTTAGTGATTTTTGAGAAGTTCTTGATAAACCTTTAGTAAAAACTAGTATTCCCTAGGAAACTCTTGACACCCATTACAATCTCAGGAGGTTATAATTTTATAATTACTTATAATTTTGTAGTGACTACTTCTATACCCATATTTGACACTTTCTCTCCAAGAACTATCACTTAAGTGACCATAAAATGGAATTTCTACCAATTAAGAACATGGTTGGTCGTTAAGCATCTCTCCATCACTAACCCAAAATTTATTAAATAGGTACTAAATGTACTTCCAAAAATGGATAATTCAACCAAAAATCCCTCTATGATTTTATCAATAATATATGAAAAGATATCCGTTAGGAATCTATGTAAGGTAGTTGGGGAACCTCACAACCCAGGGTGCATCTACTAGTAAGAAAATCTTTCAAAGGGGAATGTGATTGTAGTTATATCCTGATCCTGTAGACCTATTTAAATATACCTGTAACTAGAATAGAAATCTAAAAAAAGATGAACTCATTCCTAGTAGGCCTCTCAAGCATTTGATCAAGGAATGGAATTAGAAAATGGTCCTTTATAGTGACTGAAATGTGATTCCTGTAGTCTATACAGACTCTCTATTTGGTGGATTTCCAAACACGAATTTATTCATTCTTATCATCAGTGATAACATAGAAAATTAACTCTTTATGAAATAATTAGACTGGATTGACCAATGTAATGTATGATATAGGATATATTATACTAGTGTCTAGTAGTTTTATGACATCATCACTCAAAAAAAATTTCATATTAGGATTCAATCTTCATTGAAAATTCACTCTATGGTTGTGATTTGGCTTCATAGGGATCTTATCAATGAAGAGTTAATGAATAGTTCCTTTAATATCACCTACAGAACAACCAATAAAATATTTGAATTTATTCAACACATTTAACAATATTTCCTCTTGATAATCATGTAGTTTAGCAAGAATAATAATAAAAAGTGTGGAAATTTCAACCCGAAAAATTATATTTTTTATGTGAAGAAAGTGGTTTTAGTTAAAGGATGGGTGTGTTTTTACTTTATGAAAGACTCTTGGGACTAAGTATTCTAAATAATTTATCATATATCTTATTGGGAAATTGAAATTTTGAATTATTTTAAATTTCATGACCAGATTCAGAATTTATAGGACTACAGTCCAAAGTAGAAAACTCACTACCAGAAGTTTCTAGATTTCAGTTTAAAAGATTTATTAAAGAAGAATAATCGTGTTGTTCAATAAACACTCTCTCTAGTTTTTCAAAATATTAAACAATGTTTTTATCCTCAAAATCAACCTGCAGTTCCCTCAAAATGATCCTATGTTTATAAAAATATTAAACATTTCTAGTTATAGAACAAAGTGGACAATTTTTTAGTTGAAGAAAATTTTCAAGATTATATGTTTTTACAGATCTAAAAGTTTGTGAATTAGGAATAACATTATTTTTAGTTTCCAAATTTATTTTTTTCTAGAGGATTTTATTCATATTATTTTTAATGATCATGTTGATTTTTGGCTTCTATGGACTCAACAATTGAACCATTTTCCTTGAATGTTGGTCCATTGAAATTCTTAAAAACATTAAACTCATCTTTTTTCACTCAAATATTAAAAATATTTTAACCATTTCACAAATAAATGACTACTACACTAGTGGAAACGTAGGGCCTGCCCAGAATGATAATCACCTCTTGGTCACACTCCATATCAAGCACTAGAAAGTCAGTAGGTAGAAATATTTTCCCAATAACTAAAAGTAGGTCACCTAACATTCCCCCAAGATATATAAATGAATTATCATCCAATTGAATGCCGATTTTTGTTGAATGAAGATAAAATAATTTTAACTATTGGAACAATGGGTATAGAATAAGGTTGATACTAGAACCTATTTCACATAGGTAACTGAGTTGACCAGAATTTTATAAGGTGTGGGGAATGAAAAAACTAACAGGTTTTTTAAGATTTGGAGGTATTTTATGTTTTATGACTTAAATATACTCTTCAATGCGGCTGTAGGTAGAAAATTATTAAAGAGTATTTTTGTTAGAAACTATGTTTTTATAATATTTTGAGAAAGATAGAATTTCAATCAGGTATTAAATGAAAGGTATATTCACACTAAGCATGGTCAAAAAACCAATGGAAATGAGAAAGTTTACCCTTGGTATTTTTTTACTTTTAATTTTTCAGGAAATGTAATGGGTAGAGCCAAATTTCTATTGATATTAGTTATATCCCTTATTTATTCAAATGTTTTCTCATTCCCTTTATTATTTTTATTTTAAGAAAAAAAATCAACTTGATTTTCAGGTGAAAAACATAAATTATGTTTATTTTCAACAATTCCTTATTGATTTGAAGATTCTGAACAAAATATATTTTTTATTTATAGATTCATTGAAATGTAATATTTGGGTATTTTAAAAGTATATTTCCACTGCAATTTGGGTGTTAATACCACCTATAGATACAAAAGCCAAGAAATTCTCTCTAAATTTTAGTATAGTTTTTGTTAGTAGTATACCTTTATTCCATGAAGTAAGGTCTCTAACATGTTGTCCAAATTGAGTTTCCATGTTTTCATTATATAATCAATTTGAATTTTATTATATTTTTATTGGATTTTTTGTTTTTTTTCATTTGAGTCATGAATTTTTCATCTTATGAGTCCGTTTTATTTAGGATATGATCAAGTTTTAGAAAAACATAACCATCATAATTTCTTTATGAATTGGATGATTATTCCCTTTATTGGTTATGAATAATTTTTATAGGTTGGTTTTGGAAGATAGGGGAAGTGTGTTTTTTGATAAGTCCTTGTTCTTTACATGACAACATAGGGTGGTTCCTAGAGATTGGTTTTTAATTTTTTTTAAAAGGGTCATCCTTGGTAGGCATCCTAGGACTATAATTAAAAATTATGAAGTTTCATGTTGTTGTTCAGAGATTTCAATGTTTGGAGAGATATTTTTAGTGTGACAAACCATCCAACATTGAGAGAATTGTGCCTTAAGTGATTGGTTTGAGTTTTCGCAGCATAATTAATTCACAGAATGTTTAGAATAATAGATAATTAAGGTTTGAGGTTGATTTTTTATTTTATCCTGTTGAGAATGAGTGTCATTTTCTGAGCTAGTGTTAACATTTTTATTCACTCTTTTTCTTCATTATTTTTTTGTTGAGAGTTCAAAGCATCGTTAATCAAAATTTCTCTTAACCCATCATTAGTCATATCATTGTAGTTTCCCCAAGATTATTAGTCAATAAAATTTTAACTATAGGAGGAAATCCCTTCATATAAGGTGTCTATAAGAACATGGGTTGAGATTTGATGATTGGGAAACTGCCTATGTAGGTCTATAAATCTATTACAATCATCGTGAAAGGCTTCTACATACTCTAGGTAAAAACTTGTGATTTGGTTCTATGTTATCCTTTAAGTACTTGGGGATAAAATTTAATGATGGATGAATTATAAAATTGATCCCTATTCTTAAAAATACTTTCATCTAGACTCAACAAGCAACTCCTAGAATTCCCTTTAAGGAAAAAGGGGAAATCCATCATTCTCAGATAATTCTAAATGAGTACTAAAAGTAGAAGTTATTTCACAATATTAAAGAAGTATCTAATAAAGGATATAAATTCCTAATTAGAGAGACATTTTAAAGAAGGTAATAGTGAAATTTGGGACTGTATGAGTTCATAATTTTTAGCACTATGAGTTAACCTAATTGAAGATGGATTACATGAAACATGTGGCAGTTAGAACTCCCCCATCCAATTCTTATCATTCTTCTATAAGATTTTAGGATGAAAATGTTGTTTATTATTTTGTGAATTAACTCTATCTTCTAAATAACCTACTTATGATTTATTTTTCATTTAATATTAGTTAAGTGTTTTTCAATTTCTAGGATTCAGGGCTTTATTATAATAGCAATGGTTCTTATTCTCATGAAAAATGTAACAAAATAGTCAATCAAGAAAAAACAGTAGTAAAAATATTAGTTTATCATAAACTATAGAAGCATATTGAAAATAAAATAAAATATAGAAACAAACAACACTTGACAAGAATTAATTTGTTTTATAGAAATTTTCAACTTTTCGATTACATTTGGATTTTTTTATATGGATTTTCTTTTGAAATCGTTTTTTAGAAATGTTTTTACCCATGAAATCTCCAAATATGGAACCAAATTTTGATATGAGATGATGGTATTCACAGTCCAAAAAATTAAATTTATATACCTACACTAGTATAGTAGTGAATGTTAGAACCATAAGGAAGCCTAAAAGGGATTTGAGTGACCAAGATTTTCTAAACAAAACCACTATTGTTAATAGTGTGAAAATTTTCATTTTAACTTTTATTTATTTCGTTTAAAGAAATAAATATGAAAGAACAATTTTTTTATAAAACTATATAGAAATGAAGATAAAATGAAACAAAAGTGAACAATGTGTGGATAGAATAAATAGTTGTTGAGTAAAATCTGTTCGAGAAGAAATATTAGGGAATTTAATTATACTTGCAGTAAAGATAAATTCTTCACATGATTTTTGGTTGAATTCAAAACCTCCAAATTTAGTTAATTATTATCCCTCAATAGGAGATTAATATCAATTTTGATGATTCTATAAGGTCACCACACTTATAGTCACCTAATTATGAATGAAATTAAATTAATTAAACTGGAATAAACATAACAAATTTAATCCATTAGAAATTAATTTGAGATTTAAAAACATGAAGCCTTCATATTTTTGAAAAAATATTGTGGAGTTTGGATGTTATGTTCTTGAGGCACAAAAACTAATTTAAATTTAAGAATTCAGATTCAACTTCACAAGTTGATTCTATATATTTGTATGAATGAATTAGGTGAAGAAGGATAATACAATAACCAATAGAAATTCAAATCTTCCAGACTCAATGATTTATCCTATAATCATGTTCATGAATTGATAATGAAACTATTAAATTATAGAGTAACAAAAGAAAAATCAGGGAGATAAAACCCCCTTTAATCATCAATTAATGCTCTGATCTCGTGCTTCTCTATCCCTAGGTCGCTGTCTCCGAGTCTCCAAGATCTGCTATCCATATATCACAATAGTGTGTTTAATGTTGATGTGAATGAATTAGAGGTGTCCCACACTACTGTTAGCATCAAATTTTTAAGGATCCCTATCATTTTTGATTTTCACCTGCTACAGGCACCGACTTAGGTAGGTCCATTAATATTTCATTAAACACATTCTAAAACATCCTAAAACTCTTGTGAATTGAGTTTAACCATCATAACATCCTCTACTCCCCTTTTATTCAATAATATAGTCATCATTTTGTGTAAGGCTCCGCACATCAAAGCAATTAAGAATAATGAATAATATAAAAAATGTTAATCTTTTAAACATATTTTTTTTATTTAATTAAAATATTAAATTAATTAGTTTATACTTATTTATTATTATTTATTACTAATAATTATAATTGGACTATTTATTTACTTTATTTTATTTTTTACTAATTATATATTTTTTAATTATCTATTTAAGATTAATTTTAAAAGATAATTACATTAATTATTTATTAAATGTTATAATGATTATTAATTAATAATTATTTATTTTATTTAAAATTATTTATTTATTTATTAAGTTTTATTATTTAGTATTATTATATTAATATAATTTTTAGTATATTTATTAATTTATATTTATTTATTTTATAATATTTATTTATTTAAATAATTAGCTTAGTAGTTTTTAATTATTTTATTTAAATTATTATTATTTTTATTATTATGTTTAGATATATTTTATTATTTTTAATTAATTAATTAATTAATTATCTTATTTGTTCTTTCTTATCCCCCCATTTCTCTATCCAGCGCGCATGGGGGAAAAATTAGCTTCTTTAAGAAAGTGGCTCGACCGTGACTGCACCTCCTAGTTGTGCTCTTTAGAAGGACTTATTTATTTTGTGACAACGTCATATCATCGAATCACAACTTCAATCGTCTTCACAAGCTCGAGGGACGATTCAAAAGTTGGTGTTTCAAGATATGGTGACATCAAGAGCTATGGAAGCTCGCCAATTAGAAGATGTGGTTTGGTCTATAGTGGTGAACCACAATAAGTAGCAACATGGAAACTCCTCAACATCAGATTTGGATTCTTGAACAAACCAATTACTTTCTCCAGTATAATCGATCTTGACTCATATAAAAATCATGTTAGGATTTATTGACGAAATGGTGTGGTGTGGTTGAAATTTGGGTTTGGGATTTTAGATTTGTTCTTTGCTGTGATTTGCTATTGGTTATGTGATAATGGTGGAGCGGTACCTTGTGAAAAGGGTTGAGTCATCGTTGTAGTTATAGTGAGTGGTGGAATGATGGTTAGATGTGTAGTTTGGTGTTAGAATGGTGATATATTATAAATAGGGACTCCGAGTCCCCATTGAAGGAATAGGAGTAGTGATACCCTGATACTAGCAGTGGTAGTAGATAAGGAAGAGATGAACAATAGTTTAGTATGCAATTATATCAGAAGAAATGGTGTCTCAATGGGATGAGGCAACAACGAGTCATGGGACTCACTATTTGAATTGTTGGAAGTGGTCTTGTAGTAAGTCATGGGACTCACCATTAGCCTGTATTTGGAAAAACAACAAATTTGAGTCACTGTTGGAAATTCTCCAATGGTGAGTGATATATAATTTTCAAAGTAAAATGAGTCACCATTGGATACTTTCCAACGATGAATGAAATAAGTAAGGAAAAGTAAAATCTTTATCATGAGAAAAATTAATGGTTACTAATTTACAATAATTAATAATTAACCACTAACAAATATGATTGACGCATTTAATCATTAATGAAAGTATAGATTTAAAAATGTAAATTAATTAATTAAATTAATTAAAAAATAAATGAATAAAAATTAATTGATTTAAATAATTTACTAGTCAATTATTTTGACTAAAAAAAGTAAAAACTAAAGACTTAACTGAAATTATAAACTAGAGTTATAAATAAAAAAATGATTCAAAACTTCAAAACATAACATTAAATTTTAATTAAAAGTTGATTTTATATTAAAAAAAATTGATTAGTGAAAGGTGAAACCAAATTAAAAGATTAAAAATAAAATTAAGCATTCAGTTAACTAAATAAATTTTTTATCTGATTAAATTCCTAATAATAACAAATCAAAATTAAATTTCATTAATTTTTTTTAATTATTACACTATTTCAATAATAAGAATAACAATCAAAATTAAATAGAAAAATAAGTAAAACATAAATAATAATATTAAAGGATAAAATTATAAGATTAATATCGAAAAATGATGAAATAAGAAATTAAATAATTAAATTATTAAATTTCTTTTAATTTATATTAACACTATAAGTAAATAAACAAATTACTAAAAATATAATACAAAGATGTGTAAAAATCATATAAATTTATTTTCACATCAATTATAAAGACCACTAATGACCCATTATAGGTACTACTGTATTTTGAGGTTCCTAAGATCTCTCAGACTTTATTTCCTATAATATACCTTCCAACCCATCCCCTAGAGAAATCCTAACCTAATCTAAGATCCTGAGAAAGATATTTGATTCTTACCAACATGGTTCCAACAAAAATTATTCTTTTTAATATCCAATGTTTCATCCTACATTGATCTAAATATTCATGAAAGAAGATGTCTAATTCACTAATAAATTTTTAATATTAAATAATACCTTATTTTTTTAGGCTCACGCTTTAGATCACATTCATTTATATTTTTTTAAATCACTATGTATATCATTTCCTTTTCCTAGTTGTCTTCAAATTTAGGAATATATTTAGAATAATTATTTTTTGGAAGAAGTATGCAAGAAAATATTTGTAATATTTGTTTAATATTGGGTTAAACATCACTTCAATAATTTAGGTAATTATTACCCCTCCTCAGATAATATTTATTATTCATTTGTATAAATCCTATAACATTATATTTTTTTGACTTGGAATTGGATTTTAATTTGTATTTATTAAGACATATATTATGTTTGTGTCAAATTTTAATAATTTTCCTGATTATCATATTTTATTAATATCATTTACTATCTTCTATGTATCTATTTATGATTCCATGTTATGTATTTTCATAGATATTTTCCTTACCAAATTTTATAAATTTTAACCCTTTATTTCTTATTTTATATCATTCCACCATTTATGTATACCCTAAGGATATCACCTTTAGTAATTAGTGTACTCCATATTATAAGATCATGTTATGATGATGTAAATTTTTGGTAATATTATTTCATTTTTAAATGTTTTATTATATTGGGAATGCTATAAACTCATCAGAACTCTATATTTGTTATATGTCTTATTATATGGGGTTTACAAAAAAAATTATAGAAATATGTTTATAGGATATGATTCATTATATTTGGAATTAGATAAAGTTCACATTATTTTTGGGGATTAGGTTAATGAACATGTTTATAAATTCACCCTAAATAACCTTGGTGGAATCATAGGAAGACCTGAGTTGTGGTATGTTAGTACATGAAGGAATATTCTTTTAAAATGAATTATTTACCATGAAAATTAATATATACATATAATTTTTATCATTATTTTTTTTCGTAAATTATGATAATCAGACAAATCATGTCAATAACCAATACAATGTGGTGTTAAATGATTTATTGAGTAATTTTACTAATATGATTAGAGTAGGTGTCGAAATCCTCATGGGGTACACTATAATTTGACCAAAATTATAAATAATATATTAAACCATTTCATTAATTGATTTATCGAATGACATAATAGGTTATTCTTGAATAACTTATTTAATAATGATATAACCAATTTGGGGGACCATTTGAAAATTTTATAATGGAGCATAGTATAAATTCCCTTAGATTCATTCTTTATATTCTAATTTACTATAAAAGGAAAACTTGACATGGTCATTTTCCAAAAGGGGAAGTCGATCAGTGGTGGACAATGATCCAAAAAATGAAGTCCAATGACAAAACTATCTAATTGTAATGGAATGAATTCTATAAAATATTTTTCTACTCATAAATTTTTAATCACTCTAAATGTTAAAATGTGGTGGGTATTTCTTGAAATAATCCATAAGGGAAATGAATCAATTTTTTCTTATAAATAAATGTTTATAAATATCATAATATATTCTAAGGATTTTCAATCAACCTTTTTCAGTGTATTATTTTTTCATTAGTGATTTATAAAAAGTCATAATTGGTTTTTACAATTTTTTATTGTTATAGGAAAATGGAACAAGTTTGTTATTCTCTAACGGATGAAATATTGATTTGTTATTCTCAATTGTATTCATGGATTGGAGAAAAGTATCAAACAATTTATGTCCACGATGGTTCAAATAATAATGCTCATGGATCAAATAATATTGAATGATCCACATTTTAAAAGTGTAGGAATAAGCACCCAGTAAACTAGGTCAATGAATGGGTTGAAGAATTATATTTTAAAAATGATGGAATCAAGAAATTTTTTAGGGTACATGAATACTTAATAATGTTTAAATATTAATAGAAGTTCCCACTCAATCATCCCCCCAAGGTATAATATTACAATTGTATGAAACATATACACTATGGTTTTAAATTAACTATTCCATGGTTTATGGGGGTTGATTGACAATAATATCGTCTGAAGATAAGGTTGGAAGTATTGCCTTTTTTTATCTAAATTATAAAAGATTATAATGAAAATTATGTTTTAACAAAATTAATAGTTTTTTATTTATGTATATATTTTGTGTTCCTTATTTATTAATATGCATTGTTTCTAATCATGAAAGATATATTGAATTATCCAAGAACAACATAAAATCATGGAGGATTTTTTATAGATGAAAACCAGATGTGGTATAATTACTACATCACAAGTATATAACCATTCTCCATTAAAAATTTATAGGAATAATATTCTAGAAACATTAGATATACTAATGTTGGTAAAATTATTTTCTCTATTAGTCATGTAATTTATCCATATATTGAGATAGTATTAATATTTAGGAAATGATGATCACAATTTATATTTATATTTATACTAAATTTTAATATAATTATTCCATAATTTGGAATATTTTTCTCTTGTATGGGTATTTTTCCCATATAAGGATGTATTTTTACTGAAATGTTTGACCCAATGTATCAATGTATAATGTATTCCCAATATTATTCAATATGATGAAATATTCATAAATGCGTTACTCAATATTCCCCTCAATAGAGGATTCATCCACATTAGAAATTATTCATAGTTCTCTAAAAATATTAGAGTCCCTAAAAAAGGACATCCTTGAATTTGAAGAGTTGATAGTGTAACTATAACAAAAGTTGGAGAATTGACATATATTCATAGGCGATTCGCAATGGTATATCCTAATCTCATTTTACTAAAAGTGGGATGGTTCCGTGAATATATTCATTAAATATTTAATTCATGAAAATATCACGAATTAGAATAAAAATTATCCACCAAGGATTGATGGACTTTTGACCAATTATGTGCAGCTCTATAAGATCCCTGACCTAGAAGACACTACATCGGTGCCCCAAGCTGGGTCGACACATGACCCCATGTGCACCTCTAAATACAGCAGAGGTTATTGACTAGTAGTAAGAGTCTATTGGGACATGTGGGGATATTGTACCATCATTACAAGAGTAAGTCACATTAGATAACATGTAAAATAAAAGAAACAATAAGAAAAAAAACCAAAAAATGCATTATAAACCATTTTTCGAATAGAGTACATACCAAAACCAGATGAAAAATATGTCATTTCATGCTAATAATTCCAAAAGAAAAGAAAGACCAAAATTAAGAAAATTAGTGGAATCCCAAAAATGGATCCCAAATACATGTCTTGAAACTTATCCCTTCACATCCTTATACCAACTCAACTCCCAAACAAAGGGACATTTCCATTTTCATGACTTACAACCATGAAATCTTCCCAAGTACCAAACAAAAGCCCAAGAAGGGTGTGGGTAAAACTTAGTAGGCAACCACCAATAGTGTATAACAATATCCTGTTTGAAATGATATTGAATATATGTTACAAATAAATGACACGGTGAAAAAATACAACTTGGGTTCCATTAGTTAACTATATTCACATTAATAATTTATTATGATTTGTTCTATTTTGATTACATGTTCCATGGGTAAGGAATTTAAAAAATTTAAAAAATATCCTAATCTATTCAATTACTATGAATAAGTGAACAAATTAATCCCCCTATTTTACAAGGGATAATCATTTCATAAAGAAATATAATACACTTATATTGGAACCTCTACTTATGTTTTCACATAAAATGAAAATGTTAGGGGTATAGAGCATCAGTCCCCTTTCATAACCTTTTCTTTATGGGTGGGGGGGGTAGAGCCTCAGTCTAACTCGAACAGCGGGGATAGATCCCCAATTACAATAACCCACAACCACATCCATGTGCACATGATTCATTAACTATATACCAGTCATACTATTTTACGAACTGTATTCAACAATTTATAAATAAAATTACCATTTATATATCATTCAATACATAAGTCATTCTCATGTCATAACCCAATGACACATTTACCATTTAAAATTTATTTCCCATTAACATTTTAATGTTATTAAAAATGCTCCTTATACCATATTATAAATCAAATCCCATTAAAATAAAGATCATATTTATTATAGGTTTTCCAATTAAATACCATTCAGATTTAATTTTCATTCAATATCTAAGCCATCACCAAGATGAAATCCATTAGTGTATTTACCATTTACATTGAAAAACAAATTTAACCTAGTTCCCTTTCTCATGCATTAACTAATTTAACATATTCCACCATTCCCATTCATTATTCCCATTTTCAACACTAACCAAATCAAAATCCATTACCCATTTATACATTCTTATTAATATACCTTAACTCAATTTAACCATTTATCATTTTCATGACATAGAGAATCAACCATTTACCAATGATTATCCCTAACTCATTTAACCCATTAAAATTAAACTGAAAAACCTATTACGCCCTTCTCACTACAAGATACAGTTACCAAAAGTGCCTCTTAGTCATATAACTGACATGAAAATATATTTTATATGGTCTCTAATTCCACACAGATCTACTTTCCACATAAAATTTCAATTTTACATGTTTGTGAATATTGGCGTACCCCATGGGTGTCCCTAAATAGAACTAATCGACCTCAATTAATCCCAAAAGGATCTTATGGGGTTCAATTCATCATTTATCCAACCAGTTTACCATGTATCACTAAACACATCAAATACACAATAAGAAGGAATCTATAATGCAACTACACATGCACAAATCAACATCATGATAATGAGATATTACTTTTAGACCACATACATCAAATCCAAATATGAACGACCCCTCATCATTATCATTATATTATAATTAAAGAACCATTTGAAGCCCCAAACATTGACCCTCTATTAAAATTGTGTTTTTTGGCTTCAGAAGGAGATGTATGAAACCATAATCCCTAATCAAAAATAGAGAGTAAATTGTAGAGTTACATTTACCTATAGCATCGAATTTCACCAAACAACACTATAAATGTCCTATAAAAAATTTGATCAATCCCTGGGATGACTTAGTCATTTTGGTTCATCTCTAGGACTGATGGTGGATATTTGGGTGAAAAAATCAGGTTGGAAACGTGAAATAATGAGGTGAAAATGGAAAAGAACTGAATTTTATTGGGGTTCAAGTTTTTCCACACAGTTTTCTGAATTGTGTGCCAACCATGCTCTATCATCTATCTAAGAGGGCTTAGGTCACACAATTACCTAGGGATCTCGTAAGGTTTAACAAACCATGCACCAACTGTGTGGGATGGATATGTCATTGTTTTCATGTTTTGGCCTTCAGTATTGTATGTTTTTCTTAAATATTAACCCCCTCCTCTTAGCTAGAAAACTTTTGATGCATAGTTACATATATCCATCTCCCAACCATGAAACATACAATGTATGTCCCAATTCCCCTTTCATGCTTACCCTGAACCCCCACGACACCCCTGAACCTCTATGTACCTTAAATAAACATTCTATTAAAAAATATTACAAGATTTAAACTAAAATTTTAATTAGGGGAATACCTCAATGAAGTTAAAGATCTTACAAACTCTCCAACATTTTCTGGCAGTTCCTCAAGAATCACTTCAATGATTCACTGAGCTTCTGAAGTAAAAAGATCATGACACTAGGAATGCATATTTATCTCCCTCTAAAAAGTATCTTTAGGTACATTACCATGCTACAAATAACTCAAACCAAATGAATGGGTTTTTCTCAAAATAATTATCACTATGATCCACAACATGAACCTGATGCTCTTCAATGGACAAATCAACCTCATTCCTAACATCTAAAATGATAACTACTTATGGAATCCTCTGAAACTTTTACCAAAATTTAAATACTAGGATGATTCGTAGACAACATCATACCATCATGGAAGTTACCATCGACATACTGTCATCATGATCTTCTACATAACACAATCCAAAATTACTTGGCTCCATTCTTCCATTGATTTAAAATCTCCAACAGTGACCCAAACATGAAAACACCTAAATAAACACAAGATTATTTCAATTACATTCCCCAACCTACATTGATCCACAAATTGAGGCCCAAAAGTACCATTCCATATATGAAAATTTGAAACAAAACCAATATACCCAGGTCACTCAATCAATCAAGATCTAAGACAATTATTATTGTAATGGAAATGTACCTTAATGGTACTCAATAAAGTATATCCATCCAAAAACACTGGTCACATCATCAACTGACCATTTTCCCACTATGGTGCTCCCCACCATTCACTTTATCTCACCACCCCCATATTATAGTTGTTTACTCCCACACTATTGAAACAACCACCAAAACCTCAACCCCCCATTCACTAAATACTCAATATTTTTCCCAACTCACATCCCCTAACATCAACAAATACTTTACCCAACACTAGAATCTAGACTTTCTATAAAAACATCCAAAAATGAACATGCATCCACCATACATTGATGTCCATGAACAACTTGACCTATCTTAATTTTTCATTCATTTTTGAAATCTAAATTCCATAAAGCATCAAATCTGTGGTGGATTAAAACATAAAACATTATTCCAAAATGATTATCATGTCTTACCATTCATGATGACTTATCTCAAACAACCATTTTTACACTTTTGACATACTATTCCCAAGGCCTACCAATGTAACCTCCTAAATTAAGCCATACTACCATCATAAGAATCACATACTATGTTCATTCCCAATACCTAGTAAAATATCTTAAAGGCATCCACTACCTTACAAGACATCATCACTCCTCACAACACCCACTAATATCCCCAACACACAATACTTTTTCATATCTACATTGACCGAATACAACTAAGTTCTTCCCCAAAACCCATTTCCATTATAAAAAAGCACTATTCACTCCCAATAATTCGCCAAAGGAATTTTACAAATCACCAATTTTGTACCTCTCTTCATAGATAATTAGAAGCATCCTCAACCAACACATCATGGAAATATTCTATTTCAATATTGGTATGTCACATCCTCTATTAACTAATATTTATTCACACCTATGAACACTCTATGGTTACCCAATCACACATTCTAGAGTATTTTCCAAACCTTAGATGAGGCTATAAAATACACCATCTCTTTCCTCAGATAGTTTTCATGCTTTACCACACCCATAAATGAATCTTACACATGAATCATGAATTCCATTTGGAACCACTTTGATCCCAAAGAGAAGACTTGAGTCGATCAAACACCGCATCCAGGCCCCACATGACCTATTCTATGGATTTAAACATGGAAATCCCAAGCTTATAATTGGAATCCTAATTACACAACATCAAATATATGTTCTTATCCACATATATTAGATAAACATATCACTCCTCACAATAGTAGTGTTGTTACCAAGACTTTCCTCAAGGAATTACAACCACGACGACTTATGATTAGATCAAATGTTGAACCAATAAAACATAGATAAGGATATGTAACATTCCTTAGAAAAACAAAACAATACCACATAATACCCTTTCCCATATTCCATGGTTGACACTAGCATCATTCATCGACACGGGGTCCATCCCAAGGACCTCACCCATTAACGGTTGATGGGGAAGAGCTCCACATACACTTCATCATGAACATAATCACAAGTGACCCCATATTTAAAAAAATACATCCATAAAGCTACCTATATTTCCAGAGCACTCTCAACATACTTGGAGAGATGAATAGATATTGCGCCTCATCATTAGCAGATACTAGTATAATGAGAAGTTGTCAAAAAATGTTGTCAAAACTATCCATCCCCAGTATCACCTCCCACCACCAAGTCACCTTGACCCATTGAAACCCTCAGAGTTATTTTTCGGACAACATGTCATCATCACCCGATTTCCACGTATCAAGTGGGGTGACCATCTGAACTCATCAATTCTTCCTGACTCTCTACCAAGATTCCATGAATCAACTCTTCTTTTTGTACTACTTCTACCACACTTCTTGATTTCTTCTAGAAAAACACTGGTAAGCCACAATAGAAACACATCAATCCAAAACCAGAAGGTCTCTTGCTTCACCCAGGCTTTCTCACTTTTATTCACTAGAACAAACTTACTCTTTCAAATGAACCATATTTTCACATATCTCTACTACATAACATATATCTATAACACACCAGCACTCATTCCCCATGATACTCCCTAAGGAAAATCAATTCCCCCTTTCACCCACTGATCTCAACTCATGGTCCAATAAAACATACATTACAAGGTCCACCCAAATATCCCTCTCACACACTAACTAAGCATCTTGATCCTTCAGCCTCATTAGACATGAGGTATCCTCAACATTATATTCTATTAAATAATCCTTTCACACAAAACATCCAACCACATGCACATCCTTTACCATGGGTCAGACATCCGTAACCGTAATGTCCACCACACATTGAAAATATTATTTTTCCTACCCAGATTGTTCTTGATTCCCTCATCATGAATTTCAAACCCCACTCTATCTAGAATTCACATTATTTTTCCCATCGAAACCAATATCAAAACCAACTAGAGTAATTCAAGTGATACTCTAAATGAAACCACAACATAACCATACCATTTAATAAAACTTAGTTACAATCCAAGTGTATTGATTACACCTCTAAACAATCTTCCAAGATTCATATTCTAAGAAACCTACAAAATAGGGTGAACCTCTCACTAGGTCATCCTCAATTTTCCCAAAACTATCATATCATAGTCCCAAATCGAGTTTCATATACAATTAAATTCTCCATTTCACTAATACCTCTAGAATAAATCATCCCCATTCCAAATTCAAAACGCCCACCAATGCTTGAAAAACCATGAGAACTAACTAGAATGATGAACCCTATTATGTTCAACCCTCAAAGGTTGAAGGGTACCAACATCCCATAATAGGGTTATGGGTAACAAGTCTCTTGGACATTTATCAAGGCCTTATATATCAAAAAAACTATCAAGTCAACAATCACAAGTGGATCTCCTTCCCTTGTTCTAGATCACTACATCCAGTGCACTGTGTAAATCATTTACTCTATTGTTCATTCCCTTAACAACACAACAACCACTAATAGTACCACAAACCAATATATCCCCTAAAAAATAGAAAATAACCTACCTGATAAAAAACCACAAGGGATACCACATATGTGCTACAAAATGATACAACATAACCTCAATGCCAATGCTTAACTAGAGTTACAACAAGGTACACCCATCTACTCAATATGTCAAAAATTTTATGGTCTCCAAACTAATCCACTCTCACAGCCCGAACCACCCATACATAAGTTATATTCACAACACTATGGATAACAACCTCTCATTTCTCTTCATGTTCCAACCTATCTCATGCTCTACACTTAATCCGACTCTCTCCAAAAAACATTATTTGGTGTTAAAAAATAACTCTATATTTTGGTCGAACATCCTTGATGCAACCTACCCTAAGTCCCGTTCCATCATCTACATTAGATAGGAAAACTTATCAGGGAACAGTTCCTCTTATCTATTACCCTAAACCACTATGATCTCTTTACCCACTCCTGGGGGTGCATTCTTGTCTATAACCTCCATTTTTTCTAATGACAGTCATCTTAATGGTGTTATTTATCTACAATTCCAAAAAAGACATCTCAGAGAACATAACCTTAAACTCAAATAGTTTTCAAAAAATAAGGCTCAATATTATCCATAAACAACACTTTATTGAAACAATATCGCAATAGACATATTCGAACCTAGAACACTGCCTTCAACCATTCCTATTGTGGGTCATGTTCAACATGGGTTAAACTAATATGAATAATCAAAAGTGTTTATTTGACACCATTTTCAAGACATTTTACATTCACAATAATAATTTATTCATTTTGGAACCTCTCTATGTATACATCTTGATACAACAAACATTTAAACTCATTCTTAACATTTCATTTAGAAAAATTATTTATTAAATAATCAGCATTATTTACATTTAAAAAATTTCATCACCTTTTTTATACAATGATTTCTTTATATTTTTAAGGAATTTTAAATGAATTATTCCCTTAATGTCCTACAAACCCTTCACATGTGTGCCTTCGATGATGCATGACAATTATACCCCTAGGTGGCTATAAAGATGCATGAGTGCACAACCATGTTCAATTACATCCATGGGAAATATATCATAAAATAGACATATCACACATCATGTGCAATATCCAATGATGAAATACCATTCAAGTATAACAACACACATCATGGAAAAGAATTCCTTCATTGGGAACTTAGGTTTTCATTAATATATGGGTTAGATTATCCCATGAAATAGCTCATTTATTAGGGAATATACTTTATAATATCCTATATACCATTCCAAAATAGTAATTCATAGAAATTATCCTTCAATGATACAAATATGTAACATCCTTGACCCTGAAGAAACTAATTTGGTCCCCCAAGCCTGTTTTCTACATGACCTCAAGTGCACCACCCCATGTGCTAGAGGTTTCCGACTAGAATAAAGGGTATAATATGTCACATGTGGAGACTATACCTTCATTACTATATAATACATAGAATATAATTTTTGAAAAAAAAAAGAATAAGAAACAATCTAGAAACATGAGTTTCCAACCATTTCTCTAATAGGGTACAAACCCCAACCAAATAACAAATATGTCATATCACACAAACAATGATAGAAATGAAGAATAACCCAGATATAGAAAACTATCTGAATCCCCAAAATTGGTCTTGGATCTATGTCCAAATACTCATCCATGTACATACCAAGCCCAAATCAACTCCCTAGAATAGTACATTTTACCTTTTAATGACCTACAACAATGTAATCTTCTTTAGAACCCAAAGGAATCCCTAGTAGGTTGTGAGTACAACTCAGTAGGCCACCACTAATAGTGTCTAAAAATATATAGTCTAAAATGATAGTGCATACATGTACCAAGAAAATTATATGGTGAACAAAAGAAAACTCATGTTCAACTAGTTTACCATATTCACATTTACCATTTATTATCATTTCTTTCACTTTAATTACATGTTCCCTAGGTATGGAATTTAATTTTTTTTACAACATCTTAATTGAGTAAATGGATATGCGTAAATGTATAAATCATGCTCCCTATCCCACTAGGGATAAACATTTCATAAACAAATGCAATTCAATTACCTTGGAGCCTTAGTCCTGGTTGTCTCAAAAAATGAAACCGTTAGGGGAATAAGTCCTCAATCACATTCCCTATCACATATGTTCTGTGGTGGGGTTTAGATCCTTCATCTAACCGACTAATGAGCATGGATCCACAAGTATAATACACCAAAACTACCAATCCATTTTCACATTATTCTTTAAATATATACCACTCCTACCGTTATACAAAATTTATTTAAAAATATATAAAAAATTACCATTTATATATCGTTTAATAAAAAAATAATTATCATGTCATAACCTAATGAAATATTTAACATTTAGAATTGATTTCTCATTAACAATTTAATATTATTCCAAATCCTCTATTATTCCATATTTTCAATAAAAATCCATTAACATCAATTTCATTTTGGTTCAATGTTGAAAAATTAAACACCATTAACATATCAAATCCATTAAATAGGTCAACCATCATTAATCTCTAATCCATTATCATGTTTACCATTTACATTGAACATAACAATTATCCAAATTTACTTTCCCATACTATAACCCATTTAATGTATTCAACAATTCATATTCATTAATCCCCTTTAACACATTCACCAATTCACATTCCTTAACAAATTCACACATTTTTATTTACATACCTTAACCATAGTTACCATTTTATCATTCACATGCCTTAGACCACAATAATCTACCCTTCATAATCTATATATCATTTAACTCATTAATAGTAAACCAAAAATCCACTTATTCCATGATAACTACTAAAACAGTTAACAATAGTTCAACTTTATCATTTAGCTGACATGCCAACATATTTTTTGTGGACTATACATATAAAAAAACAACACTATTCTTAACATTACAATTTTTCATGTTTGGGAATATTGTTTCACCCCATAGGTGGCCCTAAATCAGTCTATCCATAATGAGTGTATCCTATGGGGATCATGAGATGTTCAATTAATTATTTTTCCATCCTATTTACAACATCTCACTATAGGAATAAAATGTGCAATAAGATGAAACCAATAACACAACATAACATTCCCAAATCAACATAAATATTTGGTAGAAAAATCCTCCTTCAATATTTGCCTTAGACTGGGATTCAACCACCCTTTGAATCAATAACCTATTCCCCACTTGAGAAAGATGGGTTTCTCTATTTGGAAGATTATGATAGAAACCACAATCCCAAATCTAGAAAAGAGAAGCAAGAGGAGTGTTAGACATACCCAGAGCATGGATCTACACACAAAAACACTCCAAATAGCGTAGAAACCAAGGGGATCAGTCATTGGGAAGCCTTGTACATCTTGGTTCATCGTTAGGGATGTTGGAGGAGACAAAGGGGAAGAAATTGGGTAGGAAACTTAATATACCCAAGGGAAAATGGTTCAAACCCAATTCTAATGGGGTGCATGATTTAAAAGCACATTTTTCAAAACCCTTCACCAACCTTGTGCCAGCCTCTGTCATAGAGGTGCTATGTCACACAGTTACCTAAGGATCTTGCATGGTATAACAAATTTTATGCTAGTCATGTGAGATGGCCATGTACATGTTTTTATATTTTGTCTTTACCACTTGCATAGTTTTATTAACTATTTACCTCCTCCTCTTGTCTATCATGAGTTGGGTTGTCAGTTACCACTTGCTGTGCAATAACTATGCAAATCTCACATTGTGGACAAATTCAACTTTCTATCTATTCATAAATCATTAAGAGACCACCAATCATCCAATTACATTTACTAAAAATTATATTAACCAATATTATATGGTTTAAACAAAAAAAATTAAATTGTGACTTACCTCTACAAATTTTGGGATCTTACCTGTTCCGCACGACAGAAACATGGACATTCGAATGTGATATCATTAATTAAAGGTGAAAATGGTGAATATTATAAAGATTATAATTTTTAAAATATATGAATAAAATTAATGAATTTTATTTCCATTACTAATAAAAAATTCACAATTTTTTTAATTAATTTAATATGGAAATCCTTTAAAAAATTCCCAAGTAAATTAGTAATATTAATTTTAGAATATATTATTATATATTATAAAATAATATAATAAAAATATAGAATTTGAACTCTATATTACAAACATCATTGCATAACTATGAAAAGAAAATACTAGGTCCACATCAATGTGACAGATGACCCCATGCATGCCTCCCCACAACCAAGAGGTTTCCCATTACGGATGAGGGTATAGGATAACATAGAAAGACTATACCTTTATTAATCACAGAAATTGAAAAATAATAAAATTTAAATATAAGGAACCAATTTTTTTTAAATAACATTAACTATTTCTATAAATAATTACATGATAAGGAAAACAACTCTAATGAAAATTGATGCGTGGTGTGGTAGGAGAATAACTATAACTTGAGTAAATAATAAGTATAAATAAAATAAACGTTTTATGGTAGAAATTTGTAGAATTTCACTTCAAAACATTCATCTACAAGCTCTAATTCCTTATAAACATGTCTGAGTTCACTATACCTTCGATGAATCCCTATCCATCATGTGTTCATATACTCCAAAAGGCATATTTATGGTGTGAATGTAATATATTAAGACACAACCAATTCATCCTTATCATATGTGAACATGTATATGGGAGTGTATGGAATGTTGAATAATAAAATACACTTAGAATAAAACAATAAACCATGTACCTAATGATTATTCACTAATCAATCATCCACAAACCCACATCCCAACTACATCATACCATTGTTTAAAGGATGGGTATAACCTTATTTTTTCCCATGATGACCACATAGACTCCTTATAATTCACTGAATAGAAACAAAAAAAATGATTCATAGGTAGTTCTACAAATCTATTACACCCCATATTCATACAGGTAAGAACAAAAGGTCATTGTATCCTAGAACTATCTAAATAACATATATATTCACATGGTTTTCATATCCCTATGTCTCTATGGGTTAGGCCATAAGGTTTTCAAAACCCCTATTATGTTTCTCTTTCTGTCATAGTCATCATTTCATGTCACACATGATCAACTTTTGTGGGAAAACCAGCCATGAATGTCTACCTATCATTATATACTAGAAGAAATACTATAAAGGTTATACAATTACACACAATATGAAATGCCATATAGCGGTACAAGATATCATAACAATCTTGAAAAAATTAGTATTCTTATATACACACATAGACACACATATGTACATGGGATAAACTTTGAAACACATATTTTAAAACACATTAATTTGTCTATACACTAAAAATATATAAAAAAATGGAATAAAATTCTATATAATGGCCCATGATGGTAAGAATACCCTTCCATTATCATGATGATGAAAACATCTAGGGATCACTCAAGAATGAATCCCTTATCTTGTTCACTGATATCCTATTGAATAAGGAACAATCCACCATGATATTCCATCAATTATTATAATTATAGAAATATATCAAGCCAATATATGGAAGTTACATCAACTTATAGAACTATCATCAATGTTAGATCATAAATTAGTCATAGTGAGGCAACTGAAACTTGATATCAAACTCTAATCAATCATATAATCATGTATTTTAAATTAGGTATGAGTGTATATCCATATACCTAGAACAAATGTTTTATATCCCTATTCAAATCTAATAAAGAAGAATAATTTATCCATACGCGATATATATAATCTCAAAAAACTCCCAGGATGGATATTGACTTCAAAATGCTACAAGAGGAGGAATGTAATTCCTAGAGAACCAAGTGAGAGGTGTCTAATAAATATTTTTCATATTGGGGTAGTTATTGGGATATTATTATATCAATAGTTTAATTAGTGTAAAATAGCTAAAAATCATGTAATGAAAGATTATTTTGAGTGCTATTGGAAAGTTGATGGTCATGGACTACATGATAGTATATTGGGAACATGTCAGCTGGTGGGATGTACAAAAATACAAACCCCTATTACAAGATAATAAGATGGTTGGTTTATCCCAATGGTGAGCTGGTGGCCTTGTTTTATCCACTTTGCATCCTACTAAGCCTTAGACATCTAAAACATTTTCTAAAAGACAGTAGTTCTCAGAAATAATGCATATAAAGGAGAAAAATAACTCAAGATATGTCATAATCTAATGAACGAACATATCATAAAATTTAGGGATGTTATAGTTCACCCCTCTAATGAATTATCATTCCTAATAAGTGCCTCTATAACTCTTTTCAAACAAACTTGAATCACTACACCCAAAAACCAGCTTTATTCTCCCAAGTCCCTAATTAATATATATACACTAGAAAAATAATATGAAATTTAGTACCATTTTCCCACATTACAATTACTTTCAATTATCAAAAATATATATGAAGTGTTCTTGATACGATGCCTCATTCTGAAACTCTATTTCCTCATAGTCAATCACATGTATAAGATCAGAAATATACCTCTGAAGTAGAGTGACTTAGAACAAATCATACATATAATAATATCATGTATGGATATCTAGATGTAGTGTATTGTACATAAAATATTAGTAATGTCAAATTACCTATGTAATCATTAAATTATCTTCCCTTTATTTTCAATTCATTATTTCCAAAGTCCATAATTCACTCACATGAATAATTTTTTTCGCACACAAAACATCATAGGTCACTTTAACCAGTTGTTGCATTATTCTTGCATACTATGAGTGGAGGATAAACATTTCCAGATCAACATTAATATTTCAATGGTATATAGAACATTACACAACCCCGCTACTTATGCCTCTCTTACCTTATTCTAACATAACACTAAGAAACATGGACAACCAAAAAGTTTCTCAATGGTTCTATCTGAATTGAATCATAGATGTTGATGTTTTATAGGAACTCAACCAATGTTTAGTGATTTTGACAAGCTCCACCAATTTTTTTATACATTCCCTTAACATTTCCACAAAAATATTCATTATTGATAATGAAATTTCATCAGTCCAAAGATGATATGTTTTATTAGTTTCAGCTATGTACCCAAAGCCTTTGGAAATCCATTCCATAAATTAAATATGAAACACAAATCTCTATTTTAAACAATTCTCATATAATAACTATAAAAACATATAATATCCAACAAAAATATCATCCCAACTCATCCACTAAAAAAGTCTGTAAAATCAAAATGAAATGAGACACTTTCTTTAGCAGTGAGAATATCACCAAAGTTGAATAATCAATCCTTCAAGTCCTCAATAACACCTTTTAAAGTTCCTCATCAAATCATCCACCTTACACATAGGTGGTATATGTGTATGAAGCAACACTTTGGTATGTTGATGCCTGGAATTCAAACTATTATAGGTAATGCACTACAAAATACACTTTTTTATTTTCTCTCTTCATTCTAGGACATAATAAATGGTTGTCGGATAGTATTGTACTTATTCATTAACCCATGATTAATTACCCATTCCAATGAATGAGATTATCTTATTTGATACTCCCATAATGAGTTTGAAACTATCAGTGTGTAATTAATATAGATTAAATCATTATCATAAAGGCACCACCATGAAACTGAATCACTCCTTACTAGTTGTTTTCATGTCACAATGCACTTCAGATATTAATCCTAAAAGACCATTATCTAATATATAAATAAATAAATGATGAAAATAGATAATATTTAATAACTATTTTATTTTATTATTCAAGGATATGTTACTCATACATAAAAATTATCAGGCATCACTCTTCCTTTAAAGGGTCCTCTCCAAACACTGGTCTCTCCATTTTTTTTCCAAAAAAGAGCATTTTAGATGACATTACCCATTCTGAGAGATTAGAAAAAATCAAGGTCAAATTACTATTTTGAATCTATAAAATATCTCTTAATCAAACTGAGAACTTGTTTAGAGAATGTATATCATAATCCCATGTTTACTGCGTAGATGAAAAACCTCTCACTGATGAGATACTTTTATCCATACATTAAGTTTAATACGACACCTGACTTTTCTAATTAATTACATTCATAGTTATGATCATCATGTCCATGTTTACATGTATTATAAGTGAATACCTAATCCGTATACATACATTTATATTCAAACCAAAAATTTGAAGCTTCACAATACCATATTTATCCTATCCAAATATATGGAAGAGTTAAAACTAAAACTATCATGAATATTATCTTTAACTCTAGGAAGTCTTTCTATCCTAGATCACAAAAATTAAAGATCTTACCATAAATTTTCAGCTCCATAATTTGTGTTTCTATATGGATGAACTCCCAGATTACATGCATATAGTTCCCAATAAACCTATGAGAGCACTAGATATCATACTCAATCATGGGACATGACCATGAAATCATAAAATCTATCTTCATTGGGACCACTAAAATAATTAATAGAGATATCACAAACACAAGGAACCACACCTCATTAATCCCAAAGGTCACTTTGATATTTTTGTAAAAATCGTATGTCCTCGATGTGTGTTAAAAAAATATCAACTTTGCTGAAATATATATTTGATGTCTGGGAATATATCATGACACCATCCACGAATAGAATGATTATATAGTCAAGATAAGGATAAAAAATCCAATTATTTATAAAAATAATCACATATTAATAAAATTTCAATCCAAAATGTATGATAAGTTAATTATACATTCTATATATACACTAAACATCATCGTTGGGATATCCTTTTCTCTACCATATAGTAGAGGGTATCTTGAATAAATATAAATATTTTAAAACCTATGAGCTCCCAATAATTAATTATAATATTCATCAATAATGCTTATAGTGTACATTTTATTTACCATCACCTAATTCAACTATCAATAGTGTATAAAAATATCTAGAGTAGAATTTTCATTTTAGGAAAACAACACTATAGCATAGTAATGAAACGTTATCAGTCATTTAAAGACATTAAACTCCAAATAATATAATTATACCTTGAAATATGTTAACTAATTTGGTTCTATATGATAAGTAGGAAAAAATATAAATTTATCTCTATGAATAACTCAAGGAAAAATTTATTTGCACTACCTAGAGGACGACCTAAAAATGTTTTCAGGAAGGAATCCTAATACAGATCCACCATTGGAGGAATTGTAGAGTGGGATAATTCCAATACTTATGAAAGAGTTAAACCAACTAAATGTATTATGTTCACTCTAATCTAAACCATTTCTATAAGGCCTCGTCCTTAAACCTTACTTAATATTGAATTAAATGAATAATTCACATTTGAGGATCTTTTCAGGTTTAGAGTTTTAGAGAATTAGGACATAACTGTTACATCTCAAAAGATTAAAAGTATACACCTCTACTAAAATTCCATAAAATAAAAACTCTTAAAAAGAAATATGTCTAGTTTTCATGTTTTAGATAGCATGAATTTTCCTTGATCCCATTCATGACCCTATTCCACATTAAATCCTGTGAAAAACATTTCAAAAACATGGGATGAGCATAAAAATCTCAGTAAGGGATATATAAGTAAGAAATGAAAACATTATTCCATGTATGAAATCATACTTTACTCCTAAAACATAAGCATTTTAACATACCTCATCAAATCATGAATAAATCATAGAAATCATAATACATAAAGGTAACTTGTGGCATTCATAACATTCTTACATAGGGAGTAACCCTCATGGTTATGTTTGAAATACCCATCACAGTATATTCCCTAAATATCTTCGGAGAAACCTTAATTTTTATCTCATTCGCGTTACCCAATGCATTGGAGAGCTATATCAGGCTCACCCTCCCTTAGTTTATCACGGAATAACCTGTCTTCATATACAATTCCCAAGAACCATAACATAATCGTATCACATAAAACATGCATAAAGGAAGTTTTGTATAAAACAAAATATGCCTTAATGAAAGGAGATTGAGACGAAGTCCCATACCACGAGTCCGACGTGACTCAATTGCTATTTAATCTCTTGAATGATAAACATGAGTTAATTTATACTTTCATAAGAACTTTTTTCAAGTTCATTATTCCCTTTATATCACTTATTACCATGTCATGAACACTATTTAATTAATAACGGTCATTTTAACGATCATTGGTACTTGAGTAAAAAATAAACACTTTATAATTACAAGTTGTTCATGTATCCATTATATACAGAGTTATATTCATTATGTATATATCATATATATCATATATATCCAATATATACATGCATTTATAATATTACATAACATTTAGAGGTAATAAATGAAATGCACCGTTCATGGAGATGGTAAGTCGTACGTATGCATGGACGCTACTTTCATTTCTATTTCATATTTTATGGAATGGAATCATAATGAAATAAAGTTATATTATAATTCCGGTATAATTTAATATATAATATCATTAACTCCATCCTTTATACGTCCCACATATGGCATTAACGAATCAAATCACTTTGAGGGGGCGGTAGTCCGCACTTCCTAAAATAAAGATATCGCGTATACCCATAATGGAAGCCATAAAGGTATGCCATAAATGAAAAATACAGAATCATAAGGAAAAAATAAACATATTATATATCATATATAAATATAGTGTCATCTTAATGGCCACCTTTTAAGGTGTTAGATGAATATTAAACAATCATCGTTTCATGAGGAAGAAATTCTCCAACCACAGAAACAGTATGCTCTTTACCCATTATATGAAGGTGTGTGAAAGTTTAGATCTAATGATTCTCATAAGAACATCCTATTATATTTAATATACTGGTGTTGTTACAAAATAAATGAATAAAAAGTGTTTAGAGGGTTGGAGAAGCAAAATAAAACATAAGAACACAAGAGAAGACACTGCCATTAAATCGGGTAACTCTTTTTTATTTGAGCTCAAAGGCTTCCTTGGAAAGACTTATGCCCAAAGTGAGGCTTCTAGGGGTAAGAGAGGGATTTGGAGAGATAAAATGGGCAGGGGTTGTCCGAGCCAATGCCTTGAGAGGTGTGGGTAAGGTGGTATAGGTGGGGGCCTTTTATAAGAGGAAAGGAGGGGCACTCTTGGAAAGTTATAAAAGGTTACATTATTATAAAATGATTTTAGGATTTTAAAGGTCCGAAAAATATATATTTCTAGGATAAGGTGATGAGAGTACGAAATGAACCCATCCAATAGGTTTTTGACAAGTGTAGGTCTTAGATTTTGCATTATCCTTTCATTTTATTTAAATCGTTAAATAATGAGGTAATCGCTGCATCATCATGGTGTCCTGAATAATTTAATTTATTTAATGTCTAAGAATTATAAAAAAATATCATTATGTAGTAATTATTTTTATATATTTAATGAATATTTATAGTCAAAATTATGACTTTTATAACCCCATTTAAAAATTGTTTTAGTAAAACAACACATGTTTGAGACATTTTTATTTTACCATTAAATAAAATGTTATTAATGACATTTTCCTACCAAAGTGGCTCCATGAGGTCCTCAAGTTGACACATGGATTTTATTGGTAGTCAATGACACATAAAATAAGGTTAGGACATGTTTCAAGGTAATTCCATATTATTAAAACATAATTTTTACCTTAAATTATACTAATTACCTCTAATCGCGATTAAAAACTTAAAAATTACCATTCACCAAAAATTATTTTAATCCCATTGAACCAAATTTTACTTATTAATTACAACCATTTATGTCGGATTTTTGAAATTCAAAACACATAGGTAGTAAAATTTCATTTAAACAAAAAATCAGTTTTTTTAAGTACCACTTTGTGGTTTCACTATTCACCAAAAATTGAAGTTTTTCAGAAAAATAAAAAAAATTGACCCTAAGCTATATTTGATATTCCAAATTCAAAAATGATGTCTATTTCCCAAAAGTTAAAAACATATAAGTTACATTATTTAATTTAATAATTAATCCCTACTGTCAGAACAAATAGCATGTTTTTATGAAACAATATATATCAAAAGATTGACACTAGTTTTAGTCCAATTTCAAAGTGAAATCATTTCCAACGACCACTATTGGATTAAATGGTAAAGATATATTCTAATTTTACTTTAAAACCAATTAAAAAGATAATCTATTCATATTAATAAATTAGATTAAAAATAGGTTTTTAATTAATGTACAAAATTTTTTACTATTCATTAAAAAAATGAACTTTATCGAAAACATACCAAAAATTTACACAAAGTAGATTTTGATGTCCCGATTCTAAATAAGAATTTTATTTGGTCCAATAGAACGTATAAGAGTGACCAAAACTATATTTAATGACGGTTCTCCATCAAAAGGCGATAAGTGGACCTTTAGTGAAAATTAGAGTATATATGCCTAAAATTGAATTCTTTTCGTATTTTAAGCCTTTATCCTTTATTGGATAAATGTAAAAACATTTAAAAAACATATATAATAATATGTTAGTTATTTATATTCATTCCTGCCAATACAACGTCTACGTGTTAACTACGATTTAAAATAATATTATTATATTACTAGTATGCAACGTAAGATTTCAAAGAAACTCTTTGTTGCGTATCAGGTACGTTATCTAACATAGCAACCCCTTTAATGTAATATTAATATTTAATTCGTAAATATTAATAAATATGAAAATACTTTATTCTTTATTTACCTAGGATGTTACATCCTTCCCCCCTTTTGGGAATTGCGTCCTCTCAATTTTATTCACTTATCAAAATAAGTGGGGGTATTTATTACTCATAGCATTTTTAGATTCCCATGTTGCCTCTTCAACCATATGGGTTTTCCATAAAACCTTTACATGGTGAATTACCTTATTCTGCAACACTTGCTCTCTACAGTCAAGAATCTGGATTGGTTTTTCTTCATAAGAGTGATTCTCTTCCAACTTGACTACCTCTGGGCTCAAAACATGAGATGGATCTGGCATATACTTTCTCAACATCGAAACATGAAAAAAATTGTGTACCTGAGATAAACTCGGAGGTAAAGCCAATCGGTAAGCAACTGATCCAACTCTCTCCAGAATTTTATATGGTCCAATGAACCATGGACTCAGCTTTCCTTTCTTACCAAATTGCATCAAACTATTACATTGTGAAACTTTGAGAAAAACATGATCACCTACCTCGAAAGATAGATCCTTCCTCCTATTTTCTGCAAAACTTTTCTGTCTACTCTGAGCTATTCTCATGTGTTTCTGAATCAACTGAACTTTTTCTGCCATCTCTTCTACCAATTCTGGTCCCATCAGCTTCCTTTCACCAACCTCATCCCAAAAAGCTGGATTTTGACACCGCTTCCCATATAGTGCCTCAAACGGTGCCATCTGTATACTGGAATGAAAACTGTTATTATATGAAAATTCAGCCAATGAAATATTTTGGTCCCAACTATCCTGATAATCCATCGAACAAGCACATAGAATATCCTCCAAAGTCTGAATTGTTCGTTCTGACTGCCCATCTGATTGAGGATGAAAAGCTGTACTAAAATTTAATTCAGTACCCAACGACTTCTGAAGGCCTTTCCAAAAGTTAGAAGTAAATCTGGGATCACGATTAGATATAATGGATTGGGGAACTCCATGCAACCTAACTATCTATTTAAGATACAAATGAGAAATTTGATCTAGAGAGAAAGTGTCTCGAATAGGAAAGAAATGAGCATATTTAGTCAAGCGATCAACAATAACCCATATTTCATTATTACCTCAAGATGTCTTCGGTAACCCCACAACAAAGTCCCTGGATATATTTTCCCACTTCCACTCTGGCACTGGTAAAGGTTGAAGCATCCCTTTCGGTTACTGTCGCTCTTCTTTAACCTGCTGACAAGTCAAACACTTCACAGTAAAATTAGCAATATCTCTTTTCATTCCATCCCACCAGTAATACTCCTGCAGATCTTTGTACATCTTAGTACTGCCAGGATGAACTGAAAACAGAGAACTATGAGCTTCATATAATAATTCTCTCTTCAATTGTGAGTCACAAGGCACACACAAGATCTTCCCAAATCTCAAAACATAATCATTATCAATGTTAAATTTAGGCAACTTACCCTTCTAAACCAGCTCTACCTTTTTCTATAACTCACTGTATTGCTTCTGTGCTTGCTTGATTCTGTCTGATAGAGAATATTTCACTGATACCTAAAACAAAACAGAAGGAAATCATGCACCAACAACTTCTATGCCAAATTTCATCAAATCCTTAACCAAAGGATCACATTCCAAATGCAACATTGTTAATGAAGCATTGCTTTTTCGACTCAAAGCATCAGCCACTTTATTTTCTTTTCCTGGATGGTAATGAATTGTACAATCATATTCCTTGATTAATTCTAGCCATCTCCTCTGTCTCATGTTAAATTATTTCTGAGTGAATATATAGTTTAGTCTTTTGTGATCAGTATATATTTCACACTTTACTCCATACAAATGATGCCTCCAAATTTTTAAAGAGAAAAAAACAGCAGCTAATTCCAAATCATGAGTAGGGTAATTTACCTCATGAGTTTTAAACTGACTTGAAGCATATGCAATTACCTGATCATTTTGCATAAGGACACAGCCAAGTCCCTTCAATGAAGAATAACTGTATATAACAAACTCACCATTCCTGGAAGGAAGTGCCAAAACTAGAGCATTCACCAATCTTCTTTTCAACTCTTGCAAACAATCATCACATTCTTTTGTCCAGATAAACTTAACACCCTTCCATGTTAGCTTAGTCATTGGACTAGATAACTGTGAAAAATTTCTAACAAACCTTCGGTAATATCCTTCCAAACCAAGGAAGCTACGAATCTCAGTTACATTTGTGGGTCTTGGACATTCTTCAACAACCTTTGTTTTTGCAGGATCAACAATTATCCCATATTTAGAAACTATATGACCAAGGAAAGAAATTTGTTGTAACCAAAACTCTCACTTGCTGAATTTCCAATACAATTTCTTTTCTTTTAAAGTTTGAAAAATAACCATTAAATTTTTTTCATGCTACTCTTTAATATTAGAAAACACCAAAATATCATCAATGAAAACAACCAAAAACATATCCATGATCTCATGGAAAATTCCATTCATAAGGTCCATGAATACAGAAGGTGCATTGGTTAGCCCAAAAGGCATTACTACAAATTCATAATGTCCATATGTAGTACGGAACACAGTCTTCGGTACGTCTACTTATTTTACTTTCAACTGATGGTACCCCGCCCTCAAGTCAATCTTCAAAAAATACTGATCTCCCTGGAGCTGATCAAACAAATCATCGATATGTGGAAAAGGATACTTGTTTTTAACTGTAATGTTATTCAAGGCTCTATAATCAATGAAATGTCTCATTCAACCATCTATCTTTTTAACAAATAAAACAGGAGCACCCCATGGTGATGTGCTAGGTCGAATGAAACCTTTCTCTAATAAATCTTGCAATTGCTCCTTCAACTCTAAAAGTTCAATTTGAGCCATTTGATAAGGGTGTTTTGATATTGTCTTAGTATCACGAACTAAGTCAAGAGTAAACTCAACTTCCCGATCTGGTATTATTCCAGGCAACTCATCAGGAAAACATTAGGATACTCATTTACCACTGGAACATCATTAATCTAAACAGTTCCCTTATTTTCAATGATATGTGCAAGGTAACATTCATTTCCATGTTTTACAAGTTTCTCGGCCTCCTGATATGTTATCAATAGTAAGGGTTCCTTATTGTACACAAATTGAAAGTATTTATTAAAAGAAACTTCTTTATCTCTACAATAAATCTTATCATGGTAAATAGAGAGCCAATCCATACCCATGATAACATCCAACTCTACTAGAGGTAAAACAATAAGGTTTTCAAGTAGGTTCTTTCCACGGATAAGGATAGGAAGATTCTTATTAATACTTTTTGCCTCAACATTTACCCCAGGTGTTTTTACCACAAGTTCATGAGTCATTTCTTGAGATGGTATTCCCATTTTACTAGAAAGGTTTTCAGAGATGAAAGAATGTGTAGACCCCGAATCAAACAACACACTGGCATAATCAGAAAAAACAAAGTACCTGATATAACTTCATTTGATGGATTGACATCTGCTGAATTAGTTGCAAAGGATTTCACCACCACTTTCTGCTTGTAGTCTAACTGCTTCCCATCACTCAAACTCTTTGTCGGACACTCATTTTCATAGTGACCCATCTCATTGTACTTAAAACATTTCACTATCTGCAAATCAAATTTGGACTTACCATCGCCTTGATCGTTTTCAGTGCAATCACGAGCCTTATGTCCCATCTTGCCACATCGGTAGCACTTTCCAGAATTCAGAAGACATTCCCCAGCATGCCTTTTACCACATTTATCACAAACTGGAAACTTAGTTTTCTTACCGTCAGACCTTTTTGAATTATTCATTCCTTTCTCCTGCCTCCTTGGTATCTTCTTCTGCTGGTTGTTATAGAACACTTGATCCTTGGAAAACTCCATTTCCACCTTCTCATCACATCGAACAAGCTTTTCATATCTCTTGAACGCGTGAGAAGATAAATCCCTTAGATATTTTGGATTTAATCCTGAGTAAAAATGATTGATTTTACTATCAAGGTCTCGGATAAAATTTGGAGCATACCATGCCAATCGAGTGAACCTTTCTTCATAGGCAGACACTAAGTCTTCCTCTTGCCTCAATTCCAGGAATTGTTTTTCCATCCTAAGTCGAACAGCCTTAGGAAAATACTTCTTAAGAAACATACCTTTGAATTCATCCCAGTCGAGAGCATCAATCTCATCAGTGTCCCTAATATTTTTAACCATTGACCACCACTGATCTGCCTCACCCTCCAAACGGTAAATAGCAAGACTAACCTTTTGATTTTCTGAACACCCCATGACATCGAAAATATTCTCTAGTTATTTAATCCACCCTTCAGCTAGAACAGGCTCAGATGATCCTCTAAATTATGGGGGATGTTGCCTCACGAAATGTTCCACCACTTACATGTTCCTCTGCGATTGATCTGTCTGATCTCGTGCATGGATACCACCACCATTTATCACTTGAGTAAACTGCGCCATTACTGCAACAAACTCTTCAGTTCCAATTCCGACCATCTCAGGATACTGATTCGGAATTTTATTTCTTTTTGTATGCCTTCCTAGCACTGCTTATCTGTTTCCTCTGCGAAAAACCATTCTGAACAAACATGTCTTAGATGAAGCAACATGGTAATCTTCAAATGATATATCATTTTCAATTTGACCATAATTTTATTTGGATAATCATTTAATATAATTATAACTCTTGAAGTTATCTAAACCGACCTCTGATACCAAAAATGAGGCCCCGAACTTAAACCTTACATAATATTGAATTAAATGAATAATTCACATTTAAGGATCTTTTCAGGTTTTGGGTTTTATAGAATTAGGACATAACTATTACATATCAAAAGATTAAAAAGTAAACACCTCTACTAAAATTCCATAAAATATAAAATCTTAAAAAGAAACATGTCTAGTTTCCATGTTTTAGCTATCATGACTTTTCCATGATCCCATCCATGACCCTATTCCACATTAAATCCTGTGAAAAACATTTCAAAAACTTGGTATGCGCATAAAAAGATCAGTAAGGGACATAAAAGTACGAAATGAAAACATTAGTCTATGTATGAAATCATACTTTACTCATAAAACATAAGCATTTTAACATACCTCATCAAATCATGAATAAATCATAGAAATAATAATACATAAAGGTAACTTGATACATTCATAACATTCTTATATACGGAGTAACCCTCATGGTTACGTTTGGAATAACCATCACAATATATTCCCTAAATCACTTCAGAGAAACCATAACATTTAACTCCTTCACATTACCCAATGCATTGGAGATCAATATCGGGCTCACCCGCCCTTAGCTTATCATGGAACCACCCGTCTTCATAAACAATGCCCAAGAACCATAACATAATCGTATCACATAAAACATGCATAAATGAAACAAAACATTTCCACATTTCAATCACAAGATATCAATAAAACACATTGATATAATAAAAACATTATGAAAACTATTTTCAATACCAAAATAAAATAAAATTAAAACATGGTATTTATTTTTCATTTTAAAAAAAGTTATGGCTGGTAGAGGAGGCCGAAACTCAAATAATGGTCACGGCGGTGGAGAGGTCATTGTCGTCGCATACGTACGACAAAAAAACATTCCCTTTTGTCATTTAGTAAACACTTCCTATAAAAAAAATATTCCTTTTGAATAAATGTAAAATTCAAAGTGGTTTATACACCGTATAAAAGGAAGTTGTGTATAAAACAAAATATGCCTCAATTAAAGTAGATTGAGATGAAGTCCCATACCTCAGGTCCGACGTGACTCAATTTCTTTTTAATCTCCTGAATGATAAACCTGAGTTAATTTATACTTTCTTAAGAACATTTTTCAAGTTCATTATTCCCTTTATATCACTTATTACCATTTCATGAACACTATGTAATTATTTAAGTTAATAACGGTTATTTTAACGATCATTGGTACTTTAGTAAAAAATAAACACTTTATAATTAAAATTTGTTCATGTATCCTTTATATCCAGAGTTATATTCATTATGCAGATATCATATATATCATATATATCCAGTATATACATGCATTTGTAATATTACATAACATTTAGAGGTAATAAATGAAATGCACCATTCATGGAGACGGTAAGCCGTACGTACACATGAATGCTACTTTCATTTCTATTTCATATTTTATGGAAAGGAATAATAATGACATTAAGGTATATTTTAATTAAAGTATAATGTAATATATAATATAATTAACTCGATCCTTTATACGTCCCACATATGGCATTAACGATTCAAATCACTTTGAGGGGGCGGTAGTCCGCACTTCTTAAAATGAAGATATTGCGTATACCCATAATGGAAGCCATAAAGGTATGCCATAAATGAAAAATACAGAAGCTTAAGGAAAACCTAAACATATTATATATCATATATAAATATAGTGTCATATTAATGGCCACCTTTGAAGGTGTTAGAATAATATTGAACAATCATCGTTTCGTGAGGCAGAAATTCGCCAACCACGGAAACAGTATGCTCTTTAACCATTAGATGAAGGTGTGTGTAAGTGCAGATCTAATAATTCTCATAAAAACATCCTAGTACATTGAATATACTGGTTTTGTTACAAAAGAAAGGTATAAAAATATTTTAGAGGGTTGGAGAAGCAAAATAAAACATAAGAACACAAGAGAAGACACTACCTTTAAATCGGGTAACTCTTTTTGATTTGAGCTCAAAGGCTTCCTTGGAAAGACGTCTACCCAAAGTGAGGATTATAGGGGTAATAGAGGGATGTGTAGAGACAAAATGGGTATGGGTTGGCTGAGAAAAAGGCTTGAGAGGTGTGGGTAAGGTGGTAGAGGTGGGGCCTTTATAAGAGGAGGGGAGGGTCACTCTTGGAAAGTTATAAAAGGTTACTTTATAATAAAATTATTTTCAGATTTTAAAGGTCCAAAAAATATATATTTCAATGATAAGGTGATAAGAGTTCTAAATCAACCCATCCAATATGTTTTTGACAAGTGTAGGTCTTATATTTTTCATTATCCTTTCATTTTATTTAAATCGTTAAATAATGAGGTAGTCGCTGCATCATCATGGTGTCCTATATAATTTAATTTATTTAATGTCTAAAAATTATAATAAAATTATCATGATGTAGGAAATATTTTTATCTTTCTAATGAATATTTATAGTCAAAATTATGACTTTTATAACCCCATTTAAAAGTTGTTTTAGTAAAACAACACATGTTTGTGACATTTTTATTTTAACATTAAATAAAAAGTTATTAATGACATTTTCCTACCAAAGTAGCTCCATGGGGTCCTCAAGTTGACCCATGGATTTTCATGGTCATCCATGACACATACAATAAGGGTAGGACATGTTTCATGGTCATTTCATATTATTAAAACATTATTTTCACCTTAAATTATACTAATTACCTGTAATCGCGATTAAAAACATAAAAGTTACTATTCAACAAAAATTATTTTAATTTCATTGAACCACATTTTACATCTTAATGACAACCACGTATATCGGATTTTTAAAATTCAAAACACAGAGGTAGTAAAATTTCATTTAAATGAAAAATCAGTTTTTTAAGTACTACTTAGTGGTTTCACTATTCATCAAAAATTGATGTTTTTCAGAAAAATACCAAAAATTCACCCTAAGCTATATTCGATATTCCAAATTCAAAAATTATTTCTATTTCAGAAAATTCAAAACATATAAGTTACATTAATTAATTTAATAATTAATTCATGCTGTCAGAACAAATAGCGTGTTTTTATGAAACAATATATATCAAAAGATTGACACTAGTTTAAGTCCAATTTTAATGTGAAATAAATTCCAATGAACACTATTGGATTAAATGGTAAAAATATATTCTAATTTAACTTTAAAACAAATTCAAAAGATAATATAATCATATAAATAAATTAGATTAAAAAGAGGTTTTTAATTAAAATACAACATTTTTCACTATTCATTAAAAAATGAACTTTATCGGAAAAATACCAAAAATTTACACAAATTAGATTTTGATGTCCCAATTATAAAGAAGAATTTTATTTGGTCCAATAGAATATATAAGAGTGACCAAAACTATATTTAATGACAGTTCTCCATCAAAAGGCGATAAGTGGACCTTTAGTGAAAATTAGAGTATATATGCCTAAAATTGAATTCTTTTCGTATTTTAAGACTTTATCCTTTATTGGATAAATGTAAAAACATTTAAAAAAACATATATAATCATATTCTATTTATTTATATTCATTCCTGCCAATACAACGACTACATGTTAACTACCATTTAAAATAATATTATTATATTACAAGTGTGCAACGTAAGATTTCAAAGAAACTCTTTGTCGCGTATCGGGTATGCTATCAAACATAGCAACCCATTTAAAGTAAAATTAATATTTAATTTGAAAATATTAATAAATATGAAAATTCTTTATTCTTTATTTACCTGGGATGTTACAATTTCTCTTCCATTGTTCTTTCTCCAAGATCCCACTCATTGATAAATAAGAAAATATATCCTCTATGTATCTTAACCGTCACAAGTGTCTGGTAACCATTACTCTGTTCATGATAACTTATGAAGCCTTATATTATAAATATCACATTAAACTATCAGTAACTATGATTATGAAGTCATATAATGGTACATGGACAAAAATACTATAGAACTTTCAATACACCATTATAGATCATCTACTAAAATTGTTATGTCTATTTCATGAGAGAGAATATCAAAAGATAACTTCAGAATTATATCTAGTCTATTAAAATCTTAATATGATATTCATGATAGGGAGGAAATAAATAAATTGATTTATTAGATAGTTTAGATATAATAAAATTTGTACGTCTAACTATAGTTGTTCCATCACTACTAGAAGCCGGATCCTTACCCAACACATAAAACCCAGCAGCCATAATAGAACCATCATGCCTCTATAATGTGCAAATTGACTAATTCACTATTGTATACTTGGTAATATTATGCTATTGAGGACTTATAATAAATACATGTGTCCCATATAATGTTTTCTCCCAACCCATGAGATAACATAACTGAATAACCCTTGAATAAAACTACTAAAGATGCCCCATATTTCCACATTTGCGACATTGGTTTCGAAGACATGGGAAATTTTGGGATACTTCCCACTCTATCCATATTTGAAACATTGGGATCCTACATCTAACACATCTAATTCTGAACAAACAGTAAATTAATCTAACTATTTTTTATTAGTTTCAACAGACAATCCTTTCCCATCTTATTATAAAATGTGTCACCAACTGTTGCATCAAAAGTTCTTCCAATTATACCCCCAAAATCTATAAGTAATCATATAGATATGTCCTCTTTAATAACAATCTCTATGGTCACTACCTTATAATAAATATATTAATATTCATATGGGTAAAATTCCATATATTGGAATATGATCTATAAATGATGTCCAATCTTGATCATTCATGTTTTATGTTCCACATTCCTAGAAAAAAGAGATATGATATTTATCAACTCCATAAACCAAACTGAGTATGTATATTATAACATCTCTCCCTACTAAATCCCCATGAACATTTTTGAATTGTCTATATTTACTATGTAGGAAATAAATACTTAAATAACTTCTCATTGAATTCCTCCCAAGTAAGATCCTACCACCTACAAACCTATCCCATGATACCCCACCACCTACATATGGTCCCCTAATGTATAATGGTTTTCAGCTTCACATTCCTATCCCTATGAGTATTATCAAGCTCAATTATTCTATTAATGATATTAATGTAGGCTGAAACATTTTGGGGACCACCACATCCCTCAAATACAAATAGATGTAATATCTGTAAGTGTTAGGAATAGTTGTCCATAATCCTTTTTTCCATCCTCTTTGACTAGGCATAATATATATGGCTTCGGGTTAGGGTGACATTACTACCAGATCCATTGAAGTATGAGAGGGATAACTACCCAGAGTATCCACAAACATACCCAATAGGGGAACAAGTGAGTGATCTTTCGTAGGATCATTCGAGTGTCTTAAAGGGGACATTTTTCTAACATGAAAACTAATTAAAAACATTGTTACTATATATCCTAAGAAGTTATATAGAACACATTATATATTTATATTATAAGACCAATCCTAGGAGATACCAACACAAAGCGAATAACCCTCCTAATTATACACATGGATATAGCTAATTCCTTTATTCATGTACATTAGTAAAAATCATATATATAGAAATAATTATTGTATAAAAAAGTTAAAATAACTAATACTAGAATAGATATAACACAAAAACATAAAATAATAATTTTTAACTAATTGATGGAACAAGAAAAATTATATAATTATATAATTTATTATATTGCACTTAAAAAAATATATGACATGTGATTATACATTCCTACTCAATATGGATGAACACACCCAAATACATTAAATTTGAAATAATAATCTTACAAAATGTAACATGGTGTTCATTACACTTGAGTAATCAAGGAACATCGCAACACACCTACTTTAGTTCCACATACCATTTCTCTATTAAATCATATTCAAAAAAGAAATTAATGTAAACACCTTTCCCCAATGATATCATTTGAAAAAAACCCTTCCATGAAGCACCACATCCCTGAGTTAGTTTTAAATGAACTCATACATTCCTCCCTATATGCAAGAGGTTTTTAACTAGCAGTGATGGTATAGGGTAATTTGGGGATAACATAAACATATATATCATATACATAAAAGTATAATAAATCATAAATATTATCAATGAAAAAAACAATTGAATAAATCATGAAACAATTTCAAAAATTATGTCATTCCATTGAGGAAAAGTATAATAAAAATAGACCACCATTGTGTAGGTTATTAGGTTCAACTGAAAGTAATATGTAACTAAAATTATAATTCCCCACAAAATATTTGGAGTCTATACATGTAAAACATCCATATCCCATCTCTATAATACTAAGAAACCTACTATAGTTCCATTTCCCATCACTAGATCCCTAACCCAAATGTTTGTACCCACACCATGATACACCTAAAGGGTGAGCGTATAACCCTCTAGGACACCACCAATTCTTACCTAACATAAGATCACATGAATATGGATGCTTATGAAATTAAATATAAGTAAACATGAATACATGAATATAAATAACCACATACTAAGAGATCACATGGTAACAAATATTTTAAGAACCCCAGTCATACCTACTTCTTTTCTATGATAAAAGCATGATCCTAACCATGGTCATAATCATGAGTTAACCAAAAGTGAACCTCATAAGTCAATACATTACCACAGTTCCAACATATCTTCGGTTGTGGAACATGACAGTGACACCTTATCTCCATTATGGGTCAGGCAAGAAGGACATCATATCATATCACTATCTCAATCATGGTTCAGTCCATATGGTCATCATCTCCCGAAAGCACCTCGTGTTAGGAAACAAGGTTATCTTACCCTTATTATATATCTCATTCCATCATCTTCTTCAATACAACTCACATATACTCCCCTAAAAAAGTTTACCATGCTATAATGTGACCCTATCATTAGATCCCAGATGAAAAACCTTAAAAGGCTTTAAAATTTAAAATAATATGTAATAAATAATATAAGAAAACCATAACATTGTAGTCCTTAGAAAATTTTAGGATTAAAAACTGGCACACACACACACACAAATATATATATATATTTATGTACATGAGATATACACACAAATGTAAAGAAACTCATGGAGAGGCATCTATAATTGGATCATATAAAACATACATGGATATAAATTTCAAATAATCTCCAATGATGGAATGAACAACCTACCTTTAGTGTGGTGAAAGAAACTCCAAAGGTTCCACTGGGAATAAAACCCCGATCATTCCTAAAAACCAACATTCTCTATAAAAAGGCCAATTCCTATAACATAGAACAATTGGGATTGGAATTATAGAAATATATCATCCCAAAATGTGTAATTAACATCATTTTAACAATGAATATTCTCTATTACTAGTAGATATCTAATCAATCCATGAGAGGAAACTAAAATTTAAGATCCAGCATCGATCAATAAATCATGCATGATTTCATTATACCATCAAGGTGGAGATCTCTATATCTTGATAACATGGTAATGATTCATTATCATATCAAATGAAATAATGATATTCTATCCATCATGGGATGTATCAAACTAAAATGATGTCCTAGAATAATCTAGAATTATAGATTACATAAGAGGATGAAGGTAATTTCTAGAGAACCATTAGAAATATCACCAAGACATTAGACACAAAATTTCCATATTTGGTAATGTATTATTATAATAGTTGAATTTCTATATAAGTATTAAAAATTTATTAATGAAAATTGAATCTGGGTTCCATTGGTAATACAATGGGGCTAAAATGTGGGTAGATGCACCTAGAAAAATTCAAATTATTTTTCCTTATCAATTGGATGGATAATATGACCTAAAAAAATACATATCCCACTTCCTACACCATATCCTAGCTTGTTTATCCCACTTTCTATTCAGCGGTGTTGTTTTGGCCAAAATGCAACTAAATTAGACTCCATCTTCTGAAACAAAAAATATTAGAATACATTTTCAATAAATCAAACATATAAAGAAGGAAAAAATACACAATATTTCATAATTTATTGAACATTTGTGCCCTTAATATTATGTATATTACATATGGTATAGGGGAAGTTATACAAAATTTATATAAAATGATATATCTTTATGGTGTGAGTTAAATTTTCTAGGAATTTAAATAAAACCAATGGAATTATTATTGATCATTTAATAGATATGTTCATTGAAAAAAGGAATGGACCAACATTTATCAATGAATATCCATAGTGTAATAATATTTTCTGGGTTTTATTGATCGGTTTTCATGAATTTATCTTGATATATGATAACATTAACTAATAGAACTAGAACTTTTGAAATGATTTTATAAATAGAATAATTTGAAGATAGATTTATAGAGTTATGAAGAGGATTATCATTTGGAATATAATAATAATATATTCTATTGGAGAATATTTTTTCATATATAGGGAATTTTTTAAGATATTTTTTGCTTTTCTCCTTGATAAAATTAATAAATTGATAATCATACGCTTTCTTAAATAGTGAATCCATGAGATTAATTAGATAATGCTTGATCTTAAGTTACCAGAAGTAATCAATTCATTGAATACATATTCCAATTATATCTATAGTAATAATTTTCAAGTGTTTATTGATCATAAAATGATAAATTATACATTAAATTAGAATATTCTCAATAAACACATAGAATGAAAGATGGACTTGATCATATACTTTGAATCATCAATTTTTTGCATCTAAATAAAGAAAATTGATTATAATATTATCTATGAATACATGATCAATAAATATTTTATCTATTGAGGATAAATAGATATCCAATATTATTAAAGAGGAAAAGGATGTACACAAGAGTAAAAAATATTACAAAAACATCCGAACATTGTCAAATTATTGTTCAACCATATATATTATAGAATATTAAGGAGGAAAACATGAAAATATTGATATAAAAAATGATTTGGATAAAATAACTAATGGAGAACAACTAAATTCTATGTTTAAATAAATATATTAATCAGTATTTAGATTTTTTTTATATTTTCCATATACGAGGAAGGGGATATAAAATTATTTATATAGATTATTTTTCATTATCCAACTTATAGGTAATGAGATGTATAGGGAACTTTGAGTTGAACTACAGTCAGACAATATGATTTTGGAGACTATTAAATACACATAAATTTTATTAGTATATCTTAAAGCTAAAATATTACAGTATAATTCAAAAAATAAAAATAAAAACAATACACTTACCATCATGTTGATGTGAGAATATCTCCATGGATTTTATCATAGTATTTCCAAAATCTTCTAAAGGAGAAAATGTCTAATGAGATATGAGGGATAAGATAACAGATATATATCATTTTAAAAATGTTCTAGAATAATCCACCAGACATGAAAATGAGAAAAATATATTTTGAAGATGTTGTGAAGGATCATTGAAAAAACTATTAATTATATTTGATTAAGATTTGAGGGTCATTAAAATGTTTTACATGAGGACTAAAATGTTCTTGAACATAGAGAAGATATTTAGACATCATTGTCCGCCATTGATAAAACATAAATGATAAATGAATATTAAAACTATGGAATGAATTCCTCGAGCCATGTAATTGGACATCAGTATAGAATGGGATCAACATTATTCCATGATTTTTTTCATAGAGAATAATATATTTCACTTGAGAATTTATAAGTCCCTGTAAGAATATCATTTTGGGAAAATAATATAAATCATTAACATATTGGGATGATGTTGGAGAATTTATGTTGTTGGGGTGAGAAAAATTTAATGAGATGATAGAGGTGGTCAAATAATTTCAATAAAAAACCAGATCATCATGGAGAAAAAAAGATATTTGTTGAAAATCAATGATGTTTTTTATATTTGGAGTGGGGAAATAATTTATTATTTTGAATATCTACATAGATGATAGTTTTGGGGATTTTTACGAATGGAAACATAATCTTGAGATATATTAAATTCTCTCATATTCTTGATTGGGTATGTATTTTGTTCAATTTATAGATAATTTATGCCTTTTAATTTAATGATTATTATGTTTTATAATAATCAATGTATAGTGTAATTGTTCATTATAAATAAAATACATTGAAAACCAAAAAATCCAATTTATTTCAAAATTGAAAACTAAAAAGTAAAGACGAATTAAACTAATAAGATCATTGAAAATATAACAGGGATGTAAAAATATTTATATAAAAATATTTTAAGTAAGAAAATAATGCATCTTGGTAACATCAAAAAACATATTCATGAATAATGTTGTCGTATGATTTAAAACATTATAAATAAAATTAATATTTCTTCAGGAGAAATATAATGAAATTTTAGATAAATTTTAGTAAATGAATAATTAGGGAATAATTTTTGAGATAATGGAATTATAATTCCAATGTTACCATTGAAATTGGGTAAACAAAACATTGGATATATGAACAGTGTAAAAGTTTCTAGATCGATATAGAAGTAACCTAACTTCAACATTGTAAAACAAAACTAATAAGGTATCTAATAAACTACATAAATTTTTTAAAATAATTAACTTTAACGTATATATAAGTAATTTTTTTTATAATTAATCTATCCATATCACATGATTTATGTATAATAATATTTTTATTATAATAATTATAGGTTTTAATAATTTATTAAATATTTTAAAAAATAAAAAATATTATAAATAAAAATTTTTGAAAATTATTTCTATAAAATAGATATATGTTTTATAATTTTCATGTTAAACTTATATAAGGATTGTACTTGGTAATTTTTTTATCTAATTAGGAATCTAAATAATGATTTATAGTAAAAGACCATAGTAGAAATTATTATGTAAATAAATGAATATTTATATTTGATATGACCTAAGAAAGCTTTTTTTCAACATGAAAATTTTCAATTACATTATATTAGTACATAAATCACAAATATTTATTGTATTTTCTAGAAAATAAAAATCAAATAATTATTTAAGAAAAAAAACCATATTCCCTTGTTTTATAAATAAAACCCACCACAACCCATTCTTATCACTAATGAAAAAGCATCAATTGGAATATAAATTAGGCATTCACTGATAAAATAATTATATATATTTTTAGATTCTTTGTTCTTACTAAAATACCATTAAAAAAATAAGGAGTACGAAATGGGATTCATGTAATGAGGTGGGTTTTATAAATCATTTACATTCCTGAAAGTACATTTTATAATTAATAAATATATTTTTCTATTATTAAAAATTTAGTAGAAAAAAATCATGCATTAAATAAATAAAATATAGGAAAAATTATTTACACAAATTGTAACACTTCATCATAGTTACATAAAACCATGTATTATGTTTCATGGATATTTTAATCCATTGAATGTTACCAAATTAATATTATAAAATAATTAAAAAATAAAAACTAATTTTTTATATATGAATTCTCATGAATCATTTCCACCGTTGAAATACCCCATTAGTAGAACCGATTCCCTAATGAAATTTAAAGATAATTAAAATAGAAAAAAATTTGTGAAATGAAAAAAATTATAGAAATTAGATGGTTCTGTATGAATATAGAATGTAAAGAATGATGATGATGTATTGGTTTTAATATTGTTGTTATGTGACTGTTATTATAGTGTATATAGTCATTGCATATAATACTAGTAAAAACTCACAAATGTCATTTTACCAATATATAAAAAATAAAAACATTTTTTCATAATATAAAAAGATATATATTGTCCATATAAATAGTTTTTTTTGAAATAAATTAAATAACTATTATTATAATTAAATGGTACAAAATCATTTATGAAAATATTATTTTCTATTAAGTGATTGTATTTTTGAATTCTTTATTTTTGATATAATTGATACTTTTAAAAATGATATCAATAAAATTTGTAAATAAAAATCATGAAATTATGGTTAAAATAAAGTAAATATTGATTATTAATTTTATTATTTATATCAAAAAAAAATGTTATGTTTTTTAACATTACGTTTTTTATAAAAATTATATTTTTATTAAAAAGAAATATTTTCTACAATTTGATTATTAAATATAATTAAATATATCATTTATATATATAAATGTAGTTTATAATAATTCATACATTTATTACATTTTTATTATAAAAAAATGATAAAATCCATTAATTATACGGAATAATTTTTTATCATTGAATTTTCTTATATAAAATGCATTTTCAACATAATAAATTTAATTTATCACGTATAAAGTCGATTCTGAATATATTATTAATTTAAATGTATAAATAGATAGACTAAAGATAATATAATTGTTAATGAATACAAAATAATATTAAGAAAACTAAAATTTATAAAAACATAATTTTTAAATAAATTATTTGTTGATTTTTAATTTTTAAATTAATGGAAAAGATTTACAAATTGAAAAATTAAGTAATATTACATGGTGTTAATAATTGTGAAAAAACATGGTTCAATTTCATTTTTGGCATAAAAATAAGTTAATCGATGGTATAGTGCCTGACATTAGTGTTGAGGAACATTAGAAATATTATGACATGTTTTATTTGGGATTCCCATGATGAGGGATGACACCAGTTGGATTCTTATGATAAATATGGATGCAGAAGTGAGGTTGGGTGGTATTAATCTATAGAGTGCCACAAAGGAAATCCAAATCCTATAAGGAAATATTGTGTGGGATGTCTTAGAGGGTAAATCTCTTTTGTAAAAGTTCATTCCAAACAAATATGGATTCTATACTAAAAACCTGAGGGGATGATGATCTGGAATATGGATCTTGATCAATCCTCATATCTCTACTCCTTGGGGCCATGTAAAATGGATAATATTTTGTGGTCATATTAACATTAGGAATGAAAATTTTGTAGGATAAACATTTGGTTTTCTAGGATATCTAACTCCAACACTCACCTTCTCCCAAGCTAGAAAATTTATATATTTCATCTGATAAAGTGTGAATCCTCACCAACTTGTGTTCATCAATAACATTAAATTAATTTCAAATATGGATAAAATTATTTTCACTAGTAAAACATGAGAAGTATTTTTAGTAATGGGATACCGTGTGATCTCTCTGTTGATCGAATTGCAGGTGGATTGGTACGAGGTTATTTTATGAAATGATATTCCTAAAAAATTTCATTTCATGGTGTGGAATCTTTGCAACCAAGGTATGCTAATAGATGATCATGCCAGAAAAAAGGCATATCTCTTTATTTGATATTATTGTACTATAAAAACCCAAAAGATGAGACCTCCATACACCTCTTATTTGATTGAGAATGTGTAGGGGCATTGTGTAGTTCTATGGGAGATTTTTTTAGCATGGGTTCATGAGGAAACAATCAGGATTCTTCTTTTTAGCCTTGGTTTTAGAGGTAAGGAATATGATTCATTAATGGAAGGTGAGGTAACGAAAAATGGTAGCAGGTTTTTTGAGTATATGAAATGCCATAAACCATAGCCATTATGAAATCATCTCTCGTTATCTCCTATAATAGGTGGTGAAATAAAAAATTATGGGGTTAGTATTGATACAACATTATAAATAGTAGTATTCATCACATTTCTTAGAAGGATGATGGCTGGATCACACTTTAGATCACTACCCATATTCATACAAGGTAGAAAAATCAGGTGATATAGATTCCTCCAATCACTTGGTATAAGGTCAACATTGATATTTTATGTTTTAATGGTGTCATCTGGAGGGAGGTGTGATTTTGGGCCACCAAGGCTCAGTTGTTTTAGCTTATAGTGATGGTTTTCAAAGCGGTGACTCTTTTGTGGTAGAGGTAAGGGCGTTGTTTATAGGAATTGTCATTTTCTAGTATCACAACACCAAGTCAGAATCTATTAAAAATAACTCAACCACAATTCTACGATCACTAGAGGGAAAAATACTTGTTCCTTTTTCTATTAACTATCAAATTTTCAAATGAAGAAGATTAATTCATTCATGGGCATCCATATATCACACTAAGAAAAAGGGGAGTGAAGTTCTATATTTCCTTGCTTCTTGTGTGTCTAATGAAAACTAGTGTTTATTAATTTCTATATTGGTTTCACTCCGTCTTGAGTGTTGAAACATTATTAAAGTGGATTCACTTTTTTCTATTTTAATTTATTCCTCAATGACATTGTTTTTTTTCTATTTTAATAGGAAATCCCCACATACAATAAAAATTCAATATAGTATGGATGGGAAAATGACACTCAAACTCACCTTTACAAGTACCTATCCACCACCATTTCCAAACAACTATAAAAATATGGTTACCATTTCAATCCGAACCTATTATTTATCTCTTAAATAATTATTAATGATTTGTAAAAATCTTTTCTTAAAATGGAATCCAAAATCATTTACTCCGATGAAACCAATTTAGAGTTATGGTCGATTTATCGAGATATTAAATTTTCTTTGTGTAGTTCATGAGTAAAGGTAAGAGTTTATCATATCAATTTCACTTGATTGAGATATTATTCATATTCTGTACTTATTTTATATTTTGTGTCATATGTGATACATAGAATTTATTTTTTATAGATTTAATTTAATTCATGGGATTTATATAAAAATCAATCATTTTCTATTTCATTGCCTCTTTATTTTAGTGAAATCAATGCCTGGAGGGATTTATTTCTAATATCTATTTTAATATCTTATTTTTTATGAATAAATTTATATTTGTAAATATATATGTTATTTTACACTAAAAACACATATATTTTCTAACCCTTTAGTTATCTGTGGGGTTTTATTTTATTTATATATTTTAATATCCCTTTAGAGAAAAATTTTATCAAAATTATATATGTAATTACAGCAAAATATATCTCTTTTTTCATTTGGAATATTTCTCCAATGTTTCTATATTCATAATATTATTTTATGTATTTAAATATATATACAAAAATTATTTATTTGGACCACTTATTATTGTGCTAGATAGTTTACAAAAAGGAATTAAATGATTTTTTAATAATTTCCATATGGTGCATTTTAAATAATATTTATTATAAATAAAGGAAATTTTGTCTTATTTTTAAAATATATTTTCTATCACCCTTTTAAAATTGTATTTATTCTATTTAAATGTATATCAATGTTTATTATTCCTGACTGGGTATATTATTTAATGATATTATCCACTTTTATTCTCTATATGTGTTCTGAAAATATAATACATATTCTTTTATGAAAACAATTTATTTCTCAGGGGTTAATCAAAATATGAAGAAATTAAAAATTGTTTCATATTATAATAGAAAACATATGTATATGTCACCATTATATAGTGTATGGATCTAATGTATCCCTATTATGAAATGGGTATTGGTTAACCTCTCATGTGATAATTCTTTGGATCATCGGTTGTTCTCCCTAAACTAAAAGTTTGTGTTGTATGTGTGGGTATCCTAAGGCCATATGATTTTGTTACATGAGTGTGTAGACCAACCCTAAAAATTGAACATAGGAAATTATCCAAAATATAATACATTATGGGTTTGTGGTTATCTAAATCCAGTATTTGTTGAATGTATTGGTGGTCAATCTTGAATCATTTTTTATGATCATATTCATGTAACACCCATGGTTTTAATGTGTTACTTTTTTGAAGAAATTAAAATTCATTGATGTATCAAATTAGATGATACAAAATTTTATGATTTATTTAAATGAATAACTATAACACCCGAGACTTTTATGTTATATAAATCATCAAAGGAATCTTTTTCTACACAACACTTGCTTGGCTAGCTTTACACGAAATCGCGACCTTCCTCGATAGCTTGCGTCGTACGCAATACCGAGTTTCACTAAACAACGATATGCTATTAAAATATTATTAAAACTAGCCGTTATGAATAGTAATAACCACTTTTTGAAATTTTATTTTTCAAAATGGACTTCATTTTTGGATTCAGAATATCGAAATTATCCTAGGGTGAAATTTTGGTATTTTTCTGAAAACAGTCAATTTTTGATGAATAGTGAAACCACTAAGTGGTAGTTAAAAAACTGAATTTTTCATAAAACATAATTTTACCGCTTCTGTGAGTGGAATTTCAAAAATCCGAGAGACACGGTTGATGTCAGTAAGTAAAATGTGGTTCAATGAGATGAAAATAATTTCTGGTGAATAGTAACTTTTTACTTTTTTTACCATGGTTAAAAGTAAATAGGGTAATTAAGGGTAAATATGATATTATTATTACCCTAACACATGTCCTAATTCTATTTGACAAGTGTAATTCGACTAAAAACAAAGTTAGGAATAAAATATGACCATTTAGACCCACATGGATTAGATTAGGACATTTATTATTAATTTATTTAAAGAAGGGTTAAAATAGTTAAAATCAAAGTTTAAAAAGTAATTAATTTTAATATGGTGTTATACATAAGATAAATTAGACTATAAATATTCATTAGAAAGCTAAAACGATTTCCTACATAATTGTATTTTATTTGTAATTTTTAGATATTAAATAATTTAATTTATTTATTACACAATAATGATGCAGTAATTTTCTTATTAATGAAATATTGACATAATTGATGTTATAAACACCAAAATAAATGTAATTTGAGACTTTTTATGAATCCAACTAATTTTATAGGTTAATATGACATGTTAGTATTGATTTAATTAACTTGGTTAGAACTAATAATTCTATTATGAATTTCACAAAAATCAATTACTAAATAGTGTCAAAATTGACATAAAATAGTTTTTAAAACAAATATTATATTGGTAATTGTTATTTTATTCCTAAAAATCTATGGTTCGGCCAAATGACTTAGATAAGGTAATATATATTAATAATAAACAACTTGGGGTTATTTTGTCTGCTTATAGTAAGTTTATTAACCTTATAGTATAAGAACACAAGAAGACATGGTAAAAGTAAAATTATTTAACTTAATGTTAAATCTAAATGATAAGGTAAAAATAGGAACCTAAACGTGTCTAAATTCTATTGGATGAGAGGATTCAGACCCAGACCCACCTTAGATTCGAAATATATCAATTTGGAGCTATTTAAAACCGAACTTGACTTTATAATAAAATAATAGTTTTAGTTATTCCAAAGGTGCCCCTCTCCTCCCTTATAAAAGGACACATCCTCCCCCTCTTCCTCACACCACTTTGAGCCTTCAATCTCGGCCAAACCCTGCCACATTCTCCTCTCCACTTCCCTAGTGACATCCTAGAGGTCCGGGTCTTCTTCAAAGACCAATTTTAGTGCCCTAAAAGAAAGTCTCAAAGAATCACTTCAAAGAAGAGGTAATGTCCGTTACGGATTCTTTCATCTTTATTTCTTCTTCCACTTCTTCTTCATTAGTTGTTTCATTATGAAGTAATAACATCAGTATCACTCATATACTGATATGTTATTATAAGTATGAAACAACCCTATTTCACCACCATTCCATCCTACGGAAAAAGAAATCATCGCGCGTGCGTACGTACGGAATACCGTCTCCACGCCGTGGTGTAATATATTTTCCACCAGCACCATACTTGGATGGTTATAATGGTGTAAATAATGACTTTATATGACTATTATAAATTGATAATGATTCTGAAATAGTATAAATACACTCCAATACAATTCCATGATCATAGGAATGATATCATCACTCGTGCGTACGTACGGAATACCGTCTCCACGATGTGATGCGACTCGTTCTACATGATATTCATTTCATAATGATTATATAAATGAATTGAATTAATGAATATGATATATATTACACTAATACCATTCTGGAAATGATGTATCTATAACCTAAAGAGAAGAATAATAATTTATTCGACAAGACACGCATAAGAACAAAAAGTTATAAACACCCGAATAACAAGTAGCAATGAAATATTACTAATAAGAAGCTAAGAATATGAACATATATGATTTCATAAAAATAAGTATGATTATGGAATAAGTCAATAACATTATTTAAATCATTATACAGGAGGTTCGGACACTTACAAAGCATGTCGGACCTAAGGTAAGGGAAATATCACAATCTCATTTTTATCCGAGATTGTCTATACTTTGGTATTTACTGGGGTGTATTTTATCATCCACATCCATGTTTCCTCAATATTTAATATTATTTCCATCCACCTACAATTGTTTAAATCCAATTTTACCCTTTGGTGAGTTTTTGTAAAAGATATGAAAGGAATCTTTTGTCGTTTTTCGTACGAGGTACTTTTTGACTTTTCCGACAAAAGTACGAAGAATGTTTTTTTATCTTATACGGCATGAATGGATTTGTAAAAAATTATTTCCAAGAATCTTCCTTTACATGTTTCATGTTTATTTTTAATCAACTTATTTTAGTTTAAAATTGTATGACATGATAAGAAAGGAAAAATGTCTTTGAAGCAGAAAGGATATTTTCCTCAAGAATGGAGTTCAAGTGTTTTATCAAAATCATTTTCCATCTAAGATAATAAAGGGTTCTGTTTTTACCCCTGTTACTACATTGATTTGATTATGTTGTGATGGAATTATATTTTTATGAATTCCTTTATCTTATATGAATTGTTTTATGATGTCACGATGTTTAAGATTCCTATTTTTATTACATGGGTTATTCTATGATGTATGGTTTATGATTTTGTGGCACACATAAGAATGGTATCATTATGAGATGGGTGGGACCTATATCTCCCTCCAATGCATTGGGTAAAGATTTTATATCTCATTATATAGACATTTCTGGAACGGTAGGTTATACAGGTTCAGTGAAACAGGACTGAAACGAGGGTGACTCGGTTCAGAAAGGGACTTTGTCCACTAAGATAGTATTGGCAATAAGTCTTGACTAACAAGAAATGATTCTCTATGATTATGTGTGTATGCCACAAAGTTTCATGTTTTATGTTATGATTATTGTGATTACATTTCACTGCCATGATTTATTCCATGTTATAATATTATGATCTCTTTTGTAGGATAAGATTTCTAAAAGTTATGTTCTTATGTATATGATGTGATTGATATTTCTTTTGTTTACCCTTACTGAGAATTTGAGCTCACCCTTTTGTATGTTTTATTTCCCCAGGTCAGGAAGAAGGTTATTAAGTAGAATATGCCAAAAAGGGGCTCTAGATATGATGAAATAAATGGGAGGAAAAGTAGATGCTTAATGAACCAGTTGTTTATGTTTCCCAGTTTCTAAAGACACTATACCTATACGGTCCTTTCATTGTTTTGTTATATGTTGTAATAAGTGTGCTTCAATTCTGAAGTAATAACAATGTATGTAAAGTATGGGTCGTTATAGTTGGTATCAGAGGAAAGGTATAGTAAACCTTTGGAAACTAGGATGTAAAAGCCTTAGTAAGAACCCTGAGGATAAGTCTAAGCATAGAACACAATCTTAGTGTTTTAGAAATGGCCATGAATAACCTAGGATAAGACCTTAAGTGTGAAATCTTATTCTTAATTATGTGGTTTTCTTATTATAATTAGTGTTTCTCACACTATTCTTCTTGGTTTTAGTCAATGGCTGGAACCCGAAGGAATCGTGTTAATGCGGAATGCGACGGGCAATGCAATGATTGTCCCCCTGAGTAACCAAACATTATGGGAGCTGGAATGAAAAATCTTGTATCCATGCTCACACAACTTTCTCAAGCTATGAATCATGCAGGACTTCCAAACGAGCAAAGGAAGGAGCAATATTTTGTTGAATCCTTCATGAGTCAGCGTCCACCTTCTTTCAGCGGGTCTACTGATCCATTAGTTGCTGAACAATGGATTAGTACTACTGAAAAGATATTTTCAGTTCTTCAATGTTCTGAACATGATAAAGTCATCCTAGTAGTGTATCGTTTGGAAGGAGATGCTCATCAATGGTGGAATCTTATTAATAATATGAGGCAAATGGATGAAATTGAGTCCATGGAATGGGACGAGTTCAAGAAGTTATTTTTCAATAAGTACTTCCCTCGTATTCTCCGAACAAAGATGGAGAAAGAGTTTCTTGAACTAAAGAAAAAGGATGATGAATATGTTGGTACCTATGAAGCAAATTTTACAAGACTTGAAAGGTACGCTTCTGGTATTATTATCCAACCTGAGAGTAAGATCGATCGATTCTTTAGTGGCTTAAAACCAAGTCTTCGAAGGGCGTTAGCCATAAGGGACTTCAATAGTTAGGAGGAAATCGTTCGATGTGCTCTCAAATTCGAGATGGATATTGGAGTAACCCATCAGTCATATGGGTTTGATAAGAAGAGGAAAATGGAATTCAAAGGAAAATCTAAAGAGCACACTGAAAAGAAGATGAGCTTTCCCTTATGCTCAAAGTGTGGAAAGAAACATGGAGGGAGTTGTCTTAAAGGGACAAGTAAATGTTTCAAATGTGGAAAGGAAGGTCATCGGGCATTTGAATTCCGCGATGATGGGAAGAAGATGTCTAATGATGCAAACAAAGGAAGGGATACACAGAATGAACCTACTACACTTCAATGTTTCAAGTGAAAGGAGATGAGACATTATGCCAATAAATTCCCTAATCCAAGGGTTGATGATGATGGTCAACGTCAACAAACTCTTAAGGCTAAAGACAATGGAATGTCACATGCAGTTTCTATCAGCGATGTGGAGTACGATAACGATGTGGTGAAAGGTACACTTACCATCCACTCTAAAGTAGCAAATGTTTTATTTGATTCTGGATCCACCCACTCTTTTATTTCTGAAAAATTTTCTAAGGGTATCACTGTATTACCTCAACAATTAGATGTTAAGTTAGCTGTGAGAACACCTAATGGCACAACAGTCACATCAAAAGTTTATAATTCTTCTCCGATCAAAGTTTGTGGGAAAGTGATTCCTGCAAATCTTGTGATCCTTCCTATAGTGGAATTTGATGTGATTCTTGGAATGGATTGGCTTTCTTTATATGGAGCTCATATCAATTTCCAAACAAGGGAAGTCACATTTCATATTCCAGATCAATCTATGATCGTCTATCAATGCAAGGATGAACATAACCTTCCAGTGGAAATTTCTTCCATTTTATGGGTATTGATTCCACTAAATGAAGGTTATTTATCTCAAATGGTTGAAGAGAAACTCACAATTAAGAATATTCCCATTGTACGGGAGTTTGATGATGTCTTTCCAGAGGAATTACCGGGTCATCCACCGAATCGTGAAGTTGAGTTTTCAATAGAACTCGTACCGGGTGCTTTTCCTATTTCAAAGACACCATATAGAATGGCCCCAATTGAGTTGCAGGAATTGAAGAAGCAACTCCAAGATAATCTTGATAAGGGATTCATACGCCCTAGTGTGTCACCTTGGGGAGCACCTGTTCCATTTGTTAATAAGAAAGATGGATCAATGAGACTCTTCATTGATTATCGAGAACTTAACAAGATCACTATCAAGAAAAAATATCCTCTCCCACGCATTGATGACTTATTTGACCAACTACGCGGAACTCAATACTTTTCCAAGATTGATCTTCGCTCAGGGTATCATCAACTAAGGGTCAAAAGGGAGGATATACCAAAGACGGCTTTCCATACAAGGTATGGACACTATGAATTTATAGTGATGCCATTTGGTCTTACTAATTCCCCTGTTATCTTCATGGATCTGATGAATAGTGTCTTTAGAGACTATCTTGATCAATTTGTGGTAGTCTTTATAGACGATATTATTGACTATTCAAAGAGAAAGTAAGATCATGAAGATCACTAGAGAATTATATTGGAGACCCTGAGAAAGGAGAAGATTTATGCCAAATTTACCAAGTGTGAATTTTGGCTTCAAAAAGTTGCATTTTTGGGTCACATAATCTCAAAAGAGGGGATATTTGTGGATCCAGCAAAAACAGAGGTTATCAAAAGATGGTCGAGACCAACAACAGTAACTGAGATCCGAAGTTTTCTTGGTTTGGCTGGATATTATCGACGTTTTGTGAAATATTTTTCACGATTATCTAATCCACTCACCAAGTTGACTCAGAAAGGAGTTAAGTTTGTCTGGACGGATGAATGTGAAGAGAATTTCAAGGAGTTGAAAAGAAGGTTATCAAGTGCACGTGTACTCACACTGCCTTGTAGTGGAGAAAGGTTTGTGATCTATAGTGATGCATCCAAGAAGGGATTAGGGTGTGTTCTTATGAAAAATGATATGGTGATATCTTATGTGACACGACAGTTGAAAATCCATGAGCAAAATTACCCAACACATGATTTGGAGTTAGCTGTGGTAATCTTTGCATTAAAGATTTGGAGGAATTACCTTTATGGTGAAAGGTGTGATATTTATACTGATCATAAAAGTTTAAAGTATATTTTCACACAAAAGGAGCTGAATATGCGTCAAAGAAGATGGTTGGAGCTGATTAAGGATTACGACTGCTCAATCCATTACCACCCTGGGAAAGCAAACAAGGTGGCAGATGCATTAAGTCGACAAGACCATGCTAGTTTATCCATGATGAGGATCACAAAAGATCTAATATTTATGGATTTACAAAGGATGGATCTTGGAATTATAATGGAAGGGGAAAAATATTATCTTTCTCAAATGAATGATCAACCATCTATACATGTGAAGATTAAAGAGGCATAGAAAGAAGATGTCGAGTTACAAAAGAAGGTGAGAAATGTTCCAGAATTCAACCTTGATTGTGATGGGATAATAAATTTCAGGAATCGGGTTTGTGTTCCTCCCATCCACGAATTAAAGAAGGAGCTGCTGGATGAGGCTCATAGTTCTTCATTCTCTATTCATCTTGGAAGCACGAACATGTATAGGGACCTGAAAGAGTACTTCTGGTGGGATGGCATGAAAAGAGATGTTGCTGAATATGTCTCTCGATGCTTGGTTTGTCAACAAGTTAAAGCTGAGAGACAGAATTCTAAGGGGATGTTACAACCATTACCCATACCCGAATGGAAATGGGAAAACATTACTATGGACTTTGTCACGGGACTTCCTAAAACATCCAAAGGCAATAATGCTATCTGGGTCATAGTTGATCGTCTTACAAAGTCTGCACACTTCATTGCTATTAGAGAGTATTTCTCTCTAGATCAGCTTGCCAGGATATATGTAAAGGAAGTGGTACGATTGCATGGAGTACCACTTTCTATTATATCTGATCAGGATCCGAGATTTACCTCGAAGTTCTGGCAATGTCTTCAGCATACTCTGGATACAGAGTTGAGTTTCAGCACTGCTTATCATCCTCAGACAGACGGTCAGTCTGAGAGAACAATTCAAACTCTAGAAGATATGTTGAGAGCTTGCTCTATGGATTTCAAAGGTGGTTGGGATCAATAACTACCTTTGGTGGAATTTTCTTATAAAAATAGCTTTCACTCCAGTGTTCACATGGATCTTTATGAAGCACTCTATGGAAATAAATGCAGGACTCCAACTTGCTGGGATGAAGTTGGGGAAAGAAATATATTAGGACCTGATCTCGTTGATGAAATGGCAGAAAAGGTCAGATCTATTCAACAACACATAAGAGCAGCTCAGAGTCGACAGAAAGGTTATGCCGACAACTGAAGAAAAGACCTAGAGTTTGAAGTGGGTGATAAAGTGTTCTTACGAATATCTCCCTGGAAGAGGGTTATGAGATTTGGAAAGAAGGGGAAATTGAGACCTAGATATATCAGTCCTTTCGAAATACTGGATCATGTTGGGAAGGTAGCTTACCAATTGGCACTTCCACCGAATCTCTCTCAAGTTCACGATGTGTTCCATGTATCTCTCCTGAGAAAGTACATACCTGATCCTTCACATGTACTCAGCTCAGAAGTTGTACTACTGGAGAAAGATCTTTCTTATGAAGAACAACCGATAGAGATTCTGGATCGTAGTGAAAAAGTCCTACGAAACAAGACCACTCGATTGGTGAAAGTTTTATAGAGGAACCACCAATTAGAAGAAGCTACATGAGAACTTGAGGATATGATGAGGGATAGGTATCCTCATCTGTTTGTTACAATGTGACGAATTTCGAGGGCGAAATTCATTTTAAGGGGGGTAGAATGTAACACCCGAGACTTTTATGTTATATAAATCATCAAAGGAATCTTTTTCTACACAATACTTGCTTGGCTTGCTTTACACGAAATCACGACCTTCCTCGATAGCTTGCGTCGTACGCAATACCGAGTTTCACTAAACAACGATATGCTATTAAAATATTATTAAAACTAGCCGTTATGAATAGTAATAACCACTTTTTGAAATTTATTTTTCAAAATGGACTTCATTTTTGGATTCGTAATATCGAAATTATCCTAGGGTGAAATTTTGGTATTTTTCTGAAAACTTTCAATTTTTGATGAATAGTGAAACCACTAAGTGGTAGTTAAAAAACTGAATTTTTCATAAAACTTAATTTTACCGCTTCTGTGAGTGGAATGTCAAAAATCCGAGAGACACGGTTGATGTCAGTAAGTAAAATGTGGTTCAATGAGATGAAAATAATTTTTTGGTGAATAGTAACTTTTTCCTTTTTTTTTTACCACGGTTAAAAGTAAATAGGGTAATTAAGGGTAAAGATGACATTATAATTACCCTAACACATGTCCTAATTCTATTGGACAGGTGTACTTTGACCAAAAACAATCTTAGGAATAAAATATGACCATTTAGGCCCACTTGGATTAGATTAGGACATTTATTATTAATTTATTTAAAGAAGGGTTAAAATAGTTAAAATCAAAGTTTAATAAGTAAATAATTTTAATATGGGGATATACATAAGATAAATTCGACTATAAATATTCATTAGAAATATAAATATATTTCCTACATAATGGTATTTTATTTGTAATTTTTAGACATTAAATAATTTAATTTATTTATGACACAATGATGATGCAATAATTATCTTACTAATGAAATATTGACATAATTGATGTTATAAACACAAAAATAAATGTAATTTGAGACTTTTTATGAATCACACTAATTTTCTAGGTTAATATGAAATGTTAGTATTGATTTAATTAACTTGGTTCGAACTAATGATTCTATTATGATTTTCACAAAAATCAATTACTAAATAGTGTCAAAATTGTCATAAAATAGTTTTTAAAACAATTATTATATTGGTAATTGTTATTTTATTCCTAAAAATCTAAGGTTCGGCCAAATGAAATAGATAAGGTAATATATATTAATAATAAACAACTTGGGGTTCTTTTGGCTGCTTATAGTAAGTTTATTAACCTTTTAGTATAAGAACACAAGAAGACATGGTAAAAGTATAATTATTTAACTTAATGTTAAATCTAAATGATAAGGTAAAAATAGGAACCTAATCTTGTCTAAATTCTATTGGATGAGATTATTTCGACCCATCCCCACCTTAGCTTCTATATATATCAATTTGGAGCTATTTAAAACCGAACTTGACTTTATAATAAAATAATAGTTTTAGTTATTCCAAAGGTGCCCCTCTCCTCCCTTATAAAAGGACACCTCCTCCCCCTCTTCCTCACACCACTTTGAGCCTTCAAGATCGGCCAACCCCAACCACTTTCTCCTCTCCACTTCCTTAGAGACATCATAGAGGTCCTGGTCTTCTTCAAAGACTAATTTTAGTGCCCTAAAAGAAGGTCTCAAAGAAGCACTTCAAAGAAGAGGTAATGTCCGTTACCGATTCATTCATCTTTATTTCTTCTTCCACTTCTTCTTCTTTAGTTGTTTCAATATGAAGTAATAACATCAGTATCACTAATATAATGATATTTTATTATAAGTATGAAACAACCCTATTTCATCATCTATCCATCCTACGGAAAAAGAAATCACCGCGCGTGCGTACGTACGGAATACCGTCTCCACACCGTGGTGTAATCTATTTTCCACCACCACCTTATTTGGATGGTTATAATGGTGTAAATAATGAATTTATATGACTATTTTAAAGTGATACTGATTCTGAAATAGTATACATACACTCCAATACAATTCAACGATCATAGGAACGATATCATCACTTATGCGTATGTACGAAATACCGTCTCCACGATGTGATGCGACTCGTTCTACATGATCTTCATTTCATAATGATTATATAAATGAATTGAATGAATGAATATGATATATATTACACTAATACCATTCTGTAAATTAGGTATCTATAACCTAAAGAGAAGAATAAGAATTTATTCGACAAGACACGCATAAGAAAAAAAAGTTATAAACACTCGAATAACAAGTAGCAATGAAATATTACTACTAAGAAGCTAAGAATATGATCATAGATGATATCATAAAAATAAGTATGGTTATTGAATAATTCAATAACATTATTTAAATCATTATACAGGAGGTTCAGACACTTACAAAGCAAGTCGGGCCTAAGGTAAGGGAAATATCACAATCTCATTTTTATCCGAGATTGTCTATACTTTGGTATTTACTGGGGTGTATTTTATCATCCACATCCATGTTTCCTCAATATGTAATATTATTTCCATCCAGCTACAATTGTTTAAATCCAATTTTACCCTTCGGTGAGTTTTTTTAAAAGATATGAAAGGAATCTTTTGTCGTTTTTCGTACGAGGTACTTTTTGACTTTTCCGACAAAAGTACGAAGAATGTTTTTTTATCTTATACGGCACGAATGGATTTTTAAAAAATTATTTCCAAGAATCTTCCTTTACATGTTTCATGTTTATTTTTAATCAACTTCTTTTAGTTTAAAATTGTATGACATGATAATAAAGGAAAAATGTCTTTGAAGGAGAAAGGATATTTTCCTCAAGAATGGAGTTCAAGTGTTTTATCAAAATCATTTTTCATCTAAGATAATAAAGGGTTCTGTTTTTACCCCTGTTACTACATTGATTTGATTATGTTGTGATGGAATTATATTTTTATGAATTCCTTTATCTTATATGAATTGTTTTATGATGTCACGATGTTTAAGATTCCTATTTTTATTACATGTGTAATTCTATGATGTATGGTTTATGATTTTGTGGCACACATAAGAATGGTATCATTATGAGATCGGTGGGACCTATATCTCCCTCCAATGCATTGGTTAAAGATTTTATATCTAATGAGATAGACATGGCTGGAACGGTAGGTTATACCGGTTCGGTGAAACAGGACTGAAACAAGGGTGACTCGGTTCAGAAAGGGACTTTGTCTACTAAGATAGTCTTGGCAATGAGTCTTGACTAACAAGAAATGATTCTCTACGATTATGTGCGTATGCCAAAAAGGTTCATGTTTTATGTTATGATTATTGTGATTACATTTCACTTCCATGATTTATTCCATGTTATAATATTATGATCTCTTTTGCAGGATAAGATTTCCAAAAGTTATGTTCTTATGTATATGATGTGATTGATATTTCTTTTGTTTACCCTTACTGAGCATTTGAGCTCACCCTTTTGTATGTTTTATTTCCCCAGGTCAGGAAGAAGGTTATTAAGTAGAATATGCCAAAAGGGGCTCTAGATATGATGAAATAAATGGGAGGCAAAGTAGATGCTTTATGAACCAGTTGTTTATGTTTCCAAGTTTCTAAAGACACTATACCTATACGGCCCTTTCTTGGTTTTGTTATATTTTGTAATAAGGGTGCTTCAATTCTGAAGTAATAACAATGTATGTAAAGTATGGGTCGTTATAATAACAGAGTTTTTATTATTGTACATGCAACACTGATTTTGGATTATGTTACATGGAACACTGAGTTTAACCAAAATGTGACACCTTATTAAAATCTTATTATAATTATCACCTAACCAATATGATATTGGTTATGAAATGGAATTACTAAATTTTTAAAATATGGTTTATTGAAATTTATAAAATGAATTCTTTGGTATATTTTTTTTATAAATGAACATTGGAACTATTTGAAATTAAATAAATTACATTTCAAAAAACTAATTTTCAATGAAAAAATGTTTTATCTCAATGAATTAAACAAAAAACATTTTAAATTTTTTTTGAGTGATATATATATATATATATTATTCAATCATATATTTATGATTAATATTACGTTTTTTAATGATAAGAGATAAGAATAAATAAAATTTTATGTATAAACCTATGTATTTTTCTAAAAGGTAGTTTTACCTCTAATTATTGGTGCACTTATTTAATGTGAAATTTTAATCAATTTTATGAAATATATTTACTAAAAGAAAATTAACTTTTTTTAATCATAATTTTTAAATTATATTAGGGTGTTATTATGAATATTTCAGAAATGTATCATTTTTTGATGAATATTAAATTATTTTGAATTATAATTAAAAAATTAATTCTCAATTAATTAAATTATAAAGAAAAATTATATTTTAAATTTGTTTTAAAGTATAATTTGATCAATAATGAAAAAATAAATCCAATTTATGTTTTTGTAATTTATTTATACATGTAATTGGATATAAAACATTTCATACTTTTGACCTTTTCTCTTTAAAAACATTCTTTCGTGTTGCTTCTATGTGGATAAATTTAAAATAATTTCTTAAAAATATAAAAATTGATATTTTAAAAATGTAATCCATATTTTCAATTAGTTGAATATATAACTTTTAATATAGTAAAATTAAATTTTGAGTAAAATTACTAGTGAAAACAATTGAAATTAGTCAATGTGATTAAGATATAAAAGAGGTTACATAGTAGTTATGCATTGAATATAAGGTGTAAGAATGACTGAAAACCTATCCAAAAACCATTTTCTAGACGTATGTCATCCCTTATGACATTAGGATCAATGTTTATAATTTTTTGGGATTATTATCCAATATAGTGACCCATATTGTAAGTTAAGTACAGAAAACCAAAAAAATTATTCTTGCTTGAATTTAATATTTATAAACTTTTGGGATAGGGAAAACATCATATTTTCAGTTAAAAAAATTATTTTTAAAGATAAATGTGTTTTTTATTATAATTTATTTTAATTTTTTTGATATAATATAATAATCTTAGTATATTAAGAGATTCTAAAGCTAGAATTACTTAGTTAATAATTAAAATAATCCAATGAAACAAAAAACATTACAAGTTATGTAAATTTAAGGAATTATTATTTTACATTATTTTTTATATAAATATTACTTTTTACCCATGTGTGAACATGATTTATTTTATATTCATTAGTGTTTTGATATTTGATTAATTCAAATTAGTCAAGTAATGTCAAAATCTATATTGAGGTTATTTTATAAAAAATTATATTTTATTAAATTATTTTAAATTAAAAAAATCTATCCTTAGATAAATTATATTAAAAATGCCAATAAATATAAAATATATCCTATAAATTAAGTAATTGATATTTTATAATGAACACATTAACCCCTAAATAGAGAAACATTTTTAGTTTGGTTTGTGTTAAAGAAGAGTTTTTGCACATTACTTACTCATCTGTTAAAGATAATATCCATAAAATATTGGAGGTATTTATACACCAAATAAAACCTTCTCACCATTAGTATCCAATTGTCGAGACACATGAGTTGTGGGAGACCTCCCAATAGTAAATCCATTTGATTATTTACATTAATTCGTCTCCTCATCAACTGTAAAAGGTTACTCACTCTCGCCCATTTTTAACACATATCAATCCTTTTGGATTGACCAATATCCTAAAAAATAACTTCCAAAATTCCATTACCAATTCATCGAATCATTATATTTGGACAAAAATCCCACCATGGTTTTCCTTTGTTTCAAACCAAAAGAAGATATAAAAAGAAGAGATAATATTAATCAGTAAACATTTTTTATTTCATCCTCGATCCCCTTGAATTCATTTAATATCATGCTTATATAAAAACAAAAATTATCTTAAATATGATTATAAGGTTTATTTGTTATTATTATGACCAAATTCTAAACAAATTTTTATTAAATGCAATTATAAATATTAATTTCTATTTATTAAAGGCTACAACCTCTCATACCTATGTCCTTCATTTTTTCCATTTCCATAATTCAATGTTGGGAAAAATGATCAACATACTAATTATTTAAGATATATGTGAAATTTTTTAAGTATTTACAATTTTTTATAAAAATTATATAACACATATATTCATTACTTACTTTTTTTGGGAATTTTATAAAATTGTTCAAGTGTACGGTGGACTGCCACCTCATGAAGTGATCTGATTCATTCGTGATATACTTGTAATGTATTAAAAATGTATTTAATAAAAAAAAGTGATATATATGACATAAAAATTATTCTAAAACAATAATATATTCGAAATCTTTATTTCATTTTATTTGAGAAGTAAATGAAAATGGTGTTCATTAATACATATAACCTACCATTTCCATGAATAGTAAATTTTATTTCCTATTTACATGATTTATAGATCATTATAAAAAATTAATACATAATATATATATTATTTTAATTAGAGGAATAATTATTGAGATTATTAAATCATGATTAATGTATTATAGAAAAAATACAACAAATCAAAATGTATTCAAAAAATAAAGCAGTTATAACCAGAAACATGACTTTAATATATTATTAATAATTAAAGGGTAATAAAAGTCATAAAAAAGAATATAAGGTATTATTTATATGAATATGTTTCTTTAATATAGTAATAATATTCATATAATCAATATAAAATAGTTTTTAATTGGTATAAAGGATGTTAATACATAGTGTAAGGGACTTATGTCTCACTTTTTACATTTTTGAGAAATTGTCTATATTAACCTACTCATTATTCTATGTGGTGTGTATAATACCCATAAATTTAAAATATGATTATTTTTTTATTTTTTGGTATCTAAATATAAATTTAGGAAATCACTTTCATAGAATTAAAATTTCTATATTACTAAATAAGTAAATGATTTTTTATTCAATTTTCCTTCTATGAGACACATGTTATGTTATGCACCTATATTCTTTTATGTGGTGTATATAATTACCCTTTGGAATGTTATATCATTTAAGAAATTATTTTCATGACATTTTAATCTTCATTTAATGATATTATTTCATTTTTATTATGATTCATGGTAACAATTGTGGTAAGAATTTTATGTTACAATGTCATCATTTATCAGAATTATTTATGATTATGACTCTATTGATGAAATATTTTGAGATTTGTCACAATGAATCTCATGAAATTTCTCCACCTATTCTTATATATGATATATTTATAAACTTTTACCATTTATCTACTTATTTTTACTTTATATACATAGGAAAATAGTTATAAGAAAATATGGATTTATTTGTCTTTTCGGTAGGAAATATATGTTTTCTTCCAAAAACATATTTTATAAATATATTTTAATTTTTTTAAAATTCTATGTTATTCTAATTTACAAGGTAAAATATTTAAGAAACATTTTATAATATTTTATAAAGTGTATAAAGTGATCATAAAATATTCTATCATTTGTTTTGAAGAACATTTTCAAAGAAAAAGGTTCTCAAAATTTTAAATGTTTTAAGGAAATTATATTTTCAATGCATAAATGTTATTTTAATGAATAAATGTTTAAAATAATTTTTAATTAAACTTTTTATGTTTTTAAATTGGTTTTCAAATAATTTTTTTGAATTTTATTATGTTTAAAAAAAGTTATTTTCAATTAAGTGTTATTTTCCATTAGAAATTGTCCAAGTGATCATTCAAAATCCTTATCCATATAACATTCCATCATTAGATATATTTTATTCATAATATGTTATACATATACAAGGACACCACTATAATTGTTTATATTAAATTTTTAGTTTTTTGATGATATATTTTTTATGAAACATTAATCTTTTCCAAGGGTTATACCATGATAAAATGAATATGAGACTAGATTCATTTCACATGTTATGCCATGATGAAATGATTATGAAATAAGGGTCTTTTTAAAAGGTTATTAAATGGTGAAATTTTTATGATACCGATTTCTTTTTTTAGGTTATGATATTTTGAATGTTTAAAATCACGTGGAACACATATGTTTGATTTCATTATGTGACATATGGGACCTAACCATTCATAGAAAGGATCAATTAATCAATGAGAGGGAGTGGGATAAATCAATGATATATTTTTCTTTTGAGTTTCCATTATTTCTGAAAAATTATCACCTATTATTAAATATTAATCACATTGGTTATAAAAAACAATCACACGTCGATGGGAACATAAGTAATTACATGGTTCACTATATAAAAAGTTTAGCAACATCCTTGGCATGGTTTGAAAATAATATAATAAATCAAAATCCACTAGAGAAAAATTATTTTGTGTGGATGAAACAAGTAGGATATACCCTTACACATATGAGGAACTATGATCAATGCAATAATGAATGTTCGTATTCTTGCATGAATGATGAAATTATAGTTTGTGTAAAAATTAATTATCAAATATTTAGTTTGTTCAAAACTAGTTACTCTATTAAATTTCAATGTTCAATTATATATCATTGTAAACATATTTCATTACGTTCCTACCAAGAACCTGGTATAAACAAAATTTCAAGAATTTTTTATGAAAACATAGTGAATGGACCAGTCCAATTAATCAACATGGAAAATAGATATGAAATAATAACCTCCAAACAATTTTGAGCCACTTCCTCTTTCCCCGGGAATCTATTTCTGATTCCACAATCTAACAAAGTATACTCTGATTACTATCTGTCATTAAGATTCATCTTCTGGGAGATTTTTTTAGAGAATATGTTTTCTTGAAACATTATTCCATTTATTTAGCACTCTCTCTATTGCATTTGTTGTGAACGTTATGATATTTATTGAAATGTAAAATGTACTTTCTTTTATTTGTAGGTGTTCCAAATATAGTATGAGTACGAATATAATATTTTTTCAAAATCAACCAAATTTAAAAGATAAATTCCATTTTGAGTACATATTTGTCTTCATTATAACATATAAAATCTTATTTAATCTTCTCCAGCCATCTAAAATCTTCTCATGAATTTCGCATGACCCTTGTTTTTCAATAATTAATCTATTTGATATCAATTCAATTTCGATGTTTCCAAGTTATGATGAAAACATATAAAAAATTAAATAAAATTCATTACCAATCTCTATACCAGCTGTAAAAAACACCACTCATTCTTACTCTCCATATGAACAGATATACCTAAAAATTTTAACCATTCAATAATTAAAATTTTTGTAACTTCATTAAAGTTCAGCTACTTTTATTTTTCCATAATCGTCATCGAAACTTTTAATTATATGAAAACCCCCTAAAAAACATGAAAATAAATTGAAAACACCTAAGTGGTATCTTTAAAAAGCACCCATTTTATTATTTTCTTCAGACATATGATTCTTTGTTTGATAAAGCCCGCCATCCGATGATTTTATCGAGGTCTGCCCATGAATGATGAAATAGTCTCTAACTCACTTAGATATATCGCTGTCAATGAAAATCTGATGATTCAACAACACTTAATATAAAAAACATTTCCTATATCACATTCTAAATATTTAATTAAATTATCTATTATTTTTTTTATGAAAATGGTTGACTACATTGTTTATCTTCATCCGATTGATTAGTCCTAACAACTTATTATTTATATTATTACATGGTCCCAAAACTTCCCTCTAAAACAACTTTTTATTCTATAGATTAATGTAATAACACATTTTATAGACTATTATCAGTATAACATACTTTCTTATAAGCCTATCAACAAATAATTTTTCTTTATGACTTGTTCATTTGGTGAATTAAAAAGTGTTACGGTTCAGAAAGTCCAATGGAACTGGTGGTTAGTTATTCTGAAAAACATTTACATCCGAAACATCAAAATCCATATTTTTTATTCAATTAAAAAATTCTTCGTTTTTTAATAGATTCATAACATTCTTAACATTAGGATCAATATATAATCATCTAACATACATTTTATCGTACTATTAATTTCAATCCATCCATAACCTTCTATCATTCAAACCAAACCCCAATCCGATTAGTATGAAATTTTCTCTCCTTTACTTAATAATAATTGCATCATAAGTTTCCAAGGAAGATTATGATTTATTTTATATCAAAAATCATTCAATAAATGTAATATTTTTTATGGAGAAAATCAGACTCCTATAAAACTTTTCATACTTATAAAAACATTTTTTTCAGGCCTTGTGTGGGTCTGACAAATAATTCACATGGAAGACTGATCTAGAATATAAAACCAATTCTAAATAAACATTATTAATCATTTTTAGTTTGATATTTACAGTTTTGATTACCCTTTAACACAACCATCACAACATAAAAATTGAATTTATTTATTTTCATAACAACAAAAGACAAAAAGACATCAAATACTTCTTCTAACAATCAAAAAACATTTATTGACAACTTGTTCCCAACAATATCACCTTTGGATTTATTTTTCATTCAAGGTTCATAAATCAGTAAAATTTTTGACATCACACTGTGGATTACACATCAATAATTTTAATCCCATTTTATCAAACTCAATGTTGGAAACAATAATTATTGAAAGAAAAACAATGATATCTAAAATTAGGGACTCATGAAAATTCATCAGCTTTCTGACCTTCCTTCACATCTCCCTTTATATATTTTATTAAAATATTTATTTAATTTTTAAACATACCTGTAAACACATGTTTAATACAACCACTCCAAAATATAGTTATAATAGTCCACATACATACTTGTATTGTTAATATCTTAAGCACAAATCCCCCTATATACACTCTTCCTCAAAAGTTTTATCCCATATCAATAGATATGTTAATAAAGAATTCTACCTTTTGAAAACATCATCCAAAGAAAATATGTGATATGTGACATAATAAAATAAATAAAACTTTGAAATAAGAAGTTTGGAAATCCATGTGGAACCTAAATTTGACCATAATTTAATTAATTAATGGTTTTGTGAATATGTTAACAACTTTTTCCATGGTAGGAACATACTCCAGCATCAATTAATTCTTCTCCACATTCACTTTGATGAATATATATTTGATATCAATATATTTTTAATTATAATGTTTTAATGGATTTTTTGTAAGGATAATATAACTATTATTATCACATCATAATAGTAAAGTTAATTTCACTTCAACAAGGAAGACTTACAACTAACTCTTCAACCACATAAGTTGAGTAAAATCCCGAGTCATGGAAATATTATCAGCTTTATACATGCTAAGATATAAGTAATTTTGTATCATAGTATTCCAAAATACAGAAATTTACCCCTAAATGAAAAATCCACCAGATGTGGAAGTTATATCTTCAATGATTACCACAAAACCATTATCCATATAACCAAAAAGTCAATTCTTTCTTTGCTATCATATTGGATTATAAAACCTATTAGGACTTTGATATATCTAAAAACTATTTTTCTAGAAAATATGAGTTATTATTTTAGAGGGTTATATAATCTTGTACATAAGTTATCATCTTAAGAATTTTCTAGTCTTTAGGATGTTAGATACAACCAACCTCAAATCGATTTTTAAAATATTTATAGTTAACATCCTCAACTTATGTATCATTAGAAAAAAATTTCCCATTAAAATTATTGTGGAAATAATTTTAAAATTTTACAACCAAATCATTTTAGATATTATATAAAAAACTTTTATTGTGAATGAAATATGTGTTTTTTCATTGATAATATTTGTAACTGAAGAAATAATTTATTTTCCCCATTAATGAAAATTTTAAAAAACTCTTCGATATATTCAATAAATCTTTCATAGGTTCTTTAATCTTTCCTAGAAAGAAAATATGATCAATATAAACAGTAACACAGAGAGATAACTGCTGAATTTTTCAGATGTGCATATTAATATTAACCCTTTATTTCATGAAGTATCTCTTGCTTAATCATGTTTCAAAATTCAAATACCAAACGTGAAGAGATTTCATTAGATTGCAACAAAATTTTAAAAAAATTCACACTTAACTGTTATCCTAGACAATAAAAAAATTCACATTGTTTTTTCAATATAATATTTTTCATCATGATCTCTATTTTGAAATTTTGACTTAACTTCCATCATAATTTCTTTTGACATCATTGTTCTATGATATAAAGAATTAATCTGATTGTTTCAAAAAAATTCACTAGAGAAAAATGCTAATGAAATTAAATGCCTTTAATATTTGATTAACCATTGAACAATGAACTTATTTAATTTCTTATCATACCACCTTTATCATTCAACTTGTTCTAGAACACCTAATTTGAACCGATAACATTTTCTTTTGTCATTTAGCTTATGTAGGAGTTCCCAAGATTAATTTTTCTCCATTTTATCTTAATCTTTATTCATAGCCTAAATCTATCCCAGATGATCAAATTACTCTATTACGTATTTCAGAACATCTTTTGAATAAAACAAGTTATGTGTAATGAATTTTGATGTTAATATTTTTGAGTATTTATGTATTGATAATAAATAATGTTTTGAACTTTTAATTTCTTCCTTAACCATGGAAGACATAATTGTAATTCATCCACATCACTAGAAACACCTGAGTATGATTCTTCCACTTGTTTGGTTTTCCAATTTTCTCCATCATTATCATATTTTTTACAAATTATTTTATCCCCTTTATCTTGCTTATTTCCATAAGATCGTGACAAACAATCCTCATCTTTTTCATTAACATTCACTTCAATTGAATCAAATAGTCTACATGTTTATTTGTATAAACATTTACAGAATATTCTAGAGCATAACCATGTAAAATTCAATCTTAATTTCTTATATAAGTAATTAAAATGTTTCCACCATTGTTATTTATGATGCAGAGAATCCAAAAAAATATATGTCTTTCCAAAATGGGGGTTTTTATAAAATATTTCATATAGAGTCATATCATAATATGAACTATTGAAACATCAGTTCTGAATACGAACAATAGTTCTTGTAGCTTGTATCCAAAAGTAAAGGTAAATCCCATGTTCAAGTAACATTGTTCTCCCCATTTCAACTAATAATCTATTCTTCCTCTCTACAAAACAAATTCATTTTGTGTGTATAGTGCACTGAATCATGCATAATTCCTTGTTTTTCAAGATAGATTACAAAATATTCATTCTTATACTGACTATAATTATTAAATCTTATCTTCTTACCAAAATAATATGATTACTTCTTATATTTTCTCTTGAAAAATTTAATCATCATTAGACCACATCAATTATTTTTTAAAGTCAAATAAAATTAATGTGTGTAAAGTCATCAGTGAATAAAACGATGTAATTTTATTCATCAGTTTAATATTTATCATTGTCCCATTAATAACAAAATTAATATGCTCTAGGGGTCTTGTTGAACTAATATATACATTCATATGCACATAGTTTTTAATCTTCCCCATCTAACAAATAATTCAACACCAATATCTTCGTCATTATAAATCATGATATCCATGGACACAATGTCACATTGAAAAAATGATCATGTTTCTTTGAGACATATGTCCCAATATTTATTCCACAACTGATTTTCTTCTACCAGGATTATCTAACATGAGTTTTTCACTTTTCCAATGCGAAAACATATTCCTATTGTATGTTGTACTCTTGTGAAAACCCTTCCATATTCTTCTCCAAAAAAAACCAATATTTTCAAAATAAACCATTATTACCTGCATCCCAATTTTTTGAAACATTCAACTTGTTTTTTAACCATAATCAAGAAATTGTTTATTTTATTCCAAATTTTATTCCCTAATAATAGCATATCCAACACCTTTGATTTTGAGAGATTCATTATATCCAATTTTCACAATTCCTTCATTGAAGTACTTTACATTCATAAAAAAATTCAAGTATCTAATCATATGAGATGAACACCTACATTATGATATCCATGTTCTTTCTAAATTTTTAAAATTTAAAGATGAATCTATAATAAGATACATATAACTAACATGGAATTTATTCACCTCAAACTTATAATAATTTTTATAAACCTTTTTATGTGCTGGTAAAAAAATAAGAAACACTTTTTATTGTGAAATAATGGTTAAAATATTTAAAAAATTGTTTCTATATTCTTAGATCTATTTTTATCTTTTAACACAACCATCTTAAAATTTTTAAAAACATCCTTACCATATTTATTCCATTAAAAGGTTCGAAACCCCCTCAATCCTTCATTTTATAATTTATGTGATAATTGTAATTTTTTCTGTCCAACTATAAAATATCTTCCACATGACCTAGTATACAAAAATTAAAATTTTACCCAGGGAAACAATACTTTCTTATGTATCTTATATAATGTACTAAATTGTGAGAATTTTTATCAAAAACATCATTATCTTTCACATTAGAACTTTATTTATTACCAATATTTAATTCATCATTTAGAATCATCTTATTTAGCTATAAATTATTATCAATATTATCAAAAATAGAAACTACTTTTTTAGAAGCTGAATTTTTTGAAAATATGGAATTCTCAACATTGTTGGTTTTTTATCCTACATAATTTTTCCAACATTATTCATCTTAGTATTATCTTTAACATTATTTTCAACCATTGATGGTAACTGTTGATCCATATTAGGTGGAAATATTCTAGAATTGTCACCCAAGTCATAGATAGAGTTCTTGAAATCTTTCAATCCCTATTCTGATTTAGAAAAACTTATTGGAAGAGTTCCAAATATTATATTTTCCATTCAAATTTACATATAGATGTTCATTTGGTTACTTTTCCTTCTCAAGATACTTCTTTCGACAAACTGCTTATTCTAGTAATAAGGTTTTTTCTATAGTAATCTATTATTGATTTATTTTTTTATTAATTTCCTTATTTATATATTTATTTCTCTTTCACATATTACAATGTTCTTGAGAAAGTCATTCAATTCCTTATTTAGATGAAATTTATGATCAGTCACTTTTTTATTCAAAACTAATGCTTCTATATTAATATTCATTAAAAATTTCATTGAAATTATTTTCTATATATATCCAAATAAACAATTCATATCCAAGTTCACTATCTTCATCTTCATCCTATTTTAACCGTTAAACATCTACATTTTGATTTGGATAACTTTTTATCTTCTCTCTTTAAAAACACATTATACTTATCACCAATTTTCTTTGAAGATCATCTTTGCCTCCTTTAATTTCATCACTACATTCTTCCTTATTTCATAAAGGAATAAGCATAACAAAATACCCAATGACACCACATTAAAACAATTTCATGGGATGTTTCCCCTCAAAAAATCATATAGCACATTTCATATTTTTCAAAAATAGGAAAACATGCTCATAAGTATTGTTACATACCTCATTTTCGCTTTCAAAGTAAGAAACATCATGTATTTTACTTTCTTAGAAGCCATGAAGAAAATTTCTCGATCAACCTTTTTATTTCCATTCATAAATTTAACCCTTGTAATTTCATATATAATAAGAGTAATATGAGGACATCTAGAGATATATTTTTATGGTTTATATCCTCCAAAGATGAAACATTGACATCAAAATTATTTGGATGAATCATCAAGATATTTTCAATAACACTTCAGTGTTCCATATTTTAAATGAGGCATCTTATAGTTCTCAAAATATCATTCCCCCATGTGAATTTATCACTAATAGATTCATGATAACCCATTTTTATATCTTCATAATTAAACCACTAGATCTATATATTTACATTATTCACATATATAGTTCCTTTGTAAATGTTCTTTAACTATACTAACATACCTTTGGTAGAGAAACTACCTTCACTCTTAGAAATGCATTTTCAAAATGTGATGAGCGTAAAGAATTCTTAGCTTTTCTATAATTTTCAATATTCTTTTTTATCCATAGATATGAGAAGATATTTTTATTCAATAAGACAAAACCCATTTTTAGCTTCTTCCAAAAAGTCATACAAAATATAAATAAGATATATAATCATTAAATCTTTCATGATATGGTAGTTATTTCCATCAATCAATAGAATCCAATTTATATTCAAAAAATTGAGATTCTTTACAAAAATGTTTCTTCAAAAATTTCAACAATGAGTAAATAAAGGGAACCATCACACTAATACCAATTAATAATGCATATCATGGTTTAATGCATTACTAAGAGGGGGATTAGTAAATCAGTGATATATATTTCTTTTATTTGTTATTCCATTTCAAACAAACTTCAACTTTGGTTAAAAATTTATCCGTTCTACACATAATACAATCACATATCCACATGACCACATGTATTAACATGATTTACTGCTCAAAAATAGTATCATGTGTCATGGTAATGGTTTAGAAACAATCCAATAAAACACAATCCACACTTAAATAAGGGGTTTTATAGATATAACATGTTGGATAGACACTTACAGTTCTGAGGAACCATGATAAATTCCATAGATAACATTTTTCATCAAACATGAATGACATAATACATCTTTTTGTAACATATAATGAAAAATTCACTAGTTAGATAAAAATAAGTCCATGTTCATCCTTATCAACATTAACTTATATAACCATCAAAATATGCTTCTTCACATTACCTCCAAACTGCATATAAAAACAACATTTTGGGTCCTTATTATGAAAACTATGTATGGTGGATTAGATTGACTCACTAGTCTGATTCTTTAATTATAAAAAAATACAATAAATAATTCCCCTGAAACAATTTTGATCCAATATATCTTTCCAAATAAATCTAGGTGTGATTTCTCAGTCCAATATAGTATCCTCTGATTACTATCATTCTTATGCTTCTTTTTTTTTGATATATTTCATTAGAAACACTTTTTTCTATACCCAACTTTATCCTTATTCAACATTATCTTTCTTATATTTATAGTGATTATTTTGAGTGTTAGTGAAAATATTAGTGCACTTTCATATATATATAGGAGCACCAAATGTGGTATGGGGGGAATCTAAAAAAGTTTTCCCACTTATCAAAATTTTCCAAAACACAAATATTATTTTCCTTTTGACTACATATCTGACTTCATTAACACTTCTCAACTCTTCGGGAATCTTTTCAAGACTTATCAAATATTCTCATAATTCATCTTAGAGATGGGTTTCTAACCATTCTTCAATATTATATAAATTTTAATCTAATGTTTTCTTATATTTTTGAAAACATATTCAAAAATAAATACAACTTATTATGATGGTTTATAAAAGCTGTAAAAAAACTACTCATTCTAATGATCCATAATAAATGATAGATATGAAACATTTAAACCATTCTTCATTAATAACTATTAAAACATTTATAGTATTCATCTCCTATTCTATTTCCATAAATATCTTCTCAACATCTAATGATATGATAACCCACTCAAAAACACTTCAAAGAAACCCCTTGAAAAAATATCTATAAAATTAAAAAAACCATATTCTTCTTTTCCTTAGAGCGAGGATTATACTCTTGATAAATCCAAAAATCAGATGACTTTAACGATTCCAAATTCTGTCTAATGAAATGACCTATGACTCACTCTAATAGACTGGTGTTAATTCTAGTCCATGGAGTTGGAACAACTTCTTTTAAAATAATTAACAATTCTTCAATCACTCTTGAACCAATTGAATAACACTTTCAATTTTTTTTTACAAAAATAGTTTTCTACATTTTTGATCATTATCATATTGATTGGTTCCAACCTATCCCAGTTTATCTTATTCATTGGCACCAAAAATTCCCTCAAAAAACTACTCTATCTCCCTTAGATCAGGGGAAAACATCATCTAATAGACTTTTTTCAGCATCAATAAAATTTATAAAAAAAATCTCAACTATTGGGTTATCCTGTTTACTTGTTCATCTAGATAATCAGATAGTCTAATGGATCAAACAATCTTATATTTCATTTGATTAATTCTTCATCAAAACATTTAATCAACAAATTCAACCACCCTATATTTTATTATTTCACAAACATCTTCTTATGTCAAAAAACATTCATGAATTTTATAACATTAGGATTTTTATAGCATCGTATGACTTATATTAAAATATTCTATGACATTCTATCCTTCAATATCCTTTTTTTATTCTAAAAAAAACCTCAAATGAATTAGCAGTAAATTTTTTCCCTCCATCCGTCATAAGTCTTGAATCACAATTTTCCCTAAAAATGATTGATTTATGAGAAATCCATAATAATAAAATCATCATCATATTTAGTATGGAGACATTATAAAACTCTAATACCACTTCTCATGGCTATAAGAACCTTCTTTATAGACCTACTGTATGTCCAAAAAAATCAGTCAAAAAAACATCTAGAACAGAAATTTGAAATAATGTTCCCAAGAATATTGAGTTTGATCTTATGAGTAATATTCATACCATCATCCAACCATAAAAACATACAATTTTAATTTATTTATTTTATTGAAATTAAATAAGAAAACAATCAATACAAACTACTTCCAGCATTTGAAAAACAAGTCTTTCCAATTTTTTACCAACAAGACCCATATCTCCCTCCAATATATTACATAAATATTTATATCACATGAGATAAACATTGATGGAATTTTTAGTGAAGCTAGTTATGTAATTTAAATTTAAAATTGTGATGGATTGGGATGTGAAACCATTCAACTAGAAGGAATGGGCTGTGACATGGGATGGTGGTGTGTCCTACCTTGTAGGTGTACCCACCTTGAAGTGCCTTGATAATTTTTTTAATCATTCCTTGTCCTCTTGGGAATGATTTTATATGATTATGTGTCTTCCAAAATTCCATATAATATTTTTATGTTATTATTTCATGGATTATTCTATTTATTCCCTTGTTATTCATGAATTATGAACCACCAATATTTATGTCATGACCTAGGATTATGATATTTGATAAGAAGGGTATGGTTCTCAGATAGTAATACCTTGTTTTCATACCCATTTGTTCAAGTAACTCTAAAGAATTTTATTTTTTTACCCTTATAGAATATCTGAGATCACTATTTCTTATGTTTTATTTTATCCTGTTTTGAAGAAAATTTTTATGTATGAGTTCTGAAGGTTATGTTATTAATGGACTACTATGAAGATCTTTCACAATGTCAGATGATTTTGTTTCTTGGTTTCCAGAGGAACAATACTATTATGATCCTTGAGTACTATTTTGTGTAATGTAATGATTATTCATAAATAATGATGTAATATCTATCTATGAAAATAAGGGGTCATTATAATTTATATGTTATTCATTATACCGTTATCATTTCCACCTATTATTGTCACTGTTTTTCACACTGTTATGACTCATGTCTTATTATAAAAATTATTATGTCATTATTTTTTATTTATCATCTATTTTTTATTTTTTATGATTTTTTTTAAAGCAATTTTATGTTATTGTGATTATGTTTTCATACTGAAAAGTTCATCTTAATATCACTTATGATCTGCGAAAGTTATCACATATATTTAACCTTACAATGAATCCAAGATCACCATTTTTCTATAAATTTATTTCCTTCGTAATGTATATGGTTAAAATGCACGATATGTGTGATGAAATTCATGTATAAATAATTTTGGGTAATATTTTTAGATTAATTTTACAATAAAAATATCATTTGTTTGATATCCATTGATACTAAGCATACAGTTTTGGTGTATGATTTTTTTGAGATACAAGGGATATTCAATCATAATGATGTTATATTAATTCTTGTTACTCATGGATCATCTCACATGTTATCATAAAATATTTTTAGATGTTTTATTTTAGAGTTATATCTTTTTTTGGGACATAAGTTTATCAATTGGTATCATATTGGGGTTTATTTATATCTATAGATTATGATATGAATTAAATGTCTATAGAACCTGAAATAATCTATTATAAATTAAAAATAGAGTAGAATGACCCCTAAAATTCATCTTTTGAAAAAATGGGGTTATAATATTTCTATAATGGGATTTATTTTCATTGTAATATGATTAATTTGTTTAATTTTTATTGTATCATACTCATATTTTTTTAAATGGATGTAACATTGTGACATTGTGTAAAAAATGATTTTTATGAACAATTAAATGATTTTCTCAATGAGAAATAAAATGGTATGTGTGTTTGAGTAATGAAAACTATGGTGATTCTCACTAATCATTCATAAGATATGAATAGTTAAAAAATCATACCAACTCCAAAATTACCAATGGAATAAAAAACTATTCATTATGTGATTTATATAGCAATAAACGCATTGATTTATGAATATTTATTCCCAGACATTATTTAGAATTGGATTAACATAATAGAAATTTTATTGTCCATTATCCAGTGATGGGATCATGAATAATATTATTTAACCAATTATTATTTATAATGTGTGGAAGAAAAATGGTAGAACATAATAAAGAAAAATATGAAAGAGAACAAAATTTACTTTATGGATTATTAGTATTTTAAGTAGGTATTTGTAATGATATTTTCTTCCAGAACACTTTTCACTATGATGAGGTGATAATTCCTTTATTTGAAAACATTTTTGGATGAATCTATTTGTAAATATGAAGAAACAACATAGTACCTTCAGGGTACTCATCTATTTTTTTCATTATCATTGAAATAAAAAATGATTATATCATTAGAGTATTACAAAAAAGTCATTGGAATGTATTATCTATATGTCGTTTTGGTAACTATAAATACATTTTTTAATTTTCTATAATGGTGGAAATTTCAAAATGAATATCAGCATTACTCATGTGGTTTTGAGAAAAAAAAAAGATAAAAATAGTGTTTTATGGAATCAAAAGTGAAAAGAATAGAGAAGGAAACATATATCTTCCCACATAAAAAATATGGTAATATACATGAGGTGAACATTCACAAACCATCCCAGATACATTGGTAGCCTAATACCCAAGATAATATTGACATAGCTCGAAGGACTTTCATGATCTACATGGGTGAGCGACAGGCACTTGACCTCAAACAATATGAAAGTGGGAATGAATTTTCCATACACACAATAAAATAGAAATATAGAATTTTGTATGAATAATAGAATAATACATAGGGAGAGATGTACCGATATTCCAAAAGGTATCAAAAACCCCATGTACATCATCAAAGTACCCAAAAATTGGGCATGAAACTCAAGTCCCAATGGTCACAATAGCTCATAGATCAAAGATCAACAACCACTACAACCTCCAAATGGTTCTTTCCCCTTGATCAAACCTTTGAGGACATCAAAAAATACTAGAAGGTATAGGTATAGTGTGAGATAAAATCCATTTTGGGACTCACCAAGGATTCCCTAATAAGATTCCAAAATTATTTTACTAAATAAATAATTAAATTTTAAATAAAAAGGAATTGAAGTAGAAATAAATATTATTAAAAAATAATTATTTAAATTTAATTTTTAGAAACATTTTTAATATATGGATTAATATTAATTTTATATATAATATTTTATATCAATTCACAAGCACCGTGTAATGAAATTTTTTAAATAATGAGTTATATATCAAAATAACAACATATGGTAATCATGGTAATCTACCAATGTGTAAAATAGTTACGAATTATGGTATCCTCACACACTCTAATATGATATCATGACAATTTGTGTACACACATCCCTAAGATAGTAGTCAAAGTGGACTCATCACCATCCAATCGAGGATGTGACCTGCTGAATATGTTTTATTAGAGTTGTTAAGAGTAAATATAGTGTTGTCCTGATTATGTCACTAACTAAATAGAAATTCATGTTATATAACAACAATACATAATATTAAATTTATCTGAAGGCTGATTTAAATACATTTAACCCATTTTCCACTTCAATATACCTATTTCCATTTAAAAAATATTGTAGGGTTTTAATCAATTCATGCTTTTCCTAGGATAAAAAAAATGGTTTCTCATGAAAAAATTTAAGACCTTTAAAATAAAATAGAAATTTGAAATAAATTTATTAAATAAATTTTAATATTTATATTATAAAATTAAATTTCATGATTTAGTTTCACAATTTACCATTAAATTCCACAAACACACCACAATTCAATGGAATTGGGGGATTTCTCCAAATTTCAGGTAATCGAAAAATCAAATACAAAATATATGGAAATTGGGATTTTCATAGTCTAATTGAAATAAATTAAATTTAAATCAAGAAATTTAGGGTTAAAGTAGACAGAAAATATTAAATGAAACCACCTACATTGGGATCATTGCATCAAAAATCCCGATGACCACAATGGGAAACTCCAATGAAGAATGATGGAAAAAATGATATGAGAATCAATCCTAGATTCAAGATCTAAAAAATGGGAATTTGATCTTCCAACAACTTGGTGATATACTAAACCCTAAAGATGATAGGAGAAGAGAGTGGGAGAGAAGGACCGGGAAAATATTTCATACTGAGAAAGGATCTAATAATGATCAACTAGCTTAAATTCTCACTGGAAAGGGATTGGAGGTGGGAAAATTAGTCCTTAAGACTACTCTCAATCATAGAATTTGAAATATCCCATGTTAGGGTAAGCGGGGGTCCAAAATACTATTTGAGGAATTTTTTAATATTTTTTATAATAATTAAATCTCACATCCAATATTAATTAGGTAGAGCCACATAGTATTTTAAACCTTGTAATCTAGTTATGTTCCCCATTGGTTTGGGTATCATAATTTATAATTGTTTAGAACATAGTTCGTAAAACCATATTCCAACCATGGGAACCCTCACTGCCTAGTTTTTCATTGTTTTCACTAATAGGGTGCATAGTTTGGGAGAACTATGCACCAACTATACATAGATCATGATCCATTCAAAATTTTAAAAAGAATTCCCGAAACATCCATAATTGAATCATGGCCCAATAATTATAATAAGAATTTTTAAAGAGTACCTGTAAATAGTAATAGTTTGTTACAACCTCTCAACCATAGAATCTTTCTATCATTAAAAATACTATTATAAATAATCCCTTTAAAAAAGATGAGGAAAATGAACTATCTACAATTACTCCCTCTCCCATGTATCATGGGTATCATAACTGTGCAACCATAGCACACAATCCAATTGTATCTTCCTCCCATGAATTTACATAGTTTTAGAATCAACTATGCCGATTGGATTCTCAATCATGTATAAATCAGCTTCAACATCATGATAAATCTAGATTAGAACATGATATGGATAAAAAAGATAAATTTTGATATATAATATAAGAAAAACGTTGTGTATCAATTTTAGTAGTGAAAGATGTTTTAAATTTTAATATACTTTCCCCACCTTCTCAAAAACCTCAAAAGGCCTAAGAAAATAAGGAGAAATTTTCCCTTGCATCCCAATCCATTGATGACCAAAATGGGGTGAATAAATCATGAAAAACTTTTATCTAATTAAAAAAAATAATGTTATTTGATGATTATGAGAATCAGACTTATATAGGCTCTGTTCCATAAAAATTCATAACTCAATCAACTGAATCATTGATGTTATCTCTTGAACCAATCTCGGTTAAACTAATGAAAATATTCTCATATGTAACCAAGACAGTGGAGATTCTCTTAGATAACTATAAAAGGATTCAAAAAGAGATATTATGATCACGTGCTACTAACTATTGTTATAATAAAACTCATTCAACCCAAAATGGTCATCACAGGACCCAACAATGTTAAGGACCCATGTGTAAAGAATATCTTTAAGTGTTTGTATAAATCATTCTCTCTGTCGATCCAAATGTCGATGGAATACCATACTAAAACTAACCTAAGATCCTAGTGCCTCATGAAGTCCCCTCAAAAGTGAATTAAAATTGGGATGCCAATTAGACACTATAATGGATGGACCTCCATGAAAATCAATAATATCTCCCACATAGAGATTTATCATATCAGTAACATTGTTTGTATCATGAATGGGTATAATTTGACATGATTTGGTAAACATATAGATAAAAAAATAAAATTATTTTTTTAATGGGTATGTAAAAACCCATCCAAAAGATCCATTGAGGTCCCATACCACTTCCATGTTGTCACTAGATGTGGTTAAAGCAATCCCAGAGGACATTGGTGATTTACCATGACCAATTGGAATGTATACAAAAGAAAGAACCAATTTTCAGTGCCTTTTCATGTACCTAGCGACCAGAATTGGTGTTTCATGTCAGATATCATCTTCTTTGTTCTTGGGTGCAATGCACACTGGGAATTATGGAAATTCCCCATGACATATTTTCTTACAAGAAAAGGTACAAAAAACAAGTTCTAGAAACATATAATTATCTCTATGGACAATTACCACTCAAGAAACATCACCCCGCCATAAAGAGAGTTTATAATGCTACGAAGCTAATCTTATGTAACGTCCCGGTTCCAGAATTATCCTTGATTTACCCCGTACTCGGTTGATCACATGGCCTCAAGCGCATTTCCCATAATGCCAGAGGCTGCCGACTAGCAGCGAGGGCCTTGGTTGTGATAATGGGGAATCTATTCCCTCATTAGAAGAGTAACAGAGCATAAGTAAAATAGATACAAAACAGTGGAAGCAGTAACAATGGCATACAATAGTAAACAACAGTAGAATAAAAGTAATAAGTAGCTAGAGCACATATATAATGATGCACGAAACATATGTGTAGAAAAATATACAAACACGTCATAATGTAGAAATAAAGTACTAAACCAAGTATGAAAGAAAACAGTAAACAACTCCTCGTAATTTCAAGCCTCAACTTGGTCCCATGCTCTGCACCTCCCAAAGTAGTAATGAACCTGGAGTAGAAGGGCACTTGCTCTTATCTATACCTACAACTATATAATCTGTTTGGGCCCAAAATCATGACCCAAACAAGGTGTGAGACTAAATCCCAGTAGGAAACCACAAAGAGATCTGTGCCTAACAGTCATTGAATATATATGGAATGTAATAGGAAAAAGAAGTAGTAAACAAGGAAGTACTCAACAATAAACATTATTACAGTTTCAAATCATTCAAACACCACATATCAAGTAAGTAGATAATCACAAATAGGTAACCATATGGTATGTACTCAGAACGTATCCCCTCTGGTCCTACCTATAAAACACAAGCAAACCTCTGGAAAGTATACATAGTCTAACCCCTCTAGTTCAGATTTTGTAAAGGATCTATAAGGAAGCACTCAAAGTAAATTCCCCTTATACCCAAGTATGATTAAAGACTCTCTGAGGAAGCACTCACTGTCAATTCCCCCTATAGTATTTTAAAAGAAACTATTGGCACTCTAAGGAAGTACTCAATGCCAATATCTCTTGTGGCCTCTTAACATAACTATAAAGACTCTAAGGGAGAACTCTACATCAATCCACCCTATGGTCTTGCAGTGTGATAATAATAATGGACACTCTGGAGAAGCCCTTATGTTTATTCTTCCTATGGTCCACTACACTAGGTTCTCACGGCCTAGTGTAAGTAAAACAAACATAGCAATGCAAAGATACCAAAGTAAACCTCAAGAACTACTTGGATAAACAATCTACAACATAACAACATGACAGATAATAAACACACCATCCTAAAAATTATAGGCATGGAAACAAACAAGGTAGCCTAACAGGCTAGAGAAGACCAAATAGTCATAAAAAACATGCATGGAAAAACAATTCCAAAGCCTAAAAATTAAACCTATTCACAATCAATTAAACTATACTCTAACATACAGGAATTGTAGGCAATTAACAGGGGTAAAACTGTAAACACGCAATACCTCGTTCAAGGTGATTGGAAACATTTGCACATATAACTCAGAGTCTTTCAACAAAAGGGCACAAACCACCTACCTCAGTGTTGCAGGATCGATATACGTTAACCTCAAGACTTGAATTTCTCAAGAACACTGTATATTTATAAAAACATATAAAATGTTCAACCATGGATAAAATGAGAAAGAGGAGGAATCAAGAAATGAATCTCTAGAAGAAAAAAGAGCAAACCAAGGTGATCCCAACGCTATCAATGATAGTTGAATCGGAGGATGGATACACGATTGGGGGCTCAGAGAAGGATCAAGATCGTACTCTCACTATCGCATGAACCGAAACTAGAAGGATATGGTTCTTTCCATCAGATGTAACCTCGATGTGTTTAAAGAAAAAAAATTAAGTACACAGCGTGTACTTGCCTTCACTGGCCCCTGCATTAGACAGTCTCGAGGTCACCACACAAGGCTGTGTGCATGTCCGCTACATGGCCTACACCCGGCTACCTATGGTAACAGAGTAAACAGAATGTACTAATAAATTACATGGAGGGTACTTGAGAAATTTCCAAAACTCCCCTTTTTTCACAAAACCCCCCAAAAAGAAAAACGTACATGAATGATGATCCAGGTTCTTAAAAACATCCCCCTTAATGAATTTCATCCCTGAATTTCCCTAGAAATGTGGAATAGCTGAAGAATCATCAAATAGATCTGGCCACTGTGATCATACACCGACCTCCCTCTCTCAGGTCTCATCTTATACTTGCCTGTGCTTCCATAGCACTCGTACATGAGGAACAAACCGGCCACAGAGAACCTTCGTACTACAATCAACAATCCAGATAGGTTGCTCCTCGAGCACTGCATCCAAATCAAACTCAACCTCCTCGAGTTGAAAAACAAGAGACGGGTCTGAGAAGTAATGTCGGAGATGATAAAAGTGGAAGACATCGTGCATATCCTGATACCTCTGAGGTAACTGCAACCGATAGACAACCAGAAGAACTCTCTCCAATACCACAAACGAATCGATGTAACTCGGTGAAATATTACCCTGTTTCCTATTCCTCTTGATCCCCAACCTCAATGTGACACTTACTAAATCCTGATCCTCAACCTTGAACTGTAGAGGTCGTCTCTATTGATCAGCATAAGACTTCTGTCGAGACTGTGTAGTAATCATCCAATTATGAATAATCTCTATCTACTCTGTGGTCTCCTGAACCAGATGAGCTCCCTGCAAAGATGCCTTTCCTACCTCCAGCCACCATAAGGTTGATCGTCATGGCCTACGATACAAAGCCTCATATGGTAAATTATGAATTGTTTCTTGAAAACTATTATTTTATTCAAACTCCACAATAGGTATGCACTTCTCCCATGAACCTCTAAAATCCAGAATGAATGCTTGAAACATGTCCTCAAGCACCTGAATTGTATGCTCAGACTGGTCATCTGTCTGGGGGTGGTAAGTTGTACTCTGAAGCACCTGTGTACCCAAGGCCTTATGCAATCCCATCCAGACACGAGAAGTAAAACTGGCCTCCCAGTCTGAAACAATGGAGTGTGGAACTCAGTGTAGAAATACTATCTCACAGATGTACCATCGTCCCGACTCATCAATACTGAAAGTCTACTTGATTGAAAATAAGTGAGAAACCTTCGTGAGTATGTCAATGACAACCCAAATAGCATCATTCCCTGATGGTGACTTTAGCGGACCTGTCACGAGATCCATTGCGACATCATTCCATTTCCACTCGGGAATGGGTAACTGCTATTGAATCTCGATTGGTCACCGATGCTCCGCCTTCACCTGTTGACCAGGGGAACACCTCATCACAAAACCAGAAACATCTCTCTTCATACATGGACACTAATACTGAAGGTGTAGATCATGATACATCTTAGTAACACTTGGATGAACTGCCAAAAATGAGGAGTGAAAGTGCCGCATCATCTCCTCCCATATGTCTACTTACACCCATACGTTCCCATGAAAACACTAGATCTCATCCTTGCCTATGGTCCATCCAGGAATAGGGTCCTCTCCAGAAACAGTTTCCTATAGGACTAGGCCCTCAAAATCTGACAGCTGCCTCATTCGTACTCATTCAAGAAGAGTTGAGATAACAGTTATAGAAGAAAGAAATGTTTCCCCCTGTCTATCATGCACCTCCAAATGAATCTCATATAATAGAGCCATAAGCTTCCACTCACTACTGGCCTCATTAACTGCCTGTATCTTATTCTTCATACTCAATGCATCAGCCACTGCATTGCCTTTCCCAGGCATATAGGCAAGCTCAAAGTCAAACAACTGAAGGTACTCAACCCACCCTCATTGTCTCAAATTCATGTCACACTGAGTGATGATATACTTGATACTTTTATGGTCTGTGAAAACCAAAAAATTCTCTCACAGTAGATAATTTGTTCATCTGCATAAGGAATGAGATCAACAGAACCCAACTGAAGATCGTACATTCCACAATTTCTCCCATGTTACCTAAACTATTGAGACCCATACAAAATGAATTTTTATTCCTTCATAAGCACTACTTCCAGACCGATACCTGAATCATAGCATTACACAATATAGCTCTTGTCCATCTCTGGAAGTAATAGTATCGATGCTGAATTCAATATCCTTTTCAGCTCCTGAATGGCTGACTCAAAAGAATACAACCAAAAGAACTTTTCACCCTTCTTAGTCAGGCCCGTCAGTGGTGCTTCTAATCATGAAAAGTATTGTATGAAACGTCTGTAGTATCCAAACAACTGTAGAAAACTTTTTACCTCAAAGAAGTTCTTAGGATGATCCAAGGAAACTATTGATCTCACTTTATCTCGGTCTACTGATATTCCTATCTATGATATAACATGACATAAGAAGTGAATTTGGTCCATCCAATAGTGTCATTTTGAGATCTTAGCATATAACTAAGGCTCTCTCAGTGTACGTAAAATGATCTCAAGATGATTAGCATGGTCATGTCGAGTGTGAGAGTACACCAAGATATCATCCACAAAAACCACCATGAAAGAATCCATGTATGGATAGAACACTCGGTTCATCAGTTCCATGAAGACTGCAAGAGCGTTCGTGAGACTGAATGACATAACCACATACTTGTAGAGACCATAACTTCTTAGGAAAGCTGTAAGAGGTATACCAGATAGTCTAACATGAAACTGATGATAACCAGACCCCAAGTCAATATTCAAGAACATCCAGGCTCCTCGAAGCTTATCAAAGATAACATAAATCCATGGAAAGGGATATCAGTTCTTGACTGTCAACTAGTTCATCTTTCGATAATCCATGCAAATTTGGAGGGTACCATCCACCTTATTTGCAAACAGGATAGGTGAACGCCACAGAGAAGTACTGGGTTGGATGAAACCCTTATCCTGAAACTCCACTAACTACTTCTTAAGCTCCTGTAACTGTGGTGTAGCTATACTATACGGAGGAATAGACATCGATGCCGCTCCTATAATGAGATCAATAGAAAATTCTACCTCTCAATCCGGAGGCAAACCTGAAAAGTCCTCTGGAAAGACATCCCTAAAACGATCCACCATTGGGGGAAAGTCCATCTGAGAAGTCCCCTGGTCATCCATATAAAGACTTGAAATCTTGGCTATAACTCCACTCAACCCATGATGCTAGGGTCCCGCTCAGCTCGCCTGGACATCCCATTCTCCCTTATGAAGAAATGATCTGCCCTCTGGTGATGTGAATCTCAACCTACGATGATAGCAATCGACAACTTTCTAGAAGGGATCTAACTGGTACGTTTTGAGAATGACATAATTGCCTATTATATCTTGTACATTGAGGTCCCATAAGATGTGACACCCACCAATCTCAAGAGGTCACTCTTTGGATAGATGTACACTAGTCGTTCTTGTCCCCAATGGTGTGTCCAACATCAAGACATCAACATAAGTAAATATACAGATCCCAAGGCTCTCCAAAACAACAACAGATATAAAGCTATGGAAGCCCCTATATCAAAAAGCAAATAATATAAAACTGAGGAAACTAGAATCATAACTTGAACTGTAGAGGGTTCAGGAACCTGATCCTACTAGTTCTACTACACTACAAATGTCTAGCCTACATCACGGCCCTGTGACCTTGCCTGACCACCCTGAGCGGATCCACCATGTAGTCACTGAATGCCTGGTGACTGACTACCATGGCTGCAACCTCCACCTCAGACTAAACGGCCATAAGAACTCAAGTTCCCAGATTGATGAGAAACTGGCGGCACTTCTCCTAAATGCGGAGTCATAGATGAACCCCTATCACCAGCTTCTGGAGAGAAGATCTGATAGAAGAGCTTAAGATGACCCTTCTTGCTACAAGATCGTCTCCCCACTGGGTATCTCGATCAATGTGGAATCATATGCCCGACTTTCCCAAACTAGTAGCATATCACCTGGATACCTAAAGGTGCATGCCTCCTACTCAGATCTCCATGTGATGTCTCCCAACTGCACTTCATGCTATTAATTAGGGAAGAACTAACTTTGTATTCTGAACCACTAGGACTCACAGCTCCAAAATTCCTCAAATTACACTCCGCGATCATCTCTTGGTTGATGATAGAAGTAATGGAAATCAACCTGAATATGTTCACCTAATCTCGAATGTCCTGTATGAGACCATACTCAAACTTCCGTACCAAGAAAAACCCATCTACCCATTCAAATGGTGTAATGCATTGTAGCTTGGTGAAATGAGAAGAGTACTCCATAACAGAAAGGGTACCCTGCTCCAAACACAATAACTCTTAGGCTCGATCGACCCTCAATGTCTCTAGATAAAAGTAGTCATAGAAGGTTTGCTGAAACTCCCCCCAAGCCATATCCTGTTGGCCTACTGCCAGTGAGGTCACATCCCACCATCTCTTGGTGTAATTAGAAAGAATGTATGTATCGAGATTGAACCACCTCTCTAGAGGCGTCTCCAGATGTTCAAAGATGGTAAACATGGATTCTAACCATGACACTATAGCTTGAGGTTCTCCATCCCTGGTGAAAGTGGGAGGATGATGGTGCTAGAAGACCCGTGTCAATTCTTCCACCAATGGGGAAGGAGGTGGTACTCTGTGGACGGTTTGCATAAACCTCATAAATCTATATTTTGCTTCTGCACCTATGCCTGGAATGACGACTGGTGCCAAGACCGGCACAACTGGAGGATCTGCAGGTAATCCTTGATGACACATGTCTGGTGTTTGATCATTTCCCTGTAAATGGCATAAAACCAGAGGGCATCTTGGTGGCATGAATCTGTATGGTAAAAAACACACCTTAGAACAAGATTATCAAGGACTAAAAACTAGAAGTAAGGATGGATCAAGAAAAAGAAATAATTCAATTTTTTCCAAATCATTGATACACTACATGTATATTTAACTACATGGCGTGTTCCTTTAAGCCATTCACAAGGGTGTGTACCACCGCGAAAACTAGTCGTGTAACACCCCATACATGGCATGTTTTCCTCACACATGGTGTGTACTTGAATATTCTTCCCCTTCCTGAGTTCGCTTACAGAACTTTTCCACATGGTTTTCCTAGAACAAGAATACACGACGTGTTAGTGCCCTAAACGTCATTTACGAGATGAGATTCACTAACCCATGTTGTTAGTGACACGACTAGATACACGGCTCACACTACACAACATGTTAAAAATGGACACAACATGTACTAGGAAGATTTCTCCATCCCATGTTCTTAGTGACACAGCTGGATTCTCAGGTTACACTACACGACATGTTCCAGATAGACACGATGCGTAGTAGAAAACACTCAACCGACCAATGTTGTTAGTGACACGGCCGGTTACACGGTTCTACAACACGGTGTGTACATCCAATACACGACGTGTCCTACCAATGATTCCAAACCCCATGTCCCCACCCACATAGTCTGAGACCCAATTAGTGACTATATAGAGTGTACGTACAGTACACAATGTGTACTTATGAAAAACAGTTTCATTCGGAACAGAAGAACACATTGCATGTATTCAACATTACACGCCGTGTATTATGGGTTTTTCCAGACCGTAAGCCTCAGAAAATACTCCGGAGCTGCGAAAAAAATGAAATGAACATTAAGGTGCCAAATTCCAATCTATGAGGTCCCATAGTCCATGTGAATCAATGAATGGTTGCTTATAAATGTCATAAAAAAGAATAACAAGGAAATAATCCACCAAATTATGATCCATGAGGTCAAATAACACATCAATAATTGAAGTGTGGCGTTCATTCAAACCCAAACGTACACAATCAATAACCTACCAAAAAACAGGTATTTTATCATGGTATCTATCACAACAACATGAATATCTACCAGAACATCTATCAAAACAACATGAAATGGCTAATGCACCTTAAATGGAATGGCAATAATGCATGACATGTGATTCCTAGAAAGTTCCTATATGATGCATGAGATGGTATAACCTCATATCGTCGGGTTGCAAAAGAAATAGAACCTCAATAACATCATCAATAACAAAAAAAAACATGTGAATAACCGAATGATGAAAATCAAATAAACATTAAAGTTGGAAAACTAGAAAACTTTCAATAAATGAGGTTGATTGGCATTTCCCTGTACATGGCTTAGCGACTCCTGGGAAAAACTTATTACCAAGTACTTATTTCTTCCTATCCCTATATATAAGCTCCAAATAGTACATCAAGAGAAAAGAGTTCCTTTGATACCACTTTGTAACGTCTCAGTTCTGGAATCCACCCAGAGGAGCCCCATACCCAGTTGGTCACATGGCCTCAAGCACATTTACCCTAACGCCAGAGGCTGCCGACTAGCAATGAGGGAAATGGGTGTGAAATTGGGAAAACTATGACCACATTGGCAGAGTAACACAGCGAAAGTAAAATAGATACAAAATATCAGAAGTAGTACCAATGGAATACAACAATAAACAGTGGAAGAATAAAAGTAAAAAGTAGTTGAAGAACATATATAATGATGCAAGACACATACGTCTAGGAAAACAAAAAAACATGTCATAATGCTAAAATAAATTACTAAACCAACCACGAAAGAAACAGTAAACAAATCCTCCGCATCGAAAGCCTCATCTTGGCCCCCTGCTCTCCAGCTCCCGAAGTGGTCAAGAACCTAAAGTAGAAGGGTTCTTGCCCTTATCTATACCTACAACAATATAATCTGTTTGGGCCCAAAGGCATGACCCAAACATGGTGTGAGACTAAATCCTAGTAGGCAACCACCAAGAAATCTATTCCCAATAGTCAGTGAATATATATGGCAGACTATAAGAAAAAGAATCAGTAACCAAGGAAGTACTCAACATTAAACATTCCTACAATTTAAAATAATTCAAACACCACATATCAAGTAAGAAGATAATAAAAAAGATGTAACCCTCTGGGATGAACTCACAACCTATCCCCTCTGGTCCTACCTAGAAAACACAAGAAACCCTTTGGGAAGTACACACAGTCTAACCCCTATTGTTTAGTTTTTTAAAGTCTCTTTGAGGAAGAACTCAACATAAATTCCCCATATAACCAAGTATGATTAAATACTCTTTGAGAAAGCACTCACCATCAATTCCCCCTATTGTCTTTTAACATAAAATACAGGCACTCTACGGAAGCACTCAACGTCAATTCATTCTGTGGCCTTGTAACATAACTATAAACACTCTGAGGGATAACTAAACGTTGATGTGGTTCTATTTTTACAAAGTTTTACACATCCTTTTATTATTTTTTAATGATTTAATTAATTATTTTTACACTTTTTATCTAATAAATGTACTTTTTGTAATTTTATAATTTAATTTGTCAAATATTCATTTTTTATAATATTTTATGTAATTATGGACCCTTAAATAGCTGATTTATTCCTTCTTTTCTTATAATATAACTATTTTTCAATTTTTTATTTAATCTATATTTGTTTATTTTTTTTAATTATTAATTATTAATAATTATTGAGTTTTCTAATTAATTTACTTATAATTTTTAAGTTTATACAACATAGTTGCGGCTTTCCAAACTATCGGTAGATAAGCTACCGATAGTAGGGTTAAATTTTCTCTACTAGTAGCCATGTTACTTGTACTATCTAATGGTGACCTGCTTTATTTTTTGCTTACCGATAGCCTGTTTTGAGATGTAACGGTGACCTTGTTTATACCGGTAACCTTTGTCACCGTTATTCTTTCCTACCGGTAGATCTCATCTGAGTATTACAGTATCCTTATTTTTATGTCTCATAGGTAGCCTTTAATTTAAACTACCGATGACCCATTTATTAAAATTTAAAAATGGTGAGTATATAGTTTGGTTAAGTTAATTCTTCTTGACTTTTTAATGGGTTAATTTTTAATTAAACAATTATTTAATTGATGTAATCCTATTTAATTAACATAGACTTTATTTTAATAATTAATCTTTTTACTCAGTCACATAAGAATAGGTTAACAATATGAATTAATTTGTTTAGATGTCATGCTCATCATTTAAGTAAGTAACTTGTGTTTTAAATTAAATAAATGGATCGCCCTTAATTATATGTGTTCAAATAGTTAATTAATTAATTAATTAATAGTTTTTAAACATTAATTATATTATTTTTTGTGTGAATGTAGATTTTTAATTCATTTTATAATTGTTTTGGTCTACTAGTGTGGTAGACGTGCTCTTGCGGTGATTTATTGGGTCACCAATGCTTTTTATTTTTATTTGCAACTACTATGTAATTAGTGTGTTTAGTTATTTTAATTTAATTCTTTTATAATCTTAGTTTATTAAATATTCAGTTAATAAATTAAGTGTTGTTAATTAATTATTTTAATGTTTTAAAGTTTAATTAAAATTTTGTTTTAAATTAATGATTTTTAGTTTTCTTGTTAATTAATTATTTACAAACTATTTTTCAGTTTAATTAAGTTTTAATTTTATGTCTAATCCGCACGTTTTTAATTTATCAAGGTCACCATGAACCTTTTATTTCATTCCCATCGGTAACCTAAATGTATTTTGCTAATGGTGATTTTTTTTCAGTATACCGATGAGTTTCCCTATCTTTTGGTCTCCCCTTCTATCAGTAGCCTGGCTACTGATCCACTCCTCACCGTTACTACCTTTGTTTTTTTTACCTCACCGTTATCTCAAACTCACTAATAGCCTATCGGTGACCTTTTTACCTGCTTCAATTTATTTTCCGCTGCCTCATTGCTTTAGCAACCCCATCAATCAGTGACCTATACCTCAACGTTATACCTCTTCTATCCAATTTAGTGCCTCATTCATCCTTCCTCACTAATGCTGCTACCCTATTGTCACCGATTAATTTCATTCTATTGGTAGCCTTACTACTGATACACAACCCACCGATCATTTCAGTTTTTTTCCACCAATTATTCCACTGACACATTTGTTTCCCACACAGTAGCTTGAAGGAGAAGAGGAGGAGGCGACTACTGTCTTGGAGAAGGAATCACGCTTTGCACAGTTGCTGAGTGTCGCCGGGAGTCCACCAATAGGCCGCCGCACCCCTACTAAGCCATATTTGAGCAGGGGAAGGACACCATTCTGCTCAGAAGAGATCTTCTGTTCTTAGTGGGGGCCGCACTACCACGCCATTACTGCGAGGAGCTTGTTGCGCGCTACTGTTGTCCGCTACGGCAATTTTTTAAGGGCCGAGCCTAGCTGTGTCCTCACTGAATAGAAACACCACCGGCGTGGAGTTTTTTCTTCACATTTGAACCAAAGGATATCGCCACAGATCTTCCACCGCTACGCTATTCAAGTAGACCTCGAGCTGTTTCTGTGGATGTCGCACCAGAGCTGAAGAGGGTTGTCGCGCCGCAGCAGAACTGTTGCAAGGAGCCGGGGTGCCGCTGCACCACGCTGGACCGAAATGATGAAGCCACTGCTGCACTACAGGGGGATAGAAGAACCACCGGGAAGCTGTGGTACTGAAGGGCTGCTGCTGGTTGAGAATCATCTACATGAGGAGAGAAGTCGCACAACTTGAAGGAGGAGCCCTGGACTGCCGTGCTGAAATGAAGCCGCCGCTCCCCTGGTTGCGGTACCGAAGGGAAGAAGATCGAAGATCTCCCCTACTGTGCGCCAAATTAGGGCAGGGGGGAAGAATAGAGATTAAAAAAATAAAGTAATAAATAATATAAAAAAATAACAAAAGCAAAGTTATAAAGGAGATTAAAAAATTAAAGTAATAATAGAATTTAAGTAAAACAAAAAGTAAAGTAGGTTAATGTTAATGTTAACTTTAAAAAGTCAAATAAATAAAAAGTAATTTATAAAGGTTATAAATTTAAAATATTAATGAAAAGTAAAATTATAAATTAAATTAAAAAACTAAATTAAAATTTAATGTAAATAATTAATTAACACACTAATAATAGAATTAATTTATAATTAAAAATAATTATAAATAAACTATAAAAAATTCTAATTAATTTAAAATATTTAAAAATTAAGTATTAATTCTAATTACTAAATTAAAATAAACTAATTAATATATTAAAGGAATAATTTTATTTCTTAAATAGTAATTATAATAATAATTAATATAGTGAATAAAAATAAATAATACAAGCTAAGTTATTTTTTTAATTACCTCTTCACTTATATAGTAATTTTTAATAACATAGTTAAAAATGATAAATTTAGTAACTTAGTAATTATATCTATTAACTTAATTAAATTATTAACTTTTTAATAAGTTATGTTTTGCCAAAGTTTTATTAATTATAAAATTATCAATTAACTTCTGTTAATTTTCAACAAGTAATATCACACTTTACTTAAAAAATGAATTATTTTTCTTTACATCTCATTTGTTTACTTTTCTATTTTATTTTATATTTTTAGGTTAATCCACGTAACAGGTTTACATCTAGGTTCATGAAACTAACTCAACAGATGTTAGTTATGTGTGAAATTCTAGCGCGACGTACTTGTCGCGAAAAAATTCACATTTTGTAGTGCGTGGGTGATGAGCTTTTGAAGTCAGTAGAAGATGTTGCAGTGGAATGCAACTTATGAAAGTAGGGTACATAAATAAGACAAGAAGTAGAATTTTGAGTTAGACTCTCATTCGACATTCCACGCCCGAAAATTCCAGAGCAGGACTCCCGTGAGACATCATGTGAGATACTGAAGACTTGGAGTTGGAGGAGCAAAGCAGCAGTACACGATCTTCATTCTCAGATGGAGGATCTGTCTTCCTATGATTTATATGTTTTACATTGTACTTACTACTATCATTTTGTCAATGATCTTTGCATAATTTCTTTGCTTGAGAGTTTGGAGGCTTATTGATTGAAACTTTTATCTTCAAATAATTTCTTCAAATGAGAATATGATTCTTTTGGCGAGATTGAATATAGCATCCCGCCTTTTTATCACATAAACTTTCATTATATTTTACAAAATCGAGGATCTTTAAGGTTTAGTGTCTTGGATACCAAGAACCTAAAAAATGAAAACATAAAACATTTTTCTTAAACACTTGTATGTCTTCTCCTCATGTTTATCCTAGGTTCATTACTGCATCTCATAACCTGGGGACATACATCAAAATAAAGGGTGAGCAAAAGGCCCAGTAAGGGAAACAAGAGAAACATTTAACATGTGAACTTGAGATACATCAACAAAGTCAAGAAAATAACTTTAAAGCATGAGAATGAAATCATGAGGCATATCATAATAAAAATAACATTTTTCATAACATGAAGATGTGGCTACAACATTAAATATTGACAATCATTTCGTTTCACCAAGGTCCATCCCCATGGTTTCATTAAAAATTACCAAGGTTATTCACCAAGGTATCAGTCTAAAAGGTCATCTCTAGAGATTAAGTCTTTACCCAATTCATTGGAGCGCTATCTGGGCACACCCTTGACATGTATTGATTATCATGTGAGCCGAATATATCATCATAAATCATTTCACAAACAAACCATATAGCATAAAAGAAATGGGGTTCATTTCATAATCATAACGTTTTAAAAATTGCATTAAAGACACGATCTTTATGTCACTTTAAACCCACGGAAAGGGAAACGGGTTTCATGTATGCAAATACCAGGATTTAAAATATAAAATTTTGATATATATGTGAATAACCATGTATAAATAAGATCTTTGAGTATTCACTTAATAACATAAAATAATTTTGAGAAAGAGAGAGAGAGGCATTTTGAGACGAAAAATCTGCAACACAACGACTACGTTACAAGGTTTTAGAAAACGCTGAAAAGAGAGGGGACATGGGTCAAACATTCACAAATGACCTATAAAACAGTATAGGGACAGAATATAAGGGATATAAGAAAATGGTAATGAAATTTTAAAATATACCATATGAAATGAAAAACATGAAAGGAAGTCAAAAATAATATTTCTCTTATGAAAACTCGGTAGCCTAACGACGTCACATAAACTTCAACCAAAAATGAATTGATGAGATAAAATAGGGTATCTAATCATATGAAAATAAAAGATCAGTATGATATATATATAGATCATACCCCAACACAATAAAAGGAGACTTTCAAGACTTGACATGGAATTAGTACTTTTAAAAGGAGAAAGGTGAAAGAACCACATAAAAATTCGGCAGCCAAACGACGCCACTTAAAACATCAAAATACTGAATTGAGGAGTTAAAATGGGGTCTCTCATCATATGATAATAAAAGATCAGTATGATATATATAGATATCATACCCCAACATAATAAAAAGGTTCTTGAAAGACTTTACATGAAAATAGATCTTGAAAAATGAGAAGGGAGAAAGAATCCGTTACAAAAATTTCGGCAGCCTAACGACACCACATAAACATTCATAAAAATAAATAATGAGAGTAAGAGGGGATCTCTCATTATATGAACATGAAAAGGGAAGTAAGAGGAATATAAAAGAACATCCTCCAACATAAGAACATGGAGCATAAATGAAATGACTTAAAAGAGATCACTTGGAAAGAGAGGGGTCAGATCCCTTACCATAAAACGTAAGTCTTAAAACTCAAAGGTTGGGATCTTGATGGCTTGGAGGCACCATGGAAAGACTCCTTGGGAGGTAATGAGACCATATATTCGTTGGGGGAGAGTTGGGAGTCGAAAGGATGAGAGGATTGCTTGGTATTTATAGGGAAAGTGAGGGGACAAGGCATTAATGGCCAAGGGACACCTCATTGGTGGTTTTGGAAAAACCATGGGCTTGCCCATGGTATTTTCCCATGATATTGGCCACTCGGGACACCGCATACCTTATATTACTATTAATAAGTCGACCATATTGATTACATACTTAATACATCATTTAATGATGTCATTAAACACTCGTAACTTAAAAACTATATTTTCACTATTAATCGAAAATTCAACTTTCTCAGAAAAATCCCAGAATTTCACATTAACCAAATATCGATGCTATGATTTCAAAAATGAACTCCATTTTATAAAAATAATTTTCTAAATATTTTAAATTTAATTTTTAAATAAATGAACTATTCACCGAAAATTCATTTATTCAGAAAAATACCCAAAAATTACCTTAACATAATATCGATGCTCTGAGTTCAAAAAAGAAATCCATTTTATAAAAATAATTTTCTAAATATTTTTAATGAAATTTTTAATTAAAAAACACTATTCACCCGAAGAAACTAATACTTGAATAATAATTTATGAAACCATTTTTTAACCATTTTATTGAATCACATTACTTAATATTGGTGCCTAGATTATATTAATACTTTCTTTAAGTGAGATTACTAGTCCATTTGGTCACATTACTAATCCTAAGCATAAATCACTATTCATAATTTATTATTCATCAAAAATTAAGTTGATCTTATTAGACTCTAAATTTCGTACTGAACATAATTGTAGAAGACCATTTTTTTGAAAATCATAACACATTTTTAATTATTTAAGGTTTACATAAACATTTTTCTAATATCCTTTCTCTAAATTTCATCAAAAATATGCATACTATATTTATCCGGACATTTGAAAATTCATAAACATCAACATAAGAAGAAATCAAAATTTTTATTTAAAACAAAGGATTATACGAGGCAGTTACGGTCTCCTTACATATCCCCTTATCACACTAGCATAGGACCTAAGTGTAAGGTGTGCTAAGGTGAGAGAATCTGAGGGAGGCTCGACCAACATTGCATGAGTAGTAATTTATATCAGTTTGAACTTCTCGCAAAGGAAATTCCATTCTAGCTTCACACGATGAAGTTTGGCTTGGGCTTGGTCCAGAGCAAAGCCCAGTGGTGATACCTCCTTTCCACGTTCTGTTAGATGGGCTTTGATCAGTCCAAGACTACTGGGTGAGGCCATCGAATCTCCTTTCCATATTAACTAACCAAGATTACTTGTATTTAGAGACAATAATCGAAACGTTTAGTTTCTAGCGGTCATATTGGCCAATGGTCATATAACAGTCAAAATCCAACGGTCTCATTTTAATTATACTCATGTTATCAAATGAAACAGTTTTGTTGAGTATAAAAAAATAAAATAACACACAAAATTAGGAAACAAGATTTATTCAAAATTTCAGGTCGTTACAATCTTCCCCCCTTAAGAAATTGCGTCCTCTCAATTTTTAAAATTGGGTTTTGAAATTTCATTGAATGTACCACATCGGAAAAAGAGTCAGTAACACTATTACTTTAAAAGAAAGAAAAGGAAGTACAAAGGCCACTCGAGTTAACCCACACTAGGATTCCATGTAGGAAAACATGGACATGGAGGAGAAAACAAAGGGTCAAGTTCTGAGGGAGAGTGATAGAAAACACTATTAGGAGAAAGTTAACCACGAGAAAATCCCAAACTTATGATGTGTGTAAATGGTCTTTGATTACCTAGTAGGAAACGTAAACCAAAAACATTTTTATTTTACGTTCCTTTTCATAATTTTGAGGAATTCATTTTCTACATAGAACAAAAACATAAGGAAATATACCTACCTTCCAATAGAGTATCATCCTTTTATAAGTTTCTACCAAAACTAATCATTTCTCCAAACTATGAGCATTCAAAACTACTTGGTCTCATCAAAGCACAAGAATCATCTTATAGAGAATCACATAGTCCACCAAAGATTAACTAGCTATTTCTTCTATCTTTAAACATTATCCCAAAAACAGAAAGGGTAAGATAAAAAAACTCTTCAAAAATAAAGAACCCCGGAGGAAGGGAAAATACTTTAAATCTTCAATGTTCCACGGTACTACCCAAAGTTCATCATAGACCATTCCGTAAATAACTGTCCTTAAAAATCTTCAAAATAAACCAAACTATGATTGAAACCCAAATACAAGAAGGATTTGGTAACATAGTCTTCCAAGGTAAACATTATCATTCATCTCTAAACAGCATCAACCACTCCTAACATCTTATAAAAAAAGTAACTAACATAAACATATTTACCCCAAGATAGGTTAATCATTTCCATAAGTAAACTAAATCACTATAAGTCCACATTAAATTCATTGATTATTCAAAATATAAGTCAACCTTACTCCTCAATGAAAAAAATGTAGTAATCAGTTTACCTCGATCATATAGGGTCCCCAAAATAGTGAACGTCTTCCAAAATAATAATCATATTTTAATCCACTAATCATCTCTGTCATATTAATACAGTAATCGTCACATTTCCTATCACAATGGTTGTTGGGACATGTTCTTCCATTTCCCACCATTAACTAAGAAGAGAAAGTATAATTAGGGGTTTAAATACTTATCCAATAATCATGAAAAGGAACTTAAAGCATACAAGGATAACCTGTAGAAGAAAAGTATACCTTAACTTGTGATACCCTAGGATTTAAACTAGGTTATCCATGATCATATATTCTTATGTGAATCTTTATTTTATTTCAACTTTGTTTTTTTAATAATGGTTCATACTAAGCTTATGAATTTACCAAAGCATATCCCCCGGGAGTGTCATAACCAAGAGTGCAGCAAGGCCCATTGTCGTGTACCAGTTCCCATTTGAGTCTAGCTCAAAGTGGTGTTTTCGGGTTTTACCCCTATGTACATCTGTACAAGATCCACCTCTACCTGGTCGTATCCAGACAAGGATGTATTTGCTTGGTAACCCCTTACTCAATACTCACCAAAATACCAGGAAGATTTCCTATATTTAAACTTTCTTATAGGGTTATTCCTAGAGTTTTCATATCCTAATTTCCACAAATAACTAGACCATCCTTTGATAACAACTATAGCATCCCACATTTTTATCACATAAACTTTCATTAAATTTTACAAAACCGAGGATCTTTAAGGTTTAGTGTCTTGGAAACCAGGAACTTAAAACATGAAAACATAAAACATTCTTCTTAAAAACTTGAAAGGATTCTCCTCATTTTCATCATAGGTTAATTACTGCATCTCATAACCTGTGGACATACATCAAAAGAATGGGTGTGCAGAAGGCCCAGTATGGGAAACAAGAGAAACATTTAACATGTGAACTTGAGATACATCAATAAAGTCATGAAAAGAACTTTAAGGCATGAGAATGAAATCTTGAAGAATATCATAATAAAAATAACATTTTTCATAACTTTAAGATGTGGCTAAAACATTTAATATTGACAATCATTTCGTTTCACCAAGGTCCATCCCTAAGGTGTCATTAAAAATTACCAAGGTTATTCACCCAGGTATCAGTCTAAAAGGTCATCTTTGGAGATTAAGTCTTTACCTAATACATTGGAGCGCTATCTGGGCACACCCTTGACATGTATTTATTATCATTTGAGCCACATATATCATCATAGATCATTTCATAAACAACCCATATAGCATAAATGAAATGGGTGTCATTTCATAATCATAACGTTTTAAAAACTGTATTAAAGACATGATCTTTTTGTCACTTTAAACCCACGGAAAGGGAAAGCGGGTTTCATGTATGTAAATCCCAGGATTTAAAATATATAATTTTTATATATATGTGAATACCCATATATAAATAATAGCTTTGTGTATTTACTTAATAACATAAAATAATTTTGAGAAAAAGAGAGAGAGGCATTTTGAGACGAAAATTCTTCAGCACACCGGCTACGTTACATGGTTTTAGAAAATGTTGAAAAGAGAGGGGACATGGGTCAAACATTAATAAATGACCCATAAAACATTATAGGGACAGAATATAAAGGATATACGAACATGGTAATTAAATTTGAAAATATACCATACGAAATGAAGAACATGAATGGAAGACAAAAATAATATTTCTCTTATGAAAACTCGGCAGCCTAATGACGTCACATAAACTTGAACCAAAAATGAATTGATGAGATAAAATAGGGTCTCTAATCATATGAACATAAAAGATCAGTATGATAGATATAGAGATAATACCCCAACATAATAAAAAGGGACTTGAAAGACTTCACATGGAATTAGAACTTTGAAAAAGGAGAAAGGTGAAAGAACCACTTAAAAATTCGGCAGCCTAACGACGCCACTTAAAACTTCAAAATACTGAATTGAAGAGATCAAATGGGGTCTTTCATAATATGATCATAAAATATCAGTATGATAGATATATATATCATACCCTAACATAATAAAAAGGAGTTTGAAACACTTTACATGAAAATTTATCTTGAAAAATGAGAAGGGAGAAAGAATCCATTACAAAAATTTCGGCAGCCTAACGACGCCACTTAAACATTCATAAAAAGAAATAATGAGAGTAAGAGGTGATCTCCCATTATATGAACATGAAAAGGGAAGTAATAGGAATATAAAATAACATCCTCCAACATAATAACATGGAGAATAAATGAAATGACTTAAAAGAGATCACTTGAAAAGAATGAGAGGGGTCAGATCCCTTACCATAAAACGTAACTCTTAAAACTCAATGGTTGGGACCTTTAGGGCTTGGGAGCACCTTGGGAGGACTCCTTGGGAGGTAATGACACCAGATCTTTGTTTGGGGAGAGTTGGGAGTAGAATTGATGGGAGAATTTCTTGGTATTTATAGGGAAAGTGAGGGGACAAGGCATTAATGGCCAAGGGACACCTCATTGGTGGTTTTGGAAAAACTATGGGCTTGCCCATGGTATTTGCCCATGGTATTGGACACATGGAACACCTAATATATAACGATCCATACTTTACATACATTGTTAATACTTCAAAATTGAAGCACACTTATTACAACATATGACAAAACCACAAAGGACCGTATAGGTATAGTGTCTTTAGAAACTGGGAAACATAAACAACTGGTTCATAAATCTTCTACAGTGTCTCCCATTTATTTCATCATATCTAGGGTCCCTTTTAGCATATTCTACTTAATATCCATCTTCCTGACCTGGGGAAAAGAAAACATAAAAGGGTGATCTCAAATTCTCAGCAAGGGCAAATAAAGGAAATAAAAATCATATCATATCTTTTGAAAATCAAAACCTGCAAAAGAGATCATAATATCTTAACATGGAATAAATCATCGAAGTGAAAATGAGATCCCCATAATCATAACATAAAACTTGAAACTTTGTGGCATGCACACATAATCATGGAAATCATTTCTTGTTAGTCATGACTCATTGCCAAGACTATCTTAGTGGACAGTCCCTTTCTGAACCGAGTTCACTCCTCGTTTCAGTCCTGTATCACTGAACCGAAATAACCTTCCGTTCCAGCCATGTCTATCTCATGAGATATAAAATCATTACCCAATGCATTGGAGGGAGATATAGGTCCCACCCATCTTATAATGAATCCTTTCTTATGTGTGCCACATAATCATAAAACATACATCATCGCATAACACATGTAACAAAAATGGGATTCTTGAAACATCATGACATCATAAATCAATTCATATAAGATAAAGGAATTCATAAACATAATTCCATCACAACATAGTCAAATCAATGTAAAAATATGGATAGAAACAGAACCCTTTATTATCTTAGATGGAAAATAATTTTGATAAAACACTTGAATTGAATTCTTGAGGAAAATATCCTTTCTTCTTCAAAATCAATTTCTTTTCACAAAACATCATGCAATTTTAAAAGAAAGAGATTTTATTGAAAATATTCATGAAATATTTTAGAGGAAGCTTCATGAAAATAAGGCTTTATAAAACAGTAGAAATCCGTTCGTGCCGTATAAGTTAAAAAAAAACATTCTTCGTACTTTTGTCGGAAAAGTCAAAAAGTACCTCGTACGAAAAACGACAAAAGATTCCTTTCATACATATTACTAAAAACACACTGAAGGGTAAAAATGGATTTAAACAATTGTAGGTGGATGGAAATAATATTACATATTGACGAAACATGGATGTGGATGATAAAATACACCCTAGTAAATACTTACGAATAAACAATCTCGGATAAAAATGAGATTGTGATATTTCCCTTACCTTAGGTCCGATTAGCTTTGTACGTGTCCGAAGCTCCTGTATAATGGTTTAAATAATGTTATTGACTTATTCCAGAATCATACATATTTATATGATATCATATATGGTCATATTATTAGCTTCTTGTTAGTAATATTTCATTGTTACTTGTTACTCGGGTCTTTATAACTTTTTGTTCTTATGCGTGTTTTGTCGAATAAATTCTTATTCTTATCTTTAGGTTATAGATAATTTATTTCCAGAATGGTATTAGTGTAGTATATACCATATTAATTCATTCAATTCATTTATATAATCATTATGAAATGAAGATCATGTAGAACGAGTCGCATCACATCGTGGAGACGGTATTCCGTACGTACGCACGAGTGATGATATCGTTCCTATGATCGTGGAATTGTATTGGAGTATATATATATTATTTCAGTATCAATATTACTTCATAATAATCATATGTAGTTACTCATTACACCATTATACCCATCCTTGTAAGGTGATGGTGGAAAATAGATTACACCACGGCGTGGAGATGGTATTCCGTACGTACGCACGCGTGGTGATTTCATTTTTCCGTAGGATGGATAGAAGGTGAATTAGGTTTGTTTAATATTTATAATAACATATCAGTATGTAAGTAATACTGATGTTATTACTTTATCATGAAACAACTAAAGAAGAAGAAGTTTAAGAAGAAAGAAATTGAAAAGATCGGTAATGGATATTACCTCTTCTTTGGAACGCTTCTTTGAATCCTCCACTTAAGGAACTAAGATTGGTCTTTGGAGAAGACCAGGACCTCTAGGATTATTCTAGGGAAGTGGAGAGGAGAAAATGGCAGGGGTTGGCCGAGCTTGAGTGCTCAATTTGGTGTGAGGAGGAGGGGGAGGAGGTGCCCTTTTATAAGGGAGGAGAGAGGCACCTTAGGAATATCTCAAAATATTATTTTATATTAAAGTCAAAATCGGTTTATAATGGTTCCAAAGGGTCTTATTTCGAAGATACAGTGGGGATGGGTCGAAATCCTATCAACCAATAGGATTTAGACAAGTTTAGGGTATTATTTTAACCTTATCAATTAGATTTAACTCTAAGTTAATTATTTTAACTTTTACCGTGTCTTTTTGTTTTCCTTCACTATATGGTTATAACATGCCAAACGAACCCCAAATTGTTTATTATTAATATATATATCCTTATCTAAGTCATTTGGCCGAACCTTAGATTTTTAGGAATAAAATAACAATTAATAATATAATATTTGATTTAAAAACTATTTTGTGTCAATTTTGACACTATTTGATATATGATTTGTTTGAAAGTCATAACAGAATTATATGTTCGAACCAAGTTTATTAAATCAACACTAATATATCATAGTAACCTAGAAAATTAGTGGAATTCATAAAAAGTCTCAAATTACATTTATTTTGGTGTTTATAACATCAATTATGTCAATATTTCATTAATAAGATAATTACTGCATCATCATTATGTCATAAATAAATTAAATTATTTAATGTCTAAAAATTACAAATAAAATATCATAATGTAGGAAAGCTTTTTAGCTTTCTAATGAATATTTACAATTGAATTTATCTTATGTATAACCCCATATTAAAAATGATTTACTTATTAAACTTTGATTTTAACTATTTTAACCCTTCTTTAAATAAATTAATAATAAATGTCCTAATCTAATCCAAGTGGGCCTAAATGGTCATATTTTATTCCTAAGTTTGTTTTTGGTCGAATTACACTTGTCCAATAGAATTAGGACATGTGTTAGGGTAATATTAATATCATATTTACCCTTAGTTACCCTATTTACTATTAACCGCGGTAAAAATCGTAAAAAGTTACTATTCACCAAAAAATTATTTTCATCTCATTGAACCACATTTTAGTCCTTGATATTAACCGTGTCTCTCGGATTTTCGAAATTCCATTCACAGAAGCGGTAAAATTAAGTTTTATGCAAAATTCAGTTTTTAACCTACCACTTAGTGGTTTCACTATTCATCAAAAATTGAAAGTTTTCAGAAAAATACCAAAATTTCACCCTAGGCTAATTTCGATATTCTGAGTCCAAAAATGAAGTCCATTTTGAAAAATAAAATTTATAAAATTTCAAAAAGTGGTTATTACTATTCATAACGGCTAGTTTTAATAACATATTGTTGTTTAGTGAAACTCGGTATTGCGTACGACGCAAGCTATCGAGGAAGGTCGCGATTGCGTGTAAAGCAAGTCAAGCAGGTGTTGCGTAGAAAAAGATTCCTTTGATAATTTATATAACATAAAAGTCTCGGGTGTTACATAATACCTTATCATACTATTCATAAGTCGACCATATTGATTACATACTTAATACATCATTTAATGATGTCATTAAACACCCGTAACTTAAAAACTGTATTTTCACTATTCATCGAAAATTCAACTTTCTTAGAAAAATCCCAAAATTTAATATTAACCAAATATCAATGCTATGATTTCAAAAATGAACTCCATTTTATAAAAATAATTTTCTAAATATTTTAAATTTAATTTTTAAAAAAATACACTATTCACCAAAAATTTATTTTTTTTCAGAAAAATCCTTAAAAATTACCTTAACATAATATCGATGCTCTATGTTCAAAAATGAAATCCATTTTATAAAAATAATTTTTTAAATATTTTTAATTAAATACTTAATTAAAAAACACTATTCTCCTGAAAAAAATAATACTTGAATAATAATTTATGAAACCGTTTTTAACCATTTTATTGAATAACATTACTTATTCAAGGTGCCTAGATTATATTAATACTTTATTTAAGTGAGATTACGAATCCATTTGGTCTCATTACTAATCCTAAGCATAAAATCACTATTCATAATTTATTATTCATAAAAAATTTAGTTGATCTTATTAGAATAGAAATTTCGTACTGAACATAATTGTAGAAGACCATTTCTTGAAAATCATAACAGATTTTTAATTATTTAAAGTTTACATAAACATTTTTAAATTACCTTTTCTCTAAAATTCATAAAAAATATGCATACTATATTTATCCAGACATTTGAAAATTCATAAACTTCAACATAAGAAGAAATAAATTTTTTTTATTTAAAACAAAGAATTATACAAGGCAGTTATGGTCTTCTTACATAGCCCCTTATCACACCAGCATAGGACCTAAGTGTAAGGTGTGCTAAGGTGAGAGAATCCGAGGGAGGCTCAGCCAACATCGGACGAGTAGTACTTTTTATGAGTTTGAACTTCTCACAAAGGCAATTCTGTTCTAGCTTCACACGATGAAGTTTGGCATGGGTTTGGTCTAGAGAAAATCACAGTGGTGCTACCTCCTTCCCAAGTTCTGTTAGATGGGATTCGATCGGTCCAAGAGTACTGGGTGAGGCCATCGAATCTTCTTTCTATATTAACTAACCAAGATTACTTGTATTTAGAGATAATAATAGAAATGTTTAGTTTCAGCGGTCATATTGACCAGTGGTCATATAAAAGTAAAAATCCAACGGTCTCATTTTAATTATACTCATGTTATTAAATTAAATAGTTTTGTTGAGTATAAAAAAATAAAATAACACAAAAAATTAGGAAACAAGATTTATTCAAAATTTTGGGTCGTTACATTGAATCAGGTTGTTGAACATAAAAATTGAATTAACACCTTTAAGAACATAATTCTAAATCGCTGATCTTTTGGGGAGATCGATCATCGAGACATTTCATCAAACTTTGGAATTCAAACTACAGAAACTTTTAGCGAGATAGCTTTCCCTTGTTATATTAAAATCATATTGTTGTAAGTGGTTGTAGAAGTGGAGAACTTAGAGAGCTATAATATAGAGTGTTAATTCTTCTGGAGAGGAAGGTTTAACGACTCATTTTTAAGGTGTGGATTTAATCAAATGAAGGTCATTCATTTAAGCCAGTAAGGTTCAAATATCTCAAGAAAAATTTTGATCTACCCTCAGAACTCCTGTTTCCTTCTAAGTTATTTTTAGTTTTCACTATTTCCGTCTTACTGTGTCATTTCTATTATAGGTGATACAGAATTTCCAACCTGTTTCATACTACTTTATTAAAATAATTTTTTTAAAAAAAATTAAAAAATTCCTACCTCACTGCTGACAACAGTGAGGTTTTTATTTTAAAAACCTTATAATTCTTGTCTACCTTCTCGGTTGATCGACCCTGCACCACTATGCTAGTGTAGGTTAATAAATGTAGTTTTGAGGGCCGTGACGACCTCTGGAATGTTTACAATTTGGTGCCATTGACGGGTAAGGCATGCACTGAGAGTCTATGGTTAAAAAAAATAATAAAAAAATAAACAAATCATATAAAAAATATTGTTTTAAAAAAAATTTGAATTCAAATCTACTGCTTTCATTGAACATAAAATTTTTTCATTAATAGTTAAACTTTGTCTGGTTAGTCTCACCTTTTTAGCTTTAAAAAAAAAGGAACATTATAAGACCTAGAATCAAAAACTTGAGCCACATTATGTGTGTTCTGGAGGTTATGGACATACTACCGGGCAGTGTGTCTATAACTAGCCACAACAGGATGTTTATATTAAAGAAAATGAAAATTTTGAATCTAATCCGGAATTCCTAGATAAACATGAATTAATAGAAACCAAACTAGATGCTAGGGAGAAAAATTGGAACAATTGGTTAACTAAAACCCAAGAAATTCAAATTAGTGATTTTCAATACCAAGATAAAAGAATGAAAAGATTAGAAACCATGCTCTTGGAATTACAAGAAAGGGTTAAAGAACAAGAAGAATTTGAATAAAAAGAAAAAGAAAGTGTTTATAAAAGATTTGAACATCAAGTTGAAGAAGATAGTGATTGCGAAACAGGGAAACAAAACATTCATTTTGAAGAATCTGAAACTGTTGAACAAAATATGGAAATAACCAACTCATTAAACAAAGAACACATTGATGAAGAGACTAGAATGAATTTTAATGCAGTTGAGTTGGACAGTTTTCGAACTGAATTGAAACAGATTGAAACTGAATGCCCAGTTCTCTACATAATTCCAACATTGGAGAAAAATCATTGTTTTAGATGTTTTGAGAAGGAAGTTACTCGGGTAGAAGAGATACTTGAATCTAAAAGTCAGAATGTTAAAAACTATTCACCCAATTTATCTGACATTGCGAATACTGAACCTGAACTGAAAATTGGGAACACTCTGAAAGAGAACATTAAACTGGAAGTTAAAGAATCTGAAATATTTTAACCACAATTTAAAAACTTCTCTTCCATGTTTTGAAACTGTAAACCCAATAATTTATGAAATTTTGTTGGATGATGAGGAAAAGGGAATGACTTTTGAGTAAAGATTAACTGATGAGTTCTCATTTCCCTATTCTCATAGTAATCACTTTTCTGAATCGTTGTATAATGAAATGGAAATCAGTGTTGGCCAAATTGAGGAGAATTGTCTTAATTCGAACATTCTGGATACTGATTTTACTAAAACTGAATTGTACAATTATTCTCCTGAAATTGAATTACTACACTAAAATGACATGGTTTTAGAAAGTGAGACTTTTGAACTTGAACATGAAAAAGAGGTTGAACACACATTAGATGATGGTTGCAGAACTGATTTGTTAGAAGCAGTATATGTTCAGTGTGAGTTCACTGATGAGAAACTTATGGAAGAGATTTAAAACATTGTTAAACCTGAACCAGCTGCTGTTCAAATAAATTTTCTTCCTTGTCTATCACTTTCATCCTCAACTGTGAAGGGTGTTGATCCTTTTCATGATACTAATAGTAGTCCAGAGGGGGAATCAAACTTGAGTTTCATTGTGCATAATTCTTTTCAGCACTCTATTGAATCTCTTCTTGATCTTACTATTCAGTACTCACCCATTTTCACCCTTGTATGTAAATCCTTGAGTGTTGAATTTTTGAGAGAGAGCCATAAAAATAATTCCAAATCCTTTGAAGTACCTTTTACTATGTTGTCCCTTCATGTGAACTCAACTATTGATAATTCTGAACTCATTCTAGAAGTGGAAAGTACTATACCTACTACTGTTAAAGGGTGCTACTTGGGGGTTATTTTAGGCTCTGAGAATTTAGTTATTAATGTGTTGAGTCTTGTAGCCCAAAAATCTTATCTTTCTGTTAAAAATAATTGGTCCAAACATATGTGGTGGTCCATATTAAGGAAACCACATCTGCCTAGTGACTATGGTTAGTTCTAGGTGAGTCTGGCTGGGGACTATAAATCTAGCGCTGCTTGGGAGGCAACCCATGGTTCTTCTTTTGTTTTAAATAAATAATTTTGTAATTAAATAAAGTCTAACTGAAGACTTTAAATTTAGTGATTCATGGGAGTCAACCCATGCTCCTTTGTTTACATTTTTGTGTTGTTTTGTGCTGAATAATGTGATTCTTTGTTGCCTTCTGTATGTACTGTCCCTGCTGGATATTTGTTCACATACTCTGTGTTTTTAGGAGGGTGATGCTTTGACATTTAAGGAGTGGAATTCCCATACTGGAGGGAAATTGACAAATATATTCAGGGAAGTATTTCAACTTTCTACATTTATTTCTGCTCCTCTTTTTTCAAATAAAATTGTGCTTGTATAAAAATTTCTGCTACATATTTTCAGAAAATTTGCAGCATATCTTACATATACTAAAAAACTGTTGTTGCATGTCACTAAATTGAATTAATAAAATATGCATGTAGTTCACTGTTGGAAACAGAATTTCATTGTTATTAAGATCTTTTCACTGCGTGAAATTAAGTGTGTGGGTGGTACATGCTTCTAGTATGTTGAATCTTCTTTAGGATGGGGTGTTTTTAGCATTCATTTATCTGCTCTATGGTATATATTATTGAACTAAATCTTTTAAAATGCTTACACCCAGTTCATTGTGCACATTCATGTTATTTTCCTTGTTTGAACTTTAATGGAAGATATTTTTCACTGGACTTAAATGTTAATTGTTGCACTTCTTAATGAACCTGTGGATTATTTATTCTTTATGGAAAACAATATCTTTGAACTCCACTATGTCCTTTATGCATGTCATCAATCTAATTAATTGAAAATATGTTTTGAACCTTAATTGATTAATTATTATTCTCCATCTTTAGAAGTCAACATTGGGGACAAAGTTGGGTTTTAAGTGTGGGGGAGGGGGTCAATTACTGACTGTGCTAAACTGTGGTTAATTGTAAGCCCATAAATTCCCACTGAAACTTCAATTTTTTTGTAAAAAATGGATAATTTTTTTTTTCAAAATTCTTGCATAGTTATAGGCTTTACAGTTTTCTCAATTGGGTCTTGCCTTAGGATAAGTTCCTTGGTGGTAGTTAAGAATTACTCTAAACCTGAAATTGATGAGTTTGGATGATTACTGAGTGGTTTTACTTAGTGATTTTATGGAAATTTGGTTTAGGTACTACCTCTGGAAGTGATATGGGTTACATGTTTATGGAGTTATGGTCATAACCTTTGGAACTAGAAGATTGATTCTGATTCTAGGGGCCTTTTTTCTTTTATTTATTAAAAGTAATTGTTTTAATGAGCCAATGTAAATGAATTTTATATAAATATTTTGAAACTGGAGTATTCTGGTCATCTGGGATCCCACAGTGAGTCTTTGAGACCCTAGATGCTGGGTGCATTTCAGTTTACTAAAGCCCTATGTACACCTTGAATAAGTGCATTGCACAGTGCTTAGCACAATGAAACATGGCTTGAGATAAATAAATAAAGTGTCTAGGGTCAAAAATGAGCTGATTAGGGTGAGGGGAATGATGAACCCCATATGATGAAGGGATAAAATGGTTTATATGGAAATCATTTAGGTTGTATCATTGAGGTGATTCAAAAAAAAATTATTTTTCGAACCTAGGTGAAAAAGTCATAGTACAAAGTTCTATGGATAAGGTATTAATTCCATTGATATTTTATTCCCTATCATTCTTGGACATAGAACATATGCCTAGATTGGAGTGAGTCAATAAGTTGTATCCCATATGAGGCATGACATCTTTTTCGATGGGTGGTCTTTGTGTTCTTAATTACCTTTGAGTATTTGTTATAGGCAAGATTCATATGAGTAATTCATTTTCTAATAGCCTGCTATTATGTTTTGTCCTCTGTTTTGAATGCTGGACATGTTACAATATGATCTTAATCATAAATACATTTTAATATTTTTCAATGATAATAAAGCATGGGATTGTTTGAGGAAAAACAATGCTTAAGTGTAGGGGAATTTGATGTGGCTCTATTTTTACACAGTTTTCTACATCCTTTTTATTAATGTTTAATTATTTAATTAATTATTTCTACACCTTTTATCTAATAATTGCACTTTTGTATTTTTATAATTAAAATTTTCAAATATTCATATTTTATAACATTTTATGAAATTATGGACCCTTAAATAGCTGATTTATTCCTTGTTTGTTTTTAATATAACTAATTTTCAATTTGTTTATTTAATCAATATTTATTTATTTTATTTAACTATTAATTATTAATAATTATTGAGTTTTTTAATTAATTTACATACAATTTTTAAGTTTATACAACTTAGTTGCGGCTTTCCAGACTACCGGTAGCTAAGCTACCGATAGCTGGGTTACATTTTCTCTACTGGTATCCAGGTTACCGGTATTGTCTAATGGTGACCTACTTTCTTTTTGCTTACTGGCAGCCTATTTTGAGATGTAATGGTGACCGTGTTTATACCAGTAACCCTTTTCATCGTTATTCTTTCCTACCGATAGCTCTCATATGAGTATTACGGTAACCTTATTTTTATGTTCTATCAGTATCCTTTAATTTAAACTACCAGTGACCCATTTGTTAAAATTTAATAATGGTGAGTATTTTGTTTTGTTAAGTTAATTCTGCTTGAATGTTTAATAGGTTAATTTTTATTTAAACAATTTTTTAACTGATGTAATCCTATTTAATTAACATAGTCTTTATTTTAATAGTTAATCTTTTTATACGGTCACATTAGAATAGGTTAACAATACTAATTAATTTGTTTAGATGTCTTGATCATCATTTAAGTAAGTAACTTGTCTTTTAAATTAAATAAAATTGATCGTCCTTAATTATATGTGTTAAAATAGTTAATTAATTAATTAATTAATAGTTTTAAACATTAATTATATTATTGTATGTATGCATATTGATTTTTAATTCATTTTATAATTGTTTTGGTCTACCGGTGTGGTAGACAATCTATTGCGGTGATTTATTGGGTCTCCATTGCTTTTTTTTTATTTGCTGCTACTATGTAATTAGCATGTTTAGTTATTTTAATTTAAGTCTATTATAATCTTCGTTTATTAATTATATTGTTAATAAATTAAGTGTTTTAAATTAATTATTTTAATGTTTTAATGTTTTATTAAAATCTTGTTTTAAATTAATGGTGTTTATTATTCTTGTTAATTAATTATTTACAAACTATTTTTCAGTTTAATTAAGTTTTAATTTTAAGTAAAATCCGCGCGTTTTTAATTTATGAAGGTCACCATGAGCCTTTAATTTCATTCATAGTGGTATCCAATATGTATTTTTCTAACAGTGAGTTTTTTTATTTTTATTTTCTGTCTACCGGTGAGTTTCCCTATCTTTCGGTCACCCCCTTTTATTAGTAGCCTTGCTACTGATCCGCTCCTCACTGTTACTGACTTTGTTTTTTTTTCCGCCTCACTGTTATCTCAACCTCACTGATAGCCTATCAGTGACCTTTTTCCCTACTTCAATTTATTTTCCCCTGCCTCACTGCTTTAGCAGCCCCTCTATCAGTGACCTATACCTCACCGTTAGCCCTCTTCTATCCAACTCAGTGCCCTAACCTGCCTTCCTCACTGATGCTGCTACCCTATTGTCACTGATTAATTTCATTCTATCGGTAGCCTTGTTACTAATACAAAACCCACCGATCATTTCCACTTTTTCTGCCAATTCATCCATCGACACTTTTTTTTCCCATGCTGCCTCTTGAAAGAGCAGAGGAGGAGGCGGCTGCTGGCTTGGAGAAGGAACCGATCTGTGCGCGGTTGCAGAGTGTCATCGAGAGTCCACCAATAGGCTGTCGCATGCCTACTGTGCCATATTTGAGTAGGAGTTGGAACACCGCACTGCTCTGAAGAGATCATCTACGCTAAGTGGAGGAGGTCGCACTGCCATGCCTTTGCTACGAGGCGGTTGTTGTGCGCTACTGTTGTCCGTCGCTGCAAATTTCTAGAGGCCGAGCCTAGCCGTATCGTCACTAAATCGCGCCACCACTGTCTTTGAGTGGCTGCATCACATTCAAACTAGAGAAGATCGCCACAGGTCTTCCGCCACAGTGCTGTTCAAGTAGACCGTGCGCCGCTGCTGTGGATGTCGCACCAGAGCTGAAGAGGGTTCTCACACCGCAGCAGAACTCTTGCAAGGAGTCAGGGTGCCGCTGCGCCATGCTGGACCGAAGAGCTGAAGCTGCCACCACACTGCTGGAGGAGGGAAGAACCACAAGGAAGCTGTGGTACTAAAGGCCTGCTACTGGTTAAGAATCTGCCACATAAGGGGAGAAGCCGCACCGCTTGAAGGAGGAGCCCTGGACTGTCGTGCTGAAATAAAGCCACCGCTCCCCTTGTTGTGGCGCTAAAGAGAAGAAGATCAAAGATCCCCCTACTGTGCGTCAAATTAGGCTAGGGGGGACGAAGAGATATTAAAAAATAAAGTAATAAATAATATAAAAAATAACAAAATAAAAGTTAAAATATATACTAAAAAATTAAATTAATAATAGAATTTATGTAAAACAAAAATTAAAATAGGTTAAAGTTAACATTAAAAATTAAAATAAACCTAAAGTAATTTATAAAAGTTATAAATTTAAAATATTAATGAAAAAATAGATTATAAATTAAATTATAAAACTAAATTAAAATTTAATGTACATAATTAATTAATGCAATAATAATAGAATTAATTTATAATTAAAAATAATTATAAATAAACTATAATATATTCTAATTAATTTAAAATATTTAAATTTTAAGTATTAATTCTAATTACTAAATTAAAATAATCTAATTAACATATAAGGAATAATTTTATTTCTTAAATAGTAATTATAATAATAATTAATGTAGTGAATAAAAATAACTAATACAAGCTAAGTTGTTTTTTTTAATTACCTCTTTACTTATATCATAATTTTTAATAACTTAGTTAAAAATGATAAATTAGTAACTTAGTAATTATATGTATTAACTTAATTGAATTATTTACTTTTTAAGAACTTATGTTTTACCATAGTTTTATTAAGTATATAATTATCAATTAACTTTTGTTAATTTTCGACAAGTAATATCACACTTTACATAAATAAATAATTATTTTTCATTGCATATTCATTTGTTTACTTTTATATTTTATTTTATATTTGCAGGTTCATCCATGTAACAAGTTTATGTCCAGGTTCATGCAACTAACTCAACTAAAGTCAGTTATGTGGGAAATTCTAGCGCGATGTGCTTATCGTGAAAAAAATGCACATTTTGCAGTGCGTGGGTGAAGAAGTTTTGAAGTCGGTTGAAGATGTTGTAGTGGCATGCAGCTTATGAAATTAGGGTACTTAAAGCAGACAAATATCAGAATTTTTAGGGGGACTCTCATTTGAAATTCCATAATAGACAATTCGAGAGCAGAACTCCCGGGAGACATCAAGTGCAATACTGGAGACTTGGAGTTACCGGAGCAAAGTAGAAGTACACGATCTTAATTCTCAGAGGGAGGATCTCTCTTCCTCTATTTTATATATTTTACATTGTACTTGCTACTAATATGTTTTCAATGATCTTAGCTTAATTTATTTGCTCGAGTGTTTGGAGACTTATCGATTGAAACTTTTATCTTCAACTAATTTCTTCAAATGAGAAAATGATTCTTTTGGCACTATTGAATCAGGTTCTTGAACATAAAAATTGAATTTACACCTTTAAGAACATAATTCTAAATCTATGATCTTTTAGCGAGATCGATCATCGAGATATCTCATCAAACATTTGAATTTAAACTACAGAAAATTTCAGCAAGATAGCTTTCTGTTATCTTAAAATCAAATTACTGTATATTGTTGTAGAAGTGGCGAACTTTGAGATCTATAATACAGAGTGTTAATTCTTCTGGACAGGAAGTATAAACAACTAATTTTTAAGGTGTGTATTTAATCAAATGAAGATCATTCATTTAAGCCAGTAATGTTCAAATATCTTGAGAAAACTTTTGGTCTACCCTTGGCACTCCTGTTTCTTTCTTAGTTATTTTTAGTTTTCACTATTTATTTCTTGTTTTTTCATTTCAAGTATTGGTGATATAAAATTTCCAACTTGTTTCATACTACTTTATTAAAATTAAAATTATAAAAAAGTAAATAAAAATGCTTACCTTATTGCTGACAACAGTGAGGTTTTTAATTTAAAAACCTTAGAATTCTTGTCTGCCTTCTCTGTGGATCGACCCTACACCACTGTGCTAGTGTGGGTTAATAAATGTAATTTTGAGGGCCGTGATGACCACTGGCCAGTTCAGACGTCAATCCCCCCTCTATGTTCTCGCAGCGTGATAATAATAAAAGACACTCTGGAGAAGCCCTTACATTTATTCTCCCTATGGTACACTACACCAGGTTCTCACAGCCCTATGTATGACAAACAAGCATAGCAATGCAAATCGTCCTTAGTAATCCTCATGAACTACTTGGCTAACCAGTCTACAATATAATAGCAAGACAGATAATAAACACTCCATCCAATCAATACTAGGAATGGAAACAAACAAGGTATCCTAATAGGCTAATCAAGACCAAATGATCATACATATACATGCATGGGAAAACACATAAAAATCATAGAAATAAACCCTTTGGACAATCAATTAATCTCTACTCCAGTATACAAGCATCGCAGGCAATTAACAGGGGTAAAACCGTAAACAAAAAATACCTCATTCAAGGGTATTGGTAAAATTTACACGTATAACTCAAAGACATTCATGAAAAAGGAACAAACCACCTACCACAGTGTTGCAGGATCGTTTTATGTGATCCTCAATCCTTGAATCGCCCACGAACATTGTAGATCTACAAAAATGTCTAAAACATTCAGCTGGGGATAACATGAGAAAGAGGAGGAATTTGGAAACAAAGATATAGAAGAATGAAGAGCATACCGAGGTGATCCCAACGCAATCAACAATGGTCGAATGGGAGTAAGGATGCTCGATTGTGGGATCAAAGAAGTATCACAGCCGTACTCTCACTCTTGGATGAACCAGAACTCAGAGGAGATAGGTTTTTCCATCAGATGCGACCCCGATGCATTTAATGTAAAAAAGAAAGTACACGAAATATACTTTATAAGTACATGACATCTACATGACTTCACCGGCCTCTGCATTAGGCAGTCTCCAGGTCACCACACACGGCTGTGTGCATGGCTACTACACGGCCAACACCCGGCTACCCATAGTAACCAAGTACACGGCGTGTAATCATAATGTACATGACTTGTACATAAGAAACTTTCATAAAGCTCTATTTTTCTCACAAACACCAGAAAAATGAAAACGTACCTGAAATAAGATCCAGGTTCTTACATCATCACAATGTTTTTTTTCTAACGAATCATCTTGAGATGACCAGAGGATAACTGAAAACTATATATGGAAATGTTGACCCCTGGTCCTGGACTCTAATATGAAACTATGCACAATGATCCACTAAGTTCCACTCTTATGATGATTATTTCCCATATTGGGTTAGATGTTTTCTAATCAAAACATTTTTGATGACATTCCCATTTATAAGGATATGGGTTTTGTCAATGTAAAAAAGATTATATGTACATCACCCAAAACCTCTAGAAGAGATTCAAATATTTTTGGGAGATGATATAACTCAATCTCTTGTTCGAAAACATGGTAAACCATTCTACAAAAAGTTAATGCTCCCAAATCTTAAAAACATGTATCAAAACGACCAGTTCAAGGTCATGGTTTGGATAATTATTCCCATTTGGCCTAATCTATTGAGAACCATAAGAAAAAAATGATCAATCTACATTAGAAAATTTTCCACACCTGAACTTGATGCATCAAAATATACCAAGTAAAATTTCCTACCGTTTAGAAGAGTCAACATCCGAATAGTAGTCAAAAAAATATTTTTTAAAAAAAATATGACAATTTTTATCCCATGAAAACATTAATCGCATCATATTTCGAGAAGACATCATAGAATCCAACATTGATAAATCATTTAAAAACTAGTGATAATATCATGATCAAACCAATAATATATAAATTTTAAAAAACATTCGTGGTTCATCCAATGTCATAACAAAAGTCACATTTTTTAGTATGAAATTAAACACCATGTTATGACTAAACATGTTATAATAACATCACTTCTTGAAACCAAAAATCATATTTTTGATTGTTAGGAATAAATTCAGTGATTTCTCAAAAAAAATATAGAACTACTTGTAACACCCCGAGATTTTATGAAAAATATTTTTTTAATTTCATTAATGTCTTGTGTTGTACACTACACCAAAAGGAGTTTGCACAACACACATCCTTGACTTGGCTTGCATTAGACGCAATAAAGACCTTCCTCGATAGCGTTTGTAGTACGCAATACCGAGTTTCACTAAACGAGATATTATTATAATATTATTATGAACTAGCTGTTATGAATAACAATACCCACTTTTTGAATTTTTCATAATTTTTAACTTTCAAAATGGACTTCATTCGGAATATCGAAAATAGCGTAGTGTGAAATTTTGTTACTTTTTGGATAACTTTCATATTATGATGATTAGTGAAAATTACTAAATTTAAATTAAATTTTTTTTAATCGAAATAATTAATAGTGATAAATTATTAATTTGAGTGGTTTTAAAGTATATTTAGAATAAATTTTTACCATTTAATACAATGTTGGTAATTGGATGTAATTTCACATTTAAACCAGACATAAACAAGTGTCAATCTTTTGATAAGTTATTATCTCTTAAAAACACGCTATTTATTTTGACGACGAGAATTAATTTTTAAATTAATTAATGCAACTGATATGTTTTGAATTTTGTAAAAAAGACATCATTTTTGAATTCATTATATAAAATATAGCTTAGGCCTAATTTTTGGTATTTTTCTGGAAACTATCATTTTTTTATGAATAGTGAAACCACTAAGTGGTAGTTAGAAAACTGAATTTTTCATAAAAACATAATTCTACCGCTTCTGTGAGTGGAATTTCGAAAATCTGAGAGACAAGGTAAATATCAAGGATTAAAATGTGGTTCAATGAGATGAAAATATTTTTTTGGTGAATAGTAACTTTTAACTTTTATTTACCACGGTTAAAAGTAAATAGGATAAATAAGGGTAAAAATGATATTATTATTACCCTAACACATGTCCTAATTCTATTGGATAAGAGTAATTCGACCTGAAACAACCTCAGTAATAAAATATGACCATTTAAGCCCACTTGGATTACATTAGGACATTTAATATTAATTTATTTAAAGAAGGGTTAAAATAGTTAAAATCAAAGTTTAATAAGTGAATCATTTTTAATATAGGGTTATACATAAGATAAATTCGACTAAAAATATTTATTAGAAAGCTAAAACTATTTCCTACATAATGGTATTTTATTTATAATTTTTAGACATTAAATAATTTATTTTTATTTATGACACAAAGATGATGCAGTAATTATCTTATTAATGAAATATTGACATAATTGAAGTTATAAATACCCAAATAAATGTAATTTGAGACTTTTTATGAATTCCAAAAATTTTCTAGGTTAATATGACATGTTAGTATATATTTAGTTAACTTTGTTGGAACTAATCATTCTGTTATGATTTTCATAAAAATCAATTACCAAATAGTGTCAAAATTGACATAAAATAGTTTTTAAAACAAATATTATATAGTTCCTAAAAATATATGGTTAGGCCAGATGACTTAGATAATGTTATATATATTAATAATAAACAACTTGGGGTTCGTTTGGCTTGTTATAGTAAGTTTATTAACCTTCTAGTGTAATAAAACAAGAAGACACGGTAAAAGTAAAATTATTTAACTTAAGGTTAAATCTCAATGATAAGGTTAAAATAGAAACCTAAACTTGTCAAAATTCTATTGGATGAGAGTATTTCTACCCATACCCACCTTATCTTTGAAATAACTCAATTTGGAGCTATTAAAAACCGAATATGACTTTATAATAAAATAATATTTTTAGTTTTTCCAAAGGTGCCCCTCTCCTTCCTTATAAAAGGGCACCTCCTCCCTGTCTTCCTCACACCACTTTGTTACTTAAAACTCATCCAAACCCTACCAAATTCTCTTCTCCAATTATATAGAAACATCCTAGAGGTTTTTTTCTTCTTCAAAGACCAATTTTAGTGCCCTAAGAGGAGGTCACAAAGAGGCGCTTCAAAGAAGAGGTAATGTCCGTTACCGATTCTTTCAACTTTATATTTCTTCTTCCACTTCTTCTTATTTAGTTGTTTCATTTTGAAGTAAGAAAATTAGTATCAATCATATACTGATATGTTAATATAAGTATGAAACAACCCTATTTCACCATGTATCCATCCTACGGAAAACAAAATCACCGCGCATGCGTATGTACGGAATACCGTCTCCACGCCGTGGTGTAATATATTTTCCACCACCACCTTACTTGGATTGGTATAATGGTGTAAATAATTACTATATATGATTATTGTAAAGTGATATTGATTCTGAAATAGTATACATACACTCCAATACAATTCCATGATCATGGGAATGATATCATCGCCCATGCATACGTACGGCCTACCGTCTCCATGAACGGTGTATTTCATTCCTTTTATCGACCTATAATATATATGTATATGAGGAATATATATTATATATAAATCATGTTTTACATTTTGTAATTATGTAAATCAGGTTATAAGTAATAATATCAATAATGACAAGTCGAAACACATACAATAAAAGAAATGATTTCACCCAAAACGCTGCTTTTACATTGAATTTACAAAAGAACGGGTAATATAAAGTCATAAGTTAAACATATATGATATCATAACAATGAATATTATTATTTAATAAGTAAATTACATTATTTAAATCATTATATAGTAGTTTCGGATCCATACGAAGCATATCAGACCTAAGGTAAGGGAAAATTTTGCAAATCTCATTTTTATCCGAGATTGCTTATACGTAAGTATTTACGGGGGTTACTGTTATCATCCATGTCCATGTTATCTAAAAAGTATTTTTATGTATATTTAAATTCATTTTTACCCATTTTGACTTTTACTACATGGTATGTAAGGAATCTTTCTTTTGTTTATGTTACGAGGTACTTTTTTTGACTTTTCTTGAAAAAGTACGAGAAGAATGTTTTTTTAAAACTTATACGGAATGAAAGGATTTTTACGGTTTTTATAAAGCCTTATTTTCATGACGATTCCTCCAAAATATTTCATAACTATTTTCAAAAAAATCCTTTTCTATTAAAATTTCATGACATTTTGTGGAAAGAGATTAATTTTTAAGAAGAAAGGATATTTTCCTCAAGAATTCATTTCAAGTGTTTTATCAAAACCATTTTTCATCTAAGATGACTTTATTTCATATGTGTATGTTTCAAGTATCATGTCTCTATAATTTACATGGTTTCACTTTTCTTATTATGAAATTATGTCCATTTATTTTATATGGATTATGTGATGATGGGATGATGTTTATGAAACCCATTTTATTTATTGGGTTATATATGTTTATTTTGTGGCACAAGTCAGAATGATTTCATTATGAGATGGGTGGGACTTATATCACCCTCCAATGCATTGGGTAACAATTTATATCTTATGAGATAGACATGGATGGAACATTAAGTTAATCCGGTTCAGTGTTACACGACTGGAACGAGGAGTGAACTCGATTCAGAAAGGGACTTTGTCTACTAAGATGGTCTTGGCAGCAATGCCTTGGATACTCTGGAAATCATATCATGTGCTTAATGGTTTCCACAATTACATGTTTTATTCCCATTCTATTTTATCATGATTTAAATTCCTTTATGATATATGCCTTACGTACTTCCATGTTTTATGTCATTGCTCAAGCTTTTGATGTTTAAACATTATGTTCATGTTTTTAAGTTCAAATGTATATGTTTTGTTTTATATTATCCATGCTTACCCTTACTGAGCATTTGAGCTCACCCTTTTTATTTTTTCTTTTCCCCAGGATATAAGGAAAGGTTTTAGTTAAGAAAAAAGGGGAAGATATTTATGGGAGATGTTGAGGATCTTTCACCAAGATTAGAAGATTATGTTCCATGTTTCCAAAGGCACTAAACTATTACGGTCCTTTGGTGTCTGTTTTTATTATGTAATAAGCATTCCGCAGAAGTAATGTAATTTCCATGTAAGTCAAGCTTCGGGTCTCTACAGTTGGTATTAGAGGCAAAGGAGGTAGGAATGTATCCGATCCTTGGTAACTCTCACATGTGAGAATTGGACGAAGCATGGCTCTCCGCCCAAGGGATTCATGAGGGAATGGCTTCCACTGGGGATGATGGTGTGTCCCACCTAGGGGGTGTAGCCGCCCATGGAGTGCCCTGATAGGTATCAATTATAGTCCACTGGAAGTAATTCGAGACCGCTATATTTGGTATCAGAGGAAAGGTTTAGTCAACCTTTGGAAACTAGGATGTGAAAACGTTAGTGAGATCCCTAGAGATATTTCTAAGGTATGTCTAGGGATGTCCTTAAGGATAAGTATACGTATAGGATATAGTCCTATAACTACGGTAACGATCTTATAATTTAACCTAAGATGTTAGATATTGTGGGTACTCTCCCTTTACTATGTTGTTTTCCCTAGCATGATTTTTTCCTCTCACACTATTCTTTTTGGGTTTTAGAAAATGGATGGAAACAGGAAGATTCACGATAATGGAGGATATGATGGACAATGGAATGATAATCTTCATGAGAAACCAAATGAAATGGGATTTGGAAGTCAAACATCATTATTATGTAGAATCAGAAATCTCATAATATGATCATTAAACTCAAATTTGGTAAGTTTCCAGACTCGGCTAATAAGAGAAAGATGGAGTTTAATGATGATCATAGAGGAAAGAAAGTTCAATTTCCCCTATGTAAATCATGTGTGAAGAGGCATCAAGGAGAATGTTTTAAAGGAATTGGAAGATTCTTTAGGTGTGGAAAATAATGTTATAAAGCCAGTAAGTGCAAAGGAAAAGGTTCAGTTAACACCATGGTTGAGGATAATGGTATTGCTATGACATCAAAAATGGTTAAATGTTTTAAATGTGGAATGTATGGGCATTATGCAAACCAATGAACTAAGGGAAATTCTCATGAAGAGAATCAGTATGGTCATATGGGTAATATTTATGTTGATGATGATGAAGAGACTACAAATGATATGTGAGATGAAAGCATTGTTGAAGCTCGGTCAATGGTTTAAGAAGGTAGTTGAATGATTACATATTTAACAAGTGTAATGTTGTATAAGTAATCTCATGGTACTATGTAATAAAGAGACATTAATGGATTGTTACACTGTTGTCTTTCCTTATGTTTTGAAAGTGTGTGATGAATGGTACCAGTATTTTTGGAAAGTAGATGATATTCGCATAATGAAGGTATAAGGAGAAAATTAAATTCTTGATAGCATTCATGAGCTCATGAATGATATAAGGAGATGGTTATATCATGGTTTGAGTATATAGATTTTTTAGATTTTGGTATGTGTAAAGAGTTAAATTCTGACAGCATTCATGACTTCACTAAGGTTTAATGGGTATTCATTTTTAAAGAGAATACTTGATTAAGGTATTCACATGATTGAAATGTGACTAACAAGATAATGGGGTATAAATGATGGTTGGTTGATGACATTTCAAGAAATAATTTTCTTTATACTATGAGCTTGCCTGAAGTATTTTAGATAAATATTGGAATGGATTATGTTGGACATAAGATAGTATTGTTTAAGGATAGAACTTTTTTCGATATTATTGATGGGATGTTGTAGTAATGTAGTTTTAGAAAAATGACAACCTGTAGGACGGGCGATAGCCCATTGCATCAGACAAGGCTGTGGGAATCGAACTCACAACCAAAGTGCGACTGGCCATTATTGCCTACCACTGGCCTACATGAAGTCCTTGTTTAGTAGAAACTAGTTTTATTATATTAAGCAGTATGATATATGAAGTATAATTCCATTTTAGGAACCATATATGATTAATCTCACTATAGATCGACTTATGTATATTTAATAGCTTTTGATAACCTTTTGTTTGGGACAGATGGAATGACCCGTCATTCTATCACATGATCTTCTAACACTTAACTAATAACAAATTCAACTTCATTTCATTAAGAGATGAAGTGGAAATTGTTCAAGGCACGAACAACAGAGAGATTGTACCAAAATAAAGTATTTATTCTAATTCAAATTCTTCAACTTTAGGGAAATGATCTTGAAAACCAAAAAATGTTGTCCTAGTGCCCTTATATCCAATGAATTAGATGGTACCCTAGATCATCACAAATTTATGGCTTTGTGATTGTTGGATTTTTCATAGCCATGTTCTCTACCACTCTCCATTAGAACATGGTGGTTAGATTTTTCTTCCATATCCATATTTTCACCTATGTTCTCCTACGTGAAAACCTAGTGATGAGTTAATTTGGGTAACCGTTGAGTTTCATAATTTAGTTTTTGAAGCCATGTTTTGGTATTCCTTTTTACGATGTGGGTTTCTATTAAAGAATATTTTGAGTAGTAAACCATTTATAACCCCGATGAATTTCAAGGGTGAAATTCATTTTAAGGGGGGTAGAATGTAACACCCTGAAATTTTATGAAAAATATTCTTTTTAATTCCATTAATGTATTGTTTTGTACGCTACACCAAAAGGAGCTTGCACAACACACATCCCTAACTTGGCTTGCATTACACGCAATAAGGACCTTCCTCGATAGCATTTGTAGTACGCAATACCGAGTTTCACTAAATGAGATATTATTGTAATATTATTATGAACTAGCCGTTATGAATAGTAATACCCACTTTTTGAAATTTTATAAATTTTATCTTTCAAAATGGACTTCATTCGATATATAAAAATTAGCTTAGGGTGAAATTTTGGTACTTTTCGGATAACTTTCATATTCTGATGAATAGTGAAAACTACTAAATTTTAATTAAAAAAAACTTTTTTAGTCGAAATAATTAATAGTGATAAATTATTAATTTGATTGGTTTTAAAGTATATTTAGAATAAATTTTTACCATTTAATATAATGTTGTTCATTGGATGTAATTTCACATTTAAACCAGACATAAACAAGTGTCAATCTTTTGATAAGTTATTATCTCTTAAAAACACGCTATTTGTTTTGACGACGAGAATTAATTTTTAAATTAATTAATGAAACTGATATGTTTTTAATTTGGTAAAATAAACATCATTTTTGAATTCATAATATAAAATATAGCTTAGGCCTAATTTTTGGTACTTTTCTGGAAACTTTCATTTTTTGATAAATAGTGAAACCACTAAGTGGTAGTTAAAAAACTGATTTTTTCATAAAAACATAATTTTACCGCTTCTGTGAGTGGAATTTCAAAAATCCGAGAGATACAGTTAATATCAAGGGCTAAAATGTGGTACAATGAGATGAAAATATTTTTTGGTGAATAGTAACTTTTTACTTTTATTTACCGCGGTTAAAAGTAAATTGGATAATTAAGGGTAAAAATGGTATTATTATTACCCTAACATATGTTCTAATTCTATTGGATAAGTTTAATTCGACCAAAAACAACCTTAGGAATAAAATATGACCATTTAGGCCCACTTGGATTAGATTAGGACATTTAATATTAATTTATTTCAAGAAGGGTTAAAATAGTTAAAATCAATGTTTAATAAGTAAATCATTTTTAATAGAGGGTTATACATAATATAAATTAGACTATAAATATTCATTATAAATCTAAAAATATTTCCTACATAATTGTATTTTATTTATAATTTTTAGTCCTTAAACAATTTAATTTATTTATGACACAAAGAAGATGCAGTGATTATCTTATTAATGAAATATTGACATAATTGATGTTATAAATACCCAAATAAATGTAATTTGAGACTTTTTATGAATTACACTAATTTTCTAGGTTAATATGACATGTTAGTATTGATTTAGTTAAATTTTTTTGAACTAATCATTCTGTTATGATTTTCACAAAAATCAATTACCAAAGAGTGTCAAAAATGACATAAAATAGTTTTTAAAACAAATATTTTGTTGTTCCTAAAAATATAAGGTTTTAGCCAAATGAATTAGATAATGTTATATATATTAATAATAAAAAACTTGGGGTTCTTTTGGATTGTTAATTTAAGTTTATTAACCTTATAGTGTAAGAAAACAAGAAGACACGGTAAAAGTAAAATTATTTAACTAAGGTTAAATCTAAATGATAAGGTTAAAATAGAAATCTAAACTTGAATAAATTCTATTATATGAGAGTATTTCGACCCATACCCACCATAGCTTAGAAAGAACTTAATTTTGAGCTATTAAAAACCAAATATGACTTTATAATAAAATAATATTTTGGGTTTTTCCAAAGGTGCCCCTCTCCTCCCTTATAAAAGGGCACCTTCTCCCTCTCTTCCTCACACCACATTGAGCCTTCATGCTCGGAAAAAACCTGATAAATTCTCTTCTCCACTTCCATAGAAACATCCTATTGGTTCAGTTCTTCTTCAATGACCAATTTTAGTGCCCTAAGAGGAGGTCTCAAAGAGGTGCTTCAAAGAAGAGGTAATGTCTATTACCGATTATTTCAACTTTATTTCTTCTTCCACTTCTTATTCTTTAGTTGTTTCATTATGAATTAATAACATCAGTATCACTCATATAATTATATTTTATTATATGTATTAAACAACCCTATTTCACAATCTATCCATCCAACAGAAAATGAAATCACCACGCGTGCGTACGTACAGAATACCATCTCCACGTCGTGGTGTAATCTATTTTCCACCACCACCATACTTGGATGGGTATAATGGTGTAAATAAAGACTATATATTATTATTGTAAAGTGATATTGATTCTGAAATAGTATACATACACTCCAATACAATTCCATGATCATGAGAATGGTATCATCGCTCATGCGTACGTACGGCCAACCGTCTCCATGAATGGTGTATTTCATTCCTTTTATCGACCTATAATATATATATATATATATATATGATGAATATATATTATATATAAATCATGGTTTACATTTTGGAATTATGTAAATCAGGTTATAATTAATAATATCAAGAATGACAAGTCGAAACACATACGATAAATGAAACGCTTTTACCCAAAACGCTGATTTTACATTGAATTTACAAAAGAATGGGTAATATAAAGTCATAAGTGAAACATATATGACATAATAACAATGAAAATGATTATTTAATAAGTCAATGACATTATTTAAATCATTATACAAGAGGTTCAGATCCATACGAAGCATATTGGACCTAAGGTAATGGATAATTTTGCAAATCTCATTTTTATCCGAGATTGCTTACACGTAAGTATTTGTGGGGTTATTGTTATCATCCATGTCCATATATTATAAAAAGTGTTTTTATGTATGTTTAAATTACTTTTTACCCATTTTTACTTTTACTACATGGTATGTAAGGAACCTTTCTTTTTTTTATGTTACGAGGTACTTTCTTGACTTTTCTGGCAAAAGTACGTGAAGAATGTTTTTTTAAAATTTATACGGAATGAAAGGATTTTTACGGTTTTCATAAAGCCTTATTTTCATGAAGATTCCTACAAAATATTTCATGAATATTTTCAACAAAATCACTTTCTTTTAAAATTTCATGACATTTTGTAGAAAGAGATTGATTTTGAAGAAGAAAGGATATTTTCCTCAAGAATTCATTTCAAGTGTTTTATCAAAACCATTTTTCATCTAAGATGACATTATTTCCTATGTGTATGTTTCATGTATCATGTCTCTATGATTTACGTGGTTTCACTTTTCTTATTATTAAATGATATCCATTTATTTTATATGGATTATGTGATGATGGGATGATGTTTATGAAACCCATTTTATTTATTGGGTTATGTATGTTAATTTTGTGGAATAAGTAAAAATGATTTCATTATGTGATGGGTGGGACCTATATCTCTATTCAATGCATTGGGTAAAGATTTATATCTCATGAGATAGACATGGATGGAACGGTAAGTTAATCCGGTTCAGTGTTACAGGACTGGAACGAGGAGTGAACTTGATTTAGAAAGGGACTTTGCCCACTAAGATGGTCTTGGCAGCAATGCCTTGGCTACTATGGAAATCCTATCATGTGATTAATGGTTGCCACAATTACATGTTTTATTCCCATGCTATTTTATCATGATTTATGTTCCTTTATGATCTACGCCTTACGTACTTCCATGTTTTATGTCATTGATCAAGCTTTTGATATCTAAACATTATGTTCATGTTTTTAAGTTCAAATGTATATGATTTGTTTTCTTTTATCCATGCTTAACCTTACTGAGCATTTGAGCTCACCCTTTTTATGTTGTCTTTTCCCCAGGATATAATGAAATGTTTTAGGTAATAAAAAAAGGGGAAGATCATAATGGGAGATGTTGAGGATCTTTCACCAAGATTAGAAGATTATGTTCCATGTTTCGAAGGGCACTAAACTATTACGGTCCTTTGGTGTCTATTTTTGTTATGTAATAAGTATTCTGCAAAAGTATTGTAATTTCCATGTACGTCAAGCTTTGGGTCTCTACAGTTGGTATTAGAGGAAAAGGAGGTAGGAATGTATCTGATACTTGGGAACTCTCACATGTGAGCGTTGGACGAAGCATGGCTCTCCGCCCAAGGGCTTCATGAGGAAATGGATGCCACTGGGGATGGTGGTGTGTCCCACCCATGGGGTGTATCCACCCATGGAGTGCCCTGAAAGGTATTAATTATAGTCCACTAGATTTAATTCTAGACCGTTATACTACTCTCAGATAACACACTTGATCCTCCTTGGATATAGAGTAAACACAAATTTTATCATTAAAGACTACGAAAAAAGTTACCACGAAACTAAACATAAATATTTTCCATTAAATCCATAAAGAATTTTGGATCATTGGTCAATCAAAATGGCCTATAATAGTAATCTTAATTGTCATACGTTATCCAAAATTTGGTTTTCCGAAATGCCTGATTCTTTAATTCCTAACAAGTGGTAACTAGAACAAAGATCAATATTCGAATACCACATATTAACTTTTATTTTTTCAGATATATATTCACTATATGGAAATTTATATTTCTTCTTTAATGTAAATTTATTGAGTTTTCTATAATTAACACAAAGGATAAGTGACCCATCCACTTTCATAGAAAAGGCACCTGGTGCCACCCTTGTTGACACGCTCGGGAGTATAAATCCTTCATCTATAAGAACATTAACCTTATACATAAACTCTTTTATTTCATCTATTTACATTTGTTAAGAAGGAATATATACCATTTGAGTAGTAGGTACCCAATCTATTGAAAAATATTCCTCACTAACTAGTGGAAAACCATAGAATTTAGAAGGAAATATTTTTGGAAATAGAAAAATGACTGGAAGAAGATAATCCAAGAATGATTTCTACTCTATATCGAAAGTGAACATAGATATTACTTTTTCAAAACTAGGGCATGAATTTCCACCTCTACTAAACCGTAGGCCACATTCCCATTGAAATACACATCACACACCATTAAGTGTATTAAAGGAGACCCGTTGATTATGAAAATAAGTCTAGGATTTATTAGAAATAAACCATTCCAATGTAGAAATTATTTCATGATGTTTCATGTCAAGAACTAGAAAATCCAGAGAAATATCGATATATTAAAAATATAAAATACAATGGGGAATATCTAAAACCTTCCCTCTGTTTATTCTTAGTGGTGTATTAATATAGATAAAATAATACAATATCCCCATAAGAATATTAATAATATTTACAAATTGGTTTAAAATAAATGAATATGATGCACTAATATCAAAAAAGCAGTCACTAAAGATGAACTGATAGTGATGGTATGTCTCATAGTAATTGGACCCATATCTGCCTCCTCTGGAGACTCTCCCACTATGCGAAAAATAATTATTTTGGATTCCTAGGGATGGAATGACTTTTCCTGTAGAGCATATGATTGCACAATTGTTTTATTAGGAACTCATGATTAGGTTCCACTTCATGGAATAAAAAATATGTGGAATAGCTTCTACAAGTAACCCAAGAATCCACAAGAACAACATATTTTGGTTGACTTAGTGAAGCCTAATTTTTAGTTCCTATGTTTTCCACACTTGTAAAAAATTGAAGGAACTCGTATAGAAACATTAAAGAGGTCTAGAGAAACCCTTCAATCGACCAATAGCATGGGAATTATCATACATCATATTACATTAATGGGAACTCCCAGAGCTTCCACTATGAGGGAATGGAACTCTCATTAATCGTGACATATAAGCTAGGAAAATTTTTACAATCAAAACTCTACCCAAAATATCATTATAAGATGCAATTATCATCACGATAAATGGATAAATAATTTTATATTGAGTTACTATCTCAAACCCACCGAGTCAATATCATATTAAATGAAAAAAACTCACGTGAAAACTACACATGCTCAATAAAATATTTTTTATATTCTTTCATGGTCTTATCGAACTTATCGATTTTGACAATCTCTATTGCCTTGGAGAAATACAATAACTTTGGAAAGAACATGACATTGAAAATAAGACTAATTTATTTCAACTCTAATCAATAATACTTCTTCTACATCACTAACATATCGCACCATCTCTGGCTAGGTCCCTACTGTTTGAAGGTGGAATATATATCCTTGAAATCAATAGGAATTTCCAAGAACTCAATCAAAAACTCAATTCTTGGAAACCGATCCTGAACCTTTTTAGAATATTTTGATTCATGTAATTCTAGAATCTTATGAAAATGGGTCTTTAGGGAATGATTAAATAAAACATACCTTTGTGGTTCTATAGCTCTAGCTAAAATGAGAATGGGTTTTAGTTCTTGTCTAATAGCTTGGACATCATGCACCATAACATAAACCAAACTATTGTCCATAGGATGATCTTATTTCTAATGTTCATCTGTACTTTCCTTCTGGATCCTATTCACACTTCTTCATGGAGGCATAATAATACCCAAAATCAGAAAAAAAACATAGTAAAGACATTAGAATTGTTACATAGAATAAATCTGAATGAAGAGAAACATGGAAAATTAATCACAAAAGATAGACATATAATATTTAGATTTAAATATATAAAAATAAAATTAAGGGTAAATACAATAACTAATCATGAGTACATCTTTCCTAATACACTCATAGAGAGTTAAGTCTCATTGTAGTGAGAGATGGTTGTGCAGTCAATCGCAACTACCACCAAATATAGAAAATATTTCATAATTCCAAAGTGACATCAAGTCATGATGTTGAACCAACCTATAATTCCACATTTTCATTAAACTATATGGATACCCACATACCATAATAATTGATTAGATCCTGACCAAACCAAATGGGCATTCCCGATTTCCATGGGTTAGTTTTAAAAAATTTGAATCAAAAAATATTATAGTGGAAAAAATCTTCCCATAAACCCAATGGAAGAAAGTGATACTAGAAATTATTCAAAAAAACTCCATATGGAGTACTATACATAAATTCAAATATGTATAAAAAAAAAGTACATCAATAAGTTAAAACAAAATTTGATAAAAAACCCACGTTTTAGTTGTCATAGTGGCTCAAAGACAGAAGGACAACAAAAACTAACACCTCCAAGTGATTCTTTCCCCATGCACAAACCTGGAAGGAGAGAATATAAAAATGTATTAAGGATTAGTTAAGGTGTGAGATAAAATCATATAAGGGTCCCACCAATTATTATATTATAATTTTCCACATTAATTAAAAAAATAATGTTTTCAATATTAATTAAACTATAATGAATGTATATAATCATTTTTAAATAAATCATGATTTATATTTCAATTAATGGAAATATTATGTGAAATGGATTAAAAAACAGTTTTTATAAATAAGATTATATAAAATAAATATGAATGTGTAAATAAATATTACGTACAATCCGATATATATCAAAATAATCACAAAGGATAAACATTGGATTCTTTGAAGATGAATGATAGTTCCAAGTGATGGTATCGTTACACACTCGAATAGGTGTTCATGGTAATTTGTGTACACACATCCCTTAGAAATTAGACATAGTGGACCCTTCACCATCCTATCAAGGATGTGACCTACTTAATTTGTTTTTCTAGATTTGTAAATCACTTATAGTGTGTTATCCCTAGAAATATTCTAACTACATAGTCTTGCAAGTGCACTAAAAATAATAAATTATTGTCAATTTATCTTAAAACTATTAGATGTTCAATTAAAACATTTTCCACTTCAATAAGAAAATTTACATTTAAAAACCAAAATTATTTTTATTCAATTGAATCCTTCTACCAAGATAAAATTAGATTGTTCATATCCAAAACCATTAATGAATTTTTCATCAAATAAAACATTGAAATCAATTTCAAAATTTAATTTCCATAATTTTATTTTACAATTTTCCATCAAATTCATCAAACACACCCCAATTAAATGAAATTGGGGGTTGTCCCCAAATATAAAGGCAATGAAAAATGAAATCCTAAATCCATGAAAAATGGGTTTATCATAATTCAATTAATTGAAACTAAAATAAACTCCTGAAGTTTTGTTTTAAATAAATATGACCATCATAAATAGAACAACCTACCTTGGGATCACTGGATCATGAATAAGAATTCCAACATTGGAAAACTCAAATGATATATGTTAGCAAAGAAGATTCTATAATCAAAACTAGATTTATGTTCTAAAAATGGGGATTAAATAATCGAAAAATAGGGGTCTAAAATAGAGTATGGAGGAGAGGATAAAATAGTGACAAATAAGGACTGGGGAAATAATTCTTATAGTGAAAGGATTGAACAATGATCACCTAGCTTCATCCTTTTTGGAAAGAGCTTGGATGAGCCTAAATTGGTCCTCTAAAGCCATATAATCCTTAAAAAATATCCTGATTTATGGCTGATTGAGGGTCCAAAATAGGCTTTATATATTTTTTTTAACAATTTCTTGATTAATAATTTCCCAAGCGCAGGATTAGATGGGATAGACCAAACCATTTTTGAAACTGTGCACCATATCCATGTGACCATATTAGTTGGGTTTCATGGTTTCATTTGGTGGATTCATGTTTTTCCAATCCATGTTCCAACCATTCAAACCTCCACTTCTAGGATTTTCGTGGTTTTCAAAAGTATGACACACTGTTTGGGAAAACAATGTGCCAACAATGCACAACCCAAGAGCCCTTGAAAATTTCGACATTTATAAATAAAACCCAACCAAATAATTATAACAATAGTGGTTGTGGAATACCTAATAATAGAAATAGGATGTTATATTAACTATCTACATGGAAAAGGTAAATATATAATTATTTAAAGATATGTTAATCAAGGGAATGAATTTCATGGATATTTAAAGGGGCCAACTATAGTAATGGATTGAGGGAATGCTGAAATAAATTCACAACCCACACTCTAATTTTTCAATTGAAATGGTTTTGGGAATTATTCCAATTTCTGAACCATACTAATGATTAATTATGGAAATCAAAAACTACCAACACCTACTAAATGTGAGAATGGGGAGACATATGAAATCAGAATAGATGAGGCAAGACAAGAATATAGAATTTTCAATGGTACCATCATAACCCACCCAAGAACTAAAAATTTTATATTTCATTTTTATTCTATAAAATACCTCATATGAAGAATTTTTTAAGGGAATTAAATAAATACACCATATAGTATATATAGAATTATTATTGAAATATATTCATATAATGATGATTTCAACCCATGAATATTGTAACAAACTAGTTTAAAAAAACCTATACTATATCATCATAAAATATTATTGGTATACAATACAAGTTTTTATAATGGATAAAATAGTTTTGTACTTTTTATATTCTAGATAAATATATATTTTATGGTATTAATAATTGGAAAATAAAATAAAGTATAAAAACATCATGAGGAAATTCTAATGTGTTCTAGTATATCAATGAAAATCATATATTTATCTTCTTGGGTTCTTATAGAATGAAAAATAAATCAAAAGTGACATTATATTCTCATCAATATGTAGAATAAAATAGAAGATTTCATAACAGAAACATCATATAAGTATTTTAACAAAATAAAAAATTGATCCCAAAACTCTATACAGAAATGTTACTGTGGAAAAATGTTATTTATGAAAATATAAAAAGTTAGTAGTAATTACTGATCTCATAATGGTGTTATGTAATATTTTAGATATTATAAACATACCATCGGGTCCTTCTTCTAAGATATCATATATAAATTTTCAAGTTATATTTGAATACCAAAGCAAGATTGTACCTTGAAATATTTTGATGCATCAAGGGGTGATCTATACTATGACCAACACATCACTAATAAAGTAAAATGAATTCATTATATTAGTTAAAAATTCATTAAAGAAAATTCACTAAATAAATTTTACATAACCATTTAAAAAAGGAATTATAGTTATCCATATTAATAATATATGTAAAGAAATGAATCCCCACTCAATAGAATATTTTGGTTTTCAGGGAAAATATCCCAAAAAAATCAACATAGGAACCATGTTATACTCTCAATGTAATATGCAGTACCCTTTTTAATGAAATAAAGAAAACATGGTGGAGTTGGTAATTTCAATGTATTTGGATATCAATGGAGGATAATAATTGAGAATAGTTTTTTTAAATTTTATAAGAACGAATTAACAGAAGGAAAATCCATTGTTAAGGTTCCTAGAGATTATGTAAATTATCCAAATAATATCTCTGAGAGTTTCTAAACAGGGGTAAATTATTTAAATAACAAATTATTCAACAAGAGATGATTTAATGGATACTAAACCTTCATTTTATATTAGGTTACCTAAATGTTCTCTGTTTCCATATCCACTTCATCTTTCAAGCATCTTGTTAAGAATATAATTTATTGAAAAACACAAACACATCAAAAAAAATTATGTTGAATTATTAGGAATTATGATGGATTAGGTATGATATCGATCAAACCCATATTAAAATATAGAAAATTTATTATAAATGAATATACCATAAATTATATATGATTTTTGAATTAATAGATCATATAGGTAGTATATACACAAAATAATTGGAATTTTGTGAATAATTCTATAAATGTACCCAAAATATAAATTTGAGAAGAAGAGTCCCTAATCATAATCACTAAACTCCAATAAAGAACATGAATATAATTTATAACAAAATATTATCTTAATATCTTATTTATAAACCTAATTATTATCAGTACCCAATCATAGATGTCTATTTATTATTAATCTCTACATGTATATTGTTTTACTTATTATATATTTTCATTATCTGGTGTGAGTTATCTTTATCAACATGAACTAGATTCATAATAATAATTTTATTCTATATTACCTTCTAAGACATCATAATTTAGATATTATTTATCAATGGGTAATATATTACATATACTCCCTTTTAAATTTATTATTTCATTCATTATGTTTTTGGTTATGTTGATATAAATTGAAATCATTATGGGGTTATTTCTGAAATTTTAGAGTCTAAATATAATATTTTAATTATATATTAAATACATAATATACACATTCCAGAACTACAGAAAATATTATTTTCAAATTATTAGATAATATTAACAGTGTTTTAGTTTCCATATTCCTCCATGAAATAATTTTATAAGATTCTTCTTGTAAGTGGTCAGATTAACCCCAATATGAACATTCGATAATTTGACGGGTGAGTTCAGTTAAGAAATTGATTTTTTTTAATATCATTATAGAATATTCATAACAAAATTATTTATATATTTTATGGGATTTAATTAAATTTTATTTGTTTTTAATAATTATCCAAAATCATGATGGAATATTAAAAATGTTACTTCATTGAGGTGGTTGTTTACAGAACACCTTGTAAAATTATCCACTTCCGGATGAATAAGAGGAAATTAGCGAGGATAATAATTTTTCTTTTTATATTTGTATCTATATTTTATATCTCACATTAATTTTTCAATTCCTTCTTTACAGAAACTGTAAATTGGTGATGTTGAATAGATGATGATGTCTCTTTATGGATGTAGTAGTCCTCACGAAAATTGATATATGTTATATTGTTATTTATAGATGGATGGAATGGAATAAATAAGTTATTTTCATTTAATAAAATAATTATTAATATAATATTGATACATTGCTATTTATATAATTTTTAAGGGTACGTTTGAATGATATTTATTAAGAAAAAAGGGTTAAATCTGATGAAAATTTATCATCATGACCATTAACATCCCCATAGTGAAATCATTAAAATTAAAGGAATTAACCTATAATTTATAGACTAGAGTCTTAAAGTCGTGAATAACAAATAAATAATATCATATTGGGTATGGGATTTAAAGATATTTCAATGAGACAATGCGGTATTGAATTGGGTGATGTGATCCATATTTATAAGTTAAGTTTTGAGAACCTTTTTTATCCCCCATTATTTTTCAATAATATAATAAAATAATTCATGGGAAAATGGTTCTAAAAGATCTATATAATAGAGTGATGTTTTATCTTTTAAATAGAAATTATCAACTAAATATTTTAACATTGGTTTTAAAAAAATTAGAAGTCCTTTGTTCTAATATTTTTACTCTAGCTTTTTTACCGTAACTACCTTTTACCCAAGTATCATATATTTTAAAAAATTCTAAAATAACACGTCCCATATAATATGGTTTCGGTAAACATAAATTTAATATCCACTTAATATAATTCAATTATTAATAATGATCAAATCATCTCTTATATTATAATATTATGTCTATGTATAATTTTTTTGCATATTAATTTTATTTAAACAGTTAAAGTGATTTGAATATATTTTTTGAATTAACTACCTATTAATATGTGATAATTTACTTTAATATATGAGAAAATTTATATTAATTTCACATTTTATAATATATTAATTTATTTTTGTAGACAAATAATATATATTATTAATAAAACAATTAATTGTAAAAAAAATTATTATCATCTTGGTCAATAGCTATACACAGAGTAATCATGATTTTGAGAAGAGAATAATTGATTTTATAAGATAAAAATAAATAAAATTATTAAAAAATAATTGAAAGTAATAGAATTACCATTATCATGGTCATTAAATTTAATATTATTGATTACAATTTTCTTCCCAAAAAATGAAATTAAACTTATTAAATAATATAATCATGTTTATCTATATAATAAAAACCATTTTATTATATTTATGTTCTATAATTAGTGATTTTTTTTCATATAAGTAAATAAATATGTTTTTAGAGTTAAATGTAAATTTTATTTGTGAAATCTCATACATGAGTTTTATAAAAACAATGTAGTAATTTCAAATTGTTTATTTTACTTATAAATAGATATCAGATATTTAAAAAAAATTATAATTCATTTATGTGATATTTATATTATGATAATATCCTACAATATATGGGTTTATCAATAATTATATTCTTACAATTCACAAAAAAAAATCAACCACTTTGGAAAAATTAAAAATTACATCTTAAGATAATATTAACTATTATAAACAAAAAAACCATGCTAATTTGGCTGTAATAAAATTAAAAATAACTTTTTAAATAAATTAATTCATATAGGATTCTCATAGTGTGAATTACTTAAAACTTTGGGGAGGTAATGTTTACTTACTATAAATGGATATGGAGTATTACATTCTCCACTCCTTAAAACTATGTCCTTGAAATTGGTTATATGTAAACTACTAATAATCTATGTGTTATTATTTCATATGGAATCTTTTTGCACCCATATTTACCCCAATATATTTTTGATTTATCTACTGTGAATTCACTCTCGTTGTTATTTTCTTCGACAAAACTTATACTCAAGTTTCATAAAAATAAAACATATACCTATTATATGTGAGTCTTCATTTTAACTCTATTCAATCTTATGCATGTATATGTGTTGGATCTAACATTTATTTCTCTAATAATGAATCTTGGATTACATAATGTTCTTTATAATGATTGGGAGGAATATCCAATTGATACCCAAAAACAATAATATAATTTATACTTTTAAAAGGAACATTAAAAATTGGTCTCAAATTACCCTTTTTTCTAAATCATAAAACACCCTTTCATAGATAAATATTTATTAATACATGTTTCCACTAATTAATATCCATTTATTTTCATAGATTATTAGTATTACACATTTTTCTTCTTTTAAAAATGTTGATATGATTTTGAATAGTCCATACTCACCCAGTTTCCTCCTCTATAACTTAGTGTTATACTATCATGCTTTCTTTAACATATTCATATCATGTTGGGGTATGAAATCTCTAATTATATATTTCCTCTTACGACCCCATATATTCTAATATCAAAAATATGATTGTATGAAGATATTAATACCAAACATCATGAAATATTCCTGAATAATATCTCAACAAATCATTATCCATAAGAATATTTGTTTTAGACTCCCCATAATTTTGGGTATGATAAGGTGTTCAATAATGTAGCTCAGTATCAAGATAATTTTCTGGATTAAACTATAATTTCAACGAGAACTATGGGTCACAATCAGTAAAAACATATTGGGGTTCCCCATGAAGTTTCATAATTCCATTTATAAATATCCAATCATGTCATTCAAGTGGTAGTTCGTCCCTTACTACTATCAAATGTTAATACATTGTAAGGTTAAAAATAATTAAAATTATAAAATAGTTATTTTTTATAGTCTTTAAATTTCTTGTAAGAAATTTCATTTTAATATTTTTCCACTTACTTAATATATATAGGTAGAGGTTTCATTACACCCTAAAGATATTTTCTTTCAATATTTAAATTTTTTCACCTCAAGAATTTGGACACATAATACACAATTTCCAGCATTATACCATATATCTAGAAATTTTTTCTAAATACAAATACATATTTTTTCTACATTAGTGTATGGGTAAATTGATGATATGTTCTTCATATAGTAGCTCCCTCTTAGGTTTGGTTATTAATAGAATAAAAAAATCCTTTCAATGCACAACACTCCATAATTTTACTTTAATTCTATAAATTTCCCATCAATCCATAATTTAATCCTCTATTTTATATTCTTATCATCTTATAGTGGAATTTATAATTTTTCTTGTAATATTGGATTATCAATTTCATGGAAAAGTAATAATTTATCCAATTTCCAAAAAATTAATATATATATCTTTACCAGATCACTAAATATTTGATTATTATTAATCTTTATCATTTTCAGCATTCCAATTCCCATTATAATCAAATTATCTTCATGAATATTTTAATTTTCATGGTGGTAGTGCATCTAGTAATCATTTTCCTTTGTTATTTCCAACCATATCCTTTAAATCATGATAATAACTTTCTATGATTAAATATTATTAGAAATAATGTTGTTTGTATAAATTTCATATCAATATCCATATATATAGTGAATGTACATCATCAATGTTCAATGTAGTTACTTTTGAATCAATTTCACTATTTATATTATCAAATTCGTGAATTTTAAATTACCATTATTCATATAAAACCAATATTTAATTTTATAATATTTTAAAACTTATGTATTTATTCAATGAATAAATATATATTAAAACCCATTAATTTACTGATGGTAATGCAAATACTATTACACTAATCTATATCCTATTATCTATTCAAAAAATTATTCAAATTCCCTTTTCTGTGTGAATATAACCCATTTCTATTAAAAAATGATTATTGGGTTGGCATGTCCAGTAAACCTTTTAATAATCCACTCACACTAACATGTTAAAGTGAGGAAACTATGTATACAATTTATATTCATCTATATAGGCCATTCATTGTCTACGTTTGACTTCTAATGATCAATATATATTAAATCCATTAAGACAACATTTCTATGAATAGAAAAAACATTGAGATACAATTAACACATACTAAATTTCACAAATAATTCTTTTTCACTAGGGGTCTTAAGAATTATTTTCTTATGGTTCTGATTATCTTCAAAATATTTTGATTATATCATGATATCATCAATGAATACCTCAACATATGTAATGAACTGACATTTTAAATGATTAAAATCACCATTTATATCATATATGACACAACAAATCAATCATATAAGAGAATTTAACACCTTAAGAATTTAAAATATATTTATTTTTAAATTAGATCAATCTCTTTGATGACATGTGTGGCATTCAAAACCTGGTTTTACTATTTACAATAATCTATTAAAATATTATTAGTTATACATGAGACTTATAACCTAGCGGTTAAATTAGTGGGTATGAGTATTAATAACTAAATTAAGAAAATAATATGGTTTACTTAGGTATAAAATAATGTTTATTGATATATATTTATTATAAATAAAATAATATTCATTCTAATAAAATGATTTTTTTTCAGAAAAATTAAATTTTTCTAAAAGAAGGTTTACTCGGGCTTTGTGTGCATAATTCAAGAATAAAATTTACCACTTTTATAAAATATATTTTTCATTTTAAACATTATTATTTAAATATTAATGTAAAAATTATACATTGGTAAAATTTTAATACTTTTTTTGAAAAGGATAGTTTTATAGAAGTATAATGAAAATATATAATTTATATTGAAAAAAAATTATTTAAAGAATTTTAAATGTAAAATATTAATTTAAATTGGTTATAAATAAACATTAGTTAAATTATATTATAACTCATCTAATTATTTTTATTTTAATGAATTTTAAATTATGTTTTCATATAAAAACTTATTAAACATTCAGAATGTTTTCATTAGAAAAATTGATTTCAAATACATCTTTGGGTTTAATTTTATATTGAATTTATCCAATTATGATAATAAAATGTATAAAAATTTGTTCTAAAATTGTAATAATACTAATTATTATTATGTAATATGGAAAAATTAATTTTTTATCATTATAAATAATAAAAATAGTAAACTTCAATTATGGTGGTGAATGTAAAATTTTGTTTAGAGTTGGTTAAACTAAAAGGATAAGGGATAATATTACATAATACATGTCCAAAACCATTTTTATCCATATTTAACATTTTAAACTATATGATTCTATTATTTTCCATGTTTTATTCTTGTGGGTTGGGAGACAACATGGGTATCACTTTATCATTTCAATAAATCCACGTGTGTACTCTCCCACACCATTAAAGGGAAACCCTGCTCCTCCATTCATAAAACATTTGAAACATTTAGGTTCTCAAAATATATTCCAAAAATTTATTCCTTACACCCCTACACACATTCTATAGGCATTATATTTTTTAGTAATGTTACCTATGAATGTTCTATGTATATATTTAATGCGGCTCTCTAACGAGGAGGTAAAATTATTAAACATGGGTATTTGATTATTTCTTATTTCAACACTATAAAATACAATTCAAATATAATAATATAAAAACACCAATATTCCTTATATCCAAACAAGATGTTTTATTAATTTCATTACAAATATATATCTCTATTACCATCAAATAATAAATAAAATAGTGGATTGTGTGTACATTCAACTACCACCACATGAACTGATGTAATTTGTTTTCAATAACCGCATATAAAAGATGGATATAATGTTGGATTTAACATTACTAGATAATATGATTCACATTATTATATGTTATTATTATTATATCAAATTACTTCTTACATTCCATTCTCTAGGGGACAAAATATCATTGTTTCTGTGTATGGTGGACTTCCACCTCAGAAATCCATGTTTTTCATTTTTCATTTAAAATTTACATCGAACGTAGTATGAATAATGTTTACGAATATATGAAAAATTTATTACATAAAAATAATTTTGGAAATAAAATTACACTTCTAACATCATACCTTCATCTCCATTGAAAGATAATAACATCGCTCATCAGTTTTTGTGGACTACATCCAGCACACAACGATGTGATTTTTTTTTCATTTTATTTGTACTTGGATAGTGATAATGATTTATTTGATTAATATAAATTATATATATTAAATTAATTATTATATAATTTTTAATGAATATTTATTTTAATTAAATTTCATCCATTGAGAAAAATTGAAACAACATTCATGCGTATGTATGAACTACTGTCTCCATGAATGATGTAATTAATATTCTATCTATAACATTAATATAATTATATATATATATATAATAAATATATATTATATTTATATCATGGATACCATAATTTAGGTTATTTAATCATGATCAAAATTGAATAACCAAAATTACCAAATGAAATCTTACATCAATAAATGAGAAATTATCAACTAAAACAGTGATTTTTATAGATAACTGTTAATAAATTTGTTAAAAAAGACTATATATAAATCAAATATGTTACGAAATATATTATTAGGGATTTTTATTATATTTATACTAATAAAATATTATTACACTATAGTTTTTTACTCATAATAAGGATGTCAGTCCTTAGTTATGGTTTTCTTATCTCATATTTACTTCTCAGAGAAATATGCCATATTCAAAAGTTCTTAAATTGTGTGGGGTTTATTGTGTCATTTTTTATATTCTATATCATTAATATATTTATATTATTGTTATTTATTGTTTTATTTGATTTTATTTCTTCCATGTGACATATTATATAATTATTACCAAAGTGGAATGTGTGTATTTCACAATCTCATAAATTTTCAGGATTTTTTATATGTATGTCTCCTATGGGGGAATTATTTCATATTTCATAAACGTAATATATTTTCTATAATTTTGTTAGTTAATTTTTTTTCCTATAATAGAACAATTTTTCCTCTCTTTGTTATATAAAATTATTTTGAAAATCATTTTAAGATAAGTAAAAATTATTTATTTAACATCCCACCCCTTACCATTGGTTTGTGAGGAGGCTGAGACATTACTAGGATTAGGTGATATCCAAAATACACCAAATGATTGAAATTATTGGTAAGATCTTCATAAATAGTTGTAAGATGATTTTAAAGTTGGGAATAAAAATCCTAAACCATGAATACAATAAAAAATAATAATTATAGGTTGCATGATAACAAAATACTATAACTAAAAGTAATACCAAATGAAAACAATATGAAAATAAAACCATAATCTATATCAGATTACAAGTGAAAACTAATAAAAAACCATAGATAGAAAAGACAACAACTCTTCATCTCCCAATATGTTCCAAGATCTAACTCCAAAATCCATTCCCAATGTATCACACATCATCACTAAATCTATTAGATACCTTTCTATTACCTATTTCTCGTTAAAAAATATATAAAAATTCACAAATGTACCTAATAAGGGGCTTAGTATAAAATTCCAATAGTTTTTCTCCAAATTACTTCCCAACTTATTTCACTAGGACATAAAATGTTAGTATATTTAAAAAATAAATTTATATAAAAAAACTAAAAATAGATTATAATAAAGACACACCATTTCTATAAAAAATAAATAACCAAAAAAAAACTATTTCCATGGAAAGAAACCAAGAAAATACTTAGAAACCATTTTTAAAATCCCATTTTTAATATCCCATTAATTTCCACACATCTAAAAATTCACACATACTATCCAATGTGCTATTTCCATACTGATGAGAGGTATCTCCTAGATCTAACAAGTTGTTATAAGGTCACCATAATCCATGATCCCAAATAGCACACAACCCCTCCACAATTTTATGTCTAAAAATATGAAAACAAGCAAGTCATTAATTCCAAATCCTATGATAATCTAACCATTTATATCCATTTCAGTAAAAAAAATTAATTTTTTGGAAACATTTCAAAAAAACCATTTTCATGAATAAAAAAATCCATATTTTTAAATCATAATTTTAAAATCCTGAAACAAAGAACTTTTCACAACAACCAATATCCATAATTTCAAAAACCATCCCTAAATAGGTTTTCTATCAATATTATCATATCAATTTCACATTTCAATTTAAGAAATTAAATCAATTTGAAATCAATCAATCAGGTTCTCATAATAGGGGTTAAGAGTGAGGCTGCCTACCACACAAACATTCCAAAAAATAAAGAATAACATAGAATCTCCAGCAACCCATCTTATATCTTCTATAATATTTCTTTGATTTTGTTCTCAATCATTAGTATAGATAAATACCATCACAATTGGAGTCACACATCATAGACTTATCCCTGAGGGATAGAATACAAGAATCCATGAAAGGGACGATGATGAATACAATTGAAATTCATTATGAATGAGATCATAGAAATAAATTTGTGATAATAAAGCACAAAGACCGAGAAACATCTAGCTATGGGGTCAAGAGGTAGCATCCCCAAATACATTGGTATAAGAGGAACTCATTTTAGTGTCAAAATGGGTTTAATTTGTAATTTCAATTAGATAAAAAATTAATGGAGGGCCACCTATATGACACACGGTTAGGCTATACAGTTTGGAAAATGTTTCACCAACTGTGTGGGTGACACAACCTCAGGACACAACTCCCACAGTTTTATTCAGCAGTTCAATAAACCATACAAAATCTATGTTTTACCGTTGTTGAAAACATACATTTTTTTATCAATGGGTGGTCATATTGTTTGGAAAAACCATGTGCCGACTGTTCCCCTTCCCAATTACCCCTATTTCCCATTTCACCATTTCGTAGAGGTGTTTCTCAATTTCAAATAATTTTTATGAACCTAAAAACCTTTATAAAGTCAAAAAAAGCATTCTTAAACTCTCCCATACATTCCCAAACATAACCCAAATGCTTTTCATATATAAAATACATAAATTATCAATTAATCACCAAAAAATGGGGATTTCAAAATCTCCCCACCAACGGTATTTTTGTCCCATAAAATTTGAAAACCACAAATAGATTGAAAGATTTTAGGCCATTACTCTATCTTTTCTTATCACATTCTCATGTTTCATACAGAATATGACCACATTTCCCCAAAACCCAAACTAGAAAGATCCTTTTCCCATGAGTAATTGTCTCTTGCCTATCCAAATTCTATATTAGAACATGAACCAATAATTTTTTTTTATCTAGGACTGTTTGATCCCATAAAATCAAATAGTCATGATTAGCATGATACCTTTTCAATTTAGATAAATTAAACACATTATGAATTGAAATGAACCTTGATTGAAAATCCAACACATATGCCACCACACCAACCCATAATATTTTCTCAAAAGGTACTACATATTGGGGAAATAACATGACCTCTTTCCCAAAATATTGATACCCAAGCCTTAGAGAAATTCTCATAAACACCTGATCATTTACCTCGAATAGAAACAACTGTAGACTATGATCCAGATATGATTTTGGATGAATCTGATTAGTCTCTATACTTATCATGATAAACTGAATCTAATCAATTTTCTATTGTACAATGCTTTTCCCAACTAGTGAATTAACACCTTTTTCTAATCAACATAGTATAGAATGATAAGCCCAAATTTACAATGATTCATAAGCTTCCATATGTACCAATTCCTAAAAACTATTGCTAAATGAGAACTCCAATAAAATAATTTTATCCTCCCATGAGCCATAATAATCTATCACAAAATACCAAATCATGTCATACAACATTTTTATCATCCTTTTAGATTGTACATATGTACAGGTATGAAACTCTGTACTCATATTCAACTTAGTCCAACGGTATTTATATAATGGTTTCAAACACGATATGTAAACCCTAGATCTTAGTGTGATAATATCGATACTAGTTCTCCATGCTTATTTACCACATATCGTATGTAGATTTTAGACATGTAATCCACCATATGCGATTTGGGAATCTGATCAATATGGGATGACATTGTGAGGATATCCACTATCACCCATATGGATTCATGTTTCCAAACCGTCCATCAGAGACATGACACAAAATACATAGTTATCTAATACTATTTTAAAATGGGAATAGGTGATGAATGTAGCTTTCCAATTAGTCTCTAGTTCCCTACCATGACATCGTGATAGCTGAGGCATCTAATAACAAACCCATCCACCTTCCTTTTCAAGACACTAAAACAAAATTTTTCATTCAACACATTATATGTCACTCATATTCTAATACGAACATCACATCTCATATTGTGGTAATCATGAAGAAGTTTTTCCTAAAAATCACTTGTACAACCATCCTATATACAAAAAACATATAAACCTTATCGAGATTCTATTCATCAATGGTATCCCCACTATTGATTTCTGATGTCATAACAACACATTTAGTTACGATGTTTGTTCCTCATTAACATTATCAACCAAATCAAGAACAAAAAGAACTAGAATACAAACTATAAAACTACATCAGTCTTCATAATATGCATTCATGTTGGCTATCATCAAAATCAAATTCAACTAAACTAAATCCTCTTTCACCAACATACTATATGAACTTCAACTTAATGCATTCACCACTGAATTTCCTTTACCCAGAGTATACAACAAGCCAAATTCAAATAGTTTTAGATACTCTAACCATCTTTATTATCTCCAATTAATATCTATTTAGGAGAAAATTTGTTTCAAGATATTATGATATATAAAAAATTATAATTTCTTACCAATTATTTACTGATACCATGTTTTCAATGAATGGACTATAATACGTAATTCAAAAATTATTATTGTGTAGATCTTTTCATGAAACCATAACTACCACGAGTTGAAATAAATAATATTATCTGTATATAAGAGAGCACATTCCATCCCCAATCTCGAAGCTTCACAATAAACCACATACCCTTTACCTAATTTCATAAAAATGATGATTCGAGATGATGTGTAGAGAACATTAAGTTGATTACAATACTTCTATAATTCATCGTTCTATTGATAGGGAATTCCTTTCCTTGTCAAATTCATCATTTGTGATTATATTCATGAATATTCATGTAAAAAACAATGATAATAACTATACAGACCAAGGAAATTGCATATCTCAAATATATAAATTATTAATTGCTATGGAATTACAACATCTATCATTTCAGGATCCATATTAATACTTTTTATAGAGATAACATGGATATAAAAACATAAATTTTACATCCAAAAACAAAACATTGAATCTTAGGAATACTAACAATGATCCCTCAAGATACGAAACATTATCATCAATTGTTTCCCATGCTCATCACTTTTCATTGAGTATACCAATAAGTCATCCAGAAACAGTACTACAAAAGACTACAAAGAACTTTGAAATATCAAAATCCTCAATTCCATCTATAATATTGGTTCATTCATAAGACCTTCCACACACTCATAAGGGCCATATCTACTTCAAAAATATTTTTCTAGAATATCCACATTCATAACCCAAAATTACTAATATCGTAATCGCAAGTCAATTTTAAAGAACCAATGGGATCCGCTCAATTGATAAAATAGATCATAATTGCATCGAATAGGATAAATATTCGTTATCATTACTTGTTTAGGCTTACAGTAGTCAATATAAATATTAATATTTACATCCATATTTTTCACAAACAAAAGTAGAAGTGCCCTAAGAGAGATACTAAGCTGAACAAACAATTCACTATCAAACACTTCCAGATTTAATTTTAATTCACTATATTATATTTTTTTAATAAAATAATATGTAATTGAGCTATAACTTTTTTCACTAGTAATAGATAAATGATAATCTAATTTTCAATTTTTGGTGGAAACATTATCAATTCTAAAAAAACGTTTGTAAAGTGATAAAAAATTACTGAAAAAAGCAATTCTCAATCTCATCCACCAATTACATGGTCAAAGAATCCAACTAGTATGAGATCAATACAAAATCTAGTTCTAGTAAGATTGTTTCACACTCCTTTACATTATGGTATCCTCTAATGATATCATCAAAGCCATCATCAAGTATAAAAAAGACTATTTGGGCATATCAATTGATATGAAAAGTGAACATTTTCAACCAATCCATACCCATAATTGTGTAATATAAATCCATCTCAAGAAAAGAGAAACCCCATATTAAATTATCTCTATTAATTGTTATAAAAAATTATTTCACATTAATTATTGATAATATATTTGACCATGAGGAATTTTTTGTTTTAAAGAAGAATATATCATATCAACATGGAAAAATACAAGATAAACAACATTAGAATTAATAAATTTGTGGGATTAAACTATACCAAATAATTCTTTCAAAAGTTTATATTTCAAAAGAATCATATGTATCACAATTGATGGTCCATATTAGTCATCCACAATTACATGATCATAATTACACAATTATTTACTCACTGTAGTTTTCCTTTTATTACACAATTGAGATTATATTGGTTTTGGATTCATGGTATTCTTAGAATTTTCCTGGAAAGATCACATATCCTAATGTGAATTATTCATATAACCTTTACCATTGAAACATATAGAATTTTTGAAACATGATATGTGCCCCAAACACATAAATTTTAAACACAAAGACAACACCACTGATGATTCCCCATCCCAGTATGATTGTGGAATTCTCTATGTCATGTCGTAAATCTCTCTTAATGTAATCAATATATCCCCACTGATATCATTCCGGCATACTATTGGGTTTAAGAGTAAGATTAACAGATCTAGACCTCTGAATCCGAGTCATTACAATTCCTTGGAAAGAGGTTTCCATATTCAAATTGTTCTCAACATAATAATTTTCACCATTTTTGATAGGTATCAACATTATTACACTTACAATAGTTCCTAAGATAACCCCTTATTCCATAGTCACTCTATAAACCATATCTACATAATCCATTATTAAATACATAAAAATATTTTAGTGAATCACTATCCTCATCCCCAATTAAAAAATGTTTGCCTTTAAGGATTCACTTACATAATCATCAGGTGCAATGAGGACTAATAAGAAAATGTTATATTCTTAATCCGTAACTATGAGGTTATCCTACTTTTTGATAAATAATTCACTCATTTAAGAAATGTGGAACATATGTGGATAGAATTTTTCATTGAACAATTATTAAAAATACACACATATTATATATTTTCCTAATTTAGTTGGAATAGCTAAATCCCACTAGTTGCAAGAAATATCATCCAGGTTATATGTTTCCAACTTTACTCTCAGATATGCCAGTGTGCCCAAGTGATCATATATTCAATTTATCATATTTATCCACACCACTACCTTTTTTATTCTAAATCACCTAGAATGATGGTTGGATTATTATGTTATAAATTAACATAATTCTACACATTGCTTGGTTAATCCATCATGTTTACACTATGGACTACTTGAAAATATCGGAAAAAATTGAACTAGATGTTGGTTCACATATAGTTTAGGTGAAACCAAATTTCCAACAGCTTACTATAATTGGATTATTAGACACCTAAGCAGTGTAATTTTCTATAACCATAAAAAAATTTCATTTACTCACACTCCCTTGAAACTTTAGGATTAATAATTTAAAATTTACCACATAACACATTCACAAAAAGGTATTCCAAAATTCAATATTTTTCTAATTCAAAACTATTTTTGAAATTTCTACCATGCTCTTTGAAAATAAAAAAAATTTCACCTATTTTAAAAACTGAAAACCTTTTCATCAAGTGAAAAATCATTACCGTAAATGAAATATTAATTTTTATTAAGGACTCATTTTATCAATTTAATTCAAGATATTATCATTGTATACACCCATTTAAATTATATAACAATTCCTAGAATCGTATTTAAACACCCATATACCCAAATCTATAGTAAAGTGATGTTAAACATAAATAGGTTAGATATTCCTCTTTTTGATCAACATTTCATGTCCTGACAATCCTACTCCTTTATACCATCCCAACTCCAAGGAAAAAAAATAAAATATCATTTCTTCAAAAATAATAGATGGACCAGACAAGACTAATAACATTTTTTATATTCAACCCTCACCATGAGCTTGAGAAGAGGTAGAGTCTTTACTAGGCCTCAGGTGAATTTAATAATACACTAATATTTGTAAATAAATGGAATTACATTAGTACCTAGTTGGGGGAATACTTTTCCTCCATAAATAATACAGTCATTCCATAAATAAAAAAACTAATCACCAATACATTATTCCTAATAAAAATGTATTAAATTTTCTTGTAATATCAAATAATAACAATTCTAAAATAAAAAAATAAGTTAGATCATATTACCAGTGGAAACTAAAACCAATAGAACTCAAATACAACCAATAAATCAACTCCAAAGATCACAATATGCTCCCAAATCCAACTCCAAAATCCATCCCAATGGGATTTTATAGTATAACAAAATTTATGAGGCACCTTTCCATTGCCGGTGTCTGGTTAAGGAATATCATCAGACATACATAAGTTTCCATGAATGGTGTGAGTCTAATTCTCTATATGTTTTACTCAAATAACATCCCTACGCATGACTGTAGGATATAATATTTAAGAACATTTAAATAAAAAAATTTATATAAAAAAACTATTATACTTTATAATAATGACACACCATTTCTGTGAAATATAGTTTTCCAATACAAAACTATTTTACATGTAATTATACATTGAAAATACTTCCAAAACATTTCCCAAATCTAAATTTGAATAAAAAATTTATTTCTAATGATCCAAAAATTCAAAAATGCATTACTAGGTGAAATTTACATACTCATGAGTGGTATCTATTCGATATAAAAATTCATTACAAGGAAAAAATATACCAAGTTCCCTAATGTAACATTCCCCTTCAATAATGTCATGTTAATGAAAATGATCACAAGTCAATTGTTTATCCCAAATCCCATGAAAAAAATAATTCCATCCATTTAAAATAAATACTTTTATTGAAAAATTTTATATCACACCATTTACATGAATCAAAATAAATTTACATTTTAAAATCATCATTTTAAAATCATGGAAAAAAAGGTATTCTTTAACAACCAATTTCCATATTTTAGAAACCATCAGTAATGAGGATTTTTAAAAAAATCATCAAATAAATTTCACATTTAAATTAATGAAATTTATATATATTTGAATTAATTCCTTTACTTTATATTAATAGATATCAATAGTGAATTCACACAACTCATCAATATAGGAGATGATGAAAAACGACATGAATATCCAACAAACCAGCTAAAAACATCCACAATCTGCCTTAGAAATAGTTCCCTATCATCAAAATAGCAATACATATTCATTATTAAAATCAAACACCATTTATATCTCCCCAAAGGATTAGATAAATGAATCCTTGTGATGGATGAATATGGAAATTAAGTAAAACCACTAAGAATGAGCACTTACCAATTAATCTAGGCCACCAAGAAACCATGATTCCCCAATATACCACAATTAGAACTATATGAAGGATCTCTAATACTTATGGGATAATCTAAAATAATATTAGGGATGAACTAAGGGAAATAAATTTTCTGGTTCTAATTAGTATTAGATACACAATTTATCAAGGGCCACCAGTACGCATAACAATTTTTAAGCATGGTTTGGCAAAATTTCCTCCAGGTGTGTGGGTGATACTCTATCAAGGGACCTCTAATAGTATTGGATAACATGGTTTAAAAAACAATGAGTCAATCATATTTTTACATTTATCAATATTGTGAATGTTTTTCCCAGGATGGATATTTATTTAGGCCAAATTGTGCACCATCTATGTGCGTTACAGTGATATATGTTTCCCAATTCATGGTTTCATAGTTTTGTAATATGATATATAATTATTGTGATCAAAATTTGAAGCTCTATAAAATCCCCAAAAAAATCTATAAATACCAAAAACCATCCCAATAATATGCCAAATAATTTATATACATAATATGAAATAGTAAAAGGGTTATTTTTCTAGCAATAAGGGGTGCTTCAAATTCTCCATTCAGTAAACAAATCATTTTCTTCTAAAACAATGTATTTTAAACACATTATAAATTTTCTAAAATTATTGAAATGATTTAATAAATAAATTATCACCTATGTTTTATTTTTCTTAAAAAAATTAAATTAATCCTCATGTCATTTACAAAAAAATTCTATTTTTATTTTCTAAAAAATGTTACTAGAATATTAATTTTAACATTTACGACATGAACATAATTACCCACTATCATGACCACTGAATGTTTTTAATATTATATTATATGTTTTTAATGATTTTTTGAAAGAAAAATATTTTCAATTTTTTTTAAAATTTTATTTTCAGAATGTTATTTCAAAGTGAAAAGGTTATTATCCTCAAGATTATGGTGAATGATCTTTTCATAGAATTTCATTTCATCAATGAAAAAAATCCCCATTATACATATTATCTAGTAGTGATATGTTATAATTATACCAGTATTATTATTTCTAAAGAACATTTTTGATCGAAATGACTGTTGATGTTAAATTTGTTTTACCATTCACCATATTACTCCAGATAGTTTGTGATTATTTTTATTGATTGGGGTAAGTATTTAATTTTTTTACGATTGTTTTCAATTCAAGTGATTATGTTGATTTTTATTCACCCCATACATATGAGGAAATTCATGGACATATTAATAATGGGTGTATCCTAGAATTACATATCCGTTTGATTCATTAACAATATCACATGGAAAATTATTTGAAAAAAATAAGTGGGTTTTATTCATATATTTATACTATCCAGTTAAAGGAAATAAAATTTTCTTTCAGATGTATGGGATTATAAATTCCATAATGATAATATTAGTTATTAGTGTTCCATGTAGTTATTCAATTATATATAATTACCATGGAAATTTTTAAATATCATGTGATTATTTATATGGTTTTACTTTATCATAATTTTTTTCATTCCATATTATTCATGATGTTCAAGTTATTGATTAAACAACATGTGTTTTAGTTATTTACCATTAAATATCAACTATTAATTTTATATTAATGATATATTATCTTATATTTACACCCTAAAAATGAATTTGGGCTCACCCCTTTCATATTATTCTTTCTCCTAAATGCTTATATGAGTATTATGATTCAAATTCCTGGAAATTCTATTGGAAATTAAAAATATAATTAAAGAAAAAAATTGGTTTGTACTTTAGGTTTTCATTTGTAAGATGATATTTAAGTATGTATATTTTAACAAAGATAATAAATATATTTTTTCTTTCATGATGTGATTCCATATATCTTATTTAGATGTAAGAATGCGACCAATAAATCTGGGATACATGGGATGTGGTCCTCATAATTGGTATTGAAATAAGATTTGTTAAAATATTGGAAACCATATTTAGTAAAAAATAATATTTGGGACATAACCCTATAATAGAAATTATGGATAAGTATATAAGAACATCATCATGTTGTTGCATGGTTGATATTATGTTTTTTTCCTAGAAACTCTTCCCTATAAGTATATAAAATGTGGATGTGGTTTTGAAACAGATTTACCAATAAAGAATAACACGTAAAAAGGTGTTTTAGGATTTTCTTAAGATAACCTGGTACATGATAAGTCTACTTACATCACACCTAGTATGAATATCTCAGATCATTTTCTTAATAGAAGTAAAATATTCTTAAAAAGCCATAAATAAAATTTTGAAAACATTCTTATAAATTGAAAACATTCCTAATAAAACCATGTTTATTATTATGAGATAATCCAAGAATAAATTTTCCTATTAACTTCATTTTTTCACTAGTTTTGGGATTATAAAGACTGTTTCTGAATATTATGATCTATTGTATTGTATTGTTTTGATTATAAATGGTTTCAAGTATATGTAATTGGAACCGTATCAAGGAATATAATCCCAATTTTAAGAATGGTCATTTTGTTGACGATATTAATGATATATTTTGAAGGTATATAGCATCCCAAACAATCTCATAATTTGATGTCGTAGCCTCATGTCCTATAAATATAGATAAATATTTCTCTAATTTATACAACTTTGAGGGGAATAAAGAAAATAATATGCCTGAATAATAAAAATGGATCAGGGGAATATGTAAAAGAATTATTTATCCACATGTAGTAATTTTGGAAATAATCATTTTTGTACTTGTGTGAGGTGAATGAAAATTTGATACATGTGTAGAGTGAAAGGAAACCTTCTGATAATTTCAATGGAAGGAAATAATCTTAAAATTTTATGTTCTTAAAATGTAAGTATAAAGGGAAATATTCGAATAAAAAATCCCCTGGAGGAAATATAATATACAACCAAATGAGCTAAGGGATCAAGTTCATGATTCTACTATTACTATAGAAGAAGTTGAGTGATTAATGATCATGTGTTGGGATTCATGAATTTTTTTAGGAGTATTTTATCAAATATATTATAGATAAAAAATTATTAAATGTATAAGGATTGTAATAAAAAAAATATCATTATAGGTGTGAGAGGATATGTTGAATGGTACTGATGATCTGGAAATGTGATTTAGTGTATTGTTGATATTTTTTTGGAGACACAAGATTGATGGAAGATAAAAATTAATATTTGATTGATGATGAGAAATTAATGATAATGAGGAGTTTATGGTATAGTATCAGTGAAATTTATTATTTTAGTTATTTGATTGTTTTTATCTTTGATGGAATTTATTGATTGTTTTAATTTTTGTATATATTAAAAAAATATGAGATTGTATTTTTGAAAGAGTTAATTTTTTAATTATGACTTAATAATGACCATGGAATTAAAATATTTTTAATGATTAATTAATAGATTCTTTTAATTTTATGTGGATTATATTGATGATTCAGGGACCTTCCATTTAAATTTTTGGATGTTGAATTTTGTCAGAAAAATTTTGGACATGTATTAAGGTTATTAAATTAGGAAATGGACTGTGATTAATTTTGAGAGTTAATATAGAGTTATTATATATTAATGCATAACATTGGAAAAAATATTCTAACCATTTTGTTTTTGGTAATGAGAGGAGGAATATAATAATACTATTTTATGAATATTATGACCCACTAAAAGTTAATTTTAGTGCTTTATGCATAAAAAAATACTCCTTTACATTCATTCCATGGTGTAATAAATGATGTGTAAATTGATCGAAAAATAATAAAAAGGTGATATTTTTTCTAAGTATAATTATAACATATTTGTATATATACATATTTTCTTTGCCAATATGGTAAAAGAATTGATCAAATATTGGAAAAGTATGTTAAAACAGAATTTTTATCATATTACCTTCACATATCATGAATCAAATTATGTTTTAACACATCAAAATTTTGTGTTTTTGAGGACCTTTACATCAATTTGAACATTAATATTCTTATAATCCTCTACCTTTATTAATATATATAATTATTAACTATTTGTTCCATTTATATATCTTCACCTTCAACAAAAGTTTCATACTTTTCAACCAAGTTACGTGTTATTATAGTTGAATTTGTACTTCACATTATATCTTTTCCAGTAGAAGTTTTAATTTCCCATTTTATTGACTTGATTCCAAGATAGTTAATTTCAAATATCATACAATAAATATTTTAGATCAATATTAAATTATGAGGATGTAATTTATTTATTGTGGTAAAATGCAATTCCATAGGATTTTAAAATAGGAACATAATTTTTAACTCACCACATGACATGAAAAATCATTCTTAGGTGAGAATGTAATACACCAATGATGTATATATTTATTTTTAAATTAATTAAATCTTCTCAATATTATCTTGTTTAGAGAATACTAGTTTTTAATGACACATTATATTCTATTAAAATATTTTTATTTATTCATTACCATTATAAAATAATATTTATGTTTTGGGGTATAAATAGTTATAACATAATTATGAAAATAATGTGGTTTTATAATATATAAAATAAACCCAATTGAAATACATGGATTAGAAATAAAATAATAATTCATTGATTGAAAAGGATTTTTTTTGAAAAGCAATTTGTTTTTCTAAAATATGGTTTGGTCATGCTTTATGATGATAAAGTAAGAATATTTTTTTATGATATTAGAAAATTTATTTTAAAAAATAATATTTTTTTAAAATAACTAGTTAAATAATTTTTGGGAGAATATTTGAGGATATCCTTAAAATGTTTAATTTATTGATGAATATTGAAAATTCTGATTTTTTTTGAAACGTTCCATTCATTTTAATAAATTAAAAAGTTTAACAATATTATGAATCTTTTTAAAGAAAAATTATTTCAATTTTACTATTATTAATCTGAAATATATTATTAGAATAAATTGTATGTGGAATTATGATATAAATGTATTCTAAACATTTTAATGTTTTTCTTTTAAAACCTGTTTTTTTCGAACTTATTGGTTTACATTTAAATTTAATTATATCATTTTTTTTGAAATAAATAAATAAATAGTGGAATGAATATTTGGAATATAAACCATTTATATTATTTAAAGTGGTCAAAATAATTTATTTCAATAATGAAAATTGAAAATAGAAAAAAATAATTATAGCGGTTAAGTTAATAATGTGTTTAACTAGTTAGATAAACTAATAATACAAGTGTTAATAATTACCTAAAATATTTCCAAAAACCATTTTATCGAAATATTTATAACTTATCATGATTAAGTTTTGATAATGACAGATTTTTGGAGGATTCTAGCATGATAAATATATAGGTATCACATTATTTAAAAAAACCATTTTTCCTCTCCCACCCATATAAAAGGCCTCCCCCATACCTCCCATATTCAAACATCCAAAAAAATTGACTTAAAAATTGACATGCATATATATTACATAATTACATCCCAAAATCATAGAGTTATTGGTTCATTAAGAAGATCACCTAAGAATAAATTATGTATAAACATAAAGGGTCTTTATAAAGAAGAGGTTTTATACTATTATTATATAATAACACTAGTGTAAAATATATAATTACATTTTATTATATTAATTTCATAACAAATATCAGTCACCACTTCCATTAGCTGTGAAATAAAATTGTAGATCATGTGTTTGGGGGATTACTACCTCACGAACCAAGGTAATTATTTTCTCATGATGAAATTTAAAGGGATGATGTAATGATGAATTTAATGTTTTTATATCACATTTATGAAATTATTACACATCATTAATTATGATATCACATATATATTCTTACATTTAATTCATTAGGGATATGATAACATTGCTCATTTGTATGGAAGACTATTGCCTCGTTAAGTGATGTTATTCTATTTTACCATATAATTTACATGGAAGGGTGTAAGGATAATTTTAATGAATACCTGTAATATTTATGACCATTACATAATTTTGGAAATTTAATATAACATGTAATATATAACACCCTAAAATTATAATGGAATAACATTTTATTCAAAATATTATGTGATATATAACACCTAGCTTATAAGAGATTGTAACACACCATCAAACTAAAATATAGATATTTTATAATAATTTTTTTTCTATATCTTATAATACACACATCAAATTTTTTTTAATAGCATGTACTATGTTAACGTCCTAGTTTTACTAATGAAAAATATAATAATATTAATATTATTATTCAACATTATAGTTATAAACTAGACAATAAGTTGGGGATAAGAATGGTATTAAAAAATTATGGGAATATATAATTTAGTAACATTTATCTTCAATATTTTTATTAGTAATAAAATATAAATCAATAAATATAAAATAATCATATTTTCTGAAAAAAAATATGTTTCTAAAAGATGGTTTAATCTTACTTATTGAAGATAATTTATAAATTATTTTCCGCAATGGAGAATATATATTTTAAAATATAAACAACTATGTTAAATTTTGGATATAAAAATTTTCTGGGTGGGAATTTTTGTATTTTTTTGAGAAGATTCAATTTTTGATGAATAGTGAAAAATACATTATTTAAATTGAGAACATCATGTGAATTTAAATTATATATAGTATAAAATAATATATTGAAATGGAATGATTTTTTTTAATTTTTCACAATCTAATAATATTTAATTGATTGTAATCATTTTCATATTGAATTTAGATATAATATCTTTTTGTAATTTTGAGCATTTTTACATTAAATCCTAGATTTCTCATTACATTTATAGGATTCATTTTAAACTAATAATTGACGCTTTTAAGAATTGAATTTAGAATAATAGATTCTATATTTTTAATCATTATAATTTCTAATTCATAATAACATCAATAATTTTTTGATCATAATGAATCGTGATAATATTAGAAATTAACAACAACATTTAATATAAAAATGGGTTTTTTAGGGGTTACACTAAAAATATAATTGAAATAATGACCTAAAAACATGTATAAAATGTTGAATTTCAATATATTTACCATTAATAAAATATATTTCCGAAATTGGTCAATTTGTTACCCTTGTGACACATAAAAATCATGTAATCACTCAAATATTTTCAAAAAATACTACGTATGCCCTCCCACCCACTTATAAATGTTGACCCACTCTAATCTCTTATTAAAACCTTAAAAATCATTATATAAAAAAATAACAAACACAATTATTTAGAATATACCTTACCCAAATCATATAATATTGTTTTGTTCATAAGTCAAACCATTATAGGGTTTAGTGAAAACCTAATGAGGACACACAAAGAAGAGGTTATATTCTTCCACGAGAGTCTTTATTTTACATCATTATCCACCTCATTAAATTTTTATTAAATCATAATGATATAATATTATCAGTATTATTAATATACATTTAAATTATTATAATAGTGTCATTAACAAAAACCATCACCAATTCTAACAAATGAGTTACTAAATCATCGTACGTGTGTACGACAAACTACGACCTCATGAACAGATGTCGTTCATTTTTCCCTTTCAACCCCTCAAGTTTGTGGATGGTGATTAATATAAAGTAAATATTTTAAATTCATACATATTTATATCTGTGTAGTTAGTATATAATATAAATCATCTTAACTTTCATTCCATTTGAGATATGATAACGTTTCTCATGTTTATGACATACTACCTCTTCACAAAGCAATGTGATTCATCTTTCACTACCTTTTGACATGGAAGGTGATAATCAGAAATTTGATAACTATATATCATACCCATGATTTAAATATTGTATTAATTAAATATTTTTCATCAATTAATGGAAATTTATTTTTTATCACATTTTCAATCCCTAAATGATGATAACATCATTCATGCATGTGCGGACTACCGCCTTCAAGATGCGACATGAGTCACTTCTCCAAACCTCCCCAAATGGATGACATATATAAGAATATTACATATATAAATAAATATATATGATATTATTAACATTATATAAATATATAATATTACTTTTCTTATATCTATAATTATCAAAGAAAAATAGAAATGTTACTCATGCATGCAAACAGCCATCCATCTTGACGATCACAAGGTACGGAATTTTTAATAACCATTATTCATGGATTGTTTTTAAATATAAATTTATTTAATAAACTGAAATTAATTTAATTATTATTATAAATTTTTTATAACTATATAATATGTACAAGAACATGAACATTCATGAAGAAACATGCATGACCAAACAAGGAAATTAACACTTGAAACGCTGAAAATGATGAAATAATATTAATTAAAGGGTTATAATATGTTAAAAAATATTATTTATGATTATATAAATCTTAATATGGTTTTGGTATAATTAAATAACATGTTCAATGTAACTATATTTGTGGTTAATGTATGTTAATCTGAAAGGAAGCATAATGATTGGGATTTAATCTTAATTTCATTTCATTGAAATAAAATTATAATGGAATGAAAATAATTTCATTTATAAGGTGTATGTAGTGCCCCTTATACGTGTAATATAATGAATTTTTCATTATTAAACAAATTTTAATTTTATATTTTATTTATTTCATCTTTGGAGATTAGACATATGGGTTTTTATGTGGTAAACAATTTTATAACTCAATTTATTTTCATTTTGTTAAAATAATTCTACATCGAATTTTATAATCTATGATTAAATGTATTTTTTTATATTATATTATTATTTTGTATTTCCACTTGTTTTATGTGTATTTTTATTAGATACACATAATATATTCATTGGTTTACTGTCACTTGTACGTTATGATATTTATGAAGGAGTACTTCAAAATCATATTTTAATTTAGATTATTTATTCTTGAATTTCAATTGAAGGGAATTATTTGATCATTATTTAATAATGTCACAATCCATCCCCCAGGGCTAGTGCCATGACTACCCCATGCCCGCCTTCAATAGGCCAGGGGCTGGCGACTAGCACCAAAGGTGTAAATCCCAAAAACTGGGAAGGCATTGCCTTTATAAAGTGTAAACACACACAACCGAGTATGAGCTGGAAGTAAAACACTAAGAAAAACTATATAAAAAGGAGTGATGAAAAGAAAAGGGGCCAAAAATAGAATCCCAACAGGAAAGAACAAGTAAAACTGAAAAACAAGTACAACTAAAGGAACGTAAAGCAGCTACAGGGTTGTCTTCCAGGGATTCCTACCTGAAGGGTAGGTACAAAAAGCCTCTACAACACTCCAGGTCCATCCGTCTGCTCCGTGTACTGTCATGCTTGTGGTCCACCTCTGGGTACCATCCAGTCCTGCTACTCTGGTCCTTAGTTAGCGTTGTCCGTCGTCTACAACCAACACAATGAGGTGTGGGCATAGCCCGTGCAGGGGAGAGTATAACGTTACTCAGTAGGGACCCCGAGACCCTCAAAGTCTCACAAAATCCAACAAGGATAAACCAAAAATATTAAATAAATATATAACTACACTTAGGTATATGCCCATACATATGCCAAAGTTATCAAGTATTCCATCTCAATCATGAGGTAACACAAAAGTTACTGACATAGCTTAACCATGATTTTTATTCTCATTTTCTAAACCATGGTTCCTAGAGAACTCCCCCTCTATCGTGTATAGTGGGCCTACCGCCATCTTCCAGGCGCTTCCCACTAACCTTGGACTGCTGAGGTACTCCTCCTGTCGAGTACCGTGGTTCTTCCACACTCACACAGAGGCGCTCCCCACTGTGGGTCTGCTGCTAACTACTAGGTGCTCCCCCTAATATCCTACACTGGTACTCCTCCTGTCGAGTACCACAGGTGTGCCACCAACTACCAAGTGCTCCTCCTCCATCGGTCTGCCACCAACTACGAGGCTCTCCCCGCTGGGCTAGTCGAATCACTTCATGTCGAATCTGTCAAGCAGTCGCCAGGTCGTACCCAGCAACCAGGTCTCTGTACTCCGCTCGCTCGTCTCTGGGAGGGTCCGCCCCATGAGTTATAGATCGATACTCCATCTGTCACTATGTCCCACATAAAAGTATCCTGAGGTTCCGTCTTGTCAAAAGGAACACAACATGATAGATGGTGCTTCAATCAGACGCCCGATCTGAGAGTTATTGGCATTTCAATTCCGAGGGCTCAGTTAGATTTAGGTTCAACCCAACCTAATAGTATTCGAACGACATCCAAAATTCATGTGGGGTATTCCAAAAGAACCGTCTCACCCTAAGAATTATATCACCATAGATGGTTATTCAATCGGACACCTGTAGCCCGTGTTATGGGTGAAAAGGTAAAATCGGGTCAAACAGGTCCGGTCTGGGGTCCGACCCGGTCTGCGGATCCAACCCGGCCCGTGGAGGAGGCCTGGCCTGCAAGGGCGACCCTACCAGAGCTATGTCCGGCCCATCGGACCATGCTGGGTCTGGCCCAGCGGCCCATGCTGGGTCCAACCCAGCAGCCCATGGGGTCTGCCCTTGCCATGTACAGGGGGAAACTACACGCCCCCTGGTAATCCAGAATGGCTATGCCGTTTGGGTGGGAGATAAACTGGTGCCAGGTGGTGTCGGTCCACATCACGTGGGATCCAAAGTTGGCCTTGCTCCTCCCAGCTCGCCGAGTGGCTAGCAGAACCCCACGTGGCGCCAGTTGCGCCGCACCTCCTCTAGCAACCCGAAGGCTCGGGCCTCCAGTCTTCTTCGCGGCTGGCCATGTGCTGGCTGTTGTTGTACTATCGTGGCCTAGGGAAATGGATTCTTCTGCTCCACCATACGAAACTGTTGCGTTGTGCCTTCCCGGTCGACCCAAAATCTTGAGCCGCTAGTTTCTTTCACAGTCGGCCTTGCACCAGCCGCCGTTGAACCACCGCGGCCAGTGGTCGAGACTTCTCCTCCGATGGAGCAATTGCGCCGTCATTGTCCACGCAGCCAACCATTTTTATGACTGCCCTTCCTTTGTTCCACCGATGTCATTCGCCTGTTCCGACCGCCAGATAACCTTTCGCGGTTCACCGGATGAGTTACGGTGGCCCGATTCTCATTTCAGAAGAAGTCACACACTCCTTGGGATGCTGCCTTAGATCCACATCCATTGTTGATGAGAAACTATCATCCTGGGATCATGCCCCATTCAGCATCAAAATATATAAAGAAGGCGGAGGGGTTAGGCCGTGTTTGTTCGGACCACACCCTCCACATTCGGGTGATATCATGCGGCTTTGAATTATAATCCATAAAGGAAAATGAAGAACTAGAAATGAAACAAGTCCAAACCACTACCTCAGATTCGTTGTTCATTGAAAATGTCACGGAAAGGCAGACACCATTTTTTTGACATCGGGAAAGAAGATGAATAATTCAAGGATGACGTCATGGATGTTCTTCAAGGACAACACTTCCTCCCTTGTTCTGGTTGATGATCATTCTTCATTGGCAGAAGAAGTGTTCTTCATTTGAGAATTCTTTTTCTCCCAATGCTCCCCTTTTTCTAAGCTCCACAAAAATGAAAAATGCCAACCCCTCAAAAATAATGGATTATGTTAATCCACTATTTAATTTTTGGCTCAAAAATTCAAAAAGACTCTAAATAATTAATTGGGTGGATTTTTCACCATAACGTGGGGATCTCAAGGGTTCTCCCCAATTTATGAAGAGTTTTAAGGGGATAAAATCCCCGGTGGTCCCCACATCATTTATCCTCCCATGGGAGGTTGAGTTCAGGTGGGATCCACCACCATAACCTCTCATGGGAGGTTAAGATGTGGTGGCCCCTCCAGTATCTTCCAATATGAGGTTTTAACTAATAAAATAAAATAAGACATGCACTTATTTTATTTTATTATTCCATGAGAAATCTAAACAGTATCTTCAATTCTTGACCCACTTCCGTTGATGTGAAAGTCTCCTTAAGTGAATACCAATGCTGTGAGTTCAATAGTGCCCTCAGATTTCAATTCCGAGCACTGGTTCAAAAGTTATAAAAACTCTCTTGTATGTTTACTAAACGTACCTGAACAAAACTTTAGAAATTGATTCTGAAAACACCGGGCCTCAGAATCATGCACCGTAAATTTTAGCGGACTTGTAAAAAGCTCATGTATTAAAAAAAATCCCATGGGATTTCCGTGTCTTTACATTCTCCCCACCTCGGGGCTTTATGTCGTCGTAAGCTACAAATTGAACTAAAGGAACAAATGGGGGAACTGAGCACGCATCTGAGCCTCCCGATCCCATGTGCTCTCGTGGAGGTTCCCATGTAGCCAGTGTACGTGCACCAGAGGTATCAACCATCCACGATGGACCAGCTCCTACCAATCCTCAACCTCCACTCGAACCTCCGTGAGTATCTCTCAAATCATCAACGTCCAACTCTCTATGGTCGATGATGTGGGAAGGGTCGTTCACGTATCTCCTCGGCTGGGATAGGTGGAAGACGTCATGCATCTGGTGAAACTAAGGTGGAGGATCTAATTAGTATGACACCTTTCCTACTCTGCTGAGGACCTGGAAATGTCCAATGAATATCGGAGATAACTTGTTGCCTCAGCCAAATATCCTCAGACCTCATCGAGGTGAGACCCGAAGAAAGACGTGGTTTCCATCCTCAAATTCCAGAGGTCTCTGTCTCTGGTCTGCATATGACTTCTACCTGCTCTGGGCAGTCTTCATCTACCCCTGGATGATCTGCACCTTCTCTGTGGTAGCTCGTACCATCTCTGGTTCAGCCAGTGCAGACTCGCCAGGGTCTGTCCAACACAAGGGTGATCTGCAAGGTCGCCCGTATAACGCTTCGAAAGGTGCCATCCCAATAGGGGAGTGATAGTCGTTGTTGTAGGAAAACTCCACCAAAGGTAAGTGATCCTCCCAATTGAAACCGAAGTCGAGGACACAAGCACACAATATGTCCTCGAGGGTCTGAATGGTCCGCTCAGTGTGACCATCTGTCTGAGGATGGAAGACGGTGCTCAAGTGAAGCTGTGTCCCGAAAGCCTCTGGCAACCCCTTCCATAGCTGGGAAGTAAATCACGTGTCATAATCAGAGGCAATAGTAGAAGGTAATCAATGTAGTCGAACAATCTCCTACACATAGAGGTATCCCAAGCTCTCTACTGAACCCTTCTCTCTGATCGGTAGGAAGGGGGCCGACCTGATGAGTCGGTCGACGATCACCCAAATCGAGTCATGACCCCTGGATGTACATGGAATACCCATCATGAAGTCCATGTATATCCCATCCCACTTCCACTCCGGGACCTCTATTTTCTGTACCAATCGTACTTGTACCTGGGGATCTTCCTTCACTTGCTGACAAGTGAGGCATCAAGAGACAAACTCTGCTACCGCCTTCTTCATACCTAACCACCAGTGCTGTCGTCGAAGGTCCTGATACATCTTCTCCACTCTTGGATATACCGCCAGAGGGGAAGTGTAGAACTCCCTCAAAACTTACTGGTACCAAGGTACATCCTCTAAAGAAGATGACGTGCTCCCCACCTTTGGAAAATCCATTTGGTGCCAGCCATGTGGATATCTGAGCACATCATGTCTCAAGTCAATGTCTCCTCGATGTGCCTCCCTGACTCGCCGAAGGAGTGGGGGAGTGACTGTAAGAGACTGAAGGAAGGCTGATCCATCTCTATCCTCAAAGGATATCTATAAAGCAGCCAGCTGCTCTGTCTCTTCACCTAGTAGCTGTATACCAGTTCTCCTGCTGAGTGAATCTAAAACAACTTTCCCCTTCCTAGATATATAGACTATCTCGAAATCATAGTCCTGGAGGAACTCATGTCAACAAAATTGTCTCAGGTTCATGTTATTTTAAGATAATACATACTTGAGACTCTTGTGATCAAAGTACATGTTAAAAAATTCTCCCATCAGATAGTGTCACCACATCTTCAAGGCGAAGACCATAGCTGATAACTCCATGTCATGGGTAGCATAGTTCTTCTCGTGATATCTCAGCTGCTGAGAACTATATGCAATCATTACTCGCTCTTGCATCAGGACACACCTGAGTCTGGTCCCTGATGCGTTGCAGTAGACTACATACCCTATGCCTTCCTCTGGAAGCCTCAAGATGGGGGCACTAGTTATCCTCTGCCTCAGCTTCTGAAAGCTCTAACGGAATCTCTCCAACCACATGAAGGGTTTCCCATTCTTTGTCAAGGCTGATAGTGGTACTGCAACTTTGGAGAAGTCTGGTATGAACCTCCTGTAGTACCCAGCCAAACACAGGAAACTCTGTACCTCCGTCACACTTCTGGGTGGCTCCCAAGCAAGTACCACCTCAATCATTGCTGGATACACTACAACTCCAGCCTCCGAGATGACATGTCCCAAAAAATGAACCTCTCGGATCCATAATTGGAACTTTGAGAGCATACTATAATGTTAGTGCTCTCTTAGTGTGTCCAGTACTACCCATAAATGATAGGCATGATCCTCTTTCGTAGTCGAGTATATCAGAATGTTTTCGATGAAGACTATGACAAAGTGATTGAGGTATGGCTGGAAGATCCTATTCATGTGTCCCATGAATACTAATGGAGAATTGGTTATGAAAAAAAGAATAACCAAGAACTTGTAGTGGCTGTACCGACATATGAAGACCGTCTTCTGCACATCCTCATCTCAAACTCTGTACTGGTGATAACATGATCTGAGGTCTTTCTTTGAGAACCAATGTGCCCCCTTCAGCTGATCAAAGAGGTCATAAATCCTCAAGAGTGGGTACCTGTTCTTTATAGTCACTTGGTTCATGCGATGGTAGTTGACTCAAAGCCTCAAGCTCCCATCTTCCTTCTTGGTGAACAAAATCGTGGCTTCCCAGGGAGAGACATTGGGCCCGATGAATCCCTTCTCCTACAAGTCCTCCAGCTGTACCCACAGCTCAAGAAGCTCAATGGGAGGAATCCGATATACTGGAGTAGATATCAATTCCGTCCCTGGGTACATGTCAATGTAGAATTCCACCTCCCTATAAGGAGGTAGTCCTAGAACATTTTCAAGGAAAACATCTGTGTATTGGTCCACCACTATAGGATAGCTCTGACTCTCCACATCAACTGCTCTGAGGGTAAGGCAGGCCAACTGAAGAGTGATCGGCTGCACCCTCCTTTGAGAACGTCCGTCTTATGCTGTAAAGGCTCCCTTATCACCGATGAAGGTGAACCTTGTCCCATCTGTGCGGACACACCGCTCTTTGTGCCTAATACAGTCGATCTGAGTATGGACTTTATATAACCAGTCCATTCGCAAGATGACTTCTTAAGGCCTCGTAGCTGCTATGAGGAGATCCCAGTCGAAGATCTCACCTCCTAGAGTAATCTCACACTATTGGCACCAGTGCATAATCATCGATTTTGCTCCCGTAGGAGTCTCTAGCAGTAAGGATAGAGCCAACAACTCCGTAAGAATCTCTGAGCTCTGAATGAGGGAAACACCAATGAAAGAGTGACTGACCCATGTGTCTATAAGAATTGCAGCTATGGTGGAGTAGCCATATATTTTACCTAAAATCATCTCTGGAGCACCATGATCATAATCCTCAGCAGCCTGGAGCTGAGCTCTCCCCCGTCTACCTCCTCCCTGCAGTCGGGTTGGACCTCTTGGCAGTGGTGACAGTAAATCCTTGAATATTTTCCTCTACATGACCAGCTCCTCTACCATGTTCTCCTTCTCCCTACAGACTGCTTTGATCGAATATCTATCTCTAACTAGGTGGTCCTTCGACCGTCTGCTGATCATCCGAATGGTGGGTCAGACAGTCACGAGACATGTGACCATTCCAGCCTCATGAGTAACACTGTCCGATCCTGGGATGTCTAGCTCTGTCTCCTCTCTGGGTGGACCGCAGAACTGATCAAGAGTTGTGTGGTCGTCCACTTATAGGTTTGGTCTTCTTGGACCTCTGTGATATATGTCTACTGCCAGCTGCAGAAGACTCCTCTACATGTCGAATAGTGGCGGCTCTCGCTGCTGGAGACCGCACAGCAAGGAAGCTCTCCACTAAGAGGGCTCGCTCCAACAACCCAGCCTATGTCGGGATGCTGAGAGAGATCATCAAAGCCCTGACCTCTCGCATGAGTCCCTGCTCAATGGTCTGGACCTTGAAAAATGGTTCTCGTACAATATCAGTGTAGTAGTACGAGAGGTCTATGAACCTCGCTTAGTACTGACCTACAGTCATGCTACGCTGCTGTAGATGCAGTATCACCTGTATCTGCACCGCTTGTAGGGTGTTTGGGACAAACTATACCCGAAATCAGCTCTTGATGTCAGTCCAGAGTAGTGTCATCTCATCGTGCACCTAGAGCAACAGACTACACCATCTGCCTACTGCTGCCTGAAGGAGATTCATAACAAGGATCACGAAAAGGTCTTCTGGTGTCCCTACTAGTCGGAAGACTCTCACCAAAGCCTCCAGCAAATCCTCAACCACCTATGTGTCCATTTATCCCCTGAACCTGGGTGGCCTCTGGCACTTGAACTCATGCAATGTGCTCAAGTGGTGTGCATCGTCTGCTGCTAAGGCTGGTGGCATCAGTGGTCCAACGGGAAGTGGTACCACTGGTGACTCTTCTATGAGAGGTCCCTACACCGAGGCATCGTTGCTCGGTGGGCTAACTGTGTGTACAACTCTAGGTGCACTAGCTGGTCATCTGTGGGGAGGTATCCTAAATGAAACCGATTCAACACGGTCAAAGATTATACCTAGTGAGATGACCTGGTTGAGCTGACTTAAAGAAAACTTTTGATAACACACACGCAATCAGTGTTTTCATGCACTGAGTTGGAAATCAGAAGTCAGGGTCCCAGTTTATTGATACGTCGGCCACTGCACCTACAATGGACTCCCTGAACTGAAAACCACACTCTGTACCATTAACACTATTACTTCACATAAAATAATGATCAGAGTCCTATGTTATGTGGTTAAACCAAATCCTTTGATACCAATTTGTCACGACCCGTCCCCCGGGGCCCGTGCCGTGACTACCCCAAGCCTGCCTTCTATAGGCCATGGGCTGGCGACTAGCACCAAAGGCATAAAACCCTAAAACTGTGAAGGCATTGCCTTTATAAAGTGTAAACACATACAACAGAGTACGAGTTGGAAGTAAAACACTAAGAAAAAATGTTACAAAGGAGTGCTGAAAAGAAAAAGGGCCAGAAATACAAGCCTAATAAGAATGTACAAGTACAACTGAAAAATAAGTACAACTGAAAAAAAGTAAAGCAGCTACGATGTCGTCCTCCAGGGATTCATACCTGAAGGGTAGGTACATAAAGCCTCCATAGAACTCCACATCCATCTGTATCCTCTGTGTACTGTCACACTTGTTTTCCACCTCCGGGTACCGTCCAGTCCTGCTACTATGGTCTAGAGTCAGCGATATCCATCATCTGCAACCAACACAACTAGGTGCGGGTATAACCCATGTAGGGGTGATTATAACGATACTCAGTATTGACCTTGAGACCCTCAAGGACTCACAGAATCCAACAAGGATAAACCCAAATGAATGAAATCAACAGATAACCCCACATTGGTATATGCCCAAACATATACCTAGGTTATCAAGTAATCTATATCAATCATGAGGTAAACACAAAAGTTACTGACTTGGATCAAACATGATTTTTATTCACATTGTCGAAACCAAGATTGCTGGAGAACTCCTCCTCTGTCGAGTACCGTGGGCCTACTGCCAACTACCAGGAGCTTCCCACTAACCTTGGACTGTTGAGGTACTCCTAATGTCAAGTACCGTGGGTCTGCCGCGCTCACACAGAGGCTCTCCCCACTGTGGGTTTGCCGCCAACTACCTGGTGCTCCCCCTAATAGCCTATAGAGGTACTCCTCCTGTCGAGTACCATAGGTCTACCGCTAACTACTAGGTGATCCTCCGCCGAGGGTCTACCGCCAACTTCCAGGAACTCCCCACTTGGCTAGGTGAATCACTCCGAGTTGAATTGTTCAAGGAGTCGTCAGGTCTCACCCAGCTACTAGGTCTCCATACTCCGCTCACTCGTCTCTAAGAGGGTCTTCTCCTTGAGCTATAGGTCGACACTCCAACTGTCATGATGTCCCACATAGAAGTATCCTGAAGTTCCAACTCATCAAAAGGAACACAACGCGATAGATGGTGTGTTAATCGGATGCCCGATCTGAGAGTTATTGACATTTCTGTTCTGGGGGCCCAGTTTGATTTAGGTTCAATTCAACCCGACTATACCCCAACAGCGTCCAAACCTCAAGTGGGGTATTCCAAAAGAACTGTCTTTCCCCAATCTTTTTGTCTCCATAGAAGGATCATCAATCGAACACCCCTAGACCATTTTATGGGCGAAAAGGAGAAATTGGGCCAAACAGGTCCTAACCGGGGACCGACCCGGTCCGCGGGTCCGACCAGGTCTGCGGATCCGACTCGGCCCGTGGCGGTGGCCCTGCCCATGCTCGGTTCGGCCCGGTAGCCCGTGGGGTCCACCGTAGCCGCCTCTAGGGGGAAACCGCACACCCCCTGGTAATCACGAATGCCTATTCCATTCGGGTGGGAGACAAACAGGCACCATGTGGCTCTGGTCCGCATCACGCGGGACCCACAGTGGGTCCCAATCCCCGGGTTGGCTGAGTGGCCAGACAACACCCACGCGACACTGGTTATGATGCACCTCCTCTGGCGACCCAGCTGTTCGGGACACCTGTCTTCTTCGTGGCTGGCCATGCGCCGGCCCCTGCCGTACCACCACTACCAGGGGCCGCGACTTCTTCTGATCCATTGCGCGGCGCCGTTGCACCGTGCATTCCCGGTCGACCCGAGCACTTGAGCTGCTGGTTTCTTTCTGGGCCGGCCTTGCGCCGGCCGCCGTTGCACCGCCGTGGCCAAGTGCCACAACTTCTCCTCAGGGGGAGCGATTGTGCCGCCGGGGTCCACACGGCTGGCTGGTTTTCCGTATGCCCTTACATTGTTCCACCAGTGTTGTTCGTCAGTTCCGATCGCCGATGACCCTTCCGCGCATCCCCAGATGAGTTCTGGTGGCCCGATTCTCGTTTTGGATGAAGTCGCGCACTCCTCGGGATGCCGCCTTTGATCCTAAACCATAGTTGATGAGTAACTCTCATCCTGGACTCATGTTGCATTCAAAATCAAATTCAAAAAAGAAGGTGGAGGGTTCGGGCCGTGTTTGTTCGGTCCACGCCCTCTGCGTTATGGTGATATCAAGTAGCTTCGAATTATAATCGATGAAGGAAAACGAAGAACTAGAAACTAAACACATCCAAACCCCTACATCGAATTCATTATTCGTTGACGATGTCGTGGAAAAGCAGACATTGATTAATTGACGTCAGGAAAGAAGATGAAGAAGTTGAGGATGGCGTCGTCGACGTTCTTCAAGGATAGCGCTTCCTCCCTTGTTCCGGTCGAAGACCATTCTTTGTTGGCAGAAGAAGTGTTCTTCATTGGAGAATTATTTTTCTCCCCAAGCCCCCCTTTTTCCACGCTCCACCCAAATGGAAAATGCCAACCCCTCAAAAATAATGGATTAAGTTAATCCATTATTTAATTATTTGGTCAAAAATTCAAAAAGATTCAAAATAATTAATTGGTTGGATTTATCACTATAAATTCTGGATCTCAAGGGTTCTCCCCACTTATTGGAGAGTTTGAAGGGGTTAAAGGCATGGGTGGTCCACACCTCATTTATCCTCCCATGGGAGCATGAGTTTGGGTGAGCCCCACAACCAAAACCTCTCTTGGGAGGTTAAGTTGGGGTGGCACCACCACTATCTTTCAATAGGTGGTTTTAACTATTAAAATAAAATAAGATATGCAATTATTTTATTTTATTATTCCATGAAAAACCCAAAAACTATCTTTAATTATTGACTCACTACCGTTGATGTGAAAGTATCTTTAAGTGAATACCGGCGATGCGAGTTCAATGTTTCCCTCATATTTCAATTATGAGATGTGGTTCAAAAGTTATAAAAACCCGCATGTATGTTTACTGAATGTACCTGAACGAAACTTCAGAAATTGATTCCGGGCGCACCGAGCCTCAGTATCAAGAGACGTAAATTTCCTCGGACTCATAAAACTCCAATGTATTAAAAAACAAATTTCCACAGGATTTCCGTTTCTTTATAAATTAAAATTTTAATTTTCATATACTATGGTTAGTCATGAAATGTTTATTTAAATTTACAGTTTTCCCACAATTTGGTTGTTAACATAATTGATAAATAGTTTATAATAAAATATAACTTCATTCCCATCTTCACTCGGTAGTCTATTGTTTGGAAAACCCGCGTGTTCTAAAAATATTTTAATTATTTCAAAACATTTAACAATGATTTACTATATAAATAATTACACATTTATTATTTTTATAAAATTCTATTTGAGATATATTGTGATTTGTTGAAGACAATGCTCATTGATATTTTACCAAAAATGTGAATGGAATCCTCTTATCATTTATTGATGGAGACACGCCACTAAAATTTTAATAGTGAAAAGGTAATGTTTTTTTATCATTTATTGAATGTATATAATTAATTTCCATTATTACCATCATTTCATTGAATCTATCATTTTAATTATGTGTAAATATTTAATGAAAATTTTATTAAAAGTGATTTTAGATGAGAATTACTTTCAAAGAAAATTTAAATAAAATTACATCTTTCTCAAAAATTATTGGGAAAATCTATTTATTGTATTTCTATTAATAAATGAAAAAAAGCATTACTATTACTATAAATAGTGTTTTTTAATACTATAATTTTCCATCCTCTCTATTTTTTATGATTATTTCCACAAAGGACAGTATTCAAATTCATATCATTTTTTCATTTTGTACTCATTTTATTCTACTTAAAATATTTCCTTTCCTAGGATTACTAGAGATTCAATTTTCCCTAAATATACAGATTATTCATCATGGATATTATTATTTCCTAAAACACTATAAAATTTTATATAATTTTTTATTTTGAATTTTATTTTATTAACAATGGGAATATTGATAAATTGGTATCCTTTACTCAATCAATTTTCATTATTATGAGGCACTTTGTTTATTAATTAAATCAATGATTTTATATATGAGTAATTCATCGGATAGAGTTGTCATGGTTTGGTTACCATTTATCGAAATCCATTCGATGCATTAGTAGTTTTTGGGGATGTCTGATTTGGATAGCCTTAGTTAAATGGGTTTTCACCCAACTTGTTATAAACTATAATTTGAATGTTCTTGTTGATAAATTTATCATATGGCTATGAAACACAATGTATAATGTTAAATCATTTACCAAATTTAGAGATTAGTTGTTATTGTCCATGAGATTTTCAAGATGATATTGTCTATAGATGCATTTCATTCTCAGTTATTGAATCATGGAATGTGTTTTCAATTATTTACTAGAACATATTTATTATTCTTTATCAATTTATGTAAGTTAATTTATTGATCAAATTGTATGTGTTTATAGTAATTAAAATATCTATTTATTATGCTAGTAATTTATTTTAATGGAATTTATATTAAGATATTTGCCTTTCCATATTATTTGTTCCTTATTAATTTTATTTCATTTATTCATGATTTTTTTAATGGTAGGGGCCGAAGCCTTATTTTATTATTAATCTAATGAAAAGGCCTCTTTTAACTAGGTATAGGGAGACCCATTACATATACTGAAGTCCTAGTGGGCTTGTAGCCCATTACATAGCCCGTAAGCCCAAATTTTCGACCCAATGCCCATTCTGTTAATAGTAGACACTATTTCTATGATATTGGGGTAAAGGTCACTATATTTGGTATTAGATGACTATTTTTATAATCCTTAGGAAATAATTTTATTTTAACATATATTAGGGATCAAAACCCTATTATAAACTTTCTGTATATAAATATATGAAACCAAACTAATGTTCTTATATAGTAGAGATTATATGGTATTTCGTTGAAATAAAACCCTATATAGACACTAAATGTGGATGTGGTACTAGGAAAAAGGTTACTAGGGCTAATAACTCAAATAAAAGGAAGACCGGGATTGAATCCCACATTATAAGGTACATGAAAATAGACCATACTATGTACTTCATTTGACAGTCTCGTGGTATATTTGTAGGATACTTAAAATTTTCATTATAAAAAATATGATGAATTTGAATACATGGTGACAAAAAATTACATAGGATAAACCTAAGGTGACATAGATTGAAAATAATGTGTCATTATCAATACCTCATATAAATTAATATATTGGTTTCTAAATTACGATTATTATTACTCACACTATGATTTTTGGATTTAGTTACAGGATGGACCCCAAAAGATTCATGTTAACATCAATCCTGAAGGATAATTTAATAACTATGGTAAAACAAATTGAATTATTATTGGAATGAAATATATTGTGATTATTCCAAATATGTTATCCAAAAATATGATTAATAATCTATACTTTTAAAAACTCTCATAATCATCAAAGAAGAGAAGGAAGGAGTTCACTAAGAACACGAGTGATTGTGATAATAGATTAAAGAGGGATTAATTATAGATAATTTTCTTACATGAGAATAACAACAAAATTATCCATGAAATTCCATGATATAAAATATAAAACCCTCTAAAATGAAGAAAAAATGTGGAAATAAAATGGAAGAGGTATTTATATTTTGTGATTCATAATAATAAGTTTTAGATGTATTTTTTATATTTTATTTTTTGTTATTAGAATCATTAAACATGATTGGATTGTGTATGAATCATATATATCATTATTTACATAAGAATTATGTAGAACATAATGTGTTATGAGTTTAGGAATGAACATAGGTTCAATGTCATAAACAAACCTTTTAAAATTTTATGTGCTAAGAATATAATAAAATTAGAAATACTTATAGAAAAGATTTATGCGAATAAAACCAATTGTTAGAGTATATGTTTTATTAAGAATTTTATTTGGGTAATACTTCCTTTACATTTTATAGACAGAAGTTTAATGGGATTGATAACATTTGATATTAATATGATCATTAATGACATTGTAATAATAGTCAAATAATATTATTAAACCTTGTGTAAAAAGTAAATTATATTGAAAACCATATAAAAATATTTTTTAATGATTGATTTTATATCAAGGATAACTATCATCTTGTTTTTGTAATATTATAGATGTAGTATTTATACATCGTAGGAAAAAAACACGTTTACAAAGTGACAACCTACAACATATTTTAAGGTGATTGGGACTGAACTCATTACTGAAGGATGATAAGTGTTTCATACCTACCATAGACCATTGTGATGTCAAAGTTAATATGATATTGTTTTTAGATACATTATTTGAAAAATAAATATTAATGATATAACAGTGTTGTTAAATTTTTGATTTAGAGTTTTAATAATAATTTTTAATAACTTATTCAAATTATAATGGGTTTGGGAAATATTTTGATATTTATTGAATGAATTTTCCATCATTTACTGATATTATGATATTTTAATGGAAAATTTATGTTCATAGGGAATGTAAAAATAGATTTTTATTATTCATTTCATGGATTAAATGATGAATTGAAATTTTATTGAAGTAAAACAGAAGGATGAAATAATGATTATGAAGTATTAATTTATTAGGTGAGTATATTTACTTATACTCCTAAAAAGTAAAATTATTCCTCACTATTATTAAAAGGATATTAAAAAAAATTTTATTATATTACTTTATTGTCCAATGAATCACATGGTATTTTAAATGATAATGAATGTTTGGATTTGAAGCCATGAAAATTCTATTTTTAAATCAATTTATTATGATCAATTATTTATATTATTATCAATAATATATTACACCTTTTCTCCATGTGCATATCATTACTTTCCACCCATGTTATCCAATGTAAAAACCATGCTATCTTTCATTCATATATAATCATTATACTACCCATACTCTCTGAAAAAGAGGAAATTTTAGTATCCAATTTATGATTTTGTTTTTTAAATGTAATATTAAATTATCAATCCCCTTATTACCATGAGAAGGTATAAATTTTTTTTATTGGATTTATTTAATATTGGTAGAATGTAACACCTTGAAATCCAAAAAAATAAGATTTTATTCAATAGAGCATGTGACAAACATCACCTAGCCTAAAAAACACCATAATAAAATTAAATATATTTATATTATAGTAAATTGAATTTCTTTAAAAGCTTATGATGCTCTCAATAATGAGTTTCTTAAATAGCTTAGGTTAAATGGAAAACCGAATTTTAACGAACAACAATATATTATTCTTAATATTTAATGTAATAGTTATAATATAAGTGTTAAATTTGAGAGCATTAAAATAATCATATAAATTACGAAAATATATATTTTATATATGTTTATTATTTTGGTATATATTAGTAATAAAATAAGAATCATTTATAGGAAAAATAAGTAATATATGAAAAACTACAATTTTCAGAAAGATTGTTTAGTCATGCTATGCACACTAAATATGAAAATTATTTTAATTTTTATTTGAAAAAAGATATGAAACAATAAAACTATTTTTTTAAATTGGAATATTAAAATTTCTTTATGGTGATTTTTTTGATTTTTTGGGAATATTTATTTTTTTATGTATAGTGAAAAATATGAAATTTTGATTCAAAACAATATTTTTTAAAAAAATATGTGATGATAAATATTATATTTATTTTTCTTTAGGTAAAATTAGTAAAATTTTATATAAATTAATTCAATATAGGTCATTTGAATAGTTATCATATTCAAATTAGATATAAAAAATTTTGTAATCTTTTGAACATTTTAACATTAAAAAAACATATTTTTTTGTCATGTCTGTGGGATTAAGTTAAAAAAATATATTCCACTTATATGAATTTAATTTGTACAAAATGTTTCAATATTTGGAGTAATTATAATTTTTAATTTCTAATATATTTAACTTAATGTTTTACTAAAATTTAAAATCAAATCATTTAAAATAAATTGTCATGGTTAAGGTAGAAATGTGTTTACGTGGCAGTTAAACTAATAAAATAAGGATTAAATAACCTATATAATTTTCTATAAACAATTACATGGCCATATGTTTATCATTACACCTATAATGTTCAATAATTTTCCATATTAACCCTATTAACTAATTAAAAATTGGATATCTCTCAATTCATTTCAAATATATCATGTGTGTCCTCTAGATCACTTATAATAGCCCACCCCTTATCCTCTCTCCCATACACCATTGAAACACATTGGTTCATACAATAACTACTAACATAATTTCCTACGAACCCTATTCTCATCCTTGGAGAATTAATGTGACCATAAATACAACAAAACAAGGATTTAGTGTAATCCTAAAGAGGATACCTTAAGAAGATGTAATATTCTTCAACGTGCGTGTTTATTTAGATTCATTTTCAACCTCCATAAATTTTTAAGAAACCATGATGATATCTTAAAATTAGTATATTCCATATAATAGGATATTTTTACTATAAGTTAATGACCTAAATATATATCCAATTCTGTCAAATGCGTTATAAAATTTTCATCCAAGTATATGTTAGAATACCACCTCACAAACTGATGACGTTCATTTTTCTTTTTACCCCTCTCATGGATGGGTATGATAATTAGTTGAATATATATATATATAAATGATATTTATAAAATATTTCAACTCTTAAATATTTATTTCACACATATATTTTTCCTTTAAATTCCACAAGAGCGACGATAACATCTTTCATGTGTATGAATGACTATCAACTCATGAAGAAATGTTTATTTATTTAATAAAGATAGAGTTTGAGACTATTTTATTGAATGCAAATAATAGGTTGTATATGAGATGATTATGGTAAAATAAGGGAAACCATAATGTATTAACTACTTATTTATCCTTTTCAAATATTGTTCACCAAACCTCATTTATTCTTCTCAAAGTGAATTCAAGTCAACCCTTCCACAACCATGACCCCGACCTCTCAATCTCCCCTACATGAAGGAAGAGATTGAATCATTTCATAAATAATCTCAACATCATTAATTTTAGAATAATATTTATCTTGTTATCCTTCCTTGCATTTTTCAGGAGAGGCGTATCAAGTTATAGGTGTCACAATCCCCTCAATGGCCATTGCTTCAGCCAGATCCAAAATATCCTGGTGTAGAACTGAATCCTGCATCTCAGTGCAACCATAATTCTACTCAGAGAAATAAGCCGTGTTACCTACAATAGATTTCTCAAATGCCAGTGGAATGATAACCAGGGACATTCTCTTTTTATAGGAGACAAGCTAAAATCTTTTATTATCCACAGCATGCATTGAAGAAGCATGGAATGTTTTATAAATTAACTGATTCAGATTCTATGATTTTATTATACTTTGTAATAGTTGAATCATCTATCCTTTCCTGTGAAATCTATTGATCCACCTCTAGTTGGACTTATTTTTCAATTGATTGTACAACAATTAACTAGTCATCTTTAGGAGATGAACAATATTGAGTTTTCTATAACAACTCACATTTTCTAGTGTTATAAGTATCAAATATTTCAACAATATAAACTTCAAAAAATATAGAAGCCCATGATTTCATCTTGTTCACAAAGGTGGAGGCAAAGACACTTGGGTGGTCACTCTTTCCCAGAACAACACCTTATGCCTCTTTCTTCTGCTAAACATTTTCAGCAGTAATGCCTAATCCATCATCACTTTTACAATGTTTATGAAAATCCTCATGCTACTATACATGATGAAGAACATAAACTTTCTGAGAATAATCGCTTGTGAACTTGCTTAGAAACATTCTCACATCATTTCCACAAAAATCATAGATTTTGGAAACTGAAGAGCACCTACAGGTAGATGAATCATGTCCAATAACATTGCATTCCTTGCAGAATTTATGATTTTTTTTCAAAAATGATCTTAAACTCAATAATATCATCATTAATTGAATGAATTACCTTTCCAACAAGAGATAAACCCAGTTCAACCTCAACCATGAACCCAATGAAGTTCCTAAAATCAGTCACTTTTGTTTCACTTTCAATTTTAATCAGGATACAGATGGGTAGAGCAATATCATACAATATTTTGGGATGCGAGAGTAACCAATTTATCTTATAAGAATAAATTTATTTTTTATATATTATATAAATTAAATAATTATTAAATTTATAAAATATTCATAATTCTTAAAATATAATATAACATTTTATTATAATACAATTTCACTAAATGAAATAAGATAATTTTAGTCATGTCCATGAGGACTGTTGCCTTCATAAAGGGACACAACTCTTTTTCTCACCACTAAACCAAATGAATGATATATATATATGTATATTAACAAATTTAGATTATATATATCATATTATGATAACTATATAAGGATAAAATATTTCTTACATCGCTTCTATAATGATTGCAGAAAAATAGAAACTTTACTCATGTGTATGTATGACCTTTTGCCTCCATGATCCTAGTATACTTAATTTTTATTTATCATCATTAATTATTGGTTTAAATATAAAATTTATATAAAAATATGAAAATTATTACATCATTAGTATTCTTGATATTCTATAACTATACAATATGTTCATGAACCAAATCTTTTATGTCGAAACCCACATGAGAAAATATGGAAATTAATACAAAAAAAGAAAACAATGAATGATTATTGTAGAATGGATAATATGATGTTAGAAATGGATCATATATGATTTTATAGATATTAATATCATTCTAGAATAAGTAAATAACAAGTTTAAATCCTCTATATAAGATGTTATATTATATTAAAACAAAAGGAAGTGTAAGGTAAAGTATTTCCTCTCAATTTTTTTTTCACTGTGGTAAATATAATGTCATGCACCTAATTTCTTTTATAAGGTGTATATACTACCCCATTTTATTTTAATATCATTAATAATTAATTATTAAGGTTAATTTATGTTATATTTTTAATTATTTCATCTATGGGGATTTTTACATAAGGGTTACCAAGCTTTAATTAATTTCATAAGTGAAATTCATTTCATTGGGTCATATTACACTTTCATCATCATTGATAGTATGAGAATATGTATGTAATGAAAATTTATTATATTATTCCTTATTTATAATTGTTTTATGTGGATTTATTATTGATACAAATAATGGATTAATTTTTGGATTCTCACTTCAATGTTCGGATTTTTCAAGGATTTACATAAAAATATCATTTTAATTGAGATTCTCTATTTGTGAATTTCAATTGAAGGAAATTATGTTATTAATTTTTAATAATAACTTTAATTTTATTACACTCTAGTTATTTATGATATTTTAATTTAATATTACCATTACTTCTGTTTTTACTTCAATTAATTGATAAAATGTTTTAAATAAAATATGATATCAATTCATTCTTCGGTCAGAAATCTGTTTTCTACGAAACCATATTCTCTAAAAAAATTAAATATATTGTTAAAATTTGAAAAATAATTAAGTAAATAAATTGTAACCCTTTTTATTTTTTTAAATTATAAATGTAATGTAATTTTATTTTCAAAAATATTTCAGATTGACTTTTACCAATAATGTCAGAGGATTTTTTTTGTTATTTCTAAAAAATTAATATCCGCAACATTTTCATAGTGAAAAAGAAATTTTCTTTTTAAATTTTATTGAATGTAAAAAATTACCCACCTTCATGATCATCATTTCATTGAATCTTATATTGAAAATTCAAGGATATTTGAAAATAGTTTTTTAAACAAAAGTGATTTTCAAAGAAAATGATTTTCAAAATAAAAATAATATTTTACATAATAATGTTTTTAATGTTCAATTTATAGTATTAATACTCATAAATTTATACTATTAATTATTATTACTCCAATGGTTATTTGTTAATACCATCATAATTCATGATATGTAATTTTTATGATAATTTGGAACAAAGATAAAATTGATATTCACTTCTATATTTCATTACGTAGTTATAATGGTTCATATGAAATATTTTTAATTGACGTGATTTTTATACAAAATATATAGTGTAACTATAAAAATTATTTATCTTTGATGTTAATTTTTTATAAAAAAAATACCATTTTTAAATATGGTGTATACATTGAAATTTATTTGATTAAATATAGAAATATTGTTAAATATGTTTCCTTCAGTCTATATGAAAATGTTAGGATAAGGTAGGATAATGAATTAGGATTGAGTTGAAGAATGAGGAATATATTCATGTACTCCACCATTATTGTAAATCCCCAACCACAGTTACAGAGAGTTGGTGCATTATTACAAAACTGTGGCCTGATCCCAAGGGATCAAATCTAGAATGGCTGATCAGTTTAGTATCTATTTATGTACGAGATACATACATATGTTTTAGATTACATTATGAAAAGAAAACACCAAAATTGTGTCTCCTTTGAACACATTCATATCCCTTAGAATATATGCTCAAGTAAGTCATAATATACCTATTAGAATCTTGGGAAAAATTGAACATAGAAAAGGGTGAGCTACGATACTCAGTAAGGATAAAAATATAGCAGAAACTATCATAAATATTTGTAAAAATTTAAGGCAATGTATAAGACTAAAAGACAAGTCTTTAATAAATAAAAATTAGCATAATATGGAAAATATAAATCAAATAATTCAATTTACTTATTCACATAGATATTCTACTAGTCAAATAATAACATGTAATATCAATAGAAAATTTCATATTGATGAAATTCATAATGACGGACATCATAACCACATAGTCAAGGCCTCATGCCAAGACTACAAATAATATTTTTTCAAGGCCTTTTACAAAGACACTAGTTTGTCTCATGAGACATATCGATGCATCGAGAAGCTATAGTGGGCTCCACCTATCTCTTACTAATTCCAATTCATTACTCATATGAAAAGGTTGAAACATAACATAAACAGTCATATTAAAACTAGAAATCAAATTGTTAAATCATTAACTATATACCATGAATGGTATAAAAATTACACATCCACAATAAAAAATATTACAAAACATTTAATAAAATAACGACGATTTTATCATAATAAATCCACATCAAACAAGGGTAAAATCCATCAAATATGTTGACATAGATAAAATCAAAACTATTAAAGAGAAATATCTATTTCAGTTTTGAAATCATTAAAAAGTTACATAATTTTAAAATAAATCATTTATTAAGAAAATATTCTCATAAGCCTGTTTGAGAAGAATTGAAGGTGTTATAACGGCAAAAAATAACCGCACTCTCTGTATAAGCTAAAAAAACAATGTTTATTTAATTTTTTTGAAATGGTTGTAAAAGACCTTGTTTTGAAAATTACAGAAAAATTCATTTATAAAAATGTTATAAAAAGTCAAAAAATGGTATAAATGACTTTATCCCATAGCCTAGGAAATAGTAAATTTTTTTAAATACATTTTTAAGAAACACATATGTGGCTGATAAAGAGGTCCCAGTAGATACTCACATATAAACAACCTCTAATAATGAAGAGATTTTAGAATTAACCCTTACCTTGTAATTTTTCTTAGTTGAGTGTACATTTACCTACTGTATAATAGTTAAATCACTATTATTAAATTATATGAGAACCATATATATAACTATGATATTATATATGATCTTCTAATATTTCTTTGTTAATAATATTTCAGTAATATCATTGTTTCGGGTGTTAACTAATTCATTTTCCTTTATTTTCTTTGTTACATATACCATATTAGTTATCAATATGATGTATTTGATTCATATACATAATTATATTATTTTCTTAAACATTATTTTCAATTATAAAATGAAAATTATGTTTGAATGGTTATGATGGGAAATGAATCTCATCGCGTTCGTGGAGACGGTAATCCGTACGTATGCACGAGCGACAATATCATTCCATTGATGGCGAAATAAGATGTAATTGGATGAAATATCATATATAAAGAATAATTTACATGTTATATTTATTATTTAAATCATTTATACTCACTATTATACCCATAAAAATAATTAAGTGTTGAACAATAAACTACACCACGATGTGGAGATGGTAATCCATACGTATGCACGTATGGTGACTTGTCATACATAGGATGGATAAAATAATGAGTATGGTTGTAAAATATTAATAATAACATCACAGTATGTATAAGGTACTATATTTATTATTTTGGTATGGAAAAAAAATTAAAGATGAAGTGGAATAAGATATAAACTTTGAAAGAGGTGGTGAAATTATTACCCCTTCTTCGGGTACTTCCTTATGATTTGATCAAAAGGGCTCCTTAGGTTGGCTTCTGATAAAAGTAATGCCTCTACATTTAATTTTGGGTAGTTGAAAGGGTATTTGAGCTAGTTTTGGCCGATCCAAATGGAATTGGTGGGGTCATTTTTAGAGAAGATGAAGTACCCTTTTATATGAGAGGTGGGGGTCACTTTAGTAAAATCCATAAATATTATTTTATTATACAATCATATTCGGTTTTTAGTGAAAAAAATAATTTTTTTTAGGGTAAGGTGGGGATGGGTTGAAAACCTCTCAATCAGTATGTTTTATATAGGATAAGTCCACATATTAACCTTATCTTTTTTATTTAACTCTTATTTAAAGAATTTTAACTTTTATAATGTTTTCTTTTATTTTTATATTAGATGATTTATAACCATACAATAAAATTACTATATAACCCGAAGTGGCTCATTATTGACATATATATTGTTATAAAAGTCCTTTGGTTTCTCCTTATATTTTTAACAATATTATATCAATTAATAATAATGTATTTGTTTTAAAAACCCATTTATGTCAATTTTGACACAATTTAGTATTTGGTTTTTGTGAAAGTCTTAAAACATTATCACTTATAGAAAAATATATTTAATCAACCCAAACATGTCATATTTTCCTTAAAATTATTAGAATACATCAGAATTCTGAATTTACCATTATATTAATAATTATAATATAAATTATTTTAAGCTATTAATAATAGGGTAATTACTGCATCATCATCATGTCATAAATAAATTTAATTATTTATTGTCTAAAAATTATCAATAAAATATCATTATATAAGAAATATTTTTAGATTTTTGATGAATATTTATAGTTTAATTTATCTTATGTATAACCCCACATTAGAAATTTCTTAGTTATTAAACTTTGATTTTAAAACTTTTAACTCTTCATTAAATTAAATAATAATAAATATCCCAATCTAATAAAATTGAACAAAAAATATCATATTTTATTCCTAATGTTGATTTTGGTCAAAAAACACTTTTCCAATAGAATTTGGACATGTGTTTGGGTAATTATAATATCATTTTTACCTTTAATTACCCTATTTACTTTTTTATCATGGTAAATTAAATTCAAAAGTTACGATTAACCAAAAAATATTTCCTTCCTCTTGAACCATATTTTACTTATGGATTTCAATCATGTCTCATTTATTTTTGAAATTCATTTCACTAAAGCTATAAAATTACCTTTTATGAAAATTCTCAAATGTGCCAAAAATGTGGGTAAAAGACGTTAAAACATTCAATAAAATTTTATACATCTAATTTTATTATAAAATGACTACAATGAATTTAATTGAAAAATTCTAGGTATAATGTATCAATTTTGACTTAAAATAAATTTAAACAAATATTATGTTTTAAAAAATAATTCAATGTCTTTCACTATTTAAAAAAATTGAACGTTTTCTGAAAAAATACAGAAAATTCACCCTCAGATAATTTTGTTATTCAAAATCCGAAATTAAAGTCCATTTTGATATTTAAAATTTATAAAATAAAAAAAAGTTGGAATTAATATTCATAACTACTAGTTCGTTTGATCGTGGTGTGTTAGAACTCGATGTTGCGTACAACACAAAAATTGTATTATTCAAAGTGAAGCGTATCGTGGAAGATTGGGCTGTTAAATTCTTCTCTCCTTCAAATAATTTCATCCGTGAAATTTCTAGTATATTATAGGAAAATATTATTTGGGTGGTTCTTCATCATATGTTCTTCAGGTTCCCATTTTTCCTCTTCCATCTTATGGGTTATCCATAGAACTTTTACCAAACGATTCGTCTGGTTTCTCAACACATGATATCTATTATCAAGGATCTTGAAAAGATCTTCACAATAAGATAGATCAGGTTCCAGTTCTATTTCTTCATATGTGAGTACATGCATCAGGCTAGACATGTATTTTCTCAATAATGATATGTGGAACACATCATGATATTTGGAGAGACTTTGATGAATTGTCAAATGCTTAGATACAACTCCAATTTGTTCTAAAATCTCAAAAGGACCGATGTAACTGGGACATAATTTACCCTTCTTACTGAAAGATAAAACAACCTTACACAGAGGTACCTTCAAGAAAAAAAGACATCTTACTTGAAATTCCAAATACTTTCTTTAGATATCTCTATAGCTATTTTTGCTACTTTGAGCTGCTTTGAAGTGGGTTTGGGTAATCCTCACCTTTTTCATTATTTATTCAACAATTTCAAGCCTTGCGATTTATCTTCCACCAACATCATTCCAACAAGTTGGTGTGTGGCATCTCATTCCATATAATGCTTCATATGGTTCTATCTACATACTTGAATGGAATCTATTATTATTGTAAAATTACACTAGAGGTAAATTTTGATCCCACATACCATGAAAGTCATGTGAGCATGATCTCAACATCTCTTCTAAGGATGAATAGTCCGTTCTGATTGTCCATCAATTTTAGGGTTGTAGTCAGTACTCAAATGAAGTTCAGTATCTAGGGCCTTATAAAGGATTTTCCAAAATCATGATGTAAAATGGGGATCAAGATCATAAAAAATCTATAGTGGTACTCCATGAAGTCTTAAAACTTTATTAATATATAGTCTTTAAAAATGTTCTAGTGGTAAATCATCTCTTATAGAAAAAAATGTCCTGACTTGGTAAAATGATAAATAATTACCCATATTGCATCATTCCTTATAGGAGTCTTTGGTATCCCCATGACAAATTCCAACATAAAATCATCCCATTTCCACTCAGGAATGGGATGAGGTTTCATGACTCCTCTAGGATGTTGTCATCCAGCCATCTACTATTGACAAACCAGACAACTTGACACATAATCAACAATCTACATCTTTATGTAGTCCCACCAAAATTGTTCCCTAAAATTTTCTATACATCACAGTGCTACCATGTGTTTAGAGAAATTGGAGCTATGAGAAACATCCAACAATTTTCTTTTTTTGATCAGGTATGTTAAGAACACAAAGTCTCTTCCAAAATTTCAAAATTCCATCTTCATATATGAAGTCAATCAATCTCACAGAATTCACATATTTAATTTACTTTTGAAACTCCTCATCATCTGTCTGAGAATATTTTATCCTTTCTAGTTAACATGGTTTGGAAAACACTTGAAAAATATTGATTTTTCAACTTCCATGATTATTCCCATATCAATTTTTCTTGATCCATAAACATAATATCCCTTTCAAATATCATATTGTTCGAAACTCCATGATTTTTTCTTCTCAAAGCATCTTCCACCATATTTTCCTTCCGCAGATGGTTGTGTATAGTGAAATAATAACACTTGAGTAGTTCAAGCCATCATCTTTTCCCCACGATGTGTTCTTTCTGTTAGATATACTTCAAATTCTTGTGATCAACATAAATCTCACATTTTTTCCATAGGGATAGTGTCTCTATATCATCAATGAAAATAGCACAACTACTAACTCAAGATCATGAGTGGGATTTTTTTGTTCCTGATTTATTATCTATCGTGATTCATAAGCAATTATCCTATCATTTTTCATAAGTACACAACCATGTCCTTTTTAAAGCATCACTACAAATAACAAACCCATCATTCCCCGATGGTAGAGTCAAGATAGGATAATTGACTAATATTATATTCAGTTCTTCAAAACATTATCCACACTCTTTTTTCCAAAAAATCTAACCCCCTTACATGTGATCTCTGTTAATGGGTTATCCAATCCGGCAATATTCTGGACGAAATACCGATAATAACCTGCTAAACCAATAAAACTTCATACTTCAGTTATTCTCATCGGTGATGGCCATTCTTGAATTGATCTTATCGTAGAAGGATCAACAGTGATTCCATCCTTAGAGAAAATATGTCCAAGAAAATAAATCTCTTAAAGACATAATTCACACTTGTTAAACATCCCATAAAATTCATTTTTTATAAGAGTCATTTGAATAGTTCACAAGTGATTTTCATTATCTTCGTAGAATTTGGATTATACTAAGATATCATTAATAAATACCACGATAAAGTAATCAAGATATTACTTTAAAACTCTATTCATTAGATCTATTAAAATAGAGGGTTCATTATTCAGCCCAAAAGGCATTACTATAATCTCATAATGCTCATACCAGGTACGAAATGATGTTTTCAGAATGTCTTCCTTCTTCACACCCAACTAGTGATATCCAGATCAAAGTTCAATCATTGAAAAATTTTGAGCTCCATGAAGTTGATTGAATAAATCATCAATTAAAGGTAAAAGAAACTTGTTTTTATTGTTTTAACATTGATCCCCATATAGTCAATACAAAACCTCATAGATCTAACTTTCATTGTAACAAAAAGAATAGGGGCTCCCCATGGAGAAATACTAGGGTGAATAAATCCTTTTTTACTCAATTCCTCTAATTATTTATTTAGTTCCTCAAATTCCACATTGTCCATTCTATAAGGGGTCATCAATATGGGCCTTGAACCCTGAATTAAATCAATGGAAACCCCAATTTCTCTTTCTGAAGGATGTCAAGGTAAATCACCTAGAAACACATCAACTTATTCTTACACAATAGGTTAATCCTCTATTTGAACATTATTTTCCTCACCCATAACTATTTCACTCTCTTCCTCTCCAATAATTTAATTCATTAGATCTACTAGGGGTGGATATAGATAAGAATCAGATGGTAATGTTTCTACACAAAAGATATGGTACTACATATCATCACCAAAAATTGTAACCTCCTTTTTCTTATAATAAATTTTCACATTGTGGTCTGAAAGAAAATCCATTGCAAATATTATATCAAATTAAATAACAGGTATACCAATGAGATCAGTAGATAAAGCGTGCTTATATTCCCTAATGAGAACAAATTCACAAAAAATTATTGGAATGATACTTACCTGAGGAGTTTTGACTAATAACTCCCTTGTTAAATCAAATTGGAAATATCTAAATTTCATAAGAAAAGTAGGATTATATGAAAAAATTTCATGGCCCAGAATCAAATAAATCATTGGCTAAATTTGAGGAAACCATTAAATTACATGCAACAACATCATTCGGAGCTTTAACCTCAACCGTAGTGATCGCATAATCTTGGCCATGCCCCCTTGGCCATTTCTAAGGTAATTATCATTGGGCCTTAGAAAATTTATTTGAATAATAACATATTTCTCTAAAATTATAGAATTCAACATTTCCATCCTCTTTTGTTCCCTCATAATCATGATCTTGGAGGCCCTTTTCAGTAAACTGGTAACAAACTCCCATACCATTCAGGCAAGTACTGGGTTGTTTCTTCCAACATTTACTACATGATTGAAATTCAACTTTCCACTTCTTTCCCTTATTTCCATTTCCGAAGTGTTCAATAGATATATTCCTCTCTTTATTTTCTTTAATGTTATAAGATTTAGATAATTAAATTTCTATCTTGATAGCACATGAGACTATATCTTCGTATGATGAGAAGGATTGCGAGACTAATGCATGATGGAGAAATGTTTTTATCCCATAAAATAATTGATCAATATTACTCTTGGGTTTACGTATTTAATATACTACATGCCCTTTTATCCTTATGAAGTTATCCTCCATTCCATATTTGATACTTCTTTATCCTCCCTTGTGTTTTTAATTAAGGACCACCATTAGACTGCATCTTCTGTGAGGCGATAAAATTCCATGACAATTTATTTCCTTTCGCTACTCCCCAAAGAATGAAATATTTTTTCTAAAGAACTTATGAATTGATCAGATATAAATGGATTTTTATTCCCATTTAATTTTGGTGGTTGTTTCCTCATGAAGCAGTCTAACATTGATCCTTCATGTTGTGGATCAAGGTGCTCTACATGGGTACGGTTATTGTTCATTACCTGAGTGAGATGTCCTAGTATGGTTATAAGTTGTTAGACATCTGTTGCATCACTAGATCCACTATAATTATCTTGAGTAGGAGGGACATCTCTACATGGATTACATGTGTTGATATGGAATCTATTCCTTCCACTAGTTACAATTTCTATACAATGGCATACAGTAGACTAGTTTGTGAATCACAATACATAATTCTAAACTAGTAAAATTCCTAACATAAATTGAACACTTTATGCATATAATCCATAATCCTAAAAAATCTTTTCTTATAGGATGTATTTAATCATAAATACTTCATAATGGTTTTTAAAGAAAATGTGAGTTATGCTAAGCATATCCCCTGGTATTGTCGTAACCAAGACTGCAACAAGGCCCTTTACCGTGTACCAGGATACCACGAGTCATGTTTGAAACTCCTTGTTTAATTTTTCAGTTCTAGGTACATCTATGCTAGAGCCACCACTACCTACTTGTATCCAGATAAGGATGTATTTCTTGGAAAATACAAAAAATATCTATATTACCGAAATTATAGGAAATTTTTCGATACTAATCCAAAAAGACTATCTTAGGGTATTGTTATATAATCAGTGTTTTTCTAAATATTGCTTCCAATGTTTGCACTAAACATCCTCTAATACCAACTGTAATGTCCTGACCCTAGTTACCCAGATTCTTTGTATTATTACATAAAATTGGAATGATCACAAGGGATCAAATCCTGAAAGACCGATTAGTTTAGGAGCATTGGAAATACAATATACATACATAAGTTTTACGTTACATTATGAAATGAAAAACAACAACATTGTGTCCCCTTTGAACACATTCATCTACCTTATACACACCCTATAGGTTATTCATAATATACTTATTTGCATCTTGGAAAAAAATATAACAAAGAAAGGGGTGTGCTCAGACGCTAAATAATGATAACAATATAGTGGAAACTATATAAATAATCACAATCATTTAAGGCAATATATAAGACTAAAACACACGTCTTTTAAACATAAACATTAGAATAATATGGAAAAGATAAATCAAATAATTCCCTTCAAATATTCACATGGATATTCTACTAGTCCAATAATCACATGAAATATCACTATCCAATTTTATAATGATGAAATGCATAATTGCGGACATCATAACCACATAGTCAAGGCCTCGTACAAAGACTACAAATAAGATTTTTTCAAGGCCTCATTCAAAGACACTAGTTTTTCTCATGAGACCCACCGATGCATCAAGGAGCTATAACAGGTTCCACCGGTCACTTACTAAGTCCAATGAATTCCTTATATGAAAAGGTTAAAACATAACCTAAACATTCATACTAAAAGTACCATAAATATGTTACTACTTTAACCATAAACAATGAATGGAATAAAAATAACACATCCATAGTCAAACATATCAAAAATACTTCAATAAAATATTGATGATTTTATCATTATAAATTATTTTCAAACAAGTGTAAAATCCATCAAAGGATATTGACACAGATGAAATAAAAACTATTTGAGAGAAATATCTCTATATATTTTGAAATCAATCAAAAGTCACATAATTATAAAAGGAAAAATTTATTTTTTAAACACTCTTACAATATTTTAAGGTAATATTAGAAGGTGTTATAATGTCATAAAGTAGCTGCACTCACCTTATAAGTTAAAAAAACATTATTTCCTTAATTTTGTCGAAATATTCGTAAAGGACCTTGTTTGGAAAACGAAGGAAAGATTAAATTATAAAAAATTTACAAAAAAATAAAAAAACGGTATACTTGACATTAAACCATAGTCTTTAATGTAGTAAAAATGTTTTGAAATACATTTCTCAGAGACACATATGTGGATGATAAAGAGGTCCTAGTAGATACTCATGTATAAACAACCTCGAATAATGAACAGATTGTAAAATTAGCCATTACCTTGTACTTTTCCTTGTTCTTCAGCACTTTAACCTCCTATATAATATTTAAGAAATTGTTATTAAATTATAAGAGGACCATATAAATAAATATGATATTATATATGATCTAATAATATTTATTTGTTAATAATATTTTAGTATTATCAATGTTTTGGGTGTTAACTAATTCATTTTCCTTAATAGACATTGTTACGTAAGACAAGTTTTTATGAATATGATGTAATTAATTCATGTCCCGAATGATATTATGTTTATAAACATAATTTTTAGTCATAAAATGAAAATTATTCTAGGACGGTCATGATGGGGAATGAATCTCATCACGTTCGTGGAGACGGTAATCCCTACGTATGAATGAGCGACTATATCATTATATTGATGGTGAAATAGTTTTTAATTGTATGGTATATCATATATAAAGAATAATTAAATTTTTATATTTATTATTTACGTCATTTATACTCATTATTATACACATCTAAATAATGAAGTGTGGAACAACAAACTATCCCACGACATGGAGATGGTAAGCCGTACGTATGTACGTATGGTGACTTGGCATTCATAGGATGGATAAAATAATGAACATGGTTGTACCATATTTATAATAAAATAATAGTATGTATAAGGTATTGGATTTATTATTTTGGTATGGAAACAAGAATGAGAGAGGATGTGGAAGAATAAAAGATCTTTGAAAGAGGTGGGGAAATTATTACCTCTTCATTGGGTTCTTCCTTTTGATTTGATAAAAAGAGATCCTAAAGATAGAATCTGATGAAATTATGGCCTCTAGGATTAATTGTTGTTATTTATGAGGATATTTTTGCAGGGTTTTGCTGAGCCAAATGGATTTGGAGGTGTGATTTTGTGAGAAGGGGAAGTAGCCTTTTTTAAGAGAGGTGAGGGTCACTTTAGGAAAAGCTTGAAACATTATTTTATTATACAATCATATTTGGGTTTTGTGGGGCACAAAAAGGACTTATTTCGAGGATAAGGTGGGGATGGGTCTAGGAGTTCTCAAAAAATAGGTTTTATACAGGTTTAGGTCACCATATTAACTATATCTTTTAGATTTAACTCTTAGTTAAATAGTTTAACTTTTACAATGTCTTCTTGTATTTTTATATTATTTGGTAAATAAACATACTATAAAATTCCATGAGAACCCCAAGTGGTGGATTAATGACATATATATTATTATATATGTACTTTTTATGAACAATAGATTTTATGAAATATTATATCAATTAATAATATAGTATTTGTTTTAAAAACTCATTTGTGTCAATTTTGACACTATTTAGTATTTGTTTTTTGTGAAAGTCATAACAACTTCATCACATAAAAATATATATCTATTTAATCAACCCTAACATGTCATATTAACCTAGAAAATTAATTTAATACATCAAATGTCAAATTTTCAATTATATTATGATTTATAATATTAATTATTTTACAATTTCACTAATAGGGTAATTACTCCAACATCATTGTTTCATAAATAAATTTCATTTTTTAATGAATAAAAATTAATAATAAAATACCATTATGTAGGAAATATTTTTATATTTATAATGATTACTTATAGACAGATTTATATTATGTATTACCCTATATTAAAAATGTTTTAGTTGTTAAACATTGAATTTAACAATTTTAACTCTTCTTTAAATAAAATCATAATAAATTTCCTAATCAAATCCATGTGGACCAAAAGGATCCTATTTTATTCGTAAGGTTGATTTTGGTCAAAAAACATGTATCCTATAGAATTTTGACATGAGTTAGGGTAATTATAATATCATTTTTACCTTTAATTACCCTATTTACTTTTAACTACGGTAAATAAAACTCCAAAGTTACTATTCACCAAAAACTATTTTCATCCCATTGAACCAAATTTTACATACTGATGTCAACTGTGTCTCTTGGATTTTTGAAATTAAATTCACAGAAGTGGTATAATTATGTTTTATGAAAATTTGCTAATGTGCATAGAATGTGGGAAAAAGACATTAAAAATTCAATAAAAATTTATATATCTAATTTTATAATAAAATGACTTCAATGAATTACATTGAAATAATATAGGTATTATGTATCTATTTTTATTTAAAATAAATATAAATAAAATAAATAATTACTTTAAAAAAGTATGTTTTAAACAATAATGCTGTGTTTTTTAATATTCACCAAAAATTGAATGTTTTTAGAAAAATACCAAAAATTTACCCTAAGATAATTTTTAAATTCCAAATCCAAAAATGAAGTCCATTTTGATAAATAAAATTTATAATTTTTCAAAAAGTGGGTATTATGATTCATAATGGTTAGTTTGGTTGGTCGTGGTGTGTTATAACTCGAAGTTCCGTATAACACAAGCTATTGCATTATTCGAAGAGAAGCGTATCGTGGAAGCTTGGTGTGTTACAATTATAAGATTTATTTTTCAAAATGGTGAGAAGTTGTGGAAATTCAAAGACCAAAGAAGAGGGATAGATGAGATCTGGGGTTTTTGTGATTGGAAAATTACCACAATGGAGAGAGGGTACTATAAGGAGGTATTTCCCACTAATGATCACAAACAAAGAGAGTGGAGGTTTGGGTCAGTATCCTCAAGGCTTGGCTTCCAATGAATATGGGAATCAGATTGTAACATTGATCCATATAAGCTATGAAATGCTCATACACATGTATTGTTTTTTGTATGCATGCTAAAATGGATTTTTTATCCCTTTCACATTATTTGGGACATAGGTTATACTATAGGGATCCATATAAGGACGGACAAGAAAACAAAAAAAATTTAGATATGGGACTAATGAGAGGACCGTAGAGCAAGTCAATATGACTAACACACTAGAGGAGGAATTCATGATAACCATAATGGATAAAAATCAACTTATTTATCCAATATGGAATGAAACCAATGTTTTGTATTGGTAGTAAGGTTTTTGGACATATATTTTCTGAATTTAATAGAGAAAAGGGGTTTTATTTTTGTATCATGAAGGGGAATGATGCTACAAACTATAGAATGAGGAAAGGAAAGGATAAAAAACCACCTTCTAAACCGAATAATAAAATAATTATTGTCCCCTCTATTGTGGAAAAGATCAAAAACGGATCTGTGAGGATAAACAATGTGTATGGAAACCATAAGCTCTCTGGTATTCACAATTCATCCTACAATGACACCCAAAGTGGGCCTTTTATAGATTTTAAGTATGTGAAATTGAATAACTCTTTGGAAAATATGAGTTAATTACCTACATAGGATACTCATGGCCATTTGGGGACCCATCATCTTCACTCTGATGACACTCTCACTTCCAGGATAAAAGCTAGGGGTAGTGAATATTCCAATGACACAATCTGAAGATAATGTGAAGGATTGTCCCAAAGATAATGTGCCTAGTATTTAGGCGTACACATGAATCCTAAAACCTTAACACCATAAAGAAGTATATATAAACTATGTTGGTACTGCATACGATGTTAGAAAACGTAGTGGGACTCATGGGAATTCTTATGTGTGAATGCCTCTTGATGTAATCTCTAGGGATCTTTCAGAAGTGGATAATCTGATGGAAATTGTGCTAAATGGGTGCATAAAAGTTCTGGAAGAGAACACTTAAAAATTATAGCCACCTAATTCTAGACAGTATATGCATACGTGATGTGTGTATAAAAACAAAGAGGGGTATACATGGGCTATTTTGAATATATGTGCAGAGGAAAATTAAAAATCTTATGGTGCTCAAGAAAAAGAAGAGTTTCTAGATCATATGGGAAATAATGAATTGAATTTTCCTCACAACGTTGGGAACAAAATTAATTCCTAGTAGAGACATATCTTAGTGCTGGGAAACTTGAAGATGATGTTTCTCAGTATTCTAATAACAACAATATGGGGGACCCCTTCATAGGTTCCAATTTCTTGGACATCTAGAAAACAGAAACCTAAAAATAATAAACCTGAGCCTATGCACACCAAAAACACATTCAATCCATTTAGTTGATTTTTTTTGGCTTGACGAGGTTGAGGATCAACAACCCCTTTGTATATACATAAGAGTAATATAGGGGATACTATATTCTAAGAGGGAACATGAATGGAAACAAACCCAAATTATGGGAAGTTGACAGGTAGAAAGAAGAAGGGGAATGACATGATAGGATTAAAGGAAATTAAGGACTAGTGAATAGGGTAAGATCCCCCATGAAATGAAATTATTCTTTAGGAATTTCTCATGTATATGTTTCCCCTAATATCCAAATCTCTAAGGAATTTTATTGTGGCCAAAAAACCAATTCTCATTTTTCTAGTAGAACCGAATACGATGTTTGAGAGTTAGGGGACATTCTTGTGGGTATCTATAGGATGTCTCTTTTTTCATAAAAACTATATAATCTTAGAATGGAACACATATAGATGATTTTCCATGTATAAATCACAATTTTCACATGCATTAGGAAAAATTATAGTATAATTTCCACCTTCAATAGATCATCTAACACTATTTATATTTATTTTTAGTATCCATCAACATGTTATATTAGGAGAATCTATTTTTTGTAAGGGTAAAGGAAATATCTCGAAATGTGGTTCAAGAGTGGGTGGTGATGGGTGATTTTAAAACAATATTTACCATTAATGAAAAAACTAGATCAAATATCAATAGGACAACAAAAATTAAACTATCCACATGTACTAATCAGTGTAATCTTATAGAGAATCCAATTTATAGAGATAACTTTAATTATATTAGTTACCCATTGAATGGAAGTTATAAAATAAATATTGAATGATTCATTATACAAATGTATTATAAGAGTTTTCGCAATGGACTCTCTAGTTAGACACTACCTAAGAATCACTATTATCACAACCTTATATTGGTGGAATTAAATTTCATTACATGGTTAGCCCCTATTATATTTCAGTTAAACAATTTATGGGTTCTAATTCCTTGATTTATGGAAACTATATTGGAGCCTTGAAGGATTTTTGAAATTGGAAGACCACATTAGAGGCTTGTTGAGAAATTATATCACACCATGAGGAAGATAATGGAATTGAGAAATAATTCATTCTCAATGCCCAGTCTTTATATCCAAAATGGTAAACAATGACTTGAAAGAATACGAAACAAGGAATAGAGCCAGGACTCACAGTTTTGAGAGAAATTTATATCTTATACAATTATTTATGATCATATAAACAAAAAAGAATGAATGGAAATGAATAAAATTAATTTAAAATGGTTGATGTAAGGTTATTAAAACTCAAAATTCTTCTAGATAATACATTAGTAGAAGAGGGAAAACGTTTGAAATAATGACATAATCATTAATGGAATGTTTTACTCCTTTAAAAATGACATGTAAAAGTAAGTGGTAGAATATTTTAGTGGACTCTATGGAGACAATGGGTTGGAAAATACATCGTATAATATTGACAATATTTCTCCTTATATTGATGAGAAACAGAACCAAAGTGTTGTCATGGAAACAAATAAACAAGAAAATCAGGAAATCCATTAAGTTAACAATATAGAGAGTGATGTGGGGAAAATTATATTCATAAATAAAGTTTTCATCTTTTATTGCTATGTTCTATATGATTACATGGTAGGAAAAACTGGAATTCATTATTCATTTCATTTTTTCCATATAGAATCAAATAAAAAAGTTATTTTCTTTGATCACCAAGATGGAAAATTCAGTTGATATCAATGACATTAGACAAATGGATCTAGGGAATACTATCCTTAATTTCTTTATAAAAATAATGAAGTCTAATATGTGGGGAATTATTAAATACGACATCACCCCAAATCATTATGGAATTGTTCTTGGATGATGCATAATAAGTTCTTCTTTACAGCTTTAGAATGTGATAACAAATTTAATAAAAAAGTGAAAGAGGGGAAATTTTACCTCAAGATTGAAATATCTAATGCATTGGATACCCTCAAGTATAATTTTAAGCTCACCATCATTAGAAAACATGGATTTTAGAAGACTTTTTTGAGATTAATATACTTCATTATTTCATCTAAATGGTTGTCTATCTTAATCAATGGGACCCATAAATGATATTTAAATTGAACTAGAGGTGTAAGTAAAAAAGATACACTCTCATTGACTATAATTTCTCATTCTAAATATTTCATGATTAGGTTTATTAATGATATTGATCAGATTTTTCTTTACAATAAAATTTTATCTGAGAGGAATGTGATAATCACTTCCCACTGGTCATATGAAGATCCCATTATTTTATTTGGAAAAACATCAAAGAGAACCATATCTACTATCCAAGCACCATTATTTCATTATTTGGATGTTTTCGGGTAGGGTATCAGTTGGGGGAATTTTTTGTTATCTTTGGTGATGTCTTATCTAAGGGAAAACAAAACATAGTCACTAAAATGTGTTGGGTGAGAAGGGGAGAAATCCACATTAACTATATTGGTGTTTCCCAATTTTGGTCAAATGTGAAGAGATAAATTATTAATATAATAATATATATAATCATAAATCAATTGAAAAAAATGAAATGACAATTCTATATCTTCAGATGGAACTGTTTTCTATGTTAATTCATTAATTAAGTCTAAATTGTTTTACTCGTTTTCTATTTATATGTTGTTAGGATTTCTAAAAATGGAGCTAAAATGTATAAATAAGAACATTATTTCTACTGGGTCTATGAAAGAAATAATATTTGTCACTATTACCTAGAAATTGTGTATCAAATCCATTGAAATGGGGGGATATGGCATCGAGGATTTAAAATATTCAATGGTTTTTTTATTAAAAAAATCACATTTAACCTATTAACAACTAATTACCCCTATTCTGTTTTTTTAATAAGAAGGTTCAAGGGAAAACTTTTTGATGGATACTCACACTATATTGGGTCATTGTTATATCCCTTAATCAAGAACTCCATTAATGACATCATGAATATTAACAAATTAACGAATAGTAGGAAATCTAATCTCAATTGATGGAACACATGTTAGCTTGAACAAACACATAGGGATATCTTAATAATCCCTCATAATAGAATAAAAATGACCATCACTCAATTCATTGAAAAATATAACAACTATGACTTTTTTCCTATATAGGATGTAATGGATGTTCAAAACCATTCTTTCATGGACATTTATAGACTGGTGTGGAATCCTTGTTGCAATAGACATCTCAATGTAATGAAATACTATAAGATGAAAAGTGAGAGATCCCCCATAATACTATCAAGCATCTCATAGTTCAATGTGAAATTCATAAAACATTCAATATTTATTCCCAAATAGAGAATAAGGAAAAAAATTACCACCACAAAAACAAATTCGGAAGGATGGAAAATGCATTAAATCAGCTGGCCATTTATGCCTAAGAGATGATGAAAACATGAAACACATTTTTATTAGCTATGAACATGCAAGGGTACTGTCGGAGTATGTAGGTCATGTATTTGGCCTAAAAATTCTTATAGGTAGACAACTGGAATAGCATATGGATTTCCTCATAAATATGGGATAGAGACACTAGATTCAACAACTCCTACTAGTTGTTGTGAAATCTATCATTTCATCGATCTAGAGCTGATAAAATTAAAGGCTATTTTATAACCAATAGAACTCTACATTAGGAGGTCCATGGTGATGAAAAGGTTCAAATGAGATCAATTCAAAATACCATAGATGATATTAAAATTCTATGATTATTTGGAGTTACATGAAGATTGATGTAGCTCCTAGTTCTCAGATTTGTGATGGGGATTCCACCGATTAACTAGTGGATATAAGAAAATGTTGATGGCATGGCTGAAATCATGCCTAGTCTATTAGGATATGGAGGTATTTTTAAACCTCAAATTGAATTTTTTAAAGGATTATTTTAACACTATATTAGAATATGAACTATATATGAATTAGAATTATGGTATATGATAAAAGCTATCAAACATGTTTTATGTTATAACTTGAATACACTGTGGATTTAATTTGATTATGAAACTTTGATCATGGCTCTATGGGTGAGAACAAGAAATGTACCCTAGGAAATTCTACCCCATTGGATTAATTTTAATAATCATGTAACCCAAATTAATCTGATTGTATCATAGTCATATAGAGAAGCCAACCATATCATATATTTGTTTTTAAAGAGGGTGATCATTGATGAAATCATGATTTTTTCTATTATAGCACTTAAATATTTCACAAAAAAGGTGGATTATGACATTACGAGGTTGTTCACTCCTAGTTTTTTTAAATTCCCTTGTAAATCCTGATTTTGCATGTTTTTCATTTATTAATGAAATTTTAGTACCAATTTTGCTCAAATACTTGATATTCATAGTAAATAATTAATTTTAAATTTGGGTATTATTTAGATATGCATAAAATGGGTTGGGGATTATTTATATAAATCACACTAATGCACTAGAAGAATAATGGGACGTATTAGTTTGCTAGACTTAGTTAAATGGGAATTCACCCAAAATGTTCTAAACCATCTTATGCAAGGTCTAGAAAGTAAATATATAATTATCATGGGAAAAAATACATCTGATATTCATTCATTTTCATCATTCTAATTTTAGTTATTATTATTCATAATATTTTTACACTGGTTTTTATATCATAAATTATTTAATTCACAGTTATATATTATAGACATGTGTTTTTAGTAATTTGATGTTCCATAATGATTATGAATTATCGAGTTCTGTTAGTTAATTTATTGAATAAATGTAATGTGTTATCAATCATTTAATTTTCATTTAATTATTAATTTCAATTATATAAATTAAACATGTGGTAATATATTTAATTTCACATATTATTCATTCCTTATTGACGATTCTTCATTTATTAATGATTTCTTTCATTATTCATAACCCGTACTGAGCATTTCAGTTCAACCTATTTTGGTTTCCTTTCCCCAGGATTCCTTGAAAAATAATATTGTTTATTTTATTGTATATTTTCTATTATTAATAATGGTATTCTTGAAAATAAATTATATTTTTAATTGGGAATACCTATGTAATATGGGAATCAAATATCTATCAAGTTTACCAAGATTACTAAAATATTTGGTTCATCAGGACGCAATTCCTTATATCTGATTGTAATTTAATAAAAATTACACATTCCATGTTCTATATGGTTTAGTGTTTCTACATAACTTCCTACCTTCCCTTCCATTGGAAAATAATAACATCGTTCATGTATATGTCTGGACTAGCCTCCATGTAGCAATGTGAACTTTTTTTAACATTAATTTTTAATGGTTGGAAATAAAGATGTAATTGATTATTCTAAATTCTATATATGACATAATAATGACTCTAAATTTTTATTAATATTTATCTTCATTTAATTACTTCTGTTTGAGGAAAATGGAAACAATATCCATGCATATATATAACATAATGTCTCTATAAATGACGTAATACATTTCTTATATATAAATTTAATGGTTACTATAAACAAAAATATAATGATTATATATGATATTTATATCATTTTTAACATTTTATTTATAATTTAAAAATCATCAATATAATTGAAAATAAATTATTGACCAAAAAACATACATGAAAAATGAAGAAAATATCACATGAAATAGTTATTTTAATATTTAATTTCTAATAAACCGGTCAGAAAAGACAACATGTAAATAATATTTTGTATGATGTATATGATAATGGTTATTTAATTGATTTATAATAAACCTATATTTATTATACTGAAGGTTTATACACATAATAATGAATTCAAACATGAGGTAATGGCTTATCAACTCACTTTTACATCTATGATACATATTCTATATTAACCACTTGTTCCTTTATCTGGTTTATATACTTTCATTTTTGATATTTAATAACATGAATATAATGATTACATTTTATTAAATGATTCATTTTATGTAATTTATTTAATGGGGATTATTATTCAAACATTTACAAAGTTCCATGACTGTATTTGGTAATCTAATAATTTTTTGTGATTGTTCATGTCTATGTACCCCTTAGAAGAATTATTTGATACATTTAAAAATAAATATATTATTCTCTTCTAGTTATGCATTATATTTTTCCTGTAATGGAGCCATTTATTACCACATTTTATCATCAACTTATTTAGGAATTCCTTTTAAGAAACAGGAACCTTAGCTCACTTTTTGGTTGAATATTTATTTTCCTTGAAAATCAGGATATCAAAAAGTGTTTTCCAAAATCATTTTAATAATATTAAAATAATTTATTATAATTATTTACTCTATATATAATTTTAAATTTTTTTTAAGAGAATCATTATATCATTTTCTAAATAATGATCATTTGTCTTGAAGTGAAAATGTTAATTGAATATTTCTTTTAACGTGTGTGAATTGAATGAAATTTCTTAACATAATTACCAATAAATGATTTAAATACTATTTAATAACATTTATAGGTTATTTTTAAATAATTTTATTAAATAAATATTTATATTTTAGTTCTAAAATGTTTTTTTAAAAGGGATATGGTTATTTTTCCAAAATATTGATTTAATGATAAATTATCGGAATATCTATGCATCAAATTAAAAAACATTATTCTACATAAGAACCAATTGAGATATTTTTTAAGAATTGAATCCTTATGTTTTCTTTATATAGTTTATACATAATTTGAATTGCGATGTACATTTTTATTTCCATTCACCATATTACTCTTTTTATATTATGATTATTTTTATTGATTGGGGTAAGTTTTAACATTTCATATATTACTTTTTTAATAAAATTATCGATGCTAATTATGTTTTAATCCATTGTAATGATGAATGAATTAGACTTAATATGTAAATTTTGGAGTCTAGATTTACATATACCCTTGATTAATCAATAGGTCGCATGAGTCAGACTAGTTGTTGAATTTATATAGGTTTTAATCAATAAATCTTGACTATCTTGTTAATGGACTTGATTTTTTTTTTAAAATCTCTAGAATTATCGATTCCCAACTTAAAAGATTAGTTATTGATATTCTATGTTATTATTTTATTAGTTATAATATACATGGTTATGTTTCAAGATCATGTTATTTTTTATATAGAAATATTAGGTCATCATTTATTCCTACCATATTATTCATCAAGTTCAGTTTATTGATTAAATTGAATTTTTTTATTTATTCCCATTTCTCTATTGTTAATTTGTTATTTATTCATGAGAGAATATGTTATACACATTCCCATACTGATCAGTTTCACTCATTCATTTCTATTGTTTCCTTCTAATATATTTCAATATGAGTATTAAAATTTATATTTAGGGTTATGCTAGTGTTATTAATATAAACCTCAAAGAAGAAACATTGATTTACTTTATTATTTAACTTCTAAAATGAGATTCATGTATTTATCTAGTTAACAAGGCTACTAAACAATTTGTTTCATAGGAATGTTATTATGTGTGTCATATAGAAATGTAATAAAGTTACCAATGTATTTTTTATAGTACGATAGGGGTATTGAAAATTAATTGGTCAATATAATAATTGAATACTAAATTTATTAGAACCATAATAAAAATATGTATTCATCGATCCAAAGATAATTACTATAAACTAATAATATCAACATCTTGTAAGACATTTCAACTGCACTATATCCCCTATATTTTCCTTTAACTATTGGTTACTAGGGAGAATATCATTCATTAAAAAATATTTATCTCCTTTAAGTTGATCAATTTAGTCATAATTGCATTGTAAATGATACATACTCGTTATTTAATTTTATTTTATATCCATAAAATTGATTTAGAATCTTATATACCCATCCTTATTTTACATATAAAAAATTGGAACTCCCCATGGTAAATCATTGGGTTCTATAAATCTATTATATCACAACTCTAGTAGTTGGTTCTTAAAATATACCAAATTCGTTGTTACTATACTATATTAAGTCTCATATATTATCTTACATCAGTAATGAGTAAATGGAAAACATATATTCATAGATCGGGGGTTTGTATTTAATTCTCATATAAGTATATCATTGTATTATTTCATAATTAGAACATACCCTATCCTTTTAATTTCCTTGAAATCCATATATAATGTTATCACTTTATTTTCTCACATAATTTCATTAAGATGAGATAATGGGAATGTGTCTACAAATGTATTAGGAGATGATTCTTATCCATATAAAATAAGAGATTGTATACCCTCTTTGTAAATAATAATCTCCTTCAATAGGAAATAAATTATTTCATTATAAATTTAGATCCAATCTATAGAAATTATTAGTTCAGAACGAATCATAGTTATGACAATAAAATTATCTTCCAGGGAATATGAATGCATGGTAAAAGAGTCTACATAGTAAATATTCGTCACAACCAATATCACATTCTTATTAATACTCTAAAGTAACATATCCATTATAATATAATTATTAGATGATTAAATGTTCAATGTTAACATGAATTATATAATGGAATGCATAGAACTGAAATTAAATAAAGTAGTAGAAAAATTCTTGTTTATGTAAAATATAATTGTTATCACACCATTAGATACTTCAATCATAACTATAATAACAATATATTCCTAATAACTCTCCCTCAAAATTTTATATGGTAAATAACCTTACCATTTGGGGAACACGTTTGAGTAGTTCCCCATCTCCTAATAGTTAAATTATTTGATCATTATCAACTATTACCTTTCATTTGGATTCATGATTTTGATATATATTTTGTATATAATTGAAAAAAACTCATATTCAATGATATTATGTCCATGAGTGTTTAATTCCAGATTTATTTCTGGGAGGAAATTATAATATTTCATTCCACCTAGGACATGTGGTACATTTAATAATTATTACTACGGATTTTCCCCTCCAAATTTCTTTTGAATACTTATTTCTTGTTGAACTTATTTTTCATGTTAACTCAACCAGAGACTATGTCCTCATATTATATATTTTTTAAATCCTAACATCAATAGAAATCTTGAGTTTATCCAATAAATAAAATGTTGATTCATTCTTTCCATTCTATATACATATTCATCATGATTTTAAGATATCATTGTTTATTTAGACTCATACATGAAAACATTTTCCTCCTCCTTCAGTCTATGATTAATGAATTTTTTTCCATATTAGGTGACCAATAAAAAGGAAGGTAATTTCATAGAATAACTCTTTAAAATGTATCCTTTCCTTGAAATCTATCTCTACATCCTCTTTAGTGTTCAGAATTTTTTTCCACCAATGATTTACATCTCTATATAGATGATATACCTCGATCAGGAATTATTACCATTCACGACGTCCCATTGCAAGAAATGTATTTTCTCTTGAGACTTGAAACATTAAACATCTACTAGTAGATTAGTTTTTCCATTGAATGGAGAAAGTTTTATCCTCATGAATCATTCCTTTATTGTAACACCTTGTTAATGATTGTCTAGTTTCTATATTAGGATGATGTTATTTGTTTTAATCTAGTCAAATTCTTGAATATGGATGTCATAAAATATAACCAAACTCAAGCATAATTGACTAATTATTGAGGAATATCACTATATTGGTTACTAGTGTTAAAATGGTTCCAATTCCTTCACTTAGTCTCTATATCCAAAAGAATGGAAATAAAATGACCAAATAAGTTCAGACATAAATATAAAAACTTTTGAGAAAATTATCCAATACAAAATATTATGATACATGTAATTTTATTATAGGTTTAGTGGATTTGAATATTTTTTCACATAAAAATCATGTTTATATGAGATATACAACATCTCCAACTGAGTTCTTTATAAATATCACCCTTCTAATACACATCATAAATAATGCAATTATTCAAAACCTAGTGAATTGAAACATAAGTAAGGGGGAGCAAAGATACACAACAAGAGTAAACAAGGGAGACATCAATGACCACATAAGTATAAAATGAACAAAAATTAATGAGAACAAGATCTTAAAAATTATAAATAATACCAATAATATCAGTGATTATGATCATGAGTAATATAATATCGTATAGAAGCTAGTATGGAATGAATCATAATGTAATCCAGCAACATATGTTATAATTTAATAAAATTTTCTTAATATAGAAGTCGTATTAATACACATTATTAAAGAAAATTAATTCATCATTCATGGATTAAACCCATGATTATTATAGTAGATATAGCCTTTTACCAAACATGGTTAAATCCCCATTCCATTCCTTATTATCTCATGAGATATCCATCATTACCTAATGAATTAGATGGAATATATAATTTCAAGACAACCATCACATACATAGAATCATATATATATGTGTAACATAAGATCATATATCATTTATCATATATCCTAACATGTTGAATGGAAATGAGTTTCAAAAACATTACATCATTTCAACATAGAATAAACTTTTTAAAATAAATAGGTTTCATAAAAATATCATCTTCACAATCATGAAAGATAAAATAAAATAATGTGAATGGAATCATTTGATTGTATCCCCAATAATGCATTTGTAACCTCAAATGATACCGTCTTTGATGAAATTACCTTTAAAATATCACATGGAATATTTCATGAAGAAAATACCCTTTATATTTTGAAATAACTTATTTAAAATCCAAATAATTTTAAAATAATAAAAAAAAATTTCTGGAAAATATATGGAAACCACTAATTGAATATGGAAAACATTGAGTAGTCATGATAATGAAAAATCATGTTCATTTTTCCATTATTGAAACAAATATTTAAGTCACATTTTTCACAAATCCTTGTTCAAATAATGATTAGAATATTCCTTTAAAATCATTAAAAAAATCAATCATTCATGGATAAAATTGAAATTATATCATTATAGGATAATATTAAAAACATTCATGAATATGTTTTTCCAAAAACATAAAAATGAAAGTAAAATAATATTCGACTGTAGAGATAAATAAATTTAGAAAAAAAACCATTCATTTGTTTTCTTGAGTATATAAAATGAGAAAAAGAATAGGAAACATGTAAAATAAAAAAGTAACCAAATGAGAATACAAATAATGAGTTTCTTTATAGGTAGATCATGGAATTTTATCATCATTATCTTAATCATAAAAAATAAATACATTGAATTATATTGTAATAGAAATAAAATAATGCACTTCCCATCTTCATATAATAACCTCATGAAATAGATAACCTTTTATTAATTTTTAATTACCCATATTTTTTAAGAAATTATAATAACTAGTACTCAATCGTGCGTATGCACGACATGTTGAAATAATGGTTATTATTTGTAAAGAGAATATTTTTATTTATAGTAACCCACTAATAGTAATATTTTATATATTTTAATCCCAAAGTTTTTTTAGCAAAGTCATGGAATAGGAGTTGATAAATTATGGACAAATTTTTTTTTACATTAAACAATAAATGACATATAAAAAGTAACTTCTCAATTTTCAGGGAGGTTTCACATCATTTTTGAATGCATTCAAGTCCTTCTTGATGGCCATAGTGGGTCGACACCTATGCTCCATTTCACTACACATCATCATAGGGTTCAGAAAACCGGTATGGAAAACATGCTCTATAGCAAGAGTAATGCATGTGTTGTAATTTAAAGTGAAAGAAAAATATATTATAGAAGTGTATGTAAAAAAAATATGATCTAGGAAGAGGAATAATTTTAATACATGATGACAAAACCCATTCTTTAGTTGCACCAAAATTTATGAAGTTGCTAATGTAGACGTTCTCCAAATAATGAAGTTACAAAGTTTTCAAGATCAAAGTGTTGTGATAATAAGTGTCAAATCTTCATCATCGTCCAAATAATTCTCTCTGTAGATGAAAAACCATTAGATAGATTAATAAATTGTAATGAATATGTAAATATGAAAATCCAGTCTAACAATGAAAAAAAATAGTAGTAAAAAAATTGACTGTTCTGGACATGAATAGTTTAAAGAACATATGATTGCTACAAATTTGGACCAATTTATTCAGTGGAAAGTATCACAAATTTTTAAAAATTCAAACATTACAAAGGTGGTGTGTTTGTAATGTATAGAAATAGGAAATGGGAATGAAAATAGCTAGAAAAATTGGAGGTTTTGTATAGTATACAGATGTAAAAAAAAGTGGTCTAAAGGTGGAAATAGTAAGTACAAGAGTTCAGAATGAAATATAAAAAATAGAAGAGCATATTACGTAATTTAAATAGAAACATGAATACGAAATTGGATCAATTACCAAATTTTTGGTGACATCAGAAAAGTAGTAGGGAAAGGTAAAAAAATATGTTCTGTACATATATGCTTGTATGCTAAAGACTTTTTGTATGTAATATCTACACATTTCAATATCTTAAACATTTAATATGGAAATGTGTGCATATTGCAGTGTAATATTGATGTATAGAAAATATTGAAGTGAGTGAATAATATTAAATTTTTCAAAGCAGAAGAAAATTCTACCTGAAATAGGTTTTTTGATTATTTCTCATACAGGTTTCCCAACCTGCATATCAAAGTACAATGTCGAACATAAATACATAGCAATGAATAGATAAAGAGATCATTTTATTTAAATAAAGGTACCAGATCAAAATGCTTAATCCTTTTAAACCTTCTGGGAATATATTGTACCAAAAAATACGATGAATGTAAAAAAGTCCCTTGGAAAGGGGAATAATACGGGAACCCAAAATCAAATACTAAAGTAGGGAGTTTGTGTTAGTACCTCTAATATCAAGAATGTAAATATTAAATATTTGAAACCATTGAATAAATAATAGCCATGTATATTAATTTTCTGATCATTGAAATAACTATTAGGAATAGTTGTTAATCTATGAATTTCGTACATCCTAATAGACATACAAAACAGTTGAAAAAAAACTGAAACTTGATCCAAATGAATGACCAAACAGTGCATATTGAAGAACCAAACTGGGCATATAGAGGAACCATACTATGAATATACAACCAAATTGGGCATGTTTAAGACTTGGAAATGTAAAGATATTAAACTGTGCATATAGAACCAAACTGTGCATATAGAACCAAATCCAAACTGTGCATATTGAACTAAAATGTGCATATAGAAGAACCAAAATGTGCATATAGAAGAAACATACTCCAAATTAATGACCAAACTGGCCATTATAGAACCAAACTAAGCATTATTGAACCAAACTGAGCACTATAGTACCAAACTGTGCATATAGAACAAAGATAGGCATGTTTAAGACTTTGAAATGGTCAGATATTAAAATGTGCATATAGAACCAAAATGTGCATATAGAACCAAAACCGAGCTGTGCATATAGAACCAAACTGTGCATATATAAGAACCAAACTGTGCATATAGAAGAGACATGATCCAAATGAACTACCAAACTGGGCATTATAGAATCAAACTGGGCATTATAGAACCAAACTGGTCATTATAGAACCAAAATGTGCATACAGAACCAAACTGGGCATGTTTAAGGCTTTGAAATGTGAAGATATTAAACTATTCATATATAACCAAACTGGGCAAGTTTAAGACTTTGAAATGTGCAGATATTAAACTATGCATATAAAACCAAATTGCGCATATAGAACAAAAACTAAACCGTGCATATAGAAGAACCAAACTGTGTATATAGAATAACGAAACTGTGCATATAGAAGAAACATGCTCCAAATAAATGACAAAACTGGGAATTATGTATGTACAATATGATAAAATTGAAAAAGAATATTGATTTGTTTGAAAATAGGAAATGATCATGGTGCTATGGTCCCCTCAATGACTCATTATATAGTAATCCTATCAAAATACTGAATGAGTAGCAGAAAATATTTCAAATGAACGTTCTGTACAATCTAAAATGTAACACATTGTACAATATTTATTAATTATGAATAGAATAATGAGATTCATTTTGTCACTGAAGATGTATGTTTACCTTCTGTTTCCACTACAAGATTTCAGTCTGTTTTTTCGATTTTCCTGTTTATATATTCCTTTGGCACGGTCTATATGTCAGTAGTATGACATTCTATAGGCACGCAGTCTGGAGACGTCTGGACATTACCTTCCACACCATCCTAAATATCAAAACATCGCGACATATTTCTCTACATAGAGGCTGTTGTTAGAAAAATTTTAACCTATAAAGTACATAACTTGAAATAATTGAAATTCAGAGCAGAGTTTAAACAGTATAGTGATTCTTATCAGCACATTGATGTAATTTTAAATAAATGTATGATTTTAAAATATTTATAAATCTGAATAATTTATGTTAACATCATTAATTCTTATAGAAATGGATATAATTTTGCAGTAAGGAATGATATCATATTTATACATGAGTAGAACACGTGTTCAAGGGTGTAGTATGTAATCCTGTGTCAATGTTTACAGTACCAGGAATATTTCCAATGGATTGATGAACCTATGAGTAAACATGCAAAGGAATATATTAGTAGAATGATATCCATAGACAGAAATACATTTTAATGAAATTGATAAACATTTGCATGCATATAATGAATCACACTACATACTTTATAAGACCAACTACTCTGATCTGCCAGTATATTATTGAAGAATAAAGTAAAGTATTCTGAGTTGTTTTTTTTAGAGATAATGTGATAAAAACTCAGACTTACATGTTTATGTTCTAAGTCATCGGTAAAAAGTTTGATGATGTTTTCATTATCATTCATATAAATAGCTTTGTAACTATTTTGCTCAGATGGATGATTACGATTATTAATATTGTACTATGTCACCTCAATTGCTAATTGAAATTTATTGGATTTGAATTAGTTCAATTCCGGAGGGAAACCAAACTCGTTGTCGTCCTAATAAAAAAAATCCACAGGCACTGTTAATTAAAATATTCAATTTTTTATAATGATAGGATGTAAGGACTTGGATATACCAATATCAATACCACTCTTAGTTGCGCAACTATTTTGTGTATGTATTGCATGACTTGTTTCTCAAATAACACAACTGAAAAAGAGTATGTCTTGTCCATAACCACCAGATGAACTCTAAATATGTTGCAGTTGTTATTATGACTACACTTTCTGTCTCATTTGGACTGTGCAGCTGAACCCAGAGGGTTTCATAATGATAAAAGGAAATATAGGCAGCATTGAATACAATCTCACCTCGGTGTAATGCTAATAGGTGAGGAGTTGCAGGATATGCAACAAATGATTCCATCTATAATCTACACTTTCTTCATGCACGACTGTCATGATTCATAGAACTAGTTGTGGGTGCTTTGGATTTTTTGAACTGTATCCGCAATTAAGAACATTCTATCTTTTAGTATATTCATTACATGTAAAAATATAATTTATTATATGATAGTAGTAAATAGTTAAAAAAATTTCATTATCACAATTGAAAAATAAGTTTATATTGCCCACTTGTTGACATGTTTTGACATATAAAATGGATTTCATGTTATTCCAATATAGTATATCTGCTGTTTGGTTGGGAGTTGTCGGTGATGTAGCATGTAACGGTGATGCTATTATCACACCAAGCCTGGTTAAAGCAGAACAATATACATGGAAGTAAACAGTTACATGTTGTTGGTATTTCATTTATGACATTCAAATAAGTAAAATATTGTACTACACTGGTAAAGGTTGTTAAAATGATACCTTCTTTTGAAGTTTTCAACTACTTGAAGGTTTTGGTTGTAAAGAATCTTTGTGGAATTCACAGTTGTAGTGATAAGAACAGAGGCTAAAAGTAGTTTGAAGTCAGCATTATATAAATCTATGTTAAAGAGACAAATTGAAAGCACATAGTAGAAATATTGAGATTAATAATGGTAGATAGAAACCATACATGTCAATCTCTTCACCTGGACGAGCTGTAATATCAAAATAGTAGTGGGGTCTATGTTATTTTCCATGTAACGCGACATTTCAAATGCAAAATTACCACATAATCTGCAAGTAACCTTCAACCCTCTGCAAGAAAACCAAGTTATAGAATGAGTAAATTTATCATGTTAGAGTAATATAATTCAATTACTCAAAATAAAAAAGGATCCGTCATTTTGTAAAATAATCTGCATCCTGTGGTTGGAAGTGCCCATTGATTTCATTGAATGTGAGTAACGTAGAACTCCAATAAGTCCTAAATCAATGTACAGAGATACAATGTTTTCTTATGAATAACATAAGGCTGAATTAAAAGACATTTTACAGATTAATTTAACATAAGTTGGTAAATGAAAGTTTAAATATGTGGTATTAAGCACATGTACCTATTAGATGTTCTTCTGGGACATTTTCGTGAATGATGTCATCAAATGATGTAAATTGAAAACTAAAAAAGGTACCTCTACTTCACAAGGACGAATATACATTGTGGATGTGAACATGATTCGACAGGGGTGTCTAGTTCCGATGTAACTCCCTTGGTTTGAAGATATTTGGAAGTTTTGTACAATATAGCAGAGTACCTCACCCAAAAGTTGTTTGTACTTAGAGATAAGATGACGATTTGTATTGGTACATTGAATCTTGGTTCCCCGTATAGAGTAAGATAAAATGTTGGCTAACAAGGAAACAATACAATTTACAGGGAATGATGAAAGTATACATATCTATATACATATATATATATATACATTCAGAGTGTAGATGAGAAGGAGTGAAAATATTCTATAATTACATATAGTAAAAAAAATCACCAGAATTTCGCATAGTATGAGATCAACAACAACGACTTCATTGGAGTATTTAGAAGACTAATTGAACCACGTGTTCAAGACATGAACATGTATTCACAGTGTTTCATCATCGTCTGGGCTAGTCTCATTCAGTATATTTATTGAGCATGATATATTTGTGACTCTACATAAACATGCAGTGTTCAAATAAATCATATTAAGCAGGTAAATAATACATGAAAGTAAACATATTTATTTTCCAGAGCATAATATAGTATATACAAATCATTTTAGATGTTACATAAGACACATTATGAAATATTTCCTTGTACACAATATTTTCTGTGTAAGTTTGAGGAATCATTTGTGTTACCATCTACTACAATTTTGAATCTAGTAGCTGATGTGACCCTAGACATTGCAACATATAATTGACCATGAGAGAATACTGGTTTGCGAAGATAAAGACCGACTGAAGACAAAGATTGAACCTGACTTTTATTAATAGTCATCTCATAAGAAACTGTCAAAGGATATTGTCTTCATTGTAGTTTGAATGGCCATCTTCCATCATAGTGAGTAATAGTTAATCTTGGAATGAATGAAGAATATCCCGAATGACATACAGTTATAACTTTGGACCCAATAACATGCTCACCCAAGTGGGTAACTACCATCCGAGTTCCATTACACAAACCAAAAGATTGGACTACATTTCGTAGTAACATAATTGGAACACCGACTTATAGTGAAATTGTTTGTGCAGGTAACCCAAAGACATTTATATCATTCAACATGTCAGATGTGTAAATATTTTCTGGTCTGTCTGTATCATAACATTCATTGAAAACAGAGTCTGAGCTAAAGTAATCTTTGATTTCAAAGCCAGTGAGGGACAACATATATTCATTTACTTCTTATATGACATCACGGGTTAGAGCTAAAATTGCACGGTCTTTCAAATAGTTTTGGTCTCCATGTTTTCTATAGAAACCTGGGTATGTATTTTTCACGATTGTATCCATGGAATTATCGCTCTCGGTTAGAAGAAATGCTGACGGAATTTGAATGAGTGCTTCACCATCGTTAGGCTCTCCAATTCAACCTTCACCAATATCTAATGTCCATTTAGCAAAGTCATGTAACATAGACACGTCATGACTGCTAGTAGTACAATGCAATATGATGTTTTTTGGAAGAGATAACACCCGACAATGTTTCCAAAGATACGATGACTTAACACATTCATAGACAATTTCATTTCTGTTTCCCCCAGGTAGAACAGGAATTATTTTCCTAAAATCTCATCCCAAGACAACTGTCAAACCACCGAACAGAAAATTCTGAGCATTATCATTTTTTATAGTCATAATTTCCCTAAGAGTTCGGTCTAATGCCTCGAAACAGAACTTATGAATCATAGATGCCTCATCCCAAATGATAAGTTTAGTCAATTTCAAATGTTCTGCTACATCACCCCCTATTTTAATATTACAAACAGATTATTCTGTAATGGTGATTGGAATATGGAATTTAGAATGTGTTGTTCGTCCACCAGGAAGTAGTAGTGAAGCTATTCCACTCGATGCAACTGCATGTACAATCATGCCCTGATCTCGTAACAACAATGTTAGTAATCTCTAGATGAAGGTTTTACCTATGCCTCCATAACCATGCAAGAAGAAGAACCCACCCGAATTGATAGATAGGGAACAAGGAATGATAGACATCACCTTTTTCTGTTCACCTGTAAGCAAACCATGTAAACTGTTGTATCCTTGTATAAGTGATTCTTTGTTGTAATTTAATTCTTCTGCAACCAAACGATTTGGAGTGGCATCAAAATTAGAATCTGGATGTGGCATAAGAGGATATAACTAAATTTTCCTTCCATTGCTCTCTAAGATTTGTTATATCACTCTTAAAGCATACATATGTATCAGTTGATTTGTGAGTGTCAAATCTACAATGTCATGCAATATTGTTAAATAACAGTATGAAATAGCATTAATATAGATATTACAATAGTTTATTATAAATTAAAAATAAGCAGTTCAAGTGGAATTGAAAATACATAGAAACAGACCATTAGTATTTATGTGTTTTAGTCTGCATTATTAGGCAACATTGTACCAATACATGGTTCTATTGAGGAGAAAGTTCTTATTAATAATTTCTCCTAGTAGGATCCAGTATGCAGGTATTCAAAATTGATATATGAAACTGTTGTACTGCTTTACTGAGGCCTACAATATAATTTAAACTCATGCATTTTGTATTAACATCTTATTATTAATGTTGGGTGTGCTTTGTACTTCAATATTGTCATTAATGCATTAGCGGAGAATTATATGACAATCTTGTAGTTTGCAATGTAATGTGAGTAATTGTTAAATGAAACTGTGGATTTATTATACAGAATAGTACAGATTAAAATGAATGAATTAATATTGTATTTTTATTTGAACAGAATTGATGTACATTTTGATGTAATGAATTATATTAAATATAAACAGAGTTACTTGAGAGAAATATTTACAATAATTGTAAGTACAATGTAGTCTCAACTGTTATGTGTTGAACTTATGTATAAATATGCAAAATACAGGTATATATATTAATTTCTAAATCCTTAAAGTGTGAAAAAACCAGTTATCTGGAGAAATCTGTTGATTTTTTAAGAAGGATTACAGAACTAAATATACAACGTTTTTTATTATTTGAATATGAACAAAACTGTTGTTTACAGTTATTATTGTAAGTAACATAATAGGAGGGATTCTGTGTACTACAATTCTGTAAGCACACATACAAAGTAAGATTTAGCAGATGTAATGTGAAGTATATAGTTTACTGCACAAATAAAGCATCGGTTTTCTTTATTACGGTGTTATAAATTTAAGCAAGCAGTAATAAAAAGATGTTAGCAATACATTAATTGAGACTAGTAAATAAGGAAGAAGAAAAAATGTGCACCTGGATTTTGTTGGGCCGTTCTCTGTATATATAATATGTCTTCTGATAGTATGTCCTTTGTTTCATCACATACAATATCTGGGTGGGATATGTTATTGCAAATTAACATGCTTATAAACAATCTGCGTACATGTTGTCCCATTCCCCAGGTGGAGAGTTCTTTTATGGCTTCAACAAACTCTCTGTCATCTGTCAGTAATCCCAAAACAGAATAGGCCACTCTAAATGTACCATGAGTAATGCTGCCTACAGTCCTGATATAGCCATACGAAGTTGCTCCTCTATTTTTTGTTAAAAGTAGCCTCAAGTAGTAGAGTTCGCCAGTGGTCTGAGGCACATAGCATTGTCTTCCAATATTGATTCCTTGTTTCCTGGGATGCCAATTTCTTTCTTGAGAGTGGTACAAAATTTTTTTAGGGTATTCTGCAAAATTTAAACATCTTCCTTCTGGATATATAATATTTGCTTCAAACCAAGCAGTCAGCATAGACTGAGAATAGTTTGTATTATTAATTACATCTTCAATGTTATCATTGTCTGAAAACGTGACATAATTCTGTTCAGGAAAATGGAAATTCGACCTATCAACTGGTGGATATCTGTTATGGATGTCATATGAAAATATCCTCCATGATACCTCACAAGGAGATTTGTATCGACAGTCATAATACGTTTTTATCTCATCATCAGTATTATTTGACAGTTGATCATTGTTACCTTCATAGAGTGTTGCAGTTACACGATCATTTCCCTTGATAATGTACTTAAACAAATATTTGATTGAAGACGACTGATTACAAACTTCAATGTTGAGATAAGAATGATACTTTAACAGCAATACCAAATTGTATGGAACTACACATCGAATATCCAAAGGAATGTTATGTTTAAAAATAGTATTTTTGTTATCCCTTCTCTGATAAATTACATAACCATCATCATATAATATATTATTTTCAGCAAACTTTTTTGGGAAATTTTTTGCACATTTAGCATTCTTCAAACATGGTGAAGACTTGTCCGCAGCACTGCAAGGGCCGTGGAGCATAAAATATTTGACAGCTTCATGTAGCCTCGGGTATGAAACTTTATCTGTGATTTCAGCATAGACATACTTGTTTACAGCTGTAAGAGTTTTCACTTTGTTTTGACGGTAGAGAAATAATAAGATGTGCACATGAGGAAAGCCGTGTTTCTGAAACTCTACAGTTCGAACAACTAAATGGGAAGAAAAGTGTCATTGTTAGTAATTGATGATATAATTGCAACCAGTATGGATAAATATATTTGAAGTATGGACATATATGGTTACCTTCCCTTGATTTTCCAAAGAAACTACCTTCTCTTAAATCTTTCATTAGATGTTCATGTTTAATATTGAAAACTCAAGACACTATTTGAGGGGAGTACACTGGGCGATGATTCTTATGTCTAAGATACCGAGTGATCTCAAGCCACATTGGGTTACATGTAAAGGTTAGAAAAAAAATTTGGATAAGCTATCCAATTACAAATATATATTGCATCTCGGTAATTCTGGATCATATACCTTGGTCCACTAGTAAAGGTTGAAGGTAAAATGATGTGTTTGCCGCATAAAGAACCATCTCGGTCGCCTCTTAGAAATGCATCTGGCAATACATTGTATAGATCAACCCTCATTTTGTTTTGATTGAATCGAATGAATGAAAGTCTCTAAGACTCTATCATCATATAAGAATCGAAAACATACTGTTGCAAAAGTCTTCTTGAATGAAGTAGCATTGAGGCATGATTTTTAAGTAATTGCAAGTGGAATGAGAAGTAATCTCTTTGGGTAACCTTGATTAATTTGGAACTTGTTGTGAAAGGATTTGGCTGATGAAGAATGTTGTCAAAATATCCATTACTGCCATCTGTGAAAATTAGGGGATACTGCAATGGAAGATAGAGTTGGTGCTGCTCATCAATTCTTTGAATATTTCCAGTTTTGGTATGAATGATTATATCACTCTCTTGGTTGAGATATTCGACATCATCGACAATAAGCATTGCAATCTCAGAATTATTTGGCAAGTTATATGTACTGGGATTTTTTCCTCTTCTTTTCAGTAGTCATAGTTTCAAATTGGTCGCCTATTCACTCTAAAGAACATCCCTTTTAGTTCTGAATTGTCTTACTAAAGCATTGTTATCATGTAGAATTTGTTACAGGTTCTCAACTATCATGTAGTCTATATGAGTTTGGAAATTCTGGTTTTATGAGTTGTAGGTATCAGTAATGTTAATACAGAAATAGACGAATTTGAAAAATTAGTCCATAAAAGATAGGTTTATACATACCAAAATTCATGCTCCCTATTTTGACATTCATGTGCAGTGTCATACTTGTATAGTTGTGCGAATCTTAGAGGTTGACCATTTGGTGGACATAAACTTCCTATACGATGGTAGTTCTATCCATTCAATCTGAATATAAATAGAGATCCACCCTTATTGATAGACCTATCAATATTCCCACCCATTGAAGTGAAAGAAGACATGGAGTTATAAATATGCATGTTTTCTTGGAAAATTTTGGCTGTTGTGGAAGTTGAACTAAAGAGCAACATTTTAAGGTAATGCGGAAATGGTGGTATCAAGTTCAAATAAATCTTTCCCATAGCCCAACATGCTGCAAAACGTTGGTTTTGTTGATTTCTACATTTTCTATTTCTTTCATCGAAACACATTAAAGAATGACAATATTGACAAACGTAAGTAGGGTCTCCAATATCTGAATATCCTGAGTGAAGAAAAGATGTATCAGACAATATTTACTAAGTAGTGGTAATATGGTATTTTTCTACCATGTTCTGGTAGCAGTAATAATGAATCAATAAGTTCACTAACATGTGTTATCCGAAAACTGTTGTTGTACTGATTTTCCTGCAGTAACAGTTTGATTATTACGAATATAATAGTATATAATTCATAAATGATTATTGTTAGTATGTAATAATATTTCTCGACATACCTATATAGTTTTTTGTATGCTGGACATCACCGTTGATGCAGTCATTTGATTCTAAATTGTTAGGATGTGACGCTTCTTGATGGAAGAGTTTCTGCCTACAGACTGATAGAATGTGTATAAAATATTATTATAACTCAAATCGGTGTCCATTGAAGTGTGTGTGAGTGTGATGCAGTATAGTTGTGTTGAAGAGGTCATTGAACCTGGACATGATATAGTAGTGTACTTTCCATTATAAGATGGAATTACTCTATAACAAATGTTAGCGTAGACTACAATCAATGAAAATCCCTTAACGTTCAGAGTAAAATCTAATTGTAGGACTTGTAATTACACTGTTGAGGAGGCTGGTGATGAATCCGTCATATTGGTAGCATCAGTCATGATTGCTACCAGAATTTTAAAGGGAAATTTTAGTCAGATAGTTCCTCGGTTGTGGGGCGTACATCGATGTGTTCAAAGACATGTGTCATCATACTTATAGTAAGGAATAGGAGATTGTAAGAATGCATCCATAATTTTCTTTTGCTTGTTTTCTTCTGCGATAAATGATGTCCTACCTGCAAATTGTTGTTTCACTTTAGACAATGTAGTTAATGAGGAATACATTATGTCTGTATGTATAGTATTTAGAAAATTAGGGATTTAGAGACTAAAATGTAAATAGATCAGAGGATTGATAGATAGTGGTCTTAATGGCGTGCATGTGAGTCCATCTCGACCGCCATTTGTAGATGTCATTGAGGGACTTCCAGTTGATGCTGTCATTTTCAGTGTCATAGCAGTAGTTTATAAAAACAATGGAAATATAATGTAACAAAAAAAGTATCTAATGAAGCTAATAGTGAACTTACAATTGTGTCGTTTCTTCCCTTGCAGTCTTCTCTGAAACCTTTCATATCTAGAGGTTGATGGGGAATGCATGTTTTCTTCAGTAATGATCACTGCCGAAAGTGTAAAGGAAATTGTTATACAATGTGTTTCTCGGTTGTGTGGCATATAATGTGGTAAGTGCAGATAATTGTCATCATTCTTATAGTAAGGAGTATGTGACTATTTGAAGGAATCCGATGTTTGCTTTCGCTTGGATGCTTTTGCGTTAAATGTTCTCCTTGCTTCAAATTGTTGTTGAACTAGAGATGTTGTAGTGAAACAGGAATAACATAAGTTAGTAATTAAAGCATTTAAAAAGTAGGGATTTAGCAGTGCAATGTAAATAGAATAGACCATTGATAGAAAATTGTGTCAGTGGCATGCGTGTGACTTCATCTGCACCACCATTTGTAGAATGCGGTTCACTTTTTAGAGCAGGAGAGAGATTTGTAGATGTCATTGAGGGATTTCCAGTAGATGTTGACACTTTAATTGTGACAAAAGTGTCTTATACAAACAGTGGATAAAATTTATAACATGAATAAGTATAAAATATAGGGAATAGTGAACTCACAATTTAATCGTTCAGTCGGTATCACTCTTCTTTCTAAAATTTCATCTATGGAGGTTGTCGGGGTTTGAATTTTTTTGGTTGTATATCTTTATATAAAAATGTCAAGGCGTGCATTATATTATTTGTATGCAAACTGACCAGTGAATAAAGCGTAGTATAATTTGTAAATGCAGACACTGAAATGGATAAAGATGTATGTGCATACATTTATGTAGTTGTGAATAAGTCCCAATGTAATCTTCATGTAAAATATAGTGAATGATGTAGGTAACAGAGATTGGTAGTAAATTATTATATAATAATTGATAGACATATAGAACATGTACGCTTTGTTGTAGTGTTTTCTGTTTCGGAGACTGTAGTAATTGGATGTAGTTTTGTTACCAATTTGTTTGAATTTCATTAATATCGTATGAGCTAAAGCAGTTGAAGTATTTTATTTTCTGTATGGTAAATATATATCCAATATTTTCAGTTTTTGAAAATAATGTTCTCAGAAAAGTTCACTTATTGGTTAGAAAATAAACTATAACATCACTGAAGGAAGAGTTAATTATTCCAATAGAATCCAATGTATACTCAGAATAGCAATTCCTAAAATATAGTCAAAGTTGCAGGTAACAGATATTGGAAGTAAAGTATTCTATAATAATTGATAGGCATATAGCACATGTATGCTTTGTTGCGGTGTTTTCTGTTTTGGAGACTGTGGTAAATGGAAGTAATTATGTTACCAATTTTTTTGAATTTCATCTATATTGTATGATCTAAAGCAGTTGATGTATTTTATTTTCTATATGGTAAACAAATATCCTATAGTTACAGTTTTTGAAAACAATGTTCTCAGAAATGTTCATTTATAGGTTAGAAAATAAACTATAACATCACTGCAGGAAGAGGTAATTGTTCCAATAGAATCAAATTTATACTCACAGTAGAAATTCCTAAAATATAGTGTAAGATGTAGGTAACAGATATTGGAAGTAAAGTATTCTATAATAATTTATAGGTATATAACACATGTATGCTTTCTTTCGGTGTTTTCTATTTCGGAGCATGTGGTAAATGGATGTAGTTATGTTACCAATTTGTTTGCATTTAATTAATATTGTATGAGCTAAATCAGTTGAAGTATTTTATTTTTTTATGGTAAACATATATCCTATTGTTGTAGTTTTTGAAAACAATGTTCTCAGAGAAGTTCAATTATAGCTATAACATCACTGCCGGAAGAGGTAATTGTTCTAATAGAATCCAATGTACACTCATAGTATCAATTTCTATGTATACTCACAATAGAAATTCTTGAGAATCAGCAGATGATTCATTATTTCAGAGAAGCAGCGGATGTATAATTTTTAGTAGCAATTCCTCGAACATTTCCTAGGTAAAGTAAAAAAGATAGTTTATTGGATGTTGTAGTTTGAATAGTTAGGGTGATAGGGAAAGAGTTGTAACCATTACGTAGTTAGAAGTAGTGGAATTGGGTTATCGGTTTTGGTAGTAGCAGGTGTAGCAGATGCTTCTGGTAGATGGAAAAACCCCTTCTCTCCATAGCAGTGGTAGAAGTCGGAATCCCCTATTTGACATCGTAGGAAAATCGGTTTAGTTGATGAGCGGAAGTATGAGTTCAGTATCGGTTGAAAAATATGTAGATAGATATGTTTTCCGGAGGAATACGATGGAGAGGGAATCCCTGTTCACGCTGTAGGTAGTCAATGGAGAATACTGAAACCCTAATTCAGCGGGAGGGAGTCGATGTAGATTTATGTGTAGCCGGGAGGAGGACGATGAGGATGGTGGATATCAAAGGATATGATTAATATCGAAGGAATAAGGCAGTGAAGGCATCGCATGTATCGTTGTCGTCACATACGAGCTGTGGGAGAAAGAAGCTCGATGAGCTGAACCCTAAGCGCGAATGTGTAACGCGGTGAAGCCGTGGGTGACGGTCGAGAAATGAAGGGCACCGCGGGTGTTTGTGAGGAAGGTAGTGGATATTAGTGTAATTGGTAGTGTAAAAATGGTGATGTGGATGTTCGTGGTGGTGACACATAGGCCTGGGTACACCCAAGATTAGTAAATATAGTAGATATACATCATTTTTAGTATATAAACCACAAAATGGAATTGAGTGGTTAATACATAAGTAGATACAATGGACTTGAAAACCATAATTATGATGCACATATGGTGAAATATTAAAATAACTAAAGTATAATCTGATTACACCTTACTGTTAATGATTCATTTAGGGAATAATAAGTATCCTTTGATGCTGTCCTATATTATTAGGAATATCAGAATGTTTTTCAACCAGGGAACCCTTGTCAGTCAGATGTATAGTGAAGAGAATTTTTCAAGTGATGTTTTTGAATCTAAAGGGATGCCAATCCACAATATTTAAATTTATGATGGGGTAGGGCCCTTACTAGAATTTTTTTTATTTTTCTAGGGAGATTTACTAATAATTCATTACATTCATCCACCATGAGAGATGGGGTGTTTTTTTACACTTTCAAATAAAAATATGTTAATTTTCAGGTAGTTAATCATAATTAATATATATATATATATAGGAACTACACTATCCAAAGAGATTTTAGACCACACTTATGAATGAAAAATGTTTTTTTCATTTAACATATTGAATGAATGAATTAAATATAATAGATAACATTTCAAGGGAAATTTATAAATCATATATATCCAATATATTTATTTATTTTGTACTTATTACCTTCCATGTTTAATAAAAATTAAAATCTAATGACTTATCATCTTGGAGTTGGTATTCCCCATGCACGGACTAGTGATGTTATCATTTTCAAACGGATTCATAAATGTTAGATTATGTTTCTTCTATCAGCAGAATATTTAACTATATTTAAGGCAATGAATTCATTTTTAGACCAAATTCCATGGATTTAGTAAAGGAATGAAATAAAAAAATCGAAAGAGGCTGGTTATTATGAATAACACTTCTTTGATTGGCCACCAATAAATTCTTCATTAACAAACTTTGAAATGGTCTTTCAAGAAGAAAATAACCTATAATTCATTTCTATGGATGTTGAGAATATAATTTCACATGTTTTATTGATGATATTACATTCATACATTGTGAATATTGAAGCATAGGATGTTCCCTTTTATAAGATAGGGGAGGGGAACTCTTGGTATCACATAAATTATTAAATTAATATAAGTTGATATTAATGGAAAATGGTATAAAAACATATATTTATAATATAATATGGGCCTGATTCTAAAACCTCCATTATAAATAAAATAAACATATATTTCTTTAACCATTATATATTAATCAAAACAATATGTTAACCCTTCTGGAATATTTATTCCCCAAAGAAAAAAATTTATTATATTTCTTGAAAGGTATGATAAGAAAGAACAATAAGAGGAATGAGGTTTATGTAAGTGATGTATAAGGGAATCTTGTCAAGAACAATTTCTTGATGTACATTGAAATTACATTTCTTTGGCGGAATTCTTAATACATGACACAAACAGACACCGAAAGACTATATTTATTTAGTGCCTTTGGAAACTTGGACATAATCTTCTAATCATTGTTAAAGATCTTCAACATCTCTTATAAAGATCTTCCCCTTTTGTATGCCTACCTTAAACCATTCTTTATATCTTTGGGAATACAAAACACAAAAAGGGTGAGATCTAATTCTCAATAAGGGTAACAATGGAGAACATAAAACAAACCTCAAACAATTGAATGTAAAAACATTAAAATAAAGTTTAAACATCAAAATATCGAGTCATGAAATAAATCTTGGATGTTTGTAAGGCTTAGATAGTAATGTAACATTACCCATTAAATAGTATTGGCATAAAACATGGGATTGTGGAGAATAAATAAACACATATTATGATTTCCATAGTAACCAATGAATTGCATCCAAGACAATCATTGTGAAAAATTACCATTACTAAAATGAGTTTTCTTGTTGTTCCAGCCTTGTATTAATGAACTAGATTCACTTGCTATTCCAGGAATATATTACTAAACCCTATTTACTTGTCATTATAGTTAGGTATTACTGAACCATATTTACTTGCCATTCAATCCCTGTATTACTGTTCCAGATTTACTTACTGTTACATTTTTGTCTGTCTAATGAGATATAAGTCTTTACCCAATGCACTGGAGGGAGATAGAGGCCCCACCCATATCATAATTAAATCAATCTTACATGTCCCAAAAAACATAAATCATTCCTCGTAGCATAAATCAGGAAATTAAATGAGATTTATAATCATCATGTAATCATAACATAATCCATATAAGATAAATGGAATTCAAAAAAATAATTCCTTCACAAACACAATGAAATTAAATTAGTAATATGGACAGAAACATAACCTTATGTCATCATAGATGAAAAATAATTTTGATAAAACACTTGAATTTAATTCCTAAGGAAAATATCCTTTCTTCCTCAAAAATGTTTTGTATTCTCAAAATGACACACAATTTTAAATGAATCAAATTCTGTGGATATTAATCTCGAAACCATATAGAGAAAGATTCATATAAAGAAGGTTTTGTGAAACCATTAAAATTCATTCATTCCAGAAAAAATATTATCCATGTACTTTTTCTAGAATAATCAAAAAGTACATTGTATGGTAACGAAAAAATATTCCTTATATACCATGTAGTAAAAGGAAAAATGGGTAAAAATGAATTTAAACAAATATAGAATAATATTAATCATTTTTTTAAAAAAATATAGAAAAAATGAATATTGATGATAAATATAACCCTAGTAAATAATTAGGTATCACTAATCATGGCTAAAAAATGAGATTGAAAAATTATCCCTTAACATAGATTAATTTCATCCATATGTGTCTAAGACTCCTATATAGTGGGTTTAAACATATTATTAACATGTAACAGATCCATAATATTATTTAAGATATTATATATGATTTACTTATGAATTTATTTTACCCATTCATTTTACAATTCCATGTTAAATAAACCTTTTGGGTAATAATCCATTATTTACTGTATGTGTTTGGACTAATTATTCTTGATAATATAAATTATATCTGGATTTAATTACATCCAGAATTTAAAAAATGATTTATATATTATATATATTCAGTATATAAATATATATTGAAGATAGATAAAAGAAATGGAAGACAATATTCAAGGAGACGATAGGTCGTACGTATGTATGAATACTATTTTTGTTTCCTTTTTAAATTGAATGGAAGTAAGTAAATGAAATGTTTATATATATATATATATAAATTAGTATTATTATGTCATATATTTTATTATTATTTATTATATATAATTTCTAATCCTTATTGAATTGTTAATGTGGAGAAGGAAACTCATCGCGTCGTGGAGACTACAAGCCGTACGTACGCATGAGCAGTGATATAATTCCCATAATTTTCGAATGGTATTAAAGTGTATGATGTATTATATCTCACAATTAGTATCTTTTAATAATAATCATAAATAGTTATTATTTCCCCCATTATACCCATCCATGTAAGGCGGTGGTGAAAAACAAATTACACCATGGCGTGGAGACGATAGGTCGTACGTACACATGCACAACGATTTCATTTTTCATAAGATAGATAGAAGTTGAGATAAGGTTGTTTTGTATTTATAAAAACATACTATTATATGATTGATACATATGTTATTACTTTATAATGAAACAACTAAAAAAGATTAAGTATAATAATAAATAACTTCAAACAAATCGGTAGAAGAGATTTCCTCTTCCTCGATGCGCATCCTTTAAAATTCTTCTTAGGGCACTAGAGTTAGTATTTCGGGAAGATCAAAACATCTATAATGTTACTAGTGAAGTTTTGAAGAGAAATATTTAGGGTTTTTCTGAGCATGAAGGTTCAAAATGGAGTGAAGAGGAGAGGGAGGAGGTGTCCTTTTATAAGAAATGAGTGGGGTACTTTAGGAAAGTCTTAAAATATTAATTTTTTATAAATAAAATTTTGATATAAAATGGTACAAAAATTATATAATTATAATATAAGATTTTATTGGTTCTTATATATAACATAAATTAATTTTTATACAGGTTTAGAAATTTTTTTCTCTTATCATTTTAGTTTAACCCTTATTTTAACCATTTTAATCTTACCGTGTATCTTGTTATTTACACATTTTGGGTTATTGTAATTACCATATCAAGTCAAACGACCCTAAAAAATTTATTTATGAAATGTATGGACTTATATTAACAATTATTTGAATCATAGATTTTTAAAAACTTTAATATCATTTAATAAAATATTTTATGTTTTAAGTTATGAATTATGTCAATTTTGCACACTATTCATACTTTACTTTTTTAAAAATTCATAACAACCTAATTACTTCGATCCAAATGCATTGAATGATCTTTAATTTGTCAATTTAGTCCAAAAAAATCTTGTATAGAATAAAAATGGTCCAATTAAACTGATTTTAATATTTATAAATTCATTTATTTGAATCTTTGATTAATGAGGTAATCACTACATCATAAATGTGTCATAAATATATATATTTATATAATGTCTAAAAATTATAAATAAAATACCACGATTTAGTAAGCCTTTTTAGATTTATAATGTCTATATATAGACATAGTTATAGGTTATATTACCCTATATTAAAATCAGTTTAGTAAATGATATATGTTTAGGTTATAATTATCTTTACTTTAAATTAATTTTTATAAACTGTCATTTCCACATCCAAGTGAATCCATGGGGTCCCAAAATCGACCAAAGAATGAACATTGTCAAAGATATACAATTAAATGGGTTTATAATATGTTTTAGGGTAGTTTAATATTATTATAATATTATATTTTACCCTAATTTAACCGATTTGCCATTTAACCATGGAAAATAAAATATTTACTAAGGTTACTATTCATAAAATCCAAAAAAGACACCTATTAACACAATTAAAAAATTATTATTCCAAATATGGAAACCATTTTTCAAAATTCAAAACACAGAAGTTACATTAATTAATTTAAAATTAATTTCCTTTGCCAAAACTAAAAAGCGGGAATTTAAGAAGTAATAACTGTCAAAAGATTAACTTGTGTTTAAGTCAAATTTAAAAGTGAAATTAATTAAAATGCTAAATAGTGGATTAAAATATAAAAAAAATCTAATATTACTTTAAAACCAATTAAAATTACAATCTAACTAAATAAATAAATTATATTAAAAGGCAGTTTTGAATTAAAATACAATATTTTTCACTATTCAAAAAAATATAAATTTTATCAGAAAAGTGCCATAATTTCATCCAATGTAAATTTTGATGTTTATATTATAAATAATAAATTTATTTTGTCATATTTAACATATAAAAGTGACATAAACTAGATTTAAAATGGGTGCACTATCAAATGGTAGTAAAATTATATTTTTTTATGAAAAAAACACCTTTTATCTGAAAAAATGATTTTGTTCTTTTATCATGTTCTAGAAAATTTTTAAGATAAATGATAATGTTATATAAAATTAAATATATGGTTAATACTATTATGAAAGGCTAGATTATATTCCATTAAATAATAATATTTTAACAATACATCATTGTTCAGTGAAACTCGGTATTACGTAAAACGCAAGCTGTAGTGGATGGTCTCTCTTACGTGTAATAAAATCCAATTCAGTGTTGCATGAATTAAAATCTTCCTACGGTGTTTTGTATCACATAACCCAAACACAGTTTATTTAAACATTAAACAAAATCTATACTTAGTGTTATGTGAAATGAAATCTATCAAAAGAATTTGAAATTATGTGAAAGACAAGCCAAGAATAGTGATATCTATACTGCAACCTAATAGGGTGTTGTGTATAGTGCAAGATAATCATGGTGTAGCATACAACACAAGACATCAAAAAAATTAAAATTAATCTATCTTATTATATCTTAGGGTGTTATGTTCTAACCCCCTTATAATTAATTTCTCCCTAGAAATTCGTTGCGGTTATAAATGGTTTTCTACTAGAATGTTCCATTCATGGAAACCCACACCATAAAAAGGTATACTAAAGCATCGTTTTAAAAAGATAAGTTAGAAATATAATGGTTACCATAAGTAACTCATCACTGGGTTTCTAGATTGGATAACATAGGTTGTAAGTGGAAGCATATATATAGAAGAAATATCTAACTATCAAGTTTTGATGGATAGTGATGGAGAATAAGGTTTGGAGAAGGTCAACTACCAAAAATACATAAATCTGTGATGATTTATGGAACACATGATTCATAATATAATAAGGCACTTGGCTAACATTTTAGGTTTTTAAGATCCTTTTCCAAAATGTGATTAATTTTTCATGAGAATAAATACTTACTTGATTTTGGTATAATCTCACCACTATTCATACCTTGAGCAATTTCAACTTCATCTCTTATCTAATGAAATGAATTAAATTTTTCATTAGTGAAGTGTTATAAGATCATGCGATTGAATGATAGGTCCTTCCATCAATCTCAAAAATAGGATTGAACAGGTTATCAAATAGGCATAAGTCCCCTTATAGTGAGATAGTACATTAATATAAGAAACATTAATCATAATTTTACTTATACTATCCATAAATGGATAACATTACAATCCATCCAAAAACATAAAATATAAATCTTTAGAAAGAGGTGAAGTAAATGGGTATAAAAATTATCTCAGATATCTCATTAGGAAGTTCTTGGTTGTCACATTCTAAGCATGTGAATAAATTAATCATGTATTCTCTCGAGTCATTGTAGCAACCTGAATTATCAGATACCCTTATGGATAACATGCAAGTTTCCTTATTCAAAAACCTATTGGATATATTCCTTAAGTCTAAAAAATCTGTATACTTCATCCATGATAGCATAGACCACTTGTCTATAAGACCATAATTAGATTTCAAAAAACTAGAATCATCTAATTTACATATTCAATTACAATGTTTCATTATCCAAAGAATATTATCTTAGCATAAGGGAAAAATTAAGGGTTATCTTTCCCTTAATCATGTGTTCTCCAAGTATATCAACTTACCCTAAAATCACGTTTTTCCATCTCCAAAGAACTAGTTATCATATTCATTCCAAATCTTATACCAAAAACACTTATATATTTCATGATTCATATTACATAATGTATTTATTCCGAAACATATAAACATCCATCATCAATCCTTATTCTTGAACCATTACTCAAGATCCATCATCATCATATTTCCTAAAATAGGAATCATTTCATTTTATTTCTCAACTTCAATTTTTATAGGTTTAATGTAAAACATACTGTAAGAACATCACATACCTTTTAAAAATCATTAGAAATTTATTTATCCTCATTTGTATGATCAATACTCATACCATCTTCATGATTCTCTTCACAATATTTAAACAAGGAAATCGATCTTCATACTTCCCATAATTTCCACATCTTAAACATTCACTGGTTAACTATATTCTATGTAGTTCTAGCTATAGAATAAGATCAACATGAAATTTCTGAGATATGCATATCATAAAAAAGAAACCCATAAGTAAGGAAATTTAATTAAAATATTTCAATGTATGATATTTTCTGTTTAACCCTATTTTACTCATAATTATAACAATAAATAGGTTTGTAACCTATACTTTACTTATCCTTAAGACATCCCTATATATATACTTTGATATATATCTAGGGATATCATTAAAATTTTCATATCCTAGTTTCAAAAGGATGACTAAACCTTCACTTTGATACCAACAGTAGAGACCCATTTTTTGACATACATGGACATTACATTTGTTTTGCGGAATATATAATACATGACACAAACAGAAGCCCAAAGACTGTATTAGTTTTGTTACTTTGGAAACTTATGACATAATCTTCTAATTATGGTGAAATATCATAAACATCTCCCACGAAGATGTTCACATTTTGTTTTTGACCTAAAATCATTCATTATATCATGGGGAAAAGAAAACATAAAAGGGAGAGCTCTAATGATCAGTAAGGGTAAACATAGAGAACATAAAACAAACCAAAAAAATGAATGTAAAAACATAAACATGATGTTTGAAATTCCAAATATTTATTCATGAAATAAATCTTGGATGATTTTAAGGAATAGATTATAAAGGAACATTAACCATGAAATTTCATTGGTATAGAACATGGGGTTGTGGAATATATCTAAGCACATAATATGATTTCCATAGTAGTAAAGGAATTGCTTCCAAGACCATTATAGTGGACAAAGTCAGTTAATGAACTGGGTTTACTTATCGTTCTAGCCATGTATTACTAAACTAGATTCACATTCCATTCTAGACTTGTATTACTGAACTAGATTTACATATCAATCCAGCCATGTATTATTGAACGCAATTTACTTAACGTTCTAACCTTGTATTACGAAACCATATTTACTTGTAGTTCCAGTATTGTCTATCTCATGAGATATAAATCCTTACCCAATGCATTGGAGGGATATATAGGTCCCACCCATATCATAATGAAATCATTCTTACATGTTCAACAAAACATAAATCATTCATTATAGCATAACCTATGAAATAAAATGGGATTCTTAAACATCATTTCATCATAACATAATCCATATAAAATAACTGGACATTATAAAAATAATTCCATCATAAAAAAATCAAATCAATGTAATAATAGGGATACAATCATTACCTTATGACATCTTAGATGGAAAATAATTTTTATAAAACATTTTAACTTAATTCCTATGTAAAATATCCTTGCCTTTTCAAAAACGTTTTCAATTCTCAAAATTCTATGCAATTTTAAAATAAAATAATTTGGTTGAAAATATACTTGAAACCATGTAGATGAAGATTCATGTAAATAAGGTGTCATGAAACTGTAAAAATTCATTCATTCCTTAAGAAAAACATTCTCCTCATACTTTTTTTCGGAATAGACAGAAAGAACCTCATATGGTAAATAAAAGAAATATTCCGTCCATACCACGCAGTAAAAGTAATAAATGGGTAAATATATCATCAGAAATACATTGAATAATAATAAAAATATTATGAAAACAAATTTTGAAAAAGTTTATATTGATAATAAATATAACCTTAGTAAATAATTACATACAATCAATCTTAGATAAAAAATGAGATTGCAAAATTATCTCGTATCTTTAGGTTTAATTTCATCTGTACGATTCCAAAACTCATGTATTGTGGGTTTAACATATTATTATGTTGTAAAAGAACCATAATAATATTTATTATATAATTTATTTTTTACTTATGACTTTATATTAACCGTTCATTTTTCAATTCAATGTTAATTTAGCATTTTGAGTAATAATCGTTTTTTTATCGTACGTGTTTGGACTTGTTATTGTGGATATTATAAATTATATCATTATTTTATTACTTCTAGAATGTAAAAAATGTTTTATATATTTTATATATTCATTATATAAATACATATAATAGATAGATAAATGAAATGGAATGCACCATTCATCGAGACAGTAAGCTGCACATACACATTGACCCTGTTTTCATTTCCTTGTTAAAATGAATTAATGTAAGTAAATGATATATATATATATTTATATATTTATAATTAAATAAAGTAGTAGTATTATGTCAAAATTTTCTTGATTATTTATTATATATACTTTATAATCATTCTTGATTGGTTAATGTGGAGATGTAATCTCATCAAGTTATGGAGACGGGAAGTTGTACGTAAGCACAAGCGAAAATATCATTCCAATAATTGATGAATGGTATTTAAGTGGAAAATTTATAACATCTCATAATTTGTATAATGTTTTAATAATCAGATATTGTTATTATTTATACTATTATACCCATTTATGTAAGGCAGTGGTGAAATATAGATTACACAACGGTGTAGAGACGGTAAGTTGTACCTACGCACGCATGGGGATTTAATTTTTCATAGGATGGATAGAAGGTGAAATAGGATTGTTTCATATTTATAAATAAATATTTTTAAATGAGTGATAATAATGTTATTACTTTATAATTAAAAAAATAAGAGGATGTATAAGTTGAAAAAAATTTGAATGAATTTGTAGAAGATATTACCTCCTCCTCGACGTGCCTCCATTAAATTTCTTATAAGGGAACAAGATATGGTCTTTTGAGATGAAGAAAACCTATATAATATTACTAGGGAAGTTTAAAAGATAAATTTTTAGCAGTTGAATGATATTCATGTCTCAAAATGGTGTGTAGAGGAGGGGGATGTGGTTCCCTTTTATAAGAGAGGAGAGGGGCACTTTAGGAATGTCCTAAAATATTAATTTATAATAAATTCATTTTCAATTTAAAATCATCCAATACATAATTAATTATAATATAATATGACTTTGGTTCTAATATCAATCATACAATAATATTTATACATGTTTATAATATTTTTATAAGCTTTTCTTTTTGGTTAAACACTTATTTTACCTCTCTTAATCTTACCATGATATCATGTTATTTACCCACTGTGTGTTAATGTAATTAACATAAAATGTTAAAAACCACAAATAATTTATTGATGGCATTTATGGATTTATATTAACTAATTTTATTAATGTTAGATTTATAGGAATTAAATATCATTTAATAAACTATATTATGTTTTATGTTATGAATTATGTCAATTTTGGACACTATTCATACATGAATTTTTTAAAAATTCATAACAACATGATTCCTTCAAAATAAAAAAATTTACTCATCAATAATATGTAAATTTCATTCATAAAATTCTTATATGATATCAAAATGTTCAAATTAAATTTATTTTAATATTTATAAATTCATTTATTTGAATCTTTCATTAATGAGGTAATCACTGCATTATAAATGTGTCATAAATAAATATATTTATATAATTTCTAAAAATTCTAAATAAAAAACCATGATTTAGGAAATATTTTTATATTTATAATGATTATTTATATACATCGATATATGTTATATAACCCTATATTAAAATAAATTTAGTAAAAGATATATGATTAGTATATAATTATCCATACATTAAATTAATTATTATAAATTGTCACTTTCACATCTATGTAAATCCATGGGCTCTGAAAATCAAACAAAGTTTTCCCATAGTCGTAAATATCTCAAAAAATAGGATTAGGACATGTGTTAGGGTAGTTTAATATTATTATAGTATTATTTTACACTTATTTACCCGATTTACCCTCTAACCAGGGTAAATAAAATATTTATTGAAGTTACTATTCATAATTTTGCAAAAATAAAAGGTAAATATTTTAAAAAATTTAATATTCAGATTAAAAATATGGAATCCATTTTTTTAAATTCAAATCACAGAAGTTTCAGTAATTAATTTATAATTAATTCTTATAGTCAAAACTAAACTATGGGGTTTTATGAAATAATAACTATCAAAAGAATGAAATGTTTTCAAGTCCAATTTAAAATTGAAATTACATAAAATTACCAAAATTAGATTAAATTATAAAAATATAATCTAATTATGCTTTGAAACCAATTAAACGTACAATATAACTATATAAAAAAATTAGATTAAAAGGTAGTTTTGAATTAAAATACAGAAATTTTCCCTATTAATAAAAATATGAATTTTATTAGAATAATACCAAAATAAAATATAAAGTAAATTTAGATGTTATTTTTAAAATATAGAAATTTATTTTTTAAAATTGAACATATAAAAGTGATATAAAATAGATTTATAATGGGTGCACCATCAAAAGGCGGTAAAAGTGAATTTTTTAATAAATACATATTTTATTGGAAGCATTGATAATGTTCTCATATCATTTTATTAATAATGTGTAAGACGAATGATAATGATATATAAAATTAAATATGTGGTTAATACTATTCATAACAACATGTTTATATCCCATTAAATAATAATATTTCAATAATATATCATTGTTTAGTGAAACTCGGTATTGCGTACAATTCAAGCTATAAAGGAAGGACTCTCTTGCATGTAATGCATTCCAAGTCAGTGTTGCGTAGAGTGAAAAATTCCTTTGGTGTCGCGTATAATATAATCAAAACATATTTCATTTTTACGTTGAACAAAATCTATACTCAGTGTTTCATGAAATGAATTCAATAAAAAAGAACTTGAAATTATGTGCAACACATGCCAAGAATAGTGGTGCATATACTACAAGCTAATACTGTGTTGCATATATCACAAGATAATCATGATGTAGAATACACCAAAAGATATAATAGAAATTTAAAATAATATATTTCAAAAAATATCTAGGTCTTACAAATCCTACATATAAATATTCACACACTCAAAGGGATGATAGCTCACACTATCATAAAAATGAAAAGAGTGATCATGAGCAGTCCAATGTGTTAGGAAATACATTATTTGATTACCCACATGGATTTTTTGGAGGGAGAACATTTGATTTGATATGAACTTATTACTAATATTAGTGTGATAAGTGATGTCCCATGGGGTTAAATTCATCTTTTAGGGACATTATAATAGGCTAAGACCCTGTTTTCATAACTGTAAGGGTGATATTATTCATGTTCCATAACTCCAATCCATTAATCAATACTTAATCCCCATAATTGAGTGTTCCACCTCTCCTAAAATATGTTTTGAAGGTAAGGATAATTGGTCCTTAGATTTCATGAAATATTCCTATGCTCCACAGGATTCTTGAATCATTGGATCCATTAATATTATGCATCAAACCCACTGAAGGTGGGTTCCTCAGCTTCATCAACCTCAAGGGATGTTTCTTGTGGTATATTTATTGAAAAAATTATTATTAAAGAAGGTTCTATGTGAATTGTTAATAAACCACTACATAAGAATGTTTTCAAGGTCCTCAACTTGGACAATGGTAGAATGATAGTAATTTAAATAATTGATTCCTCTATAATTTTCGAGGATATGGAAACTTTTTTGATTAATGGAATGGAAAAAAACTCAGTCTCTCCTCCCCCAATATAGAGCCTATAATTTCATCAATTATATCATAATCTACAATGGGGATGGAATAAAATTAATCCAAATTATGCATTGGACGACACTCATGCAAATAGGGGTTTGGATTTCCCAGAAGAGATTTAATTGGAGGTTCTTCCACACCTCCCACAACTCTGATTTCATATGCGAATGATTCATAGTCAATATCAACATTGTTATTGACGATCCTTTATCTCTCTTTAATGAATTCATGAATGTAAAATGTGTTTGTGTCTCACTTATTCCACAATGTAGCCTTAGAATCCTCTTTTTCCATGAATTTTTAGTCTTTAAGAATCCTTGATAACATTTTATTATTTTTACAAAATGGAGTCTAAGAGGCCATCATATTATGTGAATTCAAGTGAGGATTTCATCTAGTCTATCACAAATTTAATAATATAGAACACATTGGTCTATACTGTATAACTGTTAGACCACTGTAATAAGTCCCATTTGATCTGTCAATGTTTTTTATTAAGGATAACCAATTATCATACTAAAATCATTCTAATCAATGATGTGTTCACCATTTGGGGATATTTGGGATCTGAGGACCAACCTCCAGTATAGAAGAAGTGACTAATTATTTCCCTACCATCATTTTAGTACACAATAATTTTATAATGATCAAATATAGATCTCTCAAGATGTGTCACCTTGGTTGAAAGAAATTATTGGATAACATGAATGTTAGGGAAACAACGACCCAAATGGAACCCAGAGTGGTTGTCGCACATTTAATTATTACACTAATTGAATTTAGGTCATTCAATGCCAATTTCCAAAAGTAAAAACTATTTCATGAATATGGAGAAATATTTTGTTACATTATATGACTATAAAATCCCACTTTACTTTTATGTACCATTTATTACATGATGTCTTCTCCCACCAACCAAGGCTTGCCTATGAGGTTTAAGGACCTCACTTCCTTCCATAGTTACTATCTTCATGTCAAATTACATTTGGTAATATAAAGTGTAATAAAAAAAGTTTATTCTCAATTTTTGACATTGGTAGTGATAAAAATATGGGAAACTACATTCTACTTCGTGACTATAGATTAATAGAATGTCAAAACATGCTAATTATTAGTATTTACATGTATGAAGTAACACATGCCCATCTAGAGAGGATTATTGTTCACCTATTAGTAAATATACATGGGTTCTAGAACATTAAGAATAGGTACATTTTTATGGAGAAACTAATTGGAAATAAAATTCTTATTAACCCATTCTCCAAAGACAGATGTATTCAAGATGGTAAATTAGATTCATATTGAATAGTGCACCAAAATTTATTTCTTTACATAAATGAATATTTGTTGGGGATGAAGTAGCATGAATGATCATGAATTTTTTGAGATATTGTTCAAACAATTGATGAAGGAGCAATTTGGACTGGGAAAACAAAATTTTATTCTAGATTTCATTGAAATATTGAGAAGAGTAAAAGGAGAGAATCACCTAGAGAGGTTGGAGGATATGAAATACATCTTGTAAGAAAAGTGGGGATGTGAAAGATCACCGAGTATCAAGAGGAATAAAAAAACACCATTAGAAATAATGGAAACATTACAGGACAGTAAACCATCATCACATGGTTAGGAAGAGAAGAAGGGGGACATGGAAGAAGAGGAAATACCTTTGATAGATAGGGTCTGAGGGGTAATTCAAATTAAGAAGAAGAATATTTCACTCCAAAATAGGGAGGTCTAGTTTATAGAGAAAATATAATCCAGGTAAGACCCTTTTTATTCAAGTCTAAATAGAATGAAGCCATAGAATTTACTAGTCAAGGGTTAACCCATATCTTCTTAAAAGATAATATCAAGAGGACCACACCTTTGTGAAATATTTCATAGAGGAATGTACCATGTATAAATTTTTTCTATTGACGATGGAACCCCTCTCTAGTAAATGACAAACAATAATATCCGACTAAAGAATAGAATAATAGAGGAAGGGGTATTTATATAATAAATATAGACACTAGATTCCACTGATGAAAATTTGATGCTTCCTTATATTACTCCACTGTTAAAATAATAAATGGTGATCCCTCTACTGAAGACGAATAGATATGCTACATGTAGATTTTGGAAAATTCACTGAGAGAAGGAGGGATCGGGGTGGGAGGGTAACGAATAATTCTTTTGGGATCCTCTAGATAGAGAAGGACCACCAGCTAGTGGTGTAAGAGGGGTGATAGATTATAGAGATTCCTCCAGCTTCCATAGTATAGAAAGGGAGAGTGAGGTAGCGAAGAAATAGAGGCATTCATCATCACAAAAATCAAATAAATTTTAAATAATTATGGAACATTAGGAACATTCATTTAAATACATGGGAAATCCATTTTTACTTTTCAAAATGTTTGAAGGGTAACAATCGACTCCTGTCGGGGGAATCAACCATGCGATTAGTGTTTCACATGTTCCCTAACTAATCAAATAGCTTTGATTTTTTCCATTTATAATATGAACTATCATCAATGTTTTTGGGACTTGAGAATCTTATAGATATCTTAGGTCCTGAAATGTTTAGAAATAGTATGTCACCTGACTAAACATCAATCTAAATGTAAATTATTTTGGAATGAATGTTTTTGACAATTTAGGGGTCAAGAACATAACATTAAATGGACAAGTGACCCCTAAATGAAATATTTTGATATTCCCTACCATATATCATTAACAAGAACAATGATAATATTTTTATTATTTTTAGATAATTTAATAAAATAAATTTATTACAAAATATCATTAATATCATTTTTGAAAATACATAAAGTATTTTAATATAATTTATATCTAACTCGTGTCAAATGGTTATCAAATGTAAGTCATATAATGATAAGTATGAAAAATTCTTTATATAATAATAAAATAAGTTTTAAATAGATTTAGATGTAATTTTAAAGCTAATCATTAGGTTTAACACCTATGTAAAAAATTATAATCATAATCATGAAAATGAATTTATTAATATTTAATCAATATTCTTTTGTGTATAATTTAAAAAATGTATCATAAATGTCAAAAAGAATACATTTTACACCTTTTACCATCCTAATTATATTCATTAATGATGTATATGATTTTAAAATAATACAATAAAATATATTAAACATAAAATACTATTAATGCCATTTTGATAACTGTTCATATAATCTAACATCGAAAACAAGATTAGATTAACCTAATTTAAAAATAAAGCTTTTGGACATCCCTATAATGAAATATTTATCTTCAAAATTCATTGTACACTTTAAATAAGAAAAAAATTTATTTCATTTTGAGTTTTTCAAATCTTTCAATTACATATTTATTAATTACATAATCACTTTGATAATTCTACATAATAATATGTTATAATTATTTCTTCACTAAACATCAAAAAAATTTACCATCAAAAACTATATTTCATATTTCAAATGACCATTTGTAATCAATAATATGTTGATTTTTTCCATTTTGAAAAATATTATTGATATAAAAATCAAGAATGTTAATTTCTTGACTTTATCATTTACCTAAATATTACTACACTAAATATCATATCCAATTTTAAAAGGACATATTTTTTTATATCTGATTATTATAGATGTAATAAACATATCTAATTAATGAAATGAAACTATTTTAATTAATTTTACTCCGTATAATATTATTTAAAAACCGAATTAACTATTTCTTTTAAAACCTTATATTCGTCAATGTAATATATTGGAATATATTAAAAAATTTACATATGGGGACTAAGAGAACATAATATACAGAGGCCTAGGGAGCCTCACTGTTGATATAATAATATATATATTTATATTATCAATTATTGCTTTTTTTCGTATATAATGGAATAAATTTTTAGAAGAGTCTTGTATAGAAAATATGACACTCTTATTGAGTCCAAAAAAGGGGCTGTACCCCTGGGTTAATATAAAATTTGTGCCAACAATACAATATTTAAATGTTTTCATGGGGTATTTTTATAAAATAAATAAATAAATATATTTATTTTTTATTTTTGATGAATATTTCTAACCAAACCCATAAATACTATATTTTGAAAAAAACCCTAGGGTTAGGGAGGTAGTGTTGTCACGATCTCTCTCAAAAATAATTATAACAAAGTGAAGGACGAGCGATGACATAGGTTGTTCTTTTGAGGAGTTTATATAGTCAATCACTCCCTACTTATAATTTAATTTTGTTAAAATTTTTATTTATGAATAAAAATAAATAAAACATGAGAAAAAAAAATAATTAATGATAGATAATGAAATGTAAACATGCATTGCAGAATATAGATAGAATTATTGGTGTTGAACTGAAATGATAACCTCCTAGGAGAACAACAAGAGTGAACATTATCCATATTTTAATTAGTTTCTTATTTAATTAATGAGAATGAATAATCATATGTATGAACATATACTTATCCCTAGGGTTTTGAGTATAAAATACACTCAATGATCCCTGGGATACCACATATCCTCCTCCTCGATCGAGGGAGAATATTGCCGAAGTTAAAGAAAATCCTAGGTGGTCGTGGAGACACAAAGGCACCATTAAAACTAAGACCACAAAAGGAATAACTCTAATAGAATAATAAACATTTAAAATTAATGTGAAATTAATTGAATTGGACACTATATTGATTTTTTTTGGAATTCCTCTGTTCAGATACTCATGATCATGAGAATAAGAGAACCTAGTGGTGAAGAAAATGAGGTGGAAACATAAAAGATAAAAAATATGAGAATGAGATGAAGAAAAAGACTAAGATATACTAAAAATGAATAATACTATGGAAAAAAAAATTAACAACAAATCTACATAAAATGTCCACTTATAGTACCAACGAAATGAAATAATGATGAAAAACGCTTTTATAGGAAAAAGAGGTGAAATTTTTATCTCCAAAATCATTCACCAAAAGATATAAAATGTTATATAAAATTAATGGAATGAATTGGTATCAATGCCTTTAACATTGATTTTTCAATGATTTATGTGAATCCAACCCCAAATGGTCATTTTTATTGGATAATAGATGTAGGATTTATGACTTAATTACTCTAGAAATCCAATTATGGTTAGGTGACTCTTCGTATTAAAATTATCCATTTTAACATGACATAATGACCATGATAAAGGATGAATTACGTTTCTACATAGTTAATGAAGTTTTCCCTAGTATTTTTCCTTTCTCTTTTTTTAATATTATGTTTTTTTAACTCTATCTTTATGAGATATTGACCAAAGAAAAAAATTAGCATGATCGATCTAAGTTTTTTTGTCCAACCGAGGGATTAGAATTTGGGCCCCAAAATAATGGACTTAAATTTGGGACATGAATATTAAAATCAATCCCATTATATAATTAATTATAAGAAGAAATAATTTCACAATTCAGATCAGTAATGAAAATGTTATTTCCAAAATATGGAAAGAAACTAAAATAGTTAGAATCCAAAATAGGATATTTTAGAAATTAAGCTCAATATACCCTTAAACCCATAAAATATTACAACTTACCAAAATTAAAACTATGATGGGATTAAAAACCTAAAATCAAATTTAAATATTTTGAAAATATTTTCCTTATAAACTAGCCACAAAACCCAAGGTATTTGAGAGGAAAACGTAGATTACTATTAGAATACATTATGATCATGGATAAAAGATTATAGTTCTTAAAGGATAAAAAACAATATTTTTCTTGGATCTAACAAAATATAAGTGAAAAAAATGATATTTTTGATCTATTAATCCAAAATATGGTAATGAATTTAATATCCATTTGTTTGTTTCTACAATTGATTATCCCATTTATAAACCAAATCCCATTCAATAAAATATTAATTCTCAGGTCATTCATTCATTATGGTTTTGGGATATATTTTTAGGATATTATATAGTAAATTTTATTGGTTTATTATTAGTTCATCATTCATTATTATAACTGAAATACATTGAGAAAAACCTTTAAAATGTCATATATTTGATCCTATTTTTTGATTTTTCATTTCAACATGTTTTCATTATATGATCCCCACTTGTAACCTCTTTGGATGGTGCATTGAATAATAATTTGTATGCCATCATTCCCTGATTGTTCCTTAGTACGATGGATAGATACCAAGGTACAAAATTTGTGATCAGGGATGCGATCTTGGTTCATGGATATGGCAAAGGATAAAGATAATATCAAGGGTTTTCATTTCCCAATTTGATGTGTGATAGGGTTACGATTCTATTATTAACATTTCCCAAGACTATGATGTAGTTTTAAACTAACCATCTATAGTGTATTTGGTTCAATTAACCTAGATCCTTAATTCTAGGTAACATTTTATATGGATCTGGTGGCACTAGAGGAATTAAAAGAACCTCATGATAAACCATGGATTCAATAAAACTACAGAAATCCTGGTGTGTAGTTTATAAAAATATGTTTTGTAGTCCCATATATGTCAATGAATAGGTTTCTATATAAGATATAAATTTTATGAACCCTATACTTAGACCAAATACCATGTGATCCTATGTCGTCCAACTTGTCATTTAAAAATAGTATACCCCCATTATGTTATGTGGAGGAACATTGCATTTGTTCCATGTCGCACACCATATATCCCATGGGGGATATATTATCATATAAAGTTTGTAAAATCCCAGGAACCCCTTTGGACACTCACATCATGTATGGAGGGGCACATACCATGTAATTTATAATGTAACATGGCATGTGTTGATGGAACATTTTGAGTGTCTTCCTAAAACCTACACTTTGGGTACCTAGAATGCTACATGGGCTTTACAAGATGGCACATTGACTGCCTGATGGAAATCTACATGTCAAATAACCCTATAATAAACCAAATATATTATGGAGAAATTTATATAGTGTGAGAATGAGACCAGATAAATGATTGGAATAGTTAGACACATTTTGTATCCTTATGTGACATGGAATGTACTTCTTAAATTTATATAGTGTGAGCACGATACTTGAGAAATGATTGGAATATTTAGAAACATTTTGTAACCTTATCTGACATGGCATGTACTTCTTAATGGGAAGGTTGGATACCTTATTCTTCTTACCTCATATCTAGTATGAGTTTCTATGAATTCCCTTGGCTTGATTAAATGTATTCTAGTATCAGTTGAGTGTGTTCCCTTTTTTTGTACCTATGAAGGTATAGTGCGGAATTAAATCATCAAAAAGTATTATAATCCTATATATGGGTTTTGAATTGGTTAGAGTATTCATAAATCCCTCTAGGGGGTCTTGGGTGGGATCCTCTATCACATATCTTTCACTTGGGGATTAGAGAATCATTTTGACCAACTTACATCGGAATAGAATTATAACATTGTGGATTATTTAGATTAGGAATCAAATATCCTCTGCAGTCCTTGGTTGTGATCGCATTTGTATATATATATATTTCATTTGAGATTTATTATAACTTTTAAGATTGGGTTCACAATGTCCCCATGAGCTGTGGTAGTAATACCATGTCTATTTATCGAGATCTCTTCTGATCTAGTAAGTATTTAATTAGTGAAACTAGAAAAACATTACCTATCGAGTGTGCACTATCATTGTCAACATAACTCATTGAGTGAGATCTTGTATATGAGTGTTACCTATAAATCATGAAATTAATCATGTGGAAGGCTATATAGATTTGACCACTTATAGACATGGAGTCTATCATGAATATATCTTGTTTTTTCCAAATGTTATATCTCAAATAATTTTTGGAATACCCTATAATAATATGACACTTCAATTGGTGATTTAGGTTTGGTGATTTCAGAATGTGTTATTGGTTATTTTTAAAATCACCAAAACATGGGATTTTCCTAAACTTGTTATGTGTTATACAGATGATATAGATATCTGTAGATTCCATGGAGGACTTGGAGAAAGCATTTAGTATATTGAGTTATAAAGACCATGGCTATTCATGGTTTTCCATTAGACACAAATCACATCCCACTAGAAAGGATAAACACTATTTTTTTTGTTTTTATGATGGACTTGTTTTTTGTATATAAAATTTCTGTTAATATTTTCATACTTTGTTGTGGTATAGATTTTATTCATGAATTATTTTATAAATTTTATTTTACTTTTGAAATTTTATTGATATTTTGAGATGTGTTCATGTGTACCGGTAAGTATGGTAATACCCCCTATGTATTAGATAAAACAACTCACCATTAGACGCCTATCCCTAGAACATTGGAGGCTGGATTGGGGTGCCACACATGAATTACTACCAGCCAGGTGGACCCTAGTGGGTCAGGTCATGACAGAGTGGTTTTAGAGGGTAGCATCATCCATAGGACCCGAATTTAGAGATTTCGTATGTATTAGGTATGGGTGATTCCTTATAAAAACACTAATAATGTTTTTTAGTTTGGATTTTAGGCTATAGAATAAAATATTTTTTTAGACTACTGAATATATTCACTATGACTCTAAAAATAATCTTATTGAAATTTATCATATAGGAAGTCATTGTGGCAAAAATATTGGTAATTGTATCATATAAATATAGGATGTGTTTCAATGTCCTTCTCAATTTAGATCCCTAGATATAGCCACTGGGATTGATACATGTTGTCTCCTTTTATAATGTTCCCATTAGGACATATAGTAAGGCTTCTATAGAAAAGTCAAGAGTATAAACTGATGGGTGGTTAGCCTCACAACATGAGTCATGTCACAATGCGGTGTACATTCTGGGTGGATAGTCATTTCAAATTTTCCTATGGATCAGTGAAATGGGCCACCTCTAGATGTTCAGGGGGATGCATCCTGTAAAATTGAGATATGAATAGATCAGATGATGTTGGATGATTATGCGAAGGGTTTAAAATTTTTTATAAGTTTATTCGATAGCAATCTCTTGGAATCATTATTGAGAAAGAACAGTTAAAAATAGGTGTTTGATGCTGGTCACGTCATAGGGGTATTTATTATTAATGAGGGCCTTTTGAATTTTTTTCTTTAGTTACAGGTGTTTTTATGCATGCAATGGACATCGAAATATTACATTAGATTGTGATTCCCATCATACTATTAAAAGAGAGATGTACAATAAAACACTATGAAAGAGGAAGTGGTTAGAGGGTTTTGTGGTGTCTAGTATGATATGGGTGCTTTGAGTGTAAATTGTGGTGTATGGAACATTGATCTATAAAACCACACCCACTCTTAGGTTTTTTATGATAGGCATAAGGTCCGAGTGGTTAGGGAAAAGGGAAAATGCAGGTGAAATATGATTATGAACCAAGTGATCCAAGAGGGATTCGAGGAATAGACTATATATATTCTACATTAACTATGGTTTAAACAATCATAAACAAGAGTTACTATTTTCATGTTTCATTCATCGATCATGACATTCAGTTTCCAGTTGATCCATAATCTAGATCCTTGTGTTCCGAAGATCCATCAGAGCGAATAAGTGGTCACACACTTCTATCAACCGGGTGACCTAACTCTTTGGGAGATAGATGGATTTATGTGGATATATTATTTAGTTAAAGTGGGACCCTATAATATTTTCACCATTAATTCCATATTGTGGACCACCCATCCTCAGTTGAGTATTACCTATGAGAATTGTAGTGAATATGAGTTTTTTGTTTAATATTTCCTCCTTTTATAAGGATTAATCCCATGAATATAATGATGAGACTATGTATAAGGGGGATACAACATATTTTTTTATCATTTGGATGGTAAAAAACACTGTGGAAATCATGTTAGGATTATTAAATTTTATGTGATTCGAGAGGGGGATGTGTATGTCTATTAGTGATATATATTTGGAATTTATTCCCAAAAAACATTAACTAAATACATTGACCTAGTATGTCCTCATATCTACATTAATATATCAGATAAATGCATGTATCTATAAAAACATATGTTGATAAGGGATAATTATACAAAAAATGGGCCACAAATGACCTCGAGTGTTCTCATAGTTAGCCTTGTGTTATTTTACTAAGAGGTGGTATGAGATTGTATATAGATCTGTACCTATTTCTCTTTAAACAAGATGATATCCATGAGTATTTTTTCACCCTCTGAATTGTTACCTTATTTGGCCAATGGTTAGGGGTGATAGTGATCTTGGAGTATGAACTGATGACATGTTATAAAAAATGCATGTTTTGAGGGGACGATGTATTTATGGTGTGTTTCTTATTTCCCTATAGTTATTTGTGTTCATGGTGATATAATTTTCCATGTAGAATTCCCTAACTTGTAGTTTGGCGTATGAGTTGGGCATTTTAACCCTTTCCTGTAATAGTTCAAGGTAGTCTCCTTTGATGACATCCTAGTGTACTCTGTATTAGTGGTGGACCATGTGAGACACTCTATAAATGCTCTAGATATACTCTTAGAGATACATATTTACAATAATATCTTGATGAATCATTTTTATACCAAGGTTTTCAACTTAATATGATATGTATTCATATATAGGAATGATACAAGACAAAACAAAGGTTGAAGTAGTTCTAGATTGATATCCTCCCATGTTTGAAACCATAGTAGTAAATAATCATAGTAATTATTTTTTACAATTTTTCTGACTGAGGTGATGGAGTTGTTGAGCCATGAGGATGAGGATAGTGCACAATATCTGGAGTAAAAGTTTGTCTCCCCTCTACTTCATCAATGATTTAGGGAGTCTTTGATTCGGATATCAATTATGAGGACATGAATGACCAAATATCTATTGGGCATGATCATAACGTAAATCCTAATTGGGGGGGGGGGGGGGGTATATCATCCTTTTGTGAATGGTTAAGGAAACAAGTAACACTACAAAAAATGCAGCCTAGGAGGATTAATTCCCTTAAAAATATGTCCATGAGAGATGAAGATATACGAAGATCATTTGGAATTGATTTTGGCAGACAAGTATCTCATTTCATGATTCTCATTTTATCTCTGGATTTCTTTCCTATAAATATGTGAAGGAAGAGATACCCTTATAATAGTTGAAATTGGAATGTATAATTGTTATTTTCATGTGGGAGATTCCATGATTAATGTAAGGACATGATGAAATCTGAGTGATTATTGAATGAAAAATCAAATTTTACCACTTTTGAAAGATCTAAATGGAGTATTTAGTTCACATTATATAACGAAATTACATGCATGAGAAAATATAGCTTCACAGAGTTCCCTTGATGTTCATTTTGGACCATGATTCCCACATCACATCACAATTGGGGAGATTATATTAGATGTTTTTGTGATGAGTTGTGGTTAACCAAAAATTTCATACCCCAATTAGTTGGCTAGGTAAAGTGGGTCATTTTGGTTCTAGAGGAATTGTTGTAGTACTCTATTTTTTGATTTTATACATATCTTGAATGATCATCTACATTTAGTTGAGTTTTCTAATCATAATTATTACCACTCCACCATTTGTGTGCAACTATTTGAGGCCATGTCTTGAAGATGCAAAAGGCCACCATTGTACTAGTCAGAGCATGTGGGCGAAAACTCTTGTGGGCCTAGAGAACATGATAGTAATTTTTAAATGGTTTATTCTATTTAGATGAAACTGATGACTTCCTAGTAATATCGGTTGTTCTTTATTTTCCGATGATAGTTTCCTTTGGAGTTTTACTAGTAGATAGTGTTTTCTAATAAACCTCACCACATAGAGTATTTTTTGTATTTCATTGGGACATTAGGGTATATTTGATGTTCAATTGTTATTATAGATTATACACAAGGTAGTGAGGTGTTGTAACACTTAGTCTTATCCCTGTTGTAAATATTTGTATGTGACTTCTTACACATGTCATAGGTGAGGATATATATGAATTATACATAACATGTAAACAACTTTAATGAGTTATTCATAGATGATAGAGCACGTTTGGAGGATACCTAGTAGTAATAGAGGATATAAAAAAGTTACTATTTGGGAAATCAATTCTCTTGGTGTTGGTTAGCTGGTATCATGGGAATATATTGGAGAGAACCTGGGATCTGGAGACCATGATGTGAGCCCATAACCCCCTATAATTTTTTTATCCTTTTTCATTTTCAAGACACAAATACAGTAGGTGCGGAAAATGCAATGCCCACCTTTATCCCATTTATGGATTTATAATATATTAGGAAATATTATTGAAGATATATACTTAGTTGAAAGAATATTCCGAGTCTTGGGGAGAACCGGTGTCAATAAAATAATAATATTATTTTTATTATGTCACAAATAGATTTTTTTCAAAAATAATGGAAAAAAATAAAATAATGTCGCAAATTAGAACAATGAGATTATTGTTGACTCCCAAATATGGGATTTACCTAGGAATGATATTACACTTCTCAGTTACATAACTATTATTAAAGAGTAGTCAAATGAAAAAAATAGTATAATCAATCAATTAATTAATTTAATAGTTTTTTTATTCTGCGACCTAATCATCCAAATAAATACATGCTTTATTTTAAATCCCTTGGGTTATCCACATTACCGTATGGACTAGTGTGGTTGGAATATATTACTACTATTGGACATTGGGACCTTGGATCATTGATTAGTGTACCAAATGGATCTATAATGATAGTATTGGTCATGGATCTCATAATCGACAAATGTATATTAAAATTATTCTCAAAATATTTAACTAAAATATTGGTAGGGAATTTTTTATATATTATTTAATAGTTTTATTTTCCCAAAAATAATTTGAATCACATTCACAAATATATTTATTAGGGGGCATTCATGCTTTACATGATTGATATATAATCTTGGGATATTAGTGAATAAATTATATTAGATTATTATTTTTTATTATTTAATCAATCATATTGAAAAAATATAATCAATCCCTAATGATTGATAAATTTTATTGTGTATTTCAATTTTTGAATTTTCCCAATTAATTTTCATGATCATCACTGATAACCTATTTGGCCTTTGTTTTGATTACTACCCATTATTCTATCCATGCAATAACTTTCATTATAAAAAATATTGATACTATGAGACCATATTTGAGTCAAGTATGTGATTGAGGTGCATGGAAAAAATTATAGATTAGGACCAGATTGAGATGTTTGTTTTTACATTGTTTATAGTATAGAAATAGTGAGTTGAGACGATGGGAAATTCTAAAGTGGATAATATGGCGAGAACAGTATAATTAGCAAAAAATGTGTTTTGTTCAAACATAACCTGTTATTATAGGAAGGAATCATGGAAGATATGGTGGTGATAGAGGTTTTATCATAACCTCATTAAGAATAATGGATTCTAGAAAATAATGACTACATGACATGTAATTCCAAAATACAAGGTGTTTAGTCCCATTAATGTAGTGGCTCCGTATTTTGGTATGAGAAAAACATCACACACCGTATGAAACATAGTTGTCTAGATCAACATATACATAAAGTACATGACAAGGATAAGAATGGTGGTACACTCTATGTGTTCCAAGTCAAACGACATGAAAACTTGTAAGATGGATTAGTGTGCATAGGGAGTACACACCCAAGAGCCCATGTGGCCCCACAAGATTTATACAGTGGGCCACACACAATTTATTTTGGAATTAACATGGGAATTATAATATGGAACATTACATGTTACAACCCAGTCCCTACATATCAAGTACATTGTGGAAAAATTTATGTAACTTAGAAGGCACACCAAATAGAAATAATGGACACTGAGTTCCCAATGGACATATACATTCCATGCACCCCCAAGAGAAAAACCATGTTTCTTGGAGTGATTCATTCCTTTATAGAGTGAGACATGGGTATTACCAATTTTATAGAGACATGTTTACCACCCTTATGGGTCATGAAGTGTACTAATTTAATGGTAGTTTGGATACCTCATTATTATAAAATCATTTCTTGAATGATCATTGGTGAATTCCACTAAGTAGTTTTTGTGTAATGTAGTATTATTTTATCATGTTCCCATAGTATATATGTATGATAATTATATGTAACCTTATATAATAATATTATTATTTTTATCCTCTATGTACGCCTTTTTCAGCTTGTGTTTTTAGGAATCCCTATGGGGTTTGGATTTCGATCCCCTTTTATATGTCATTTCCTAGGTAGGGACTAAAGAAATTTTCTTGACTAGCACTAAAGTATGATCCACCACAAGGACGGTTATTTCAGATTGAGTTTATGGTGTCTCCAAAAATTATTAGACCCGATCCCCTATATGTAAATCAATCTACATGTAATTTAATCTAGTGATTAATGTTTGATTTTATAGTGTCTCAAATAACCAGAAGTGTGATACACTATATGCGTTCCTAGATAATAATAATATTAATTATTTTTTCATTAGTGATACTTGTCCTGCATGCGATTGCTAGTTTTTTTGATAAATGTTAGCATATATCATGTTGTCAGATCTCCCAAAAGAGTGTCACCTCAAATCCTCGAGTGAAGCCTTATTTAGGAAGGTATGTTTGAGACCACATTTATAGTTGGATTTCATCTTGATTATATATGTTTTTTAGTTCTTATTTATATTCATTGTATCTTGATAGATATACCTTATGATGTGATGATTTCTATCTTGATTCATTATTTTTGGAGATTTTTATGTGTCCAAATGTTTATTATTATACTAATTCAAACATGGTATCCTCAGAGACATTTCATGTCTTGTGCAGATGAAAGACCTTTTTATTGACTGCATAGGTGACTAGGTTTAGGCATATCATACATTGGGATCTATATGGTGTAGTTGTATTAGGTGTTTCATTAGACATTAGTACCATACCAATATGCATCTTGGACACTTTTTTATATATTTTTTTATGTTGGATTTTATTTTTTCCTTTATTCATTTTAGTACTTTTTCCATACTCAAATGTGGTATTGATGTTATATATAAAATATTATATAATTATCCTTTTGTTTTCATCATTTTTTGGGTTTTTTGAAGTTGTCTATATATACATGTAGTTAGGAGAAGGCCTCCCATTAGTTAGATATTCCAAATCGAAGCTAGTGTCCATCCTATATGCCATTGGAGGTTAGAATTGGGTGTTATACTCGTGTAATAGCAGAAAAAGAGTGTCCTGGTGGTTCAGGTCGTGAAATTTTTCTATTAATGTGGTAATAAAAATTTATTATGGATAATATTTTTAATGAAAAAAATATAAAAATGGCATATTTACCAAAATTTATCCTCCTCATTCGAAATATCAAATTCTAATTTCTTGATTGAATTATCAAAATTGGAAGAATTAATTAAAAAATAATCATATGATATGAGGCAAAATTTTTCCTAACATGAAAAATATATTCTTAAGAATAAAATGTTTATATACCAAAGGCAAACATAAAATTAATTCTAGATACGTTAATTATATTATACATAATATAATTTAACATATGTTACTATTATAATTATTCTAAAAAATCGATATTTTTAAATTCATTAAATGAATAATAGTTTTATAATAATGTGGTATTTTTAAATATTCATTAAAAAATAAATCATTTTAGAAAATTATCAAAAATTCACTCTAATATTTTTTAACATGATGATATAAAGAATAATTATTTTTTAAATTCATATTATAAATATTAGATAAAATAATTAAATTAAATTTTAAAAAATAGGAAAAAGAATTTTTTAAGAAAATGTATTTGTATTAATAAAAAATCATTACTAATAATTAAAAATATATTTTATATATATTTATTATCACATTTTTTATATTATTAAATCTAAATATATTTTATTCTTTGTTTATTATTATTTATACTTTCCATTTCATATTTAGTGTAATAATTTTTGTAAAAAATAATATTTTCTAATTTGTTAATTCCTGGTTTGTATGTTGTATATATTATGAAAAAATTCTGGTCTTTTATAATTGATTATGGTTAAACACACCCATACCAACATTAATAAATATCGACCTTGAAATTAAAAATTGTTTCATAGTAATCATGCTTTTCATATTTAAAGAATAAATTATTGAAAATCCACATCATGAAAATGGATAATAAAACAACTTCTTGAAATGTGGAAATGTGAATTTGGAAATGCCTTTTGAAATAAAACAAAATACATTCTGAAAAGAGGATAAAATTTTTATAAACTAAAATTTAGACATTGATTAAATAAATTAATTCTCAAATTACTAGAGATAGTGATAGATAACATTTATCAAAAGAAAGTGAATGATCAGGATAATTGTAATGAACACAAACCCATAATGAAATGAGTTATAAAACTACCATTGATTTGTATAAAATTAATGTAATAGGATTAAATTATTATTATAAGATATTTTTCCAATATTTGAGGAATTCATTTACCATATATACTAAAAAAATATATCAATACACTTACATAACAGAAATTATTTCATAATTAAATAAATTTCAACTTCATATTCATTTTTTCTCCAAAAATTGAATATTAATTATTAATATTCCATTTACAATACAGTAAAATAATATTCATAATCAAGATAATAATATTAATCTATTCGACTTCTGTTTAAATACTAACTATTAATGAATTCTTAGAACATGGTTTAATACAATATAAAATGTATAAACTTTAACAAGATGAAATTTACATAATTATCATGAATCAAATTTATAAAGTAACATGATGGGTCTTCCATAGCATTGCCTTAAATATATCCATAAATATATCCTTGTAAATGGATCACTTTTCAACAGTCATAATTATCTATATTTTAATATCGAATACAACATATCATATGATTTATTAAGCCAAAGGGTTATTCAAATATAAATTTTGTATTAATCCTAAATCATTGTAGAAGTTTAAATTAAACTCATAACCCAATCACTTAAAACCCTAAAATTGTATTTATGGAAAGAAAATTATAATTAATATAAAACTAATAATCCTATGATGGTATACATAAAACATAAGTTAACCCTGCATGAAACCCTATATTATTCCAAATATTAACACACTCTTCATATTTAAAATAAAACCACAGACTATTGAACACATTTTATAAACCAAATAAATAAATAAAATTTATCATGATAATAGAAGTCACAATACAATTTACTATTACCTATATTATCCCATTTACGTCGTCAATTTCAATTTTCTATTAACTCCAACTAATTATAATGACTTTTTTGAAAAATGTTATCTAAACTTCTCATCATATGTTTTCAAATCATCAAATAAAAACTATTCTGGATCAATAATTTAATGTTTCATTATTATTATACCCCCAATATCATTGATATAACGATTATAAAAAATCATTCTCATATCCTAGAACATAAAAAATTTACCATTTTAATTAAATAATCGTTATAGAAAATTTATTTCCTTAGTATTCAATGTAACACCTGGATTAAAAAATCGGGTTAGATAATGTCCACATTCCAATCACATAATACATTGATATATAAATTATGACTTTGGATTTACATTATTTTCCTTCAAAAAACATTTAATTTTTCATAATAAATTACTTGATTTATACTATTATATTCTAAACATAAAACATCTTATTATTCCTATGAAACATTACAATGTGTTACCCTTTATATATACTTGATAGAGAGGAGGTGAAGTTTATTTCCTCTATGGTATTCCAAAAATTAAATTTTTATTATTTTATGTGTTCATCAAAATCACACAAGTAGAGTTTTATTATCATATACAAGATAGATAAGAAGAATTAATAATAATTTTTTCCTTCCAAAATCCACTTTCATTTTGTTTCTAATGTGGTAAATAATTCCATAGTTCATTGTATTCCACATTAACAAGAATCCTTCCCATTCTATAAATTGAGAATTACTAATAGGTAACCTGTGATAAATTATAGTCATAGTGAGGAATAATATAGCCATGAAACAACTTTCATAGGGTGTAAAAATCATGAAACATTATTTTTAGTCTATGACTCATTATGTTCAACCCAATCGATCCTTGGTTATCTTATATACAAACCCTTTATAGCTATTATTAAACAAATTTCGATTCTACCCAATCTTATCCCATGTGATTTTCATACAAGGTGTGTAGTAATGAAAGAATTAGTATGAACCAAAATCAATTCATATTAGATAAACCCTTATTTAATGAAAACTATTGTGACCAAAACCATTTAGATATAAATAACACATCTTGTTCAATAATTATCTAATATATAAAATTAGGATCCACACTTGAACCTTATAATTATAGTTTCTTTGGAAACATGTATACATAAAAACATGTAAATAATATATCTACATTATATCTTAATATTTTTTTCATTAAAAACACAATTAATAGAAATATCAAACTTCAAACATTTCTTCAATACCTGTGGAGTGAAAAAATATGAAAGGGTGATATTAGAGGCCCAGTAAGGGTAATCACATCAGAAATAAATGATCACTTATTCATAAAATGATCATAATTTTATTATAACCCGATATTAATATCGAAAAACCATATCCTACTTATCATAAATAACAATAACGTGTCATGTCATATACTAAGGCTATTCCTAAGGCCTGGATCATTAAATAACCGATGAAAAGGATCTATTAGAAGACAAAATTGGCATTAGGAAAAATATGTGTCCAACCCAAAAACATAGAACATAATTTTCTTATTCAATGTTAATTTCAAATAATATCACAGTTTGTTGTGTTAACATCATATTCCAGCATATACATAGTCATTTTTAACTTCAGAGACTATCATAGTGGAGATAGTCATTTATACATCATCAAAGAATAAGCCTTGTAAAATAAATGAGAATCATAGAAATCTTAACATTTAATAATAAAACATATAAATAATTAATAAAGTTGTTATCATTGGATAATATCCCCAATAAATAATATGTAACATTAGAGTACTATATCTTATATGAGAATTCCATTAAAATATCAAATAAAATATTTCATGAATAAAATAACCGTTCAAATTTGAGATAGCATAATTCAAATTAATTTTTATAAAAATTATAGAATAATATATTATCTTCAAAATGAATTGTAGAAACTTTAAAAGGATTCATTAGAAAATGGATATGTTATGATGGTGGATAGTTATGTTCATGTAATTTAATTTATAAAAATATTCTTTTATTATTTTTAGTAAAAAGACAAAATTACGAATTTTGAAAAACAACATAATTTTCCCTGTAATTTTATTTTAAAATTGTGAAAAAAACAATTTAAACAATAAAATTATAGCAGTTTTATTTTTTTAATTAGTCCAAGAAATCATGGACTAGGAATAAAAATTATTTTTGACCAAAGATAGAAAAAAGCCCAATATAAAAATTCTAATTATTTTAAATCAACTAAAAATATATATAAATGATAGTGAAATCTGTAATCTTTTTATTTAAAGGAAATATAAAAAAACTTATTTTTTTCATGGGATCTAGATAATTAATTTAATCATTATAAATACAATCATAAACGGTAATGATAAATAATGAGATTCTAACATAAATCCCTTACGACATTGGTAATATTCTTATTGAAACCTCATTATTGAGTGAATAATATATGTATTTTTAATTCCATCTAAACTATATTAAATAATCATACAAAATAGTGGGAAATATATACACCACAAAAAGGAATCTATATGTGGATATGAAGTAAGTCTCGTAAAAATAAAAGTGAGAGGAGAACCCCAGACCTCATGTTTCACATGATTTTAATGTATTTTAATGTCCCAAGTAATAAATTTAAATTGATTAAAATTTTAATATTGAATTATGTACATACTAATAATATCATATATTTTTCTCATAAATCTTTCCAATTTCCATTTATTAATAATACCTTATTATAACTATTTTTTTGTTATTAACAGTATTTTTCATCATAGTTTGCATTCTAAAGTTATGGTCCTTATAAATTGATCATGGTTGTTGGATATATTGAATTTTAATAGTGATATAAATATAATATACATTCGTTAAATATATATTTTTACTCAATCATAAAAAGTAGAGATAAGATAATGAATTACACCATTCCTGAAGATAGTGGGCCAAACCTACGGATGAGGACTATTTTTATCAATAGATGAAATGAATGAGATTAAATGATAATTCACAATATATATGATCATTTTAAGATAATATATATCTTATATATCCATAAATCTATCATTTTTACTATCATTTAATATAAAAAAATTAATCACATACCTTTATAGAGATAGAAATCCACATTTATGCTGGATAAATGTTATCGATTTCTAATGGATGAGAAGAAGGTGGAGTATGGTTGTTAAACAATAATAAGAATTAAATATATCTATGTTATTGAAGTCATTATTTTATTTTGGATACAATGTATTTTAAGGACTTATATGATAAATAAACTGAGATAGAATGGGTAAGTTGATTACCTCTTCTTCATTTTCCTTTTTTGATTCCCTATTTAGGACCCTTAAATTTGTATTTTAAAAATAAAATCACAAAAAATTGATGGATATGGAATTTTAAAAGATAATATTTTAGGTTTTTTTATTAAATATGATCAATCGTTTAAAAAAAAGAAGGACATGAGGTTCCCTTTTATACATGTAAGTTGCGGAAGACTTGGAATAATTAATGTATTAAATTAATATAAATTTATTTTCCTTGAAAAATGTATCCCAATTGATATAATAAAAATATAATGTATGTTCGAGTCTAAATAATATCATAAATGAGAATATTGGTAAATAGTTGGTTATTATTTCACCCTTTTCTCTTAGATTTAACCCTCTATTACCACTTTCAATAATAAACAATGATACCGAAGTTGTTTACACTTTTGGGGTCATGAAAATTAAAATAAAAGGAAAAGTGAAACATAAATGAAATATGTTTGTTATTTTAAACCACATCCAATTCACTAGTAATATGATATTATTTTTATGAATTTTAAATCAATTAATAATATATTTTTATTATAAAATATCATGTTTTTCATTTTTGGAAATACATGGAATATTATAATATAATTTGTCTTTAACATTGGTATATTGGATACAAAATGACTTGGATTTAAAAACTAATATATTGTATTTATATAAAACACAATGAAATTATTATGGGTCTATATATCATTTTAAAACTTGTAATTTGAATTACCCCCTTGGTGTCTAGCTTAATCAAAACTGAAGTAATGAATTTTTTAATACTAATGTGTTATAATTTTAAATACAAGTTAATAATTATCTCATTAATGTTCAAGAGTTACTATTTTAGATCATTTACCATAATAATTTTATTATCGAAATGTTATTATATTTTTTAATGATTTATAATAATATATTTAACATAAAATAATTCATATGTCATTTTAATAAATATTCATATTATATGACATTTAAAACAACATTATATAATAAGAATGTAAACCATTACCAAAACTCTAATTTATTATATTTATCTTCAAATTTTTTGGGACACTTTAATTGACCCAATATTTTCTACTTGTTTAGTTTTTAAAATAATTTTCTTGATTTTTTACTTCTTACACAACCACTATGTCAATGTTGAATACTCATTTAGGGTAATTATTTCAAAAAAATAAATTTTTTTTCCTGTTATAAAATAAATATTCTAATAAAAATTTATAAATTACAAAAGTTTTTAAATCTCTATCACACAATTTGATTGATGTTTAAAGGCATAAAAATGAATTTTATACATTATATTTTACATAAAAATTATAATTCTAAAAATCAAAGACAATAAGAGTCAAGCATTCATATCGTTGACGTTTTCATGACTATTTAACAAATATAATCACCAAATAAAATAAAGAAATTTTTTAATGATTTTTTATCCAGTACACATTAGTGTTACCTATAATTAGCACATTTTACCTTCATAGTGGTTAGGAAATAAATTCCATGGATACTATTCTTAATGATCTAAATTAAAAGGAAAAAATTTACCAATTTTCATCCATATAATATCATATATAAAATAAAATTTTCAATTATCAATTCATAGAAATGGTTGAATTTAATTTAAAATTTATCCCTCAAGATGTGATTAAAGTGAAATATTTCAATTTTTTTAATGAATCGAAGGATTATTTACAAAATAATAATTCACAAATAATAAATTTGAATGTAAATAATTTAATTATTCATAATTTAAATGAAAAAAATATTAATTTGAAATTATTTTTAAATCATAATTTAAAATTTTAGGTTCAATAAATGAAAAAAAATTTCATTATAAATCCCAAATTTTTACTATTTGTGGTAGAATCAATTACATCAGAAAATTTCTATAAATAGACACTATCATAATTTTTAAATTATTATTTCTTAAATATAGTTCCTTTTATCCAATAAATTTTATTAAAGTGGAAAAAATTAATAAAATAATGTTATCAAAATATGAAATAAAACACAATTTTTTAGAAAACATATTTTGAGGAATATAATGAATTTACTAGAAAAAAGAATTCTTATTTCATAATATGTTTCAAATAAATTGGTTTCATATTATGAAAATTATATATATTTGAAAATTAAATTACTTCTATTTATACCATCTATATCGATGACTATGTTTTATTAGTTATGCAATAAAAATATTTTATGGTTTTTTAATGTTAAGTGTTTTCTATTTTATACACTAATGAACTTAGTGTTCTTTTAAAACATCAGCATATTAAAATAAAATAAATAACGACACATGATATTGAATTATAATAAAATATTATTAGTATTTTTAATGAAAAATTCCACAAAACCACAATGGGTGTCATAATATTATAGATATATGAATCCGTTCATCTAAATCCATTCTTCAAGGTTTTTATTGAACATCCTATGATTCCAACTATTATAACATATTCTCTAGAAATACATATATAATAATTATGATACATAAATGATAATGAATAGAATATTTACCAATGAATCAAATAACAGAGTGGACTTGAATGACTAGATATTCACATATTTTCTTTGATTTAAATTGAGAACATAAAATATAATAAAATATTCCACATTAGAATAATTATATCCTCCTGAATATCTCATAAAATTACACATATATATATATTCTATTATTCATAGGGAATGGAAAAATATAAGTTTGATATCATATTATCATTTTGGAGTAACATATAATAGAAGTCAACATAGCATAATCATTGAATAATTAGTCCGGAAAAAATAAACGTTGGCAGAGAGGGTATATTCTAATTAATGAGTTATCAATAGAAATTTTAAATTATATTAGACCACAAGATTTTTAAATTATATTTTCATAAATAAAATATTTAATGACATGTGGTACATGAAACACAATGTTTTAATGATCCATGATATATAATAAAAATATTATTACGTAATTTTAATTTTGTGACATATATTTTTGTTTGATAAAAATGAATAGAAATAACCATATTATGAAATTAATTTATAATTTTTTACATTAATAAAATTCATAATAAATTATTTATTAAATATAAAATTGTTATAAAGATGATAAAAAATTTGTACAAAAAAATAGATGGTTTTTCAAAAACTATTTTTATGGGTAATATATATTATTACCATAATATATTATATTTAACATTATAAATAAATGATAATAATAAAATAAGTAGATCATGTATCAAATTTATTGACTTTATGTTCACTTATTATTTTTATTAGGAATAAAAAGAAAATAACATCATTTTAGTCTAGAAAATTCATTTTATTCAAAAATCAATAAAATTTCATGTTGAAAAAAAATATTATATTTAATTGAATAAACATTTATAATTAGTTTCTGAAAAAATTGAAATAATTTTTGGAAATCATAATTTCCTTAATGTCTTAGGATCTATTTTTGGTATTTTTTTAGAAAATATATATTTTTCTTCTAATTGAGAAAAATAACATTTCTTAAATAAATTCCATATCATTTCACTAAATTATGTAATTTAAAATTACTATTATATTTTCAATTTGGATTAAAGGTAACATAAAATACCATCTAAAAAATTTCCATATTTTTTAATACATAAATCATAATTATTTTAGATTTTGTTATAGGAAGATTGTTATTCATAAAAATTGATTTTTTGAAAACTACTGTCCTTTTTTTCTCTTCAATGTGGATAAAATTTATTAATTTCACATATTAAATAAAATAATTTAGAATGTATTTCATATTTTTGATTAAAATGTACAAATTTTTATATATTTTCTATTTTATTTATGGTCACAAAAAAAGATATCAATGGGAAAGAAAATGATTTATTGAGTTAAAGTTAAATAATGGGAAAAAATAATATTAATAATAATGGGCCAAAAAACATACAAATTATCAATTATTTGTGTATATGAGTTGTGGAAAGAACTATATTAATTGTTATAATATTTTGGGCATAATAATTTTATATATTTTTTGGATTCTAAGAGAAGGAAATATTATATTTAATAATTGTTATTTACTCTCACTGTATTTTATAGATAAAATTTTAGGATTAGGATAAGTGTTTATATTAATTATCAATGAACCAATATTTCTAGAGTGATTTATTATAATTTATCTTCATGTTAAATCATTATTATTGTTTATTTCTTTAACATGATATAATAATCTAAATAGTTTATGTAGCGTCGATGCAATGCTTGTGAAAGAATAAGAAAAAAATTATTAAATGGTTTTGAAGATATTATATGTTATAATATTTCAATGATTTATTTTATTGTAATTATTTTATAGATACTTTTTTTGAATATATTTTTATTTTATATTTTTATTTTAATTACATATTTATCCCGATTACACTAAAGTAATATCTTGGAAATTGTTTAGATAATGAATTTAAATGTTATTTAATATTGGAAAAACATATTTAGATCATAATAGAATCTTTAAAATACTATAATAACCCTTTTTAGGTAAAATTTCAAAGGATTTTATTTATGGTCCCTAAATTTTTGACTTTTGAATTTACAAATTATATTCATGATCCCTAACTATTATAAAAATTGTTACAATGGTTATTGTTATATAGGTTTTCTAAGTTGGTTAAATCAAAAAGAAAATTTTTAGGATGACACCTAATAAATTATAATTTTTATATGATTGGAATAATTAAACTATAAACTAATTTTCATAATATATATTATAATATGGATATTTTTAATCAACATAAAATCTTGAAATATATAAATATTTCATGTATTGAAAATATTTCATGTATTTAAATTATTTCCCTCAATCAAACTTACAAATGGAATATAATATCATATATTCATTAATCCTATTGGGCCATTAATATTAACCAACACCAATTAAAGTATCATCCAAAAATAATCCTCTTTTCCATGTGTTTTTGGGATAACTAAAAGATTATCATATGAAGGATTACAGTGAAATATATGGGAGTTTTTTAAAATAAATTGTAATATTTTTAACATAGTGATTCATATCTATTTATTCTTGTATATACATAAAATTTTCATTAAACATAATAAAATAATAAAATAATTATTTCAATTATACTAAACATTAATTATTATTATTATGGAAGAATAAATTTCTTCCTCCTTTTCGATCCAATGGTTAATAGTAACATTTCTTGTGCATACATATGAACTTCCACATCATTGAAGCGATGTGATTCATTGTACATCACCAAAACTCTTGGGTGGTCATAAATATAAAATTAATTATAATATATTATTTTAGGAAATTATTTTGATTCTATAATGATAAAATAATACTTAACTTCTTCTATATTTTTTCAATACAAAAGGATAATGTGGGTCATGTGTTTGAATGGAATACCACCTCTATAAAGTGATTTGATTTTTTTTATTGGAATTCCTCATGTTTGGTCGTAAAGATTCATCAAATGAATATATATGACATCTATAACATTACTATAATTAAATTAATTGAATATGTTTTACACCTTATTCATTATCTTTTTTATAAAGAAATATAATTGTTTCTCATGGGTACATATAAAATACCATCTCCATAATAAAGTGTATTCCATTTTTAGATACTCCTCAAATTGATGTTTCTTAAAATATTTTAATATATAGTAATAATATTAATATTTTTATAATTAATAATGTACATATGAACCATTCATGTCTCTTTTTTACCATAGTGAAACTTCCATGTTCATTTTAACATATAAATTTAATGTACTAAAATGTCAAACACGAACTAAACTATCATTGTAAATAAGTAAAAAATTATAAAATAATAATAACGGGATCATTAAAATGTAATGATCATGAAAAAGTTTATTATTAATTTAGAAATCATATATACAAAGATAGACCTGTTATAAGAATACAACCAACCCATTATTAATACTAAGTAAAAGTATAGAAAGAATGGAATGAGAGTAGAGACATATGGCTCAGCCACATCCAAATATCAGTTCCAACTAGAAAATAAAAACTACATATCATAGTAATCACAATCCTCCCCACATATATAAAAAGGCACATCCTATGCAGCAGATGAATCCCATTTGGAGTTCATATCATATGTTGCGAATACCATGACAAACATCCTTCTGAGCTCCAGTTCCTCTATAGAGAGTTTTTTTTATTTGATTTGTTTCTCACATAACTATTTTTAGGATCAGGGGCATCCAATTTATTCATTACTGGATGAGGACCTGGTGGATAACAGCTTCAGTAATTATAATTAGTCCTTTCATGGTCTCCTATTTGGTGGAGAAGTCACAACACCATTAATTTCAGACAACTTATTCCGACCACCTTGAACAATATCACTGTAAAAAAGTCTTTAAACCCCTCTATCATTATCCTTGTAATTGTCAGATACATTTCCCCATTTACGAGTGATATTCACAGGGATTGTGTTTTTTCATCCAACTTCTTTCCTCAATAATACCCCATCCGAGGTTGTCAGATACTCTCCTCCAATAGTTTGAGAGAATCTACTGTGATCAATTAAAGCATGGAATATAGGGTTCGCCACATTTCCAAGGTCCTCAAGAGTCCATGTCCATGAGAGATCCATTGTAGCCTATTTCGGATTAATGGAACCAATTTTCAGATTGAAGACTGCATTTATAAGGACCTGGCCATAAAAATTACATAATATTGAATTAATTGAATAATTCACATTGAGGATCTTTTCAGGTTTAGAGTTTTTGAGAATTAGGCCATAACTATTACACTACAACTTGAATATTAAAAGTAGACACTACTAATCAGTATCCATTTTTTCATAAAATATAAACTCTTAAAAAGAAACATGTCTATTTCCATGTTTTAGATAGCATGACTTTTCCTTGATCCCATCCTTGACCCTATTCATCTTTAAGTCCTGTGGAAAAAATTTCAAAAACTTGGGATGGGCATAAAAAGCACAGTAAGGGTTATAAAATAACGATTGAAAACATTAGCCCATCAATAAATACAAATCAATGAAACTATACTTTTCAATCATAACATACATTATGAAATCATGAGATTTATGAAGAACACACACAATTAATAAATCATAAAGGTTAATTGTGGCATCCATATAAAACATACACTGTAGAAATAACATCTATATAGGAAGTTACACTTGGTATACCCATCACGGTATATTCTATAAATCTCTTAGGAGAAACATCACGTTTACCTCCGTCACATTTCCCAATGCATTGGAGAGCTATGTCGGGCTCACCAACCCCAGGTTTATCACGGAACCACCCATATACGTAAACAATGATCAATAACCATAAAATAATCATATACTATAACACATGTATAAAGGGAAGATAACATTTCCACATTCCAATATATCAAATCAAGATATTGAAATAAACAATGTTTTATCAAATCATTTTCAAAACCATTTAAAAAGATATTTTTGAATCAAAGTGTCCCATACCACCTTGAAGAATTTAAATGAATTCTCATTTTGAAACATTAATGTCCATTTAAATAAATCCTAAAACCCATTTTGAAAACATGGACATTAATGAGAAATATTTATAAGAATAAATCATTAAAACATTTAAAATGATATTTTAGTTAAAGTGTTTTTAAAGAAAAACAAGAGATGCTGGAATACAAATAATTGAGGAATAAAATTTAATCAAAACATTATAATATCATGAGAATAAAGGTATTCATGGTATATTATGCTAAAGAACAGTATATACAACACATATGAGTGAATTAGTTCATAAAAACAATGATGTCTCAATGGAAATGGAAATTGAGATAAAATATCTTATAAAGATGGTATCCTTAAATTAAGGATAAATCAATCACCTAATTATGTGTGAAAAATATAAATACACCCAATATATGTGGATATTAACTTTAAAACAATTATAGAACATTCACACCTATTCATAGGAAGAAATGTTCAAGAAGTACAAGTTGAACCCACAGAAGGGAAATTGGGTTAAGAAGTTCCCTTGTAAAAATTTGACAGCCTAACAGCGTCACTGTAAAATTCAGAAAATGAGTTTATGAGATAAAAAGCATATTTTATCACTTATATATAATTTTTACATTAATAAGGATATAAAAAACATATCCCAACATAATAAGACAAATGTTAAAATACATAACCAAAAGAAGTGTTTTTAGAAAAACGAGGAGGGGTAAAAGATTCCCTTACCGATTTGGTAACATACAAAACATACACCACATGAAAGAATAATCATAAAATGAAGATGTAAATACTCATAAATGAAAGTTTATTACACAAATATTACAATCATGGAGAGTAATTACACCACACAAAATGAAATAGTGGCCAATATAGCATGAATCTCACCGGAATAAAAAGTGAAATGAAAAACCATTACTTTATTGTGTTCATATTGAATCGTATGACCAGAAGTTAATAACCGAAAAATGAATCACAGAACAACATGAATAGAAATCTAATCATGATAATATATATCAATGGCAGTACAAATTACACCACATGTAATAAATAAGTGTCCAACAATGGAAATATCACGGAATTAAAAGTGAGACAAGAAATCCCTTACCTCGTGTCTGAAGTGACTCAATCGTTCTTTAATCTCCTGAAAAATAAACTAAAGTTAATTTCTACTAGCTTAAGAACAATTTTCAATTTTATTATTCCTTTTTTATCACTTATTACCATGTTATAAACATTATGTAATCATTTGAGTTAAATGTTTTCGTTTTGTCGATATTTGGTACTTGAGTTAAAAATGGACTTCTTATAATTACATATTGTTCATGTGGTCAAAGGTTCCTTATATCCAGAATAATATTCATTATTCAGATATCATATATATCATATATATCTAGTATATAAATGTATTTATAATAGTACATAACATTTAGAGGTAATAAAATGAAATGCACCGTTCTTGGAGACGGTAAGTTGTACGTACGCATGAATGCTACTTTCATTTCAATTTATTATTTTAATGGAATTAAAACATAATTATACATAGGTATATTATAATTCCAGTATAATATCATGTATAATATCATTAAATATATCCTTTATACATCCCACATAAGGCATTAAAAAGTCACATCACTTTGAGGGGGCGGTAGTCTGCTATTTCTCAAATGAGATTATCGTATTTACCCATTATGGAAACCATAAAGGTGTGATATAAATGGAAAATAAAGAAGAATAAAGGAAACATAATCATAGTATATATCATATATAAATACAGTACCATCATAATGGCCACCATGATAGGCAGTTGGAGATATTTGAACAATCATCATTTCGCGAGGCGTTAGTTTTCCATCCACAGAAACATTATGTTTTCATCCATTAGATGGAGGTGTGTGTAAGTGTAGTTCGAATAATTCTCAGAAAAACATCCAAGTATATTTATTATACTTGTTTTTTTACTAAAGAAAGGAATAAAAAGAGTTTAAGGGTTGGAGAAGTAAAATAAAAGAAAACAATTTAAGATAAATCATTACCTTTAATTTGGGTAACTCCCTTTGGTTCGAACCAAAGGACTTCATGAAGTGCCTTATGCCTAAGGTAAGGCTTCTAAGGGGAGGAGAGTTATGTAGGGAGATTAATTAGGAATATTTTGGACTAGACAAATGTCTCGATAGGTGTGAATAATTGGATAGAAATGATCTCCTTTTAGAAGGGAGAGGAGGGGCTCTTTAGGAAAGTGTGAAAATATTATTTATAATATAATGATATTAAGTTTCAAAAGCTCCAAAAATCATTAAAGATGAAGATAAGATGACTCATGGTTGAAATAAAATCATCCAATAATAATTTGACATGTTTTGGATAATATTTTAATCATTATAATCTTATATTTTAAATCTATTATTATTGAGGTAAATACTACATTATTATTGTGTCATAAATTATTTAATTTATTTGATGTCTCAAAATTCCAAAACAAAATACCATGATGTAGGAAATATTTTTATCTTTCTAATGAATATTTATAGTCAAAAATATAATTTATATACATTCTTCAAAAAATTAATTTACTAAAATAAACTTGTTTTTGTCATTTTTTCCTTTACTTTATGTTAATTGATCTAAATTGTCATTATCACTCCAATGTGGCTCAACAGGGTCCTAAAATCGACCCAAAGATGCCCATGGTCATCAATGACTCAACTAGTAAGTTTTGGACTTGTGTTAAGGTAATTTTGAATTATTATAATATTATTTTTACATTGATTACCTTATTTACCTTTAACCGCAGTAAATAAAAGTCAAAATTTACTATTCCCAAAAAATTATTTTCATCTTAATGAACAAAATTTTACTTCTTGATGACAACCATGTATGTCAGATTTTTTAAATTCAATTTAGAGAAGTGGTAAAATTTTATTTAAATGAAAAAGGCAGTTTTCTTAACTACCACAAAGTGGCTTCACTATTCATCAAAATTTGAAGTTTTTCAGAAGAATACCAAAAATTCAGCCTAATATATATTAGATATTCCGAATTCAAAAATGATATCTATTATGAAAAATTCAAAACATATAAGTGGAATTAATTAACTTTAAAACTAATTCCCGTTATCAAAACAAATAGCGTGTTTTTAAGAAAAAATAACTATCAAAAGATTGATACATTTTTATGTCCAATTTCAAAGTGAAATTAATTACAATGACCCAACATAGATTAAATTGTAAAAATATATTTTAATTTAAATGTAAAACTAATTAAAAATATAATCTAACCATATAAATAAATTAGATTAAAAGGCACTTTTCAATTAAAATACAATATTTTTCACTATTCCTTAAAAAAATGAACTTTATCGGAAATATTTCAAAAATTTACACAAATTAAATTTTGATGTCCCCATTCTAGATAAAGATTTTATTTCATCATATAAAATGTATTAAAGTGACCATAACTAGATTTTAAAAGGTTTCTCCATTAAAAGGTGACAAATCGACCATTTAATGTAAATTATGCTTAAAATTAGATTCATTCACATTTTAAGCCTCTATATTTTATTGGATAAATGTATATACATTTAACAAACATGTATAATCATATTGTATTTAGTTTTGTTCATTCTGTCCAACATAACAGCTAGGAGTTGACTACCATATAAAATAATAATATTAAATTACTAGTGTGCAACGTAAGATTTCAAAGAAAACCTTTGTTGCATATCAAGTACGCTATCGAACATAGAAAATTAATATTTAATTCAAAAATTAATAAATATGAAAAATTAATTTTCATTATTTACCTGGGATGTTACATCCTTCCGCCCTTTTGGGAATTGCTTCCTTGAAATTTTAAAATTTAGGCTCGGAAACTTTATTGAAAGTCTTATATCAGAAAAAAAGAGTCAGTAAAACTATCACTTTAAAAGAAATAAAGAGAAGTAAAATGGTCACCAGAGTTAAACCATACTAAGATTCCACGAAATCATGGATATAGAGGAGAAAACAAAGGTCCATATTCTAATAGAGAGTGATAGTAAACATGTTTAGGAGAATGTTAACCACCAGAAAATCACAAACTTGTGATGGGTTAAACAGTCTTTGATTCCCCAGTAGGAAAAGTTAACAGACAAGGTTTTTGTTTAAAGTTATTTTTCATTGATGAATTTATTTATTAGCATGACCAAAAACATAAGGAAATATACTTACTTGTCATGCAGACATTCATCTTTTACTAGATTTCTAACACAAACTCATATTTTCTCCAAACGATGAATATTAAGGATGATGTTTTTAACATGAAGAGTGCTATAATCAACTTCGAGAGAATAACATAATCCATAAAAGATGAACTATATATTTCCCATGTCATTAGATAATAATTAAAACCAAAATGTTTAGTGTGAGATTAGATAATACCCAAAAATGATAATCTTTTACAATAAAAAAACGACTCTAAATCTCCAAAATTTTTCAAACGAATTTCAAATATCTACAAAGACCACTAAATAAAAAATTGTCCCTAAAATCCTTCAAAATTAATCCAAAAAACGATTGAAACCCAAATATCCTAAGAATTTAATTACATAGTCTTACAAGATAAATCTTATCATTTATCGCCAAATAACATTGGTTACTAATATAATCTCATATTGAAAAGTAATTAACCCAAGCACACATTCTCCATGATATGTTAATTAGTTTCATAAATAAACAAAATCATCATATGTCCATAATTAAAACATATATTCTTCCAAACAAAAATATTCAACCATTATTCCACAATTGAAATCCCATAGTATTTTATCTTCCATAGTAATATAGTGTTTCCTCAAAAGAGGGAACGTCTTCCACAACCACCTTTATCACTTAATCACGAAATCATTTTTCTATACTATGTATATACATTTTATAAAACATATGTCCCAAAAGTCAAATTATTCTTGTTCCATAAAAACATTTTACGAAAATAATAAGACATACTAACCATGGACTTCATGTAGGCTAGTGGTAGGTGATGCACCCATGTCGCCCTTCGGTTGTTGGTTTTATTCCTGTGGCCTTGCGAGATGCGATGGGTTGTCACCCATCCTACGGGTTGTTCTTTTTATAAAACTCAAAAATAACCCTAACATGTTTTAACCTCAATTGTTTCCTTATACCTCTCATTTTCATCCAAATTAATTATGATCTCAACATATTAATACCTAAATTCTTATTTCACAAATATATGATAAAATAAAACGATCCCCAAATTTAAGAACATCATACATTGATCATGGTGTCCATTTGGTTTCATCGTCATCTTGTTCACGTAGTTAGAAGGTCCATGCATTGCAACAATGATTTAGAGATCCTTCAAAATAATTTTCTTCCTCCATACAAATACACCTTGTACAACATGTGTAATATAGGTGTTCACAGAAAAACAGTTTGGAAAATAATCATGTATGACATATAATTTCAAAACATCTGATAAAACATGATTTCTATAAAACTGTCGAACCGAATTTGAGTTGAAACATTCAATTAATGGTCCTTTTAAAATAGTATAAGTATGTTCCGAGAGACTATAATTTAAAATCAAATATAAACAGGTTGCGCAAGGGTCTCCTTCTTCAGCACCTTTTTCAAAATCATAATATGCTTCAAAATTTTGTGAGAAGGTAAAATATTTGAAAATGCCTTGATAATATTTACCTTTCTTGAAAATATGAGAATATTGTGAAAATAGAATTTTCTTAAATACAACCCATGATCCACGATGATAACGAAGTTTATTGGAGGTGTTTGATATCTCAAACAACTGCTTGCAAATGAGTTCTATACTAGAAACATTTTCACTATCATTCGAACATGACTTTGCAATAATTATTTCAAGCATGTCATCAGTAAGAGATAGGAATGTCATTTGAGATCCTCATACTTCCATTTGTAACTAAATTTCCATGATCTGAAAAGGTTATAAAAAAGTATTTAACTGAAATAATAGACAAAGGGACTAACCATGGGTTTAACAAAAAATCATAATCCCTAAAGTTGTCTATATAGACCTCTGATAACAACTGTAAGGACCTGGCCTTAAACATTACATAATATTGAATTAAATGAATAATTCACATTGGGGATCTTTTTAGGTTTAGTGTTTTAGAGAAATAGGCCAATATTGTTACAGTACAACTTGAATATTAGAAGTAGACACTACTACTCATTATCAATTTTTTTCATAAAATAAAAACTCTTAAAAAGAAACATGTCTAGTTCCATGTTTTAGATAGAATGAATTTTTCTTCATCCCATCCTTAACCCTATTCATCTTCAAGACCTCTAGAAAACATTTCAAAAACATGGTATGAGCATAAAAAGCTCAGTAAGGGTTATAAAATAAGGAAGGAAAACGTTATCCCATCAATAAATACAAATAAATGAAACCATACATTTCAATCATAACATACCTTATGAAATAATGAGATTTATGAAAAACACACACAAATCATAAATTATAAAGGTTACATATGGAATCTATATCAAACATAAATTATAGCTATCACAGAAACATAGGGAGTTACACTTGGAATACCCATCACGGTATATTCCCTAAATCTCTTATGAGAAACAACACGTTTACCTCTGTCACGTTACCCAATGCATTGGAATGCTATCTCGGGCTCACCCACCCTAGGTTTATCACATAACCACCGGTATACGTAAACAATGACCAATAAACATAACATAATCATAACTTATAACACATGTATAAAGAAAATATAACATTTCCACATTCTAATATATCAAATCATGATATTGAAATAAACAATGTTTTGTCAAATCATTTTCAAAACCATTTAAAAAAATATTTTTGAATCAAAGTGTCGCATACCAATTTGATGCTTTTAAATGAATTCCCATTTTAAAACAGTAATTAAATATAAATAAATGCGAAAACACATTTTGAAAACATGGACATTAATGAGAAATATTTAGAAGAATAAATCTTTAAAACATTTAGAACAATCTTTTAGTTAAATATTTTTTTTAAGAAAAAGGAGAGACACTTGAATACAAATAATTGAGGAATAAAATTTAATAAAAACATTATAATATCATGATAATAAAGGTGTTCGGGATATATTTTTCCAATGTATAGTATATACACCACATAAGAGTGAATTGGTTCATAACAACAATGATGTCTAAATGGAAATGTAAATTGAGATTAAATCACTTATAATGATGGTATCCTTAGATTATGTATAAATCAATCACATAATTATGTGTGGAAAATATAAATAAACCTAATATATGAGGATATTAAGTGTAAAACAATCAGATATCAATCACACATATTCATAGGATGACATGTTCAAGAAGTACAAGTTGAACATAAAGAATTGCAATTGGGTTAAGAAGTTCCCTGGTAAAAATTTGACAGCCTAACTACGTCACCATAATATTCAGAAAATGGGTTGATGAGATAAAAGGGTATCTCGTCACTTGGACGTAAAGTTTAAATCAATAAGGATATAAAAGAACATATCCCAACATAATAAGATATATGTTAAAACACATAACAAAAAGAAGACTTTTTAAAAAAAGAGGAGGGTGAAAGATTCCCATACTGATTTGGTAACATACAAAACATACACCACATGAAAGAATAATCATACAATGAATATGTAAATACTCATAAATGAATGTATATTACAAAAAGAGTACAATAGTGGACAGTACATATGCCACACAAATGGAAATAGTGGCTAATTTACCATGAATCTCACTAGAATAAAAAGTGAGATGAAAAACCCTTACTTCATTGTATTCAAATTGAATCGTATGAACAACAATTAATAACCACAAAATGAATCACCGAACACAATAATTATAAATCTAATCATGATAATATATATCAACAGCAGTACACAATACACCACATGTAATAAATAAGTGACCAATAATGGAAATCTCACGAAATGAAAACTGAGATAAGAAATCCCTTACCTCATGCCCGACTTGACTCGGTCATTCTATAATCTACTGAATAATAAAATAAAGATAATTTCTACTTTCATAAGAACATTTTTAAATTTCATTATTATTTTTATATCACTTATTACCATGTTATAAACATTATGTAATCATTTAAGTTAATAATGTTCGTTTTGTCGATATTTGGTACTTGAGTCAAAAATGCACTTCTTATAATTACATGTTGTTCATGTGGTCAAAGGTTCATTATATACAGAATTATATTCATTATTTAGATATCATATATATCATATATATCCATTATGTTCATCTATTTATAATAGTAAATAACATTTAGAGGTAAGAAATGAAATGCATCGTTCATGGAGACGGTAAGCCGTACGAATGCATGCATGCAACTTTCATTTCTATTTCTTATTTTAATGGAATTGAAACATAATGATACATAGGTATATTATAATTTCAGTATAATATAATATATAATATCATTAAAACTATCTTTTATACATCCAACATAAGGCATTTACGATTCACATCACTTTGAGGGGGCGGTAGTCCGTGCTTCCTCAAATGAGATTATCGTATTTACGCACTATGGAAACCATAAAGGCCTATTATAAATGGAAAATATAGAAGCATAAAGAAAACATAAACGTAATATATATCATATATAAATACAATTCCATCGTAATGGCCACCATCAGAGGTAGTTGGAGATATTTGAACAATCATCGTTTCATGAGGCGTTAGTTTTCCTTCCATAGAAACATTATGTTATTCATTCATTAGATGGAGGTGTGTGTAAGTGTAGTTAGAATCCTTCTCATAACAAAATCCTAGTATATTGAGGATACCGGTGTTGTTACAAAATTAAGTAATAAAAAGATTTTAGGGGTTGGAGAAGTAAAATAAAAGAAAACAATTTATGAGAAACTGTTACCTTTAATTTGGGTAAGTCCCTTTAGTTTGAACCAAAGGACTTCTTGAAGTTCCTTATGCCTAAAGTAAGGCTTATAAGGCTAGTAGAGTTATGTAGGGAGCTTAATTAGGAAGATTTAGGACGAGCCAAATGTGTTGAGAGGTGTGAGGAATTGGATAGAAATGGTCTCCTTTTATAAGGGAGAGGAGGGGATCTTTAGAAAAGTGTGAAAATATTATTTTTTATATTATGATATTCAGTTTCAAAAAGACCAAAAATAATTAAAGATGAAGATAAGATGACTCATGGTCGAAATAAAATCATTCAAGCCGAATTGGACATGTTTTGGATAATATTTAAATCATTATAATCTTATTTATTTAAATCATTTATTAATGAGGAAAATACTACATTATTATTGTGTCATAAATAATTTAATTTGTTTGATGTCTAAAAATTACAAAAAAAATACCATGATGTAAGAAATATTTTTATCTTTATAATTAATATTTATAGTTGAAAAGATAATTTATATAACCCCTTCTAAAAATTAATTTACTAAAATATATTTGCATTTTTCATTTTTGCCTTCATTTTAAGTTAATTAATATAAATTGTCATTATCACTCCCAAGTGGCTCAATGGGGTCCCAAAATCGACCCAAAGATTCCCACGGTCGTCAATGGCTCAACTAATAAGGTTTGGACATGTGTGAAGGAAATTTTGAGTTAAGAAATTATTCTTTTTACCTTGAATTACCTTATTTACCTTTAACCGCGGAAAATAAAAGTCAAAAGTTACTATTCACCAAAAAAAATTTCCTCTTAATGAACCACATTTTTCTTCTTGATGAAAACCATGTATGTCGGATTTTTGAAATTCAATTCACAGAAGTGGTAAAATTTCATTTAAATGGAGAATTCAGTTTTTTTAACTACCACTATGTGGTTTCACTATTCATCAATATTTGATATTTTTTAGAAAAATACAAAAATTCAGCCTAAGATATATTTGATATTCCAAATACAAATTTTTTTTATATTATACCAAATTAAAAAAATATAAGTGGAATTAATTAAATTTAAAATTAATTTCTGTTATCAAAACAAATAGCATGTTTTTAAGAAACTATAACTATCAAAAGGTTGATACTTGTTTATGTTCGATTTCAATGTAAAATTAATTCCAATGACCCACATTGGATTAAATGGTAAAAATATATTTTAATTTCACTTTAAAACCAATAAAAAAATATAATCTAACCATATAAATATATTATATTAAAAGGCACCTTTGAAATAAAATACAATATTTTTCACTATTCGTTAAAAATGAACTTTATCAGAAAAATTCCAAAAATTTACACCAAGTAAAATTTGATGTCCCCATTTGAAAAAGAATTTTATTTGGTCATATAGAATGTATTAATGTGACCCTAAATAGATTGAAAAAGGGTTCTCCGTTAAAAGGTGATAAATCGGATTTTTAATGTAAATTATGCTTAAAATTAGATTCATTCACATTTTAAGACTCTAACTTCTATTGGATAAATGTAAATACATTTAACAAACATGTATAATAATATTGTATTTAGTTTTCTTCATTCCTGCTAATACAATATCTAGGAGTTGACTACCATTTAAAATAATAATATTATATTATTAGTGTACAAAGTAAGATTTCAAAGAAACCCATTGTTGTGTATCGGGTACGCTATCAAACATAAAAAATTAATATTTAATTCAAAAATTAATAAATATGAAAAAGTAATATTCTTTATTTACCTGGGATGTTACAACATGCACTTGTGGATCAACCATTATAGTGGGTGCCTCCTCCTACCCTAGGCCCGTGAACCAGTTTCCTAAGAGGACCTGTCCACCATATACATCAACCACTCCTCCTTCTTCTTAGTTTAGACTACCAGATAATGACTGCACTTGACCAGCAGCGTGCTCCCGAAAGGGAAACTCCTCAATACAAATCCCACATTTTATCCTCTCAAAGACCCCATTCATTGATGGATTGAGTGAATCCCACACCTATTTCATTACACAATCAGGCATACTCACCTCTATAATAATAGCCTTCCACTCCTCCCGGTCCATGCATATACAAATCACTGCCTCACCAAGATAGGGGCTTCCCACCTGATCACCCCTCTCAACAAAAACTACAATTCCTATGCACTTTACAAGGCCACCCATGCCTCCATTTTCATTCCCACACACATTCACAAGTTCATCAGAATTGGTTGTGCCTAGAACTGGATCCAATCCAGTGGTCAATCCACCATCAAGGCTTATCCATTCAACTGCCTTTGAACCCCCATGCACCCTCCCACCATGGAAAAACAAATACATATGACCAATTTCAGAGCAGGCCATATAGTAACACATCCATGACTCAAAGATGACACACTATCTCCATCATAACTCCTTGTTGTCCATGATCTAGACACATTCCACCAGTAGCCTTAAGACCAAAACCTCCACACAGATCAATGGATAAATCAGGTGACACACGGACTCAGTTTGAGAATCAAAACACAAGTATTGGCTGATCATATTGTGATTTCACATAAAATCAAGCAATTCTAGAAAGTAAGAGGAAATCTAGGGAGAATTACAAATGTTGCAATCGTCACAGGATCACGTTGCTTGTGAAAATCAAGGCTCTAATGAAAGATAAGGAAGGTTGAACCATTGCATCTTCGAGGAGCTTGAGACCAAGCCACAATCAATATCACTTCTGAGCCAAAATAGATCATTTTTATGAGATAAATTAATTTATTTTCTCATATGATATTGAATACCAAATTAATAGTGTTTTATAGTTATAGTTAAAGGGATATGTGTTTTATTTATGATATAGATCATGGATATTTTATATGAATTTTGGGAGAGCCTAAAAAAGATTTGAAGATGTGTATCCAAGATATAGATATATAATATATTGGGAAATGTGATGGTGTTAATTAGTTATTGGATACTCCAATTTTTTTTAATTATATGGTTATGTGATTCAATTTTATGGAAATTATAAATATATTTTCCATTTCTTTATTGCATGGGTTCTCATTACATTATAGGTTTCTTATGATATATTTTTTGAATTCATAATGTAAGTAAATGACGCCATGGTATAAATAATGTCTATATAGTTTTATAGGTGGGTGGTCTGACGTTATGAGTCCTCATGTTTTTATATGGATGTTTAATTATGTTATTATTTTCGTTATGTATTATTACAAAATGTTTTGTGAAAACATTGGGAGTTTATTAAAATTTATTTAGTATTCATCTTCTTAATTTGTTCTCAAAATATTATTATATAAAATTAAAAATTTATTTTGGTTTTATTATAATATCAATTTGATAATTAGGAATAGATTCTTTTAATATAACATAATTCGAATTGGTCCATTTATAATTTATAATATTTTTTATACAGGTCCTAATGAAGAGTATAAATTATAATAAATTTTGATTTCTATTATGGGAGTTACTTTGAACGATGAAAATTACTCTTTTTAAATAACATTTTTTGGGGAAACGTTATATTCTCTCGGAAAGAAACAACAAGGCTTTGTGTTATTTTTCTATTTTAAAAAACTAATAAAATCAAAGGATCATTTTTTTTAAAGTACATCAGTTTCTATAAAAATTATAATTAGTAGTTTTTTATGTTATAGGGAGTTGTAGCAGTCATCAGAGGAAAATTGTTTAGATAAATTAAGAGGTTATGATGATTCATAAGTGTATATTTTACAATTATTATGTTAGACAATGGGTTAATAAGTAAAATGTTTATTTTAATATTAAAGATATTAAAAATTATGTTGTTTTATGTGATCAGAGTTCCTCTATGACATGTGTTGAGTTTTGATAGATGTTGAAAGTTTATGTAACCACAACGTATTGTGTGTTTTAGTGAGAATAATATTTTATAAATAATATTTTAGAAATTTATGGGAATAGGTTTAATTTTATTACTAAACATTATAATTAATATGATCTATTATATTTATTAAATTATGGTTCATAGTGAGAAAGGGTTCATCAAATTTTTTAAACATATGATCTATCTTATAGAAACCATGGTATTAAAAACACATAAGGGGACTATAAAAAAATTTACTATTTATGATGCTCACCGCATTGGGAGAAACTTATGATTAATATAAATCAAAATAATATTAGAATAAAATTAATATTTTATTAGAAATAATGGATAAATTATATTTTGAAAAATATATGTTTTTATTATGGTTTTATCATAATTCGGATTATTTATGGGAAATGTATAATTATTTGCGAGATTTTATTTTTTTTTTGAAATATTTGTATGTGAATATAGGGAAGAATGATGTTATTAAAAATAAAATGCTATGTTTAAATTATAAAAATGTGTGATCCAATCAATCTAATAATAGGGATTCAATTTTTTAATCTTATATTATTAATATTTTTAAGTATAGTTTTTATGGAGTTATTTATAATTGAAATTAGGTGTTATTGTCAAATATTAAGAGATTAATATTTTATTATATATTGTCATGAATATTTATATTTGACACTATATTAACATATTCATAAAATTTTTTCTTTGAATAATGGATCATAAAAAATATGTTAAACTTTCATTTTTTGGAAGTTTTGATCATTTCAAATTTTATTTAAATCCATAATTCTTAAAAAATCATGATTTTTCATGTAGAATATATTTTTAATAAGGGGTGGAAGGCTACTCAAAATTAAACAAAATAATTAAATTTACTTTTTGTATGTGAATAAATAATGTATGTATAAATTCTAGTGTAATACATATTTATAATAATGGATTCCCTCAAACTCTATAAAAATTATATTGAAATGAAAATGTTTTCCTCTTCTAATCATTTTTTGATGAAATAATGACCTCATCTCCATTTTGGGGAAATAATTTTTTTTAATATTCATTAATAATGTACACATTTTGTTAAAAGTTTATAGTTTTTTAGAATAACAATTATGGTATTAAATGACCATTTATCATCCATGATAATATTTTCAATTCATTGGAATGATTTATAAATTGGGAAACATCATTATTTTGTACTCAGAGTGACCATAATATTTCAATTATCCAATTTTTTTTAAAAAATAATATACATTATTTATGATGTGATTTTACAACTTATATATATTTAATATTTTGTTTTAAAAAATATTTTAATGGTCTTATGTTTTATCCTCCACTCTTTGGAATTTATGTTACAAAATATTAATTTTTTTGTGGGTCTAGGGATAGAATTTTTACAACCAAATATTTTATATTTTACTTTCTTTAAATAATATAATTGATTGTGTGAGGCATAATGAACACAAATTATAGATGAAATATGTAATATTATAAATATAACCATTAAATTGTGAATATTACTATGTTTCTTTTGGTTTTGTGGTATTAATAGAAATAACACTATTATAGTGTATATTTTTTATGTGATTACATAAAAAGGGCGAATCTTTATTCTGTTTTTTATTAATTGGTTGAAAATGAATATAAATTATTCTCATGGAAAAAGACAAGTTTTTCATTAAAATGTTTAGATATAAGAAATAAAAATTACCGTAATATATTTAATTTATTACCGTTGATACATTTTTCAAATGAAGTATGAATATTATATTTTCAAGTGAATAAATTTAGGTTCATTTAATTTTTTTAATGTGAAAGTGATGATAATAAATTTATATTAGGATTTATAAATACAATTTCTGAGAAGAATCATTTTACTGCATTCTATACATGGATATGATAATTAATTTATGCCACATTTAGATTTTTTTATAAAAAAAATGACCCCATCTATGAAATCATCATTTAATAATTAGATTTGTATGATTTGTCTCAATTTGATTGAAAATAATGTTTTAGAGTGAATTTTTAAAAATTCGTAATTTTGAAAAGTTATCATTTCTTATAATAAAATAAAGAATATTAAAATTATATTTATCTTTTGGTTGTGGATTTAATGAAACCTAATATCCATTTCAATAAAAATAATATTATTAATTAAAAACTAATTTTAATTACATTTTATTTTGGTATAATATGTTTTTATGCTTAGAAACACTTTTTCATAAAAACTATTTTTTTATTTTTCAATGTAATATTTATATTAATTTCATTTAATTAGAATATTTTAATCATTTAATATGGATTTAATATTTCAAATCATTATTTGGGGAAAAAATAATTTCAATTATAATATTGGTCCCAAAATTATGTTTCTGAGTAAAATAATTATTTATCATGGTAAAGGTAAATTAAGATTAAAAATTAAAATTACATAGAAAATTACAATAATTCCACAAAAATTATTAATTATTTATGTTTATAATAGAACGATAGGTCTATCCTCTATCGTTGACAATTTTTGTGTCTTAATTTCAAATCATTGTAAGATTACAAGAAAATATGCATTTATATTTAATAATTGCCATTTTTATAATTTTATCTAATAATTATGTTTTAATGAATAAAATATAGATAAATTTACATCATTAACACACTAATATTACCATAATGATGTATTATAATTTTATTTAATATTAATAATTGATTGAAAACGATTTTTCATTACCGATATAATGCTTTTGCATGAATATGAAAAAATGAAATAAATATTTTCAAAAATATGAATAATTTTTTACTTATAAAAGTTATAGTATTTCATAAAATTTAAATATAATTTTGATGGTTAATTGATTATAAATATTATTTAATTAAAATTATATTATTATTATTATGTCTTTAAAGAAAAATTATTTGAGTATTCCTAAAAATAATTATAAATAATATTTAATGTTTAATAATAATTTTTAAATCATTATAAAATCATAAATTTCTAATTGAAAATCAATTTTGTTGAAAATTATATTTGATATATTTAATGGTCAATTTAGTTTCCTATTTTTATTTTTAAAATTACATTCATGACCATTAATGAATTTTAAAGGTTTTACAATGGTCATTGTTAAATATGGAAAACATGGGGGTTAAACCAAATGTAAGGTTTCAAATGACCTAAAAAAATTATAAATTTTATTATATGATTATATTTAATAAATATTATCCTTATATTATAATATATGTATCCTTGGATTTATTTTGAATGATTTTGACTCTTTTTATAAATTAATATTTAAAGTATCTACAAGATTTCCACCAACCTCACTTATAAAAGGCCATTTTTTATCCACTCTTCCGAACTCCTATTAGTCCATTTATCTTAAAAAATATGAAAAAATACCTTGAAAGCAATTCTATACATGTCAAAGAGTTATAGTCTGATACATATACCATCCAATGGTGGATTAATGTTTATATGAAGGGATATTTTATAAGTAATATGAATAATTCATAACTACACTTTCATATATATTTATTTTTCTAACTTGTTAAAATACTTTTTTAATAATGATAAAATAATAACATTAATATATCAAATATATTAATATTTTATTACTATTATGGTAAAACACATTGTATCTCCTTTTTTATCCTATGGGAACAAAAAATTGCACATGGGTACATGTGTACTAACACTACCAATGAGTGATGTATTTTATCTTACATCACAATGACACATGGAAGGTTATGAGGATGAATTTAATTAATATTTTGGTTTTTTTCCAAATTTCTAAAATTATGTATTGTAAAATAATACATATATTATTAAAATTTTTATATACTATAAGATGATATTATTTCTCATACATACGAGTGGTATAACACCTCAATGAAGTAATGTGATTTTCTTTTCATTACAATCTCACATAGATGTTATATGAAAGAAAATAATGAATAACTATAAAATTTATAACATAATTATTAATTTTGAACAATTAAATATTATGTACCATTTATATTTTCTATGCAAAAAAATATAAATTTCATTCATGTGTATGCCTGAAATGAAAACTCAAAGTTAAAATATTTTTCTTTTTTGCACATCCATATTTCATGGATGATTAATAAAAAGTTTTAATTTATAAAATTTTTAATATAACCATTATTAAAATATGTTGTATATATAAATAATGATCCCTTTCACCATTGTTAACTAACTAATGTCATTTTTTGACATACAACTAGCTATCCTAAAAATATTCAATGTGAACATAAAATTTTTATAAATATTAAAAACATATAAAAATGAAATAAATATGAAAATAATAAATTAATGACCATGAAATTGGTTCTTAATCAGGTATAAAAAAAATTAATTTTACAACTTTATAGGGAAGACATAAGAATTAATGATATTTTAGATACATTTTTTATGGAAATAAAAACATGTTAAAATTTTTATGATATTATAGAAACTATTATACTATATGCGATTTTAATGAAAAGTTAACCATGTTTATGGTTAAATTAAATGGTATTTTTTATTTATTTGTGCTAAAGTTCTTATATATTTCATATGAATAAATTGTGAGCCTGAAATAGTTATAAAAATTGGTGTTCCATATATTTATTTATAGAGAATTAGATAAATTCATGGACTTTATCGAGGATATGTTACTTTAAATATATTGGGAAATTATTTGTTTTGGATATTCAATTATAAGGGAGGTTATAAGGATAATTTCTGAAATTACCTAAATTAATTTTTAATATTTTGTATTTGTGAGAAGGAAATTTTTTCATTTTATAAGGTTAGTAAATGAACTCATGATTTAAGTAATGTTTTTTATATTATAATGTTTAAATGATATCATTCATGAGTTTTATTCTTTCCAAAGTAAATTTCTAAAAAATGAATCTTCAATTATGAATTAATGTAAATTAATTTATAAATGATCAATAAATTTAATTGTATTTAATATGTATATGAATTATTAATTTAAGATCAAAATTGTATTATGTAAAAAATAATATATTCCCATTGATGAATCAGTAATTTTAAATGTATAAATGGGTTTTATTTAATTTCATATCCCTTATTTTAAAGTATGGATTTTTTTCAAAGGAATAAGTATGAGAAAAACCATAAACAATGAAATAGTTCCCGTTATGTGAGTGACACTAAAAGAAGAAAATATATCTTTATAAATAAAATTTTTCTCAAAAAAAAACATGCACTATATTGAAGTATCCACATTTTTCTGTAATTTTTATTTTAATCATCTTAAAATCTAAACTAATATGTTCATTATAATGTGATATAGTGAAATCCTAGTTATAAATCATGTAAATATGGTTTGATTATGTAATAAGGATTTAGGAATGGATTTAATTAGGATTCAATGGAAGGAGGTCAAATCAATGGTCGGAAAATCCTTCATCAAGGATCATAAAGATCATGTAAATTAGAAAATGTGTATCTTCATAATGTGCATATCCAAGTGTAAAGTATTTGGAAAAATCGTCATGCACTGAAAGATGATTTAGAGGATACTCAAGATGTCTTTTTTGTGTTAGAATATAAATTTTAGTCTATTCCACATGAAAATGTACATTTCAATATCAAATAAAGGATTAATTTCTTGGAAAACCATAAAAGCATTACTTTTAATAATTTATGATTTTTAGTTTTTTGATAGCTTAAGTAATATCACAAATAAAATATTTTTGAATTATAGATCATATAATTTACCTCGAGAAACATTTAATAATATATAATTAATGTTATAATAGATTAAATATTTGGCATATATATTATTTATCTGGAAATAGGTTCCCAATACATAACATGTTTCAATAAAATAAATTTGGAATGATTAGTCCATCCCCATATTCTCTGAGATCCACTAAAGCACTTGAATATCATATATAATAAAAATAATTATCTAAACAACTGATTTTATAAAATTATTCATATCCAAAAACTTTTTGAAATTCAATTTATTATTATTATCTATATTTACATAAGTTAGTTATTAAATTTTATTAATATCTGTTTTGATTTATCATAAATTTTTTGAACCATTTTAAAATCCTCTGTGTTATTATGTAACAATCTCTTCATTTATATCACTATTAAAAAAAATTGGTAAAATTTTATATTAATTAATATTATTTATAAATTTCTACCCAATATTAAAATAGTTTCAGTTATATTTCATGAAACTATATGTGGTGTCAGATTATTTCATAAATGTTGATGATCAAATATGATATATTATTAATATGATAAATACCTTATATAACCCTTCCATAACCATAAAACAATCACTATTTTCATATTATATTATCTGAATATTATTATTATCTCATATTCAAAAAGACATTTTTCTGTAACACTAGTCAATTTCGTAGTTAGACAGTCCGAAACATGAACATACCTTGAATTGATGGGTTAATATGGTTCTAAAATTGTATATTTTTACAAAATATCATTAAAAAAAGAAAAATGATATAATTTATATTTTTAAGGCTTCAAATAATATTTTATTAAAATATTGAAAATAAATATGAACAATGAAAAATGTTACTTTATGGTGGTGGATATCTACATAAGGAAAAACTAATGTCTTCATTTCTCGATGAAGGATAGGAAATGATGGTGTATTATAAATTAATAATTAAATTACATATTCATATTTTAATTTTAAATTCTATTTTTATATCCAATAGTGGGAGGGGATGTTGAAAACATAAATATGTCTCTTCATAAAGGTAATAATCCATACAACACAAGATCAATTTTCTTTTTATTTTATATGTTGATGGGAAATAAATAAGAAGGGTTAGTACAATAATATAATAACGAATTATAATACTTATTGTTATAAGGTCATTATATATATATTAGGATTTAATTGTAAGGGAATGGAAAATAATTAGTGGTTACTTATTAAGTAATATTTAATGGGGACCATTGACTTATTCATAATGATATCATTGGAGTTGAATAAATTATTAAAATTTTCTTAATCATGGGTTTTATAAGATGGAAGAGACTTCTATGTTAGGAAAATTGGTCAGGGATTCATGGATATTTCTAAGGGTATTCGGATAATTGAATAGGTGGAAGTGATACAATATTATAGGTAATGAAAAGAAAACCATTGTGGTAAAAATTATTTTTCAATAATTAAATTACACAATTTAAAGGTCATTGTTTTTAAAATGAATAAGTAATGGAGGGTGGATAATATTTTTTGAGATATCCTCAAATAATTATTTTTAATGATTATTTTTTAATCATATTTGAATTCATTTTGTATAATCATTTTACTTTTACATTTATTGTTTCTACCATGGTAACTACTCATTACCCCGTGACTTCTGAGTTAAAAAAAATATTAAATAGCCAAAATTACATGATTTTGTTTTTATGAATTCAAACATACTATCCATTTATTCTAACTCAATTTCAATGTTGAGGATAAAATATATATTAAATTTTATCAATTTATATGTTGAAATGTAATTTTAAAAAGCTTTTATTCTCACCCTTAAGTGTTCAAAATTTTATAGATTATTGATATATAATTTAATTAGGGATAATTTATTTAAATATATTCATATAATTTGTATAAATGTAAGTTTAGAGAAAGAATTATTTTATTATTTTATTTAAAAATTACACAATATGACTGAAAAATATTTTTTTAAAATAAATGTTTTTCAATTATCAATGTTATTAACATTAATCATTATAATCATACTTTTATGAACAAATATGAAATTCAATTTTATATATAATAGGATAATTTTGATAAATATTAAAAAATAAATTATCATTTATATTTAATCTCAATATGTGATGAAAACCAATTTTTTAATACAAGTAAATAAATATTGTTTTAGAGTAGGATATTATCTATATTCCAAAAATTAAAATTTTGTAACGATAAATAACACATGGGGTAGGAATGGATTTTTTGTGTTATTTTTGGAAGAAAAGTAATTCTAGACCCATGTAACCAGATCTTTATTTGGTAGTTTTAAATGGGTATTATTCATGGAACCTGAAACACCCAATGGATCTCTTATCTTCGATGGCTCATGGAACTAATTTCCAATGGAAGAATCTCATTTGGAAACAAGGGAAATGATACTAAAGACATCACATTGGTCGAGTGGATGGGAGAATAGTCCCATAAAACCCTTTTTTTGGGAATTATTACATACTCTGTAACTCTGTCAAAAAATTATTATCTATTCAAGAATCATTAATTAATTCGAAAATATGCAATCAATAACTTTTGAATTAGAAATAAGTTACTAAAATGCAAAAAATTTACAATATTTTGTATGTATATGATGTTATTTATTGATTGATATATCCCTTTTTATATTAGTGTCCCCGTCAATGGTAGTCTTCTATGAGAAGAGTAAAGATTATATCATCGTTTATTATTACAATGCTGGCTTTAAGCCACATAGTGTGTTGTTCATGGGTTTATCACTATCTAGGTAGATGAGAGTTCCATTGATGTGATAATCAAACCCATAATATTGGTTTATTATATATCCTTGTGAATGTAATAAAATCCCAAATAGTTTGGAGACAGATAATTATGTGCATGATATTTTTAAGGTCATGTACAAACGAGAAAACCATGTAGTTTCTCATAATCTAGTTAGAAAAGCTTAGGGGATGGTGCCTAGTAAATTATTAGAGTGTTTCCTATGTTGAATCAACCCAAGGAACATGGAAGGGATGTGGGATCCTAGGTTATATATAACCCTATTTGGAATGGGGCCTAGGGAGAATTATAGATCATTTTGATTGTTTGGTTTGGACCCATGGTGGATTCCCATGTATTCTATTAAATCGGAATCAAATAAAAAGTTTTACGGTTTTGAAGAACCACTACTATGAATGTCCTTTTTATGTATATTTCATATGTTAAAGTCACCATCTATGATAAATTTTGAATTATTTTGGTTCTTATACTATTTAAGAGGATTCCCTATATCATATAGTGAATGTGGATATTAAGAGGATACAGTTGGGGATTATACCAAATATGAGGCACTCTGAGTTTGATACATGGATTTGAGGACCGATTCCTATAAAGACACTATAATGAAAGAAAATAATATTATCTATAGAAATATTTTCATCAATTAAATGCATCTAACTGTGAGTATTTGATTATCAAAGTTAACCTCTAATCCCAAATGAGTCATGCTGTGATGTGAGAAAAATGCAAAAGTAGAGGATACAAAAAACTACATGATCTATATTCAACATGAGGAAAAGGTTGGGGTATGGGAAAATATAAATAGAATTTTATTTTCCCAACTACATAGATTTTATATCAAGGATATTCACATTGGAAAACCCATATAGATACGAACCATTTGAAAATCCAAGGTTTTACTCCAAGAGGGTTGCCCGACACCTTGTTCCGGAGAAGATAAGAGGATACAACATTGATCCTCATTGGGGAAAAATTATGCTCCTATCCTTACCTTCCTAGGAATATAGGTCACCTTCATAGAGATGACTAAGTATGGACATGGTACTATTGTTAATATTTTAGTTTTGGTGTTCCCTAACACTCCCCCGAAGGATATGGTCCTCATGACTCGTGGGATGTATATCTACATGCACTCTGAGGTCCCTACTCACCAGGTTGGAAATTATTGGTACACCTCTCATATATGTAATGAAAAATATAAAGGGAGAAAAAATATTGTGTATTTATCCATTGTTTTAAATGGCCAGAGGAATTAATGGAGTCTTTTATTTGTCCCCCTTAGAAGAATGATTTATAAGAAGGGGGGATATTATATTTGGTGGTTAGATAGAGGGCATCGATATTTTCCCACATAAGTTAAGTCATGGAGATATGAAGATTCATATATAAGGTGACTTGGTAGAAGATATAATTGATTCATGCAGGTGTAGGCCTATAAGATTTGGAGGTGATTTTTTTGATGGACCACCTGATAAACTACATTTGGGGAAGACGTCACTTTAAGAACCAAGGGTCTCCTTAGCAATCCCTGGAACAGTCTGATGAAGTTCATGGGTTTGGGGAGGGATTGTCTCTAGTTCTTCTCAACAAGGGGGAACGAATTATCATATAGGTATCCAATTATTTTAATCATATATGGAAATAAATCCTATAATCCCATTTAATCCCCTCTTCTAACGAGATTTAAAGAGATTCCAGAAGGAATTTGGAGGAAAATGGATAAGAGGATGTGTGACCAGAGCATGGAGTCTTCTTTCTTTTTTCTAGTCTTGAAAATGAGTATCCCAAAAATACTATTTATAGAAAACCACAAGACCCTAGTTGAAGGAGGTCATGGATCGAGGTACTCGACATTTGTAACAACAAAGGTACCCCACATTGGTGTGTAAAAACTGATGGTTCATGCAAGGGTTGGTTATTATAGGTGCCTCACATAGTGGTGGTGGTTCTTTATAGGATATGCATGTTTGTCCTTACAGATCCTCTTGGTCCATGGGTTTGGTGCACATGGGATCACCTTAGTAAACCCACTTGTCCATACCTTGGGGGATGCACCTTACACCTCTACTTGGGACCATTTTCATGTTGTGATCTCAACCGTTTGGGCCATTCACATCACAACCAAAATTATACCACATAAAATTCATAGAGTCCCACTAAAATACTTTTCATCCTTCTTGAAGATATTTTTTCTGTCACACATACAAACCCACATATCATTCCAAATCAAAAGCCTACACTCAGAGAGAGGTTCTCACCACCACTCCATTGGATTGGAAAACATTTCTAATGAATTCCCATACCTCGATGTGTGAGAATTCTTATTGAACATGGAAGCCCAATATTATAATTATTCAAGAATAAGGAAATATATATCATAAAACACTACATTTGGTGTATACTTTAGCATCTCGTTATTCATTTTATGTAAATGTTCATGGAACACATTTTTTGTTATCAAAATATTTACATGGGTTTAATAAATATAACATACAATTTTAAAATTATATATTACATATATAATTTTAAAAGGTTCCAAAAAATTAAATTCATTATTGTGTTATGATAATTTCCCAAAACTGATATGTATAGTAATATCAATACTTTTTACTATTTATTGAATAAAAAATTATTATATAGAATCCACAAAATAATTTTTTTAGAATTTTGACTTTAAAAATTCAAATATTAAGTTAATATGGTTAAATAAAATAAAAAAAATATTTTTATTATACTTAAGAATAAACGATCTTTAGAGTTGGAATTATGCACTAATTTTGTGCTGTAATGTTTTCCAGCTATAGTAGGTTCTAGAGTATTACCTCTTTAACGCCCCTTGAATATAATTTTTTTGTGATGGGATTCTGAAAATTTAGTTTCAACCCCTTTAGTATAATTTTATCTAACTATGGGATGTAATTACACTATCTAAATATATATCATCTTAATTAATGGGATGGTGAAGTCATATTTCCTATCCCAGTTCAGTCCGTTATCATATATCAATGAAATTGTATGTATGAACTCTCTAGAGATATTAATTCTACTATATGGTTCTTAACAGTCAATCAAGAGAGCTAGTTGGATTAAACGGTTAAGAAAAAATATAATATTGTTTATATTTATATTACGAACAAGAAGATGTATTTCATAGTATTATGTAATAAATTTATGTTGATATATTTTTGGAAATTTTATCTCTAGTATTCTCTATCTTATGGACATCGTCATCTCTTTAAATTAGTAAAAAATAGTTAAAATTAAAATAATTAAATTTATTTTGGGGTATAGAATGAAACACTAATGTTTTAAGGACCCATTTTCATTCATAAATATATTTTAAAATCATTAATTAATATATTTTTATTGTACTTATTCTTTATTAGAAAATAAATCATATAATAAATTAATAAAAATGGATATTTTTTTTATTTTAAATATTGAATACAAAAAAGTACATTAAACCATGTATTACATACCATGGATAATTAAATGACTAAAAAATAAAAAATTTAAAAAAAAGATAATAAATATAAATGAATCATAATTCTATTAATATGAAATTCCCAGGATCATTTCACCCATGGAAATCACAAATAATATAACCGATCATACAATGAAAACAACAACTTTTAAGTTTATAGAATATTGAAAAATCAAAATTGGAAAAAAAATATTGAGAATTTTTCTTTGAAATTTTTTACTGGGGTGAATTTATAGGGTGTAATGGTTTTCATAAAATCATTATATAAACATAATTAAAGGGTATATAATAGTTGGGTACAATAAAAGTAATCATTATACTATTTAGGAACTTCCAGTATGTAGTTAATATTAATGTTCATTCTATAAATTTAAAAAAAATAAATTTAAACTATAAAAAATTCCTTCCAGAATAAAATATATTATTTTTTAAATATAATAAATATATTACAATTCATTATTCCAAATACCATAGATTATAATGATGTTATTTTTATTTATTCAGTGTCATTGGTAAAATTGTTAATTTTAAGGAAAAATATTAGTAAATTTATTTATAAAATTCATTTTATTATTATTAAAAAAAAATTATTATATACAAGAAATAATTATTTAACTATATGGAAGAACTGCATAAAAATTTCTGTCCAAACCATGGTGTTCGTTTAAAAAAATATGTGTTTATTAAAAACTATATTTTATTGTAAAAAAATCCTTATTAAGAGTATATAATATAATGTAAATTATAATTTATGAACATTAAAAAATTAATAATAATTAAATAATTGTTTAAAATCAGTTAGAAATTAAGAAAAAAGGCTATTTTTATTAAAAAAAATTACATACTAAGAAATGTATCGTATTTTTAATTATTATTTATTTTTATATTCAAAAACTAAATCAACCTCATTAAAGGGATGATTAAATTAAATATTAAAGATTTTGTGTGTAAAATATATAATAACATTCATTTAATATTTACTTATATGGAATAATATTACGAAGTCAAAATGTCAAGAAAACATCATTTACTTATGAAAAATTATTTCTATTAAATTTATATATTTATTTAAAAAATAAATTTCTATAATTTATAAATTTAATTAAAATTAATATAGTGGAAATAATTAATTATCCTGTCAAAATTAGATAAGACGGTTAATTTCTTTTTAATGAATTGAAATATGTTACCATGGTGATTTTTTATGACATTGGTAAACAATAAAAATGTAATTTACAATATATATTAAAAATAATTCATACTAACTATAAAAAAATTTGATAATGGAAGGAATTTTGAGTATTTTTTTTAATGCATAGGGAAAAATTCTAATTTAAAATGAATACCCAATAAAATTATGTCATATTAAAATTGGAAAAATGAAACTTGAACAAACATATAAGAGGACCAATCAACCACCACATCCAAACCAATCAAACTACTTGGTCCACTATTGATTTAGTACAAATTATTCATATCTGAAAACAGTATTTTACAATGGGTAGTCTCTAGTCCCATGAAATAATTCTTCATACTACATTCTGAAAACCTTTTTCAAGAAGGAGTGAACAAATTATGATGTAATATATCAGTCATGGAATTAATGAGTTAATGTAAGGGTTTATCATCTAAAATTTAATTAAATAATAATTGATTAATATTTGAGACTTATATTTTTATTTTAAAATGTGTATTTAATACCCATGAATATACATTATCACAATCTTCTTATAATTAATGAAATTTAAAAATCCATCTTAGTTTCTAACATTACTATGATTTTGATGAAAAATATATCAAAAAATGAAGGTTTTATTAATAAATATCACATTGAATATTATATTTTTAGTAATTAAATATAATTTCTGTGAAATAGAATTTATTTTCTCTTTAAAACCCCAAATATATTTTTCCCAATTGGCTGTCTACATGTTTTACATGTCTTCGAACACCAAATAGGATGGTAAATACTATAAAATTATATCCTAGGAAAACATGTTATACTTGTTGATAGAATAAGTATATCTTCAATAGCCATGATGACTCATAGGATTAGTGTGAAGGTGTAGTACAACATCTATAGTCGAGAATAAACGTACATATTGAGTGAAACAATAGTGTAACCTAATTTTTATAGATGGATCACTAATATTGTTGGATGATAAAAAATTTCAATCACAAATATGACCCCTTTGATAGATAAATAAAATTTATTTATAGTTCAAGTGGACCATGAGAACTATTTTTATAAAAAATTGACTTTAAAATATATATCATTAAATGTATGTATTCAAAGAAATATATATTAAAATAAATATAATAAAATACTTTAACTCATAAATATCTTCATACCACATTTAAGTATAAATATTTAAAAATATCAATAAAAAATTCAAAAAATATCATGCCCAAAACAACCATTGACATATCAAATATGGACTTTAGTTTAAAAACCTTAAAAAATATGAGTTTCATTCCTATAAATAATTATGTACCATTATGCCCAAATCTGTATCCTATTTTCCATGAAATGATTTCTTAAAACATTTAATAAAATTATATTTGTCTTATACAGAATATTCTTTCATGAAGTAGTTCAAATATTGGATTAAAATTTGGAAATAAATCAATGCATTGAGTTTCATGTTTTATGCGTGGATACACCAACCTAAACTAAAATCCCACTAAAGTTTCAAAATATAGGACCTTCATTGGGTAATAAAACACATATTTGAGTTACAAAAACAGATAAAAATATAAATTATAATGATGAAATATAATTTCTCACAATACAAAAATTGACAAAAAACATCATGGGTGGCATAATGGTGTCAATGAAAAAAACGACGGATGGGGTCCACTCATTACACAAACATGAACTCAATACATGAGAAATATTGAATTATACATCCATTTAATTTGAATTTTTTTACTAAAATAACTACAAACCAAAATAGATTCATGGGACGAAATACCTAGAGATGAAGAAATACAGACGACATGAAAACACACTTATATAGCATTCATTACATGATTCACAAAAAAGACACTTTATGATTGATGATCTCATAATGAAAATGTTTTATCTACTAATAAAATTACAGGAATGAAATCAATGAAAATAAAACAAGAGGAACAACCAATTGTTGAATCTGGTATATTGACCTAAATTTTTGATAATAATCTTATCTGAATGGTCAAAATCGAAAGAAAATGCATTGTGTAATAAATTGGTGAATAAAGGGTGTTTTCCAATTTCTTCATAATATACAATGGTGGAACCAAAAATATTCTCCAACTAGGGAGCTCAAGAAAAATAAAAAATTTCCATATTAAATTGACTAGTTTGGAGAAGAACCAGGACACGACCCAATTGGCCCTATAGGAAAATATTATTTCCTTCCACCCACACCACTGACAACAATTTGTGGACTCATATAATTTTATAATAAATGCACCAAAGTGGGATTGTTTTGGTGTGTTCCTTAGAAAATAGTGTAAGTTCCATTAGAAATGAACATACCCTAACCCTCCCAAACTACACCATGAAAAAGACTCTCTATAATATGCTACATAGATCCCTATCCATATAATTGTTGGGTAATCGATCCTGGTCCATGACACAACCTTCAATAAAAATCTAGATGAATTGATCCCCACAGAAAACCTTCACTAGATCCCATGGCATATCTTCCACTCTTTCAAGGTCTCTTACATTCTCCCAAAAATATGATGTATAGAACTCTATAGTTTAGTGTTCCGTTACCTGACTATATAGTTTCATCTACCATTACCTAAAAACCGAAACATTGTGTTATTACACCATAATAACACTCCTAGAACATATCATAATTTCATAAAAGATTAAAAAAACTAGGAGTATTAAAATCGAAGTTAAAAAATATAAATACCATGTATTTGGACCAACCCCTAAAGTTATAGTTCATTACCACCTCCCCACCATAAAATGATTCCACCAATAAAACATCCTATGGATTTTTCCTAAATACAAATCACTCATATTATTATAGATAATTCACCACACTAAAAATCATCACATAAAAACATCATAAGTATGAAGATCAAAACATTATACATAGGTTGTTTCTCCCCAGAGTAAAATGAACATTTCCATTCAAAAATCCAAATATCATAAAAATGAAACCCAAATCAAATTTAATAATATCTAACTAATTAAAATAACTAAATTACCTCAATCCAAAAACATTTCATGATTAAAGGTAATCATTAAAACCTAAATCATTCATAGATTTAAATTTAATTTTAAATATTAAACCAAACTATAAATTTATTAGATATAAATCATATCATTTGAAATATAAAACTAATCTCATTTTAATTAATTTTAGTGTATTTAAAAATAAACATTAAAAGAAATATTTTATGTATAATTTTACAGACAAAAGTATATATATAAGATGATATAAATGATTTTTTCCAAAACTACTTATTACTATGTTATCCAAATTTTTTTTCCAAAAAATAGACTTCCCTAATGTTTGAGTTTATAGAAAAAATAGATAAACATTTCATATATAATTTAATAAATAATTAAAGAATAAAAATTTTCATCCATATAAAATAATCCACATGTAAAATAAAAACTTTTCACCGATAAAATTTAAAAGATACAAGTCTATAGAATGAATTTTTAACCATTTATAATTTTTTCCATTGAAATAATTACTTTATAAAAATTTATTATACTTATTTAGTGATGGTTAAAATGAAATTAGTACTACTAAATTTTATTTCCTCTTTCCAAAAACCTATCAATATTAGAAATCTATTTTATATAATAATTTTTAAATTAAAAACTATTTATTAATGTTATAACATTTTTCTATATTTGGAATAATGTTTACAGGAATATTTTTACATTTCAATTTCAAAAATATATACATTATTGAAAATTAACTTTTTTATTTTAAAGCATTTTAAATCTTCCATATTAAAATCTATCACTATATAGTTTTATTCATTATATGAATTAAAATATCTTAATCCAACAAATATATAATATGATTGAACACTATTTATTTTTATCATGATTAATTAATATTTCCAAATATGTTCTGAATGAATTATTTAATTTTTAAAACCATTGAGAATCATTTAGAAGGGGTATTCACACAATTTAAAAACTTTTAATGATTTTTTAGAACATTTTTATCATCTTTTTTTACAATTTCATCATATTATTTTTAAATAGGAAAAGTAAAACACTATAGAGTATATTGATATAATTAATCATAAATAATTCCCCAAATATATCATCTAATTTTTCCCTAATTTTTTTTGAAATCCAAGTAAATTGTTAATCATGGTTATATAAACATTAATAATATTAATCAAAATCAATCAATTTAATTAATCAATAATATTAAAAATCATTAATAATGAAAAAAATGAAAATGAAACACCAATAAAAATCATGGACCTTTTGGATAGTATGCATCCCATACACTATTCCCATGAATTTAATTAATCCTCTAACAAAATCCATCAATTCTATAATTGTGCCAAAAATTGAAAAATCAATCCCAAATCTATACATACACACCCCTAAATTCCATTAGTATCCAAAGGAATTAAATGAGATGTGTTGGTTTTGTAATTCCTCATCACTTACATCTTGAGTTATATCAAACTAATATAATCTCTACCTTGACAACCGATTTTTTTAAACAAAACTAGGTTTTTATATGATTTTATCAAAATCAATCTTTGGAAATCCATAATCTATTCACCCAATAGAAAATAGTCGAATGGACTGAATGGATATTTAGTGATCAAATCTATTAAAATAATTACTTTTAATTAAAGAACAAAACAAAATAGGGAATAACATATACATTAACACATGACTCGTAAAAAAACCTATCAAAAATAATAAAAAATTTAAATATATATTAAATAACAACCTCAAAAAGAAATAACATGAAGGAAAACCCTTACATTGAATCATGCATCTGATAAAAAAATAAAAAACTCAAAAAATAAATGCGATCACTCACATCAAACTATATTGAAAATACTGCATTTCATAGGACCATAATAAATCTCAAAACCAAACTCAAAGGCCATCCTTAATCAAATATAAATTAGTACTAAACCATGAATATATATATACAGACCTTAAAAATACCCTATTTGGTAACCTTGAAGCACCCTTTTCATAACCATAAATGTTAAATACATTATATTATAGTCTAGTAATACAATATGAAATCACACATTTTATTTTAATTTCAAAATAGGAAACATAAAATTCATTTTATGAAAGACATTAATTTTAAAAATTTCCACAAAAAAACCTTCTTTTTAAAATGTTATAAAAAGAATCATGTTTACCATAATAATTTATTAATTTAGTGAAAATAATTTTATTAATGTATTTCCCAATATATATAATAAAATAATAATAACAAAATATCAAACTAAAGGTAGGAAACATAAAAAAATAAATTCAATTATTTTAGAATGCGTACTAAGTTATATGAGAATAAAAATACATAAAAAATAACTACCAATAACATCATGGATATGTAAAATGAGGATTTAAAAATTTAACTCTTAATATTATCCACTCAATGAATAAATATGAATGATTTAATGAAGAAATATAGTTGGAGTACATAGATAAAAGAAAATAATTTTTTTACATAGTGGGATTCTTCCTAAGGAACAAATGTTATTATAAATTATAATATATAATAAAAAAGAATAGCATGGAACACATGTCAGATAACCACATGATTAGGTTAAAAATCGTAATATTTCCTTATTCAGGGTAAACTAGCATTATTACTTCACAAGTTACAGAAACTCTCACCCAACTAATGGGATAAAATTTATGACCACAATAATATAGAAAAATTACTAAAACAATTGAATTAAGTATCATATCTTCATTAGAGAGTAAAACTCACTCGAGTTGTGGTATATTCCAGAATAACATCACCTCACTATTCAATAGACACAACTAATTAGAAGAAATATTATATATTTATTTCCAAGGATGTCTAACAATAGTAGTGGAGAGAGTCACTGCATTTAAACTAAATATGAAACTTCTTATATAGAAAATACCATTTTATAATGATTTAAACATTATATTAGTAACATTACATTGCAATATTCCATACAACTCCTTCTTATGAATAGAATAGAAAGAATGATTTTTCTTAGTGTCCAATGAAAAAACTAGTCTTTTATAAACATCACATAATCAAATTCATGTTCAAATATGAAAATAACATCAAATCCACTCAATGATGATCAATAATAAAAAATATTAAATACCCAATATAATATTTAAGGTTAAAAAAAATTTAATAAAAACATGAATTTTACTAGTTTAAATAATTAAGGATCAAACGACCCATTATTATTAATGCTTTACATTAAAAATAGACTCCGTATAATTTTATCAAACCCAAATATATAAATAATATATCATATTTATTGAACCAGCTAAAAAATCAATTTAGAATGGGGATTAAATAATGGAAATAATTTTTATATATTATTCATAGATCTTTCTCCCATATCTGATGATTGGTATATCAGTATGAGGATCATAGTTTCCATTAGTGGTACTTCATTCACTTATCAAAACCATTAAAACCATTAAAATTGAATAACTAAATTTCCAAAATTATGATATCTTGATATAATAACGATTCCAAATACACAGGGTTGTGTAGTAATGCCAAATCTTATATTCTGGGCTGATATCCACTCTTGATATGTACCTGGAAATATGCCCAGAAACAATACTAATTATGTAGTCAATATAATGGATTATTAATCTCAAAATATCCAAATATTAAAATAAATTCATAGGGATATATAAATTGTTAAAAATAATGAATGGGGGTAAAAGCATCCCCTTTTTCTAATCCTCCCCTAGATACACAAAAAACCACTTGATTCACAATAATTTAACCATTATTAGAGAAAAAATAATAGTTCACTTACTTATAAATATTAGTTCAAATTTTTTAAGAGAAGACAGTAAAGCTTTAGAGGAAGGGATCATACCAAAAATAAAAGAATCATAACCCATTCAAAATATCCACACAAAAATATGGGAAATGGGTAGAGATGAGGGAGAAAATGGAGGATTCCTCCACACTCTATAGTGGCTATATATTTGAAAAAATTATTGGTTCTGATTATGGTATCTATGATAATAATAAAAAATAATTATTAAAAATTGGCTTTTATAAATACAATAATGTGGCCCACTTGTCCCTGCTCCAGAGGACCCCCTAAATGAAAATTCTAGGGTGTGACCCCAAACTATTGAAAAAAATCCCTAAAAATATATTGGGTATTTTTCACTAAATTTCAATCTTTATAACTGTACATGAACCATAATACATGTTCCTATAGAATGGTAATGACCGTGACACCTTTAAAACTCTACCATAGAAATACCCTCTTTAATTAAGTGATAGCCTCTCCTATCAGGGGCCCTTTACAGTGTGTCCCATAACTTGTGGAGAAACCATGCACCAAATTAAAGAGGGTAAATCCCTAAAGGCCATCTTAATTTATCCCACTATATAACTTTCTTCCACTAGTTTCTGGTCTCCTACATTAACCAAATAGCGTGTCTTTTGACCCCCTGACTTGTATTGATCTTATACTAAACTATGGAGTTTCAAACACTAATACTTTTGAACCTAATATGGGTATTCTAATATGGGAATAACACTCTATAAACATCACTATATTTATTAAAACATTAATAAATATCCTCGGATGTGACACAAAAATAAAAAAATGAAACTCCATAGTATTTTCAGAAACCCATAATGATATGGTTTATCAGATACTGAAAATCTAATCAGAACATACTATTATGATTCCATTCCCAGGTGAGTAAGATTATGGTTATATTTTATATGATAAAAATCATATCACATGTGGAGAATTTTGAGTCAAAATTTTGAATACTAGACGAAAAATAAAATGATCATGTAGCTAATGACCCTAAAAAATAAAACTATAGGTTTTTGAATTATTATATAAGATTGGATATATGTGATATTCATGTATAAATGATGTAATTTTTATTTATTTTTCTCTCATTTCATCTCACATGGTATCAAATCAGATGTCTAAATTATTTATTTCCGTACTAGATCCAGTGGTGTGAATATGGTTCATCTTAGGGCATCTCAAAATGAATGTTATGCCATCGCAATCCTAATGAATTCATTTTGTTTCCTCTCCATACACTTATATATATATGGTAACAATATAATAAAACTTATTTATTAGTGAACATATACTCTAAAGGAATTTTAAAAACTCTATATTTATATGTTTTTGTAATATTTAAAAATATCTTTTCATCTTTATTTACATAGGGAATGATTTTACAACCATTGTTCTTGATGATTTCCTTGTTACTATTAAAAATTTTATATATTCTCATAAAAATAAATTTAATTTATACTTACAATAACAATGAAAATTTTAATTCATATTGGTTATTCTATATTTATAAACTATTAATGATAATATTAAAGGTAAAATTTATTACATTATAGTTATTTTCATCTGTTAAAATCATTTTAACAACATAAATTTAATCATGATAATTTTGGAAAATGCATAAACTATGTAAATTTTATAATTATTGAATGAAATGAAATGAATATATTTATACATTTTAATCTTATTGTACTATTTTATAAAGACCATAAATCATTACAATAATACCAAATATAAATTAGAACAATTTATAAAACAAACCCCAAACCACATTATAAACAAAATAAATTTGAAAAAAAAAATGGTAAATGGATTATTATAATTAAATAAATAGTAATATGTTTTTTTAAATTGAAATTAATTTATCTATAATTGATATTTTAGATAATATAGTAGCATAAATTGATAATTGGGGATCAAGTTAAGGGTGTTCTCTCATATTCAATTATCATTTTAGATTATTATTTCACTCTATCTCTTCATATTTTAGTCATTAATATATTTTAATTTTATGATATGTATTAATCATTCTTGAATCATTTTACTTCACTTTCTCATTCTTTAACTAGATGAATTCATGTCTTTCTTGTCCCCCCGTAAATAATTTTTTCAATTCAAACCCTTAGGGGGTAAACCCTTTAATAACTTCTTTATTTAAATATAATAATCATATAAAGAAACTTTTAATCAATAATATATATAGCCTCATTAATTTTTCAATTTTTTATATTTCTCATTTTTAGAAAAATTTCTTATCAAAAATCCATTAAATACCATTTTATCCATCTTATTAAATTTTTGGTAAATAGAGTCATTACCAAACATGGTTTTGATTATTTAGAATATATTTTTTGTCAATCTGATCACTAAAATCTTGAAATTGGATTCTTTATTTTCATATAAATGGTTGATATTTCTTAATACAACAGGAAAATATATGATACCTAAATGGTTTATGTTTTGTGACAACATTATGTAAGACATATAGTTCACAAGGTTCATTTATATTTATTCTTCATGTATGATTTATCTTCTATGTGGAATATATATTAATAGAATATTTTAATGTTTTTGGTGAACTTAGAATTATAAATCCTATTACTTAATTGAAATATTCTTTCATGTCATGAGATATTATAAGTAGTTTAATGTTTTTATCCCATCCTATTATTTTATGTAATCATTGTATTGATCGATGGTTTATGTGTCTAATAAAAAGTATCATGGTAATGTCACTATAGTGACAGATATTTTTACACAATAGTGGCATAATTAATCATTGATTCTTGAGGTCATCTGATGGCTAAAAGTGTAAATTTATAAATTTTCCCCATCTAGTGTTCCTTAAATTATTTTCATCCCAAAATTGATCATAGTAAATATTTTTTACCCTTGGGTTTTCAAGGAGGAATTCATAGACACTTAAATAATAAGGCAGAATTACTATTCATTATATCATAAAAGTTTTATCATGTTTGTGAGGACATTGGTATCTCTAGGGAAAGTTTTTAATTCTCTATTTGGGTAGGTCATATATCAATGATATGATCGATATGGGATAGAGGTATGGTTTCATGATCATCAACATTATTTCAATTAATATGTTATTTGATGAATCAAATTCATTGAATAAATGTTGTGAACAACGAATTAATGATTATTTAATTTTGATGATTCATGGTTTACATCATCAAGGTTGGGATTTTTGTTACTTTGTATCACCTCCATTTATTATCACTATGTTTTGTTAAAAAAAGTTTAATTCACTAAAATCCTTCGTTCTAGTGTGACTTTAATAATCAATAACAATATATGTTTTTAATATTTAATTTATATTACGTTTTATTTAAAATTTACGAAACCACATTTTCTTTTAATAAGGATTTATAAATCACCACCGGAGTATTTTTCAAATAGTTTTTTGACTTTATTTATTTAACAAAACATATTAGTTTTTATTTGGAATTTATTTATCAATTAAAATAATTTTTGTGGGTTATTATTAGTAAAAAATATATATTTTTATAATTATTATCATGCAATCATTTAAATCATTTAATGGATAACGAAGAAAAATTATTTTTCAACCACCATAAAATTTTCATTTGATTATTTTCCCCACCACTTCATTAATTTATTTATCACTAACCCAGTCCATAATTGAATAATTTTCCAAGGAAATTTCTAAATATGATGAAAGGGAGAAGGGAAATGATTGAAGAAAATAAGGTTCCGGGTGGTAAACCCAAGAATGATGGCCAATAGTGTGGCTATTGAAATGATAGTGGTCTATAACTCATGTATAACTAGAATTTTTCATGGAATTGACAGAGATGACATACTATTAAACGAAAAAACAATCCACGTATGTTTTATGATGAAGAATAATCAAATAATAAAAATGTGGGTTTTGATAAATATAAGAGAAGTTGTTATTAAGAATTGGGGGGGGGGGTGTTCATCTAATGAATTATCAATAACAACTACTGTAGGAATGAAGAAAAAAATTATCTCAATGGAAGTCTTGAATTCAGGAAATTTCTTAACTACCATTTGTGTTGTTAAAAAAAAAATTATGGAATATACATTTATCCATGGGTTTTGAAGAGTTTTTTCAGATATAAATTTCACAATGGTTGTATTAATGAATTACAGTTTTGGTATTTTATCTTAATAGATAATTAATATCACATAATTCAATTTTTATAAGGACATTTCATGTAGTTATAGGTTCCTATAATTTTTATCCATTGGATAACATACCAAACATGTCCTACTAGAATATTTGGAATATAAGTTTGACTAACCCATAATGTTTTATTACATGGAAGGTTCTAACTAAAGTGTATTCCTATAGTGCCTACATTACATGTAAATTAATGGACCTGACATTTATATTTTATCCATTTTTGTTTCTATATATACTCACACATGTGTTATAATCAAAAAAGTTAAATAGTATATTACAATAATTTTACCATCTGATTATGTTTCTATTATCTTCATTTTAATTGAAGATCATTTTAGTGTATTTTTCATGTACATCTTATTCTATTGATTATTAATGGTTGTGATATGGTGTGGTTGAGACACCTAATGAAAATATAAGTCCTTTAACACTCAGTAAAATACATTATTATAAGGTATAATATCATTCATACCCTTATAATTAAAGGTAATCAATAATTTTTTGGGAGAAAGTATCCACATATTATTGATTTGGCATGGCCCTTGGTCAATGAAATTCACAAACAAGGATGTATATATTCTCTTTACCATTTAGTACCCACATTATGACCATCTATAATCTAGTGAGGTACATGTCTTCCATTAAATAGAATCATCAGTGGAAGGTTGGGATTATGTAGGATGGGGTTGAAGTACCCCCAATTTAAAGGTTAATGTTCATCCAACCATGACGTTATATATTTCGTTTATATAGATCTATAATTACCTATCTCAAATGTTAATACCTTATTCAATTTACATTCCCCTAATGTGTTATAATTTAATTCTATAGTTGTATGTAGTTGATGTTAGAGATATTAATTGTTGGTTTGTTTCAATTTCTAAGGTTCTAATAAACTCTCATAGTCCCATTTGTATTTGAACATTATGGTTTTATGAAATATTTATTCCTGAGAAACTATTATACAATTTATTTTTATTGAGGTGAGAGTAGAAACTGAACAGTTGAGTTCATATTTTAAAAGACTAACATTATTCTTAGTATCTCTTATACAAAACAAGTTCTGGTTTTCAATAGTCATTATTTTGGAATATTAGGTATGAGATATATTGATAGATACATACCTCTTACCAAGGATTCTTATCTTTTAATTAACATTAAAGTTACCTTATTTTTGTACTTTTCAATTTTATTTTTTTCCTTAGAAGACATGTTGTTATACCTATCTTTTTTCCTTGTCTATCATTCTTATAATGTATATACTCACCCAATAATGAGACGTATCCCTCATGGGATGTGTCATTGAAGTTGATACATAGGCCGATGATGGTCCTTTAATATTTGAATATAGATGATCCAATGTGTGAATGATTAATAATGGAACATAATGATGGAAGATTATAGATGTTATTTCTGATGGGATCTTCTTATATGGATTTATTAATTTTTTATACATTCAACATTTTTATGGTATTTTTTCAATTGAAATAATTTATTCTCATTAACATCATTTCTGTTAACCTCACCTATTTTTATAATCCCAATTATGCTTTCATATACTTTGATAATCCCAATATAATGTTTTTCTATATATTAATTATTTCAATCTGTGTTCAAGATGGTAAAAATAATATTAAAATAATCCTTGAGATATGTTAATCAATGTCTATCTATGTTTATATGAGTTCTAAAGTTCTTCTAACCCATTCGGATATGTATTTCATAAAACAGACAAGTGTTAAGTCACTAATCTGTTTATAGATACTGATAAAGAACTATTGGTACTCAGACTACTGATAGATAGTGTCACTGATACACTATAGATAATGATATGAGAAGAGCTATCGGTAAGCATATACCAAGTCTACCGACAAAATAGAATGGAGCTACCGATGTGCATAAGTTACTGATATGCGCCATGCTACCGATATGCAAAAGTCTACCGGTGAGAAAGTCTACTGACAGATTCAGTCAACCAATAGAGAACACTAAGAGCTACCGATACGAGCTACCGATCAGCCTACTGATACAAAGACTGGTGACTGGTAAACCAACCGATAGTCTACCAATAAAAGTATAGAGCTACTCATAGAACCAGTCTACCAAGCTACCGATAGAACAGTCACTGATACATCAAGCTACCAATAACCCAGGAGCTACCGATGGTTCTAGAGCTACCGATGGTTCTAGAGTTACTGATGGTTCAAGAGCTACTGATGGAAGAACTGCTTCACAAATTCTACCGTACACATCTACCAACAGAAGGCTACATATGATTGACCAACAAGTCAAACTATATACTCTCAATATTATTTTTTTATTAAACTAACGGTTAGATTTGATGTTTTTAATGCATTTAATGTTATTTAATGATCTATGTTGCCATGTCAGCGAACTGTACCTAGAACCCATGAAAAAGATAATCATTCCCATCTGCCGTAGCTAAAAGATATAAAAGGGAAGAGAAAGACCTAGCCAAATAGTGGTGAAAATGTGTGCAGAAGAGTGCGAAGGAGTGAGGTGCAAACACTAATAGTACATACAAGCTTCATACTGGAAAACACGCTGCATACCGAAGGATCACTCCATACTCTAAGAACACTGGATGTATACAATGAAAATCATTCTTGAGGAGAACACGAGCTGCATCTTGAGAGAAGAACTACAACAGACACTTCATGCACTCAAGCTGAGGAGATAAACCGAGAACCATAGATGAAAACAACACTCTGTTTTTCAGAGAAAAACCAGAGAAGGACTCAGAAGCATTCCTGTCCAACCCAACGAGTCCAGAGCTGCACTACCAATCACTAAAGCTTTTCTAAACTCATCATACATTATTTTAGTGTTTCTTTCATTTACATTTTGAGGAGTGTGTGTATCCTATTTATTTTACACACACACTGTCTCCTGAGCTAAACTGGAGGATTCTAAAATCCTCACTCAAAATCTATAACTCTTTTGTTTCCCACTGTGTATAGTGGTAGAGGTCGAGTAAGACCTGGACAGTTGTGATTTGTTGTTTGTTTTCACACGCAGAACTGTGGTAGAGGACTTTGTACCTGAATAGTGTGTTCACTATTGTTTACCTCGATCCAGGGTATGAATCAATTTATATAAATTGTTGAGAGGACTAAGCCTCAGCTTTAGACTGAACCTATTGGTTACATCTGTTGTGCATTTTATTTTAAGTCATAAATATACTATATATATATTTCATATTCTGCTGCTATTACTTTGAAATAAAAACTATTTTAAAGCTACTTTGATAGTTAAATTAGCTTGTGTTTATACTTATTGTAAACTAGTAAGTTAGTTTCAAAAGTTAGTTTAATCTTTAGATTAGTTAACTGAGATCTAATCAATATTTGGGAAACTGATAGAATATTTACACTATGTATAGATTCAAGACAGTTTAACTTTGTTTTTAAATCGGGGGATTTTAAGAGAATCATTTTTAACAGAAATTTTTATGGGAACTCAATTCACCCCTCTTGAGTATCCACTCCGACCAGCATTTGGTATCAGAGGTTGTTTTTGTTAATGGATTTTTTGACATACTCTGTTTTTTTTCAACTGTGATTTTAGTAGCATCTTTAAAGATCATAAAATTCTGTTAGTTCTAAATTTTATCTCTTTAAATTTATTTTCTAAATTCTAGTTATGGATAATATACTAGAGGGTTCTGCTACCAACATGCCACCTTTTTATAATGGTACAAACTATGCTAATTGGAAATTGAAAATGAAAATTCACATAGAAAGTATGGGTTTTGATATCTGGACTTCTACAGAGTCACAATATAAAATTCCAGAAACTGAAAGAACAACATGGGATGAACCTACAAAGACTGCTTAAAACAATAATTGTAAAGCTATGAATGACCTGTACTGGGATTTAGAAGATGAAGAATTTAATATAATATCTTCCTATAAATTTGATTCTGATATTTGGGATACTTTGGCTATTTCTCATGAAGGAACAAACAATAATAAAGAAATGCGATTGAATACTTATACTATTAAATATGATAATTTTAAATTGAAGACTGATGAACCTATTTTTGATATGTATCTCAGGTTTCATGAGATAGTCAATACAATGAATTCACTTGGTAAGGGTGTTCCAGCAAAGGAACAAATCATGAGAATCTTGAGATGTAAGCCAGATCGATAGAGAGGCACATCTGTTTCAATCAGAGAATCATGTGACATTGGAACTCTTCCTGTAAAAGAGCTTATAAGTAAACTTATGATGTATGAAGAAGAAATAAAGGTGAATAAGGAGGAAGATGATGAACCAAAAAGAATGTCAGCAGCCTTTATGTCTACTGCATCAAAGAGAAAATACAAGTAGAAAGTGCAAATACAAACTGAATGTTCAAACAGTGAAGATTCGAATTCAGACAGTGATGTTGAGATGGCTCAAATAGCTAGGAGATTCAAGAAGTTTTATAGGAAGAAGAAATTCTATAGAAAATCTAAATACAAAGGAATGTATGACAACAAGGGACATTCGAAAAAGGAATGGAAAAATCCTGACACGGAGGATGATATACTCTGTTATGAGTGCAAAATGAAAGGACACATCAAGGCTGATTGTCCAAAACTGCAATTCAAGAATAAATATGATTATATGGACATGAAGTACAAGAAAGCTATGAAATATACTTGGAGTGCTTCAAAAGATAGCACCAGTGAATCTGAAATTTCTGATTCTTAAAATAATCATGCCAACATGTGTTTCCCGACCAACACATCTAAGGTAACTTTAGATACTCATGTTTTAAATTCCTATTATTCTGGAGATTATGCCGAATCTAATTCTGATTCTGAAGATATTTCTAAAGATAAAATGTTTGAATATTGAAATATGCTGGAAGAAAATGTATTGAACTAAAGGACAAATATAAGTCACTAAAGAAATATCTTGCTCTTACTACCAATGTTAAATCTTCTCTTGATGTAGAAAAATAAAAGAATGCTCAACTGTTAAGGGAAAACACTGAACTGAAAATGTCTAATGAGTAACTTAGAAAGGACTTAGAAAAGTTCACAAAGGGAAAATATACACTTACTCCAATGTTAGGTAAGAAATTTACACCAAAATATACTACTGGTTTGGGATACCAACCTGGATAGAGACAGTTCACTAAAACTATATTTATTCCTATGTCTGGACAAAATTTTTCTTATTCCAGTTCTAGAAATTTGTATGCTTCAACTAGATATTTATATGGTTATAGATAAAAAATATTATCATTCAATATATATTGATTCTATAAATTATATGAGACCCATATGAAAAATATGGGTCCCTAAAGCTTTGATTTCTAACCATTCTTGACCCCAAAAGATCTGGGTACCAAAGTCATTTTCCATCTAAATCTATTTTGTAGGAAACATGCTTAAAGTGTTCTCACAAGAAGGTATGGTACATGGACAGTGGATGTTCAAGGCATATGTCTGGGGATTACTCTTGTTTCAAGAGTCTAATCAAATATTTTGAAGGCCATGTCACCTTCGGTGATAATTCTAAAGGAAAAATCATTGACCTAGGCCAAATTGGTAACACTAATTCAGTTTTAATTTCTAAAGTTTTATTTTTTAATGGACTTAAGTATAACCAGTTAATAATTTATCAATTATGTTATGATGGCTTCAATTTTATGTTTGAAAATGATTCCTATAATGTTTTAAATTTTAACAATGTTTTAGTATTTTCTGCCTTAAGAAATGAAAATGTTTATGCTGTAGATTTAAATTCTTTAGATAAACAAAATGTTATGTTTTTAAATTCTTTTCATAAAGAATATTGGATTTGGTACATAAGATTAGGACACAGAAACATCTATTCACTAAGAAAATTAACTAGAAATATCTTAGTTAGAGGCCTACCTAAACTTGAATTCCCAAATGACAATGTTTGTAATCTCTGAAAAAATAGAAAGCAACATAAAGTTTCATTTAAATCAAATAAAGAAGTTTCAACCTCTCAACCTCTTGAGTTGGTTCACATGGATTTGTTTGGACCTTCTAGAGTTTTTAGTTTAAATTGGAAGCACTATGTATATGTTCTAGTAGATGACTTTTGTAGATATACTTGGGTATACTTCTTAGATCACAAAAGTGAAGCTTTCTCATACTATGTTAAATACTCTAAGTCTGTGGAAAACCTTAGTGGACTTAAGATTAAAACCTGAGAAGTGATCATAGTCATGAGTTTAAAAATCATGAGTTTGAATCTTATTGCTCACACAATGGCTATAGTCATAACTATTCTACTCCTAGAACTCATCAACAGAATGGTGTAGTAGAAAGAAGAAATAGAACCCTTCAAGAAATAGCATGAACCATGCTTAATGAACATAATCTTCCTGTTTATTTTTGGGTTGAAGCTGTGAATACAACCTATTATATTATTAAAAGAGACTTAATTAGACCGGTTCTTAAGAAGATCCCATATGAACTATGGAATAATAGAAAGCCTAAAGTTAGTTACTTTACAGTCTTTGGCTGCAAAGTTTTTATTCTTAATACAAAGGATAATCTTGACAAGTTTTCTTCTAAGAGTGATGAAGGAATTTTTCTTGGTTATTCTTTAACTAGAAAAGCCTATAGAGTCTTTAATAAAAGAACCAAATGTGTGGAAGAATCTTTTCACATGAGATTTGATGAAACTGATCCACATGAACCTAAAACCTCTCTTGATATTCTAGAAGAAGAATTGAGTGTTCTAGACCTTAATGATAAATCTAAATAACCTGCTGTAAAAACATCCAGTTATAGACATACTCCAGAAACTGCTTCTATAGAACCCGAACCTATAGATGAACCTGAAATTTCTAGTCCTACATTTACTATATCAACTAGGATTATAAAGGATCATCCTTTAGATGTTGTTGTTGGTAAACTTGATATAGGGACATAGACTAGAGCTTCTCTAAAAAACCAAGTTGAAAATCAAGCTATCCTCGTACCTTATTTTTAATATTTAATGAAACTGGATTTGACTCATTATTTATTTATTTTTTCATTTTCCTCTTCTCTTAGATTCCCTCGTTTTGATTATCACAAAGGGGGAGAAATATTTTAATCATGATTTTACAAAGGGGGAGAAATATCATCCAGGGGGAAAGTATTTAAGGGAGAATTAATAAATAATTGGGAGAAAGTATCAAAGGGGGAGAAATTTATTTTCTAAGAGCTATCATCCCTCCGATATCATTTCTTTTAGTTCTTTGATACCATTTTCTCTAACTCTCTGATACCAATCAATGTTACCTCGGATATCATTACAGTTACTGTTATCTCTGATACTATCACAATTTGTTCCACCTCTGATCCACTATGTTCTATAACATACTGTTTTCTCTGAAAAATTGAATTTAATTATATATCCTCTGATACAATTATTCTCTATTTTAAATTGCTAATATCATAAGTTGTGATTATCAAAAAGGGGGAGATTTTTGACCTCACCTGTTTTGATAATCCCAATTATTCTTTCATATACTTTGAAAATCCCAATCTGATGTTTTTCTATATATTAATTCTTTCAATCTGTGTTCATGATGGTAATAATAATATTAAAATAATCCTTGAGAAATGTTAATCAATATCTATCTATGTTTATATTAGTTTTGAAGTTCTTCTAACCCATTAGGATATGTTTTGTATAAAACAGACAAGTGTTAAGTCACTAATCTGTGTATAGCTACTGATAAAGAACTACTGGCACTCAGACTACCAATAGACAGAGTCACCGATAGACTATATCTACTGATATGAACAGAGCTACCGGGAAGAATATACCAAGTCTACTGACAAAACATAATAGAGCTACCGATGTGCATAAGTAACTGATATGCACCAAGCTACTGATATGAATAAGTCCACTGGTAAGTATGTGTACCGACAGATTCAGTCGACCGATAGAGAACACTAAGAGCTACTGATACGAGCTACTGATCAGCCAACTGATACAAAGACTGGTGACTGGTGAACCTACTGACAGTCTACTGATACAAGTATAGAGCTACTGATAGAACCAGTCTACCAAGCTACCGATAGAACAGTCACCGATACATCGAGCTACTGATAACCCAAGAGCTACCAATGATTATAGAGCTGCCGAAGGTTCTAGAGCTACTGATGGTTCAAGAGCTACCGATGAATGAACTACTTCACAAAGTCTATCATACACGTCTACCAACAGACGGCTACTAATAATTGACCAACCAGTCAAACTCTATACTCTCAATACTATTTTTTTATTAAACTAACAGTTACATTTGATGTTTTTAATGAAGTTAATGTTATTTAATGATCTCTGTTGCCATGTCCGGGAATCGTACCTAGTACCCATGAAAAAGATAATCATTCCCATCTTCCGGAGCGGAAATCTATAAAAGGGAAGAGAAATACCTAGCCAAATAGTGGTTAAAAAGTGTGCAAAAGATTACGAAGGAGTGTAGTGAAAACACTAAGAGTACATACAAGCTTCATACCGGAAAAAGCACTACATACCGAAGGATCACTCCATACTCCAGAACCCTGAACATATATAAAGAAACTCAATCTTGATAAGAGCACGAGCTGCATCTTGAGTGAACAATTACAACAGACACTTCACGCACTGAAGCTGACGAGATGAACCCAGAACCAAAGAAGAAAACGACACTCTATTTTTTAGAGAAAAACCATAGAAGGACTCAGAAGCTTTCCTGTCCAACCAAATGATTCCATACCTGCACTACCAATCACTAAAGCTTTTCTAAACTCATCATACTTGCTTTTAGTGATTCTTTCATTTACATTTCGAGCAGTGTGTGTATCCTCTGTATTTTACACACACACAGTCTCCTGAGCTAAACAGGAGGATTCTTAAATCCTCACTCAAACTCTATAACTCTGTTGTTTCCCACTATGGATAGTGGTAGAAGTCGAGTAAGACCAGGACAGCTATGAAATATTGTTTTTTTTTTCAAGAAGAACTATGGTAGAGGTCTTTGTACCTGAACAGTGTGTTCACTGTTGTTTACCCTGATCCAGGGTGTGGATCAATTTATATAAATTGTTGAGAGGACTAAGTCTCGACTTGAGACTGAACCTCTTGGTTACATCTTCTGTGCATTTTAGTTTAAGTCATAAATATACTATATATAATTTTCATATTCCGAATATATTACTTTGAAAAAAAAAACTATTTTAAAGCTACTTTGATAGTTAAATTAGGAAGTGTTTATACTTATTGTAAACCAGTAAGTTAGTTTCAAAAGTTATTTTAATCTTCATATTAGTTAACTGAGATCTAATCAATCTTTGAGACACTGATTGAACATTTAAACTTTTTATAGATTCACTATAGTCTACCTTTGTTTTTAAATTGGGGGATTTTAAGAGAAACATTTTTAACAGAATTTTTTATTGGAACTCAATTCACCCCCCATCTTGAGTATCCACTCTGACCAACAATTTCATTGATAATTTCAGCCTCATTTATTAATTTATTATAAATATTTACATAAATATTTTTGTTTTTGTTTTTTTCATGTTTAAATTGTGTGTTCGAATTTCATATTTATTATATGAGGATATAGGAACTGTAGAGACCCGAAGCTTGACGTACATGGACATTACATTACTTTTTCGGAATACATAATACCTAAGAAAAATAGACACACAAGGAACGTAATAGTTTAGTGTCTTTGGAAACTCGGAATAAAATATTCTAATCGTGGTGAAAGATCTTCAACATCACCCAATAAAGATCATCCCTTTTTTCTTACCTAAAACCTTTCTTTATATCCTGGGGAAAAGAAAACATCAAAGGGGTGAGCTCAAATTCCCAGTAAGGGTAAACATAGAGAACATAAAACCAACCATAAACATTTGAATGCAAAAACTTAAACATAAAATCTAAAAATCAAAATCTTGAGCAAAGACATGAATCTTGGAAGTACGTAAGACATATATCATAAGGGAACATCAATCATGATAAAATAGCATGGGAATAAAACATGTAATTATGGAATCCATTAAGAACATGTAATGATATCCATAGTAGCCACGACATTGCTGCCAATACCATCTTAGTGGACAAAGTCCCTTTCTGAATCGAGTTCACTCCTCGTTCCAGTCCTGTAATACTGAACCGGATTAACTTACCATTCCATCCATGTCTATCTCATGAGATATAAATATTTAACTGATGCATTGTAGGGAGATATATGTCCCACCCATCTCATAATGAAATCATTCTTACTTGTGCCACAAAATAAACATGCATCATTCATAAAAACCCAATAAATAAAATGGATTTCATAAACATCATCCCATCATTAAATAATCCATATAAAAGAAATGGATATGATTTCATAATAAGGAAAGTGAAACCATGTAAATCATAGATAAATTATACTTGAAACATTCACATATGAAATAATGTCATCTTAGATGAAAAATGGTTTTGATAAAACACTTGAAATTAATTCTTGAGGAAAATATCCTATCTTCTTTAAAATCATTTTCTTTTCACAAAATGTCATGAATTTTTAAAAGAAAAGGATTTTGTTGAAAATAGTCATGAAATCTTTTGGAGGAAGCTTCATGAAAATAAGGCTTTATAAAACCGTAAAAATCTGTTCGTGTCGTATAAGTAAAATAAACATTCTTCTAGTACTTATGTCGGAAAAGTCAAAAAGTACCTCGTAACGTAAACAAAAGAATGATTCCTTGCATTCCATGTAGTAAAATCCAAAAATGGGTAAAATGAATTTAAACATACATGAAAATAATTTTATAAAACATGGACATGGTCGATAGAAAAACCCCCAGTAAATACTTACGAATAAGCAATCTCGGATAAAAATGAGATTTGAAAAATTATCCCTTACCTTAGGACCGATTTGCTTCGTAAGTGTCCGAACCTCCTGTATAATGATTTAAATAATGTTATTGACTTATTACAGAATCATATTTATTGTTATGATATCATATATGGTTCACTTATGACTTTATATTACCCGTTCTTTTGTAAATTCCATGTTAAAGTGTGTTTTGGGTAAAATCGTTTCATTTGTCGTCCGTGTTTTGACTTGTAATTATTCATATGATTACCTAGATCATGATTAATTAATTACAGAATATAACACATGATTTATATATAATATATATTTAGAATATACATATATATAATAGATCGATAAATGGAAATAAATACACCGTTCGTGGAGACGGTAGGCCGTACGTACGAATGAACGATGTTTTCGTTTCTTTATTGAGTTGAATGGAATTAAGTAGATGACATACATATATATACACATAAATCCATTATCATTATTATGTCATATATTTCATGATTACTTATTATATAGACTTTATAATCATTCATGAATGGTTAATGTGGAGAATGAATCTCATCGCGTTGTGGAGACGGTAGTCCGTACGTACGCATGAGCGATGATATAGTTCTCATGATCGTGGAATTGTATTGGAGTGTATGTATACTATTTAAGAATCAATATAACTTTACAATAATCATATATAGTTATTATTTACACCATTATACCCGTCCAAGTAAGGTGGTGGTGGAAAATAGATTACACCACGGCGTGGAGACGGTATTCCGTACATACGCACGCGTGGTGATTTCATTTTCCGTAGGAGTGATAGATGGTGAAATAAGGTAGTTTCAATATTATAATAACATATCCGTATTTTATTGATACTTATTTTATTACTTCATAATGAAACAACCTAAGAATAATAAGTGGACGAAGAAATAAAGTTGAAAGAATCGGTAACGGACATTACCTCTTCTTTGAAGCGCCTCTATGAGTCCTCCTCTTTGGGCACTAAAATTGGTCTTTGAAGAAGACCAGGACCTCTAGGATGTTTCTAGGTAAGTGTAGAAGAGAATTTGTCAGGGTTTGGCGGATCTTGGAGGCTCAAATTGGTGTGAGGAGGAGAGGGAGGAGGTGCCCTTTTATAAGGGAGGAGAGGGGCACCTTTGGAATTCTTAAAAATATTAATTTATAATAAATCTAACCCCACTTAAAACCCTCCAAAAATGACTAATATTCTATTATTAGATGAGATAGGGTTTTAATATCATCAAAAAATAAAATTTAGACATGTTTGGATCTTATTTTAAACCTTATCATTTTGATTTATCCTTATTTAATCTATTTAAGTTTATTTGTGGTAATAAATTTCTAAATTTTAAATTATAACAAATAATTACTTATTTGTTGTTATTTTTCCATAATTGTTTACTTTATAACATTATAGACCATATAAAGTTAAATTTATAATTTTTAAATATTTTTGTGATTTTTAAACAATTTTATAATATGTTATTTATATAAAATAACAATACTGTCAATTTTGACACTATTCATTTATTTGAATTTAAATAAAATATATACAGAAGATATGTTAGAAATAAAATCCTTAATAGATTCATAAAATGTCATATGTATCTATAAAATTAGTGGATCACATTAAATAGTTCATATAATATTTATTTTATTATTTTTAATACCATTTATTTGGTTTATCTCTTAATAAAATAACTACTACAACATTTTTGTATAATTATTCAATATACTGATTTGTTGCATAAAAATTTAAAATAAAATCCATTGATGAAGATAAATCTATTACCTTTCACAATAATACTTTTACTCAAATTTATCATCTTAAAATCACAATATTTAAATTGTTATATTTATTAAATTATGAAGGTGACAACTTTGGCATCATTTAAAATAAAATAATATAAGTGTCATAATTTCTTTTATAAGACTCAAAATGGTCAAATATTATACCATTGGATGATTATAGTTTACATTTACATGACCAATAAGTTTTGGTCAGGGTTTGTGCCTTTTATGGTCACTATTAGTTTAATAAAAACTATATTCTTGATTTTTCACTAGATAAATAATTTCTGTATCACTATTGTGTCACAATTAATGACAATTATTTAATCCCAAAAAATTCTAAATAAATTCACATGATGTAGATAATTTTGTTAGCTTTCTGTAGACTATTAATTTTCAAAGTTTCATGAAGTTTATCACTAACTTAATATTCTTATACTTATAGTATTTAAGAGAGTGACATGTTGTCACTTTCTTTGGTTTTATTAATAATTAAATTATTTTCATGAAAAAAAGTCCATTAAATTAATTTAATCCGACCCTTAGGTGATATGGGTCGACTTTTAGTCATCCAATAGGATTTTTCCAAGTATTAGGGTAATTTTATAATATTATATTTACCCTTAATTACCCGATTTACCTTTAACTATGGTAAATAAAATTTACCGTAGTTACTATTCATAATTCCTAAAAATAAAAAGTAGCCTATTAACATAATTTGGACCCACTGATTCCAAATATGGAATAAATTTTTTCAAATTCAATACACAGAAGTTGCAGAAATTAAATTAAAATTAATCCTGTTGTCGAATGAAAACGGGGTTTTTTTTAAAACATTGCAAAAGATGTAATTGATTTAACCTACGAATTCAATGTAAAATCAATGCTAATGACATAAATTATATTAAATGGTAAAAATATATTCTATTGATACTTTAAAACCATTAAATATTATAATTTAACTATATAAATTATTAGGATGAAAAAAGTTTTTCATTTAAATATAGCGTGTTTTTACTATTCATCAAAATAATAAAGTTACTAGAATAATACGAAAAATTTATCCAAAGTAAATTTTTATTTCTTGATTCCAAAGAAGAATTTTATTTTGTCAAATTGAACTTATAAACATGTCAAAAACTAGATTTAATGTGGGTGCGCCATCAAAAGGCGACAAAACTGCATTTTTTTTAAAATACTTATTTTACCCGAAAAAATAATTTTGTTCTTATACCATGTTCCAGAAAATGTGTAAGATGAATAATAATGTTATAAAATTAAAAATTTAGTAAATACTATTCATAACGGCTAGTTCATAATAATATTATAATAATATATCGTTGTTTAGTAAAACCCGGTATTGCGTACAACACACGCTATCGAGGAAGGTCGCGATTGCGTGTAATGCAAGCCAAGTCAGGGTTGCGTATTGTGAAAGAATCCTTAGTTGTTTAGTATAATATAATCCAACCATATTTCATTTATACATTGAATATATATATATATATACTCAATGTTGCGTTGAATTACTATTATCAAAATTGTGTGTAACACGATCCAAGAATAGTGTTGCGTATACTGCAAGCTAATACGGTGTTGCGTATACCGCAAGGTAATCTTGGTGTAGTATATAACAAAAGACATTAATGAAATTAAAAGAATGTTTTTCATAAAATCTCAGGGTGTTACATTCTACCCCCCTTAAAATGAATTTTGCCCTCGAAATTCGTCGGGGTTATTAATGGTTTACTACTCGAAAGTTTGTTTAACAGAAACCCACATCGTAAAAAGGAATACCAAAACATGGATTTAAAAACTAAAGTATGAAATGTAACGGTTACCCAAATTAACTCATCACTGGGTTTCCACGTAGGAGAACATAGGTGAAAATATGGATATGGAAGAAAAATATAACCATCAAGTTCTGATGGTGAGTGGTAGAGAACATGGCTATGAAAAAGCCAACAATCACAAAGCTATTGATTTGTGATGATCTAAGGTACCATATGATTCATCGGATATAAGGGAACTAGGAAACCATTTTTGGTTTTCAAGATCATTTCCCTAAAGTTGATGAATTAAAAGAAATACTTGCATGATTTTGGTATAATCTCACTGTTGTTCATGAATTGACCAATTTCCACTTCATCCCTTAAAGAAATGAAGTTGAATTTGTTATTCGTGATGTGTTAGCAGATCATGTGATAGAATGATGGGTCATTCCATCTCTTTCAAACAAATGTTTATCAAAAGTTATAAGTCCATCTTATGGTTAGATTAATCGTATATGGTTCCAAAAATGAACTTATACTTCATATATCATACTACTTAATAAAATAAAACTAGTTTCTACTAACCAGGGACTTCCTGTAGACTAGTGATAGGCGATAAAGGCCAGTCATACTTCAGTTGTGGGTTCGATTCCCACAGCCTTGTCCGACATGATGGGCTGTCACCCATCCTGCAGGTTGTCCTTTTTCTAAAACTACATTACTATATCATCCCATCAATTATATTGAAAAAAGGTTCTATCCTTAAACAATACTAACTTATGTCTAACATAATCCATTTCAATCTTTAGCCTTATCAATAATATTGCAGTCCATTGTCATATTATAGTGAAAATGATTTACAAGAGATTTCATATAAGAATCATTCTAATACCATCGTTGATTCCCATATATCAAAAGATATGTCTTGTTGGTCACATTACAAATGTTCGAAGGCCTTAATCATGCATTCCCTTGAAAAATGAATACCCATTGAACCTTAGTGAAAACATGAATGCAATTAAAAGTTAACACTTTCCACATACCAAAATCCTCAAAATTCTATATACTCAAACCATGATATCACATAGTCTTTATATCAATCATGAACTCATGAATACAATCAAACATCTCATTATCTTCTTATTCCTTCATTATGCACATATCATCTACTTTACAAAAATGACTGAATATCATTCCATGGTTACTAGTACCATTCAACATATACTTTCAAATACATTTAGGAAAAACAATAGTTTAACAATCCTTAGATGATTCTTTATTCCATAGTACCATTAACTATACAACATAACTCTCGATAAACATACAATCATTCCACTACCTTCTAAAACAACCGACTGAGCTTCAAAACTACTTTCATCTCATATATCATTTGTAGTCTCATCATCATCATCCACCTAAATACTACCCATATGACCATGCTGATTCTCTTCCTGAGATTTTCCATTAGGTCATTACTTTGCATAATGCTCGTATATTCCACATTTAAAACATCTAATCATTGTTGATGTCGTAGCAATACCATTATCCTTGTCCATGGTGTTAAATAAACCTTTTCCTTTGCACTTACTGGCTTTGTGTCCTTATTTTCCACACCCAAAGCATCTTCCAGTTCCTTTGAAACAATCTCCCTGATTCCTCTTCCCACATGATTTACATGAAGGAAATTGAACTTTCTTTACTCTATGATCATCATGAAACTCCATCTTTCTCTTATTATCTGAGTCGGGAAACATACCACAGTTGAGATTATTGATCATATTATGAGATTGCTGATTAGGCATAATAACGATGTCTGGACTTCCAGATCTCGTTTCATTTGTTTTCTCATGAAGAAAATCATTCCATTGTCCGTCATATCTTCCATTATCATGAATTTTCCTATTTCCAGCCATTTTCTAAAACCCAAAAAGAATAGTGTGAGAGGAAAAAATCATGCTAGGGAAAACAACATAGTAAAGGGGGAGCACCCTCAATATCTAACATCATAGGTTAAATTCTAAGATCGTTATCATAGTTCTAGGACTATATCCTATACGTATTCTTATCCTTAGGTACATCCCTAGACATACCTTAGAAATATCTCTAGGGATATCAGTAATGTTTTCGCATCCTAGTTTCCAAAGGTTGACAAAAAATTTCTTCTGATACCAACTGTAGACACCCGAAACTTGACGTACATGGACATTACATTACTTTTGTGCAATACTTAATACATAAGGAAAATAGACACACAAGGACCGTAATAGTTTAGTGTCTTTGTAAACTCGGAATAAAATCTTCTAATCGTGGAGAAAGATCTTCAACATATCCCAATAAATATCTTCCCTTGTTTCTTACCTAAAACCTTTCTTTATATCCTGGGGAAAAGAAAACATCAAAGGGGTGATCTCAAATGCCCAATAAGGGTAAACAAAGATAACTTAAAACAAACCATAAACATTTGAATGCAAAAACTTGAACATAAAATCTAAACATCAAAATCTTGAGCAAAGACATGAATCTTGGAAGTACGTAAGGCATATATCATAAGAGAACATCAATCATGATAAAATAGAAAGGGAATAAAACATGTAATTGTGGCATCCATTAAGAACATGTAATGATTTCCATAGTAGCCAAGGCATTGCTTCCAAGACCATCTTAGTGGACAAAGTCCCTTTCTGAATCGAGTTCACTCCTAGTTCCAGTCCTGTAATACTGAACCGGATTAACTTACCCTTCAGCCATGTATATCTCATGAGATATAAATCTTTACCCAATGCATTGGAGGGAGATATAGGTCCCACCCATCTCATAATGAAATCATTCTTACTTGTGCCACAAAATAAACATACATCATTAATAAAAACCCAATAAATAAAATGGGTTTCATAAACATCATCCCATAATTAAATAATCAATATATATGAAATGGATATCATTTCATAATAAGGAAAGTGAAACCATGTAAATCATAGAGACATTATACTTGAAACATACACATATGAAATAATGCCATCTTAGATGAAAAATGGTTTTGATAAAACACTTGAAATGAATTCGTGAGGAAAATATCCTTTCTTCTTTAAAATCATTTTCTTTTCAAAAAATGTCATGCATTTTTAAAAGAAAAGGATTTTGTTGAAAATAGTCATGAAATATTTTGGAGGAAGCTTCAGGAAAATAACTCTTTATAAAACCGTAAAAATTTGATCGTGCTGTATAAGTTAAAAAAAACAGTCTTCTCGTACTTTTGTCGGAAAAGTCAAAAAGTACCTCGTAACGTAAAAAATAAAGATTCCTTACATACCATGTAGTAAAATCCAAAAATGGGTAAAAATGACTTTAAACATACATGAAAATACTTTTATAAAACATGGACATGGCCGATAGAAATAACCCCATTAAATACTTACGTATAAGCAATCTCGGATAAAAATGGGATTTGCAAAATTATCCCTTACCTTAGGTCTGATTTGCTTCATAAGTGTCCGAACCTTCTGTATAATGATTTAAATAATGTTATTGACTTATTACAGAATCATATTAATTGTTATGATATCATATATGGTTCACTTATGACTTCATATTACCCGTTCTTTTGTAAATTCCATGTTAAAGAGCGTTTTGGGTAAAATCGTTTCATTTGTCGTCCGTGTTTTGACTTGTAATTATTCATATGATTACTTAGATCATGATTACTTAATTACAGAATATAAAACATGATTTATATATAATATATATTCAGAATATACATATATATAATTGATCGATAAATGGAAAGAAATACACCGTTCATGGAGACGGTAGGCCGTACGTACGCATGAACGCTGTTTTCGTTTTCTTGTTGAGTTGAATGGAATTAAGTAGATGACATAAATATATATACACATAAATATAGTATCATTATTATGTCATATATTTCATTATTACTTATTATATATACTTTATAATCATTCATGAATGGTTAATGTGGAGAATGAATCTCATCGCGTCGTGGAGATGGTAGTCCGTACGTACGCACGAGCGATGATATCATTATCATGATCGAGGAATTGTATTGGAGTGTATGTATACTATTTATGAATCAATATAACTCTATAATAATCATATATAGTTATTATGTACACCATTATACCCATCCAAGTAAGGTGGTGGTGGAAAATAGATTACACCACGGCGTGGAGACGGTATTCCGTACGTACGCACGCATGGTGATTTCATTTTCCGTAGGATGGATAGATGGTGAAATAGGGTTGTTTCATACTTATAATAAAATATCAGTATATGAGTGATACTTATGTTATTACTTCATAATTAAACAGCCTAATAAGAAGAAGTGGAAGAAGAAATAAAGTTGAAAGAATCGGTAACCGACATTACCTCTTCTTTGAAGCGCCTATTTGAGTCCTCCACTTAGGGCACTAAAAGTGAACTTTGAAGAAGACCAGGACATCTAAGATGTTTCTAGGGAAGTGGAGAAGAGAATTTGGCAGGGGTTGGCCGAGATTGAAAGCTCAAATTGGTGTGAGGAGGAGAGAGAGGAGGTGCCCTTTTATAAGGGAGGAGAGGGGCACCTTTGGAATTCTTAAAAATATTAATTTATAATAAATCTAAACCCACTTAAAAACCTCCAAAAATGACTCATATTCGAATATTAGATGATATAGGGTTGTAATATCATCAAAAAATAAAATTTATACTTGTTTGGATCTTATTTTAAACCTTATCATTTGGATTTATCCTTATTTAATCTAATTAAGTTTATTTGTGGTAATAAAATTCTAAATTTTCAATTATAATAAATAATTACTTATTTGTTGTGAATTTTCCATAATTGATTAATTTATAAAATTATAGACCATATAAATTTAAATTTATAATTTTTAAATATTTTTTTGATTTTTAAACAATTTTATAATATGTTATTTTTATAAAATAACCATAGTGTCAATTTTGACACTATTCATTTATTTGAATTTAAAGAAAATATATACAGAAGATATGTTCAAACTAAAATCTTTAATAGATTCATAAAAGGACATATGTATCTATAAAATTAGTGGATAACATTAAATAGTTCATATAATATTTATTTTATTATTTTTAATACCATTTATTTGGTTTATCTCTTAATAAAATAATTACTACAATATTTTTGTATAATTATTTAATATACTGATTTGTTGCATGAAAATTTAAAATAAAATCCTATGATGAAGATAAATATATTACCTTTCACAATAATACTTTTACTCGAATTTATCATCTTAAAATCACAATATTTAAATTGTTATATTTATTAAATTATGAAGTTGACAACTTTGGCATCTTTTAAAATAAAATAATATAAGTGTCATAATTGCTTGTATAAGACTCCAAATGGTCAAATATTCGACCATTGGATGAATAATGTTTACATTTACATGACCAATACGTTTTGGTCAGGGTTCTGTGACTTTTATGGTCACTATTAGTTTAATAAAAACTATATTCTTGATTTTTCACTAGATAAATAATTTCTTCATCACTATTGTGTCAAAATTAATGATAATTATTTAATCCCAAAAAATTCTAAATAAATTCCCATGATGTAGATAATTTTGTTAGATTTCTGTATACTATTAATGTTTGATGTTTCATGAAGTTTATCACAAACTTAAAATTATAATACATATAGTATTTAAGAGAGTGACATATTGTCACTTTCTTTGGTTTTAATAATAATGAAATTATTTATATGGAAAAATTCCATTAAATGAATCTAATCCGACCCTTAGGTGATATGGTTCGACATTTAGTCATCAAATAGGATTTTTCCAAGTGTTATGAAAATTTTATAATATTATATTTACCCTTAATTACCTGATTTACCTTTAACTATGGTAAATAAAATTTACCGTAGTTACTATTCATAATTCCCAAAAATAAAAAGTAGCATATTAGCATAATTTGAACCCACTGATTCCAAATTTGGAATCCATTTTTTCAAATTCAATACAAAGAATTTTCAGAAATTAAATTTAAATTAATCCCGTTGTCGAATGAAAACAGGTTTTTGTTTAAAACATTGCAAAAGATTGAATTTATTTAACCTACGAATTCAATGTAAAATCGATGCTAATGACATAAATTATATTAAATGGTAAAAATATATTATATTTATACTTAAAACCCATTCAATATTATAATTTAACCATATAAATTATTGTGATGAAAAAAGTTGTTTTTCATTAAAATATAGCGTGTTTTTACTATTCATCAAAATAAGAAAGTTACCAGAATAATAAGAAAAATTTATCCAAAGTAAATTTTTATATCTTGATTCCAAAGAAGAATTTTATTTTGTAAAATTGAACTTATAAACATGTAAAAGACTAGATTTAAAGTGGGTGCGCCATCAAAAGGCGGAAAACTTGCATTTTTTTGAAAAATACTTATTTTACCCGAAAAATTTATTTTGTTCTTATACCATGTTCTAGAAAATGTGTAAGATGAATAATAATGTTATAAAATTAAAATTTTAGTAAATACTATTCATAACGGCTAGTTCATAATAATATTATAATAATATATCATTGTTTAGTAAAACCCAGTATTGCGTACAACACACGCTATCGAGGAAGGTCGCGATTGCATGTAATGTAAGCAAAGTCAGAGTTGCGTGTTATGAAAGAATCCTTAGTTGTTTCATATAACAGAATCCAACCATATTTCATTTATACATTGAATATATATACATATATATACTCAATGTTGCGTAGAATAACTATTATCAAAATTATGTGTAACACGATCCAAGAATAGTGTTGCGTATACTGCAAGCTAATACGGTGTTGCGTATAGCGCAATGTAATCTTGGTGTAGCATATAATACAAGACATTAATGAAATTAAAAGAATATTTTTCATAAAATCTCGGGGTGTTACAGGAACTAAAATCAATTTTGTTGATTATTCTTACTTGTGTTCTCCCATATAACCTTTCATCTAGGTGAAGGGAAATAGTGGGTCTATCAACATACATTTGGACCATGTAGTTTATTGGTGGACATGTTCTTAAAAAAATGGAATCAAATCATTTCAATTTCTAAGGGTAGAATATGAATTTTTCTCTTTTGTTGATTGGATCGTGAAAGGAAATAATTACAAGATTTTTTTTCATAATACCAGGGAACCCAATATTGGTTTAGCGACCAACTTATCTATTAATAATTTTCTTTGTAACCTATTGATCATCTAAAAACTCAAATGTTTCTTTTATGGAGTATATTAGGTATGCTATATGGACATGTAGATTTTAATTTTGATTTTCTATATCATATTTATGTTAATCCACCATAATATTTTAAATATATGATGTTATATTCCTATAAATTTTTTAATTTAAGTGATATTATTTCCTCACAAATTTTGAGGCATGGAAATGATAATACCATGTGAATTCTTGATTCACTCACTAAAACTTATTTGGAAAACATGGAAACATATTCTGAGTCTATATTGATACATATCATTTTCCTCATGAGTAGATAAAATATTCTATTCTATTTATGATTTATATATAAATTCTCATCAGGAATAAGACAAATTTTATGAAAACAATTTATATTTCTCTTTGGTCATATATGATACAGGTTTTATAGTATAATATGATCTTAATTATTTGACAACAACCCAATCATCATTGGATAGAGGTGTGACTAGAGTTACTGACTTTTGTATTCTATATGATTTCATATACAGATAGCCTATATAAAAAAATCTTATATAGATTACCACACATGAAAAAATGATCCTTTAAGGGAATATATTTTAGTTAAACTAAGGAAAAGTATTATCTATAGTGGTAAGTGTTTTTTCCCTTGTTTAGATCAGGTAGTAATCTTGATAAATCAGGTTTAATGTGAGATGAATAGTTGTTTTAATATTCTTTATTATCATTAGTTTTGTTTTGTATTCGTTAATGTTTACCAACCACATAAAAAACTATTTGAAATTTATTTTTGATATATTTATTGAATCTAAATAGTTTTACCAATTCTCTGTATGAGTTTTTTATTATTATAGTTATGAATCAGTGCATCCCCAATATTGGATACCATCGGAGATTATTTAATACAATATTTTTTTAATCAATGATGAATCAAATTGTTGACACATGATAGATTATTTTTTAAGGATAATAACGTGTTTCCATTGATATAATATCATGATTTTAAATGAAATTAAAATTTCATTCATTATATAATATACTCATTAGCATTATAAGAGGCTGTTTTGAGAAATGAGATGTAATTTGACCCACTTTCAGTATTACCACCCCCAGTGGTATTTATGAGACATAATTTTCTTCTTATTAGGACTAAAAGTCGTTTCACTATATATATATATATCTAAAATTAGGTGGATTCTGAAATTGAATGAGTTATGATTTGGGTTTTCAACTTTGAAACTCATAATCATTATTACTAGTGGGAACTATTCTATTCCCAATGAATATTGTTTCATAAATATGAAATCATATATAGATCATTTCATTTCCTCTTGGACATGAGCCTTCTATTAGTGGTTCTCCTTAATTGGTTAAATTACTTAAGAGTGTGAGCTTATTCTTAACAATGCTGAACATTATGATACACTCAAAAATGGTGTGATGAGACCATGTGAATTCTTCCAATTCATGGGGAGGATGATTTACTATTTTCATGAGGTAGTATAATGTCCAAAATATGGTCCAGGGCTTTTATTCAACCATGATAGGGACCCTCAAATAGGATGAGTATATAAACTCTTGGATAAATATGACTAATTCCTCCCCAAATTCCATGTTCCATTTGGTATTATAGATAAAATTGACAAAGTGATCCCATAATCTGGAAAGAATGCATTAAAATTTTACAAATGGTATTCTTGTACCTCTCACATCAAGTGATTGAATTTTAAATCAATCCCCTATAATGGTGGAACTGATAGATGCTTCCATATTTATGGACACAAAATTTATGTTTGTTAGAAAATTTAAATTTTTATTGGCCTATTTTTAAATGATTTGTTAATAAAAATGTTACCTCATTGAAATGTGGGATGGATGATGTGGTTTTAGTATATGTTAAGGTCTGATTGAAATCTCCTTTTGTATCATGAGAATTGTATTCCATGGGTAGTGTTCAAGTGTCTCTATGAATATTTCTAATATCATTGAAATTTGTCTTGGTGTAATGGAAATCCCTTTTATGACAATAAGAAATGTGGATCATTATTTGTGGATATCATTGATTACAATCTTTTCTGAGAAAAATTAATGGTAGATCATGTCAACTATTATCAGTTTATTCTTGGAATACTTCTAGATAAGATGATGTATGGAAAAATTTTGAGGTGTGGGTTCTAGATTTGATATGACCATCAAATTTTTTGGAGTTTTCCAGGTAGAATATGTGTGGTGGTGTATTTACATAGATTTTGGGTTCATAGTGGTTCATAAATTCAAAATGTAAAGGTAGTAGTCTATAAGTTTTGGACTTAATCATCAATTATGTGATCAATAGTTAGTGTAGACATCTTATCATGTGTCATTGGCGTGTCTGGTTTAGAATAATGCAAGAGTTATGGTATGAATTTCATTAAATATAACAAATTATATATCATTATGAATGAGAGAGTAATGGAATTGGAATATTGATGTAGGATCTTATGTGGCCCTATATTTACATGTAGGGAACCTAATAAATTCTCTTAATTATTGGAAATATTTCATATCAACATTTTTTAAGGCAGTTGTAATTCAATGAGGCTAATCAAAGGCTATATAAAGAGATATTTTGAAATATTATTGGCATGATGGGTATAAAAAATTGAATATTTAACCATAAAAAAATCGGTGTTCATTATGTGGTGGTTTTGGATTTGAGATGTTTGATATTTCTTATTTAATTGAGATGTTTCATCACTTATGTTTCAAAAGATATATCCTAGGTTATGGATTTAAAAAAATATGGAAATATTAACATGATGAATCTAACCATAGTTTATTCTGGAAGAATATATCAGATAAAATCATATAGTTAGTTTAAAGAATTACTTTTGAGGTTGACAATTTATATCGATGTACTCATTAGTCACATTCATGAAGAGAAACTATATCCCAACTAGACAAGTCGCAGCAGTGGATACATTTTTTAGAAAAATAGATTCATATGTCTTGTCTATGTTAGTGGTTTAGAGAGGATTAAGAATTCTTTTATGTGGGTTTCCTTTTCATTTTTATGTACATGTAAATTTGAACATGTGTCATTTTTTGGGATGATGAGGGGTTTAATAATACCTCAAAAAACCTTTCATTATGAGATCATATAGGTTTAGTGTTTATGTTTTAGTTGAATCCCCATATAGTTTGGTTTGACAAAGACATGGGGTTTTAATGAGTATATTCAGGGATGTTATTTAAAAATAATTTATATAACCCTATGGTACATGGGATCCTTTGTATGAAAGTAAATAATATTAATCATAATATTTATTGTTATATGATTATTTCTATGATTATGTTTTTTATATGAATATTTTTTATTGATATGTATGGGTATTTATTATAAAATCATTGAGGGTGTTTCAAAATACATGCTTAAGAATTAGTTAATGAATTTCTAAATTAATCTTATAAAGAAAAATACTAATAATGTCGTGGTGTTAAAGAAGGATGATTCACTATGTGGGATTTTCCAATATTTAATCAGATATTGGACCAATATAGAATGATTAAGATCATGTGATAATGTATTTATTTACAATTGAAGTGGATTGTAATGGTCTATTACCCCATTCCACAAATCGGTCCCCAAACTGGTAGTCCCTATCATACCTTGGGTGAGATTCCTAGTATTCCATAGGTAATCAACTACTTGTGATGAGCTATGATAGCACAAAAGGGTGAATATTTCCTCTTACTAGAGTATATAAAAAGAGTAAATAATTAGAATGACATATATCTACTAGATAAAATTGAAACAATAAATAGAGGTAGGCACTGAAAATATTCAAATAATTCATTCCATGCTAAAATATAACTACATATAATGCATGATAAATCGTACTAAAAACAATAAATACTAAATGATTAAAAAGGAGAAATACAATCAATTTTCTGGAGTATGGTGTCATAACCAACTACCATCATCCATCTTAAAATACCATAAAAATTCCAACATCCATGTCATTATCTTGAACCAATACCTAATGTTAAAAAATATACTCTCATGTACCGTTGTACCATAGAATCACAAATAGTTTTTCATAAATATTATTGGGAAATGACTAATGGTATCCATAAAAATAATCAGTGTATATACAATGTATGCAGAAGTTATCAATCTAAATGATTATAAATACATGAATTTAATAATTTATAACTAAATTCATAATCCAAAACTGAATACAGTCTCCTATAATTAATCATGTGTATGGTATAATCCTTTTTTGTCCATTTTCATAGTGTTTATGAGTATTTCATAATAACTAATACAATCCATCACTCATTGGGGTTAATATACCCATCCCTTGTCATAATAAGCACATAGGATTAATATACCCATCCTAGGGGGCCATCTTCCACCATGGGGTCAGATCAAACCCTTGTATAACCATCATCCAACATCAATAAATGATACTAATACAACATTTGTTTAACCATCACCAACTATCCACCAATGGGTATACATCAATAGGGGTTTAACCATCGATTGATAATAAAATTGCAAGGGACTCGTGTCCACACTATGTCTGTCCAAAACAACTATGTCTACCAATGATTTTTATTCAACCATGGTTTAATGGTAATAGAAATTATATTTCTCTATTCATTAATAAATATCCATAAAAATAATCATTTTCTATTCCATTGACACAAAAAAACCCAATCCCAAAAATACCCTTTACATTAATAAATCAGAAAAAAAATTAACAGTATAAAATTTACCTTTTTCAAATTTATATTATAGAAACCAATGTACAGAGTTGATCTATTAAAAAAATAAATTTCACAAATTTTAATTACCAATGATTGTTTAAAAATTCCAATACATGTATTTTAAAAAATCTGAAGAATTTCCATCCCAATTTCGATTTTGAAAATATTTGTTTGAGTACGACTTGGAAATTATTTATTAAAATCCCATTCTATTTAATATCATGGAACCCCACATGTGATTTACTTATATAAGGAGAAATGAATATTAATATAGAATTTAAATATGGTGAATTTATTCATAAAAATTATTGTTATACTTGGTTAATGAATAGACACAATTGTACAACTACATAATATACCACTAGTAATTAATGTTATTCAGTGGTTTAAAATAATGGGAAAACATCATATGCGAATCCTCTTCACTAGATTTATAGCTTGATAACAACTTCTCGAAATCAAATACAATCAACAAGAATAATAAACAACCCGTTTTCCTATATCACATCCCAAAAACAATGACTATTTAATAATAACCAATATATAATCAATTAACATCTTCTAAATAAATATCCAATCTAATTAAATTACCCATAAATTGAAATTTACTCACCATATTATCCCAACAAACATAAACCTATACTAACCCTTATATAAAGGGCATATCCAATCTCCCAGTGCTATACTAGGAAAAAATCCCTATCAACCAATCCCATGATCGAAATTAATTACTTTTACTTAACCAAAACCCTTATAAAGATCAAATTATAACATACATCCTTCAAAATGACAACCAAATACTTTATGATGTTATCTTATGATGTCTTATAGCATGGTTTTATGGGATCATAATCATACTAGGATTATTATAGTATTCTTCAGTGGATGTTTCACTCAAATCCCAATTCTGAATAACCAAAATACTAAATATGAGTTGGAGAGGTTTGGATTTGTATTACTATATTTGTACATGGTTTCATTTTATGGTGGAGGAAATGAATGGGTGATGTTGGAGATCCATCGGGAAAGTTAGGAATGTGAAGGAATGATTTATAAGGGCTTCTAGGTTGAATTGTGGGTGATAATATAAATTCATGGGGTTATAGAATAACTATGTAAAACCTATAATTTTTCAGTTTTTATGGCGTTCACAACATGGTATTATAGTTTTCCAAATCATACACTAACCACCATATTTTTACATTCTAAAATAGAACCCCACCTTGAATAGTTGGTCTGCATCATTTACTAACTACCTTATATCCCATTGAATCATCTAGGAAAATTTCTATAGCAAGATGAGTTATTTTCTATATTTTTTTTCAAAAACTATGTATTGAGTCCACGTTCGGATCCACCGTCAATGGTTTCATAAAATGATGCATGTTTTTAACCAAACTGTGAATCTCAACCATCATGTGCACTTTTCAAACTAAATTAAACACCATTTATATAGCGATACATGCTTTTTATTATGTTTTGAACACCAAATCATGATACTTTAACAAAAAAACTCAAAACCAAAAAAACTCAACCCAATGAATTTGATAAATATTTGGGAAACTGACACTGCCCCTATGCCCTGAAACATATTTAAAAATAACCTTATAAGAAGTTATATATCCTAAAATGTTAATATAACCATAATCTTTAATGATTAAACATAAAATAAATGAAGTTCCATAATTACATTTTGACCTCATTGTCCCATATAAACATAATATTTAAAATACCAAACCATGACAATTCTCATCCCTTGAAATTTATTGTGGTTATCCAGTTGGGTTTATTAACCTATAATGTTTATAAAATACCTACTCGATGACTACATTCCAAACCAATATTCACAACATTTTCATATAGTAATACCTTGAACATAATGTTCATAAACCATCAAACCATAAGAAACTTCTTAAATTTATTATCAAAATCTCATGCCAGTGATCAACCAACATACATAAACCTTATGACAATGAAGGTATATTTATCCAAAATCTCACCCAGAAAGTATTTATACCCACCACATGACATATGTAAAAGAGAATAATTTCATTCCATGAAACCCACCATCATTAGAATTTCATATCAAAAACTGATATGAAATATAAAATTACACCTCTTATGTAATTTTCAATCCACAATTACCAAACATTCACAAAATCACAAATGAAACCCTAATACCTTTCATCATTATTTTTTTAAATAAACAAGAAAAAAATCGATATTCAACGAATAATTACTATAATCTAGTATTTTCATAAAAATCCCCAAGAAACATCTGAAATACACCAAACATAAATAAAATTATTTACCAAATGTAGATTTTTAATGGCCACATGCAACTACAAATAATAACATAGGATGTGGCTATCATTTCCAAAAAACACTACACTACCTCCACCAATGTGTCATTAACCAAACCGACAATGGTTTATTAAACATAAAAAGAGTACCAGGATCATTTGTGAAAGACCAATGGGTTTTATGCCATATATATAGTGATATTCCATTATTGAACCCTCAACCATCTATTTCCACCATCATACCAAACCACACACACTAATATACAACCGACATGATCCCATTTAGGTAACCTTAATTCATAATCGTCCAAAAAATAGTGCTTGACCCCAATAAAATATAGAATATGATTAAATACATGATAGTTAACAGAAAAATATATATCTAATTCAATTTCATTTATCAATTTTCCTCATTTTCCCTTAAAAGTCATCCAAATTTCTGATCTCATACACCCCAGGGCAAGCTTACATGAGGGTAGAAAAACCATTTACAACATATTGATCCCCACTCTACGAAAATCCAAATCATCACCTCACTAAACAATATCTTGATACGTAGTCCCATGCCCTATCTATATTTTAATAGGAGTAATAATATTGGTCAAATTTACTCCTTTTAATAAAATAATATGAAAAGTAATATGTTACCCACTCAAGACTAATAGGATAATTAACAATGGAAGTCTTTAAAAAACATATAGGCAATGAGATCTGCACCATTTAATGAATGGAAAAATATCACACAATGTCTAGATCATATAGTACTATTATGAGCAATCTATCCCAGATGGGTCTTATTGAAACCAAAAGCATGTCTCTACCCTGGATCCCTATTTACATTCCTATCAGATTGTCCATTAAATCTTTAATCAGAGTTCAAGCTAGATCAACCTTGTTTTCACAACCGATCCATCAATAAATATCATCTTTTATAGTATGGAATCTAGAATATGAACCAAGGCATCCTTCCACAATGTACACAAGACTCTCATTATACATATTTCTATCATCAACCCATAAATGGATGCTTTTTTTTTTAATTTTTTCCACACATATTCATTCCCTCAAACATCAAGACTAACTCTTCTAGTATCTTCAATATATGAATGCCTATAAGTTTCCCTATATTATCAATGATTTCCCGACACTGTGAACCCAAATCTATATACCTAACTAAAACTCCATTAGTTCAAGTCTCATAATGAATTGGCTCTCACATCAAAGCCACCTATCAAGCCTCTCTTGAATGCAAATATCATTGATCATTGGGAACCCATAATATTTTTCATGTTAGATCATATAACTATGAATAAAGTTTTACTTGAACAATTATCATCTATGTATTATTTTCAAATTCCAACAGGATTACATTACTCTATCATCATACCCCATAATTCTCATCGTTAGTTAACAGAGCCACCCACATAATTGGTCATACACTTGAAAACCATATCCACAATAAGGAACCAAATCATTTGGTTTTATAAATTTTAATATTACCATAAATTACCCTATGACTGAAACTAAACACTTTTCCTTGTTTTTATTATTCATAATAACCTCATGCTCATTCCACCTCATAATACTTATGTCTACCCAACTATTACAATCATTACCTGTGATATGAATTCAAATGAGATTTCCCCTAATGAAACTGACCTGTAGATTGAAACAACTTCTACATAATTTATTTTCTCATGATAAAATGTATTGACCATGCCAAACCCATATAATAAGAATCACCCTTAATGTACCAATGTATGAATCCAAAACATCTACCATTACATCATATACCATGAGGCACACATAGAATTGGTTAACCCCTCCCATGCAACACCCTCAAAGGTAACTAGGTATCAAAACACTATTCTAGAAAATCAAAAAATCATTTCACTAGTATATCCCATTTATCCCAAACATCAATCATCACAAAAGATACATCTCTCACTATGACACTATCCTTATTTTCAAGGTCACACAATATACTTTATTCTAAGTCCTCATTACAAAATATCAATTAAATTTTTTAATCTATTATATTCTACCCATTAATATGTTAATAAAAAACCTATTAAGCGACAATCAGTCACTATACATCACGAAATAATGGTCACAACTGTATCCACTATACAACATTCCATACATTCCATAATCCCGAACACTTCATATTCGATTTATTGAATGTCATCGGGATATCACATAACCATGTAACTCTAAAAATTCTGAACTACATATACAAGGGGTCAACATTTGACACCCTATAAGTATAAATAAAAAAACATATATATGATTACCTATTTTACTTACAGAATTTTTTATTTAAATTAGAATTTTCAAAACCAATATCATAGTTAAATGAAATTTTAAGTAAAACTTATAGTAAAAAATTAAATTATCAGATATATGTAGAATTATTTATTAGCGTAATTGACACAATAATCATTTTATAAAGTCAAATAATTTACTTTTAGTCACTTAATTTATACAACTATTTTCAATGCTAAGGATTAGTCAAAGAAAGATCATTCACTAGATGTATAATATATTGAATTTAGGTTGTAATATTCATTTGATTTACTTGAGATATTATCATAATAAATCTTAACAGATCATATTATGGGTCTTTTGACATATTTGAAGATTAATAATATAATATATAAAAATAAACATATAAAAACATGTATGTTTTTTTGGATTAATTAAATATGAAAATAATCCACCTGTATTAGTGAGAACCATTGAAAGGGGGTGAACCGGTGATTTAAATCCTTATTATTTTTCATTTGTTAAGAATCTATTTTGACAGGTTCATGTAAATCATGAATAATGTCTAACACACCCACAAAAATGGAAAATATGATTAATATGGTTCACCTCTAAAATGGAGATTTGTATCTCTTTCCCTGATCAAGATTTCACAAGGATCATATTACCAACAATTTTCAATATATAGGTACAACAGGCTATATATTTCATTATACTCATGATACAAAAACATTCAAGACTATGGTAGTGAATATAATACTATTTCAATGGTAAAGAACATTTTATCAAAAAAAATATTTCCATCTAGATATAAACATATTTTTTTGATGGAGTGGTATCAATAATCGTGTTCTTCAACCTATGTAAACTTTTGTAGAGTCACGTCACTCTAGGAAAATTTGTACACCCACATCCTCTTTTCACTTTTCATCTTAATCCCCAATTTTTTTTCTTTTCCTTAAATGAATTCCATTATTTTAAAAGTATCAAATAAATAATTTATCAAATAATAATAATTTTTAAAATTTTAATTAAAATAAATATGTTCATTCCACATACTCAACTAATCTAATTTTTTTATGATCCTTTATATCTCGTTGGAATGAATAATTTTTATCACAATTCCTTTGAAAAATCATTCATTATATAAGATATCCATAAAATATTCAATGATTCCATGCCTTAAAAATAGCATATATTATATTTAATTATCTTAAAATGGCTTTAACCATATCATGGTAATAATTGATTATATTTTCTGACTAAACATTTCATGAACAATGATAATCACCCTCCTTCTTCTAGTAAAGTTTTCTTGAAACACAGCCTATTGACCATAGTGTTTTCCAACATGGGTGTTATCTAATATGATAGGAAAATTTTCCACGAATATTAAAAAAATGACCACTTCCACAAATAAACTCCATAACTATCATAGTATCTCACCTGTTTCATACTAGCACACTGAAGATCCACAATGGGGACCACCACAAGAATTTGGCCAGGTCTATTTTGTAAAAGAAAAATAGAATTCCACCATGGGAACCAACACAGACGTGGTCCCTTTTTTATTACCTATTTTTCACACATACTTCCCAAAATTGGCATTTTTAATGGGAGTACCCTTTCATTTATTCTCTAACACTGCTTCCCCCATGGGTGTAGCCTTCATTACATTATGAATTCCTTGAATCATGATGAGCCAATCACAGTGTATATAACCTTAGAGGTCAACTCAAATTTAATTATCTAATTTTTATTTTATTATGATAAATATATTGATATAAAATTCCAACACACTATATATTATACTCTTTCATAGTACATCACTCTCACTTCTAACAAAAACAATATCAGCACCTCTTGGTATAAATATTATCATCCTTTTTATTTTTTTCACCCATCAAAGATAAATAATTATGGAAAAAATTAATATATATAAATAGATAACCGTGAAAAAATATAATTATATGTGAGAAAAAATATTATTGAAAAAAAACAAATAAATAATAAAATGATTTCAATGATATTTTGATCTATATTAGTCTTCATTAACACAATCCTCACAAAAAAAATTAGAACGTCATTATCACATCATCAATGATTCAAATGAGAAAAAAAATTATAAAACCACTAAAAATAAAATTTTAATGTAGTTTAGATAAGGTAATATCAAAACTTAACTTATTCAATATATTTCCTTAAACATATTCTCCACATAATGAGAGAAACACATATCAATGGATACTCCCCTTTGAATAAAAAAGTGATGATAAAAATATATGAAATATTTATGTGGCTATTATTTATCCCCCATTGAAAACCATATAAAATAAAATATGTATAAGTTTAAGGAATATTTATTCCACATGCATAAAATTACTGGGGTTAAACAACCAACCTCAAAATATATTCTGAAGTGATTCTTTTTATATTTTCATGGTGAACACCTCTGTAATATATTCATTATTAAAAAAATTCCAATTTTTATATAATATGATCCACTATAATTGGGATGAATTGATATTTTATATTATTTTTTTATCTTGAATTATGAACTAGAGTCATTCAATGTTTAATAGTTCATGGATTATCATATCCCAATTGTAGTGGGAACAATACTTATCATTTTAAATCTATTTCTAATATATCATCCATATATGTATCATTGTGGAATATATAAAAATCACATAATAAACCTCATCAATGATAGAGGTCAATGAAAGTTTCATCCATGAATACCTATAAGAACACTTATTTCAATGATAAAATACTTCAGTATATGTATTCTTATTATCATCCACTCAACCTTCCTAGTCCTCATATCATTAACCAAAAATATCAAGGTTACCTTAAATATCAAATATCATTAAAGGGATAAATTTTATTTTAGTATATATTAATATTGTCATTCAATCAATGAATTGGGAAACATTTGGAATACACTGATATTTGGTAAAAAATGTAACAAAGTACTTAATATCAGGTTTTAAAAATGATAAGTTATGTAAACTTAATATCATCATTCCAAATTATGTTACATAAAGTTATATATCCTATTTATTTCTTGATTGGTTTTTTCTTAGTGAAATTTGTGTAAAAATATGATTTTATTATTCCATACTAATCATAATCATAATTTAATGATCATATATCTCTTGAGATAGAATAATATATTCATTATTTTATAAATATCGATTCTAAGATGGTATTTCATCTCACTATACCAAGACATTTTAAAAAGATTCATAACTAAATTATAAAACTATTCCCAAACATCTACATAAATTCCATTAAATTTTTTTTGTCTTGGTAAATAATAAAATGATAAATTCCTCTTCATCGTCATTAATGTATATATTAATTTTTGAATATTAATTTTTATAATTTCAACTTTTTTAGATGGGTATCCACCTTTGAACTCCATAAATTTTTTATTTTTAATACAATATTAGTTTTTTTCATAATAACCCCATTATGGTCTTCAACATACATGAAACTATTTATTTTTGAAATATACTCCTCCTATTTAGATTCGACATTGAATAATGTAGATGTACATCCATTTAAAAGGTTATTTATTTTATTTGTACTCTAATTGGAAGAATAATTATTTATGTTTTATCTATTCATGTTGGTGAAAATTTATCATTATTATCAAATCCTAAAGCCATTGAATACATTTTATAGTTGAATTATTTCATATTTATCAGTGAATTATATTTTTCATTCATATAGTTTCAGAACAAGGTCTTTCTCTCAGTAATTTGCTTCTCATCGGTCTTCTGTACCAACTCCCATGTCTTTTTATTTTCCCTATAACATTACACTTCATTAATAGAATCAAGAAAATATTTATTATTCATTTCATATTTCAAATCTCACGGTCGATAAAGAGATAAAAATGGGGTATAAGAAGCTATCCCCAACGATAGTCAAGTTTGAATATATAATCCATGATATTTGGAACTTGAAAATTCTATGTTAGAACTGTAGATTGTGAAAAATAGTTATCACCGTCAAATCAATTTTATGAATCAATTTCAGCACTATAAAATTAAATATAATTCAAACCATTTTCTAGTACATCATATTTAATTCTTATAAAAATGGATTTATAATCATTTATTCAAGAACAAGTTTATTTTTTTAGTAAAATCAATTTTTTTTCCAAACCATTGTAATAAATTGTATAAACAATCTAATATATAAATTAATTTTATTAGTTATATAAAATTAAATTATTTGGATTACCAAATATGATATCAATAACACCTATTCTATAAAATTTTAGACAATATTACCCTTATCTTTGAGAGTGAAAGGGATAAAAAAACATATTAGATACTTAAAACACAAAGATTTATATTAAATCATATAATTTGGTGAGAAATTTGAATTTACCCTAGAATGAAAATTATTTTGATTATGAATGATTGATCCAATGAATTATCTCTAGAAATAATTTTATGCTTCATGACCTAAAAACATTGTTTTATCCAATTATATAAGAATCATGTTATTTTATTTCATAACACCATGGTGTTGATGTTTATATGGTGAAATGAGTACATGATACATAACACATTTTAATATAATATTATTATATTTCACTAGTTTAGTCAACACCATTATATGTATGAATATTCTTCCAAGTGTAACCACACTCTTTATAATCTTCTTTCTTGAAACTAATTACCCTTTTTATATGATCTTATTTTTTATTCATAAACATAATATTAGAAATGAATGTAAAAACATAGTTTATTTTAAGAAAATAATTATATAATTATATTCATATATTTCTCATGGAATCTTATATATTTAAGTGAATTAAGTATAAAAAATTAGTAAATTTTATTTATACATTATTGAGAAATGAATTAAAAATCAGTCCCTTTAAAAAACTATAAAAAATCCACATTCAATTTCATTTTGACATAGGGACATCACAAACATTGTCTATATGAATAAGGTTACACATATGATTCTGAACAAGATGACCATGTCGTTGATTCTATATTTTATTTTCTTCTATCATGATAAAATAACAAAAATTTCCAACACCACCAATTTGAAATAAAATCTTATTTTTTATTTTACACTTTTAATGTTACTTAAATCATTCATGATCATTTAAAAAACCTACCTTATGAAATATTACATCATTTCTTTTATCACATAACTAAGGCATATTATGAATATTATGTTATTGTCTATCAACATTGAAATTTATCATAGATATCAATTTATAGTTAAAAATTATTACTAATATAATAAATTTTATTTTCGGTCGACCGTCATATATAATAGTTAAAAAATATTATAAACAATTTAGAAAATCCTTGGGGAGTTTCAAATAACATGACATATGAGTGGAATTACCTCTTTATTTAATCTATGGAAATTATCTTTTTGATTATTTATATTATACTTGATAGATAGGTGGTTTTTTATTTTCCATCCAAATTCAACTTTTATGTATTCTAGTTACTATCTTATGAGAATAGTTGGGATGGTAGTATATAAAGACATCCATTTACATGATGAAAATGTATCTAACATCATTCAAAAAAATATTACAATAGTTGAAATTTATTTACCACATTCAATCCTGATTTATCATAATATCTCTTATGTATTGTCCATCATATGTGTTGAATCCACCTCAATTTAAATATTCAAAGAAATATAGATTCATAATTTTATTGGTAATGAAATTAACAAATCCTTCCCATGTTCTCGAAACAAACACAGCCAAAATTATAATAATTAAAAGAAAATATCCCATTAAAACCACCATATTTTCTAGATCTACAAACCTATCATTCAAAAATTTTCTAACCCATAATCATTTATACTTTTTGAAACCAAATATTTTATAAAATACTGATATTTATTTTTAATATCCAAACCTTTTAGCAATCTTTCTACACAATGTACTTGGGTTTTTTATTAATATAGTGACACAAAAAATTAGTATTATCTAGAAAATCACTTGATTTTGATACCAAATTGGAGCTCTTGATTTTTTTCAACTTCTCATACATTACACAAGAATTTTTTACATTTTTAACATTATTTGGGACATATATTTTTCAATGAAAATGATCCTCATTATTACATGAAATTTACAAAACATAATTAATATAGTTATATATATTAATTGTTTATGCATCCAATATAATTTTAATACTAATGTGTTTTTTTGTAAAATCATAACGACATTTTCATTTTTAATAAATCCTTTAATATTGATTAATTAATCTATAAGTTTCATTAAAAATTATTTAATTAGTCAAATCTTATTTATAACTATTGTTATCCCAAAATATGTGTTGATTAATTTTTTCTAGAAAATTGATTTTCTTTTTTAATAATTTCCGATATCTTTTCCCAACATATATATCTTTTCCCAACAGATATATCTTTTAGAGACACTCCCTAATTTCTCATTTTTAAATGAATTGAATCGGTTTTTATTATATTTCTACAACCTAACTAAATATTTCACTAGTGTATACTATATAATTCGCTATATAAATGAGATTTTATTCTTCATCATCATTTGGCATGTAAATTTCCTCTATATAACCCCTTTTATAACCACATTAACACTTAGATACGAATTGTTTTATTTAATTTTGATAACATAATTCTATTCCCTATAAAATTATCCCTTGGTTTTTTTATAAAATTGACGATCTATTCTTAGATAATTTCACTATTTATTTTTTTCCTTACTGACCCAATATTCTTTTAAAAAAGGATTTTTTTTAGACATCACCCTTGTCGACAAAAAAAATATTTAAGGGATATATTACCTTTAAACCCAATGTTAAAAAATTTCACATTTTCAGATATTAGAGAAATGATTATATGAATATTTTATCCAAAATAATATCATATTAAAAAAAATAAATATCTTCTTATTCATCGTTCTTCTTATTCTTCTGTTGGTTTGATTCTATAGAAGTTATTTATTATTTACCCTTATATGTTTTCATGTGAGAACATAATTTATTCATTAAAAAGGCAATGATAATACTATATATGTAATCTAGATGAAATAATTTTTGGATCTCTATATTAAAGATTAGATACATTAGACTTAATCATGTCTGGTAAGAACTGATGTATCGTATCAAATACTATATTATCATCCATTTTATCACCAATGAATCTGAAATTATTAATAGTATTATTAAATCTTGGGATGAATTCATTAACATTTTCATATTTTTAATTTTATTTATTTTAATATTTCAGTCAAAAAATATGTATTATATATTTGTTCACCTTCTTCGTTCAAATATAGTTAATTTTAAATTAATCTCAAATGAATTTAAAATTAATAATTACTATAATATCTATAAATTACATTTCAAATATGATTAAATTAAATCATTAATAAAATAACCATAATTTTTTTATTAATTCTATCTGTTGTTGTAAAATGAAATATTTTTTGAACGGGGTGGAAATATATCATTTTATCTCTCATTAAATTACAAACTAGAAGAAAAAAAGATTAAAAATATATAATCTATCCAAATATGATAATTTATCCTATTAAATGTTGAAATCCAATTACTATACACTATATTATGACAGTCCATAACATAAATCAAGAATTGAGTGACAAAAACATCAAAAATAGAGAAAATTATTCTCAATCTTCAAATAGTAAATCACTAATGCGGGGAACCTTTTCTAGGAAACCACAAGAAAATAATCATCCTAAATCAATGAATAATCACTATAACACATTGAATTCATAATTCAATTATATTTTATGTTTCCATGGTGAAATAATCCCCATTATCTATTGAATATAATATTCTATTTTTTCGAACACACACCCATTAATAGAAGATTACATTTTCATTTTCCACATATAAAAACCATAATGATAGATCTTGGGATTTTCCTAATTTCCCTATAAAATACATTCCAAAAATTTAAACATGTAAATAAAACGAGCATGTTTTATCCTGGTACTTATTTTATACAATCCCTCTTCACTGTGATAGTGATTATCACATTGTTACATTACTAGTGAAATTTTTATAATTAATAAGAAATCCTTCCAAATGAAAACATTATTTTTTTATGTAATTTTACAAATCCTATTAATCATCATCATGTAAAATCTCTTGTAATGTATCTTTACCCTATTACCAATTTTACAACCTCTTCTTATTCAATCTTCTATAATTATTATTAAACATATAAAATAATTTTCATAGTATAAATTTGAATATATATTAGAAAAATCATTTTTTTCGGAATTGAATTCTCAGAAATAATATCATGGAGACAAATAAAAAACTTGTTCATTTTAAACATTTACATATTGTTGGATTGATTATTAATTGTTGATATATTCAAAATTTTGTTAATAATAATGTTTGAGAAATATTATGTCATCCAAGAATCCACATCATCAAATCAAACACATTCTTATAAAATTACCCAATAATTTATTTCACAGTGGCCTGATGTAAATAAATTTAATCGTTTTCTCTGAAAACTCCTATCATTAAGGGAATAATATTATTTCTTCAAACCATTTTGGCATACAACTTCACCTATCGACAGTCACCTATTTCACCACAAGTGTGGTATTTAACCATATTCCATTTTCCCATGAATATTCCCCTATTAAACAAAGGCAACAGTTTACCCCAACACAATCATAGACGCCAAATTTTTTCCATAGTCACACTAATATCTATCACTGGGGAAATAACATGAGTATTGGTTGTGGTCATTTAATAGAGACACACTGGTATTCCACCTTTAGAAACACTATATCCATTATCCATTTCCCACATCTAATAATGAGCAATCACTTAACAACTTTCCAACAACTATGAGAATGGCTATTCTAGTATTCTCTAAAACGACTTCCACCATAGGTGTGGGTTTTATTAATTCATAATATGTTATAATAATAATGAATGAATCATGATTATTATAACCTTGGAGATCATTTCAAGAGGAAATATATATTTTTTAATATGATTCATTTATGATAATAAAAATACAACACACTCATTTAAATATTCTTCTCTAGGTTTATTGTTATTTATCACAACAACCATATTTTTACCTTTGGGACTCATCAAAAGAACTATTCTTGGTCCATTTTTTGGCAAAATATCATAAAAAAGGAACACATTACATGTGAGTCACACATCCTTAATAACACTCATGAACAAAACATCTCTTTTCATACCAGTCCATGAAATAAAATAAAATACATCATTGTATCATAATCCATGTAAATAACTCACGGATAAATATGAAAAACAAGAAAATTTAATTGTATGAATTTAGATATCATCCCTTTTGAAATTAATTTATCCCTTATGTGTGGTAACTTGTCTGAGGAACAGTTCGATTCAATGTCCCAAAAATAACCTATTATCATATTTCCTATCCCATATTATAATATTACTGAAAAAAGTCTCTAAAAAATATTGTAACGCAACATTATAAAAAATCATTGATCAATAGAAGGAATAATTATCAATATTATTCTATATATGTGCCTCCCTATATTCTAGAGGCATCTAAGTAGTATCATTGATCTATTTTCTTTTAGTGGGGACACTATAAATTCTTAATATAGTAAATAAATTTTTAAAAAAAAGAAAAATAACATAAATTAACGAAAAATTATGAACTAAATATAATATAATGTTTTAAACATAATCAAATAAAACATTTTAAAATGGAAAAAAACTTAATAAAATGCATTATGGGGTCATAATAAAATGCATGAAAGGAAAAAATATAAACTAGTATAATATCTAATAGAGGTCCCTCAACAAGGCTCTGGCCAATGTCTCACAAACGTTCCAAGAATCCCATAAAATAAAAACTATTTAGATCCTACCCCCAACCCATGGTTTGTTTGGATAAAATGGATGGGAGATCGGTGAGACTTTATCTTAAAAACTAATAATTTTGAAAATTTAATTATTGAATTTTTTTGTGTCACACTGTTTGGCTGTATGTTATTTATAATTTTATTCTAGATGTGTCATCAGCACTATCTCAAAGCATCCCAACTCAGATTACTGGTCCAAAAAGTTTTAAAAAAATATGGAAACTTTTGAAATTGTCTACGGAAACCTATACAAAAAACATAATAATTTATTCTAAAATGGTGAAAAATAGTGTACTTATTCCCAGGTCCAGGCCCCATCATAAAATTCCCCACGAAACTTGTATGATTATTAATAAATCCTTCACTAACCATAAAATGCAAATGAATAGTAATACAAAAACAATCCCAAATTTTGGGTGATTCCCAATTTATCATTAACGATGCATAGGAAACCATCCACTTTTGATAGAAATACCCAAAATCATCCAAAACACAAACTAAATCTCCCAATAATTATTTGGGAACCTGAATCATCTATTTATCCCCATAGCAAATCAATAAAACTAGTAAGTCATTTCAACAACCAGATTGTCGATCTATCCATTATTTTCAAAGAAAGTCCATCTACAAAATAAAATATAAAACATCCCTTTAAAACTCAATCTATCCACATACACTAAAGATTATATTGATCCATTATATTTTTTTTGATTTACCATCTATAATTATTCTTTTTTAGAAGATATACATTTAATGTTGGGGGAATATAGTCACCCAAATTTTTCCTCAAGTTATAATTTATGTTTATGCCTTAGGATTCTAGTTTCAATAAAATGGTAAAATGGTAACTTATCCAAATATATTAATTTATGAAGAATTTATTATAATTTATTTAATGTTGTGATATGTAAAAATTTGAAGGATAAATTTTAAATAAATAAAAAATTTATTAAATAAATTTTTTTAATCAAATAAGTGTGAACATTTGTATCTCCAAAACATATTCTTAGACATAGATTTTGACTCTACTACATTATCCAAAATTGGATATTCTTATTAGGTGAGGTTATTTTTTTCTATTCAGGTTCTATTTTCTAGAGCAATTTATTATTTGGTAATTAAAATTTCTATATACATAAACCAGTCATTTATTATAAATTTTTCCTTTCTACCACTCCCCTATATTGATATTTATTTTCATAAAATGAAAAATAATAAAAAATGGGATGAATTGTATTTGATATTCATTTTTTATAATTGATCAATGAAATTGGGATGATTCATGAACTAATGTTAGTAAACCATGAATAAATGGTCATCAAACAAAGAATCTTTTTTGTTTACAATATTTAGGTTGGGAATTTATCTAATCATTCTCACATTTATTCATATGTTATTTTCCATTTTTCATGTGTATCTCCCAATTTTAAATTATAGAGTTTCCACTTCTGTAATCATTATATATTTAAGACTTATATCTTACTATAATATTCTAATATGATTGAATGTTAGAAGAAAATTATTTTTATGTTATATATTTATTGAATTAATTGTATATTTGAATTAATTGTCAATTTCAATGAAAAATTTGTGATTAAATATAACAGGGTGTTTATTCATTAATTTTATTTTGTGTAATTTTTGGTGAATGTTCATTGTGTGTACAATAGAAGTCACCCAACAGCCCTCTTCATAATTCAATAAGTGTATGTTTTATTTACATGGTTTGTGTGGTTTCATGGAATGAATTTTACAAGAGTACACACCTAGTTACCTTGTTATAACTAAATGGTGTGTTTTTAAAGGTATTTATAATTTAGATTGACATTATAATAAATAATTCAATAAATATTTTATATGATGGTTAACAATCTATGTTATAAAAAGAAAATGTTATATACTATGTGTCACTAACTTTTTCCCATATCTTATCATACATGTCATATAATAAGAATTTTAATTATTATATTCAATTATATTTTACTCATATATTATGATGGAATTATTACTCTTGTCATCATAGGTTGTTTATGCTAATTTTTTGGCAGTTTCATATGTTTTTTCTTCCCAGAGATAATGATGGGGTATGTTGAGATACATAGATAAAATATAGTTTTAGTCACCTATATTTCTATTAATTTATATTATGGAAGGGGTAATCTAACCAAAAATTATGTTAGGATAATACACATTATATTTTATGAGGGTATTATAGGCTTTGAATTTATCAGCCTCATCCATCAATATTTATCTAAAATAATGATTTATGGTTTTAACACATTTTTAGCACCCACTAAACATACATAAACTAATTATAATGGTTTTAATAATCTAATATAATCAGAGTGTTATGTAAGGAAGTGGGGAGTAAAGAATAAAATGTTCGTTTATTCCCTTTTATAATGTGCTATGGGTGACCATACATGGAGTTTGTTTTTTCTCATATAATTGGATTGAGTTTCTAGATTGGAATGAATTTCCCATTAATGTTGAACATTTTTATAATGATGTACACTTCAATTATATATGGAAATATAGGTGATTGAATAATTTTTAGGAAGTATATTATTTAGAAGTTTTAGGTTATGGTATATTCTTAAATTTTCATTGGTATGATAACTTTGTGGGGATGAACTATTGTGATTTGGTAATTCCTATGAAACATGAATTATCATAGAGGGGTAATTAGAAATTGAACTATTGATATCATATTATAGTTTTATTAGAAAATTTATTTCGTCAAAAATATAATTTTATTCATGATATGTTAAGATAATTAGTAGGGAATATTACACTTTAGTTGTTTTTTTGGAACTTTTCCATAACCAAGTGAAACATATGTACATTCTAAAAATATGTTTTTTCTCTTGTATTTGAGCCCATTAAATTTTTTTCTAAAAATTAATTTGAATTTTTATTCGAAAAGAATATGTTTATTCTAACTACTAAATTGGACACATCCCAACACATTTTTTAGGTGAAAATACTTCTTAGTTTGGGGATATTATAAGAATATTTGGATCTAGGTAAACAGATGTGGTGATGACTATTAATAGTGAATATTGATTCTTGATGGTCATTATTTCTATTACAAGGATCCTCCTAGAAGTTATCATAGCAAGAATACATTTTACCATTTTATAAATTTATCATCATTGTAGGGATTTTCAATGTTTTATTTTTTTATTAGGTATTTATATCGATGTATTCAGTTGGATAGATGATTTATAATTCATTAATTACTTATAATGTTTTTAAATTTATGATTATTGATGTTGTTTGATTACTATAAATAATGTATTTGAGTTTCATATCACAGGTTATTATAGGATTACACCTTCCATGTATGTTTATTCTCTCTAGGTAATATTGTTTACCTTTTCGAATATGAGACGAAAGTATGGTGTTTCATACTCAATATAATGATGACCCATATGGGGTCTTGGTGGATTGGGTTTTTTCATCCACATTATTATTACTATAAACATTACTATATTCATATGATATTGTATCCTTTTTTAGTGTATCTATTTGAATCCATGGAATGTTTTGGTTTACTCATATGATATATCTCATTGTAATGGTTATTAATACTTTCCCGTTAATATCATTTTCCTCCCACCCATTATTATATGTATGTCCACATTATATCCCATATTTTTATAAGTGTATGATGATATCTAGGAGAATATTATTTGGATGTAAATTTCTGATTGTTTATTTTTATATTTTTTTTTAATTTTTAATTCATCTCTAAATTATATTAAACTTCAAGATTTAGGGGGTGAAGTTAAAAGTAGTATTTTGACGAAACTTTTATATTTATATTTATATTTAATGAGGGTGCTTAGGGGGTTTTTAAATTATATTAATTGAATTGGGGTTTGAATAATTATGTAATTAACTAAATTAATTGTAATAATCAATATCCATTATTCTGACATCAATTTTCTAATGAAGTAATAATAAAATAAAATCACATGAAATATCTATAATTATAATAAATCAAATAAAATCCATGAATAATGGGGAAGGATTAAAATGTGAATAGTTAAATGAAAAGGTGGAAGGATAAATTTAGATCAAGGGTATTCTATTTCATTACAATAAAACTCTAAAAACTAACAATGGATTTGAGAATTATCCAAGTAACAGGCTTTTATTCTCTACAATCATAATATAGTAACATGATCAAAAGATAGAAGTGTTGGATGATTAAAATAATAATAAATTCTGAATATTTGAAACTGTGCTAATGTTTCCAAAACCATATCATTGATATGTTTGATGAATCTAATTCAAAAAAACAGAAACTAATTTTTGAACCATTAATAATATTTTAACTATTATCCTTTTAAAATATTGGCATGATAAATTCAATTTTATAATATATTAAACCTTGAAATGGTTTCCATGGATTTTATCCACCCCATTACATGAAACCAAGAAGTCTCTTTTATAACAATTACATTTTCTCACAATCATTATGAAAAAACATAACAATAATTTTTTTCCATTTCTATTATTATTTCAAATAAAATATTCCTCCAATAAAAACATGAATTATTATTCATTATTTCAAATCAATAAATAGTGTAATAAACTATAGTGATATTTATGTCCTTTTAGTAACAAATAAATTTTATATACTCCCTTAATCAAATAATTATCACCTACTATTATGAATCCACCAATATAATCAAAGAGATTAAAACCATTACCAGTTGTTGGCTAAACCATGGATGTGATCATAAAATAGAAATTTAATCTCTACATACACAATTAATATCCAAGGTCAATAATTTTCCATTCTCTCAAAATAAACAATTTATAGGAGTATTAATTTATTATCCTACACACATTTTTCAATCATATACAACTCCCCTTAATTAGGTAGAAAACTACCTTTTCATAGTCTATGTTATGATCCTTCTAGTTTCTTATACACGTAATGGTAGGTGTTATACAACACATCCGTTAATTGTTAATTTTTTTACTTCATGTTGTAGAAAATAAATCTAAATCCTAAAATTGTATCTTTTGTGTTTGGTATACTGATATCATTTCATAGAGGAAGATTAAGTATAAAATTATTTGAAGGAAAATTTTATTGCAAAGTGTTAGTTGGTCCCTTGAAGACTCTATTGTAAAATATATGATTATTGTACAATGCGAATGTAGATCATGTTTATTTTTGAGTATGATATTGGGATGAGAACTAAAAGGATTGATATTTTCATGATAGAATAATTGAATCCAATTATATTGAAGATTGACGGTATGCACATGTTTCATTGTATTTTTGAGTTGATAGATAATGATTTTTATTTTTATTTATATCCAAATATTGATAGAGTTGACTATTATATTTTCATAAGAATAGTTAATTTTTAAATGTAACATTATGTTTTCAATAGTGATGATACATAATATATCATCATTAGAAGTGATATACGAGATGATGTAAGAGGTATATTCACCGTGTGGTATAACTATGATTTAATATATTGATGGTTATTATTCTAAGTATATAGGTTCATCAATGAGACTCTTGATATATATGATCATTCATGTTAAAAGAGTTTTGGATCAGTGTAATGCATTTATGTTATGTGTAATGGGATATATTTTTGTTATAAATGAGAATTAGATATAGGATCTGTGAATCAATTATTTATATGTTACATTTCTTTACCACTAAATATCATGTGATGATTCATTCCGAATGTATTTCCTATATTATTCCTCTACATATGATTTCAATGCGTGACTAGGAGTCTATAAATTTTATAATTTAACTGTGAATCTCCTAGAGCAATAGGATATGTTACTCATTATTTAATAATTACGATTTTTGTTATAATAACATGAGTGTTGGAACATGTGTTTTCCATTTTCACAATTTATATTTTCCTTCAATAATTATTAGATACATTAAGTCTTTACCTATATTTAGAATCAAGAACAATATTCATTTTCTGTTTCACCATAACCTCATCACTTTTAGAGGGATTATAAATTTTAGGACTCTACTAATGATTCAAATTCTTGTTATTGTAATTGAATTCTAGAATTCACATTAGGGTACAACCATTTTAAATATTATTGTATTATTTGGTGATTTCATATTTGTTTATCAACAAGGTTCAAACCTTTTAGTTTCCAATATCATGGTTTCATGGTAATAAAATGATTTAAAAACTTGATTTTTATATAATTTTAAGTATTAATTTTTGTATTATATTATACATGAAAACAAATATGTGTTGCATTATATTATATTCCCTTTATTGGTTTCTTGTTGTTTTTTGTATGCACACTAAGCATGTGCAACATAGCTGGTATGAAGAACATATTTTTCGTGATATTTATAATGAAATTGGTCTTATGACTAGAGTATGATATGGAGACAGATGATAGTGATACAAACATATTTCAACCTATTATCCTTGTACATTAGAAGTAGATTCCTTTAATTAAAAGTTTTATCCTATGATGTATATGATTGACACAATAAGAAATAAGCTCTTAATACTAGTGTATTTTTTTGTTTAAATTGTATATATTTAGTAATTTATTGGTGAAATGATATTTTTATGATTTTCATTCAATTATGAATGAAATATAACATTTTTTTATGTTTTGTAGATGTTTATATATCTTTTCATAGATGATATTTATGATATAATATGAACAGCCCCCGCACAATATTTATTAGATCATATCCATTATTAATTATTGATCAAATTATAGGTCAATTTTATTGTTTAACTATGGAATTTTATCTCATTTAATGGCTATGTAAATCAGTATGAGTTATTATTTAATATCACTAATAATATCTTTAATTCAAATTGAAATGTAGAATCTAAAATAAAATACAAATGGAATAATCTTAATACCTCATGATTAGATGTATATGGTGATCCCCCATTGTAATCCCAAATAATAAAAAACACCCCTTTTACCATTTTAACATACATGGGGGAAATCTCCCTCAAATTCCATTTTTAAAACACCACATGCTCTTAATACATAATTATAATCGTTTAGATCCACCGGTTATATAAAATAACTATCTATAATAAAACTCAACTAATTAACGTTAAAAATAACATCTATCATATTTCTTTGATTTGTTAAAGAATATGTAATAGAGGAAAGGGATAAATCTATTCAATAAGGGAATTATTTTCCTCTAATACTTCAGTTTAAATTATTTTTATTTAAATAAAAAAGTTTAAATAAATTAATCATATATAGGGAATCTAAATCATACATAAATAAAATAATTATCCCACTTATATTATGTTATAATGTATAAATTAATATAACTAAGAAACTAACAATCACATAAAAATGAAATATTATTTAATGCCTATGTATGCATTGTTGGAATTTAAATTTTTTGAAATATAAATTTTATAGTTAACATAATGTTTGATGGTAACAATACCTATAATTATTAATCATACAATTCATATATACGTAATAATATTTATAGAAATTAATTACAATTTTAATGTTCCAATTTAGGTATTTTTATTGATTTTAAAGATTTACGTTTGATTGCAATAGAATAATTTGTTTTATTTTATATATTTATGTTTATTATATAAAACATGGTGTGGTGGAGGTAAAATATATAATTATTTAATATTAAGGAAATTAAATATGTGAATCAAATAAAAAACAACATAATGGGTTGATAATTTTGGGAAAATATTATATAAGTGATGAAGGACAACCAATGAGTCGAAAATATGTTGTTGTTTTTTTGGTTATGATGATAAAGATTTTAAAAAGAACTATGTGAAATGGAATTTTAGGGTTTGGATACAAGTGTTGAAATGAGGATTATCAAATAAAAAAATTAATTGTTATTAATGATCATGTCTGGAATTTGTAAAGTGAAAAAATTTAAAATATTTACTTGACCTTAAAAAATATAAAAAACATCATTATTTATAGAGATTCGTAATTTAGGAGGAATAAATATATAAAAATAAATATTTTTTTATGAAAAAATAATAGTCATTATTAATTGATTTTTTTCTCTAATTATAAACATATACTACATGGATACAACGATCCCACTAAAATAGGGTATTTTAATGGATGAATTAACTTTCATTTGAATGTGGAATATTTATAGAATATGGATAGAATAACTATTATATTTTTCATACATCAATATCTTCAATTTAATTTCTTAAATCATGAAGTGGAAAATATATTATGTTCTTATAAATACTAATAAATGGTTACTAAATGTTTTATTTCATATATTTTTATTCCATTTTTAAGAGGCCATTCATATATATATTTTTCAGAATTTAACATTGTTTAATAATTAGGATAATCAGTTATCTTTTGATGTATTAACATTTAATGTTCTAATTATATTTCATGAACGTGTTCATGGTCATAGTGTAGTGGTGGATAATAATTATCAAAATAATGTTTCAGTTTACCTAATTTATTTAGAAATAATTTTACATTATCACATGAAATGATTTACTAAACAATTACGAAAAAAATAATAGATCTATGTGGGTTTATATTTAATTAAAACAAAACTTTTTATTAATTTTTTTATAAATCTAATAATATCATCATCAAATATGAATTATTTTTTTCAAACTCTTGTTTTATTATTTATTTACTTTAAAAAAACTCCCACCTAATTTAGTAGTGATTTATTTTGGATCGTAGTGGTAATCAATATTCAGTAGTTCTCAGTAAGGTTATCTTATGTCATGCAAATTACTGTGATTGTGACATATTTATATATGTTCCCAAATATATAAACAAATATATTTGTTACTTGAATTCATAAACAAGTTAAATTTTAGAAATTTTTTTATAAGTCAACATTTAATGAGAGAATATTTTAACTTGTTTGAGTAGGAAATTTTTTTCTAGTATATAAAATATTAAAATTTTATTTTTTTAATAGTAAACATATTCTTCTTAAAAATTTGATATATTGTTATTTGAAAAAAAATAATTTTTTTTGTATTATGAAATATATTATTTATGACTATAATTGAAATCATAATTTATTATTAAAGTTTCATATTTATTATGATTAAAATTATAAATATTTTCTGATTTAAAATGAATATATCCCATTTTATTATAATTTAATGTTCAGTAAATTTAATAATATATTCCTGGAATTGATTCTATATTTAATTCAATAAATATTAATATGGATTTAAATAATTGTGTTATATAATAGTTGTTCTGAATCATTTAGGTTGAACCTGAGTTATGCTTGGACTTATATTTTCAAGTGTTATGAATTAGGAAATATGGACTCCATCTCAATAGATATTCTTAATCCATAGATTTTGGGGTCACCTTGTATTTTAATTTATACAATTAGAAAAATTTAACTATGTAACATGTTAGAAGTTCTAGTATGGATAGGATGATTCGAAATAATAGAATATATTCACTCACTACTTAGATTGGGTCCCATGAATTTTATTCGTACTCATTTTCATTGAGATTGATTTGAATATATTTGGGTTTCAATTTCCAATGATATATTACATTGTAGATCCAAACTTTTTCCCCTAAATTCATTGGAGTTTATTTCATCAAGGGTTCTTTCACGGTTCGCACGAGTTCATGAATTTGATATAAAATTAGAATTTTTTTAGATATGGGTCACCCATAATGTATGAATTGATATAACTCAGAAGTAAAATTGGATAGTTTGTTAGAGGTATATTTGAGTACCTTTAAATTTTAGACTGCTGAAAATCTGAATCTAGGAAAAAATTTTATTTGTTAATATATTAGAATTGGAAATGATCTAGATGATGTTTCTGAGGTATTATGGATATTAATGCTTATAATAAGTGAACATGAGATACAAGAAAATCAATGAGGGATATGATGATTTTGTGTGTACATGTGTAGATAAGTGTCATAAAATGAGACCCCAGAGAACATTGAGGTATTAATTGATTGATATAGGTTTTTTGTATAGGCAAAATCATTGGGAGATCATGTTTGAAATATTAATAGAATTTGAATACATAGTTATATAGTGGTTATTGAGTAATAAATTTGTATACATTATTTTATTATCTAGTAATTATTTGGTCATAATTTCAAAAAAATGACTTTGTTCTTTTATTATTAGTCTAAAAATTATTTCTGGCTAAAAATTTTATGGGATATTGATGTATGTGTCATATTGAAGTTTTTTTCCAAGTTATTATTTTATATTTTTTACTAAATATAATATTCCTAATATCACTTTATATATTTATGGTCACACTACAATAGACACGAAAGTCTAACATTTATATCATGAATACGTAGGAGGGACCTATAATATTTGTTAAATTACTAATTAAGTGCTCTAAAACCCTAAGGGGTTGATTTAAATACAAGAATATTTTGGTATAAATTTTGGGGTATAACACTAAAGCTTTTCTATAATGATAATAAATAAATGTTTTATACTAGAAAAACTGAATCACTCATCTGTGGGTTATAAATTCAAAAACAAATATGAAAATAGAATATTTTCTATGAATATAGATCTATAATGTTAAATAATCATAACTCTAATAATATAAATTAATAAAAATTCCAAAATTAAACAACATATAATAAAATGAATTTCCAGAATAAAATATTTTTAAAAAAGGGACAAAATCCAATGATATTCCAAAAAGAATAAAGGATGAGAAATATAATACCAATGAGAAAATATTGTTTCACTAAATAGAATGAGGGAACCAATTAATCTTCTATTAAATACATTATTGATCAATTAAGGGGATGAAAATACTTCTAAAACCTATAGTTTAATGATTTGTATTAAAATATTGGTTCTATGTTTACCGGGTAGTCCATGATGTCAATAAGTATAGTACATTACCGAGGAAACCATCTAAAGGTATTATTGGGGGTATATTTACATTAAATAGATATAATGTATGATATTATAATACTAATCCCACAATCAACATGTATAGATGATATGAAATTATAAAAAATTTTGTAAATAAGGATTTTTCTAAATCAAGAATACCATACCATGATGTTGTGGATTTCATCTATCACTAAATAATAAACATTAGCTGCGATTTATAGTTATCAAAAATTTTGGAAACAAAAAGGTATCCCACCTCTAAAAGTATCTATGATTTTCACATAAAGAATTCACCATATGAACTATATCCATCAAATACTAGGATATTCATGAATAATATTAATATAAGGGTGAAAATGTCTGGAGATACAAATTATGGACATTCATCTAAATTTTTTTTCCTAAATGAATTTTCCCTCACATGGAAGATGTCTAATTATTTAGCACTCAATGATTCTCCTTTGGTGTTTTTTATTAACTCATACATTTCGACGAATGAGACAATATAACTATTAGTTCAGGTACTATATGCCTTAATATCCCTTTTAATTTCATAGTATCTAATGCTTCATTGATGGAAAATATACTACAAAAAATAATGATCACTAGCTATCATTATTAGCTAAAGCCTATATACACCATATTCCCTTCAAACATTGGTTCCAATATAATCATTATATTTTACTTATGAATACATTAGTGAAAACATATTCTCAACACACTTAATAGGAATATATTTAATAGAAATGTAACCTAATAGGGGTAATAACTGAAATTCCACATATTTAATATTGTCATTACAATATATACCATGAAATCACCCACAAAAACTAAATCCTCGAAAGATTTGTGTAATTTCACTTTATACATTACCATATATAATGACTTGACAAATCATATCCTAAACTCTTTAGGAATATTTTATCAAAACGCAGTCTTCAAATCCATCACTTACTTCAACTTTTATGACATCTTATGTCATACCTTGTGAGTAGACATCCAAAAATCTAAAAAGAGTATATGATAATAACATTTAGTGTAGTTATATTAGACCAAATAAATCCCTCTAGATTCATCTATAATGTCTGATACCAAAAGTCATTATAGACTTGAAAAAATATGAATCATTTGATAAATATAAATTCATGAAAATAATAGACTCTAGAAAGTAATAATAATTTATCAAGATAATATGGTATATAGTGTGATCACGATCAATAACATGTATCTTTACTCCACATTTTAGCATGTTTAATCACCTGATAGAATTAATATTATATATTAAATTTGATAAAGACATCAATTGAAAATGTGACATTAAATATGTGAAACATGCCTAGATAGATAATATATTATTTAATAGTCGAGTATAATCAAACATTGTCTATGAATAAATTATATGGAATTCATTTTTATGGATTACCATAACAGATTCCCCATATATTAATAGATAATCAAGTCATACGAACTATCTACATGGGCCTGTACACTCTCCAATGTTTCATAATCAATGGAATATTAGTCAAACTCATTATCCAAGAGGATAAAACACATATTTTTTATGTTTTAGCCAATGAAATGATCAGAAAATACCCAATAATCCCCTAAATAGCCATGCCACACATACTAATGTAAGACATAAATAAAATTGTGATGGTTTTTATGTTAGCTATAATGAAAAATTCATATAGCGGGGTGTCCTATATGACTCATGAATCCCTAGTATACCAAAGACATAATGTATAAAAATCCATGTTTTATACTTAGAGGCTCATCAATCACACAAAAAAGAACTTTTCTTGTTCCACTTGAGAATTTATTGTATCTCTATATTATAATACTAATATTGATAACAAAATAATTTTTTCACAGCATATAATAATCCATTACAAACAATGCTGGGGAAAAATTTAAAAATATACATTGATTGATAAATTATGATTAAAATTTGTGAAAAAATATATCAATATATATATATATATATGTGATTTTGAAATGAATGATTGAGAAAAGGAATATTATATTATTTATCATATATTTTTTTATTCATAAAACTGGTATGAATATTTTAAAAAACTAAATATAAGTATCTATCTATTAAATCATATATGATAATCTACTAGATTTTCCTTATGTTTACAACAGATTCTAGGGTAATTTATGAAAATTATATTTATATATAATACCTTCTAGGTCTCTATGTTACATTCCAATAAATCTCTCAAACTAAACTCTTTAGTGTATAATATCTAGAAAGAAATATTTTTTTAATAGTGTTTAGATTTTGGTATAATATTCTGGGTATTCAAATATTTGAACACACTTAAACTAATTAATTAAAAAATATTAAAGGATATGATTTAAAATAATATTTCTATTTATAAAATTTTCTTTTCTTAATATCTTCTTCTATAAAAACTGATTCCTTTCTACTTTTTTATAAATTATTTTATCTATTTACATTATTTTTTAGCATCAATTCCTAAATTCATTTTGGATAAGGTGTCATTCATAATAGATATAATAATTTTTATAGAAATAGTTATATTCATTTTTTGGTAATTAATTATAACTCAAACATCTTCATTCATTATGAAATATTATAGACACGTTAGGATATTATGTGGGAAAAACTATCCTTAAACTCATATAACAAATTAAATATTATCTCTAAATGTCTCTATTTTAAAACATACTCCCACTAGACTCTTACACAATATATTTCTAATAGAATATGTAACACCCCGTGATTAAATATTATTTATTTATTCTATAATAACTAATTTTATTTACAAACCACCAACCTAAAAAACCACAAAATAAAATATTAATATTAAAATATAGTCCTAAAAAGTTTTAGTTTAAAATAGATATTGCTAAATTATTTAATATATAATGTAATTAAAAATTGGAAATTATTAATACCAATAAATTTCTGTAAATTAAATTAGTTTGTATAAATAACTAATAAGACATATTTATACATTAAAATGTAACCATTCTAAATATAGTATTACTATGATAATAATAAATAAATAATGGATAGAATTTTTTTGATTTTATTATGATATTAACAACAATTTTATAATTAATTCATAAGAAATATTTATAATAATATTTAATATTATTTAAAATTATTATTTTTCTATAAAAATGTTTTCATTATATATTTAATTTTTTATATAAATGTAAAATTCAAAAAATTTAGTGTATTAATTTTATCAAAATGCCTTCAATTATTGATTTATTAAAAAAATACTCTAAGAATTGTTTTTTATATTCTTATAATATATATGGTTTTCTAGTGAATGGAAAAAAAATTAAAGAAACTTCTAAAAACTTCAATTTTATGAAACATTCAAAACAAAATAATAAAATATATTTTTGAATCCATTTCTATATTGAATTATAATATTAAATATTTAAATAAATCATTTAAAGTATCTATTCTGAAATCATTCATACCATGAAAAACGATTTGGAAATGTAAGTACCATCTTGTTCTAGTAATATTTTTAATTGTCTAATATTTAATTTAATTTTAAAACAGAATATAATTTATATATAAAAAAATTATTTCATATTTTTTTGCAACATAATCTTATTAGGTAAAATTTTAAATTCATTTTTCATCCATACAATTATTATTATTAAGAATAATGTTAATTACCATGATTATGGTAAAATAGGTTTTTTAAACATATTATTTTATGACTTTTAAATTTTTATCTGTTAAAATAAATTAATATTTTAATTTTTTTAGATTTTATATAGTTTTCATATTGGTATATAAATATATTACAACTAATTATATTTTTCATTAATAATATATAATATTAAGCACACTTAATGCCAATAATTTTTCTCAGACATAATTGTTTTTCTATATTTAACTATTTTAATTTAAAATGTAAATATCTATTATATATAAAATGAATAAGTAAATATGGATCCAAAATTTTCATTTATAACATCACAATTTTTATAAGGGTTAAATTATTTTTTTGTGAAATTTAAACTATTGGGGTAAATACAATTTACCAATATAAAAACCAAAACGGAAAAATATAAAAGAAATTGTTACAATCATTTATCCTATTTTAAAAGACAATGTAAAATGAGTTGTGGTAGATTTAACGACCTTATCACAGACAAAAATATATTATCTATCACATTTTAATGAATTTTATCTTCATTATTTTCATTTAATTAATAAAAAATAGTTTATATTATAAATAACCCCTCCCCACAATGTGCACCCCCTATGCCAACAATATGACCAGGGAGATTATGACATGTGAGCCCAACCTCCAGTAGTCTCTGGGTAGGCAACTAGTACCGAGGGTATACTAAAAACATAAAAGGGGCGATTATCCTATAAGAGAACACATGCGAAAGAGAGAGATAACACAAAAAACAACCAAATCCAACTCAGACTGCAATATAACAGAAATCCCAAGTACACATATGTACTGCCATGCATGCACTACTACAATCGTAAGGGAAAACTACAAGTACCAAGGAAAGAAAAAAAGCAGTGACCATGAAGCCCAACAGCTCCTAAAACCCCATTCTAGTAGACCCGACCCTGATCTCCAACATAGTACAACTGACTTGAAAAATAGTTTATATAATATATCATGAGTATAATAGTATACTTTTTAGGATACTCTATAGAGCCTCTCTTGAAAAAGTAAAGAAAGTATGTGTAAGCACAATGAACAACAAGTGAAACTAACTCATCACCCATACAGGTATAATATGTTCCCAACATCACCAAGGATACTCTTACCAAACATCACATCCATCTATATATTATATAATAAATAACATCAAGGTTACCATGATACCACTTCCCCACTAGTTTGTTTATTTTCCCTAACATCGCTTGTCTTAAGCATCTCTCTCCAAAAAGGCTTTCCTGCAGCCACCCGGGTTTAGCACCACAACATTCATCTTATGAAACAAAACCACTATGTCTACATAAAAAATGTAACCAGGTAGTTTATGTGAGCCAAAACAACTCACATAAAGTGTATCATACATCGAGCATTGTACCTCAAGCTATTTCATCCCAATCATCAAGTGAATATCTTAAAGCCATAATAGCCCATACACATTACACCTATTGTAGTCCATAGAAAAATATATCCAGAATATTTGTGTGTGAATAACCATGAGAAATTAAATCCCTCTCCAAATTTATATGGGGAAGACTATCCATTATGCCTACATGCACAAGTAAATACAGATATAGGGGAGTGGGGCAAAAGGGGGTAATCATCCATCCATCCTCCCACCATAATGTTTCAAAAAACACCACATGAGATTAGAATATCTAGAGTTTCAGTTTCCCTAACTGATACTATCATGTGAGATAAAGAAACCAAAAATAAAAAAATATTCTATATATCACAACAAAACTATGGGCATAACCTAGTGTTAGATTCATCTGCAGTTGACATCTCTCAGACTCCAGACATCCACTACCAAGACTAGGTATCCTATAAGTAGAAAAACATTTAAATATGTACATTGGATTACTTCATACATTTTTTATCAGTTTAACTCTTCCTAAATCATTTATTTAACCATTAATTAAACCTTATCAATTCCACATTACATTTAATTAGCATCACACAAAAGTTTCATGCCCTCCAGGCATTACCAAACCAATTCCACAGCTTCGAAGAAATGATACCACAACATTGCATCCCAACAAGCTCCAACCCCATTTTTTAATATCATTATTACATTCCCATATTACCAGGTATTCTAGAAAAAAATATAAGGTACCAAACACAGGGGTATCAACATGGTGAGTAGGTGAACATGATATTAAGTCTTTACCCCCAATAGAAAGAGCGTAGACCAATCATCTCTTGTGAATCTAAACACATAAAGCTTGTGTCACCTCACATGACTATTTTACCCTTTTAGAAGGAGCGTAAGCTTGTGAATAAACATTTATTAGGAGGTAATTTAATGCAGATAAACAACCAACAATGTTTATCAACCATCCAATCAGTCATATCCAATAAATTTCATCATCTATTGTGTCCACCCCAACATCCACATGCATAAACTGATGCATCTCACCACTCTAGGCATCAACTAATACCCCAACCATAGGTCCTCCCTACACCCACATCTCACAACATCCATCTAGGCACATAACACAACACTAGCAGCCGAAAATAATAATGAAATTTGGATCATGGGCCTAAACTTGGAATTTTTCATTCACACGTAACAAGCTATCATGTCTCCAAAGTAGAAGGCACTCTACCATACAATAAAGTGGGTAATTCAGAACCCCACAAGGAATTAAATTTTATCGACCAACCAGCTCATTAATTTATCTTATATTAGCCGATAAATTAATAGTTGTTTCAAATAATGGGAAACCTAAATATCAACCAATCATAGCTATAACTAATAATTAAGCATACTTAGTCCATGAATTTAATTAATAGAAAATTAAAAAAAACAACAACCAAATACATTTACATGACTCTATAATTAGCCAGATAATTTATAATTCATCCCAGTTTACCATATTTACCAATTTTCCATCAAGAATGACGTGATAAACATGGTATGCATAGATATCACACTATCTATTAAAACAAGAGACAATATCATACGATCGATACTTATTTATTTATCCAGATAAAATATTTATTTGGTAAATTCCATTGTGATATAGTGAGAAAAAACATGCTAACTCTATATTTTAACATAAAATAGAAGATAATCTATGAATCCCCTTCCTCAATAGTTTCTTTAAGTTGTTTATATGTGAATGGGATAACACATTAGATCACGATCAATGTTCTATGTGACAACTGCATCCACCAGGGGATGCTGCGACACAACCACACCCACTTAAGCCAAAGAAAAATCCATTAGAAATGTACAGATCAATTCCATAACTGGGCATGGGAAACATGAGAAGACAGATCTAAGAAAACACTAGAATAAATGTAGATTATACCTTCTATCAATGATAGATCAACCATTGTTTCTTACACAAAAATAATGGTTGTGCATGCCGCAAGAATAAAATTTAAATGAAATCAATCCAAGAATTAATGTTCGATCAAACCACTCTTATGGGAAGAATGCCTTAGGACACATCACTGTACGAGAAAAGAGTTGGAATGAAAGAAGGTAAGGTTTTTGATATTGAAGGATTATATATGAGACTGATGGGATTTGAAATATTTTAGAATTTTCATTAATGATGATCACATTAATCCATATGGTTGGACCATGTAAAGGCATCCTCATCCTTAGAAAAGTTAATATAGGAGTTATGTTTTTAGAATTTCCCTAAAATCCCATAAAACAATGCCTTGATTGCATTTTTCATCAAAGAAATTGTTAAATAGGAGAACTGTAGGAAGCTGGTAACATTGCAAACATGTAGACCTAGAATCTATGTACACCTACTGATAGTTGGAAACACTATACACATACAAAAATCTAGAAGCAATATACACCTACTGATGGATGGAAACAATATACACCTACCAACAAATGAAAACACTATACACCTACTCATGGATTGAAACACAATACACTTACCGAATGGTGGAAACATTGTACACCTACCGACGACTACAAACAGTTAAAACATATCGATGGCTAGAAACATAGTAGACCTATCGATTGGTGGAAACATTATACACCACCTGATGGCTGGAAACATTGTACACCTACTGACAACTAAAAAAATTATACACTTACTAAAGACAAAAAAATAAATACACATACCGACAATTGTAAAAATTGTAAACCTACCGACGGCTAGAAATAGTGTATACCCACTAACATCTAGAAAAACAATCTCTTACATATGGCTCAAAACACTGTAAATATACTGACAACTGGAAACACTGTACACCTACCAACAACTACAAACATGGTCCAAAAACCAATAGCTGGAAACACTTGACACATACATAAAGATAGAAACACTATAAAAAAACAGGAAACACTAATCATCGAATTAGAAATTTGTAAAAGGTTTTTTGGAAGATGTCCCCTTCACCTCCCAGAAAACCTCAAGCACCAGATTTTAGATAATTAATTGACAAGTTATTTAAAATACATTACATCAGATACCTCTCAAAAAATTATCATAATCATGAATTCAAAACCACCCTAAAATGAAATATAATTGGGATCCAAACAACCACCCATCGAGATACCACTAAATATAGAGAAAGCCACAAAATGAAACAATATAAATTCATCTCATAAACATTAAATGTTTCCAATCAAAAACAAAATTGTAAGATGAAATGAGTTAAACATAAAAAAACTCCGGGTAATTAGAGTGTATCTGTGACTCACGTTCCCTTATACTCACTTCCATACCACCATGTTTCCACATGACACGAACAAGAGGATAACATGCACACAAAACAAATTTTCCTTGTAGTATTGGATCTCTCTAGGCCACTCCTCAAAATTTGCATCATCCTAAATATCGATCTCACCCTAATTGGTGACATGAGAGTTATAATAAAGATAACGATGAAGTTGAAAAACATGAAAAACATCATGTATATACTTTATCTGTGGGGGAAGCCAATCCCAGTAAGCCATGGCTCCCCAAGAATCCCATAAATCAAAAGTCCCAACAAACCAAGGGGAATGCTTTCTCCCCCAACCAGACCTTCACTGCCTATGATGGGGAGTTACCTTCATATACACATGATCACCAACATCAAAATCTAGAGGTCTAATCCTAGGTCCACACAGGATTTTTGATGATCCTATTCTACCTTCATCCTCTGACGAATCACCTAAACCATATCTATCATATTCTTCACTAGTTTTGGTCCTAGAATTACTGACTCTCTAACCACAGTCCAACACAATGGATAAGGAAAGGTCGCCCATTCAAGGCTTCAAATGGTGTCATACCAAGGGTGCATCAAAAAGTATTTTGGTAAGAGAACACCACCAAGGGTATGTTCCTCATCCATGAACATCCAAAATCCAATACACAATAGTGAAAAAAGTTTTCAAGAGTCTGGAGAGTGTTATCTTTCTTGATTGTCCTTCTACATATAAAAAGTAGTGATAATAAATAGATGAAAACAAAAATTATGATGGAGTTTTATCCACACCCTATATATAAAATGAGGATCTCTATCATAAATGATCTTCCTCAAGACTCTATATAGTCTCACCACCTCCTTTAGATAATTCCTTGACAAAACCACCACTAAGATCGACTCATTGATTTCAATGATGTACTATGATGTCCTAAAATGATCCACTACCACCCATATAGAGTTATATACATAATAAAATCTTGGTAAAACAGTAAAAAATTACATCAATATGTCATCCAACATACATTGTGTATCATATAATGTCTAGAGCAGACTACTAGGGGCACAATGCTTGACCTTCACCTTTGGGTAGACCAAACATCAAGATATAAACACTACAACTGTATGCTTCAGCCAAGGCCATCAAAACTGACTCCTTAAGGATTTGTACATCGTTGATATACCATGATTTATTTTTAATAGAAAAATATGGAACTCCCTGAGAACCATATCACTCATTTCCAATGAAACAAAAAACCTTCCTTGAATCGACACTCAATGTTGTTCATCCTCAGACTAACCATTAGGGGCCTCAACAAAAACAATTCGGTCCCTCCATACCTCCACATCTAGATCCCCCAACAGGGACTCTTCCACCCTCTACATTATAGAAAACTACACCAATATTTGAAAAAGGAAACCTCTTCTCCCTACTTCTCCCATATTGAGATTCAATACTGAATGTTCATAATTACTCTCCATGAATCACATGATTCGTACACTACATCCCTCAGTGACTTCCTACACAGTGCATCAACTACAACATTACCCTTACTAGGTGTATACGATATTTGAAAATTTTAATCCTGTAATAACTATGTCCATCAATGCTATCCCTTGTTCTAGTCATGTTGGGAGAAAATAAACCATACTATCTTATGATCAGGGAAGACCACAAAGAGCTCTACAATGAGATAATGTATCCTAAAATATAGGGAAACCACCACTTTTTCCAACTCAACGTCGTGCGTGCATAGATAAGTTCATAGGGATGCAACTAAAGAGACCCATATGAAATAACTTCTCTCTAATGAATTATAACATAGCCGAACTCTATATATAAACCATCATAGGAAACATCAAAATGAACTCCCTCTAATTGAATAAAAAGAACCAAAGCACTAACCAACTTTTCTTTTAGATACTCAAAAGCTACCTAACACAGATCAGTCCATAAAAATGCCTGATCCTTCCTTGTCAACTCTGCAGATGAGTCACAACTCAATAGAAATTGGTTATGAATCTCTAGTAATAGCCTGCAAGACCAATGAAACATCACCCTTCTTTCACAATCATGGGTGATGACCAAGAAATAAATGATTTTATCTTCGATGGATCCATAACTACTTTTTGATGGGATACAACATGTCATAGAAAAAGGCATCTCATGAAAATAACTAAGACTTTGACAACTTCCCAAATAGCTAAGTTGACGATGAACTCCCAAAATGGATTGAATATTCTCTCCATGATCCTGCTCAGATGTGGAGTACATAAGGATGAAATCTACAAAAACCACTATAAAATTATCCAGGAACTCATAGAACACAAATTTCATAAACCCCATGCACACTCCTAGAGCAACTTTCACACCAAACGACATTACAATGAACTTGTAATGCACATGACGACAATATAAAGTAGTATTTGGAATATCCTCATCCTTCACACGCATCAAATAATATATTGACCACAAGTAGTTCTTAAATAACCAAATTTATCCCTTTAGTTGATCGAATATGTCATCAATCCATGGAAGTGGATGAAAATTCATCATTTTCTATTTTTTAAATCAATGATAATAGATAGACAACTGCCAACTACTGTCATCCTTCATCAAGAACAAAACTATTTCACCCCACATTGAACAGTTGGGATAAAGAATACCACACTATAACATACCATATATATGTATACATAGCTCCCATAACTCTGAAGGGGCCATCCTATTCAGATACATAGAGATAAGAGATGCTTCTGCATATAGCTCGATCCCAAACTCGATATCTCTTCGAGGGGGAAAGGTTACAACCTATTCTGAAAATAAATCAGGGTAATTTTCTATAACCCTGGGAAACACAAACTATTGAACCTATGAAGAACTCTGCATCATCTCATAAATTAAGGATGAAAAATAAGTAACACTACTCGGACCCATCTGGGGGTCTCATTCACCAACAAACACAACTGGATCTTCCTCAGCATCGAATAAGACCACATTACTCCTTGAAGAAAACAATAATAGATTTCAAAAAAGACAACCAATTAATTCCATGTATGGAATCATATGGGTGTATCCCTAAACACAAGAAATATCTCCAAGAGTGGTGCTTCCCCAACACTATCTCATAGTCTCTACATACTTCAAACAAATCTGCTCAACCTCCAACCGGCGTAGTCAATGCCAAGGGAAATGGCGGTATCTCAACCTCAAGTCCCAATGAATGGAGAATGGGATATGATATGAAGGATTTATGGATCCTAAGTCAAAAAATGTATACACACATCTAGAAATTAAGCAAATGGTACATTGATCTATTTTTGGATCAAATATAAATAGAAACACTAAAGCATGAAGCTGACCATGAACCACTCCAATACCTCTCTGAACTAGATGAAGACCACCACCAGAGCCGATCTTCACTCTCTATAGATGGGGAGAATCCTAGGTCTATACCGTACCTACCCCATATGATATCTAGTGATCCAAAGCTAGTTAAACCTACTGTTGATGCCTCAGCTAGAAAACTCAATAGAGGAACATTTAGTGGAACTCCTAGTGTACGCTCACCACTCTAAAAGGTCAAGAACTATCACTACTGAGGACCCCAACCTCAATTAAAAAATAACTGGATCCCATGGAATATGTATGATAGCAGACACCCCCAGAGAAACAAGATGCTAATGATTGGGACCTACCCACTACCTAACATAAACTCTTTTTCCCTAAAAACCTGGAACCCCAAACCACAGCTCTACTTCGAGAGAAATCCTAGATACTCCCCTCTAATAAAGATCATTTTTTTGCTAACATCCACTCGATGACCTCTACCCCTAAAATCACCCCATTATTTGTCATCATCATTAACGGGGAGACTAGGTGATGGATCTCTAGATGCAAAGCCCCTTCCAAATGCCTTGCCCTAACCTCCTCTTCTGGTAATAGGAGTGAATAGTATTGTAAAAGGTTATTGAAACAGATTCTAAAATCTTCCACACTAGAGATCCTCTTTTGAAAGGTATGTATCTCCTAATGACTGGATACCTTCATTATTATAGAATGAAACTTGAATTTGAACTTTTCTTATAACTCCTCCAAAGATACTGTAGACTCCAAGTGAACTATGTGGAATAAGAACCCCCTCTAACTTACTACCTTGTGCAACATCATCACAAAAAATGATACCTAGGGCTCTTTCCAAGAACATATTGAGATAAAATCTATCTCAAACTCTTCCAACCAGTCCACTATGAATGCATCTAAAATGGATCTCTCGTACTTCTACAGTCTCTGGCGCTAAATCTCTCATATTGTCCTCCCCTATGTCTCATCATCGTCAACTTCTACCCTATGTTGATTTTCTGGGCCAACCTGTTATATATATTCTTCATGAACCTATTTAGGACATCAACATGTGTACATAACATGAAAATAAAAAACAATTATATCTCTTAAACCTAGAATATGGAACACTATACAATTAATTAATTAATTGTTTTCTTTTATTCAATTTAGTATAACCTATCCCATGGCCTACTAATTCAAATACAGGTGAAAAGAAGAATGACTCATGATCCCTTCCTAGGTCTCTACATTGAAACCATTATCACCTCATTTATTAGCCACTATAAACTTAATGGTATGTGCATTCGATCACATGGGGCCCAAAATACATGTGTCTCAGCCGATCCTTTGTGTTTACGGTGCCTGCTAAACTTAGATAACACCATTTCCCTACCGACCCATGCAACATGACTTTTTTATAACTCATAGATCCATCTTATCCCTAATCTAGACCTATGATACCACAATTTTATGAATTTCTCTCTATAAAATGTACCCATCTTAGGCTGGAAATGTGGAAAGGGAGATAGTGACACCCGATTACTGCCTTTAGTAGGCCTAGGGTTGGCGACTAGCGCCAATAGTATTGTAAACACATAAATGGGAGACATTACCCTCTAAGAGAACACATACAAAAGATAGGGAAAATTCAAAAACCATCCAACTAAAACTCAGATTACAATATAAAATAAATCCTAAGTACACATATATAACATCATGCAAGAAATACTACAACTAAATGGTAAAACTAGAAGGTCCAAAAGTATGTAAAACATGAGCAACCACGAAGCTCAAAAGGCTCATGCTACCCCAATCATGTAGTACCCAACATAATCTTCAACCTGATCTATGTTACCTGAAAAATAGTTCATATAACATAGGGTGAGTAGAAAATTATACTCTCTTGGATCCTCCCTAGATACTCTCATGAAAAAAGTAATGAATGCATGCTAAATCCAAATGAACAAGAAGTAAAACTAACGCTTCACCTAAACCTGTATACTCTGATGCCGGCCTCACCATGGATACTCTCATCAATCATCACATTCAAGAATATATAATATAATAAATCATATAAAGGGTAACCCTCTTCCACTTCCCCATTGGTTTGTCTGTTTTCCCTAATGTCACACATCCAAAGCATCTTTATCCAAAAAGGATTCCCAGAGACATATGTGGGTAGAACCACAACATGAAACACATGAAAAAGACACTAAATCTATGTAACCCATGTAAACAAGAAGTTTCTAGGAGCCACCACATCTCGCATAATGTGTATCATAAGTCAGACATTATATCTCAATCCATTACAACCCATAAGCTGAGTAAGGATCATCAAGCCATCATAGCATATACACGTCACACTAATAGTTGTCCATATAAAACTATATCTAGAATATATGTGTGTGTGAATAAAGACAATCCATTACATCCCTCTATAGACATATATAGGGGAAAAAAATTGTTGTGCTTACCAACACAAGTACCTTCCAAGATAAGAGAGTTGGGTGAAATGGTGTAGTCAGCCACCCTTCCTCCCATCAAAATGTTAGGGAAAACACCCCCCAGGGATTGAAATCACCGAGGTGTTAGTTTCCCTAACTGATAGGGTGTAGTATCGTATAGAAGCACACAATGTAAAAAATATACTATTGCTCACAACCACACTACGAGAATGACCTAGTATTAGACTCAACTATATATAACATTTATTGAACTCCTAATTTCTATGACAAAGACTAGGTATCCTATAACCAAAAAACCATTTAAAGAGCTAAATTTGATCACTTTATCCCTTTTAATAAGTTTAACATTAATTAATTAATTTTGCAACCATTAATTAATCGTTAGTAAATCCATGTTACATTTCATTAGCTTCACACAAATGTTTTATTCCATAAAGGATTAACCAAACCTAGTCCACAGCTTCTCAGAAATATTAACTCAACATTGCATCCCAGCATGCTCCATCACCATGGGTTAAAATGATTTTTTAAATCACATATTAACAGAATTCTTAGTTTACCATATTTATAGGCATTCTAGAAATAAAATCTTTGCTACCAAACATAAGGGGCTCAACAAGGTGAGTCTGTGAACTACCTTCAAAGTAATTTCCAACTATATAAGGATTATATACCTATCCTCCCTAATGAATCTAAACACGAAAATCATGTGGCATACCCTTCACATCTTTACCCCTTTGGAATGTGGGTACGCCAGACTAGATACCTTGAATACTAGGGATTTTATTGCAGATAAATATCCAACAAGATTTCACAAACATCCAATCATTAAAATCAGTCCCCTTTCGTTATCTTTGGTGTCCTCCTCGATACCCACATTCATAAACCGATGCATATCACCACTCAAGGTGTCAAATACGACCCCAACCACTGGACCTCCATTTCCCCACATCTTACTACTTCCTTCCGGGCCCATGACACATCAAAATTTGCTATAAATAACAATGAAACTAGGCTATTGGCCCAAAATAAGGAATTCTTCATTCATACGTAATGAGATCTCATGGATCCCAAGAAGAATCCACTCATCCTTATAAGAAATTGGATAACTAAGATCCATACAAAGAATTAACTTTTATTGATCAAAAAACTCTTTAATCCATCTTTAATTAGCTAATTTATTGTTAATATGTTCCAACTATTGTCAACCAAAACAACAAGCTATCATAGCTTTCACAAATAATTAAACAATATTACTGCTCCAATTAGATTAACATCAAATTACATCCACTAGATTCATTTATATTCTTCTTTAACATTAGACAAATAATTTACAATTCATCCTAGTTTATGTTCATTACTAATTTTCCATGAATAATGATATGATAAATAAGGAAATCATAAATATCACACTATCTAGAAAAACAACATGCAATAACATAAAATGGATACCAATTTAATTATCCGGTTCAATTATTTATTATGTCAATTTAATTGGGATCCATTAGGATAAACCATCGTAACTCTGTAGTTGCATGTAATAAAATAGATAAAACCAGAATCCCTTACCACAAAAGCTTCTTGACATTATTTATACGAGACTTGGACTACATAATGGATCATAATAACCTTTCCCCACGAAAACTTCACCCACCTGAGGACACCACGACATGACCGTGCCAACCAACAACCAAGAAAACTCTATAAGAAACATGGGGATCAAATTATATAACATGGCATAGAGAAATAAGAGAAGAAGAATCAATGAAAACATAAGAAGAGAGGTATACCATACCTTCAATCATTGATGGATTGACACTTGATGCTTTCACTAAAACAGGGGGTGCACATGCGGTGGGAATAATCATAAATGGAAAACGATCTGAGGATTATGTTTTGATCACACCACTCGTATGGGAAAAATGTATCGTGGTGACTCACACCAAGAAAATGAGAAGGAATCCAATAAGTGAAGGTTCCCAACATTTAAGGACTATTTTTGAGACTAAAGGGATTATAAATGGTTTAAAATTTACATTAATGTGGATAACATTAATCCATGCAGTTTGACAATGTATAGGCATCCTGAGCCATAGAAAAAGTACGATAGGAGTTATAAGATTTTAATCGGACTTAAATCCCATAAAAAGTCCTTGAATTAATTTTTCATTAAATAAAACATTAAATGGGTGAATTATAGGAAGATGAAAACATTGACACCTACTGACTAAGAAACACTATGCACCTATCGATACTAGGAAACACTGTACACCAACCGATAACTAGAAACACTGTACACATACAGATGAATATAAACACTACACGCCTAACGATGGTTAGAAACACTATACACGACTTGATAAATGGATACATTATACACCTACCGACAGCTAGAAACACCGTACACTTTCTAATGGTTGGAAATAATGTGCACTTATCGATGACTGGAAACACTGTACACCTACCAATGGTTGGAAACACTGTACACCTATCGTTGACTAGAATCATTTTACACCTACTGATAACTAGAAAAAATATACACATAATATTAGTTAGAAACACAGTACACCTACCAAAGTTTGGAAACACTGTACACATAATGATGGCTGGAAACAGTCTACACCTTCTAACAGCTCGAAACAATATACACCCACCGATAGCTAGAAACACTATACAAAAAATTGGAAACACTGTTTATAGTACAAGAAATATTAAAAAGTGTTGGAGATAAGTCATTGTGACTTACTAGAACACCTCAAACACTAGAATTCAGAAAAGGAATGGACCGGAGAGGTCTAGTCTATTATAGGTACTAACAAAAGTGCCCTATTTTTAGTTATAAAAAAGGGAATAAATATCCCATTTTATACCACAAATAATATTTATAAATTATATACAATGTAATGAAATATTATTCAATGAATCCTCTCCCATTTTTATAATCCTATGATCTCAATTAGTTGTCATAGGCCCTTCATTTCAAATAAGACATTCAAGTGAATTATCAAGTCCTAAAGTGATTATTACATTATATTTATAAATTAATTCATCATCATTCTCTTAAAAACTAATCCAACCCATATTAATATAATTATTTCATTATAATTAGTATAATTAAATATTATTTTATTATTGTAACCACCATTACCTCTTCCTTTCCACCCACTATGAAAAACTACATAATGTTATCTGTTTGTTTTTTGAAAAACAACCTCTCCTATATAAGAGGTTTATTTTTATTATTTATTTTAAATACTTAAACATACTACACAAAACGTGATTCAAAAAATTAAGAACAAATTAAAATAATAAAATTGATTTTATATTATAATGATAATTTACTCGTATTTTACTATATTCACCCATCAAGATATAGTGTATCTCTATTAAGAGCTGGTATAACCACTAAAATAGAAAAAAAATTATAGATATATGTCATAGATGACTATATAGACATAAAAAATATAATTATATGTTGCTAATAAATTAAAATTTGGTTTCTTTTTCTCGAATTTTTATATTATGTCACTGAATTGTATATAAAATACAATCATTGAGGTATATAATTAAATAAATTAGTTGAAAATGATTAAATATTCACACAAAAAATAAGAAAAAAATATTTTATAAATTTTTTATGGGAGATAATTATTTTTCTATATTAAATAAATATATATGAATAAGATTTTATCTAAGGTATATCAAAATATAATTTGATTGTTAATTATTTAAAGAAAATTTATTGAGTGAATTAAGAGAAATTTAAGTGTTTCTAATCTCAATTTTCACCCCTTAATACATATTTATATTTACACACCATGTTTTCTGTTTTTTGGCGTATCTACTAACTCAATAATATTTATTATCATGATCCTATAAAAAAATTATTATATTTAATTTTTATTTTGAAATTATAACCTTCAATGGGGGTTAATTTTAATGTTTCTAACCTTATATGTGTTATTTTCCTTTATTTTTAATTCTATGAGACATGTTTTATATTACACGTCATATTTTATTATATTTAGTGTATTATCTACCGATATTCATTAATGTATAATGAATTTGATTACTTTCATTATATTTGAATTTAATTTTTCCTTTTCATGTTCTTTTTATTCGTACATTACAATTACCATAAGGTTTTTTTAATCACAATATTGCTTCATTGAGATATGATTAATATTCACAACTATTTCATATTTTATGGTTAATATTTTTAATGTATTAATTTATATAACATATCCAAATAAAATTATTTAGTGTATTAAACTCATTAAAATCAAATATTTCCTTTAAATTACCAAATCCACCTTTGTTATAGGCATATTCTTCCTTCCAATTCCATACCACTATGAGTACTCTATATTTTACACCTTTGATTGAAGGGTGTTAACTGATATTTCATAAATCGCTTGATTATGTAAATATTGAAAATAAATATATAGATTTTTTTAATATTGATTCTTAATGATTAATCATGTATTTTAAATACATATTTTCTATCCATACACATTCATTATCTTGGTGTGTTATGATCACCTTATTCATTTTATTAAAAAATGGATAAAATTTATCCTTCTATATGATGTTACTACAATTTTGATGATATTGGAAATCTTTACCATGTATTGTGTAAACATTATTTCATATTATGAATAAATTTGAAATATTAAATTGAATGGTGTGGTAGACATTATATAACCCTTTTATGTATCAGTATGTCTCATGAGATAAATATGTCTGTGTATTTATTTTTTCATTCACAATTAAACAAGTTTCCTTAAATATAGTCTTGAGAAAAAGAATTATTTCTTTGATAGTTACATGATGGAAATAGTGATATCTTGGATAAGTCCATGATGGTATGATACATATGTTCAATATTATTCATTCCTTAACCATGAATATAATTATTTTTATCCATGTGATCTATTTATTTTCATTTTTTTCAACTATAATAGCATACACTATACATCAGATACGTATTTTATTTTGATAATTAATTTTCATAACATTATATTTATATCATGGATATTAATTTATTTCCAAAAATTTTTGTTTTCCATTATTAAGCATTTGATCACACCCCATATTATGGTTCTATTTTACTAGGTTATAATGAACTGATTTATACAAGACTTTTTAACTAAATATATTATATTGAAAATTTTTTGGGAAAATTATGTCACATGATTAATTTATTAATTTTGAAAATAGTGGAATAATTGTCTATTAGGAGAGAAATTCAGGGTATTATTAGTTAATGAAATTTATTTATTCATTAAATCACTAAAAATAAATGAAATTAGTAATTTATGTAATGATATATTTTATTTGCGTCCTGTAATTATAGGATAGTTATGTCTTGGAATATTTAGTTTGAATTAAATTGAGTATATAAGGTGTGTGTATTTGGAACTAGATAAAGGGTTACAGGCCTGAGTCACTAATGTTGGTATTAGAGGAAGTTATAGATGAAATTAAACGTTAGGTTTTTAATTATGGATGAATTATGGGTTGATATGATAAGGCTGATTGATTTTTACAAGGTATAGATTAGAGTTTTTGATACTCTGTGATTTAATGTGAAGTAAATAGTACAAATTTTATATAAAGGATATGATAATATATTTTTACTAAAAGACCTATGTATAAGTCAATATTAGAATTTATGTATAGGATTATGTCACATTGAGTAGGTAATGTAAATAGTGTGTGGTTCTCAATGAAATATCATCCTTGAATAGATACTAAATGTGGATCTAGGTCATGGAGATGATTTGACTTTGGGAAATTACCTTAAAAATAGATGGTTTGGTGTTATCTCTGGCATCACATGGTCCTTGAAAAAGGGACATAACTACTCACATGTTTTGAAACTCTTTGGGGATATTATTTTTTCAGTCAACATAACTTTAACAACCATCATTTAGTATTTATTATATTAAATAAAATGGGTAAAAATTAGGATATTTCTCAACTTAGAGAAATCTATATTGAACCATGATTGATTAAGGTTTAAATGAATGATAATTTGATAAATTTTCAAAGTAATATTTTTTAATGTTGTATTTATCATCTGATTTTATAAAATAAATATTTTTTCTTTATTAATTATTCATCTCTCATAATTAAATCATTTTGTCTTCAATAGTTGATGAATCCTAAATGAACCATGTAAATAGTTCATGTCATGTAATGTGTAGGTACATCCCATACAGTCTACATAATTGTATATATATCGGAGTTAGAAACCCAATGATTATGAAAAAAATGATAATCATAAAATATTTTTATTAATTTGTACAAAGTTGATTAGCCAAATATAGTAGGGAAGATAATGGTGTATTCTAATGGATTTTTGGGTGATAATGATGATGAAATATAGACTATTAAATTTCATACAAGTTAATATTGTGTGGTTAAACACCTCAAGGATTTATTTTAGATAATGGGAATCAAAAATAATTATTAAAATGATTGTTATAAGGATTTTAGTTTCAATGGAAAGTGATAATATACAAACCTTTGCCTCTCTAATTGCAAGGAAATTTGATAATATAAAAATCAATGCATTAAACCAATGGAAAATAGGGAAAACATTTATGATGAATTAAATAAACTACGGGAATTGGGAAAATACAATGTAGTGACTATAATGAATAAGGAAACATATTATTCAAGATATATTTTCTACTATGTTTTGAATTATACATTTTCCACAAGAATTAGATATTGAGTAACATACTATCTAAATTTTTTTATCTGATATCTCACTAGAACATACACCATGGATCTTGTATCTCATATATTCTCAATCTATTACTTTCATTCATGGAAAAGAATAAAAAATGTGATGATGCAATTTATTTAATGGGGTATAATAAAACAGACAATGAATATTGATAATATAATTTACATTATTAAGAACCTAATGTGATGCATATAAGTGTTAACCTAAATAAAATTTGGAAAAATATATGAACATAAAAAAACAATTGAATTGGTTCATAAAAATTTATGTAATTGAATTATGAAAGATATGTAGATGACAAATTATTAAATTTCAGTATTAATAATATTGTATAGATGATATATTTTTTATTATAGCCAGATAATTAATAATACTTTTTTATGATTTGAAATATAACCTTTATAAAATTTGTATTTCTTTTGTAGTTATAATTATTTTGTGTAAAATTTATTATTAATATGAACAATATTTTAATAATATTTTGATTAGTAATTAACGAGATATATGTTTTAGAATATTTTATATTATTTAAATAAATAATTTTAATTTTTTTCCATTACATACTTATATTATTATTCTAAATATAATTTATCCAATAAGTTATTTTTAATTTGATCTAATTGAAATATTTTTTTCTGTAATAATATTATTAGTTTGTGAGGAATTTTTGGAATTTTAGTGAACTAATTGTTTTTATTTGAATAATTTTCAACATATATATTCTTATAAATATAATGTTTATGACATTATATTAACAAAATAATGACATAAATGTTTTTATTAAAATATTCAAATAATGATATAAATTAATAAATTAAAATAACTTATCATTAAAAAAGAATTTATATTTTAAATCAAAATTATAATATTATGTAAGATGATAAATTCTATTTTTGGGAATAAAAGTATGGTTACTATGATTAAAATTAATGACCATAATAATGGTAATTGTTTTATTTTCAATGATTTTTTTAATTAATATTGTTGGAATTTTATCTAATAAAATATCTTAACATATTATAATTATATATTCAATATAATTTTAAAAAATATATACAATATTTTAATCACTCTTTAAATTCATAATAAATACTTAAAAAGACATTGTAAACTTATTCTTAAAAAACATTATTCCAGAAAATAATTTTTCTTTATGTAAAATGTTTTAATAAAAAGTTAATTATCTATTTCATATCAAATGAATAAGATTATTTGGAGCCTAAATTTATGTTTATAACATCCATAATTTCAAATAAGGGTACCAATATTTTCATAATGAAATAGAAACTACAATGTTAAATACTAGTCAACGAACTAAAAAAATTCAAAAATTCAAAAATAAATTTTTATAAGTGTTGATACGTGTTTAAAAACCTACTAAAATAAGTGTTTGAGTGTTTTTGGACCTTATATACAATAAATTATATTATTTATTACTTCTTAAAACTTTTTTCCAATGAATAGTGTCATTCGGTTATTGAAAACTAATGGGTGTTTACAAATGTTCCATTCTCTTCACATATAAATGGGGACACATACACCATTTAATTTGACACCCATTATATAAAATATTTTCCTAAAAATATATATTGTTTTTATTTATATAATATTACTTAATTTTCATATTCTTATCATGTATATTATTTATCAAATTCCCTTCATATTATATGATACATTCAAGAGAATTCTCAAGTGTAAAATTGATTACTACTTAATTTTTCACTTTTCAATGCAATTTTTCTCCATAGAATATTATAAGCCATTGAAGTATAATGATATAGATATAATTAGTGTACTAATTTCCTATTATATCATTGAAGAAATTTTTTTTTATTCATTTCAATCCACATTTAAATTAAACATTCTTTGTGGGGCGAATAACATCTATAAAGTAATGTAAATTTTCAAATTGATTATCCTTATTTAATTAAACAAATTAATATTTTTACCAAAAAGAAAAATAAAATAACATCATTATTCTTATTTAATAATTATAGTTTACTCTTTATTAAACATACTTACACATTAATTTATTACGTATTCATGTTTGGGGATAGTTTGAAAACATAGTAAGATTATGTTATGAAATATTATCATTTATAAATGGGAAAAATTAAATAATAATATTTTTATATGTAAAAAAGAAATTAATATATTAATTTTTTTCTAAAATTTTTATGTTATGTGTTTCATTTATCATTTAGAAATCTTATTTTTTGTCCGAAATTACATAAATAATCTGACACTGATATATTGTTTCTATGACAATATAAAAATAGTAAATTGATAGAATTTGATAGTAAATTGAATATTTTTAATGAAATATTGATTAATAGGGGTCCTAATAAGTTTTCCAATTGCATTAATTTGATAATTAAATACATAATGTTCATGCATATTAATAACAAGGGATATGGAATGAGTTTCTTGTCTCAATTTTCATCCCTTGTGAAATATGTCTAATTATACATAAAGAATTACTATTAATTTTTTATATTCAACCCATTTAATTATTTTTATCATTATCCTCTACTAATTTATGATATTTATTTATCAAGTATAAATTCTATTCATCAAGGTGTTTTGGTTCATTTTTTTTAAAGTCATGTTTTTTATTTTTTTGTTTTAAATTCCAAGAGACATGTACAATATTATGAAAAATATTTTATTTTATATGGTGTATTAACTACACTATTTAATTCATATGAAATCAATCTCTATCTGTTTTTATATTTTTTAGTGTATAGTTTTCACGATCATTATAATTATTACATTATAAATATTGTAATTATTTTATGAACCTCATCTTTGCTTCATTGAGATATAATTAATATTCATCATGTTTCACCTTTAGTGGTGAATATATTGGTCATAGATATACTTTTATATCATCATATACTATTTTAATTTTTCTAATTAATCACCTAGAAATAAATCCCTACCTTTGTCTTGAAAACCCCCCTATATTATATGTTTAATTTTTTTGTTCAAATTAAATTCCTCGGGAATAACTATATATTTATCTCATTTTAATAAAGGGAATTCACCATTATTTGACATTTCTATTTATTAAAGAATTATTGAACATTTTTATTCAAATTATTTTTGTAAATATTTTTATTTTTTACTTTGGAATGTAGAATATGTATTTCATAAATATATATGGTTATTCTCAATATGAGTTATAACCATAGTACACATTTTATTAACAATGGGAAAATTATAGGAATTCTATGTATTATTATTAAAATGAATATTATTAATATAAATGATGATTATGTAATTTTTACTTTGTATCTCATATGGTGGATGTTTTGGACTAAAACAATCGATAGGCACAACCTATGATTATAAATAACCATGATGAATCAATGTGTCTCATTAAAGAATTATTTTTAGGTATTTGATATTGGACTTCAAAATTTAGTATGAAGTATTCACTCCAGTTTTAATTAAATGATTTATTTCATAGATAAGAGTTTGATGGAATTTATGATGTCTTTCATTTTTCATCGATGGGATGATAATGATGTCTAATATAGTTCATTTCATTACAATAAATTCAGAAATTATTATCCATGTTATCTATTTATATTAATATATATAAATTGATATATTATTCATTTCGATTACGTTAATTATTGAATTTTGAAGATTCAAATTTCATCAAAACAATTTATAAATGGGTTTCCCTAATTTATTGATTTTTATTATTTCCTATTTTGAATTAAAAAGATCACCCTTTATTATGTTTCAATTTCCCCATGTTTTGAAAAAAAATTATCATGATTGGAATATCTACGATGATTCCTTGTGTATTAAAATTGTTGGATACTTCATATACTTATTATTAATTATGTTGTTTCATATATAGTTGAAAAAAATACTTTTGGTTGAGGGAGGCATATGATTTATTTGTTTATGATATTTCATAATTATATATTCCTCTAATATTAATTTTTTTTGGAATGTAATAAATGGATTGTTTTCATTTTGTTGTGTAATTATTGTATAGTTTTTTTCAGCAATCTGTTGTTTTTATCCATGAAGATATGTAATGTATGTGTTTTAGGAAATAGAAATGGGAGTTCCTATATTGGGCTCCACAGAATATACTATCAAGATACCCAAAATATTTTTTGTTAGGAAGAACTATTATTCCCTTTTATTAGGAATTTTTTACAAATAAAAATTATGTTTATATAGAAGTAATTTTCTATAGTTGTCTCTCCTCACCAAAAATATATTTCTTTATAAAAACATTACATTGATGGGTGGTAGGAATAACATCCACTATATTTCAAAAAATATATAAATAAACAGTTAATCCAATAAAAAAATATTCTTGTCTTCTTTTAGAAAAAATATTATAGAATATAATTAATTTGAAAACCCAAAATTTAAAATTAATCATGTCATTCAATTTAAATTAAAATTTCATAATATTAAAAATATATTACAAAATAATATGAATTAGTTGTAGTAACACATCCAATAAACGGATTCATTTAGGGTTCAATTACACCTAAAAGTTTTATTTTGAAACTCATTTCCTCACACTAAGAATGAAATAAATAAGTTATAAAGGTAATGTTAAATACCATAAAAACACATCATGTGGGTTGTATTAGGAGATAGAGGTACTAAGGGATGTTAAAGAAGAATCTGGTGGATTTAGTGTTGGAATCCTAGTTACAGGAGCATATTATGGCATTAAACTGCCTGTTGAAATGAAGTTGCTTATTTTTTAGGGTGATTGAGTTCATGTGGCATAAAAATTAAAGGATAATGGATTTTGGTAGCTCCTCCAATTTTTTAATTTTAATGACATAGATGGAAGTTTTGATATTGATTATTATAGGGGTTGATTCATATGGTTCCATTAATTTGATGAGAATTTTTGTGTTTCTTAGTGTTATGGTTCAATACATATAGAGTTAATTTTTTAGTGATTCATAATGATCCCATATGGTTTGGATTATTGAGTAGACAATTTGAAATATATATTTTTATTTGGTGGAATATAAAACATTGTTTTTGGGTTATGTAATGGCCCTACCCTAGGTACATTGGATGAGGTAGGGTTCAACATTATGGATTTTCTATGTGGTTGGTCTGAATGAAGCCTGTGGAATAACAACATTGTTTTTATCATATAATTTGGTACAATCCTAATGGTAGTGATATAACAAGTGATGGTGTGATAAGGTATTTTACTTCAACTGATGGGAATAAATTATCTAGACTCTTAGAAACCCAGCACATTCATAACATCTCTCTCCCCTCATGGGTGACCTGGGTGTAGTTTTGGGAGGTATTCTAACATGACATCATCATCATTGAATATTGGCCTTTGGATATTGATTTCAATAAATAAGTGGAAGTTTCCTTATACATGTATATTCATTTCACCTTCTTTTGTGGATATAGAATAGATTTTTTTGAGATATAAGTATTATTTGGGTGTTATTTCAAATAGTGATGGATTTGTAAGATGTTTTTTCTATGATGTTGGAACCTTATTTATCATAATTATAGTGATTATAGTTTTCTTATAGAATTATACATTAATGGGAGATTCATCCAAAAAAATGAAATAACTTTTTGGGGTAGAATATCCTTATTCTATTTAAATTACTATTATTGCCTAGGTTTAAAAGGATTTATTTCATATGGTTTGATAGTTAGAATTAAATTATCCTGATAATGAAAAAGTTTTATATAACACTATAATGTATGTGGGATGAGTTTACAAGTGCTTATTAGTTACACTATTATTTTCGCTTCCTATTCCTTGAGATATCATGGTTCTGTGATCCTAATTTATTTTTGAGGCGCATGAATGAAATTTTTAAATGAGATACTATCCCATTTCTTGTTATTGTTTTGAACACTCCATGCATAATAGGTTGAGAACATATATATGACTATGGAATAGGTTGTGTGGGATTCCATAACATTTTGAAAGTAAAAACTAAATTTAATGGTGAGATCTTATAAAAAAACTTGTTAAATTCATCTATAATCAAAATATGTAGCTATATGTGTTGGTGTTCATGATAAAATTTTATTTTGGTTATGAGAATATTATATTGAATATATTTCGGTTTCAATGACTAACTCTAGGGTATAATATTTTGAGGTAGAAATGCGTAATGTTTTTTGCATGTGGTTTGTATTAGGATTGGATTTAGTGGGTTTTAATTTATTTTAGTGTTTGATAATAGATAATCGATGATTTATGAGGTATTATATGTGAGTTTTTTTATTAGAATAATGATCTATTATACTATTTGGTATTTGTTTTCGATTCATAATAAAAATATTACAATGGTAGTAATAATGAAATGTTTATGTTATGTGAAAAAATTCAATATTTTTATGTTGAATAAATTGTATGGTAATCATTTTAAAAAATTGAACGATAATAAATAGATTAGAATGGAATTGGAAGGGGCATGATTTAATATGGGGTGTTATTTTGTGTATAATGTCATTAAATATTAAAAATAAGTTTTTATATACCGATATAACCTTACTTTGTATTTAGTATCATTTTATTTTAGTCATATTTCTATGGACAGACAACATTGTTTTTCTATCAATGTACCATCACCCAAATGTTTTGGGGTTTTTTTCTTAAATATATAGGTATCTAATGGAATGAATGTATAATTTATCCAACATCCACACTCATCCTTATGATATAATATTTTGATGTGGTATCCATTTGGTGGAGAGTTCTTGTTGAGGATGAAATTAATGGGGTGATTCCTAATAATAAGAGGATATGATAGGTAATGTAGTGCTTGATTATTGGTGGGGGGAATTATGTTATTATCTTTAAAGTTAATGATACTCTAATACTTTTGTTATGAGGTTGTTATTGTATATGATGTGAGACTAATGGTAAATTTTCATGGGTAAGTTATATGAAGTTATTAATTAATTCCATCTAAATATGATTTTCTACATAAAAGATGTGGTATGTTGTGTTGTGTCTTGAATACTTATTGTTATACATGATAGAGATACAACTATATGGTGTTTGATTTTGGTGAATGATAGTGAAAAAATAGTGGTGGGGAGGATATAGAGAGACATTATTTGAATTATTTATCACATTTTATTATTGTTTATGTGTTATTTGATCATTGTGACTTTATGGGGATAGAATGGTTTGTTGGCCTGTTTAGGTACATAATTGTTCTGTTTTCTATTCAATGATGCATTAATATGCCATTTTCATATTTACATGAGATACCATGTGTATGAACCTATATGGTATATATATTAGGAACAAACTACTTATTTATAAAATTGTTATCTTCTTTACAATAAGTTTTTAAACACGGAATAAGATACTGCCAACATGATGGGTAGAGTTTCTTTATAGTTACGTCTTTAGGTTTCTTCTCTATTCTTGTTCATTTTTTAGGAATATTTTTATTTGGATGAATGAATTATTTTATATTGAATATTTTTTATTATTTGATTTTTTTATTTTTGGTGGTGGTATTTATCTTATCTATTGATATTGTTAATTATATTAAGGTTATTGACTCTAATTTGAGTGATATATACCATATTTACTAGTACCCATCCAAAATTATATTGATGGGGGATATGGGGATCAGTAATTCTATTTATTACTATCATATTATGGGTAATAGTGGAGTTGGTTCCATTGTAACGTGTTATGAATGGCTAAATAATAGGATAGATCATATGATTAGGAAGAATGAGGATTTCATTAGTTTATAGAAAAAAATATTTGTTAATTATGGATTAGGAAGTAATCTAAGGAGGCCAACTAGTTTATATGATTTCATATTGCAATATTTTCTAACATAAGGAATATGAGCCTTCCAAATATACTAAGTGACGTTACACTACTTTTAGAGTAGAGTACCTTGTTAGAAACAATGATCATTTTTGTTTGTTGTTATAATTAAAGAGGGTGATATTGGGAAATTGAATTAAAATTATGTAATTGAATATAATTTATAAAAAAATATACCTATACTAGTCATTAACATGTGTCTTATACTCTGATATAGAACATATTCATTAGTTGTCTGGTGTTTAGGGATGAGAGGCATAGAAAGATGATCTAGTTGATCATCGGATGATTGATCTAAATGAGGATGATCAGTAATGTTAGAATGCCTTGTAGGTGATAAAGGGTTAGTGTCAGGAAAAGTACAAGTGGGTTATTTTTTAGTAGGATATGTATATATTTATATGGATATTGAGAAAACCATCAGTTTGATTTCGGATAATATTGGGTAATGGTTTCCATTGCTGGTCTTCTAGATGAGAGTGGTAGTTAATTAGACATAAAATCTATATAATGATGAGAATAAGTGGGTGGAAGTTCCATTTAATTAATTTTGGAATGATTTTATTATAGTGTTCATTCTTTAAATTATAATGTTGAAAAAGAGGTAGGAAATTATATCCCTTTATTAATAAAGCCTGATCAGGTGTGAAATTGTGATCAGGTTCAATAATCTAAATCACTTTCTCTTAATATCTTTCCAAAAATGTAATCAAATATGGTTTTCTATAAATGAATAATGAATAAAGTGATCAGATATAAACTCACCCTATTTAAACGTACTATATACTTTTATGTATAGTAGAAAGAGAAAGTGATCGAGTATATGAACCCATAGAGAGGTGTGTCCCGAAAGAGATGGTATTAGAGTTTCTTAGGGTGTTGTTGATTTTTTTGTGGTACTACAGATGATAGGCTAGTACAGTTGTTAATTTAATGGAATTAGCTATTGTAGTCTACGCCATAACATTAAAGGACTTGTAGTTCTTGAGAATCTAATGGGACGTATCCAATAGAGTGTTTGGATTTTTTTGATTATGGATATCCTCATTCTTAGTTCATTTTATTTCAAGAAGATTATTTTTGAATAGTCTTATAGGACCCATTTCAGATATAAGATAAATAAGGGCCCATGAGGTTTCCTTAGGATATGGGTAGCCAAAAAGATTATATCATCTCGGTTAGTTGGTCTATTCTTAAATGAGAGGAGATAGTGCTGGTAGAGATCATCCACATAATTTTCCTCAACCCCAGTGAGAAATAATTTAGTTTTTTATGGAATCTTTTCATAGTGTGACTGAGGACCTATGGTCAAATATATTTTTTATGGTGATTACAGTTCCTTGTAGAGAATTGATATTCAAGGTACGATCTATTTTTCATCTACCATAGTTTATAAATTTTTTGGGTAGGGATGTTTCTACTCCATTATTAAACTAGATTTAGTCTAAAAACTATGACAAGATATATAGGGTCATCCAATTAGACATTTTATTTCAAATATTTTATGATGTCTATATTCATTATTTAATGTGAGTTGGTGGGGTATAATGATTTTGGACCAGTATAGGTATTTGGATGACTTTCTTTATTTAATAATATTTCATTATGTTACCATACATACCATGGATATTATTTATCATGTGAATTCCATTTTCAAACTAATCCATATGATATTTATTTTTACCAATGCGGAAGGCCTATGAATGGATTTCACCAGAATGTGGAATTAATGAATGGGAGCTAGGAATGAGAAGCCAATTTTATCACATCTAGTTATTTCATTAGTTGAAAGTCAAGTATTTTTGGCCCTAATGTCATTATAGATTTTCCATATTTCATCACAGATGTTTTTATCTCATAACCAAGTCATCATGAGGATTATATCATGTAACACAATAAGATTTTGTGAATTATTTTATCGAAATAATTTGCCTTCTTATTATTTTTCATTTCACATTACACTGGAAATAGATAGATAGATATATATATATATATATATTAAAACACTAATTCAAAAATTAACTTCTTTTAACACTAACATGTAATGCACTTCACACAATACCGACTTGGATTGAACTATACACAATACTAACATGGTTTACACAACATGCAACACTGACTTCATATATGATAAATGCAGCACCGAGTTTCTACGAAGCATCATTATGTTATTATTTTAAATGATATAATTATAACCTAGCCATTAAACCTACTGATATAACTATTATTAACTACTTGTAAAATCTGTTTTATAATCTTTTTATACAAATAAAACACATTGATAACGAAATATATAATTTTTGGTGAGGTCCCTTTTAGGTATAAAAATAATGTTTTCCCAAATGAACATATTTTAATAATAAAATTAATATTAAACACATTTATAAATTTAAGTTAATAAAATAAATTTCCTTTTTACATTTATAATATAAAAATTATCTTTGGGTGAATAATTGTTATTTTTCTGAGAAACATCATTTTATGATGAATACTGAAAATTAGACTTTTTAGTTAAAAAACACCTTTATGTTTAAATAATAATTAATGTTAAATATTATTTTAAAATTGATTTAAGTTAAAATTATATCAATTTAAAATATATTAATACAATTTTGGTCATTAAAATCAATTTCACATCGAAATTGAATATAAAAACTTAATATAATTTTGAACTTCTTTCTACATTAACACCCCCTAATCTAGTCCCCTCTACGAGTTAACATTAATATAAATTATTTCACATCATTTGATTGAATTTTTAAAAACAATTATAAAATATTGTAATTATTATAATATTTAATCTCTAATAATATCATATTAATTTTTTACAAAAATATTAGAAAAATTGATTAAAATTAATCACAATGAATAAGGTCAAATTTAGATTAAATATAGACTAAAAGTTATTATTAGTAGCCCAAATGACAAAAAAAAAACTTTTAAAAAGATCTTTTATAGACATATTTAGGTCATAATCCATCCATTATTGATTAACATTGGTTTGATATGACTTTTTATTTAATATAACATGCCTACACCAATGTAGATTTCAAAAATTCTAACTGAGTCCTTTTCCTTCCCTATAACGGTCATCAACTCTCCACATTATTCACACATCTTTAAACACTTTGGATATACTGATACATGACCAATAAAATTCCAAAATATATTCCCTCTACCATGGAAGCCTTAACCTGGGTAGAAGGAAACCTAAGGAATCCTTTCGACACAAACCAAAAGGAGTTACATGATTAAGAAGTAACATCTTCTCTCAATTCCTTTATTTTTGTTTCTTTCAGCACCCACTACACATTATTTTATCCATGAATGTATAAAAGAAGTATTATAATAAATATACTGGTATGTTTATGCTATTGTTTCAAACTACACTTCTATAAACCTCCATCTAATGGACAATGAATATACTATTTATGTGTTTGGCAAACTACTACCCCACTAAATGATGATTGTTCAATTTTATTTACTACTACTTATGGTATAAAATATGATATAATAAATATTTATACTTGTTATATATTATATTAATTTTTTCTAGGATCATTTTTATTTATTTTTTTGATACATATATATTTACTTTAAATTTAGTGTTAATAAAATAATTTCATTTGAGGAAGTGTGGACTACCTCCCTCTCAAAGTAATATGATTCATTCATAAAAAACAAGTATTTCACTAATGATGGTCTTAGTGAATATATATGACTTATATATATCATTAATATAATTTAATTATGATATATATATCTATATTTATTTATTTTCATTTTACTATCTTTCTTTCAACATGAAAATTTAAAAGAAATAACGTTCATTCGTATGTAAAGCCTACCATGTCTTGGAATGGTGTATTTTATTTCAAACTTATATATTATATAGATTAGTATTATAAACATATAATGAATATAAATTATATTTATATCATTATTTAATTTCGGTAAATTTCCATATAATGTATAAATTCCAACGATATAACAAATTATAACACATGGGAAGAATAAAGTGAAAATTACCAAAAGTAAAACCATAACATAAGATTATTAACAAGCGGGTAATATAAGGTCATAATAAAAAAATATAGTATTATATATAGTAAAATGTTTATCTAAATAGTTATAATAAATATATATTTATTATATATGTGGTTTGAACAAGTACGATGTGAGTCATAACACATGATAAGGGGATTTCATCAGACTTTTTATTTCGCAGAGATACATGCTATGCTAGACACTCTTTCCTTCTACGTGGTAGAAGTAATAACCATGATTTTATTATATATATATTATAATTAAATTTATGTGTATTCACATATCCATTTTATTAACTTTGTTCCATTGGGTTTAATATACAAAAGTTACCAAATCGGTAAAACAGTTTTGTCTCAATTTGCCTTCTTTTAGACTTGTGTTTTTTTATGCTCATAAATTATTTTTCATTTTATATATACCTATATTTCCCTAATAATATCCAAAATAAATTTTTTTTATTATATTATATGATTAATTTAATTTAAGTTTTCTTAAATGGAGATTATGGTCCAAATTTACCAAGTTATAAGATTTTATTGAAATATTCTCATCCCCATTTCGAGATTCCTATTATTTATGCTTTCTGTGATGAAATATTATGATAAATATCCTAATAAAACGCATTAATTTTCTTATAATTTGTATATTAGTAGTATAACTGTGTATTGGTACCATTTTTATACTATTTGTTACATAATATAGTTAACAATGTCTTTTTAAAAAATTCCGACTTTTCCCTCACTTCAGTAGGAAATCTGTGTTCATTCAAAAATGCATTTTTCAAAAAGGGTTTCCAAGAATAATCTTATAATATATGATAATAATTAAAATAATTTTTTACCCATTTTTTATTTTACCAATTTTAACTGGAATCTTCATGTATCTTTCCAATCAAGGCATTTTTCTAACCATTAGACCATGCAAAAGGAATATTCAGTTTACCTCATTTGGAAAGTATCGATTTACCCACCTTACAAAATGTGAATTTTTTTTATATTTCTATATTTTTTATGGTTTTCAAAATGTTATCAATATCATTTTGTATATTTCCATTAAAAATGCTTTTCAAAACGTTTTCAGGCTCATTTTATATATTCTCCATAAAATGGTCTTTTAAAAAATATTGATGCTTTATTTGTAAATTTTCAATTTTTTTGTCGAGATATGGTTTTCAAAATTTATCAATATTATTTATATGTTTTCAAAGAAATTGGTTTCAATTTGTTTTTCATTATTTATATATATTCTTTCCAAATATTTTCAAATAAAATGTTTTCAAAATGTTTACTAGAATTATTTATATATTTTCATAGTAATTTCAGTGAAATAGATTTCAACTAATTTTTATGTTTTATTTATAAGTTTTCAATATATTAACAATACAATTGTTTTTAAAATGTTTCAATATTTTTATATAATATTTCTATGTGTTTTAAAAAAAGGTTTTAAATTTTATTTTATGTGTTTTCAAAGAAAATTGTTTTCAATCAACATTAAGTCTTAGGTGTAAGTATAAAGGTATTTTTATGGAAATGATTTCCAAATGGTTTTATTTTATAAAAACCATTTTCCAAATATAAAAGGATATATTCCTCAATAATCATTTTTAAGAGATATTGAAAATTTATTTTCCATCTAAGATGGCATCTGTTGAAGTTAGTCATTACCTTTTGGAAATTATATAAAGGTTCAAATAATATTATTTCTATGAATATCATACAATTAATGTCATTGAATTAATGAAACGTATTTCTCTTTCATGGGTTATATTCTTTTGAAACCCACTTCTTTTTCAGAGGATATATTTAATATGAAATGATTGTAAAAACTATCATTGTCCAAAACATCTGATATTATTATATTCTTATAATACCCATTTAATTTAATGGTTTATGATATGATTATTTATGATCTTTTGGGATATTTATGTGTGATAGTATTATTAGATGTGTGGTACCAATATAAGCCTCCAATTCATTGGCTAATGATTTATATCTCACGAGAAGGACTAATATGGTCATGGGAATGAACCTTGACTACTACGATGGCCATCGGGGTGAACCATGACTACCAAGAATCTATGAGGATTATAGACATACTAATAATATATCCATGTGAGTGATCCTTGGAAAAAAATGGTATGATTTGTGGAATCATGCTACTAAGATGTCTATGATAGAGAACCATGGATTCCATGATGGTATGGGGAGTGAACCCATACTACCATGATGACCTTGGTAGAAATTCCCTGTATACTTTGAAAATTATATCGTATGCTTATTTGTTTTCCAAAATTCCTTGTTGAATTTCTATGTTATGATTTCATGGATTATTATCATTATTTTCTTAAGATTTATGCCTGGAAAATGGAAAATCATTATGCAACAATTCGTGTATATGATATTTTATATGAAAGTTATGATATTCAATTTTCATAATCATTTTCTCATACCCTTATGCTCATGATTATTCATATATATCATCCTTTTTTAACCTCAATGAGTATTTGAGCTAACTTATTTCTTATGTTTCTTTCCCTAGGTTAAGAAGAAATGTTTTAGGTATAAGTACTAAAGATGGATATCTCTATGGGATATGATGAAGATCATTCACTAGGATAGAAGATTTTTTTATTGTATTCAAAGACACTAAATTTAACATCCCTTGTAATTAAAGAATAATATATTTTCATATCTATATCTATTTATGAGTTATATAGTGTTTTAGAAGCTTAAAATGAGAATAAATCAAATCTAAAGCATAGAATACTCTAATATTTATAAAAGATTGGTTTACCACCTTCTGATGGAAAGCCGTTTTTAAATAAATATTTTGACAATTTTATAAGCTCTATTTGTCAAAATAAACTTATTCTTTAGAATTGGGACATTTAAATTTACTTTGGATAAAATTTTGTTATTTTTCTGACAATGTTCATTTTTTAATGAATAGTGAAAAATACTACATTTTACTTCAAAACTGCTTTTTCATCTAATTTAATAATATGGTTATATTATATTTTTAATTAGTTTTAAAGTGTAATTAGAATATATTTTTACCATTTAATCCAATGGTGGTCATTAGAATTAATTTCACTTTTAAATTGAACATCAACAATTGTCAATCTTTTGATAGATATTGTTTTTCAAAAACACGCTATTTGTTTTGACAATGAGAATTATTTTTAAATTAATTACTGCAATTTTTGTGTTTTTAATTGGGTAAAATGGATTCCATATTCAGAATCAAAATGTCAAAATTATATTATTAAGAATCTTTTTTTTGGACAATATGAATAGTAACGACGACAATTATCTTTAATTATCCTGATTTATTAGTAATCGGGTAGTTAAGGGTAATAATATAATAAAATAATAATATAAAATGACAAAAATATGTGTCCAAATCATCTTGGTTGTGTCATTGCCGACCATGGGATGCCATGTTCCAACTTAGGGACCCCATGTAATCACTTTTGTGTGATAGTGACCTTTTATCATATTATTTTTAAAGAAAAGAAAATGTAACCAACCTATGTAACACCTGAGTAAAAAAAAATTAATTTTGTTCAAATAAATGATATCTTAGAATATATGTAATCATTGGAATGCTAAATATATTTCCTAAATCATTGTATTTTGTTTATAGTTTTTGGACATTAAATAAAAAAATTAGTTATGACACCATGATGATGCAGTGATTACATCATTAATGAACAATTTAAATAAAATGAAAATATAAGGTAAAATATAACACATTCACATGTTGAAAGCCTATTTTATGGGTGTATTTCTGACCCTTATCACCATATCCTCAAAATATATCATTGTGAGACCTTTAAAATCCGAAAATCATTTTACAATAAAGTAACATTTCATGACTTTCCAAAAGTGACCCTCCTCCCTCTAATAAAATACCCCCACCTCTACCCCCTTACCCACACCTCTCAAGCCATTGATTCATCCATCCCCTGCTCATATTATCTCTCCAAATCTCTCTCTTACTCCTAGAATCCTCACATTGGGCAGATGTCATTCCAAGGAAGCCTTTGGCTCAAATCAAGAAGAGTTACCCGATTTAGAGGTAATGTCTTCTCCCGAGTTTCTTCCATTTATTTTCCTTCTTCACTCACCACTATCTTCTTTTTATTTGATCCCATATCAAAACCAGTATAATAAATATACTAGGATGTTGTTATGATAAGTATTATACCAACACTTACACACTCCTCTGTCTAATGGTTAAAGAACATACTGTTTCTGTGGGTGGCGAATTACTGCCTCACGAAACGATGATTGTTCAATCTTATTTTAACACCTTTCACGGTGGCAATTATGATGTCACTATATTTATATATGATATATATTATATTTATGTCTTCACTATGATCTTGTATTTAATATTTAGAACACACCTTTATGTTTTTCATGTTTTGAAAATGCGATAATTTCATATGAGGAAGTGTGGACTACTGCCCCCTCAAGTGATGTGACTCATTCATGAAAAACACAGAATTTATAAATAATGTAATTAATTAAATTATGTTACCTATATAACATATATATTATACTGGAATTTTAATATATATATGCCTTATTTAGGTTTAATTCTTCTAATATGAAAAAGAAATGAAAGTAGCGTTGATGAGTTTGTATGACCTACCGTCTCCATGAACGGTACATTTCCTATCTTATCTCCAAACATTATGGAATATTATTACGTACATATATACTGGATATATATGATATTTAAATCATGAACACCATTTCATAGATGATGTACTTAAAACTACATGGAAAATTTTCTTCAAACAAGTTTATTTCTGACTCATGTACCGAACATCGAAAAAACATATGATATGAAATAAAATAATTAACTAATTATTATAAAATGAAAATATGGGATATGAATTTAAAAATAAACTATAAAGAAAGTCCTTAAGAAATTATAAATTGACCAAAGATTATTATTCAGGAATATAAAGAAATTAACAAGACAAGTCGGACTTGAGGTAAGGGACTCCGTCTCAATCTCCATTCATTGAGGCATACTTAAATTTATATATGACATTATTTTATTAGTTGTATAATAAAACATTTTGATTTTTAATTTCATTCAAAATTAATCTTTTTAAATGAAGAATTTTACTAAATGACAAAAGGGATTTTTTTTGTCTTATGTATGCAGCGACAACGAATTCTCCGCCATCGTGACCATTATTTGAGTTTCGACTTCCACTACAAGACATAATTTTTTAAAAGAAAAATAAATACCATGGTTTACTTTATTTTGGTATTGAAAATGGTTTTGATAATGTTTTTATTATATCAATGTGTTGTATTGATATCTTATGATTAAAATGTGGAAAGGTTATGTTTCTTTTATGCATGTTTTATGTGATACGATTATGTTATAGTTCATGGACATTGTTTATAAAGATGGGTGGTTCCATGATAAAATATGGGTGGGTGAGCCAAAGATAGCTCTTCAATGCATTGGGTAATGTGAAGGAGTTAAATGCTAAGGTTTCTCAGAAGAGATTTAGGGAATATATTGTGATGGGTATTCCAAACGTAACCATGAGGGTTAATCCCTACGTAATAATGTTATGAATACCTCAAGTAACCTTTATGTCTTATGATTTCTATAATTTATTCATAGATTTTATGATGTCATGAGGTATGTTAAAGTGCTTATGTCTTATGAGTAATGTATGATTTCATTTATTCTTATGTATACATGGACTAATGTTCTTTCCATATTTATATATCCATTGCTGAGGTTTTTATGATCATCCCATGTTTTTGAAATGTTTTTCATAGGTCAAGGGAAATGTACATGATGTGATTATAGTGTCAAGGATGTGTTAAGAAAGATACAATGTTTTATTTTAAATATGTTTCCTTTGGTGGAATAAATGAATACAGTCTTTGATGTAACCACTTTGTTTAAATGTGGAATGTAATGCATGATTTATGATCTAATTCTTTAAATCTCTAAACCTGAAAAGATCCTCAATGTGTATTCTTTAAATAACTCAAGATTAAGTAATGTTTAAGGATGCGGCCTTACAGTTGGTATCAATGGTTAGATTAGATAGCTTTAAGAGATAGAATTATAAAAAATGATTATACAAAAATATTTTTTTACACATTATGGTCAAATTGAAATGATATAGAATTTGAGGCTTACCATGTTGCTTCTTATAAGACATGTTTGTTCTGAATGGTTTTCCCTAGAGTAAATAGGGAAGCAGTGCTACGAAGGAATATAGAAGGAAATGACCTTCCAAATCAGCATCCTGAGAAGGTCAAAATTGTAACTTAATAGTTTGTTGCATTAATGGTGCAGTTGACTCAAGCGATAAATGGTGGTGGAATCCATTCATGAGATCAGTCAGATCAACCTCAGAGGAACATGTCAGTGGTGGAACATTTCTTGAGGCAACATCTGCCATCATTCGGTGGATCATCTTATTTTGTGCTAGCTGAAGGTTGGATTAATGCACTATAGAAGATTATCGATGTCATGGTGTGTTCAGACAATCAAAAGGTTAGTCTTGCTGTTTACCATTTGGAGGGTGAAGCAGATCAGTGGTGGTCGATGGTTAAAAATATCAGGGACACTGATGAGATTGATTCTCTTTACTGGTATAAATTAAAATGTATGTTTCTTGAGAAATATTTTCCTGAGGATGTTAGACTTAGGATGGGAAAACAATTCTTGGAATTTAGGCATGAGAAAGACTCAATGGATTCTTATGAAGATATGTTCACTCGATTGGCAAGGTATGCTCCAAATTTTATCTAAGACATTGATAGTAAAATCAACCATTTTTACTCCAGATTAAAGCCAAAATATCTAAGGTAATTAGCCTCTCGTGAGTTCAAAAGTTATTAAAAGCTTGTTCGATGTGCTGGGAAGGTAGAAATGGAGTTTTGTGATGATCAAGTGTTCTATGAAAACCAACAGATGAACATACCAAGGTGGTAGGAGAATGGGAAGAATCCTTCAAAAATGTATGATGGTAAGAAAACTAAGTTTTTAGTTTGTGATAAATGTGGTAAAAAGCATGCTGGGGAATGTCTTTTGAATTCTGGAAAGTGCTTCTGATGTGGTAAGATGGTACATAATGCTGGTGATTGCACTGGAAAAGAATAGTGTGATGGTAATACCCAATTTAATTTATAGTTAGTGAAATGTTTCAAGTGCAATGAGATGGGTCATTATTCAAATGAGTGTTCGACAAAGAGCTCGAATGATGGGAGGCAGTCATACTACAAGCAGAAAGGTGTGTTGAAATTTTTTGCAACTACTTCAACAGATGTTGGGCCATCAAATGAAGTGGTATCAGGTAATTTGATTGTTTTTTCAGATTATTCCAATGTGTTGTTTGATTTAGGGTCTACACATTCTTTCATCTCTAAAAAACGTTCTAGTAAATTGAGAATTCCATATCAATAAATGACTCCTGAACATGTGGTAAAAAAACTCGGTGGAAATGTTGAGGTAATAAAAATTTAAAATAATCTTTGTATCCTTATCTATGGAAAGAACATACTTGAAAACCTTATTGTTTTACCTCTAGTAGAGTTTGATGTTATAATGGGTATAGATTGGCTCTCTGATTACCATGATAAGATTGAATGTAGAGCTAAAGAAGCTTCCTTTTAGAAAGACTTTCAGTTTGTTTACAAGAATGAACCCTTACTGTTGATAACATATCAAGAGGCTCAGAAACATGTAAAAGATGGAAATCAATGTTACCTTTCACATATTGTTGAAAAAAAGGAACCATTCCGATTAATGATGTTTCAGTGGAAAATGAGTATCTGGATGTTTTTCCTGATGAGTTGATTGGAATAGTACAAGATCGAGAAGTGGAATTTACTGCTAACTTAGTTCCTGATGCTAAGCCGATTTCAAAACTCCATTATATAATGGATCAAATTGAACTTTTAGAGTTGAAGGAGCAATTAAAAGATTTATTAGAGAAAGGTTTCATTCGACCTAGAACACCACCATGGGGTGCCCCTATCTTATTGGTTTAAAAGAAAGATAGTTTATTTAGACTTTACATTGATTATTGTGCCTTGAATAACATCGCTGTTGAGAACAAATATCCTTTGCCATAGATCGATGATTTGTTTAATCTTCTCTAGGAAGTTCAGTATTTTTAAAATATTGACTTTGGATCAGGGTACCATCAGTTGAAGGTAAAGGAAGAAAATATTACGAAGACTATGTTTTGTACAAGATATAGCCAATATGAATTTGTAGTTATGCCTTTTGGATTAAACAATGTACCTACTATATTCATGGACCTTATGAATTGAATTTTACATGAGTTCTTGGATAAGTTTGTGGTTGTTTTCAATGATGATATTTTGGTATTTTCTAAAAGTAAATAGGAGCCTAAAAGTCATTTATGGATTATTTTGCAAACATTAAAATAAAAGATATTTTTTGGGAAATTCAGAAAATGTGAGTTTTGGTTGCACCAAATTTCTTTCCATGGTCACATTGTTTCTAAAGATGGAATAACTATTCATCCTGAAAAAACAAGGGTTGTTGAAGAATGACCAAGACCCACAAATATAACTGAGATTCATAATTTTTATAGTTTGTTATGCTTTTACCGAATGTTTTTTAAAAATTTTGCACGTTTGTCCTGCCCATTGACTAAGCTAACTCAGAAGGGTGTTAAGTTTATCTAGACAAAAGAATGTGATGATTGTATTCAGGAATTGAAAAGAAGATTTGTGAATGCTACAAAATAGGAACTAACTTCCAAGAATGGTGAGTTTGTTATCTATAGTGACGCTTCATTGAATGGACTTGGTTGCATCCTAATGTAGAATGATCAGGTAACAACTTATTCTTCACATCAGTTGAAAACTCATGAGATAAATTACCCTACACATTATTTGGAATTAGGTGCCATTGTTTTTACTTTAAAAATTTGGAGTTATAATTTTTATAGTGTAAAGTGTGAAATATATAATGATCACAAAATGTTAAAGTTTATATTCACTTAGAAAGAATTGATCACGAGACAGAGGAGATGGATAGAATTAATCAAGGATTATGATTACATGATTCACTACCACCCAGGAATAGAAAATAATGTGGAAGATGCTTCAAGTCAAAAAAGTAATGCTTCATTAACTATGTTACGTTTGGAACGCGATCCTTTTGTTAAAGATTATATGATTTTTGTCTTAGAAGTTGTTGGTGTGGGAAATTCTTCTGTTTTGTTTCAAGTATCAGTGAAATCTTCTATATCAGATAGAATTAAGCAATTACAGAATCAAGATAGTGAGTTTAAGAAAAAGGTAGAGATGGTTCAGAAGGGTATGTTTCCATAATTCAACATTGATAATGATAGTGTTTTGAGATTTCGGAAGAGATTGTGTGTGCTTTGTGATTTACAGTTGAAGAGATAGTTGATATGTGAAGCTCATAGTTCTCCGTTTTCAGTTCATCCAGGAAGTACTAAGATGTAATAAGATCTTCACAAGTATTACTGGTGGGATGGAATGAAAAGAGATATTTCTGATTTTACTATGAAGTGTTTGAATTGTCAATAGGTTAAATAAGAGTGGCAGTTACCGAAAGGGATACTTCAGCCTTTACCAGTGACAGAGTGGAAATGGGAGAATATATCCATGGACTTCTTTGTGGGATTTCTGAAGACACCTCGTGGTAATAATGCAATCTGGGTTACTGTTTATCATTTGACTAAATCTGGTCATTTCTATGATATACAAGACACTTTTTCCCTAGATCAACTTTCTAAATTGTATCCTAAAGAGATAGTCTGGTTACACGGATTTCCCCTCTCCATTGTATCTGATCGTGATCCAGGTTCACTTCTAGCATTTGGAAAGGCCTTCAGAAGTTGTTGGGTACAGAATTAAATTTTAGTAGATCATTTCAACCTCAATCAGATGGGTAGTCAGAACGAAAAATTAAGACTTTGGAGGATATGACACGTGCTTCTTCGATGGATTATTAGGGAATTTGGGACTAACATCTTTCATTGGTTGATTTTTCTTATAATAACAGTTTTCATTCCAATATAGAGATGTAAACACTTGAAGAATTATATGAGAAGTGGTGTCGAACTCCATCTTTTTCGGATGAAGTAGGTGAAAGGAATTTGATGGGACTAGAATTGGTAGAATAGATGGTAGGAAAAGATCAGCTGATACAGAAATACATGAGAACAACTCAGAGCACGTAGAAAATTTATGTAGAAAATAGGAGGAAGGATCTCTCTTTTGAGGTAGGTGATGATGTCTTCTTCAAAGTTTCACCAGAGAAAAGTGTGATGCAATTTTGTAGGAAAGGAAAGCTAAGTCCAAGCTTCATTGTACCATATTAAATTTTGGTTATAATTGGATCAGTTTCATACCGAGTTTCTTTACCTCATATTTTATCTCAAGTACATAATTTTTTTCATGTTTCAATGTAAAGGATGTACATGCAAGATCTATCTCGTGTTTTGAGTCCAGATGTAGTTCAGTTAGAAGAGAACCTATCTTATGAGGAACAATCGGTCCAGATTCTTGACCACAGGGAGAAATTGTTGCGGAATGCGGTGATTCATCAAGTAAATGTTCTATGGAAAAACCATATAGTTGAGGTGGCAACATGGGAATCTGAAAATGCAATGAGGGATAATTACCCCCACTTATTCGATAAATAAATAAATTGTGAGGACGAAATTTTCTAAAGGGGGGAAGGATGTAACATCCCATGTAAGTAAATAATAATATATTTTAATATCTATGTCTATTTATGAATTAGATAGTGTTTTAGATGCTTAAAATGGGAATAAATCCAATCTTAAGCATAGAATACTTTAATATTTTTAAAAGATTGTTTTACCACCTTTTGATGGCTAGCCATTTTTAAATCTAACTTTTAAAAATTTTATAAGATTTATTTTTAAAAATATACTTATTATTTAGAATTGGGACATTGAAATTTACTTTGGATAAATTTTTGGTATTTTTCTGACAATGTACATTTTTAATCAATAGTGAAAAATACTGCATTTTACTTCAAAACTTCTTTTTCATCTAATTTAATTATATGTTTATATTATCTTTTTAATTTTTTTTAATGAGTAATTCAAATATATATTTACCATTTAATCCAATGGTGGTCCTTAAGATTAATTTCACGTTGAAATTAGACATAAGCAATTGTCATTATTTTGATAGATATTGTTTTTTAAAAACATGCTATTTGTTTTGACAACGGGAATTATTTTTAAATTAATTACTACAATTTCTATTTTTAGAATTGGGTAAAATGGATACCATATTTGGAATCATAAGGTCCAAATTATGTAATTAAGACTCTTTTGTCTTTGGACATTATGAATAGTAACGATGACAATTATCATTAATTATCATGATTAATTAGTAATCAGGTAGTTAAGGGTAATAAAATAAAATCATAATAATATAAAATGTCCCCAACATGTGTCCAAATCTTTTTTTTGTCATGTCCGACCATGGTATGCCTTTCTCCAACATAGGGACCCCATGGAATCACTTTTGTGTGAGAGTGGCCTTTTATCATATTATTTTTAAAGAAAGGAAAATATAACCAGACTATGTAACACCTAAGTAAAACAATTTTAATTTTGTTTAAATAAATGATATATTAGACTATAAATAATAATTGGAAATCTAATAATATTTCCTATATCATGGTATTTTTTTATAATTTTTAGACATTAAATAAATAAATTTATTTATGACACCATTATGATGGAGGGATTACCTCATTAATGGAAGATTTAAATAAAATGAAAAGATAAGGTAAAATATAATATTTAAACTTGTTGAAAACCTATTGTATGGGTGGATTTCACAGCCTTATCACCTTATCCTAAAAACATATCCTTGTGGGAACTTCAAAATCCGAAAATAATTTTATAATAAAGTTACATTTGAAGATGTTCCAAAAGTGACCCTCCTCCCTCTAATAAAAGGCCCCCACATCTACCCCCTTACCCACACCTCTCCAGCCCTTGGATCATCTAAAATCTGATCATATTATCTCTCTGCATCCCTCTATTACTCCTAGAATACTCAATTTGGGTAGAAGTCTTTCCAATGAATCCTTTGGCTCAAATCAAAAAGAGTTACTCGATTTAAAGGTAATGTGTTCTCTCGATTTTCTTCCTTTTATTTTCCTTCTTTACACACCACTATCTTTTTATTATTTGATACCATAATAAAAAAAGTATCCTCAATATACTAGGATATTGTAATGACAAGGATTATACCTACACTTACAAACATCTCCGTCTAATGGTTAAAGAACATTATGTTTTTGTGGGTGGAAAATTACTGCCTCACGAAACGATGATTGCTCAATCTTCTTTTAACACCTTTCATAATGGCCATTATGATTTCACTATATTTATATATGATATATATTATATTTATGTACTCTCTATGCTTCTGTATTTTATATTTGAAACATACCTTTATGCTTTTCATGTTATGCAAATGCGATAATTTCATATGAGGAAGTGTGGACAACCGCCCCCTCAAGTGATGTGACTCGTTTATGCCAAACATGGAATTTATAAAGAATGCAATTAATGAAATTATGTTACCTATATATAATATATATTATACAGGAATCATAATATATATATGTATCATTTAGTTTTAGTTCCATTAATATGACAAAGAAATGAAAGTAGCATTCATGCATACGTACGACCTAGCATCTCCATTAATGGTACATTTCATTTCATATCTCCAAACATTATGGAATATTATTAAATACATATATACTGGATATATATGATATTTAAATCACGAACACCATTCCAGAGATGATGTACTTAAAACTACATGGACAATTCACTTCAAACAAGTTTATTTTTGACTCATGTACCGAACATCGACAAAACATATGATATGAACTCACCTAATTAACAAATTATTATAACATGATAATATGTGAAATGAATTGAATAATATACTTTAAAAGAATTCCTTAATAAATTATAAATTGACCAATGTTTATCTGTAACATCCTAGGTAAATAATGAATAAAACATTTTCATATTTATTAATATTTACGAATTAAATATTAATTTTACTTTAAAGGGTTTTCTATGTTCGATAACGTACCCGATACACAACAAAGAGTTTTTTTGAAATCTTAGTTGCACACTAGTAATAAAATAATATTATTTTAAATGGTAGTTAACACGTAGCCATTGTATTGGCATGAATGAATTGAAATAACTAAAATATGATTATATATGTTTTTTAAATGTTTTTAAATTTATCCGATAAATGATAAGGGCTTAAAATACGAAAAGAATTCAATTTTAGGCATATATACTCTACTATTCACTAAAGGTCCACTTATCGCCTTTAGATGGCGAACCGCCATAAAATATTTTTTTGGTCACTCTAATACATTCTATTGGACCAAATAAAATTCTTCTTTAGAATCGGGACATCAAAAATTACTTTGTGTAAATTTTTGGTATTTTTCCGATAAAGTTCATTTTTTAATGAATAGTGAAAAATGTTGTATTTTAATTCAAAACCACTTTTTAATCTAATTTAATAATATGATTATATTATTTTTTTAATTGGTTTTAAAGTGAAATATGAATATATTTTTACCATTTAATCCAATAGTGGTCGTTGGAATTAATTTCACTTTGAAATTGGACTTAAACTAGTGTCAATCTTTTGATATATATTGTTTCATAAAAACACGCTATTTGTCATGACAGTGGGAATTAATTATTCAATTAATTAATGTTACTTATATTATTTGAATTTTGTAAAATAGACATCATTTTTGAATTCAGAATATCAAATATATCTTAGGGTGAAGTTTAGGTATTTTTATGAAAAACTTCAATTTTTGATGAATAGTGAAACCACTAAGTGGTACTTAAAAAACAGATTTTTTTGTTTAAATGAAAAATTTCCACCTATGTGTTTTGAATTTCAAAAATCTGACATACATGGTTATAATTAAGAAGTAAAATGTGGTTCAATGGTATTATTATAATTTTTTGTGAATAGTAACTTTTATGTTTTTAATCGCGATTAGAGGTAATTAGTGTAATTTAAGGTAGAAATAATGTTTTAATAATATGAAATGACCTTGAAAGATGTCCTACCCTTATTGGATGTGTCATGGACGACCAATAAAATCCATGGGTCAACTTGGGGACCCCATGGAGCCACTTTGGTAGGAAAATGACATTAATATCTTTTTATTTAATGTTAAAATAAAAATGTCACAAACATCTGTTGTTTTACTAAAATAATTTATAAATGGGGTTATAAAAGTCATATTTTTTACTATAAATATTCATTAGAAATATAAAAAGATTTCCTACATCATGATATTTTTTTATAATTTTTAGACATTAAATAAATTAAATTATTTATGACACCATGATGATGCAGTGATTACCTCATTATTTAACAATTTCAATAAAATGAAAAGATAATGTAAAATATAAGACCTACACTAGTAAAAAACCTATTGGATGGGTGGATTTACAACTCTTATCAACTTATCCTCTAAATATATAATTTTGGGAACTTTAAAAACTGAAACTCATTTTATAATAAAGTAACCTTTTATAACTTTCCAAGAGTGCCCCTCCTCTCCTCTTATAAAAGGCCCCCACCTCTACCACCTTACCCACACCTCTAAAGCCTTTGTCTCGGCCAAACCCTTCCCATTTTTTCTCTCCACATCCCTCTCTTACTCCTCGAAGCCTCACTTTGGGCAGAAGTCTTTCCAAAGAAGCCATTGATCTCAAATCAAAAAGATTTACATCTGTTAAAGGTAGTGTCTTCTCTTGTGTTCTTATGTGTTAATTTGATTTTACAACCCCATAAACACTTTTTATTACTTTATTTTGTATCAAAACTAGTATATTCAATATACTAGCACTAATAGAAAACAGGGCATTTGAGCCCTGTTTCCTATAGCGACCGCCAATAGCGGTCGCTAAGCCTCCTTAAAAAAATAAGGGGCTTCCCGCGCCCCCCCCCCTCTCCACTCGATCGTGCCCCCCCCGAACCCTTCCCCCCGCCGCACCCCCCCCCCCCGCCGTCGCGTGACCTACTTGCCGCCCCGTCGCCGTGCGCCATCCCCGGCGCCCCGCCCTCCGCCGGCCTGCCCTCCGCCAGCCCGACCTCCGCCGGCCCGCCCTCTGCCGGCCCGCCCTCCACCGGCCCGCCCTCCGCAGCCCCGCCCTCCACCGGCCCGCCCTCCGTCCGGCCACCCTTCGGCCACCCTCCTCCCTCCGGCGGCCCTCGGACCGCCCTCCGTCGGCCCGCCCTCCTCCGGCCGCCCTCCGCCCTCCGGCTTCAGCCGCCCTCCGCCCTTCGGTCGCCCTGTGACCTCCCTCTACCCTCGAGCCTCCCGTCACCCACCTCCGGCAGCCCAGCAGCCCTCTGGCAGCCCTCTGGCCGCCCTTCGCCAGCCCCGCCCTCCCCGGCCGCCCTCCGGCTCCGGCCGACCTCCGTCCTACGGCCGCCCTCCGCCCTGCGGCCTCCCGCCACCTGCCTCTGGTAGCCTGGATGCCCTCGGGAGCCCTCCGGCCTTCAGCCTCCAGCCCCTCCGGCCTCCGACCTCCTCCCTCGGCCCTCTGCCCCCTCGTCCCTCCCCCCAGCACCCCGAACACCCCCCCCCCCGCACCCCGCCAACCCTCGTCCCATTCGTCTTCGTCCCCTCCCTCGCCGCACCACCGCCACCCGTCCCCTCCTTCACCGTCCCCTCCCTCGCCGCACCAACTTCAACTCCAGCTCCCCACCGCTCCTCTCCCTCAAAGCACCACCGTCGGCTCCCCTCCCTTCCAGGTTTGTAGCGCAATCAGGTATGACATGGGCTTTCACTTATATTATTATTTTATAAATGGTTCACAAACAATTAGTTAGTATTTATTTTAAATATATTTGATATCAAAAATGAAAATGTAATAAGTCTTATGTAAATGTTTGTTATAGGGATCTTATTATGTATAAGAGTTGGATTGATCTTCCAAATCGAACGTCTAGAGAGTATTTCAATGGCATTATGCAGTTTATTGACTTCACAAGAGGATTTGGAAGTGACTATATTAGTTGTCCATGTAGAAAATGTGCTAACAGATATCAATTCACACGAGATACTGTGAGGGAGCACCTTTTATTTAATGGATTTCTGAAAAATTATAAGAGTTGGACTCGTCATGGAGAAGAATATGTTCATTGTCAAAATACAGATGCAGCTCAGATGGATGTTGAATCAAGGATGACTGATCTAATGCATGAAATGCTTACTGGAATGGTACGTGGGTTTGATCCTGAAGGCATTGACATCCAGAATCTTGAGACCGGTGAGATAAATCTTCGCTCTGGTGCAGATCGTGATTTGAGGAGGTTTTATGAAGCACTTGATGATGCGAAAACAAAATTATATCCTGGATGTACTTGTTACAATAAACTGTCGTTTATCGTGGTGTTGTTGCATTTGAAGACTTTGAATAATTGGTCAGACACATCATTCGACATGCTTTTGGTTTTATTAAAAAAAGTTCTTCCTGTTAACGCTAAGATTCCTGAGTCGTATTACTATGCTTGTAAGTTGACAGAGAACTTAGGTTTTACATATGAGACCATAGATTCATGTGCAAACAACTGTATGTTGTTTAGAAAAGAAACTGCCCATTTGGATATTTGTACGGTTTGTGGTGCTTCCAGGTGGAAAGAGAACAGGGGAAATAATACTCATCAAATTCAGATTGCGATACAGGGGAAACCGATTGCCGTAAAGAAAATGCATTACATTCACCTTAAACCGAGGCTGAAAAGATTTTTTATGTCATCTAAAGTTTCTAATTTAATGAGATGGCATGCAGAAAGTGTTCATGAAAGTGATATGTTAACCCACCCGGCAGACTCTCATGCATGGAAGGAATTTGATAAGAGACATCCCGACTTTGCTAAAGATGTTCGTAATGTCCGATTGGGATTGGAAGCAAATGGTTTCACTCCATTAAAGTCTATCGTTGGTGGAACTCATAGCACATGGCCCGTGGTGTTGGTTCCATATAATCTTCCTCAGTGGCTTTGTATGAAGCAACAATTTATATCGCTTTCCACTCTTATTGATGGACCTAAAAGTCTGAGGGATAAGATTGATGTTTACCTTTAGCCATTGATTGATGAGTTGAATGAATTTTGGGGCGATGGTGTGATGACTTATGACTGCAAAACGAATGAAATTTTCAAACTGCATGCTGCTTTATTGTGGACAATCAATGACTTCCCAGCTTATGTAAATTTATCAGGTTGGAGTACGAAAAGAGAATTTTCTTGCCCTTGTTGCAATAAAAGTAAAAAACCTGTATGGCTTAAACATTCCAAAAAATGGGCATACATAGGTCACAGGCGTTTTGTCCCTCCTCAGCACAGATTCATAAAGGACAGAGTGGCATTTGATGGTTTTAGAGAGTTCAGCCCAGCACCAAAGATCATGACAGGAGTCGATATGTTATCGCAGATTGAGGAAGAAAACATCCGCACGGTATATGAAATTCAGGATTTGGTGGCTCCTCCAGTACGTAATATTTGTGTTGCGGGTAGGCAGCGCAGTCACAATTGGAAAAAGAAAAGTATTTTTTATAGTCTTCCGTATTGGAAAACTAACATGTTGAGGCATAATTTGGATGTCATGCACATTGAAATTTTTTTTTGTGATAACATATTGTGGACCATTTTAGGTGTCAGTGGAAAATCAAAGGACCATGTTAGTGCACGTCGTGATTTGGAGGAAATGGGTTTAAGGAAACAGTTACATTTATAGTTAGCTGAGGGAAACAAGGCATATATGCCTGCTGCACATTATACGATGACTACAGAGGATAAAGAAACATTTCTTTCCATTTTGAAGATGGTGAAGGTGCCTGATGGTTATTCTTCTAATATTTCAAAGTGTGTGAATCTGACGAGCAAGACATTGCAAGGGTTGAAAAGTCATGACAATCTCATATTAATTCAGCAGTTGATTCCAATCGCAATTTGTGATTGTTTATCCCCCAATGTTGTTCAGCCTTTGATTGAGATGAGTAATTTTTTTAGACAACTTTGTTTAAGAAATCAACGAATGAGTGATTTAAAAATTTTGCAGGACCGAATTGTACTTACGCTTTGTCACTTTGAGAAACTTTTCCCCCCGCTTTTTTCGATGTTATGGTCCACTTGATAGTGCACCTAACTGATGAAGTAATGGCTGCTGGTCCAGTGCAATTCAGGTGGATGTATCCTATTGAACGGTATTTGAGTACATTGAAAAGATTTGTACGCAACAGAGCTCGTTGAGAGGCATCAATAGACAATGGTTATTTGATGCATGAGTGTACTACCTTTTGTGCAGAATATCTTACGGATTTTGAAACAAAATTAGATAATCCCTCTTGGATTCATGATGGTCCAATTGGAGAAGGAACCACATTTGATATGGACAACATCGAGTGGATACAAGCACATCGATATATCTTGTTCAATACTCCATCAGTTGCACCATTAATGCAGTAATTATCTTATCAATGTGCTTTTATTACTTTTACATGTTTTGTTTGCATAAGATGATCTTTTAAACATCGCGTTATCATTTACAGGAAACACATTAATGAGATAAAAGAAGAGATGAATCGTGAGACTGAGTTGCAAATTCAACAATCTCATAATGCGTCATTTCATGATTTGTTCAAGGATTATGTATGTATAAATTGATTTTCATTATGAGTGAAGTATTATACTAATTCATTCTGCATATATCAGTATTGATTTTTATAAATTATGTAGGTTCGTAAGCTGAGGGAGTTAGGGGACCCCACACTACCTGAAGTATTTATCCAACTGGCTGAGGGTCCATCTATAACGGCTCGTCGTTATAAAGATATTGATGCTAATGGTTTTCGATTTCGCATTAAAGATATTGACAACAAACGTGAAACACAAAACAGTGGCATAGGTTGTCCCTTTGTCAATTCTGGTTATTACTATGGTCAATTGATAGACATCATTGAATTTGTATACACACACGGTTTGAAGTACATATTGTTAAAGTGTAATTGGGTTGATCCAGTGCGTGGATGTAAATTCGATCAATATCAGTTTTCATTGGTGAATTTTAACTATATGTTATACAGAAATAATGAATGAGTTGAGAATGAACCATTCATTTTGACATCACAAGCGGAACAAGTATTCGTCGTTACTTTGCCTTCGGATCCAAGTTGGCAAGTTGTTGTCAAAATGTCTCGGCAAGGAGTGTTTTTATTTGAAGAAGATGAACCCGAGACTGTTCTGTTTGTTTACCAACAACTTGATCAACATACTGTAGTTCAACGTGAAGAAGGTATTTATTGGTTCAGAGCGGCTGTTGATGGAGAAACGATCGATTTGCATGCTTAATGAAAGGTATAATTGTTTTCCCGCTATTCAGTAGAATGTCCTAGGATATCATAAATTATCTAATCATTTTATAAATCTTTATAAGTTTTAATCCTCACTTTTGTAAGTTTTAATTCAATCATAAATATTTAGGTTGATTTTAATCTTGATTTATTGATGTTATGGTCGGTGTATCATCCCTTTGAGGTATTCTTCATCTGATTCATGTGCTGCTTGAATTTTTATTAGTTCTATCTGAAATTTGGCTATGCATTGACTGGTTTTGTACATAATTTGTATATCTATTTTGTTAACTTTCTGATTTTTTAAAATTCATTCACAACTAGTTATTCAATCCGTTTTTGTTTGATTAACAGTTGTACAAGTTTGATTTTTTAAGAACAATCCAATTTATCTTTTAAACACTTTGGACTCATTACTGATGTTTTCTATGACTGTAGACATGTCAGGGGAAGAGGCATAAGATCCACATCATCTATCTGAGGCATCTACGTCTCAGGGTCGAGGTATGTTTGAATGTCATTGTCTATATTTTTTATGCAATTGACATACATATATATATATATAACATTTGTCAATTTATATATAAAATTATTTTCAACAGGATCAGACTCGGCTGCTTCTTCCTCTCGCAGGAGAGGCCCAGGTCGTGGCATATTATCATGGAATTCCGACACGGGGATAGATGCTTTATTTGATGAGGTTTTTCATCCTGTGGGACCGAATGCCCCCGCATTTATTCGTCAGCTGGGTCATATCATACGTGACCCACATCGATTTCCATTGACCACGCGTGACTGGGCTTCTATCCCTCAGGACACATTAGATCGTCTATGGAGGGAGGTTCAGGTAATATAATCATTTTACTTTATTTTCAATGTATAAAGAATACTAATATGTTTGATTATTTTATGTATACAAAATTTGAAAGTATTCCCTGAAGAGTTTCAGCCCGTGTGTATGAGGAAATGCCGTAAGATGTGGAAAGATTATAAAGGCAAAGTGAAGAGGGACCACTGGGTACCAAATGTGGGTGCCCTAGACATTTTGGAAAAAGTCCCGAGAGGTGTCCTCCCGGCTCAGTGGCGTGACATGGTTTCATATTGGTCTACTGAGGGTGTTTTGGTTTGTATATTAATTATTTTGGTGTATATATATTTTCAAGTATATGTGATTTGTTTGAAATTTGAATGAATTGAATGTAGGAGGTGTCAACACGCCATTCTGAGAATCGAGCATTGCAGGGACCACCTCACAGGCTCGGGACTCGTCACGTGTCTCAGATACGACATGAGGTATATATTATTCATTTTTTAATTTATTAATTAATATGGTTTTGTGTTTATATTCTTTTAATATACAGTTGCGAGAGCAAGGTGCAGCAACTGATAAAATGTCGGTGTGGATGAGGACTCGTGATCGCAATGATCCAGAGGTTGCAACATTGATAGTAAGTGTATGTACTTACCAATAATTACATATATATATATATTAACATATATATATTTATATATATTTAAATATTTCAGAGGCTCAATTTGAAGCTGAGTTAGAACATCTGCCAAAGGACCAGCGACAGCTTCCCATGCGACGGGATGAGATCTTTCATCGCATTATCGGTCGGGACGGGCATGGCTATAGTTTGACCTATGGAGCAGGGATTCCTCGTTCTGTAGTGTCATGCACTATGGTTTTCGGTCATGCTATTGCTCATATGACACAGCAGATGTAAGATTTTGAGGCACGGCTGCGCGCTTCCGAGGAGGCAAATGCGCAATTGACAGCTGAGGTTAGAGCACTGAGGGAATATGGGCGTTGAGCTGATGGTGCAGGGGATCATACGACGTAGGTATATACTGTATTTATTTATTTAATTTAAATTATTTTTTTATTAAAATATTTATAATGTTTATTTTTTGTAGGCCCCTGGCCCACTAGAAGGAGGTAGCATTGATGACAACGCGTGACACATCCTATATTCACGAGTTATGTTTTTTGTTTTTACTGGTGAGGTTGACATTGATGTATTGTATGTATTCATTTAATTTAAATTAGAAGGTTGTGTAATTATAATTTCTTTCTTTTCTTGTTTATTATATGATAGCTAATATTATCTAAGGCGTGCATTTAAAAACTCTAACCCCCCGCACCCCGTACAGCCCCCCCCCCCCCCCCCCCGCACCCCCGAACAGCCCCCCCCCCCCCCCACAACCGTACAAGACCCCCCCCCCCCCCCCCCTGCACCCCCGGACAGCCCCCCCGCACCCCCGTACAGCCCCCCGGCACCCCCGTACAGCCCCCCGCACCCCGGACAGCCCCCCCGCACCCCCGTAAAACCCTCTTCACCCCTGTACAGCCCCCCCCCCCCCCGCACCCCCGGACAGCCCCCCCGCACCCCCGGACAGCCCCCCCGCACCTCCGTACAGCCCCTCGCACCCCCTGACAGGCCCCCGCACCCCCGTACAGCCCCCCGCACCCCCGTACAGCCCCCGCACCCCCGTAAACCCCCCCACCCCCCCCCCCCCCCCGCCCCCGCCCCCGCACCCCCCGTACAGCCCCCCCCCCCCGAACCCCCGTAAAGCCCCCCCGCACCCCCGGACAGCCCCCCCCCCCCCCCCCCGCACCCCCATACAGCCCCCTAGCACCCCCGTACAGCCCCCCGCACCCCCTGACAGCCCCCCCCCCCCCCCCCCCCCGCACCCCCGTACAGCCACCCGCACCCCCCGTACAACCCCCCGCACCCCCGTACAGCCCCCTCACCCCCGTACATCACCCCCCCCCCCCCCCCGCACCCTCGTACAGCCCCACACACCCTTGTACAGCCGGTGCGTGAATTCCGAAATGGTCGGACAGGCGGCACGTCATTCGGAGGTGTCGTTTGACCGCGGCGGCCGGAAACGCATTTCCGGCGCCATAAAACACCAAAACGGCGTGCGGCGGTCCAATTCAGAGCAAACGTTATCCAAAAGACCTGAAACCGCATGATAATGATAGAAATATTATTACTGAGATGCAGGAGGAGGCGACACGTCCATCGGACGTGCGGTGCGCGCGGCACGACCGAATGCGTCGTTTTCAGCAGCGCGGCGCGTGCTGAAATGGCCCGTTGGGGGGTCAAAACCACCCGAATGACCTCTGAATGTCACGAAACCGCACGACAACATCCGTTGCATGAATTGTGAAATGTTCGGACAGACGGAACGTCAATCGGAGGTGACGTTTGACCATGGCGGCCGGAAACGCGTTTCCGGCGCTATAAAACACCAAAACGGCGTGCAGCGGTCCAATTCGGAGAAAAAGTGCTCCGAATGACCTGAAACCGCATGATAATGATAGAAATATTATTCCCGAGATGCAGGAGGAGGCGGAATGTCCATCAGACGTGCGATGCGCGTGGCATGACCAAATGTGCCGTTTTCAGCAGCGCGGCGCGCGCTGAAATGGGGCGTTAGGGGGTCAAAACCACCCGAACGACCTCCGAATTCCACGAAACCGCACGACAACAGCTGGTGCGTGAATTCTGAAATGTTCATCTAGAGGGCACGTCATTCGGAGGTGCCGTTTGTCCGCGGCGGCCGGAAACGCGTTTCTGGCGCCATAAAACACTAAAACAGAGTGCGGCGGTCCAATTCATAGCAAACGTTCTCCTAACGACCTAAAACCGCACGAGAACGATAGGAATATTATTCCTGAGATACAGGAAGAGGCGGCACGTCCATCGGACGTTTGGTGCGCGCAGCACGACCGAATGTGTTGTTTTCAGCAGCGTGGCGCGTGCTGAAATGGCGCGTTGGGGGGTCTAAACCACCCGAACGACGTCTGAATTCCACGAAACCAAACGACAACAGCCGGTGCATGAATTCTGAAATGGTCGGCCAGACGGCACATCATTCGGAGGTGTCGTTTGACCACGGTGGCCGGAAACGCGTTTCTGGTGCCACAAAACACCAAAACGGCGTGCGGCGGTCCAATTCGGAGCAAACGTGCTCCAAACGACCTGAAACCGCACGAGAACGATAAGAATATTATTCCTGAGATGTAGGAGGAGACGACACATCCATCAGACGTGCGGTGCGTGCGTCACGACCGAATGCGTCCTTTTCAGCATCGCGACGTGCGCTGAAATGGCGGGTTGGGGGGTCAAAACCACCCGAACAACCTCTGAATTCCACGAAACCGCACGAAAACATCCGTTTCTTGAATTGTGAAATGGTCGGACAGATGACACGTCAATCAACGGTGAAGTTTGACAGCGGCGGCCGGAAACGCGTTTCCGGCGCCATAAAACACCAAAACAGCGTGCATCGGTCCAATTCGGAGCAAACGTGCTCTGAACGACCTGAAACTGCACGAGAACGATAGAAATATTATTCCTGAGATGCAGGAGGAGTCGGCACGTCCATCGGACATGCGGTGCGCGCGGCACGACCGAATGCGTCGTTTTTAGCAGCGCGGCGTGCGCTGAAATCGCGCGTTGGGGGGTCAAAACCACCCGAATGACCTCAAAATTCCACGAAACCGCACGACAACAGCCGTTGCGTGAATTGTGAAATGGTCGGCCAGACGGCACGTCATTTGGTGGTGTCGTTTGACCGCGGTGGCCGAAAATGCGTTTCCGGAGTCATAAAACACCAAAACGGCGTGCGGCGGTCGAATTCAGAGAAAACATGCTCCGAACGACCTGAAACCGCACAGGAACAATAGTAATATTATTCCTGAGATGTAGGAGGAGGCGGCACGTCCATCGGACATGCGGTACGCGCGGCACGACCGAATGCGTCGTTTTCAGCAGACCGACGCGCGCTGAAATGGCGCGTTGGGGGGTCAAAACCACCCGAACGACCTCCGAATGCCACGAAACCGCACGACAACATCCTATGCGTGAATTGTGAAATGTTCGGATAGACAACATGTCATTCAGAGGTGACGTTTGACCGCGGCGGCCAGAAACGTGTTTCTGGAGTCATAAAACACCAAAACTGCATGCGGTGGTCGAATTCGGAGCAAACGTGCTCCTTAAAACCTGAAACCGCACGAGAAGGATATGAATATTATTCCTGAGATGCAGGAGGAGGCGGAACATCCATCGGACGTGCGGTGCGCGCGGCACGACCGAATGTGTCGTTTTCAACAGTGCGGCGCGCGCTGAAATGGCGCGTTGGGGGGTCAAAACCACCCGAATGACGTCCAAATGCCACGAAACTGTACAAAAATATCCGGTGCGTGAATTCTGAAATGGTCGGCCAGACAACACATCATTCGGAGGTGCCGTTTGACCGCAGCGGCCGGAAACGCGTTTCCGGTGCCATAAAACACCAAACGGCGGGCGGCGGTCCAATTCGGAGCAAACGTGCTCCGAACGACCTGAAACCGCACGAAAACGATAAGAATATTATTCCTGAGATGCAGGAGGAGGCGGCACGTCCATCGGACGTGCGGTGCGCGCGGCACGACCGAATGCGTCGTTTTCAGCAGCGCGACGCCTGCTGAAATGGCGCATTGGGGGGTCAAAACCACACGAACAACCTCCCAATGCCACGAAACCACACTACAACATCTGTTGCGTGAATTGTAAAATGGTCGGACAGACGGCACGTCAATCAGAGGTGTAGTTTGACCGCGGCGGCCGAAAACGCGTTTCTGGCGCCATAAAACACCAAAACGGCATGTGGCGGTCCAATTCGGAGCAAACATGCTCTGAATGACCTAAAACCGCATGATAACGATAGAAATATTATTCCTGAGATGCAGGAAGAGGCGGCACGTCCATCAGACGTGCAGTGCGCACGGCACGACCGAATGTGTCGTTTTCAGCAGTGCGGCGCGCGCTGAAATGGCACGTTTGGGGGTCAAAACCACACGAACGATGTCTGAATACCACGAAACTGCACGACAACAGCCGGTGCGTGAATTCGGAAATGGTCAGCCAGACGGTACATCATTCGGAGGTGTCGTTTGACCGCGGCGGCCAGAAACGAGTTTTCGGCGCCACAAAACACCAAAACGGCGTGCGGCGGTCCAATTCGGAGAAAATGTGCTCCAAACGACCTGAAACCACACGAGAACGATAGGAATATTATTCCTGAGATGCAGGAGGAGGCAGAATTTCCATCGGACGTGTGTTGCGCGCGACACGACCGAATGTGTCGTTGTCAGCAGCGCGGTGCGCGCTGAAATGGCGCGTTGGGGGGTCAAAACCACCGGAACGACCTCTGAATGCCACGAAATCATACAAAAACAGCGGATGCGTAAATTCTGAAATGGTCGGCCAGAAGGCACGTCATTCGGAGGTGTCGTATGACCGCGGAGGCCGAAAACGCGTTTCCAGAGCCATAAAACACCAAAACGGCGTGCGACAGTCGAATTCGGAGCAAACATGCTCCGAACGACCTGAAACCACACGAGAACTATAGGAATATTATTCCTGAGATGCAGGAGGAGGCGACACATCCATCGGACGTGCGGTGCGCGCGGCACGACCGAATGCGTCATTTTCAGCAGCTCAACGCGCGCTGAAATGGCGCGTTGGGGGTCAAAACCACTCGAACGACCTCCGAATGCCACGAAACCGCACGACAACATCCGTTGCGTGAATTGTGAAATGTTCGGACATACGGAACGTCAATCGGAGGTGATATTTGACCGTGGCGGCCAGAAAAGCGTTTTCGGAGTCATAAAACACCAAAACGGCGTGCGACAGTCCAATTCGGAGCAAACGTGCTCCGAAAAACCTGAAACTGCACGAGAAGGATAGGAATATGATTCCTGAGATTCAGGAGGAGGCGGTACATCCATCAGACGTGCGGTGCGCGTGGCACGACCGAATGTCTCGTTTTCAGCAGCGCGGCGCGCGCTGAAATGGCACCTTGGGGGGGTCAAAACCACCCGAATGACGTCCGATTGCCACGGAACCGCACGACAACAGCCGGTGTGTGAATTCTGAAATGGTCGGAAAGATGACACGTCATTCGGAGGAGCCGTTTGACCACGGTGGCCGAAAACGCGTTTCCGGCGCCATAAAACACCAAAACGGCGTGCGACGGTTCAATTTGAATCAAACGTGCTCCAAACAACCTGAAACCGCACGAGAATGATAGAAATATTATTCCTGAGATGCAGGAGGAGGCGGCACATCCATCGGATGTGCGGTGCGCGCGGCACGACCGAATGTGTCGTTTTCAGCAGCACGACGCGCGCTGAAATGGCGCGTTGGGGGGTCAAAACCACCCGAACGACCTCCGAATGCCACGAAACCGTACGAGAACTGCCGGTGCATGAATTGTGAAATGTTCGGCCAGACGTCATGTCATTTGGAGGTGTCGTTTGACCGCGGCGGCCAAAAACGCGTTTCCAGAGTCATAAAACACCAAAACGGCGTGAGGCGGTCGAATTCGGAGAAAACGTGCTCTGAACGACCTGAAACTTCACGATAACGATAGGAATATTATTCCTGAGATGCAGGTGGGGGTGGAACATCCATCGGACGTGCGGTACGTGTGGCACATCAATCAGACGTGCGGTGCACGCGGCACGACCGAATGCGTCGTTTTCAGCAGCTCGGCATGCGCTGAAATGGCGCGTTGGGGGTCAAAACCACCGGAACGACCTCTGAATTCCACGAAACCGCACGACAACATCCGTTGCGTGAATTTTGAAATGGTCAGATAGACGGCACGTCAATCGGAGATGATTTTTGACCGCGGCGGCCGGAAACGCGTTTCCGGAGTCATAAAACACCAAAACGGCGTGCGGCGGTCGAATTCAGAGCAAACGTGCTTCGAAAAACCTGAAACCGCACGAGAAGGATAGTAATATTATTCCTGAGATGCAAGAGGAGGCTACACGTCCATCGGACGTGCGGTGCATGCGGCACAACCGAATGCGTCGTTTTCAGCAGCTTTGCGCGTGCTGAAATGGCGCGTGGGGGGTCAAAACCACCCGAACGACCTCTGAATGCCACAAAACCGCAAGACAACATCTGTTGAATGAATTGTGAAATGGTCAGAGAGACGGCACATCAATCGGAGGTGACGTTTGACTGCGGCGGCCAGAAACGCGTTTCCCGAGTCATAAAACACCAAAACGGCGTGCGACGGTCGAATTCGGAGCAAACATGCTCCGAAAAACCTGAAATGATAGCATTTCTTAAATCGGAGTTTTTAAATTATTATAGCACAATGATTCGATATTATACATATATTTAATATTATATATATTAAAACATTTAAAATATATTATATATATAAATATATTTAAAATATTGTATTTAATAGTATATATGTGAATATTTTTTTAATATATATATATATATATATTTATTTATTTCAGTGGACATTTTTTTTAAAAAAAATCACTACAGTGACCGCTTTTGGCGGTCGCTATAGGTTTCCCGGTAGGAAGCCAACAGCGACCGCCTGGTGGTCGCTGGAGGCCAAAATCCGGGCCTCCTATAGCGACCGCCATTGGCGGTCGCTATTGGCCTCTAGCGACGAGGCTAAAGCGACTGCCATTGGCGGTCGCTGGGCGGCCACTAGATCCCAATAGCGACTGATTTTGGTGGTCGCTAATGGCCGTTTTTTAGTAGTGTAGGATATTTTTATGAAATTTATTAGAGCCACACCTACACATACCTTCGTCTAATGGTTAATGAACATACTGTTTCTGTGGTTGATGATTTTCTACCTCACGAAATGATGATTGTTCAATCTTCTTTTAACACCATTCATGGTTGATATTAAGATGTCAGTATATTTATATAAGATATAAATTATGTTTATGTTTTCCTCATGCTTCTGTATTTTTCATTTGTGGCATACCTTTATGGTTTCCATTGTGGGTAAACACGATAATTTCATTTTAGGAAAGTGCAGAATACCGCCCCCTCAAAGTGATTTAATTCGTTAATGCCATATGTGGGATGTATAAAGGATGGAGTTCATGTTATTATATATGATGTTATACTGTAATTATAATATACCCTTATATCATTATTATTTCCCTCCATTAAATACGAAATAGAAATGAAAGTAGCGTTCATGCGTACGTACGGCTTACCGTCTCCATGAACGATGCATTTCATTTCCTATCTCGAAATGTTATGTACTATTATAAATAAATTTATATTATGGATATATATGATATATATGATATCCAAATCATGAATATCATTCTGGATATAATGAAACATTGACCACGTGAACAACATGTAATTCTAAGAAGTCCATTTTTGACTTAAGTACCAAATATCGACAAAATGAACTTTATTAAATTAAATGTTTACATAACATTTATAACATGGAAATAAGTTATATAAAAGGAATAATAAAATTTAAAAATGTTCTTAAGAAAGTATAAATTAACTTTAGTTTATTATTCAGGAGATTAAAGAGCAATCGAGTCACGTCGGACACGAGGTAAGGGCACTTCTTAACCCAATTTCCGTTCATTGGGTTAATCTCTTACTTTCAAATTATGTCATGATATTATTATGTAGTATCGTGTATTTTTAATTTCTTTATTTTTAATTATAGTGATTTCACATAGTCGATCTATTTTATTTAAAAATCATCTTTTTAAGGGACTTCGTCTCAATCTCCTTTCATTGAGGCATGTTTTGTTCTAATACAAGACAGCCCTTTATACGGTGTATAAAACACCTTTGACTTTTCATTTCATTTAAAGGGAATATTTTTCTACAAAGCATTTTACTAAACGACAAAAAGAAATTTTTATTTTAATGTACGTGGTGACAATGACCTTTTCCGCCGCCGTGAGTATTATTTGGTCTTTGGCTTCCTCAATAAGCCGTGATGATTTTTTTAAAATGAAATAAAAACCATATACACTTTTATGTATTTTGGTATTGAAAATAGTTTTTATAATGGATTTGTTATGTCAATATATTTAAGTGATATATTGTTTTTGAAATGTGGAAATGTTTTCTTTCCATTATTTTTGTTTTATGTCTTATGATTTTATAATGGTACTTGGACATTTGACGGGTGGTTACGTGATAAACCATATGACGGGTGGTGCCATGAATACCAGGATGGCTGGTTACGTTATAACCTCCAATGCATTGGGTATGGAAGTCGGCAGTATGGCTATTCCATTAAGTGATATGTGTGGAAGTCGACAGTATGGTTATTCCATTTAAGTATGTTTATGTCCCAAGTTACCTTTATATGTTATGTGTTCTTTATATCGGTTTTATGGTAATATTTTTGTTACAAAAGGGTAAGTAATGATATTTTATTCATTGAAGTGTATTTAATACTCCATAAAGGTGAAAACTATTACTTTGATAAAGTATTCATGGTTTACTTGTTATTTTGAAAAACTAACAGTTATCCTTCTTTGTGTATCCCTTACTGAGCTGTTTATGTTCACCCCAATATTTTCTGTAAATTTTTTCACAGGACATAATGTGGATTAGGGTCAAGGATGGGATCAAGTAAAAGTCTTTCTTTCTTAAACATGGAACTAGAAATGAATTTTCTTTTAGAGTTCCTGTTTTCAATAAAAATGCAACTTTGTATAAGTGTCTTCTGTGTAATCTTTTGAGATGTAATAGTTATGATCTAATTCTCTAAAACTCTAATCCTGAAAAGATCCTCAATGGGAATTATTAATTTAATTCAATATTAAGTAATGTTTAAGTCTGGGGCCTTATAGTTGGTATTAGAGGTCGGTTTAGACAACTTTAGGAGTTAGAAAATTGTTAAATTATAAATTAATTTATTGTATGATTGAAATGATATAGCATTTAATGATTACTATGTTGCTTCAACTAAGATATTTCTGTGTTTAGAATGGGTTTTCAAAGAGGAAACATGGAAGTTGGTGTAGGAAGGTATGCAGATGGAAATTAACTTCTAAATTGGCTTCCTGAGATGGTCAGAATCAGAATTTAACAGTTTGCTGCAGTGATGACTCAGTTGACTCAGGTGATAAATCGTGGTTGTGTTTATTGATGATATTTTGGTGTTTTCTAAAAGTAACGAGGATCCTGAAAGTCATTTAAGGGTTATATTGCAAACTATAAATGAAAAGAAACTGTATGGAAAATTCAGAAAGTGTGAGTTTTGGTTACAACAAATTTCATTCCTTGGTAACATTGTTTCAAAAAATGGCATAACTGTTGATCCTCCTAAAAAAAGTTGTTGAAGAATGGCCAAGAACCACAAATGTAACTGAGATTCGTAGTTTTCTTGGTTTGGCAGGTTACTACAAAAGGTTTGTTGAAAATTTTTCACAGTTATCTAGTCCAATGACTAAGCTAACTCGGAAGGGTGTTAAGTTTATCTGGACAAAAGAATGTGAAGATTGTTTTCAGGATTAGAAATAAAGATTGGTGAATGCTCCAGTTTTGGCACTTCCTTCCAGGAATGGTGAGTTTGTTATATACAGTGATTCTTCATTGAAGGGACATGGTTGTGACCTTATGTAGAATGATCAGGTAATTGCATATGCTTCATGTCAGTTGAAAACTTATGAGATAAATTACCCTACACATGACTTGGAATTAGCTGCTGTTGTTTTTGCTCTAAAAATTTGGAGGCATCATTTATATGGAGTAAAGTGTGAAATTTATACTGATCACAAAAGTTTAAAGTATATATTTATTCAGAAATAATTTAACATGAGATAGAGGGGATGGCTAGAATTAATCAATGATTATGATTGTACAATTTTGTACCATTCGGGAAAAGAAAATAAACTAGCTGATGCTTTGAGTCACAAAAGTAATGCTTCATTAACCATGCTATATTTGGAACGAGATCATTTGGTTTTTGATTTGATGAACATTGGAATAGAAGTTTTTGGTGTAGGATGTTCTTCTGTTTTGTTTCAAGTATCAGTGAAATCATCTCTATCAGACAGAATTAAGCAAGCACAGAAGAAAGAGAGTGGGTTGTAGAAAAAGGTAGAGCCGGTTCAGAAGGGTAAGTTTCCTAAATTTAATAGTGATAATGATTGTGTTTTGATGTTTGGAAAGAGATTATGTGTTCCTGGTGATTTGCAGTTGAAGAATGAGTTGTTATGTGAGGCTCATAGTTCCCAGTTTTCAGTTCATCCTGGCAATATGAAGATGTATAGAGATCTGCGGGAGTATTATTGGTGTGATGGAATGAAAAGAGATATTGATGATTTTACTGTGAAGTGTCTTACTTGTCAGTAGGTTAAAGAAAAGTGGTAGTTACCGAATGGGATGCTTCAGCCTTTACCAGTGACATAGTGGAAATGGGAAAACATATCCATTGACTTTGTTGTGGGGTTACCGAAGACATCTCGAGGTAATAATGCAATCTGGGTTATTATTGATCGCTTGACTAAATCTGATCATTTACTTCCTATTCGAGATACTTTCTCTCTAGATCAACTTTCACGATTGTATCTTAAAGAGATAGTCAGGTTGCATGGAGTTCACCTATCCATTATATCTGATCGTGATCCCATGATTACTTCTAACTTTTGGAAAGGCCTTCAGAAGTCGTTGGGTACTGAATTAAATTTCAGTACAACATTTCATCCTCAATCAGATGGGCAGTCAGAATGAACAATTAAGAATTTGGAGGATATGCTACGTGCTTGTTCGATGAATTATCAGGTAGGTTGGGGCCACCATCTTTCTTTGGTTGAATTTTCATATAATAACAGTTTTCATTCTAGTATAGAGATGGCACCGTTTGAGACATTATTTGGGAAGCAGTGTCGAACTCTAGCTTTTTGGGATGAAGTGGGTGAAAGGAAGCTGATGGGACCAGAATTGGTAGAAAAGATGGCAGAAAAAGTTCAGTTGATTCAGAAACACACAAGAACAGCTCAGAGTAGACAGAAAAGTTATGCAGACAACATGAGGAAGGATCTATCTTTCGAGGTAGGTGATCATGTTTTTCTCAAAGTTTCACCGTGGAAACGTGTGATGCGATTTGGTAAGAAAAGAAAGCTGATTCCAAGGTTCATTGGACCATATGAAATTATGGAGAGAGTTGGATCAGTTGCTTACCGAGTGGCTTTACCTCCGAGTTTAGCTCAGGTACACAATGTTTTTCATGTTTCGATGTTGAGAAAGTATATGCCAGATCCATCTCCTGTTTTGAACCCAGAGGTAGTTCAGTTGGAAGAAAATCTATCTTATGAAGAACAACCAGTCCAGATTCTTGACCGAAGAGAGAAAGTGATGCAAAATAATGTAATTCACCAGGTAAAGGTTTTGTGGAAAAACCATATGGTTGAAGAGGCAACGTCAGAATCTGAAAATGCAATGAGGGATAAATACCCCCACTTATTTTTACAAGTGAATAAAATTGCGAGGAAGCAATTCCCAAAAGGGGGGAAGGATGTAACATCCCAGGTAAATAAAGAATAAAACATTTTCATATTTATTAATATTTACGAATTAAATATTAATTTTACTTTTAAGGGGTTGCTATGTTCGATAGCGTACCCGATACGCAACAATGAGTTTCTATGAAATCTTACATTGCACACTACTAATAAAATAATATTATTTTAAATGGTAGTTAACATGTATCCATTTTATAGACAGGAATGAATATAAATAACTAAAATATGATTATATATGTTTGTTAAATGTTTTTACATTTATCCGATAAAGGATAAAGTCTTAAAATACGAAAAGAATTCAATTTTAGGCATATATACTCTAATATTCACTAAAGGTCCACTTATCACCTTTTGATGGAGAACCGTCATTAAATATAGTTTTGTTCACTCTTATAAATTATATTGGATCAAATAAAATTCTTCTATAAAATTGGGACATCAAAATTTACTTTTTGTAAATTTTTGGTATTTTTCCGATAAAGTTCATTTTTTAATGAATAATGAAAAATGTCGTATTTTAATTCAAAACCACTTTTTAATATAATTTATTAATATGATTAGATTATCTTTTGAATAGGTTTTAATGTGAAATTAGAATATATTCTTACCATTTAATCCAATAGTTGTCGTTGGAATTAATTTCTCTTTGAAATTGGACTTAAACTAGTGTCAATCTTTTGATATATATTGTTTCATAAAAACACGCTATTTGTCATAATAGCGGGAATTAATTATTAAATTAATTAATGTAACTTATATTATTTTATTTTTTTAAAATAGAAATAATTTTTTATATCGGAATATCAAATATATCATAGGGTGATGTTTTGGTATTTTTCTGAAAAACGTTAATTTTTGATGAATAGTTAAACCACTAAGTGGTACTTAAAAACTGATTTTTTTTATTAAATGAAATTTTACCACCACTGTGTTTTGAATTTCAAAAATCCAACATACATGGATGTCATTAATAAGTAAAATGTGGTTCAATGGGATTAAAATAATATTTGGTGAATAGTAATTATTAAGTCTTTAATCGCGATTAGAGGTAATTAGTGTAATGTAAGGTAAAAATAATGTTTTAATAATATGAAATGACCTTGACACATGTCCTACCCTTATTCAAAGTGTCATGGCCAACCATGAAAATCCATGGGTCAACTTGGGGACCCTATGGAGCCACATTGGTAGGAAAATGACATTAATATCTTTTTATTTAATGTTAAAATAAAAATGTCACAAACATGTGTAGTTTTTCTAAAACAATTTTTAAATGGGGTTATACAAGTCCTATTTTTGACTATAAATATTCATTATAAATCTAAAAATCTTTCCTACATTATGATATTTTTTTTATAATTTTTATACATTAAATAAATTAAATTATTTATGATACCCTGATAATGCATCGATTATCTCATTATTTAACGATTTAAATAAAATGAAAAGATAATGTAAAATATAAGACCTACACTTGTAAAAAACCAATTGTATGGGTGGATTTCAAACTATTATCACCTTATCCTTGGAATATATAATTGTGGGACCTTTAAAAACCAAAACTCATTTTATAATAAAGTAACCTTTTATAACTTTCAATGAGTGCCCCTCCTCTCCTCTTATAAAAGGCCCCCACCTCTACCACCTTACCCACACATCTAAATCCTTTGGCTCGGCCAACCCCTGCTCATATTGTCTATCCACATCCCTATCTTACTCCTAGAAGCCTCACGTTGGGAATAAGTCTTTCCAACAAATCCTTTAAGATCAAATCAAAAAGAGTTACCCGTTTTAAAGGTAGTGTCTTCTTTTGTGTTCTTATGTTTTATTTTGCCTCTCCAACCCCCTAAACTCTTTTTATTACCTTATTTTGTAACAACACCAGTATCTTCAATATACTAGTATGTTTTTATGAGAATTATTAGAGCTAAGCCTACACACACTTTCGTCTAATGGTTAAAGAACATACTGCTTCTGTGGTTGGCGATTTTCTGCCTCACGAAACGATGATTGTTCAAACTTATTTTAACACCTTTCACGGTGGCCATTAAGATGTCACTATATTTATATATGATATATATTATGTTTATGTTTTCCTTATGCTTCTGTATTTTTCATTTGTGGCATACATTTATGGTTTCCATTGTGGGTAAACACGATAATTTCATTTTAGGAAGTGCGGACTACCGCCCCCTCAAAGTGATTTGATTCATTAATGCCATATGTGGGACGTATAAAGGATGAAGTTAATGTTATTATGTATGATGTTATACTAGAATTATAATATACCCTTATATCATTATGATTTCACTCCATTAAATATGAAATAGAAATGAAAGTAGCGTTCATGCGTACGTATGGCTTACCATCTCCATGAACAGTGCATTTCATTTCTTACCTCTAAATGTTATGTACTATTATAAATACATGTATATGATAGATATATATGATATATATGATATCAAAATCATTAATATCATTCTAGAGATAATGAACTTTTCACCACGTGAACAACATGTAATTGTAAGAAGTCCATTTTTGACTAATGTACCAAATATCGACAAACCGAACATTATTAAATTAAATGATTACATAACGTTTATAACATGGAAATAAGTTGTATAAAAGCAATAATAAACAAGAAAAATGTTCTTAAGAAAGTAGAAATTAACTTTAGTTTTTTATTCAGGATATTAAAGAGCAATCGAGCCATGTCGGACACAAGGTTAGGGAACTTCTTAACCCAATTTCCATTCTTTGGGTTAATCTCCTACTTTCAAATTAGGTCATGATATTATTATGTCTTATATTTTATTTGTACTTTCTTTATGTGTACTTATAGTAAATGCACATAATAGATCTATTATATTTAAAAATGATCTTCGTAAGGGACTTCGTCTCAATCTCCTTTCATTGAGGCATGTTTTGTTCTAATACAAGACTTTCATTTATATGTTGTATAATACACATTTGACTTTTCATTTCATTCAAAGGGAATATTTTTCTATGAAGAATTTTACTAAACGACAAAAAGTAATTTTTATTTTAACGTATGCGGTGACAAAAAACATTCCCACCGCCGCGAATATTATTTGGTCTTTGGCTTCCTCAACATGCCGTGATGTTTTTTAAATTAAATAAATACCATATACTCTTTAATGTATTTTGGTATTGAAAATGGTTTTTATAATGGATTTTTTATGTCAATATATTTAAGTTATATATTGTGTTTGAAATGTGGAAATGTTTTCTTTCCATTATTTTTGTTTTATGTCTTATGATTTTATAATGGTACATGGACATTTGACGGGTGGTTACATGATAAACCACATGACGGGTGGTTCCGTGAATACCAGGACGGGTGGTTACGTTATAACATCCAATGAATTGGGTATGAAAGTCGGTCGTATAGCTATTCCATTAAGTGATATGTGTAGAAGTCGACCATATGGTTATTCCATTTAAGTATGTTTATGTCCCAAGTTAACTTTATATGTTATGTGTTCTTTATATGGGTTTTATAGTAATCTTTTGGTTAAAAAAGGGTAAGTAATGATATTTTATTCAGTGAAGAGTATTTACTACTTCATAAAGGTTAAAATTATTACTTTGATAAAGTATTCTCGGTATACATGTTGTTTTGAAAAACTAACAGTTATCCTTCTATGTGTATCCCTTACTGAGATTTTTATGCCCACCCCAAGTTTTTTTGAAATGATTTTCACAGTACATAATGTGGAATAGGGTCAAGTATGGGATCAAGGAAAAGTCATGCTTTCTTAAACATGGAACTAGAAATGACTTTTCTTTTAGAGTTCATGTTTTGAAAAAAAAGGAATCTTTGTAGAAGTGTCTACTGTGTAATCTTTTGAGATGTAATAGTTATGATCTAATTCTCTAAAACTCTAAACCTGAAAAGATCCTCAATGGGAATATTCATTTAATTCAATATTAAGTAATGTTTAAGTCCAAGGCCTTATATTATCATTCAGGAATATAAAGAAACGAACAAAACAAGTGAGACATGAGGTAAGGGACTTCGTCTCAATCTTATTTTATTGAGGCATACATCAACTTATATATGACCGCCTTTTATTAGTTGTATAATAAATCCTTTTGACTATTAATTTCATTCAAAAGGAATCATTTTACATGAATAGTTTTCTAAAAAACAAAAGGGATTTTTTTTGTCTTACGTATGCGGTGACAACGACTTCTCCGCCACCGTGACAATTTTTTGAGTTTCAGCATCCTCTACAAGCCATAACATTTTAAATAAAAATTAATTACCATGTTTTACTTTATTTTGGTTTTGAAAATGGTTTTGATAATGTTTTGATTATATCAATGTTTTGTATTGATATATTTTGATTGAAATGTGGAAATGTTATGTTTCCTTTATACTTGTTTTATGTGATATGATTATGTAATGGTTCTTGGGAACTGTTTATGAAGACGGGTGGTTCCGTGATAAACTAAGGGAGGGAGATCCTAAGATAGCTCTCCAATGCATTGGGTAACATGAAGGAGTTAAATGCTAAGGATTCTCCTAAGATATTCAGGGAATATACTGTGATGGGTATTCCAAACGTAACCATGAGGGTTACTCCCTATGTAAGAATGTTATGAATGCCTCAAGTTACCTTTATGTCTTAGGATTTCTATAAGTTATTCATAAATCTTTTGATTTCCTGAGGTATGTTAAAGTCCTTATGTTTATGAGAATAGTATTATTTCATTGATTCTTATTTATTCATGGACTAATGTTCTTTCTGTATTTTTTTATCCCTTAGAGAGATTTTTATGCTCATCCCATGTTTTGAAAAATATTTTTCACAGGTCAAGGGAAATTTACATGATGTGATGATAGTGTCGAGGAAGTGTCAAGAAAGAAACCATGTTTTATTTTAAATATGTTTCCATTGGTGGAAAAAATGAATACTGTCTTTGATGTAACCACCTTGTTTAAATGTGGAATGTAATGCATGATTTATGATCTGATTCTCTAAAAATCTACACCTGAAAAGATCCTAAATGTGTATTGTTTAAATAACTCATGATTAAGTAATTTTAATGTTGGGGAATTATACTAAACTATTATGTCCCTCATGCATATAATATTGTAATGTAATTAATATTCAGCTAAAATTATGTAATGCTTATATACGTTAATCTTAGATCACTACAGGTAGTGTCAAAGGAAAGGTTTAGTCAACCTTTTTGAAACTAGGATGAAAAAATTTTAGTGATATCTGTTGTTGTATTTCTATGGATATGTATGGGAATTTATAAAAATATAAGTATAAGGATGAGTTAATATTTAGAAAAATTTCCGGGAATTTTGGTAAGGGATAGAGAGATTGGTTTCCAATAAATAAATCCCATTCTAGATAATAAAAGTTTATGTGTCTCTGGAATAGACATAAATAGGTGTAAAAAATCCGACCAGATGTTCTAGGCCTGACTCTATGTAACATGGTCCCTGACAATGGGCCATATAGCACACCTAGTTTGACACTAATGGTGAATATGATTTGGAAATCAACAATATCTTCATGAACCATATTAATGGATTAAAATAAAATTTGTATATGAATAAGAATGTATACTTCTATGTTTTCATAGATTAAGGATGGTTTCCGGATTTAGACATCGTATAAGTAATTCTTTTATTGACTATGTGGTTTTTTTCTATGATAAATAAAGAAAATAATATGCTTCTCGTTTTAGTCAATTTTGGGAATCGAAAGTATCATGATTGACATTGAATGTGTAGAATATTTCCTGACGAGAATTCAAGATGGATAATTATTGATGTTGTTATAATGCCTAATCAAATATCACAGAACTTGATTAATAATGAGTACATTAACCAACTCTTGGCCTCACCAAGGAAGAGAAAGAAGGAGTTCACTAATATATTGGAAAATGGAGACCAGAGTGAAAAATGATTTAGTTTACATTGTATCAATAATTTTAAAATAATAAACTAAGTGAATATGTTATAAGAACAAAAAAAAGTTTTTTATATGGAAAAAAGAACACAAATCAAGTCAGTACATGAAAAAAATGAAGAGTTCAGTTAACAAAATGGAATAAAATATTGGCCTCCATTTATAGTAATAAAAGGTTAAGTGTTTTATGTGTGGATTAAATGTTCATTATGAATCTTGATTCCCTAAGAAGAAATATGATGCTGATAATTATAAAGGTGGTGTGATTAATGGTTACACTACAAATAACAAAGATACGATAAAAGAGATTTTAATTGAAAGAGTTATCATATAGTATGACAAGGTAGCCTTACAAATTTCTTAAAGATGAAGTGGGATAATATAAGTATTAATGTATTTGGATTCAATAAGTATGTTTTATTAATGGAGAAATATATAATTTTTTTGTTTTATGTTTTTTTATATGGATTTAAATGAATATGGTGAATGGTTCTAATTGAATATTAAAGTGATATAATAGAAGGGTGATTTCCTTGGAAAACACACGGTTCAGGGAAAGATAAACCTTAACATGTTCCTTATGTTATGTTAATGTTATTTGGATAATTATATTTGGGATATGAATAAGTAATCTACAATGTACTCATTACCTTGGATGAAAATAAAGACTTATTAAAAAGTAGTTTATGCTATCATGGATGAAGTATACAATATCTTACATTTATGGAATATATCCAGTAATCAATGAAATAAATAAGTATGCATTTTTTTAGAATTATTAATGGAAATTCAGGTTATTTAAATTTTTTGAGAGAATATATAATGATTTTATTCACATATTTGGAATGTTATAAAGAAAAGATACTTTTTGATATATATGGGATTAATGTTAAGATGGATTCATGACTCTCTTTCTAATGTTTTGGATTTTAATTATTGAGAAAGGAAATAAGGTTAACCATTTATGAAATGATTATTATAAACATTGGATAATTTTTTTGATAATAAATAACTTTCTTAGCACATATATATTTAAGAATATTGGATAGCCTATTATAAAAATGTGGTGTTAATGATTACTCATGATAGATGAGATGGCATATCATGGATCCTATAAAATTTTACTTGTTTGGAATGAGAAATTCACCATCCTTTTTAAAGAAATGGGTGATGTGGATGAAGGAACAAAAAAGGATGATATATTCATAAAACCATGTAGCTATAACTTTACATGAAAATTCATTAACATTAATAAAAAGGATTTTGAAACAAAAAATGGTATTAGAGTTCCTCTAATTCAAATAGATCAGATGTTCCATTTGTTCATCGCAAATTTATGGCTTTCTAATTGTTAAATTTCTCATGAAAATTTTCCCTATCACTCTCCACCACAACCTAATATTTATATTTCTATTCCATTCCCATGTTTTTACATCTCAAACTATGTTCTCCCGTGTGTAATCCCACTAACATGTTATTTTGGGTAAATGTTATTGTTCAAACATTCCCTTTATAAGATAATTTTTAGTAATCATTTGTACAATCTGGGTTTCTATTAATGAAAAATTAAAAGTATTAAACATTTGATAAAATAGATGAATTTAGATGGATGAATTCATTTTAAAGGTGGAATAATGTTACACCCAAACTTAATTTGAATTCGGTTTTCCAAATTAATTTATCTTCTAAATATTTTTCATTTAGCATGACACTAGAAACAAATATATATATATACATTTATATATATTATAACACTAAGTTAATATTAATTTCACATGACACCGACTAGGATTTTTCTACATGAAATACATATATGGCTTACACTACACACAATAATGACTTTTCTTGCACTACATGCAACAACGACTTGACGTACATTACTTGCAACACCGAGTTTCTGTGAAGAATTATTATTATTTATTTATAAATGATATAAGTATAACCTATCCATTAAATATTGTGATATTAATATTAACAACTAATGTTCAATTAATATTTATTATGGTTTTATAGAAATAGGACATATTGATAATAAAAGATATAATTTTTTTTAAAGTTTTTTTAATATTTAAAAACATATTCTTCTTAAATGAACTAATTTTAATAATAAAATATATTTTAGAAAAAGTTGGATATTTAATTTGATAAAATAAAATTCATTATATAATTTATAATTTAAAATTATATTTGGGAAAATTTTATGGATTGTTTTGAGAATCAAAATTTCATGATGAATAGTGAAAAATACTGCTTTTTATTTAAAAACTGATTTTTTAAATAATTATAATTTCTAAAATATATTTTAAATTTAATTATGCTTATATTTTATCAATTATAAAAATATTATCACCATTTTGGTCATTAATATCAATTTCTCTTTGAAATTGAATATAAAAAATTAATAATACTTTGAACTTCTTTCAACTTTAAAAACCCATAATTTTTTCTTGTCTGTGGGATAATAAAAAATGTTAATTTTTATGGTTATATTAATTGAATTTATAAAAATATTTATTCCATTATAAATTTTTAATATTTAATTTTTAATAATATCTACATAAATTTTTACCTAAACGATTAGTAATATAGCATAAAATTAATGATAACGACGAATGTAAAATAAACATAATTAAGGACTAAAGTATAATTATTGGGGACCAAATGATCTATAAGCTTTTAAAAACCCATTTTATAGACATATTTAGGCCATTAAACTTCCATTATTTATTTATGATTTTTTGGTATTACATTTTTTAGGTAATAACATGTGTACAACAATATTGTTTTTCAAAAATTCCAAATGAGTACTTTTCCTTCCATATAAAAGGCCACCACCTCTCCCACTATTCATGCCACTCAAAACTATTTGGGTTGGACAAGATATTTTCAATACACTCCCCAAAAATCATATATTTCTCCTAGAATCATTCCCTTTGGAATATGGAAATCCAAGAAATCCATTTGGCACAAACCAAAAGGAGTTACCCGATTAAAAAGTAACCCCTTCTCTCAAGTCATTCCTTTTATTTTATCCCATTGCCCCTCCACATTATTTTCTAATTAATTTATTAAATCAATCGTACGAAATATATAATTCTATTTTGTTATTATATGTTTTCAGTCTACAATTTTACATACCTCTGTTTAATGGATAACGAACATACTATTAATGTGTACTGAGAACTACCGCCTCACTAAATGACAATTATTCAGATTGGCTTACCACCTCTTATGGTGGAAATTATAATGGAAAATATATTTATATATTTTATATATAATATTAATTAATTATTTAATCTTATATATTCCTTTTATGACCCATATATTTTTAATTAACATTTGGTATTAATACTTCATTTGAGGATGTGTGGACTACTGCCCCCTTAAAGAGATATGATTCGTTCATACAACAAATAGATTTAATTAAGGATGGTTTTGGTGAATATATATAACATATATGAAATAATAAATCTAATTTAATTATGATATATATATATACATATTTATATCTATATATCTTTTATTTCGTTCTATCAAGAAGAATATTAATTTGAAATAGTGTTCTTGAGTACATACGAAACAACTTTTCCATGAACGATGAATTCATTTTCATAATTAAATATTATATAGATTAATGTAATACACTTATACTGTATATAAATTTTATTTATATCAGGATTTAAATTCAGTAAATAATGATATAAATTATAAATTTATATCATATAACAAATTAAGACACATGCGAAGAATAAATCGAATATTACTTATAGTGAGACCTTAACGTATGATTTTAGACAAAATGGTAATATAAAGGAATAATAAAACTATATATGAAATTATATATATGAGTATGGTTTTTGAAAATATGTATAATAGATTTGTATTTATCATATATGTGGTTTGAATGAGTACGATGAGTGTCATGAAACAAGGTAAGAGGATTTTATCTCACTTTTCTATTTTCATGAGAGACATGCTATGTTCACCACTCTTTATTTTTGTGTGGAATATGTATTGAAAATAAATTTATTTTATTTATACTATATTGAAGTTTATATTAATCAAAATATAAATTTTATGACTTTATTTTCATGGGGTTTAATTTTTAAAAGTTACCAAATTAGTCAAATAGTTTTGTCTCAATTTTCCTCCTTCGAGACTTGTGTTTTCTTATGCCCCAAAATTCTTTTTCAAGTTGTATATACTTTTATTTTTTATGTTATAACACAAATCGCACAATTTTAATGATATTTTGAGATTCATTTATATTTTTTCTTTCATGGAGAATATGATCCCAAGTTACCATGTTAAAGATTTTATGGAAACAATCACATAGATTCTTAGGATTATTTATTGTTATGATTTCTTCGATCAAATCTTATTTTCCATGAATCAAGAAATTTCATGACATTTATTATCTTTTTTATATTCATAATATAATCATGTATTCGTTCCATTTTTTTCTCTTTGATACATAAGAAATTTATGAATTTGTTTTTAGTAAATGCTGACATTACCCTCTTTTTGGTTAGAAATCAATGTTCATTCAATACCAAGTTTTCTAAAAAGGGGTTCCAAGAATATTCATATAATATCCTATGATAATTAAAACAAATTTTTTCCCTTTTTTCCTTTTATAAATATTAAATTTAATATTCATTTCTCTTTCTGATAATGTTATTTTTCTTATAATTTTACCGTGAAATGGTAATATCTGTTTCACCTCTTATAAAATGTATATATTTGCCCTCTATAAATTAAATGAGTCTTAATTTTAATATTTAATGGTTTTGTGGTTTTAAAACTTTCTTCAACATCCTTTTATAGGTTTTCTAGAAAAATGGGTTTCAAGATATTTGCAATCGCTTTTTATAAGTTTTCCAGAAAAATTGATTTCAAAACGTTTTCGAACATTATTTATATGATTTCAAAGTATTTTCAAAAAAATGTTTTTAAAAAATACAATATTCATTAATAAGTTATCATGGAAAATGGTTTCCGAAACTTTCTCATACATTATTAATTAGTTTTCAATGTATTATCAATGAATTTTTTTTTTTAAAATTCTTTCTTTATTTACAAGTTTTCTATTTAATTTCAACGAAATGGTTTTCAAAACATTTTGAATAATTATTTATAGGTTTTCAATATTTATTCAAATAATGTATTTTGAAAATTATTTCAATCATTATTTATATGATTTAAAATTCTTTTAAAAAAAAGTTTTTTATTTTTTTGAATCTTTTATTATATGTATTCAAAGACAAATGTTTTCAAGTTATTTCAAGTAATATTTATAAGTTTTAATGGTTTTATGTGGTAAAAATTCTTTTTCATATATAAAATGATATTTTTATCATGAAACGTTTTTAAAAGATATTTCAAAATTATTCTCCATTTGGATGAGATTTGTTGATGTTACTCATTCCCTTTTAGGAAATGATCTAAAGATTACATTCTTATTCATTCTATGAATTGGTTACACATAATGTGATGTTATTTATGAGTCCCCTTTTTCATTAATGGGTTATTTGCTTTTGAAACTCGCTACTTTTTAATAGGTTATTTTTATGGTGAAATGATTATGAATTATTAATTTCCAATAGGATATAATATGATTATATGTTTATAATACCAATATCATTACATGGGTTATTATATGATTGTTTATGATCTTCTAGAAAATATATGTTTGATTTCATTATGAGACAAGTGAAACCTATATCTCCTTCTAATTCATTAGGTAAAGATTTATATCTCATGAGAGAGACTAAGATGGTCTGGTGAATGAATCATGAGTAAGCTGATGGACATGGGAGGTATCTATAACTAAAAATGTGGTATGAGGAGTGAACTCATGCCACTGAGATGGATATTTTTGTAATCCTTGTCTACCAAGATGTATTGAAGAGTGAAATCATGCTAAAAATATGACCATGGGAGTGAACCATGACTACTTATATGGTAGGGGAGTGAACCCTTAATACCAAGATGGTATTTTCAGTAATGTCATAGATACTATGGAAATAATATTAAATTCTTTTGTATCTTCAAAGATTCCATGTTTTATTCCTATTTTATGCTTTCATGGCATGCTATCTTTATTTCCTAAAGGATAATGCCTTATGAAAATCACATATTTATGACATGATTCATGTATATGATGTATGATATGCATGGTATGGTCATCTATTTTCATGATAATGTTCTCATAACTTTATGTTAATGATTAGGATTACTTATCTACCTTGTTCACCATTAAAAATAATTTCATCTAACCCCTTTAATTTTTTTTTCCTTTACCAAAGTTACAAAGAATGGTTTTTGGTATAAATACTAAATATAGAGATCTTTAGGGGTGATTTTGATGATCATTCACCAGGATAGAAGCTTTTGTTTCCATGTTTCTAAAGACACTAAACTATTACGGTCCTTTATCATGTATTATTGCAATGTACTAAATATTCATCTCAAATGGTGTGATATCCACATCTGTTATGCTTATTTTACAATATTTTGGGATATAATTATAGCTTAGAAGATGTCATGTAATGATGAATTATTATCTTATAGAACCCATGGTGCTACAGGAGTTAAGGGTGTATATTAATGGTTTAATAAAATAAATATATATTCAGACAATTATATCTCCTAGGGGTATACATATGTTGTTCTCTGTGATAGTGGAATTTATTCTAATTTTTCTCCCATAATAATTATTTATCAACTAGATTATGATCAATAAATATTACCATATTTTATGGATAGAGGATATATTTAACAATTGTAAGGTTATAATTTTGTTTCCAAAGATTAATGTGGTGTGAGGATATACTAAAGTGATGATAAATGGGGAGTATTATCTAAATATGTCATTCCTTTCTATGTATGTGAATGTAAATTGAATTTAAATTTCATATTGTGTCGTTAACATGCATGTTGTGTTCAATGGAGTAATGAAATATGTGTTCCTTCAGTTCATGTAATAGATCATGATCATGTTCACAGAAGAAATCAACACATACATGAAGTAATTACATTATTACTTTGAGAAATTATGAGTTTATCTTCATATTCACTTACACCAATAATTTAATTGGACATTGTTCATAAATAGGTTTTGGATGTATGAGACTTAATTCATTAGAATTATTGTGTGTCAGTAGCATGTGGATGTGAACCATTCTATGATTGAATTAGATATTTCATATAAAATATCTAAGAATGTTTTAGTGTTTCAAAAAATCATTTTTCCTTTATAATATTATCAAATATTTTTTTCCTTCTTCTCTCAAATTGAAGCCATGTTAATGGTGTAGCCATTAATGAACCTATATTTTACCTATATGGGTTAGTGTCATGAAGTCTTAGACTACCTAAATGAGAGTTTAATAAGGACCCTAGTTCATCTATTGTCTGAGTATGGATTGGAGTTTGAGATATTTTAGGATTCTTCTCATTAAGATTTTGGATTCTTTACATATAAATTGGAGGTGACCTCATTTAGTTCTCTGTAGTCCCATGCACATGAGAATAACTAATCCAACCATGACCTAGACTTGGTGACAAAAGTGGTCACCCTAACTCTATGGTAAAATTTCATCATCAACATGTTCTTGGGGGTATCCATAGACCAATTGTGTCAATTTTAATATTTCACTTATTGGGTTATAAAATTTTTTTCAGTGGAGATGGATGTATTTTCTCCAAGAATATAATTTTTATATCTATTACACATGTGGAAAGGGTAGTTTTTTGGCTATCATGATGAGTAGAAATCTAAGAGAATAATATTCTAGATACTTCTTTTCTTAGAGTTAGTTGGTGGAGTTAATAGACATATATCTATGAGTATGGGATTCTAATGGTAGAGGGTTTATGTCCAATACAATGGTGGAATATTATTTTATGTAGTAATTAGTGGAGTATCACTAAGGATACTCTGTGGTAGAGGTAATATGGGACCTTGTTGGTAATAGTGATTCATCACTATAGTGGTTAGAGGATGGACATAATCTGATTATATTTTAGGGGGGATATGTTTTATTGGAAATTTGGGAGGGAATTATCATTGAGTTTCATATCTTATCTTTAGCATTCTTCGAAAAAAATATCCTTGATTTATCATGGTTTTAAGAGGTAGTTTTTATATCCTATGATGATTTAGTTAGTGTAATTGTTTTTTAATGATTTTTGGTCGTCCAATATTTGAAATTGAGGAACCATGTCTCTAGAGGGTTGTCGTAGCACAAGGATCTCATTGAGTTGGTGTTGCAGGATATATCACTGGATTTCATCATTTGGTTACTGGGGATGTAAGGAGGAAATTATTAATTTTAGGTGAAATTGGATCCACTAATGAAGTCATTCCATTTTTTATTGTTATAGGAAAAATACAAAATATAGGTTTTTGAAAGATGATATATGGAAATAGTTGTGAGGCACCATGGGGAACCATGGACCACTATTTTTTATCAGGATCTCAGATTAAACTAGTGAGTCAGTATAGGATTGTATCATTATTTTAGTTCCCAAATATTCCTTGAAACTACATTCCAACAAAATATATATGGGAAAAATGATCATATAATATTGACACTGAATAATATATTATGTGATTTTGTTATATACACCAGTTTATTGTCGGTGAATCATATTAATGTGGATGATTTTTATAATGATGATATTTATTTCCAATTCATTATAATTTCTCCATCCAATGTATTGTATATATGGATGTTTTGATCACTGTTTGGGTATCTAAGGGTTAGAGATTTAGTAATACCTAGTCCATATGTGGTGTAGAATTCTCAAAAAAGATCCAAATGTTTTAAGAGTAGGTGTTTGTGGTGAAGGGAAATGAGAAGGCCTATATTGATCACAAGTGAAATCCAATGGAGTTTGAGGATGGAAACTATTCTTTCTTGGGGGATTCCCTAGAACATGGGTAATATAGGTTTAGTTGGAGGAGTAAGAAAACTCCACAGTTTTTTAATCCTTAAGAGTGGTTGGAATTAATTAAGTAGTTTGGTTATCATTAAGAAATTCCACTATAGATAGATAGGATTCATGATGTGTTCGACATGTTCTATATAATATAGTATCTTCATGATGTATCCCCTATCATTGATAGGGTATAAATGAATATTTAGAATTACAGAACATTCTAGGATTGGTCAGTTGGCTCTTGGATCACTGAGATATGGTTCTTCATTGGTGATAAAATAAATATGATTGTTTTCAATAAATGAATAATATTTTTGAGGAGGGTACATCAATTTTTGAGAAACATTTTTTACCAAATACCCAAAGTTATATTGATTATTGTTATCAATTGTTTTCATCAATTTAGATATTATACATGAATTTTAATTTATGGTTTCTGAAATTTACTTATTAATATTATTTTTTATCTCTAGTTGGAGTTATTTTTTTCCTAGTAATGGGAATCCTCATAATTATATCATAGAGTGGTTATATATATTTCACTTATTATCCATCCCATATGTGGTTGATTTATAAATATTAGGGATGATAATAATATTTGAGGTAACAAATGTATTATTCTAGACATACCAATACTATTATAAGGTAGTATTTGTATAATAAAAATGACAATAGATGGTTTGAGGATAATCTGGTGGTGTGGTAGATGAAATCAATGCTGGATAAGGATTAATAGGTGTTTAGTTGATGGATTATGTGTAATAGAGTTTTTAGATGCATTGATGATTTTATCTATTGTAGGGTATGTGTAATGATGGGTTTTGGTGGCTCTATCAAGTCTATCCTTGATACAATATTGAGGTTAGATAGAATGAGGAGTCTTGGAGGTGTATTTTCTAGAGGTTTTTGATATCTTGTGGGAATGATGGTGTCTACTAGTGCTCAAGAATTATATTTTTAAAATTCCTCTCTTTGAGAAATTGGAGAAGACCCTATACTATGGAGTCTCAATTTGATGGTTATTAAATAATTTTTATATTTTTGAGTAGTTCATTTGTGATGTGTGGGTTCACTATAACATTGACTGTGTTCAAAAATATTAGGTCGAGACCTGTGCTTTTGATTCTAGAGTATGTGGGTTCATGTAGTGTTTGGGTCGTAGTTATCAGTTTTTAAATAGTATTAATTGAAAACTGTAAAGATGCGATGTTGAATGCTTAACTAAATAATTTTCTTTTAATTTATCTATTGGGAATATATTTATCATCCCTATCATCATTCATTACCTACTAGAATTCTCTCTTAGCTATTAGGAATCCTTGGTACGGTTTTGGGGGGCCTTTTATCCCATCTTCCTTAGCTATGAACATTGGTCTTTGGAGATTGGATTATGAAAACATTTAGTGAGTTCTATATCCCTTGTTATTTATTTATACTATATTATTAATAATAAGGATGTTGTAGTTTATATTTATTGTCAGTTTGGGAGGTGTTTTTGATAAATACTAATGGGGGGTGATGTTTCCATGTTTTATGTTTTAATTGTTTTATTGAGTGAGTATATCAACCAATAATATTCATATTTATTATCACATTTTTAGTGAATATAAAAGTCTAGTTTCATGTATGGAATACTTTTTCTATATCTATTAATATGTATCTATGGTTTTAGCATTATATTGTTTCCATTGCGTGGATATCAAGGATTGACATGGACTTATAATGAAATGAACTAAATGTAATATAATGTGAAATGAGATTAAATTTAATGTTTTTATTAGTTACGTTGAAATTTCAACATTCTACCAGTTGATACTTAATACAGGTCAAATTATCCTTTATCATAGATCCCTATATGTTTCATATATGATGTAATATGAAAAACCCCAAAATATTTTTTTACATTAAAATTTCATGAATAAAATTTAAGAAATATTATATGGTTAATATATTTTTTGAATATAGAACTGTTTGAATTTAATGAAACATTTTATGATGAAATGTTATAAAATAAATCTAAAAATTGGATCATAAAGTAAAATATTATATAATTTTTATTGGTGTTTGAGATAAATATTTATTATAGTAGTGTTAATTCCATGAGTATTGAAAGGTGATGATGGTGAGTATCTTAGAGGTGGAAGACATTAATGTTTCAGGGTTTCATATTATTGGAACCTAACAAGAGATGGCTTAGTTGTGGGGATTGGTTTATATTTTTTGTGAATAATACTTTGGATGTTGTGATAGTTTTTTCATAGATGTGGGGTTTTAGATGTAACACATACATATTTTTATATATAACTACATGTTTTTTAATATATAGGTAGCTATGGGATAAGGATATTGATGATTAAAAGGTTATTTCTTGTGATAATATTCAAATTTTATTGGTTCTGTTAATTATTATTTGTTCATAAATAAATTTAATGTCAAGAAATGGTCTAGAATTTAATAAAAATAGCATAATTTTAGATGTTGTGTTATAATTAGTGAATTTATACTAATTATGAAAATATTATTTTATTTTAAAATGGATCATAAAAGGTGAAATCATATAAACATTAATCGGTTGAATTAAATAGAGAATGAGGAATCATTTTTTATTTTTCTATCTGATTTATCTAGTGAAATTTCATTTAGTGGATATAGTAGTTGGTGGATGATGTCATGCATTGACATGGTAGTTTTGTGGTAGAATTTTCTTTTCTCGGGTATTTTTTGTAATTCAATATCATTTTATTATCATATTATATATTTTAACACCACACCCATGTTGAGTACTATGTAAAATCATCTGAATGTTTTGGCCATTATTTTTTCCATCATCAATGTTCATAATGGAATAGATAGATCCATTCCCAGACATCCCAATCTTCCTATAATAGTACTATATGGTTGTGTTACCAAACTGTTGGTGAGTACCATATTATAAATCAATAGATAATATAAATTCAGGATGAAGATAGGTTTTTATATATAGTGGAGTTCAAGTGTGGTTAAATGAGGGAACTATGATGATTTCCATCATGTTCATGGAACTATTTCTTCCTATTTAGGAGGATGTGATTGGAAATGAATTGGTATGGATGATGATTGGGAAATAAAAATTGATACGTAGACATATAATATTGTCGACACTAGATAATAGTACATAATGTATGATGTGGTATAATGGGTTTTGACCTAACCCAACATAGATATTACTTGATACGTGATGAATTGTATACATGTAATGTATGAGGGAAGATGGCATATTAAATGGGGAATAGTTTTATAAAATCTGTGGTAGAGGAAGTGGGTGCATTTATTTTTACCCATTATATAATTTACAACCAAAAATGATTTATTTATTGTGTGAGACATGGTTAGGTTATGATGGATATTTTACCTATTTAGGTGAATATAAATTTTACTATTTATTTACTGTTTTATTTGTATTCTCTTTTATCATTATCATGAAAAACATTGGGTCTAAACCTCATGAACATGTTACGATCCTTCAACATAGAGATAAACTATTTTTCTTATTTTAGGAAGGTTTTTAAAATCAAATCTATGAACAATTATCTTAGAAATTGGAATCAATATGGATATATTACATTCGAGGTTTCCTGGGTTTTTTTCTTTTAGAGATACTTAATTTCATTTTATGAAATGAATTATGGCATATTGGTTTATCAATATTATGTGAAGGATTATCATGGTAATTTATTATCCTATCTCCAAATATTTCTCATTATAAAGTTTTTAATACCATCCAATTCAGTTATTTATACCCTTAGTGTTAGTCACTATCATTGCGCCTATTAGTGGGGGGCCTCATGGTTCATCCATTCTCTCAATTTTCACAAAAGGGGTACTAGTATAGGGGAGTGTGTGACAGTATCATTTATTCCATTTATTTTGAACTCATGGGTAAAAAAACACATTAATATAATATATTTTGTTCACATGGCTTTCAAAGAATTTCTCAAATTCGATAACATTATTACCTCATAAGGATAATCCATAGAGTTTCCATAAAACCCTTAATGTATTTAGAAAATTTAGTCCTATGGAATCAGAACTCATTATTAATAATATCCTTAGATTTCAATTACCTCTACTTAATACTTGAAGAAAAATCACAAGGCACTCATAATTTAAATTATATTTCTTATCTGAACATCTTACCCAATTGTATTATAACCTAGACATCACATCCCATGTTTATTTATTCCTAACACTTTAGAATCAATGAATATTTTATCTTAAATTAATACATCTTTGTGGACCATTTATAGAGATTGTAATAAGATTACTTTTTGAACTAGATGATTCCTTGTAATTAATTTATAGTCTCTCCATGTAATTATCATATCCAATCATATATAATATATAACAAGTGTCTAATATTCCTTAGTTAAATTTTCATCTTATGTATTTAAAATATTAAGTGAATTATTATATAATTCATATAAGTATTCTGATTCACATGTTATATAATTTTAATACCTGGGATCAGAGAATTATTTTTTCAAAAACCTAAAATTTCTAATACATAAAACTATTATTGAGTTACTAGTCATTAGATATTCCTACTATAAGTTTATCCAACCTATGTAAAAATAATAAATTTATATTTATGGACGATGTAACTATTTTCTGATAGCATATGAATTAGAAATATGTGTATCATATTCTATTTTAACTTAGTAATGACTTTTATCACATGGTACTAACTGAATATGATGACCACTTGTGAATTCATGGCATCCCATAGTTGGACATGATGCATGTCCCAATTATAAATGATTAATTTTTTCACTCATTTCTCTATTTATATATTTAGGAATGGAATCATCCCAATCATATCTTATATAATTCTTTAATATATGAATGGTTAACAGATTACCCACTCCATCATGTGGATAAACCAAACATTATTCATATAATACTCTAACTCATTTGGATTCATAGATATGTGTGAACCATATAAAATGATAATAATAGTATAATAATGGATAAATAATGAGAACCATAATATTGGGAAATATACCAATGGATGATCTAGTGTTACGGATTACATTATTTCTATATTCAATATAATCAAATGTGACCCAACTGTAGTTAAACATACCGATTTTGAACATTTTGATCCTAATGACATCAAATTTTGAATAAAGCTAAAACATATTAATTTTAATAATATATAATCTCACCACCGAAAATAATGATATTCATTTTTTGTAATAATGATTCTAATGTATTAGTTTTGTACTCATATACCCTCCATAAAAATTTATATGTTCAATCCACACTATTCTGTAACTCATTACGAACCCCATAGTTTGTTTTACTGAAAAAAATATCAGTAAAATATATATACACATATCCAAATTATATTCATGAAAAATGTATATGATATCTTTATTTAATGGTTCAGAGGAACATGAAATTAATAATATTTTCTTTTGTATGTTTTTATCCCAATACAGTAATCTCCCATTTTTTTAGGAAAAGGAATATAAAATTATGACAATGGGATGTTCAACCCAAATACCCTCAACCTAGGGATATGTCAGACAAGTAATAATCTTATTAATATAATCTCTATCATAAAACACATATAAATAATAATTTAAAAACAAATTAATCCTAAATTAATTAAAGAAAAAACGACGTCAAAGTATTCAAAATATATGTCTTATGTAATTGTCCCTAGAATGTAATTCAGGGGTTGTTAATTTTTAAGAATTAGTTTAACAACATTATATTGTTGCAAAAAATTATTCTGTATGGATAAAATTTTACATTCATAAATAATTCTCACTGAAATTCCATTTAATTATGTGATCAATTTATGTATTTAAACATGAGATAACCAATTTTGAAAAATTCATATAAAAAGTGTAATCATAAACAAATTATAATTTTATATATAAATTATGAACATTATGTAATTCATAAATATAAATATTTTCACATTGATGTCATAATTTGATTTTTTATATTATTCATTATATACAATTTAACTATTATATATAAAAATATTTTATTTATTAGTAATATTTTATAATTTAGTTTCTATTATTTAATTTTTTTTATAATTTAAATATTACATACACATATATTATATAAAACATGATCATATAAATCATAGAAAGAGAATTTAAATGGATAAAATATAATTTCACCAATATATTATATATATATATAATCAATAGTAAAAATATAAGAATGTAATATAATAATAAAAAATGTATTTAATATTATCTTTTAATATTATGAATTTTAATTAAATAAGTAATCCATAATTAATTAATTAATTAATTACCCAATATACCTTTTTTAATAAAAAATTAGGATATATCATTCATTTATAATATATAAATAATATTGTATCATTTTAAATATATTATAAACTGTATGAAAAATTATCTAAATATGAAAATATTTTTTCCTTAAAATTTAACTTGATATTACATTTAACCCTCGACATAGTGTCAAAATATAGAGGGTTAATATGTGTGGTAACTCAAAATATTAGTTTGGGTGGATATGGAATAGAGTTCCACAATGTAGGGTGGAGTGAGAACTATGATTGTCTAGTGAGGAGGAAATATAATAATTAAATGGAAGCTCCACGAAGCATGTAATTTCATTATGTAGTATTTATGCAAGTGGAATTTTTATTAGGGACTCACTCAAAGTAGTTATTAATCAAAAATTATGGGTCCTAATTATATTAAATTCTTGTCATTATGTAGATTAAAATTGAAATGTCAATCGCACTCCACAATTTGGGTTGACACTCAATGCAACATTAAGCATCCAATAAAAATACACTCTCCTCTTCCATAGTAAAAAAATGGGATACATTATCCCAATAATACAAGTTAGTATATTCACTCAACAATTATATTATAATTAAAATATTATGATTATTTTCAATCCTAAACATTATTTCAAATGCTTATGGAATGGATGATACAAATACCACTGAAGGGATTCCTGGGAGTCCATTAACAATTAATGGATATAATAAATAGACTATAAACTAAATACCATGATCCCCATTCATAAATAATAAAAAACCATTAATAACAGATTAAATTAATATTATTATAATTCATGTATAACCTGCCCCAATTTTATTTCCTGTCACCATCAGAAAAGAATAGTTAATGAAATTTCTGTAGATCAAAAAATCAATAGAAAATTGGAAACCATCCATTGAGGCATCAATTCACAACCCCTCCCCCCACCACAATAGATAACATAATGAGGTGATTCAAATTATGACTGACTACATCCCTCCTTCAGTAAGCCCTGGGTTGTTGACTAGGAATGAGGGTATAGTAAATATTCATATGGGAGACATTACTCACTCATAGAAAAATGTGAAAGAGAGATGTAATGGATTCAAAAAACCAACACCTGCTCAAAAATATATCTAAAAAAGAAAACCCATGTGAAAGAACACAATTAAATATAGTACTATACAACAGAATGGAAAACTATAAGTACCAAAAAGATATGACAGCTTTGACCCGAAATCCCATAAAACTCCTATAATTCCATGATTTAGTAATATATAGCACTATCTCCAACCTTCTATAAGTAAAATAGAAGAAGTTTATATATATGTAGGGTGAGAAGAGCTATATAATTAGTAGGATCCTCCCCGAAGCCTATTGTTTACAAGATAATGAGATCATTCTATAGAACAGTGAAAACAGTGAATCTAATTTATCTCCTAGATTGGTATTCTATGCTCCTAGCCTCACCATGGATATATCATATTATGTATCACAGAAAATAGAGTAGATAATATAACAATGAACATCAGTAGCTCCCCTTTCCAAATTCAATACTAGTTTTTTTATCTACCACAACGTCGCATTCCCTATGACACCTCTCTCTAAAATTAAACCGACCCAAAAACACTTTTGAAAGGCATCACAACTTTTTACTCAAGTTTTATGTAACCACATCACCCCATATCACATATAAACACATATTAACCATTTAATTTTTTGGAGACAACATATCCTACATGTTTTATATGAACCATCATGTATTATTCCACAAGCTATTATATCCCTTATAATGAGTATGTACCTAAAGTCATCATTACCAATACCCATAATTCAAATAATAATATTTTGGATGATATTTTTTTAATATTTGTGAATGAAATAACCCTAATCAATCTCATCCCTCAACACACATATGTGGGAAAATTAACGTCCATACAAACCAGTACATATAACTACTATGATATGTGAGATGGTAAAGAGGGGGAAGTTATCCATCCATCCGCCCTATGATGTTGGGGAAAAGAACCTATTAGAATCGATTGGATACTAGTTTTCCTAACATAAATGTGTGGGGAAACACATAAAATAACAGAATATACATGATATAATATAACTCATTACCACAAAAAGGTAATATCATAGTTTAGACATAACTACATATAACATCTCTCGGGCCCCTTGGTTCCACTCCTAAGACAAGATTTCCTATAAGAACACAATAAAATCAAACTTTTACATTAAATTTTTTATTCAATTTAATATTTAGTTACATAAAATATATCATTAAACATTAAGTAATCATTAACATTATTCCATATTAATATGGATTAAATTAGAATATATTAGATTAAAGTAAATGGACTCCAAGAATAATCCAAACAAAGTCCATGGTTTAAGAAGAATAATAACATTTTATGATTGGAAATATATTATATAATAAACATGTGGTTAAAAACAAATTTATTAATACCATTATTCCATGCTCATGTACTCTAGTAAAAAAACCCTAATCTACAACTATTATAAAACATGCAACCAAGAACATCTAGATACCTTTAGTAGTGGGGAATGTAATATTGATATTAAAGAAATTTTACCATATACCATTAAATAGTTTCATAACATAGCATACTAGCTCTCAAAATAAATACAATGATTAAGAAAATATTTAGGTTGTTATATTATTTTTAGTTCCATCAATGAAATCAATATGCATATACTAGTGCATCCCCCATAACATGCATTAATTACTAGCACATCATATGGGCCTCCCAAAACAAAAACATCTGATAATTTATACTAGGATCATCTATATTAGGATAATAACACAAGGATTATATATTTGTCACATCACAAAGTAATTGGAACAGACATGTAATCAATAGAGAACTTTGGACCTCAAAATAAGGCATTTAGCTTTCTAATGCAAATGATGCCTAATAGCTTCAAAATAAGGAAATCAACCTTCATTATAAAATTAGAATGTCAATCCCTATGGAGTATATTTATAAAAAAATTATTCTTCCATTTTTAATTCACCAATACATATATTACTATTTACCAACTATGTGAATCTTAAGGCTTCAAACTATAATAATCTATCAAATATAGAAAAGTCATTAATAATTTATTCCATATTCAAAAGAAAAAGAGAAGTACCATTATCAATTATTTTTTCTTTTATAGTATTCATAACTAATGTAATATACAAAATTCATGTTATTTATAAATTTCATTAATTTAATGGAAGACCATTTTCCATTAATCATGAAAATTAGATCAATTTTTTATCCTATAATTAGATTAACTACCATATTAAAAACATTTCTCTTTAGAAATTTCCTATGAAAATTAATTATGAATTAATTATAGATTATATTCTTTATCAATTTCATAATTTTACTTTTAGAATGGAAACATTCTAAAAATAATAATACATATAAATCAGAATATCTAGAAAAGGGTGATTTTTTTTAACATAGTATAATTCAACAACATCATCAACATGAAATCGATATCTAATTGATTAAATTCAGTTCAATATTTAGTAGGATTCTAAGATTTCCATCTATGGTGCTAAGCCATTCCCCATTTACAATATAATGTAAAAAAAGTGAATCATTGAATCCCAAACCTCAAATTCATCAACATTATTCTTATGAGAATAGACCATGTTGTGGATTTCCAATAACCTATTCTTCTAGAAATTCATCCATATGAGTATATTGTGGAAAAACCACACAAATAAAAACCATGAAACCTGTCTTTAAAGATAGGAGATAAAAAATTGTTCACATGGAAGCATGATGTGGATGAAAAAAGAAAAAAATGGGATAAATTGCTAGAAAATGAAGCAAAGATGAATTTTGGGTCGATACAAATCACCATGGCTTGAAGAAAGAAGTCTAACGATTGATTCCCCTTGAAGGGATCTCAAAATTACATGGGATAAATCCATTATATTCTAGAAAATGATAGAATTAGTAGGGTCTGTGATACACTCAACACCATGACACATTTATTAATTCACTACATAAGAGATCTAAACATAATATAATAAATTTACACATCATGTAAATGTTGGGTTTATATTATATCTAAGAAACACGCCACCTGGAACCTATTAATCCTTAATAAATTCAGATCATGTAACACAACATGAACTATAGATAAGAAGTCATGAACCACACTTAAATGGATTATATCCTTCATATTTTGTGTATTAACCCTCTTCCTAGATTTTTAAGCATACCACACCTTCAAAAATAGTTTACCCTCATACAAGAACCACAATCCTCGAGTAAACATAAAGAGTCAGTCCATATATATCTGGGGCATATTATTAGATACCTCTCAAAAAATCATATTCCTAGAGAATCCAAAACCAAACTAGATATTAAATAAAAATGGTTTATCTGATTACCTAACCAATGAGATAACTGTCAGCAATCTCTCCACCACAGGAGCTCAACCACCTCATTGGAAGAATAAAATAAAACCAATGAAACAACTACAAATATAACCAAAACACCCTCATAGGGTATATACCACTCAAAATGGGTAAAACAAAAATAAAGAACAAGGGGAAACCATCTCTTCATCTGTGAAGAATCAGGATCCACAAAAACAAATTACAAGAGAAGAGGTCAAAAATATCAAGGGGTACCGAGTGCATGTCTATAACTCACATTCCTAATTACTCTCCACCATTCCACTATGAAACAAAAAGAAATGAGCCAATGAAATATAATGACCATTTAATATCTTCACTTGGAGATCATTGACCTCTATATGATTCCTTTCGATAGTCACATCATCATCATCATCAACCTCTCCCCAATCAAGTACATGAGAGTAATTATAATGAAATAGTGGTTCTATTATAGGTGAAGTATATTGTGTATCTAGATTGCGTGTGGGGTTGTGAAATCTGATCATTCATGGATCCTACATTAGAAAACACTTAAAAATCACTACCAACCATAGATAAATATTACTCTCACACCCAAAACAAGCATTCTTACAAAGAGGATTCAACTTCAGAAACATGTGATCTCCAACATCGAACACCATACATCTCCTTCTATGATCAACATATTATTTATACTAATTTGGTATTTTTTTCATCCCCTTAAAAATTACCTGAACAATATCAGCCTTATTCTGTACCATCATTAGGCTAAGAATTATAGACACTATAACCTCAATCAACCACAATAATGAACAAAAAGTTTGGTTGTAAAATGATTCAAACGGCTCTACCAATCATGGGAAATAATGAATTTATCCGTCCCCCCCTAAAAGACACACTCTCAACTTTTTTAGATCCATAGAATACACCAATAGATCATCCATAGAAAAGCTCAAGACCAAAGTAGATGCACACTGAAACACCAGATCCCGACCCTGATCCAGAAATGACCGTGGCAGACATCCTAACACAGGACAAACATGGAAAAACAGGAACATCACCACCAGGCCCATTCACCCATCAAACAATGAAAAGGGTGAAATGAGAAGAAATAGATGGTAAATTGGAAGACCCTACATCCGAGGGACTGAAAAGATGAATTGAAAGAGGCCTTTTAGCAGGGGAATCCCCTAAAAGATGGAAAATTACGGGTGGAAAAACATGTTTGGAGGACTCAAAGGTGGAGGAGGGTAACACCCACCCCCACCTAGATCAATGATACTCTTATTCTAGAACATTCATGGGCTTTAAATCCCATGAACGGTTCGCATGCTCCAACGCAATTGCACCCAAAGTCGCCCCGATATGGTTTTCTTGTCTGAAACCATACTGGAAAACAAGGACACCAAAAGCATTGCTATGAAATGCGGCTTCCAATGCTGCCTCCCGGTCTCCCGACAAGGCCACTCTTGGGGAATCTGTCTCATCTGGAAGGATTTTTTCAACGTCAAGATAGTTTCCTTCTCCTCGCACCATGTGGCTACGGCTATTCATGCGGACCACACCCCGCCATGGACTTTCATGGGATTCTATGGTTGGTCATCCCATAACGGGAAGTGGAAATCGTGTGATCTTCTATACAAGCTGCATCACGATCTTCCAATCCCTATTCTCTTTGGAGGGGACTTCAATGAGATTATTGTTCATAAGTAAAAAATTTACAGAACCGTCTGAACTTATTTGTCAATGTCAAATTTTAAGGATGCGGTCTCAAGGGAGGACCAGGTTGATCTGGGTTACACGGGTAATCCTTTCACTTGGTTCAGGGGTAATACAGATGGAACCCACATCGCTGAACACCTTGAAGGATTTATAGAATCAAAATATTGGAAAAATCTCTTAAGTATGTTCCACATCAGCCACCTGATTCTCAACTTCTCATACCACCACCCAATTATCATTTACTATAGTCAAGGTGAACGAAAAAGGCATTCCAGCAGACCCTTCAAATTTGAATGCTTCTGGTCAAAAGAACAGGAATAAAAAGATTTTATCTAATCATGTTGGAAGAGTAATCACACAGACATTGGACTCAATCTCAAATAGGCCGCATCCGATCTGAGGTCTTAGAATGACAAGAAATTTTTCCATCCCAATAGGCACTGTGATTTTCTTGAAAGGAAATTGCACTACTTTCTCAAGAAACCCCCATCAAACTGCAATCTCTCTGTTATCAATGCCACTCAAAAAGATCTATATGTGGCCCTTCACGTCAAGGAATGCTTCTGGGCTATGTAGGCGCGGGACACCCACATTACCGAAGGGTACACTAATACATAGTATTTTTACCGGAAAGCATCAGCTAGGCGCCGGAGGAATTCTATCACTTGTATCTCTCAACCAGATGGTTGAAAAGTCTCTGAAACCGATGGAATCCTCAAAGCTTTGACCTGTTATTTCCAGAACCTCTTCTCTATAAGAACTCCTCTCATTTCTGCTGAAATGGAGGATTGAATTAGACTTGTGATCACCGTCGAGAAAAATTAACAACTCACCAAAGATATGACAGATGAGGATGTATGTATGGCTTTGAAACATATCCACCCCACTAAGGCCCCAGTCCCGGATAGTTTCCACGCCCTATTCATAAAACAATACTTGTATATCATCGGTCCCGACATCAAAAATTTGATGAGAAATATTTGGGCTGGGAAAAAAAGCATTTTCTCAATCAAAAAAACTGTCCTCATCCTCATTCCCAAAATAAAGAAACCTCTGGCAGTCCCTGACTTCAGACCTAGCTGTGTGTGCAATGTCTATTACCAAATTTTCTGAATGATCATAGTTAATCGGTTGTATCCTTTGTTACCTTACATCATCTCGGAAACCCAGAGTGCCTTCGTGGCTAGGAGAAATATCACTGATAATGAAATTGTGTCTCATGAAGTGTTAAAATCAATGAAAACACACTCCACCGTGAAAAGAGGAACCATGGCTTGGAAGCTAGATATGACTAAGGCCTATGATAAAGTGGAATGACACTTACTCAACATCGTAATGCTGAAAATGGTCTTCTATTCTAAATGGGTAGATATGGTCATGCATTGTTTCTCAATCATCTCTTTCCAAATCAAGGTCAATTGGGAGCTCACCTGAGGATTCTCCCCATCCTGAGGCCTTCGACAGAGAGATTCTCTCCCCATTTCTCTTTATCTTAGTGGCTGCTGTTTTTTCCAACATTATTTCCTGGATTGCATCCTCTAACTCTTTACACAGGAAATAGGTGTGCCATGTAAGTCCACCAGTTTTTCATCTTTCCATCGTAGATGACTACCTCGTTTTCTCTAGAGCAACTACTAATGAATTTCTGGTAATCATCCATGCGATCAAAAAGTATGAGAGGGGATTCAGCCATTCAATCATCCACGGAAAGTCGTAAATATCCTTTACCACAGGGGTACCTCCTTCCAAGAAAGAAGAACTATATGATTTTTCAGGCATCCATTTGGTTGAGAAACACCATAAGTACCTCGGGCTCCCCATGGTTATTGGCTGCTCTAAAAAATAAATCTTTTCATCCTTGATGGACATGATTGAGAAAAAAATGCATGGCTGGACCCAAAATTTTTTTCCAATGCTGGAAAGAAGACCCTCATTAAATCCGTCATCCAGTCTATCCCTAGATATTTTATGTCCCTGTTTAAGCTTCCGATGGCCGTTCTCATCCTTATCCACACACACAAAACCATCTTCTGGTGGGGGAATAATGATGAAAGAAATAGAACCCACCAGATGGCCTGGGAGAAACTGTGCCAACCAATGTCTGAGGGAGGTATGTGATTCCAGAATCACTTTCATTTCAATGATGCAATAGTGGCTATGAAAGGCTGGTTCCTATTCAACCATCCATTATCTCTCAGTGTGCGTGTACTCCGAGATAAATACTTTCCCCACAGGGACATCCTTGACTCCTATCTTGGCCCCCATCCCAGATTCCTCTGGAGAATCATTTAGGGGGCCCAGAGTCTCCTAAAAAAAAGGCCTAGGTTGGAGGATTGGGAATGGGCAAACTGTTAACATTTGGATTGATCCCTGGTTGATTGATGAGAAAGGTGTACGAGCCTCATCCCCTACCCAACCAGGGTTTGAAGATGAAACTGTCAGGTGCCTCTTTTCTGATCAGGGTCCTGGATGGTGTCCAGAGAAGATTAATGCATGGTTCAATGAAAGAGACAACAGAATTATCCTAAGTACACCCTAGGTCCCAGATGGACGCCCTGACCATCTCTTTTGGATCAACGACCTGTCGGGAGCCTATACAGTGAAGTCCAGATATCACCTCGCCATTGGTAACTATTCAGACGATTGGGATGGGGGACCCTAGAAGTCAATTTGGAAACTCAACGTCCCCTAAAAAATCTTCCACTTTGGGTGTCATGTGTGCACGGTCACCCTTCCTACCATGATCCTTCTCGCCTTCTGGGATATCTCTAGTGGGGATTCTTTCCCTTTTTCCCAGAACATCCCAGAATCTCCCTTGCACGCAATCATCCAATTCCTAGGGGCTAAGGAAATTTGGAACAAATGGGGCTCTGCTTCAGACACTTCACTGGCCATGGCCTCTGACCTCCCATCCTTCCTGATGCGATGGTGCTCCTCCTTCCCATCGGCTAAAGCGGGTTCATTTTTCACCCAGGCCTAGATCATTTGAGTCCATCGAAATGAGTATGTTTTCACTCATGTTCACAGAACCCCTGATTTCTGGATTGAATGGGATTTTTTTGTGGATTTAGGGCTGGAATCACCACAATGGTCATCAAAATCCCTTTGTAACCCCTTCTTTTCCCTCCCACTGGTGTCCGCCAAGTGCGGGGATTCTTAATATTATTGTGGATGTGTCTCTCCCCAATGATGGGCATGTATCCCTCGACATCCTAACCCAGAATTTTCAGGGGAAAATCGTTGCGGCCAAACATGGATCACACTTCACTTTTTGGGAACCAGTGGTGGTCAAGGCTACTACCATACTTGTAGTTATGCTGCTCGCCAAGGATAGAGGATGGGGTAAAATCTAGATTGAATCAAACTTCCTCACCCTAATCAAGGCTATGAATTTCATCATCGTCAGCATCTAGTCTTTTGGATCCCTCATCAGGAGAATCCTTTCTCTCCATTAAGGCTTCTGAATCTGCACTTTCTCCATTACAAAAAGGGAAGGATACAATGCTGTCCATCAGTTGGCAGCCTTAGGCCCCTATGATGTTAACCAGCTCGGGCTGGATGATTTCCCTTCATGGATTTGAGATTGTACATTCGTTGATCTTCGACGTTAATGAATCTATCTTTTCAAAAAAAAAACTACATGAATTATTTCTCATTACACCAGCTATGACATTTTCTATTTCCAGGCATATATGAAATTTCAATTTCGTTAATTGTGAATGAATTACATCCACTGACACAGATGAAAAATAAAAATATTCCAGGATAAGTCATACCTCATTCTCTTATGGACTGTTAAAACCACAATAAACTCAATGATGAGGTAATGTATCCACAAATTAAAAGGAAACATGACTAAAACCAACTCAAGATCATGGGTGATATTATGATGCACATGGGGATATAACTACTGATACCCATAAAAAACAACATATATCTTCTGATTTAGAATGAAACCCAATACATGATACGAATCATCACAAATAAACTCAAACAAGACTCCCTCTATTGGGAATCAATGATTTAGATTTTTTACCATATTCTCCAACATTACCTCAAAAGATCATAGACATTGGTCTATCAACTATAGTTCCTGATCATTTCTTGTCAAAGTTTTTAGTGGGTTTTCAACCCAAGATAATTCATTTATGAACCCCATGTGACATCCTAAAATTACAAGGAAACCAAACACCTCTTCCAATATCATTGGAAATTCCATATACACGAGTTAATCTATCTTCCAAAGATCCATAGATACTCCCTGCTGGGACACCAAAATCCCCACGACATGGACTTCACAAGACTATAACTCCCCCTTTAAAAACATCCCGAATATGTTGTTATGAAAAAGAACACCAAAAATTGATTTTATATTCTCTTCATGGTCCTCCATAGACATAGAGTACACATGTATGTTGTTGATGAAAACCACCATCAATATATCCAATATCTCAATGAAAACAATGTTCATCAACCCCATGATCAATTTTAGATCATTCATCACACTTAAGTGAATCCCAATAAACTAATAATGACAATTAAAAAAAAGATATATCTTCATAATATCATCAAACATAACTCTCATATGATGGTATCCAACCCATAAATCAATTTTATGGAAACAACTTTCTATCTTTAGTTTATATAATAAATCATCTATACATTGAATATGATAGAGGTTATTCACTATCAAATTGTTCAAGTGATGATAATTTATTTATATCCAGAAAATTCCATTAGCCTTACTCATGAAAATGTTGGGGGCCCCCGATGTGACATACCAGGTAAAAAAACATGCTGCAATAGATCCTTGAGATGTACTAAAAAATCTCATAACTTAGAAGACATCATCCAATAACGATACATTGAGATAAGATACATTCCGGAATTTAGCTCAATTGAAAACCTGATCTCTAGCTGAGGGGTTATTGTTATAACCACCTCTAGAAAAATATCAGGGCACTCTTAGTAAACATTGGGAAATAGAGACTACTGAACCTCTAACAAACTCATCATCAACCTAGAATTCAAATACGATAAGTCATGGAGAAACATCTAAAACATCAGAGTATCTTTATCCCCATTAAAAACCACAATCTCTCCTTCAGTATCATAAAAAATAATCCCACATGAATAATTCCATGATATCCTGTACCAAATAAAACCACTCCATGTAAAGGTTAATGTTCTATGATTGTATCTACAAACATAGAAAATATCCCTAATAGTGGAGAAACAACAACACTAAATCATTGTATCTAAAATCTTAATCTCATTTAGCATGACCACTAAATATAGTAAAAAAACCCAAGGTAATTGGAAGCCTCTCTATCATAAGTCCTAAATAATGGATGAGGGTAGATGATATAATGTATTCTGTCACTCCTTAAAAAAAATATATGCAGCCATGTAGAAAAAAATAAAGGGTACCTTTAACATCATATGGCTCACCTGACACTAAAATTAATAAATCATGTAGCTTACCACATCCTGCTCCACAACATCTATGTCCATGATGGAACCCACCAATATGGCCCAAATTTTCTCTCTAAGGAGGAGAAAAATCAAGGGGTTGTCCTCTTCTAGTCCCATATCCCCTCTAATGATCCAAAGTTGAAGCACCCATCTACTGTAGGCTTGTATTAATCAACCTAAATGGGGGAACTTGAGTATTAATTCCTAAAACATACTATCCTTTAAAAAATCTTGGGCAATCTCACTAATAATTACCTCAATCACTATAAGTAAAACATGAAACTAATCACTTAGAATATATTTGACATACACTGACCCAAGAGAAATGAAATGAAAAGGGATAGGACCAACCCCTAGATATCCAAAACAACTCTTTCCTAAAAAATAAGAACACCATATCATAACATTACTTCATAATGAATCCTAACAACATGTCGCTCCTTAGATTAAAGTTCTTGATAGTGTCCTATCCAAGACATCTACTCTCACATGAACATTGAGAAAAATATTTAACATATATGGGGTGACATGGTGTTGGATCTATTGATGAAAATCCTCAATGAAATGAAATTCCATGGCCTTTTTATAGGGAATTATTTCATTATCATATCATAAAAGGTGAATAAAAGTGATCCTAAACTTTCACACATTAGAACTTCCCTTCCCAAGGGGTAAGATTCTCCAAAATATTGATCACCTTCTCAAAGAAAGAAAGGAACACTTATTTTATTTGGTCTAGATATTCTACAAATGATACTACTAAATCCTTATGATCACTAAAGAATAAGAATGACTACATCCCACAACTCCAAGTGTCATTATCACATCCAATGAATCCCAAGGCTCATTACAAGAAAGGATCCGACTGAAATTTATCTCAACCTCCATAAAAAAATCCACTATCACTGAATCTAAAATGGAGGCATAATTATTTTTTAGACTGTGGAGCTGATACTCTTGACTGTCTTACTCAATTTTTCATCATCTTCGACCTCTACTCTGTGGTGATCTGTTGGCACATCATGTTGAACAAATTTGGCACGGACATGCTAACCACGTTGAGTATGATCCATTCATACAAAATATAAAATGATTTTTGAGATTAAAAACCTATAATATGGATGATTTTTCATTAATTAAATAATTTTATAACAATATTGTAAATGCATTTGACCTATCATAGGGTCTACCCATTTCAAATATATGCATAATGATGAATGTTTCATGATTCCTTCACAGGTATCTATAATGATAATAGTATCATTTTGTTTATTTAGCTTAGTAATCCTAATGTTCCATGAATCAAATCTTAGGGGGACCAAAATATCTTTTTCTCAACTAGTCTCCCATTTCATACATCAAACACTAAACATAATTAACATTATATCCCAAACAATCTATGCAACCTCACTTGTGCCTAACTCCAAACTCCATATTATCCCTCAAGTATAGACGATTGATACCACACATTAAATAATCCCTCAAAAAAATATTCCTCAATTAGGGGATAGAAATGGTGACTTCGAAAGTACCACCATCTGTAGGCCTTGAAATTATGACTAGTAATGAGGTTATAGTAAACATGCATTTGGGAGGCATTTCCCTCTAAAAAACCTATAGAAGAGAGGGACAAGAATGATTCATAATATAAAACATCTCATATATATATAAAACCAAACATAATTGAAAATATGAAATTCTATATAGTACTAAAAAATGAAAGGAAAACTAAAAATACCAAAAAGGTAAAGACAATAGTGACCACAAATCCGAAACAGCTCTTGATAAACCTAGATCTATTAATATCTAGGCATAAAACTAACCTACCCTAGTTGACCAGATAAATATTTTATATATACGTAGGGATAGAGTAACAATATACTCAAAAATATTATCTTGGGAGCCAGTCATACAATTGATAATGAACAAATTCTAATGTATAGTAAACAATAGTGGAACTAACTCATCACCTAAACATGTATACTTTGTTTCTAGCCTCACCATGGATATCTTAAATTATGTATTTCATATAATATATAATATAATATAATAATTAACATTTCTTGTACCATTCTCCCACTTCCCAAATACTTTTTCACTCTACCCCACTATTTCATGTTCAGGTCCATCTCACTCTTAATGTAATCCTTCACTAAAACAGCTATAAAAAACATTTCAAAATTAACATCACCCATCACTTGAGCACATCATCCTATATCAAATATCCACATATAGTTACCATTTGATTTCAAAAATCCACTATATGATGTATGATATATATCAAACATTGGGTATTACATATCAAGCCATTACAACACATACTCTAATGTATGTACCTCAATCCATCAAAGCTTTTACACACCGTACCCATAACAATCCTTTAGATACTATTTATAGTAATACTTGTGTGTTATATAAACATATGACATCACAACCTTATATAATAAAATATAGGAAAATATCCACAATGCATACAAGAAGAAGTAACTACAATAAGAAGTGATTTGGGTTAGAGGGGGTAGTCAACCATCCATCCTCCCACAAGGATGTTGGGGAAAACAACCCCTATAGTCCACTGGATGTCAGTTTAACTAAATTATATGGGTGGGGTAGAATAAAAAGCCATGAAATATATATTATATAATATATCTCATAACTACACTGACGGAATAACCTAGGCCTAGGCACAAATACTTCTAACATCACTCAGAATTTTAACTTCCACTGCTAAGACCACATTTCAAATAAGCACACAAGCATATAAAATATTTATATTAAATTAATTCATTATTTATAATTTAAATCAGCTAATTAATTAAATTTTCACTAAATAATTATTCATTTTTTCCATATTTTATTACATAATATAAAATAAAATTCAATTACCTCGATGAATAATCCAAAAAAAGTCTGTGGTTTGTCAGTATTAACATCTTTTTAGTATTTCAATTCGATAATCAACCAATCCCTTGGGGTAAAAATTATTTATTAATAACATCATTCCATACCATAGTAATCTAGGAAAATGACTCTAATCTATCACTAGGAGAAAACATTAAACCAATCTCTTCCTTTTTCCACAAGCATTGGGGAAATGAATGAATATTAACAAGAAACCCAACCATTAACCTTTGTATAAATTCATTTGTGATCATACTAGCTCTCATAATCTCAAGAATACGAAATCCCAAAATTAACCCAATTCATCATATTAATTTCTATACCTAAAAACCACATATATATATTGATTAATATTACAATAATAGGTGTAAAATTATACCAAATCATGTAAAACGGTAATACATAACCATCTTAACCTTTATATTTTGGTGATATTTTTCCAATACACAAAACACCTGATTTATACAAAAAATTAATTAGTTATGTTTTTCAGAGTCAATTTTATTATAACACATATTGATAGTTTATATAGTAAAATGATATATTATATATTTAATGAAATGTTTTCGAAATTTTCTAATAGGAATAATATAAGCACAAACAAAACATTACACAGAAAATACAATGTTTTTTTGAAGAGTAATTTTGACACCTTTTGATAGAGAACCCAGTTTAAATAAATTTTTTTGAACCTTTTATAAATTTAATACATCAAAATAATCTTATTAGTTTAAATAGAAACGTAAAAAATATGTTAGGGTGACTTTTTAGTATTTTGGGAAATGATATATTTTTAATGAATACTGAAAAATATTGAAATTTTACACAAAACAATTTTTTAATAAAATTTATTTATAAGGATAAATTAAAATATTTTTTAGTATTAATGTTTAATAAAATTATATTTTTATAAATTAACTCAATTTAAGTGATTAGGATCAATATTACTTTTATATTGAATGTAAAATCCTATCAAACATTTGACGTTTTTACTTTTAAAAACTCGAATTGTCATCCAGCATACTGGTTGAATTTTATATTAATTTGGCCACTTTTGTGATTTTAATTTGTCAAAAAAAGATTCCATATTTGGAATAATAATAATTTATAATCTCTAAAATGGTATACTTATTTTTTGATAAAAAATAGTAGTGAGCGAAATTAAAATTAATTGCAGTTATTAGGGAACAATTAAGCTTTATAATGGACTAAACCATTAACTTAATTTCACAAATTACTGTTCGACTTGTCCCAAAAGGATTCGTGGATAATATATTGGTAAATAAAATCCATCAATTAGTTTTATTATTAATTTTTTAGGTAAGAACATTTGTACACCAAACATGATTTTAAAAATTACATGTGACTCTGTTTTCATCCCCATAAAAGGCCACCTCCTTTTTCCATTCATTACACCTCACTATCAATTTAGTTTCATACATTTTCTTTCTAATTAGTCTATCTAGATCTATCCCCTATAACAATAATCCATAATAATTTCATAAAGACACCTAAATAATCCTTTTTGTTCAAATTAAATGAAGTTTCCTGTTTCAGAGGTATCATATCCTCTTAAATTTTTTAGTTTAATTCCCATTATACACTCCATATAATCATCATAATCTATGAATACATAAAAAACCAATATCCTCAATATACTAGGACTAATTTCTACAAAAATTTCGATATAAACTTACTCACACCTCTATATAATGGGTAACCAACACACTATTTCCTTGTACAACAAATTATTGCCTCCCAAAATGATGATTGTTCAATTATACCTTACCAAATCTCATGATGGACATTATTATGGAAAATCAATTTATATATGATATAAATTTAATTTATAATGTCATTATTATTTTGTGATATTTATTTATAATGGATATTTATGATTTCCATGTGGTGAAAATATGATAATTTCATTTGATGATGTGTGGACTATCACCCCCTAAAAGGGATATGCCTCTTTCAGGCCAAATATTGATCATATAAAGGATGGTGTTAATAATAATATGTAACATATATATAACATAGATATCATTATTGAATTATAATATACATAGTTATCATTTATTTTTCATTATTTTAATACAAAAAATTAAATGTAAATAGAGTTCATTTGTATGTACGACCAACCATCTCCATGAATGATGATCTTCATTTCTAATATCCATATATTATGGACTATTTTAAATAAATATTTACTGAATATGTAATATAATTTATTCATGTTTTACAGTATGAATATAATGAAATCATGATCTAATTAATAGAATAAACAAATGACTGGTCAAAATATACTTGAGAAAACTATTCAATTAAAACCTCAAATAGTTAAAATCATAAAAGAGTGTTATCTAATTTGTATAAAAATATTGTATGAATTATTATGTGATTTTATTATCACGAGTATACATTTTTATAATTTATTAACATATTTTAAACCACTATATAGGTTGATAAAGACCACACAACTAATATTAGGTTGTGGAAAGGTATTTCATATCAATTTAAAATCCATATAGACTTATTTTTATTATGCTTCGATTCAGGTTTTTTGGTGTATAAGCTACCCTTTTATATGATATATAATGAATTTAATTTTATCAAAATTATATAAGTTTCATTTAATTCATGGGGAATTATTATTTAAATATTTCATTCTTTTATGGGACACATTGTAATGTATAATTATTATTTTTACACAGGAATATATTAATGTCAACAACCCATGCTGTTACTTATCCTCCTTTGAGGAATTATTGATAAATCCATATTATTTACAAAAAATATATATTTCAAATGAAAACTATTTATTTGATATATGAGTAATTCTTATGGAATTTAACAAAAGTGTATTAGAGTGGTTAATTAAATCCCCTTTGCACAACGGTAGTCTCATGTGGAGAATTAGTTTTCCAAATAGTCTAAACTATATCTTGTTGGTAAATGTATCATGTTACTATGAAACATATCATTAAATAGTTAAGAATTCCTTTAGTGAGAATTCATGAATTTTTTATCTATGATATTTTTAATCAGCATATATATGGATGCATATCATTTTGAAATCATTGATTTAATGAAATGATTCTTCATTTTATTACCTTTCCATATTTATATTACTTAGTCATGTTATTTGAGTTTCACACATTATCAGTTATTTATCATTTCATTTTAATTTATTTTAATGGATTTATAATTTCATCCACTACATATGCATTTATTGGTTATTTGATCTCGCCCTTATTATGTCTCATTCACCATGTTATGAAGAAGATATATCAAAATATGATTTCATAGATGAAGTTCATTTCAATTTATTGTGTATCACATTTTATTTTTTTCCCAATGTTTTTTGGGTATTATATATTAAATATTGATTTCCATGAGTGCTAAACTAAATGGTCGTTTATGATTGGAATCCATGTAATCATTTTAATGTGAGTTAATAATATAGTATCTTTGAGCTTATGGGGATGGGGCATTACTATTGGTATCAGAGGATGTATAGGAGAAACCCTAGAAACTAGATTTATAAAACATAAATTAGGGAGAATTACCCTAATATAGATATTGAGGATAAGTGTATAATAAAATCAAAAAAATTTGGTAAAGTATATATTAGGTGGGTATTCCACGAAATACATCCCTACCTGGATACTACTAGTGGATGTGATTTTGGCATAGATATACATAGGAATCCCAATTCTGACAAGGTGTTTCATATAAGGACTCGCCTATAAAACATTACATAATCTTGAATTAAATGAATAATTAACATTGATGATCTATTCAGGTTTAATGTTTTAGAGAGTTAGGACATAACTATTACATTTTGAAATATTAAACTGTAGACACTTCTACAAAGTTTCCATTTTATTTTACAAAACATGAACTCTTGAAAAAAAGATCCATTTCTAGTTCCATGTTTAAGATACCATGACTTATGATTGATCCCATCATTTACCCTATTCCACAATGTGTCCTGTGAAAAACATTTCAAAAACGTGGGATGAGCATAAAAAGCTCAGTAAGTGATACACAAAGAAGGAAAACAGTTATATTTTCAAGACAAAATATAAAACATGAATACTTTAACATAAGTAATACTTTTCACCTTTATGAAATAGTAAATACTCATCAACGAATTAAAATATCATTACTTACCCTTTTGTAACCAAAATATTACCATAAAACCCATATAAAGAACACATAACATATAAAGGTATCTTGAGACATAAGAATACTTCAACAGAATAACCATACGGTCGACTTCCACACATATCACTAAATGGAATAGCCATACGACCGACTTTTATACCCAATGCATTGGAGGTTATAACATAATCTCCCATCCTGGTATTCATGGCACCACCCGTCATTTGGTTTATCATGTAACCACCCGTCAAATGTCCAAGTACCAATATAAAATCGTAACAAATACATCAAATATAATGGAAAGAAAACATTTCCACATTTCAATCACAATATATCACTTAAATATATTGATAAATCAAATCCATTTTCAAAACCATTTTCAATACCAAAAATACGTAAAAGAGTATAAGGTATTTATTTTTTTTAAAAACTGTACAGATTGTTGAGTAATCCAAAGATCAAATAATACTCGTGGCAGCCAAAAGGTCATTGTAACTTCATACGTTATAAGAAACATTCCGTTTTGTCGTTTAGAAAAACGCTTTGTAGAAAAATATTCTCGTTGAAATGTCAAGAGTGTTTATACAACGTATAAAAGAAAGTCATGTATTAAAACAAAATAAGCCTCAATAAAAGGATATTGAGATGAAGTCCCTTACAAAGATCATTTTTTTAAAAAAATTTAACTATTATGTGTATTAACTATAAGTACACATAATGAATGTATAAATACAAGATAAGACATAATCATAGCATGAGAGAATCTGAAAGTAGAAGATTAACCCAAAGAACGAAAATTGGGTTAAGATATCCCTTACAAAGATCATTTTTTAAATAAAATTGAACTATTATGTGTATTCACTATAAGTAAACATAAAGAAAGTATAAATACAAGATAATACATAATCATAGCATGACATAATTTGAAATTAAGAGATTAACCCAAAGAACAGAAATTGAGTTAAGAAGTTCCCTTACCTCGTGTCTGACTTGACCCATTCATTCATTAATATCCTGAATAATAATCTAATGTTAATTTCTACATGCTGAAGAACTTTTTTCAAGTTTATTATTCTTTTTATATCACTTATTACCATGTTATAAACATTATGTAACCATTTAAGTTAATAACGTTTGTTTTGACGATATTTGGTACTTGAGTTAAAATTAACAGCTTATATTTACAAGTTGTCAATGTGGTCAATAGTGCATTATATCCAGAGTGGTATTCAATATTTAGATATCATATATATCATATATATCTATTATATACATGTATTTATAATAGTTACATAACATTTGGAGAAAAGAAATGAAATGCACCGTTCATGGAGACGGTAAGCCGCACGTACACATGAACGCTACTTTCATTTATATTTCTTATTTTAATATAACTAAAAAATAATGATACATAGTTATATTATAATTATAGTATAATATCATGTATAATATCATTATCTCCATCCTTTCTACATCCCACATAAGGTATTAACGAATCACATCACTTTGAGGGGGAGGTAGTCCCCTCTTCCTCAAATGAGATTATCGTATTTACCCACTATAGAAACCATAAAGGAATGATATAAATGGAAAATACAGAAGCATAAAGAAAAAAATAACATAATATATATCATATATAAATATAGTTCAATCATAATGGCCACCATGAGATGTGGTAAGATGTAATTGAACAATCATCGTTTTGTGAGGCGTTAGTTTTCCATCCACAGAAACATTATATTCTTCACCTATTAGATGGAGGTGTGTGTAAGTGTAGTTTGAATCCATATCATAAAAATATACTAGTATATTTAGGATACTGGTGTTGTTACAAAATAAAGGAATGAAAAGGAGCTTAGGGGTTGGAGAAGTAAAATAAAATTAAACTAGTTAAGATAAACCGTTACCTTTAATTTGGGTAAATCCTTTGGTTTGAACCAAAAGAATTTTTGAAGTGCCTTCGTCATGAGATAAAGCTTATAGGAGGAGGATAGGGATGTTGGAATCATAATTGGGAAAAGGTTGGACGAGCCAAATGTCTTGAGATGTGTGAGGAATTGGTTAGAAGCAGTCTCCTTTTATAAGGGGGAGGAGGGGCTCTTTAGGAAAGTGAGAAAGTAATATTTTATAATATAATGAAATTCAGTTTCAAATAGTCCAAAAATCATTATATTTGAAGATCAGATGAGTCATGGTCGCAATAAAATCATCAATTATAATTGGACATGTTTTGGATAATATTTTAAGCATTATAATCTTATTTATATAAATTGTTTATTAATGAGGTAAACACTGCATCATTATTGTGTCTTAAAAAATTTAATTTATTCAATGTCTAAAAATTATAAAAAAATACCATGATGTAGGAAATATTTATATTTTTACAATGAATACATATAGTCAAATATATTATTTATATAACACCATATAAAAATTAATTACTAAATGATTTTTGTTTATGTCTATTTTTCCTTTACTTTAAATTAATTAGTCTAAATTGTCATTATCACACCCAAGTGGATCAAAGGGGTTCCAATATCGACACAAAGATACCCATGGTTTTTAATGACTCAACCAATAAGGTTTGGAAAAGTGTTAAGTTAATTTTGAATTATTATAATATTCCTTTTACCTTGAATTACCCAATTAACTTTTAACCGTGGTAAATAATAGTCAAAAGTTACTATTCACAAAAAAAATTATTTTCATCTTATTGAACAACATTTTACCTATTGATAATAACCATGTATATCGGATTTTCGAAATTCAATTAACAGAAGTGGTAAAATTCCATTTAAATGAAAAGCCAGTTTTTTAACTACCACTAAGTGGTTTCACTATTCATCCAAAATTGATGTTTTTCAGAAAAATACAAAAAAATCAGCCTAACCTATATTTGATATTCCAAATTCAAAAATGATGTCTATTTTTCCAAATTAAAAAAATAGAAGTGGAATTAATTAATTTTAAAATTAATTCCCGTTATCAAAACAATTAGCGTGTTTTTATGAAAAAATAACTATCTAAAGATGGACAGTTGATTAAGTCCAATTTCAAAGTGAAATTAATTGAGATGACCAACATTGGATTAAATGGTAAAAATATATTTTAATTTAACTTTAAAACAAACTAAAAATATAATCTGACCATATAAATAAATAAGATTAAAAAGTACTTTTGAATTAAAATATAATATGTTTCACTATTCAAAAAAAGTGAACTGTATCAGAAAAACCAAAAAAAATTACCCAATGTAAAATTTCATGTCCCAAATCTAAAGAAGAATTTTATTTGGTCAAATAGAACATATAAATATGATTAAAACTTTATTTAATGAGGGTTCTCCATTAAAAGGTGAAAAATTGGCCTTTTAATGTAAATTATGCTTAAAACTAGATTCATTCACATTTAACCCTGTAACTTTTATTGGATAAAATTAAATACATCTAAAAACATGTATAATCATATTTTAGTTAGATCCATTCATTCCTGCCACTATAATGGTTAGGAGTTAACTACCATTTAAAACAATAATATTATATTATTAGTGTGCAACGTAAGATTTCATAGAAACCCGTTGTTGCGTATCGGGTACGCTATCGAACATAGCTACCATTTTAAAGTAAAATTAATATTTAATTCACAAATATTAATAAATATAAAATATGTATTATTATTCATTTACCTGGGATGTTACATCCTTCCCCCCTTTAGGGAATTGCGCCCTCACAATTTTTATTCACTTATCAAAATAACTGGGGGTATTTATCCCTCATAGCATTTTCTGATTCCCACATTGCCTCTTCAACCATATGGGTTTTCCACAAAACCATTACCTGGTGAATTGCCTTATTCCGCAACACTTTCTCTCTACGGTCAAGAATCTGGACTAGTTGTTCTCCATAAGAGAGATTCTCTTCCAACTAAACTACCTCTGGGCTCAAATCATTAGATGGATCTAGCTTATACATTCTTGACATAGAAACATGAAAAACATTATGTACCTCCGATAAACATAGAGGTAAAGCCACTCTATACGCAACTGATCCAACTTTCTCCATAATTTCATAAGGTCCAATGAACCTCGAACTCAACTTTCCCTTCTTACCAAAACGCATCACACTTTTCCATGGAGAAACTTTAAGAAAGACATGATCACCTAACTCAAATAAAATATCCTTCCTCTGGTTATTTGCATAACTTTTCTATCTGCTCTATGCTATTCTCATGTGCTTCTGAATCAACTGAACATTCTCTGCCATCTCCTCTACCAATTCTGGTCCCATCAGCTTCCTTTCATCTACTTCATCCAAAAAAGCTACAGTTCGACAACGCTTTCCATATAATGCCTCAAATGAAGCCATATATATGCTAGAATGAAAATTGTTATTATATGAAAATTCAACCAAAGAAAGATGTTGGTCCTAACTTCCCTGATAATCCATTGAGAAAGCACATAACATATCCTCCAAAGTCTAAATTGGTCGTTCTAACTGCCCATCTGATTGAGGATGAAAAGATGTACTAAAATTTAATTTAGTACCCAATGACTTCTGAAGGTTTTTCCAAAAGTTAGAAGTAAACCATGGATCATGATCAGATAAAATGGAGAGAGGAACTCCATGAAACCTGACTATCTCTTTAACATACAACAAAGAATGTTGATCTTAAGATAGAGTATATCGAAGAGGAAGGAAATGAGCAGATTTAGCCAATAGATCAACTATAACCCAGATTGCATTATTTCCTTGAGAAGTCTATGGTAATCCCACAAAAAATTCCGTGGATATATTTTCCCATTTCCACTCTGGAACTTATAGAGGCTGAAGAATTGTTTTCAGTAACTGCCACTCTGCTTTAACATGCTGTCAAGCCAAGCACTTCTCATTAAAATCAGCAATATCTCTTTTCATTCAATCTCACCAGTAATACTTCCAATGATCATTGTATATATTAGTACTACCCGGATGAACTGAATATGGAGAACTATGAGCTTCACATAATAACTCATTCTTCAACTGTGAATCACAAGGCACACAAAATATCTTTCCAATTCTCAAAACACAATCATTATCAAAATTAAAAATCAGGAAACATATCCTTCTAAACCAACTCTACTTTTTTCTATAACTCACTATATTCTTTCTATGCTTGCTTTATTCTGTCTTGTAGAGATGACTTCACTGACACCTGAAACAAAACAGGAGAATTTTCTGCACCAACAACTTCTATTCCAAAGTTCATCAAATCAAAAACCAAAGGATCTCATTCCAAATATAGCATGGTTAATGACGCATTACTTTTTCGACTCAAAGCATCAGCCACATTATTTTCTTTTCTCAGATGGTAATGGATCATGCAATCATAATCCATGATTAATTCCAACCATCTCCTCTGTATCATGTTCAATTAATTTTTAGTGAATATATAATTCAATCTTTTGTGATCAACATATATTTCACACTTCACTCCATACAAATAATGCCTCAGAATTTTTAAAGTAAAAAAATAGCAGCTAATTCCAAATCATGTGTAGGGTAATTTAACTCATGAGATGTCAAATGACATGAAGCACAAGCAATTACATGATCATTCTACATTAGGACACAACCCAGTCCTTTCAATGAAGCATCACTGTAGATAACAAACTCTCCATTTCTGGAAGGCAGTGCCAAAACTAGAGCATTCACTAATCTTCTTTTCAATTCCAGAAAAAAATCATCACATTCTTTTGTCCATATGAGCTTAACACATTTTTGAGTTAACTTAGTCATTGGACTAGATAGCCGTGAAAAATTTTCAACAAACCTCTGGTAATAACCTAATAAACCAAGAAAACTACGGATCTCAGTTATACTTGTGGGTCTTTCCCATTCTTCAAAAACATTAATTTTTGAAGGATCAACAGTTATGCCATTTTATGAAACAATGTGACCAAGGAAATAAATTTGTTGTAACCAAAACTCACACATGATAAATTTACCATAAAGTTTCTTTTGTTTTAAAGTTTTCTAGAAAACCCTTCAATGACTTTCATGTTCCTCCTTACTTTTGGAATAAACCAAAATATCATCAATGAACATAACCACAAACTTGTCCAAGAACTCACGGAAAATTCTATTCATATGATCCATGAATACAGCAGGTGCATTGGGTAACCCAAAAGGCATAACTAGAAATTCATAATGGCCATATCTAGTACGAAACACGGTCCTTGGAACGTCTTCTTCCTTTACTTTCAACTGATGGTACCCCGACCTCAATTCAATCATCGAAAAATACTAAGCTCCCTAGAGCTGATCAAACAAATCATTGATATGAGGCAAAGGATACTTATTCTTAATAGTGATGTTATTCAATATTCTATAATCAATGCAAAGTCTCATGGAACCATATTTATTTTTAACAAACAAGACAGGAGGACCCCATGGTGATGTGCTAGGTTGAATGAAACCTTTTTCTAATAACTTCTACAATTGCTTCTTTAACACTAGAAGTTCAATTTGAGCCATTCGATAAGGGTGATTTGAAATTATCTTATCATCAGGAACTAAGTCAAATGTAATTTCAACTTCCTGATTATGTATAATTATAGGAAACTCATCCGGAAAAAACATCAACATACTCATTTACCACTAGCACATCATTAATCTGAACAGTTCCTTTGTTTTCAACAATATGTGCAAGGTAACATTCATTTCCATCATTTACTAGTTTATCAACTTCCTGATATGTTATCAAAATAAAGGTTTTATTTGGGTATACTAACTGAAAATAATTCTGAAAATAAACCTCTTTATCTCTACATTCAATCTTAGCAGGACAAACAGAAAGCCAATCCATGCCCAAAATAACATCAAACACTACTAGAGGAAAAACAATAAGGTTTGCAGGTAGATTCATTATGCACACAAGGACAGAAATGTTCTTATGTTTTTTTGTCTCAAAAATTCCTCTAGGTGTTTTTACTGAAAGTTCTATATTCATATATTGAGTTAGAATTCCCAATTTACTAGAAAACTTATAAAAATGAAAGAGTGTATAGACCCTAAATCAAATAACACATTGGCATAATCTGAACAAAAAAAAAGTGTACCTGGTACTACATCGTTCGATGGCCCAAATTCTGCTGAAGTAGATACAAAGGATTTCACCACACCTTTATGATTGTAGTCTGGAAGATTTCCCTCAGTTTAGTTCTTTTCTAGACACTCATTTTCATAATTACCCATTTCATTACACTTAAAGCATCTTAATGATTTCTTTTCATTGCATGCCTGATCATCTTCCTTATAGTTACAAGAAATATGACTAGACTTACTGATAGAACAAATATTTTCAATTAATTTATATTTAATATCACTGTTTTAAACTCAAAAAAGTGTTCCTCTAAGATTAATTGTTTCATTTTTATGATTTTGGTGTTATTTTGAGATGAATAGTAAAAATTGGCCATTTTGGATTTTTAACAGTTTTAACGTATTTCTATAGTTTGGCCATAACATTATATACATTGATCAGAATTGCAAAATTCTTTTTTTCCAGATTCTACACATCCAGGGCTTCATTTACTATTTTTTCACTAAAAGCTGAAACGGCCATATGGAAGCTCAAAAGAAGCTCACAATTTGGCTCAAGAAAACTATTTCCAGTTCTGCCTAGTTTTGGTGTGGGATCCATAACTCATCCATCGAGAGCCCAACTCTTGCAAACATCGGCGGGTGGACGCGCAAAGAGTTTTGGAGCATCTTTTATGAAGGCATCACTGCGGGATTCGTCTGTTTGAGGGTCCATTAAAGCTGCCTAATCCGGGGTTTGACGTTTTGGAGATTCTGACCGGACAGAATAAATGATCAGAGTAAAAAGGCCATAACTCTCGGAATACCTGTTCAAATACGCTGAGATTTTTAGGGGACACGGACAAGAAAATTATGAACAACATTTATGAAGGGAGCAACGCGTGAAGAGGTCATATATTGGGTACAAAACGCGACAACATTCGGAGGACATAAATATGGCTATAAAAGGAGGAGAGCTCCTCCTCCTCAACACATCCCATTCTCCACCCCATTCCTTCTGGGGCACCAAGGAGAAGAACTTCTCAGATTTTTCTTTTATTTATTTTATTTTAAATTGTCTCTCCTCTCCCGCATTATCTCTCTTACCCCATCCATGGAGGGGTAGTTTCATTTGAGTGATCGAAAAGAGGGGAGGTTGGACCAATGTGTTGTTCTTGAGTTTTGTGCTTGAAATGAATAAAATTTATTCTTCTTTCTTCTTCCAGTTACAATTCATAATTCAGTATTAAATTCCAAATGAAGTTGTGTTAAGGTTTTTATTCTGAAATTATAAATTGCTTTGGTCGATGATCACATCTCCCTCCCCCCAATTCTAATCTGTATACGGTGGAACATGATTATGGTTGGGTGGTGATTGCTCGACGGTTGTCAAGCACGTGTGTAGGATTGTATGTCGAAATCTTGGTTTATTAGGGAACAACAATTCCAGGTCTGGGATTGATCTAATTAATCAAGAGACCTTCTACAACCCTAAACACATTGGAAGGAGGATAGACCAATCTAAGGTTTTAGAAAGGAAAATTCTCATCACATCTCTCTTACCAGTTTAAGGAAGAAGAAGAGATAAAATTTGGAAACCATGATGGCACAACACTAAGTCTAGCCGAACCTAATCCGATCACCGTCTTTATAATTTGTTAAAATCAATCAATTTCTGTTGTCTGTTTCTCTCATAGTCGTTCAAATTTGTTAACACCAATCTTTTTACGAAAACCAACAAAAAGTGACAACCTTGTTTTGTGTGCACTCCTCTTCGGGAGACTACCTAGGATCAACTGCTATACTATACTTAGGTAAATAAAATATTGTTTTGCCACGCCCCACGACAGGCATGCGTCAAACTTGGCGCCGTTTCCAGGGAGGCAGTGCCTCAATGCTTTAAGAAAAACCTCTTTTGAATGACCCGTAGTTCAAATAGAAATTTATTAGAATTCGATCAAGAAATTGAGTGCACAATAACCAAATTGAGAAATCAAAATCTTCCAAAAGATTTTGAAGAAATCAATCTCACTGATTCAAGTGATACCTTGAGTGGAGACTTTGAATCTTTAATAATGGCTGTAAATCCCAACCGAACCCTACGTGACATATTTGCACCTCAAATTGTCAATCAAAATTATCAACTTGCAATTCCTGCCTTAGAAAATGATTTTGAATTTCAAATTAACATGATCCAAGTGCTTCCTAAATTTCATGGTCTTGCAGGTGAAGACCCGAATCGACATATTCAAGAATTCACCTATGTCTGCTCCAGCTTCAAACCTCGACCAGTCGCGGAAGAGCATGTGAAGTGGAGGGCTTTCCCCTTCTCACTAGAGGGAGAAGCAAAGGAATGGTTGTACAATCTACAACCGGGGGAGATCATTGACTGGGAAGATCTAAAAAAATGCTTTCTAAAAAGATTCTTCCCAACATCTAGGAGAACTGCAATAAAGAAGGAGATTTATGTCATCCATCAATCAACTGGAGAAACACTCTATGAATACTGAGAACGTTTCAAGAAGCTTTGTGCAAGTTGTCCACACCAAGAAATAGAAGAGGACCAATTCTTTGTGTGCTTCTACCGAGGATTTCTTGACAATGATAGGAATCTACTAGATGCCTCATCGGGAGGAGCCCTCATTGATAAATCACCTGCAGATATACGAATTCTGATTGAAAAGATTGCACAAAATTCACAGCAGTTTGGAACTCGAGGTACGATCACCAGAGGAATCCATGAGGTAAGAACATCTGATTCAGTGGATTTAATTAGGAATGAAATGGGTGAACGCACCAGGTTGGTATGGCAAATAGCTGTGAACCATGTGAAGGAACAACAAGGACCGAATCAGGTATGTGGTTTATGCTCTTCTAATTATCATTACACTGATCAATGTCCAGAAGTGCAGGGGACAGAAAGTTGTGTTGCAGCCTATCAACAAAGGAAATACCAACCTCAAACCCAACCAGGGTATGGGTTTCAACAGAACTAAGCCAGAGCACCTTTTCAGCAGCAATATTAGAACCCGATAGCATTCCAACAACCTTATCAGAAGCCCTTCCAACAACAACAAAATTTTCAACCACCACCTTTCCAATGAAATAATTATGAGAACCCATCCACAAGTGCACCGACAAATGAAGACCAACAACTAAAGACATGATTTGCGGGAATAGAAGATAAGATGGACAAGCTAGCTGATCAATTTGCAAGCATTATGGATGCTCTCACCAAGAACCAAGGTAAGATTCTGGCACAAACAATTCCCAATCCAAAAGAGAATGTTAGTGCAATCACAACCCGAAGTGGGAAGGAGATCAAACCACCAGAACAATATGAGGAGGATGAATTTAGGGAACCTGCTGAAGCTCGTCATGTCCAACCAAAAGATGGAGTCAACAACAAAGTAGAGAGAACAAGGTTCAAGAAAGAAAGACTAGAAACACCATTGCAGAAACAACAAAGGGAGAAAAAGGATATTCTAGCACCATTCCCATCATCATTGGTTGAGTCAAAGAAGGGAGAATAAGAACGACTTCAACAGGAAATTCAGGAAACATTTCAAAAAGTTGAGATTAACATTCCACTACTGGATGCAATCAGGCAAATCCCTAAATATAAAAAATTTCTGAAGGAGCTATGTACTAAAAGAAAGAGGCTGGATGGAAATGAAAGAATCAACTTAGGAAGAAGTGTATCAGCATTGATCACAGCACCGATACCGCAAAAATGTCAAGATCTAGGGACTTTCTCTATTCCCTGCACTATCGGTTCATTAAATTTTACTGATGCACTATGTGATCTTGGAGCTTCGATAAATGTGATGCCTCACTCTGTGTTTTCATATTTGCAGATCGGAGAACTAAAATCAACTCGGTTGGTGGTAGAATTAGCAAATAGATCCACCGTTTTCCCAGTTGGAGTCGTTGAAGATGTACTTGTAGGAGTGAGAGGATTAATCTTTCCAGCAGACTTTTATGTCCTTACCATGGAGGAAGACCGAGCACCATCCCAATCTCCCATCATCCTAGGGAGACCATTCCAGAAAACAGCAAGGACAATCATCAACGTGCATGAATGAACACTCACCATGGAGCTCGGAGAAAGTACAGTACACTTCAATATTCTTGATACGATGAAACACCCGTCCAGTAATCACTCACTTTATGCAATCTCCCATGATGAAGGTATGGAACCAATTGAAGACTCAGGTATGCTTCATGACTTGTTATCTGTGGGAGAACACTCTTCATTTGAATTTTATAACTCCCATGAACCTTAAAATTCTGATATCATGTTGGAGGATGAGGTAAAATCTGATTTTTTTCGATGATTTGTTAAGAGGAAGTAAGATTATTCTAGAGAATTCAACATTAGAAGTAGGAAACATAAATGAAATATCATCACTTGAACAACCCCCATGTTTAGAGCTGAATCCTTTGCCATGTGACTTGAAGTATGCTTACCTAATGGAAGGAGAGAAATTGCCAGTAATCATTGCCAATAACCTATCCCATTCACAAGAACAAACATTGATTGACCTTCTCAAAATGAATGTAAAAGCTGTAGGATGGAGTTTAGGTGATATTCCTAGAATCAACCCTAAGGTATGCTCTCACAGGATATTTTTAGAAAGTGAATCTTGGCCATTTAGACAACCTCAAAGAAGACTCAATCCCACAATCATGGAGGTCGTTAAGAAAGAGATTGACAAATTGTTAGCAGCTGATATCATTTACCCAATCTCTGATTCTCAATGGGTCAGCCCAATTCATGTAGTCCCCAAGAAAATTGGCCTGACCACTGTTACAAATGAAAGAAATGAACTGATCCCCATGAGAATACAAAACAGCTGGAGAGTGTGTATAGATTACAGGAAGCTAAATCAAGTTACCAGAAAAGATCACTTTCCTATTCCATTCATTGATCAAATGCTTGAAAGGTTAGCTGGAAATACTCATTACTGTTTTTTAGATGGATTCTCAGGTTATTTTCAGGTACCAATTGCACCAGAAGACCAGGAGAAGACAACCTTCACCTGCCCTTTTGGAACATTCGCCTACAAAAGGATGCCTTTCGGGCTATGCAATGCCCCAGGTACATTTCAACGGTGTATGGTGAGTATTTTCTCGGACCACATTGAGGATTTCTTAGAGGTGTTTCTTGATGATTTCACAGTTTTTGGAAATTCATTTGACCATTGCTTGGGAAATTTGGAAAAAGTTTTGAAAACATGCATTGAAAAGAACCTTGTCTTAAATTTTGAAAAATGTCATTTCATGGTTGAAAAAGGGATAGTGTTGGGGCACATAATTTCACAAAATGGGATTGAGGTTGATAAATCAAAAGTTGATGTAATAAATTCCTTACCATATCCAACTTGTGTCAAACATGTTAGATCCTTTTTAGGGCATGCAGGATTTTACAGAAGATTAATCGAGGATTTCAGTAAGATTTCTCTCCATCTCTCAATATTACTTCTAAAGGATGCTAACTTTAATTTTGATTGTGCATGTAGGGAATAATTTGATGAATTAAAGGAAAGGCTGATAACACCACCAATAATGCAGCCACCCAATTGGGATTACCCTTTTGAGATACTTTGTGATGCATCCAACCAAGCAGTGGGAGCCGCTCTATCACAGAGAACTGACAGAAAGCCTCAAGTCATCTCCTACGCATCATGGACATTGGATGAAACACAAATAAATTACACAACCATAGAGAAGGAGTTCCTTGCAGTCGTTTTTGCACTAGATAAATTCCAATCATATCTTCTGGGAACTAAAGTTGTTGTTTTTTCTGATCATACAGCTCTTAGGTACTTAATGAAAAAGGCGGATGCAAAACCACGGTTGGTGAGATGGATGCTACTCTTACAAGAGTTCAATTTGGAAATCAAAGATAAGAAGGGGACTGAAAATCAAGTGGCTCATCATCTGAGTCGACTACCCCACACCGCTGAAACAGAAATACCAAAGAAGAACCCACTTAATGATGGGCTTCATGGAGAACAACTCTACATTATCAACAGTGAAGTACCATGGTATGCCAACATTGTCAACTATTTGGTAACATCTCAGGTACCCTCTCATCTAAGCTCTCATCAACAACATAAGCTTAAATCTGAATCAAGATTTTACATTTGGGAAGATCCGTTTCTGTGGAAAATTTGTAATGATCAAATCATAAAAAAATGCTTGCCAAGAAGTGAAATTGAATCAGTGTTTGAATTTTGTCATAAATTATCTTGTGGAGGCCACTTTGGACCTCATAGGACTGCCCGAAAAGTTTTATAATCTGGACTCTACTGGCCCACCTTATTCAAGGATGCATATGAATTTTGTAAAAGATGTGAAAAATGCCAATTTTATGGTAACATATTCAAAAGACATGAAATGCCACAAAAACCAATAACCTTTTGTGAAATTTTTGAAGTTTGGGGAATAGATTTCATGGGACCATTCCCAATGTCATTTGGAAATTCATATATTCTTTTGGCTGTAGACTATGTTTCAAAATGGGTGGAAGCAAAAGCAACCAGAACTGATGATACAAAAGTTGTTTGTGATTTTGTTAGGGATAACATTTTCTGTAGGTTTGGCATGCCATGAGCAATCATCAGTGATCAGGGAACTCATTTCTGCCATAGGAAAATGGAATCATTGCTGAAGAAGTATGGGGTAAAACATAGAACATCTACCCCATACCATCCCCAAACAAATGGCCAAGCAGAAGTCTCTAATAGAGAAATCAAAGCCATTCTGGAGAAGACTGTTAAACCCAACCGGAAGGACTGGAGCCAAAAGTTAGATGATACATTATGGGCATACAGAACGGCCTAAAAAACACTGATAGGGATGAGTCCCTATATATTTATCTATGGAAAGAGTGGCCATCTTCCTGTGGAGTTGGAGCATAGAGCCTACTGGTCGGTCAGAGAGATGAATCTGGACCTTGAGAAAGCTGGGAAAGAATGAAGATTGCAGTTTCAGGAGTTAGAGGAAATTAGAAGGGAATCTTTTGAAAACTCAATGATCTATAAAGAGAGAACAAGGATGGCCCATGACAAGATAATTCAACCAAGAACCTTCAACCCTGGAGATCACGTGTTACTCTTCAAATCCAGACTTAAGCTTATGCCAGGTAAACTTCGTTCTAGATGGGAAGGCCCCTTTACTGTTATTCATGTATATCCCTTTGGTGCTGTGCAGATTCAAAAGGAAGGAGGAGGAAACCCATTCACTATAAATGGGCAGAGGATGAAGAAGTTCCATGGGACCGTACCTCAAGAACCAGTGGAGGAGATCACACTCCTTCATCCTGAATACAAATGAACACCTACCAGGTTGCATCATTCCTTTACACTTGATTAAATGCAGTAACTCCAAATTTTTGAATCATAAATAAAAACAATTCCATTTACATGCATTGAGGACACTGCATCAATTAAGTGTGGGGGAGGAAATCTTGTAGTCCAGGAGATTTTTCAAAAAAAAAATTGTTTTGTTTTGTGTTGTCGAGCCAACAACATTAAACAAAGGTGCTACTAGGAGGCAACCCGCATTTTCCCCCATTTTCCACTTGTCTTCTTAGTCATTTACCAGCATGATTGAATAGGCCTACACTATCAATTGTTTTCATTTTTTTTTCAGGTCCATTAATGAAGAGGGTGTCGTGGGATTATACGTCGTTAAGAAAAGGATACATTTGAGAGGGGAGTATGAGTTTCAATTATATATTATCCGACTTTATTCCCTGCATTTTTAGTCTTTTAAATAATTAATAAAAAGAATTGCATACCCACACTTGAATTAATGTTTTACTCAACTTATCTAGGAGACATGAGTTTCTTAGGAATCTTGTGATGCCATGTTTTAGATTTCAATGTTAATGAGATTGAATGATTAAAATGGATAATTGGATGATTAAATTGAAGCATGGATATTGAAATAAGGACTCATGATTTAAGGGAATTAATTTATTCATGTAAATGAAATTTCCCTTCCATTTTTCATTCTTTGAATTTAGGAAATTCATGTGAATTAATTTGTTATTATTAATCATGCCATAAGTGATTGTCCAATTTCATATTCTCATTCCTGAGAGGATTTCTAGACCAAATATTTCCTATTTTATCTTGAGCATATTTCTTGAGTGATCTTGGGACGTGCCACCTGCTAGAACTTGTATTGAAACTTGTCAATGCTATGACTGTAAAAAAACACATTAAAATTATTGAGGCATCTCTTTGGCTAGCCACGTTTTTTCCTAAGACCCACCTTTACATTTATCCTTCATAAGCCCTTAGATGACATGAATTTCCTTATAGGTTTAAGCCACATTACTATCCAATTTTTCCTTACATACCCGCACTTTTAGTATTTTTGCATGGTTATTTCAAGTTTGAGTGTGGGGGAAGGGCCTTTCGTGTGCGTTCCTTGGGATATGTATCACTTTTGGGTGGTGTAATGTGTGCGTCATCATTTTGGGCAATGTATTATTAGAAAATTGGGCATGAGTCACCATTTCATTATGTTTATTTCATTTCATCCGGTTCTCCATAAAAAGAAGAAAAAATAGAAAAAACAATTTCAAAATAAAGCTGTGCCTTTCTGGAGCTTTACAAAAAAATAATAATAATAAAGCTGTGCCTTTCTGGAGCTTTACAAAAAAACATGGAGAACTTGGATGATATCATTCTTTGTAATCATTTATTGACTCATGACCCATGTCATTGAAAGGGGAGTGGTGTTGTGATTCCCATTTCAAGGGGATTTGAGTGAGGTTCATCTTGTGTTTTCACTTGATTAATCATGCATTGTACTTAAGAGTCAAACCTCTTACTTCTGGACTTAAATTATTTCAATCATTTACCCACCAACCCTAAGCCACAGAGTCATTTGAACCTTTATTGCAAGTCCTCATGATTTTATGTGTGTTTTGTCTTTACAAAGTGGATAAAGTAGTTACATTACAAGCCTATGGATAAGGAGCATGTTCTAAGGATATGAGCATAACTCCACTATTAATTGTATCATGAGTGATGAGAGAAAATATTCAAAAGTGAGGTAGGTCATGATTTGGCATGTTTAATAATAATAAATTGAGAAGCTTGAATGAATGAAAGGAGAAGCTTCATTATTTTTCAAAGGGGAAAAGTAAAATGCATGAATTGATTGTTTCGTTGAAAAATGGGAAATTAAATTGGTATTATTGTGGAACTGGAAAATTTTATTGGACATTGATAATCATTTTATTTTATTCCATTTGAAATTTAAATATTGGTGACATTGGTGTCCTTTGAATTCCATGTTGGGATTTTATGCTTGAGGACAAACATCGTTTAAGTGTGGGAAAATTGATAAAACAAATATTTTCAATTAATTTATATTGAATATCACTGTTTTAAACTCACAAAAGTGTTCCTCTAAGATGAATTGTTTTATTTTTATGATTTTGGTGTTATTTTGAGCTGAATAGTAAAAATTGGCCATTTTGGATTTTTAACAGTTTTAACTTATTTTGGTAGTTTCGCCATAACATTATCTACATTGATCAGAATTGCAAAAATTTTTCTTTTCCAGATTCTACACATCCAGGGCTTCATTTACTATTTTTGGACTAAAAGCTGAATCGGCCATATGGAAGCTCAAAAGAAGCTCACAATTTGGCTCAAGAAAAATGTTTCCAGTTCTGCCTAGTTTTGGTGTGGGATCCATAACTCATCCATTGTGGGCCAAAATCTTGCAAAAGTCGGTGGGTGAACGCGCAAGGAGTTTCGGAGGATCTTTTATGAAGCAAGAACCGCGGGATTCATCCGTTTAAGGGTCCATTAAAGCTGCCTAATCTGGGGTTTGACGTTTTGGAGATTCTGACTGGACAGAATAAATGATCCGAGTAAAAGGACCATAACTCTCGGATTACCTGTCCAAATCTGCTGAGATATTTAGGGGACACGACCAAGACAATTATGAACAACATTGATGAAGGGCTCAATGCGTGAAGAGATCATTTATTAGGTCCAAAACGAAACAACATTCGGAGGACAGAAATATGGCTATAAAAGGAGGAGAGCTCCTCCTCCTCAACACATCCCATTATCCACCCCATTCCTTTTGGAGCACCAAGGAGAAGAACTTCTCAGATTTTTCTTTTATTTATTTTATTTTAAAATGTCTCTCCTCTCCCGCATTATCTCTATTACCCCATCCATGGAGGGTTAGTTTCATTTGAGTGATCGGAAAGAGGGGAGGCTGGACCTATGTGTTGTTCTTGAGTTTTGTGCTTGAAATGAATAAAATTTGTTCTTCTTTATTCTTCCGGTTCCAATTCATTATTCAGTATTAAATTCTGAATGCAGTTGTGTTAAGGTTTTTATTCTGAAATTATAAATTGCTTTGTTCGATGATCACATCTCCCTCCACCCAATTCTAATCTGTATATGGTGGAACATGATTAGGGTTGGGTGGTGATTGCTCGACGGTTGTCAAGCATGTGTGTAGGATTGTATGTCGAAATCTTGGTTTATTAGGGAACAACAATTCCAGGTCTGGGATTGATCTAATTAATCAAGAGACCCTCTACAACCCTAGACAAATTGGAAGGAGGATAGACCAATCTACGGTTTTAGAAAGGAAAATTTTCATCACATCTCTCTTACCAGTTTAAGGAAGAAGAAGAGATAAAATTTGGAAACCATGATGGCACAACACTAAGTCTAGCCGAACCTAATCCGATCACCGTCTTTATAATTTGTTAAAATCAATCAATTTCTGTTGTTTGTTTCTCTCATAGTCATTCAAATTTGTTAAAACCAATATTTTTACAAAAACCAACAAAAAGTGACAACCTTGTTTTGTGTGCACTCCTTTTCGGGAGACTACCTAGGATCAACTGCTATACTATACTTAAGTAAATAAAATATTGTTTTGCCACGCCCCACGACAGGCGTGCGTCACTTACCACATCGGAAGCACTCTCCTGACTTTGATAAACATTCTCCGGGATTCTTTTTACCACACATCTCACAAGATGGATATTTAGTTTTCTTATCTCTAGGATTCTTTGATGAATTATTCCTTTTTTCCTACCAACAAGACCACTTATTCTATTGTTTGTAAATGAACACATGATTATCGGAAAACTCCATTTCCACCTTCTTCGCACATCGTAGAAGTTTCTCATAACTTTTAAACTCACGAGAGGCTAATGCTCTTTGATAACGTGGCTTCAGTCCTAAGTAAAATCGATTTATCTTACAATCAAGATCTCAGATGAAATTTGGTGCATACCTTGCCAGTCGAGTGAACTTTTCCTCAAAAGTAGCCACTGAGTCATCCTCCTACCTCAATTCTAGGAATTTTTATTCTATCCTAAGATGAACCACCTTAGGAAAATATTTCTCAAGAAACATACCTTTGAATTCATCCCAATTGAGAGAACAAATCTCTTCACTATCACTGATATTTTTCACCATCGACCACCACTAATAAGCTTCACCTTCAAAACGGTAAATAACAAGACTATCCTTTTGATGTTCTAAACAACCCATGACATAAAAAATCTTATCCAGTGCATTAATCCACCCTTCAGCTAGAACAGGGTCAGATGATCCTATGAATGATGGGGGATGTTGCCTCATGAAATGCTCCACTACTAACATGTTCCTCTGCGGTTGATCTGGCTGATCTCGTGCATTAATACCTCCACCATTTATAGCTTGAGTCAATTGATCCATCACGCCAAAAAACTATTCAGTTCCAATTCCGACCATCTCAGGTTGCTGATTTGGAAGGTTGTCTTCCTCCTGTTGTCATCCCAACATAGATGACCTGTTTCCTCTGAGGAAAACCATTCTGAACACAGAAATATCTTCGGTGAAGCAACACGGTAATCTGTATGTTCTATATCATTTCAATATTACAATAAATTAAATTATGGATATTTATTTAACAATATCCTAACTCCTAAATTTATCTAAACCGACCTCTAATACCACCTATAAGTACCCGGCCTTAAAACATTACATAATCTAGAATTAAATAAATAATTCACAATGAGGATCTTTTCAGGTTTAGAGTTTTTGAGAGTTAGGCCATAAAAATACAATTTCAAAATATTACAAAGTAGACACTTCTACATAGTTTCCATTTTATTTTACAAAACATGAACTCTTGAAAAAAAGAGTCATGTCTAGTTCCATGTTTAAGATAGCATGACTTCTCCTTGATCCCATCCTTTACCCTATTCCGCATTATGTCCTGTGAAAAACATTTCCAAAACATGGGATGAGCATAAAAAGATCAGTAAAGGATAAACAAAGAAGGAAAACAGTTAATTTTTCAAAACAACATGTAAACCATTAATACTTTAACATAAGTAATACTTTTCACATTTATAAAGTAGTAAATACTCTTCACTAAATTAATAGATCATCACATACCATTTTTTGACCAAAATATAACCATGAAACCCATAATAAGAACAAATAAAATATAAAGATAACTTGGGATATAAACATACTTCAATGTAATAACCATACGGTCGTCTTCCACACATATCACTAAATGGAATAGCCATATGACCAACTTTCATAACCAATGCATTAGAGGTTATAACGTAACCACCCGTCCTAGTATTCATCACACCACTCATAATTTGGTTTATCATGTAACCACCTGTCAAATGTCCAAATACCAATATAAAATCATAACACATACAACAAATATAAAGCAATGAAAAAGTTTACACATTTTAATCACATTATATCACGTATATATATTGATATAATAAATCCATTTTCAAATCCATTTTCAATAACAAAAATATGTAAAAGAGTATAAGGTATTTATTTTCTTTTAAAAATAGTACAACTTGTTGAGGAAGAAAAAGATCAAATAATACTCAAGGTAGAAGAGAGGTCGTTGTCACCGATTACGTTATAAGGAACATTTTTTTTGTCGTTTAGTAAAACGCTTTGTAGAAAAATATTCCCTTTGAAAAGTCAAGGGTGTTTATACAGCATGTTGAATAATGGTGTGTATTAAAACAAAATATGCCTCAATGAAAAGAGATTGAGACGAAGTCCCTTAAAAATATCATTTTTAAAATAAAATTGAACTATTATGCGTATTCACTATAAGTACACATAAAGAAAGTATAAATACAAGATAAAAAATAATCCTAGCATGACATAATTTGAATGTAGGAGATTAACCCAAAGAAGGTAAATTGGGTCATGAAGTTCCCATACAAAGATCATTTTAAAAAAAATTGAACTATTATGTGTATTCACTATAAGTACACATAATGAATGTATAAATGAAAGATAAGACATAATCATAGCATGAGATAATTTGAAAGTAGGAGATTAACCCAACGAACTAAAATTGGGTTAAGAAGTTCCATTACCTCGTGTCCGACTTGACCCGTTCGTTCTTTAATATCCTGAATAATAAACTAAAGATAATATCTACTTGCTTAAGAACCTTTTTCAAGTTTAGTATTACTTTTATATCACTTATTACCATGTCATAAACATTATGTAACCATTAAAGTTAATAACGTTCGTTTTGACGATATATGGTACTTGAGTTAAAAATGAACTCCTTATATTTACAAGTTGTCCATGTGGTCAATAGTACATTATATCCAGAATGGTATTCATGATTTAGATTTCATATATATCATATATAACTAGTATATACATGTATTTATAATAGTTACATAACATTTGGAGGTAAGAAATGAAATGCCCCGTTCATGGAGACGGTAAGCTGTACGTACGCATGAATGCTACTTTCATTTATATTTCTTATATTAATGGAATTAGAACATAATCATACATATTTATATTATAATTATAGTATAATATCATATATAATATCACTAACTCCATCCTTTATATATCCCACATAAGGTATTAACGAATCACATCACTTTGAGGGGGCGGTAGTCCGCACTTCCTCAAATGAGATTATCGTATTTACCCACTATGGAAACCATAAATTCATGACATAAATGGAAAATAATGAAGCATAAATAAAACAAAAACATAATATATATCATATATAAATACAGTTTCATCATAATGGCCACCATGAGAGGCGGTAATATGTAATTGAACAATCATCGTTTCGTGAGCCGTTAGTTTTCTATCTACAGAAACATTATGTTCTTCACCCATTAGTTGGAGGTGTGTGTAATTGTAGTTTTAATCCTTCTCATAACAACATCCTAGTATATTGAGGATAATGGTGTTGTTACAAAAGAAAGTAATGAAAATGAGTTTAGGGGTTGGAGAAGTAAAATAAAATAAAACAAGGTAAGATAAATCGTTACCTTTAATTTTGGTAACTTCCTTTGGTTTGAACCAAAAAGATTTTTGACGTGCATTATGCCTAAGTTAAGGATTTTAGGAGGAGTATAGGGATGTTGGGAGCTTAATTGGTCAGATTTTGGACAATCCAAATGGCTTGAGAGGTGTACGGAATTGGTTAGAAGTGGTCTTTTTTTATAAGGGGGATGAGGGGCTCTTTAGGAATGTGTGAAAGTAATATTTTATAATATATTGATATTCGGTTTCAAATGGTCCAAAAATAATTATACTCGAATATAATATGAGTAATGGTCGAAATAAAATCTTCTAATCTGAATTGGACATGGTTTGGATAATATTTTAGGCATTATAATCTTATTTATTTAAATCATTTATTAATGAGGTAAACACTGAATCATTATTGTGTCATAAATAATTTAATTTGTTAGATTTTTAAAAATTATAAAAAAAATACCATGATGTAGGAAATATTTTTATCTTTCCAATGAATATTTATAGTCAAAAATATTTCTTATATAACACCATATAAAAATTAATTACTAAAATATTGTTGTTTATGTCTATTTTGCCTTTACATTAAATTCATTAGTCTAAATTGTCATTATCACACAAAAGTGGTGAAAAGGGGACCCAAAATCGGACCAAATATGGCCATGGTCGTTAATTACTCAACCAATAAGGTTTGGACAACTGTTATGGTAATTTTGAATTATTATAATATTCTTTTTACCTTGAATTACCCTATTTACCTTTAACAGCGGTAAATAAAAGTCAAAATTTACTATTCGCCAAAGATTATATTCATCTTATTGAACCACATTTTACTTATTGATAACAACCATGTATGTCGGATTTTCTAAATTCAATTCACAGATGTGGTAAAATTTCATTTAAATGAAAAAGTCAGTTTGTTTAACTACAACTAAATGGTTTCAATAATCATCAAAAATTGAAATTTTTTAGAAAAATACTAAAAATTCAGCCTAAGATATATTTGATATTCCAAATTCAAAAATTATGTATATTTTTTCTAATTCAAAACATAGAAGTGGCATTAATTAATTTTAAAATTAATTACTATTATCAAAATAATTAGCACGTTTTTAAGAAACAATAACTATCAAAAGATGGATAGTTGATTAAGTCCAATTTCAAAGTGAAATTAATTTCAATGACCAAAATTGGATTAGATGGTAAAAATATATTTTAATTTCACTTTAAAACCAACTAAAAATATAATCTAACCATATAAATAATTTATATTAAAAGGTACTTTTGAATAAAAATACAATATTTTTCACTATTCATTAAAAAGTAAACTTTATCGGAAAAAAACCAAAACAAATTACCCAAAGTAAAATTTGATGTCCCAAATATAAGAAAGAATTTTATGTGGTCAAATAGAACATATAATTATGACTTAAACTTTACTTAATGACGGTTCTCTATTAAAAGGTGATAAATCGTCCTTTTAATGTAAATTATGCTTAAAACTAGATTCGTTCACATTTTAAGCCTCTAAAATTTATTGGATAAAAGTAAATACATATAAAAAACATATATAATAATATTGTTATTAGTTCCATTCATTCCTATCACTACAAAAGCTAGGAGTTAACTACCATTTAAAATAATAATATTATATTATTAGTGTGCAACGTAAGATTTCAATGAAACCCGCTGTTGCGTATCGGGTACGCTATTGAACATAGAAACCCTTTAAAAGTAAAATTAATATTTAATTCACAAATATTAATAAATATGAAATATATCTTATTCTTTATTTACCTGGGATGTTACATTTTGAGCCTAATTCAAGGAATATAGGTACACGACAACAAGCCTTATTGTGCACCTAGTTTGACACTCCCAGGGGAAATTGTTAGGATAATTCACATTTTATTTACCAACTGTTATTAAGGATTTACAAGTAAATATTTCCGCAAAGTAACCGATGTTTTTAATTATAATATTTACAATGCATAAAATTAACTCATCGGTTATAACATATTTTGAATTATATATTATGAGATTATCCAGTCTGTTCCATATTTTAGAAATGCTTCTTCAAAGGATGAATAGAGTCAATTCTCATGTAAAATTATATGATCCCCCTCCCCTAAGGAAATTAATATTAAAATTATTAGAACAAATGAAATTATAGTAAAATTATCAAAACATAATCATGTTATGACAAATAAACTTGAAAAAATAGAGAAACCTATTCAACATAGAGAATATCATACACCGTATCACTTTATGTGGAGAAATCCCTCTTCATTTAGTGGGAAAAATTGTCTAACTATAGTTAAGTAATGGATTAAGCCACAAGGGAAGATATTTAAATATTTTGAATGTATGAAAAAGAATAAAATTAATCTTATAATTTATTTTCCCCAAAGCGATGCTGATCAGTGGTGGGGTCTGATACAGAATACAATAGAGGAAGATGAAATAATCCCATATCATAGATGACTTTTACTGATAAAGTATATGATAAATACTACCCTCATGATCAAAAAATTTATATGAATATAACATTCTTATCTTAAAGTAGAAGTTAGAAGAAGGTATAGTATGTCACAAAGCTTCATTTAGAAGGATAGTTATGTATTATATTTACAATCTATAGAACATAGAGTGAAATATCAACCACATCCATCATGGTATTAAGCCAAATAATTGAAGGAAACTATTTTCTCAGAATAATTCATCATATGATAAAATATTTTTCATCAATAAAATGAATTAATCCTCAGGATCCTATATATTCAAAGGTAACTAATAGTTGAAGAGGTCTTCCATACATCATGAGAAAGGGATGCATCGAATAAGAATAAAGAAGGAATAAAGAAAATACCACCCTGTGAGAACAATAGAAAAATAACTTAGGGCAATTCTTGAGGGGACTGGTATATTTTTTTATGCATGGAAAAAATGGTCATCATGTAAAAGAATATATGTGTTGAAGGAAGAAACTAATTTTAAATTTGTCACTTGTAGGGAGTTGGGACACTACTCATATGAATTCCCAATGAATCAAGGTAATTTACTACATAATGGACTAGGGGGGATGGAAAATTGTATGCAATCACTACAACATTAGATGAATTGAAAAAATGGAATGGTGGAATGTATATTATTCCTATCATCAAATTTTTCCTATGCATTATTTGATTATATATATTCATAGTAATTTTTATCTCCCAATTTCTCTATGAAAATTATAACTTCCCTATTGATTTAATGATATAGTTGTCATTAAAATCTCTTAAGGGAATTATTTTTTCAAAAAAGATGTGTATGTCAGTCCCAAGTATGACACGTAATCCCAATTTAAACACTAAACAAGTTTGCATACCTATGGTATATGTTGATACAATCCTCAATATGGATTGGATCTCATAATATTATGCAAAAAATATATTTCAATAGAATGGAAGTTATGATTTGTCATAAAAATATATAATCCCTCATCATTAGAGAAGAAGATTCCTCACCTGATTCTTATCCAGATCTACCCCTAGTAGCTATACTGAATGAAATTAATGAGGAAGAAGTGAATACAATATCCAATGTGGTAAAAGGTAATCCTAAAATCTAATATATATCTATTATGCAGCAATACATTGATGTAGTTACTTAGAATTTACCATGACATCCCCCAGAATAAGAAGTTGAATATTTTATTGATTTAATCCCTAGAGAAAGGGAAATATTAATGAATCCATATAGAATGCCACTATGTAATTAGTTTAATTGATGAAAAAACTTGAGGCTTTGGAAATTTAGGGATTTATTCAACCTAGTGTTTCACCAAGGGGAGCCCCTATTCTATTTGTTAAAAAGAAATATGGATCCATGATGTTACGTGTTGATTATAGGGAAATCAATAACATTATGAGTAAGTACATGTATCCTATACCCCACATAGATGACCTTTTTGATCAACATCATAGAGCCCAATATTTTTAAAGATTGACCTTCAATCTGGGTATCCCCAATTCCACCTAAAGATGGAATACATTCTGATGAATGATTTTCAGATGAGTTATAGACATTATAAGTTACATTAATCTTATTTGGACATTCTTATTCACCATTTATTTTTATAGATGTAAAGAACCATGTATTCAAGGAATATATTGAAGATTTTGTTTTGGTTTTCATTTATGACATACTAGTTTTTTCTAAAATATATGAGGACCATGAAAATCACATGCAGAACATCCTTAAGACCCTTATAAGGGAATATTTATATGGTGAATTCAGTAAATGTGATTTTCCCCTTCAATAAGTCTATTTTTTAGTCATATTGCCTCTAAATATGGAATATCAAATGATCATGCAAAGACATAGGTTGTCAAAAAATGAAATAATTTAACAAACATAACTTATCTACATAGATTCATTAGTTTAGTAGGATACTATTGGTAATTTTTTCCGAATTATTCCCTATTACCTAACCTGTTAACCAATATTACATGTAAAGGTGTTATGTTTTTTTTTGGAAAAAGGAATGTTAATAATTATATGATGATGTAATGAGATGATTTGTCAATGAACCAATTTAGACTCTACCATCTGGTAGAAATGTGTTTTTCATATATAGTGATGCATCAAAGTAGGGACATGGTTGTGTCTTGATGAAAAATGATAAATGTATTGCATATAAAACAAGGAAATTCAAGACTAATTAATAGAACTACCTTACCCATGATCTAGTGTTGGTGGTTGTCATCATCAATTTGAAAATATGGATAAATTATCTCTAGGGTGAAAGATATGAGATATACACAGATCATAAAAGCCGAAAATACATTTTCTCTAAATAATAGATCAAGATGAGATAAGGAATATGGATTAAATTAATGAAGGATTATGATATTCCAAACCAACATAGGGAAAGAATATAAGGTGAATGATGAATAGAGTAAGAATGATCATTGAGTCAGAACATAATTTAGGATTGAGAAGGATCCTTTGTTCATTGATCTAGTAAAGATGGATATGAGAATTTCTATAGAAGGCGATGCATCAATGTTATTTCATATGATTTAAAAACCATCATTATTGTAGAGGACAAATAATTATCAATATGAAGATGAGTAAATATATTATAAAATTAATGGAGTGAATAATGAAAAATTATTATAATATATAAAGAGTGTGATCTAAAATTTGTAAAGAGGCTATGTGTTGCATCTATAACTGAGCTAAAGATAGAATTTTTGGATGATTCACATAGATCATATTCCTATATACATATTTGTAGAATAAATATGTAATGATACTTTAAAGAACACTTTTTTGGGATAACAAAAACTGGGAAATTTCGGACTATTTGTCCCGATGTCTTATTTAAAAACAAGGGAAATCCATAAGGAAGAATCCTAATGGAGTTATGCAACTTCTTCTTATCCCTATGTGTAAATGGGATGAAATTACCTTGAAAATTTTCACAGGTCTTTGAATGAATCTTAGAATTAATGATGCAATATGGGTTATTGTTGATCAACTAACGAAATATACACATATACATGACATAAGAGAAGGACTTACTATCCATAAACTCACAAGTATTTACATTAATTGAGTTTTATTAATTTAGGGTTCCCCTCAATCAATTTTTCCTTGATCAAGACCCCTAATTTAAATAAATATTCTGGAAGAATCAAATGAAGGCTCTTGATACTACGATTTATATGAGACCTACAAACCATCCACAATCAGATGTATAGTCTGAGAGAACAATTAAATCAATGCAGGACATGTTGAGGCAATTCTCACTTTTCATTCAAGGTATGTTGGCTCAATACAGACCTTTGGTGGAATATTTCTATAATAATATTATCCATTCAATATTAAAATTGAATCATTAAAATAATTATATAGAATGAGATTTTTTACTCTAACATATTGGGAAGATGTTCTAGAAAGAAATCTCATAGTCTGAAATATTTTTGAAGAGATGATGACAAAGGTGAAGGATATTTAGTCTCATATCAAAAAATCACAAATTACACAATAGATTTAGGATAATAATTGGAGAAAATATTTGGAATTCCAAGTGAGAGATAATTTTATCCTAAAGGTATCTCCATGGAATGGTTTTATCATGTTCGGTAATAAAGTTAAACAAATTCCCATGTACCTCAAACACTTTGAGATTCTTAAAAGAGTTGGTCTTGTTGCTTATCGATTAGCATTGCCTCCAAATCTCTCAAAGGTTCATGATGTGTTCCGTATATCCTTGGTAAGTAAGTACATGCCTAATAAAAATAATTTTATCACATTTGTTGAAATATAGTTGGAATATTAAATTTTTTATTATGAAGAACCATCCAAATTTTTTTACACTATAGAGAAAGTATTGAGGAATTAGATGACTCGTCTGGTTAATATTCTCTAGAGAAATCCCAAAATGGTAGAGGAAACAAGGGAACCATAGGATTCTATGAATGAGATATAACCATATATATTTCTAGGTAATAACAATAAAATTTGTTGTAATATTGTTTTTAGATTGGAAGAATTTATCAAACAAAGACATTGGATTATTTACCATTAAATTTGGTTGATAGGTTTCCAATACTCACCCCACCCAGTTTTAACAAAACATTATTTAGTAAACTTATTATAGTAAATGAAATTATATTTTTTTAGATTTTATATTTTATATTTATATATTAAATATTCAACCAATTATTTTGAAACTTTTCTAGTAGGAAAAATAAAGGAATAGAAAAATATATTATACATGAAAGACTATATTTTTTACTAAATGTATTTCCACCTTTTGATGGAGAACCAATTTTAAAGAAAAATGTCCACCCTTTTATAAATTTAATATATATTAAAATAAACGTATTAATTGAAATATATACATAAAAATTAGTTTAGGGGACTTTTTTATATTTTTCAGTGAAGATTCATTTTTAATGAAAAGTGAAAAATACTGAATTTTAATATAAATTTTTTAAATAAAATTTATTTTTATAGTTAAATTGTAATTTTCAATTGTTATAAAATTTAATTTAATTTAATTTTTATCAATTAATACAGTTTATGCTATTTGGATCAATTTCAATTTCAATTTGAATATAAAAACCTATGAAATATTTGATGTTTTGACTTTAAAACTCAACATTTGCATCCTGCATGTGGGATGAATTTAAAATTAAATTTTCCACTTATGTGACTAGAATTTGGAAAAAAAATTACATAATTGTAATCTATAAAACTTATAATTTCAAATAATGTCATCATTGTTTTTACAAAAAAATAGTGACTGTAATTAAAATTAATTAAAATTATTAATGTAAAACTAAACATAATAAAGGACAAAATGATTAATTTAAGGGCCCAAATAACAGAGAAACATGTCCAAAACAAATTGGATTTCCATGTATCTCCCATAAAACTTCCATTAATTAGTTTTTTTGGTCGTTTATCACTTTTTTTATGTAAGAACATGTGTATACCCAACTTTTTTTCAAAAATTCCAAGTGTGTCGTTTTCCTTCCCTATAAAAAGATCCCCCATATCCATATTCCTCGAACCTCTCAAACCACATAGGATCATCCTAGATCATCCCATGTATTCACTCACACTCCCTACCATAGACCTAGAAGCGTCCCATTAGGCACGATGCCTACAAGATTCACCTTTTTGGTTCAAACCAAATAATGTTACCCAGTTAAGAGGTAACGTCTCTTCTCAAGGATTTTAGTTTCATTCCAATTATTATCTCCATATAAAATTAGAATTATATTATTACCTTACAAATATAGTATCTTAAATATAAGACTATTATTTTCATATTAGCAGTTTTATCAAAACATATACAAACCTATATCTAATGGGTAACAAACACACCATTTTGTGTTTGGCGAATTACTACCTCACAAAACAATGATTGTTCAATTTTACCCTAACACCTATCATGGTATCCATTATGATGGAAAATATGTTTATATATTATATATATGTTAATTAGAATGTATTTATGATTCTGTTATTTTTATTTATAACATAATTTAATGCATTCGAAGTTATGTATATATGATAATTTCGTTTGAGGAAGTGTAGACTACCACCCACTTAAAGCGATATGACACGTTTATGCCATAAATGTAATGTATAAAGTATTGTGTTAATAAAACTATGTAACATATATATCATAGATATTATTATATAATTATAATATACCTGTGTATCATTTATTTTTCACTCTTTTAATAGAATAATAAAATGAAAGTAGTATTCATGTATATGTACGTCCTACCATATCCATGAATAATGCACTTCATTTATAATATCCAAATATTATGGGATATTATTTATACATATTTATTGAATATATAAGTTTATATAGTCATTTTTTAAATTATGGAGATAATTACATCATTTTTTAAATTAATAGTAAAAATAAAAATGAAAAACATACTTGGGAAAATATGGAAATTAACACCTGAAATAGTTCAAATAATAAAAGAGTATTAACAAATGGGTAATAAAATATTATCAGAAGTTAATATACGATATTATTAACACGAGTATAATTACTTTATAAGTTAGGTACATTTTTTAAATCATATTAAAGAGGATAAAGACCACACAACAAAAATAATGTTAAGGTAAGGGATTTGATCCCCATTTACATTCCATTGAGTCCTAATTTTTTTATGAACCAATTCAATTTTATTTGGTGAATAAGATACCCTTGGATATGATATATATTGAATATAAATTTTCCATGATATTAAAAGTTTCATTTCATTCAAATTTTATTATGATTTAATTGTTTCAATCTGGTATGGGATACATTGGCATGTTTAAATATTATTTTTCAACATTAATGATTTAATGTCAAAAACCCTTATTGTTACTTATCCTCCTCTGTATTATTATTGATAAATCCATATTATTTATTAGATATGGATATTTTATAAGGAAAAATATTTATTTAATATATGAGGAATTCTTAGGACATTAAATAAAAATGTTGGGGACTAGTTAATGAAATTTATTCAGTGAATATGTAGTCTCTTGAAGCGAATTTATTGTCCAAATAGTTTAAATAGTCTATCGATGGTAAAAGTATCATGTAATTGGGAAACATTACTTCTGATAGTTAAACATTTACTTTATTGAGAATAGAGTTATAATTTATCCATGATATTTTGTGTCAACATATTTATGGATGCATTTCATTTTCAGTTATTTGATTTAATGGAATGTGTTTTCAGTTTATTACCATGCCATATTGATTATTCCTTATCTAGATATTTGAGTGGAATTTGTTAAATTTTATTGAACATTCCATGTTAATTTATTCTTATTGATTATTAATTTCTTCATATTTTATTACCCTTACTGAGTATTTGAGATCACTTTATTATGTGTCTTTCACTAGGTAATGAATAAGAAATATTAGAATAAGCATTCATGGATGAAGTTAATTTCAGTTTTAGCATGTTTTATTTTGTTTTCTAAATTTATTATGAGTATAATGTATGTAATAAGTCTCTCCAATACTACTAAACTGAATGGCCCTTTGGGATTTGAATCCTAGTAACCTTGCCAGAGTAATGTAATAATACCCAAGCTCTGGGCTTTTGGGTTGTGGTGTTACATATCATATGTGCCTCCATAATCCTTATATATCCCATAATATATCCCAAGCTCAAAAATATCATGATCATATCATAATTATTGAATCTAGATAAAATCATAGAGGTGCAGGAAAAAAAGTAATTAATAGGGAAAATGGGTCCTCAATGAAAATTATTCATCATATTCATGCAAACGAGCTCTCATGGATCCCAAACAAGGCACTCAAACATCACAATAAAACTAGAAACTCAAAACCTAGAAATTATATTTCTTAGAAAAATGTTATAATTAAATCAACAATTAACTAATTAATTTAATTGTTGGTTCCAACTATGTATATCATATGTAATCAAGATATAACAATCTATCAAAGGAAAAATATGCACTTAGTCATTATTCTATTATTAACAAACCTAGAGAAGTATCTCTCTCAATTATCATGACTTTTCAATTTTTTCAAACAACTATAATATTCATTGTTCAAATTATTTATTAATTCAATTAATGTTATGGATGATCATTTCCAAATAAATGGAAACATTATATCAATTTTATTTTCATTAAATTACACTAACCAATGTATTGAAAACATTACCCTTATTTAAATAAACGAAAACATTATATCAATTTGATTATCATTAAATTAAACTAACCAATGGATTGAAAACATTACTCTTATTTAATTTCTCATGAAAATTAACTATCAATTTATTAAATAATTACATTCATTGAAAATTTAAACAAGTTACTCTAGGAATAATAATATTCTAACATGAATACAAAATAGATATGACAGTATGAATATGAAAAAGAAAAACCTCGTTTTTGGTATAAATTAACAACATCATCACTATTTTATCACTATCCAATTTCTTTAATCTGGATCAATATTTATTATGTTAATCTATCACCATCTAAGGAACTAAACAATACTCAATTAACGATTTCATGTAAATAATAGAGAAGAAAACTATCCCCTACCGAAAAGGTGTCAATGTTCTTTTCATGAGAATTGAAAACATCACATATCCATACCAACCTCTCCTGTAACACCCCAAGCTTCCACTTTACGCTTCTCTTTGAATAATACAGTATCATGTGTTGTACACAACTTCGAGTTCTAACACACACCACAACCAATCAAACTAGCTATTATGAATAGTAATACCCACTTTATGAAATTTTATAAATTTCATATCTCAAAATTAAATTCATTTTTGGATTCGGAATATCGAAAATAGCCTAGGGTAAAATTTTGGAACTTTTCAGATAACATTTATATTTTGATGAATAGTGAAAATTACTAAATTTTAATTAAAAACAACTTTTTTAATCAAAATAACTAATAGTGGTAAATTATGAATTTGAGTGGTTTTAAAGTATATTTAGAATATATTTTTACCATTTAATACAATTTTGGTCATTGGACATAATTTCACAAATAAACCGGACATGAACAAGTGTCAATCTATTGATAGTTATTATATCTTAAAAACAAGCTTTTTGTTTTAGCAAGGGGAATTAATTTTAAATTATTTTCTGCCACTTCTGAGTTATGAATTTAAAAAAATGGATTCCATATTTGGAATCAGGATTTCAAAATTATATATATAGGTAACTTTTATTTTTTGACATTTTGAAAAATTACTTCGGTAAATATTTTATTTACCACGGTTAAAGGGAAAATCAAGTAAATAAGGGTTAAAAAATAATATTATAATAATACTAAATTACCCTAAAACGTGTCATAACCTTATTGGTTGAAACATTTCCGACCATGGGCATATTTGAGACGATTTTGGGACCCCATGGAGCCACTTGTAGGTGATAGGGACACTATATTTTAATTAAGTTAAAATAAATACAAAAATGACATAAGCATATATCTTTTAAGAAAATAATTTTTACATAGGGTTATATATGTTGGATTTTCAACTAAAAATATTCATTAAAAAGCTAAAAATAATTCCTACATAATTGTATTTTATATATAATTTTTAGATATTAAATAATTTAATTTATTTATGACACAATGGTGATGCAGTAATTACCTAATTAATGAAAAATTAGAATAATGGATATTATAAATACCCAAATAAATGTAATTTGAGACATTTTATAAATAAAAATAATTTCTAGGTTAATATGACATATTAGTATTGATTTAATTAATTTCTTTCGAAGTAATCATTCTATCATTATAGGTGTATCATTAATGGACCACTTGGGGGTCGCTTGGATGTATATAGTAAGTTTATTAACTATAAAATATAAAAATACAAAGTGACATGGTAATTGTTAAACAAATTAACTAAGAGTTAAAACTAAAATAGAAGGTTAATATAGTGACCCAAACCTGTCAAAAACATATTGGTTGAGTGGTTTTAGACCCATCCCCACCTTAACATTTAAATAATCCACATTGAAGCCATTAGAAACCGAATATGAATTTATTATAAAATAATATTTCTAGCTTTTCCAAAGGTGCCCCTCACCCCTCTTATAAAAGGGAACTCCCCCTTCTCATTAATTCACACCTTCAAAGCAATTTGGTTCGGAAAAACCCTACCCAAAAACTCTCTCAACATTCGTCAATTCATCCTAGAGGCCTTCCTTTAGTCAGAAAGCCAACCTAAGGAGTCCTTTTTGATCAAATCAAAAGGAAGAACCAGAAGAAGAGGTAATGTTTTCACCAACCTCTTTCAAGTTCCTTTCTTCTTGAACTTCTTCTTTCTTTGTTATTCCAATTATAAAATAATACTCCATTATATTATATATACTGTGATGTTATTATAAATATGGTACGACCATAATTTGTATTCTATCCATCCTTTAAATGACATGTCACCATACGTGCGTACGTACGGCTTACCGTCTCCACATCGTGGTGTAATTGTTATTCAATAAATTATTATTTGGATGGGTATAATAATGATGTGTAATTCATTTAAATAAAAAATATAACATGATAATGATTCTATATATATGATTTAACATCCATTTTTATATTATTTTAATATCAAAAGGATGATATTGTCGCTTGTGTGTACGTACGGACTACCATCTCCACGAACGCGATGAGATTCATTTTCCATTGAATGAATTCTAGTATAATTATCATTTGATGATTAATAATATTATTTAAGGACTTGATATCATTCTGGATATGAATAAGATACAACCTATCCATAACAAACACTGCTTATGTAACAAAACATATGAAAGAAAACGAGTAAGTTAACACCCAAAACGACGATAATACTAAGATATTATTAACAAAGCAATGTTAAAGATCATATATGATAGCATATTAATGTATATGATTTATTTATAATTTAATAACAATTATTTCACCATTATACAGGAGGTTTACCTACCCCAAACCAAGGGAAAGTACCAGGTAAGGGTTTATTTCGCAATCTCTTCATTATCCAAGGTTGTTTATACGTAATAATCTATTGGAACTTCTTTATCATCCACATCCGCGTTTCTTAAAAATGTATTTCCGAAAAAAATTACTATTTACTAGAATATGGGTTAAAGTCATTTATACCCTTGTTTGACTTTTTATAAGTGGTATATAAAGGAATCTTTCTGTCGTTTTCCAAACAAGGTCCTTTTTAAACATTTTGACAGAATTAAGGTAAGAATGTATTTTTTTAACTTATACGGCAGGTGAGGCTATTTTCAGACGTTATAAAATCTTTGAAGCTTCCCTTACAATCTTATAAGAAAATTTTCAAAGAAAATGTTTTATTTTAAAATTATGTGACTTTTAAATGATTTCAAAAAAAGAGATATTTCTCTCAAATAGTTTTTATTTCATCCCTGTCAAAATCCTTTGTTGGATTTTAAGCTTATTTGAAGTTGATTTATTATGATACAAAACTTCCATATTGTATTGAAGGTATTGTTATTTGTTTGACTGTAGATGTTTTATTTTTATACCATTCATGGTTTATGGATAAAGTATTGACATTTCGTATGCTAGTTTTAATACGAATGTTTATGTTATGTTTAAACCTGTTCATATGAGGAATGCATTGGACATAATATGTGATGGGTGGAGCCCGCTATAGCTCCTCGATGCATCGGTAGGTTTCATGATACAAACTAGTGTATTGGAATAAGTCCTTGACAAAATCTTATTTGTAGTATTGGCATGAGGCCTTGGATATGTGGTTATGATAGTCTGGCATTATGCATTCCATCATTATGAAAGTGGTTATTGATATTTCATGTGATTATTCGATTAGTAGAATATCCATGTGAATAAGTAAATGGAATTATTTCATTTTATTTATGCCATATTATGTTGAAGTTCAAGTTTAGAAGGATTTTTTTGTTATACATTTCCTTAAATGTTTATTCTTATTTATGAAAGTTTCCGCTATATTTTTATCCTTGCTAGGAATTTGAGCTCACCCCTTTTAATGTTTTATTTTTTCCAGGATGTGAAGAAGTAATTTATGAATAACCTGCTGGGATAGTATGTGAGGATATGAGTGTGGACTATGGAGACTATGTTGTTGTAGTTTTCTTTTTATGATGTAATGTAAACTTTATGAATATATCAAGTGTTTCTAAGGCTACTAAACTAATCGGTCTTTCGAGACATGATCTTTCTTATGATTATTCCAATGTTATGTAATAATGCACTGACTCTGGGTAACTAGGGTGGGGGCGTTAATGTTGGTATCAGATGAAGTTTAGTACAAACCATGGAAGATAGATTTAGATAAACTCTGATTAGAGCACATAGACCTAAGATGGACATTGAGGATTAGTATAGAAGAACTTCTTATAATTTTGGTATAGTATAGATTTTTTGAGTTTTCCGAGAAATACATCCCAGTCTGGATACGACCAGGTAGAGGCGGCTCTGGAACAGTTGTACCTAGGGGTAAAACCTGAAAACAACGCTTTGAGCTAGACCTGAATGGGAAGTGGTGCACGACAACGGGCCTTTCTGCACTCTTGGTTACGACACTCCCAGGGGATCACTTAGGATAACTCTCATTTTCATTACAAATCATTATTAAGGGTTTAGGAGTATATACTTTCACAAAGAAAACATTTCTATGATTGTGGATTATATCCATAAATAGTTCAATTTATGATAAGTGTTTTATAAGTATGAAATTATGTTTTTTCATTCATAAACTGATCATGTTTATGCCATTTATTTAGAAATGGCGCCTAGTGGAAGAAATTGAAACTGCATCCATGCACGCACTCCATGTAGGGATTTCCCTCCTACTCAAGATAATTATAGTAGAGTTGGTGATGCAACTAGTGCTAATCAGCTAATCACCATACTGGGACAACTCACTCAGGTTATGAATAATAACCTTACCCATATAGAGCACCCTGATCCGTAGCGTGGAGGATCAATGTTAGATCGCTTCATGAGGCAACAACCACTAACATTCAATGGGAGTACAAATCCCTTAGTATCTGAGAAATGGATAAATTCCGTAGAGAAAATATTTCAGGCTTTGGGGGGTAGTGAAAGGGATAAAGTTATCATGGCAGTTTACCGCCTCACTGGAGATGCTGATCAATGGTGGTCATTGATTCAAAACATGAAGGAAGATGATAAAGTATCAAATATGGAATGGAGGGAGTTCAAAGATCTGTTTTTAGAAAAATACTTTCCTCGTGACCATCGACCAGATATGGAAAGGCAATTTCTGAGTCTGGGACAAAAAGAGGATTAGAATGTCTCAAAGTATGAGGCTAACATTACAAGGTTAGCAAGGTATGCTGGAGATTATATACGTAACCCAATAAGTATGATTGATCATTTCTTTGATGGTTTAAAACGATTTCTCCATCGAGCATTAGTCTCACAATCCTTCTCGTCGTATGAAGACATTGTCTCATGTGATATCAAGACAGAGAAGGAATTCTCTAAGTCTTATGACTTTAAAGCAAAGCAAGAGAAGAAGAGATCTTCTGATCAATCTAGGAATGGAAATAATGGGTAGAAGGGAAAAGTTGAATATCCATTCTGCAGTAAATGTGGGAAGAATAACCCTGGTACTTGCTTAATAGAAATGGGAGTCTGTTACAAGTGTGGTGAAAAGGCCCCCAAGCTCGTGATTGCAAGGGGAAGAAGGAAGCTATCGATGTCTAATGCTACAATTGCAGGGAGATGGGACATTATGCAAATGAATGTCCTAAGTGTCAGGGGAACTTACCTTAGAAAAATCCAAGGTATCAAGGACAAGCTTATGCTATCACTACTGCTGAGGTAGAAGCTCCGAAAGACGTTGTGTCAGGTAATTTAATGGTTTCCTCAAGTTTAGAAAATGTATTATTTGATTGTAGATCATCACATTGTTTCATATCTTCCCAGTTTTTGAAGAAAATTAGATATTTCCAATTTGATTTAACAAGGGAGTTGTCAGTTAAAACTCCTAAGGGAAGTATCATTGCAACAATGTTTTGTGAATCAGTCCCCATTAAAACACATAAATGTTCTTTATCTGTTGATCTCATCATCATACCTATGATTGAGTTTGATATAATCCTTGGTATGTATTGGATTTAGGACCATGATGTGATGATTTATTGTAAGAAGATGGAGGTTACTATTTTTGATGATGATGATAAGGAACACCTTATCTTTAAAGTAGAATCATCACCACCTAATTCTTATCTAGATCCAACCCCAGTAACTCAACTAAATTCAATTATTTGGGAGGAAGAGGATGAAATTTCTGTG